>CP095435.1:0-1200000 GCA_032598715.1 Debaryomycetaceae sp. JAC-2022a | reverse complement strand
GAGGACGAGACAAATTTGGGCCCGCACATCTTTAAGTGCGACCCGGCGGGGTACTACACGGGGGTCAAGGCGGTGGCCACGGGGCCCAAGCAGCAGGAGGCGACGACGTTTTTGGAGCGCAAGTTCAAGAAGATGGATCGGGTGAAGGGCGACTACCGCGCCACGGTGGAGTTTGCAATCACGCTGTTGAGTCTGGTGTTGGGGACGGATTTCCGCAAGCACGATGTGGAGATCGGGGTGGCGACGAAGGAGGGGTTTCGGGTGTTGACGCCGGAGGAGATTGACGAGAGGTTGGTGGCGATTGCGGAGCAGGACTAGGCGCAAGCGAGCGGCAGCAGCCAGCGGGCGGGAGCAGCCAGCGGGCCGAAGCAGCTAGCGGGCGGTAGCCAGCAGCTCACTGCCAGCAGCCAGCAAGCCCCCAGCGAGCGGCATCTATCCAGTGCCACAGCTACGCAGCCTGTGCCCCATCAATCAGCGACAAGCTTCCGCCTGTGCAAGCGCTCGCGTTCGCCCCTATGCCCTCCTGCCTGCGAGCCAGGCACCCTCGCACAATCCGCAGCCTTGGCAGAGTACAATAAAGCATACACAGACTGACCGTAGCGCGCTCAGGTGGTTGGCCTAGAAGCAAGCCTGCCATCCGACTACAGTTTAAGCTTCTTTAACTTTTGCGAGATTGTTTTGTACACCAGCTGCCTCTTAGTACACCCACGGGATGAACATGTACGGGCACGCCTCCAAGTAGCGGTCCCAGTCGGCGCCGTACTTTTTCGCGCACTTGCGCTGGTCGCGGAACGCGCGGTGCACCAACACAATCAAAAAGAACGCGGGGAAGAACCACGGGAACGGCGACGCGAACCCGCAGATCAACCCCCACGTCAACGCCTGCGTCCAGTCGGCGGTGTAGTGGAATTTGCGGGCGTACTTGTACCACCCGTCCGTGAGCAAGTACAGCCCGTTGGCGCACTCGATGTAGCGCGGGTTGACCAAGTCCAGGTAGGGCAAGTACGGGAAGGTCTTGCGCAACGTGTGGTTGCCCGCCATCACGCGGCGGAACGAATTTTTCTGGCGGTTGCCCGTGTCGAAAAAATAGTACGCCGTCACCAACACCACCAAGAGCGCGGCGTTGTAGCTCCAGTGCCAGCGGTACTCGACCGGGTCGTGCCACGCCAAGAACAACGTGCACTGGCAGTAGGTGAAGGGCACCCCGGCGATGTTCCAGAAGATGAGCATGAAGCCAAACTTCTCGTACGCCATGTCCCACGTGGGCACAATGAGCTCCTCGCCCTTGGCGCACGCGTTGACGTAGAGCCAGTGCGCAAACAACACAAAGAGCGCCTGCGGCGCTACGTAGCCGTAGCGCTCGTACTGGCGCAAGCAGCACGCGAGCGACAAGAAAAACAAAATGAACCACGGCAACCGCACCTCGAAAAACATCTTGAGGTCCAAGTATGCGCCGATGCGCGGGTTGAGCGGCGCGCCCATGAACAAGTCGTAAATGTGGTTGCCCGTCATGCGGTGGTAGTCCTTGGTCACTGCGAGCGTCACCACGTACAACCCCACCAGGAACACAAACCCGTACGCGATCGCCGTGGTCATCACCTCGCCAAAGTGGTCTAGGATGTAGGTGAGCCGGAATAAGTGGGTCACGTGCAACGCGAGCGCAATCGCCACGGTGGTGTAGAACGACCACACCGCGTTGCAATAGTAGGGCAACTGCTTGTTGTCAAGGTGGGCCAACGGCTGGCCCTTGGTCCACACTCCGGGGAGCGTGACGTAGAAAAAGCCCTGCACCACGATGAACGTGGTGAAGAGCGCCACCGTTTTGGGCAGCGGCACGCCGTACGCGAGAAAGTACTGCCGGAACAAGGTGTCGCGCACAAAGTGCGCCCACGACTCCCCCGCCAGCGGCCACGCGGGCTTGCCGCCGTAGAACTCGGCGCTGATCCACATGTAGTACATGAGGAGGGGGAACCCAACCATCATGCCGAGCGCGCCAACGGGGCCGCCAAACTCGTACTCGATCTCGCTGGGGGGTAGGTAGCCGCGTTTGGCGCTGACGTTGGCCACGCCGCCCTCGCTGGCGCTGGCGTCGCTGGCAGCGGTGGACTCGCTGGCGCCGGCACTTCCGGAGTCCATCGCCCCGTAGACCGGGTCAATCTGCGACAGAAACGCACTCGGTTCTACACTCATAGCAAAGCAAAGTAGTCGCGGTGGGGTGAAAAATTCGAAGAGGGCCAAATGTAAACACTCGTACCGGTCACGTGCCGGGGTATTTACGAGAAGATGATGGCGTCGCTGGCGCTGGCCGGCGCGGTGTCGGCGGGGGTGCCGAGCACGGCGCGGCGGCGCCTGGCGCGGGCGAGGGCGCCCCAGGCGCTGCCGTTGCCCAACGCGACCAATCCCTCGAAGAGCAACTCGAGGAGCTCGAGCTGCAACGGCTGCGTCGCGAGCGCGATGCAGAGCTGGAACGGCGCCTGTACCATGACGCACCGCGCGTCAAACAGCAGGCGCGGGAGGTAAAAGTGTTTGCTGCGCGCCACCACGCCGCCGGCGGCGCTGCCCTCGTCGGTCCGGCACACAAAAAAGGCCGACGCCACGATGCGCTCCACCAACGCCTGCACCGCCTCGTGGTGGCGCGGAAGCGCCATAAAGTGCGGCAGCAGAAGCACGCGGAGGTGGAGCGCGTCGATGCGGATCTGCTGCGAGAGGTCGAACCACGACACCGCCGCGGCGTCGGCGGCACGCACGCCGTAGGCGCTGGCGGGGAGCGCCACGCGGTCGGCGCCGGCGTAGCACGGGTGCGCGCGGCTGGCGGCGTCCACCACGTAGTGCGGCGGGCGCGCCGAGGGCACGAGCTGCACCAGGCGCGCCGCGCCCATGCGCTCGAGCAACGACGCCACGGCGGGCGCGGGCATGCGCCACAGCGGGTCTGCGCGCACGCGGTCTAGCGCCCCGATGAACTCCTGGTTGAGGTACACCACCTCGATGGTGTAGCCAAGATAGAGGTTAAACTCTGCGCCGGACGGTGCCGCCGCGAGGAGCCCCGCCCGCGCGAGCGCGTCGTGGTAGAGGCGGTTGGCGGCGCGCAGGAAGTAGCCGGTGTCGCGGAAGACGTCGCCGGGCGCCGCGCCGGCGCGGCTCGGCGCCGCCTCGCGCTTGAGGGACCCCCCCGTCGGGCTCAGCAACCCCGCAACACTCTCGATCGCAAAGAACCACACCTTGGCCAACGCCAACCCCGCCAGCTCCACGTGAGCGCGGACGGCGCTGTAGCTCACCAAGAGGTCCTTGGCGCCGCGGAGGTGCGCCTTCCACGAGTCGAGCGCGTCTAGTGGCGCGCCGTCGTGCGGCGCCACCGCCGTAAACGTCAGCGTCAACACCAAGACCGTCAACAACAAGCGCTCGATGCACAGCGCGTTGCGCGCGCCAGGGCCGCCGGAGAACTCCAGGCTCAACAAGCTCAAGCACTCCAGAAGGCACCGCCGACGCATCGCGTCGTGCTGCGGGTGCCGCGTGCGGTTGTACTCGAAGGTGGCCAGGATCGCGAGCAACAGCGTGAGGAGGTGGCGGCATGTGAGCAGGTGGGTGAGGAGGATGTGCATGACGGGGTTGGCGTCGACGCTGGGGGAGAAGGGGAACATGTGGTACAGCATGTCGGTGAGGGCGAGGAGGTGGAGGTAGTGGGCGTGCGGCGCGGGGAGGCTGAACTGGGAGACGAGCGCGGCGATGCCGCCGGCGGGAGCCGCCAGCCACGCGGCGCAGCCAGCGGCGGGGCCACCTGAGTTAAGGGCGCTGGCACCGGCGGGGCTGAGGGTGGCGACAGCCGCTGCGCCTAAAGCGGGGCTGAGGCCTGCACCGCCGCCGCCGCCGCCGCCGCCGCCGGAAGCGCCAAGCCAGTCTGCCGGCACCTCCAACTCTCCAACTGGCATCGGCGCCGCCGCCAACCCCTGCTCAAACGCCCCCCATGGCTCGCCTCTCGCGCCAAGGTCAACCCCCACCAAGTCTGCAAAGTCGTGGACAAACACGCTGGCCTCGTCGAACAACCCGCGCAAGTCTGCGGGCGGCGCAAACGGATCGGGGCCGGCGCCCGGCAGAGCGTGCCTCGCTGGCGGCGGCGGCGACGGCTCCTGGGCGAGGCCCGGGACAAGGCCCGTCGGCAGTTCCTGCTCGCCAGGGCTGGTCCAGATGGCGAGCTGCTTGGGCCGCGGTATTCGACCGGGGCGGCGCGGGGCGTGGGCTGCGGCCGGATACACGCACGTCTTGTTTAACCGCAGGCAGTTGTGGCACAGCGGCTTCGCCTCGTCGCACTTCATCTTGCGTCGCTTGCACTCATTGCAGCCGCGGCGCGAGTACTTGCGCTTGCGGATGACGCGCTTGCGCGGGGCCTCCATGGCGAGTGGGGGGGTGGTACGGAGATGGCCGAGTGATGTCTGGCGAGGCTGGTGTGCATAAAAGGCCACGAAGCGAGACCACGATGCGGGAGGGCGCGCGGCAGATGTCGGCCGTCAGGCGAGTGATTTTGTGGGGCCGTGGGCTGCAGCGCCGCTCAGGCGCTGCGGCACGGCGGCGATGCGCCGAATGTAGCGCCGGATGTAGCGTCGGCTAAATCCGGCCGCCTGCGTCGCAGTTACACCCGAGGGGGCTCGGCATGGTGCCACGCGCCGGACCATTGCTGAAATGGTGAGCCAAACCGCTTGGGCCGCGTGGCCACCGCTTGGCCTCCATCTGCGCCGCTGTACGCCGCCTGGCCGCCGCCTGGCCTCCGCCTGGCCGCCATCTGCACCGCTGCACGCCGCTGCATGGCCCACGTGACCGTCCCAATCGGGATGGCTGCAAATGGCTGCCTGCCTACACCTCACGACAGTCTAATATACAGATAAAGTACACTATGCTAGGGGCCCAAGCTCTGGATCTTGGTCATGATTCTGCGACCGTGCGGGGTGTTCTTGATGTTGGGCAATAACGGCTGCAAGCTAGCCAGGAGGCGGCGGAGATGGTCGGGGCAGGCCACCTCCAAGCTCGTCTGCAACACGTAGTTGCCGTAGGCGTCGTTGAGCATCTCGGCGAAACGATCGGCGTTGCGGAGCAACACCTCAATGAGCCCGTCGGTCAACGCGGCGATGCGCAACAGCTTCTCGATCACGTTGGAGCCGAACTTGTGCAAGCTTAACAGCACCACGTTGGCGCGGATGTGCTTGACGATGCGGGCTATGGAGTCGGGGTCGCCGCGCGCCAACACATACTGCACCACGTAGTTGCCAAAGGGGTCGAGCAGCAAGTTGGTGGCGTTCTCGGCCACCCTCAAGCTCAACTGGCGGCGCTGCTGCGCGTCGCCGTGGTCCAAGCACCGCTGCAACACGCAGCACCCGTGGCGGTGCGTCGCCACCTCGCTGCAGTGCGCCGCCACCGCGTCAAAGATAAACTGGTTCTGCGGCGGCGCCAGCCGCTGCAAGCACTTTTGCACCACGTGGTTGCCGTTGAGGTCACGCAGAAGCGCCACCACGTGGGGCGTCAACAGCGCCACGAGCAAGCGGCTCTCCTCAGGGGTGCGGATGCACTCAACGAGTTTCTGGAGCGCGCGCGTGCCGTGCGGGTCGAGGGCCACCCGCACAAATTCGGGCAGCGCGTTCTTGACGAGGATGAGCCGCTGGTCGTCGCGCACGTTCTCGAGAAGCTTTTGGATGAGGTAGTTGCCGAAGGGGTCCGTCATAAGCTCGACAACCCTGAGATAGATCTCGTTAAAGATGAGCGTCGCCGCCACGTCGCGCGCGCCGGCGTCGGGCACGTCGAGCTGCCGCTGGAGAAAGCGGCATCCGTGCTGGTCCTTGCAGAGCGCGTAGAGCTCCCCGGAAAAGTCCTCGAGCTTGGCGTTGGCGTACTTGGACGCGTCGTCGCCCTTGCGCTTGGTGTTGTGCAACTTGCGGTGGACGTTCATCAGATCGTGCGCGAAGCGGTGCTTGCCGTGGCCGCCGTGGCCGCCGTGGCCGCCGTGGCCGTGGCCGCTGCCGTTAGCGGCAGGCGCGCCGCGAGCGCCACCGGCGTTGGCACTGGCGGCGCCAAAACGCTGCGGGGTGTACTGGTGGTTCCACATCTGGGTGGGGGCCAGTCTCCCCGGGAGCGCTTGGATCAAGTCGAGCTCGCCAAAGCCGGCCTCCTTGATGAAGGGCGCCTCGCCCAACCCGTCGCCAAGGTAGGGCATGAGCGGGCTGCCAAACGGCTTCTCCTCGGGCAACTCAAACGGCCGGATGGAGAGCAAGTCGGGCTCGGTGGCGCCACCGTACCCAAACGGAGGCGCCGATGCAGGAATGAAGGTGCTCCAGGTCAGCGCGGGGGTTGCGAATGCGCTGGCGCGGCCGGTGGTGCCGCCTGCGCCGCCTGCGCCGCCTGCGCCGCCTGCGCCGCTACCGCCACCGGGCGCAGCGGGGGCAGGTGCCGGCGACGCGCTAGCCGATCCGAGCGAGCCGTGGTATCCCAGGTAGAACGACGGCGCGTACGCCGGCTGCGGCGGCATGTCCCAGAACTGCAGGTGCGAGGTGAAGGGCGTCGACGTGGACGTGTCGGCCTCCGCGGGGGCGTCCGCGTCCAAGTCGAGCTGGCCCAACGCACCGACGATGTCGAGGTCAGGGTCGGGCGTGCCGGGGAAGTACCCAAAGTCAACGGAGGCGGCGGCGGCGCTGGCGGCCGAGTCAGCGGCTAAGCGGGCGCCGGCGGGGGCGGCCAGGTGGGCGCCGGCGGGGGCGGCCAGGGGCGCTGCTTGGGGGGTCGCGAGAGGCGTTGCTAAAGGCGTCGCGAGAGAAGCGGCCGGCGCGGCCGCAGGCACGGCCGCGCCCGCAGCCGATGCCTCGGAGCCGCCGCGCAAGCGCACGAGGTCCGCGGCGGGGGGCGAGCGCATAGTTGTGATTGGCGGTCTCCCAGAAAGCGACAATGGGGCAATACCTGCAAAGAGGCAGACAGGGTTACGTGGCAAACTGACCGGTGCCGAGCGTGCGCGATGCGGATCACTTGAGGGCGCCACGCTTGGCTGCGACAAAAATTTTCCACCCAAAAGCTGATGTGGTCTTGGGACGACCTGTGCGCCAGAGCCGGGCGCGCCCGCCAAGACCACGCCTCCGCCGCCGCTACATCGCGCTGCCGTCCGCCGGTGCCAGCGGCTCGCGGCAAGGACAGAGGGCTACAGGCCGTCGCCGCAGCAGTGGTGGCCCACAGCCAGGTCCACAGGGTCCTATTTGAGTGGCTGCGAAAAATTAAACAGAAAACCTCAGCCCGCCCGCAACGCCAAAGCCGCAGCGAATGACCATGCCACCGTCGCGTTAGTACGCATCCACTATCCCAAAATCAGCATACCCGGAGCGAATATTATTATCTATTACTGTAAATACGAAAATTAAGTATTAAAAATATAAATGACGGGACGGGAATCAAATGCGGGAAATTTGATTTAGCGTGATATAAAAATGTTGTGTGGCCAGGGCCAGTGAGACAGAGGAGCGCTGCGGGATTGCGCCCTCTCGTCAGAGACAGCTCTCTTACGAGGACTTCTCGTGCTGAGTGGAGACTCTTTGCATCGAAACAAGGAAGTCCTCGAGAGATCTCTGGTCCTTGTTGTTCTTGCGGGGTCTGCCGTTACAGAGGTTGTCAAAGGCCTCGGACTCGGACATCAAGTAGTAAGCACCACCCATGACACAGAAGATACCGAAAGACCAAACCCAGACTCTGGTGACAGTGACAATGTCAGTCCAGTTCTGCGACCACCAGCCGAAAAGGGTGAAACAGGTAGCAATGACGTCAACAATCAAGACGGCACCGCCCAACTGCCACGAGGGGATCGACGACCAGAAGGGACCCTGGGCTCTGGTAATGAAAATCAACCAGTTCTCAGTCAAGGAGATCTGCAAAAACAAGATACCGTCCAAACCACCGAAGTTCTGGACAATACCACCCTTGGGCAACAACATGGTGGTCAAGGTAATCCAAGTACCGATGGCCAAGATGATACCCAAGATGATAGACATACCCCACAATCTGGGGGTGTTCCACTTAACGGGGGCAGGGTCGTAAGGAGCATTGTCGTAGGCAATGGCCAAGGTGGCAACGTCAGCAAAGATGGCAATAAAGACAACCAAGTCAATGTTCAACGACTGGTTCAAGATGGCAATCCACAAACCCAAAAAGATCTCCAAGTGCAAGGACAACGCGATTCTGTAAACCACGTAGGCATACATTCTGTGGAAAATCTGTCTCGAGGTCTTGATGGCATCAATGATAGCAGACAAACCAGGGGCAAGGAAAACAATGTCAGCAGCGGAACGGGCAGCATCGGTAGCACCCTCAACGGCAATACCAGTGTCAGCCTTCTTCAAGGACGGAGCGTCGTTAACACCGTCACCAGTCATGGCAACCAAGTAACCTCTCTGTTGCAAAATCTCAACGGCGTTGTACTTGTGCTGGGGGAAAACCTCAGCGAAACCATCAGCATTCTCAACGAAGTCAGCAATCTCAGAACCGGCCATGTCACCACCACCGGACAAACCCAATCTGTCAGCGTCGTAAATGTTGGTACCAAGACCCAATTGTCTGCAAGTCTCCTTGGCAATACCAACGGCATCACCAGTCAACATCTTCACTCTCAAACCCAATCTTCTAGCCTCGTTAACGGTAGCAGCAGTGTCGTCTCTGGGGGGGTCCATACAAGGCATGATACCCAAAATCTCCCAGTGGCCCTCACCTCTCTTTCTGGCAACACCAAGAGATCTGAAACCTCTCGAGGCAAACTCGGCAACAGTGTTCTGGTAGTTCTCGTGGATGTCCTCGGGGATAGGGTGGTCATCTTCAACAGTCTTCAAGACGAACAATGGCGCACCCTTGACACAAATGATTCTCTCGCCCTCAGGGGACTCGACAATGGCAGTAACCTTCTTCGAAACGGGGTCAAAGGGCTGGAACTCAATAACCTTGTACTTGGTCAACGCGGCCTTAGCTCTGGGGTAGTCAATAAGAGACTTCAAGAAAGCCTTGTCAATAGCATCCAAACCCTTCTTCTTTCTAGAAGCAGCCAAACAGGCAGTCAACATCAAGTCATCTGGCTCAACGCCCTCAACAGTGTATGGCTCGTGCAAGGACAACTTGTTCTTAGTCAAGGTACCGGTCTTGTCGGAACACAAGATCTCGACACCGGCAAGGGACTCAATGGCAGACAACTTCTGGACAATGGCCTGCTTCTTGGCCAAGTAGGCAGCACCAACAGCCATGGTGGTGGTGACAACAGCAGGCAAACCAACGGGAACACCAACAATGGTGATGGCAAGAGTGTATCTCAAGATGGGGACAATCTTGACGGTTCTGTAGAAACAGGCAGTCCAGACAACCAACAAGGTGATAATGACAAACACAAGCAAAATCGTACCGATACTGTTCAACACTTCGGTGAAGTGACCCTGACCGGCACCAGCCTTGTTGACAAGGGCAGCGGCACGGCCAGTGAAAGTGTTGTCACCAGTTGCAGTGACAACCATAAAGGCCTCACCGGTCTTAACAGTGGACGAAGAGTAACAAGAGTCGCCAGTCTTCTTGTCAACGGCAAGAGACTCACCAGTGATAGCAGACTGGTCAATTTGCAAAAGACAGTCCTCAGACACAACACGGCCATCAGCGGGGATGACAACACCATCCTCCAACTGCAAAATGTCACCAGGGACAATCTCGTTAGCCTGGACCTCAACGAGGTGGGAGTCACGAACGACAAAGGCAGTGTTGGCCAAGGTCTTCTTCAACTCCTCAACAATGGAACCAGCCTGGTATTCCTGGATGAAACCAACGAAGGCGTTCAACATCAACAAACCACAGATGACACCAAAGTCAACCCAATCCTCCAAACCGGCAGCCAAGATAGCAGCGGCCTCCATAACGAACTGGATAGGACCAACAAAGAACATGACAAACTTGAGCACCAAGTTCTCGGAGTCCTCAGCCATCTGGTTCAAACCATACTTCTTTCTTCTCTTGGCAACCTCGTCGGAGGTCAAACCGGTGGAGATGTCGGTCTTCAACAACTCCTCGGGAACGGCCTTGAAAGAAGCACCATTGTCCTCCTCCTCAGACTCTTCGTCATCGAGACCCTTGTGAGACTGCAAGTCCAACACCAACTGGTCGATGTCGTCTTCTTCGTCGTCAGAAGGGTTCTTCTCAACCTTCTCGGTAGTGGGTTCTGTAGCGCTCATGGTGAAGTGGATACAGAAGGCAACGCGAACACAGAAAGAAAAAGGAGAAACAAGAAGGGGATTTATGAATTGCCCGGCAGGACTGGAGGTTTATATTGGGTTTGGATTCCGGTGTTGCAAGAACGGGCGAGCACGGCAGGAAATGTTTTCCTCGTCCACTCTCATCCAATCGACGTATCAGGATGCGGGAATTTTGGTAGCACGGGTCCACGCTGCCAGATGCGGCGTCGGTTGCGGCTGGACGGTTAGCAGGCTCGCTATTGCCAGTGCGGCTGGTGCGCCTACTTCGAGGTATGTCGCCACCTAATGGGGAAATTCAGACACAAAACTATAAACACCAATCTACCCTCGCTACCGGGATGGCCCTGTTGACTAGTGTCTTCTCCGAGCATTCCGTGAAAAAAAAAATAAGGACTAAAAAAAAGAAACAAGCGACAATCTGACAAATATTTGTTTACTGTTGACAAAGGTACCGCAAGTGTCGATGAGATGGAAATTAGTGCGGCCGTCCCGGGCACCAGTGGCACAAGAGCGGCGCATTGACCGCTGAGTGCCGGCACTATCGCCTCCTCCACCTGGAGCAGTACCGCTGTGCCCCTCGTGCGCAGTCCAGGTCAGCCGAACCTGCTTCTTTCTTTTGCTGGATGCACCGACCCGTCCAATCATCTTCGCCCAGAATGGTTAAAACACAATATTTTGTTTATGCTAACATTGCGGCTTGAACGGGACCGGCCAAAAACTTTTCTTTTCTTTTTTTCCCGTTTTGTTTTCTTTTTCGTAATGTTTTAATTTGATATTTCAGGTAATTTTGAAATTCTTTTCATGCCACCATGGTGGCTCGTCTGGCGCCGGCAGCAGAAGTCGGCCGAGAAGCAGAATTACGCTGTGGGCACGGGCCGAAGGGATGCTGGAAGGCGCTATTGATTACGGCCCCAGCTCGTCTTCGTACTACAATGCTTTATTTCTGAGAGTCTTGCGAGTTCACACAATTGCGGCCAAGACAACCAGACACCACATTGTGCAAGCAGGGGCCCGTTCAGATCCCTTCCTGGCAATGCTATCGTGCTATATAATTGTAAGTACTCTGCTCAGTGGCCCAGGGCTGCTCGTTACAGTGTGTGCCTGGTATGCCCTGGCATGGCCACGAATTGCGCTGTAATTTTCCAGTGCCCGCGAAGTGCCCGGCTTATCGTGCGGGCAGCTGCCACATCGCTGCACTCTCGGCCTGTCAATTGGCGGGCCCACGACATGGAAAAAGTTCGCAGCACCTGCATGGTCCTTGCATGGCCACGGACTCTGGCGTCCCCAAGAGCGCCGTGTGGAGCGGCCAATCGGAGCGCTCCGCCGCAGTGTAATCCGCGTGGCTACGCGCGATATGCCAGGCCCCTGGCATCGCGCCCTCGTCTGCCAGGCATACTGCAAATCGGGCTCGCGGTGTGCTGGCCGTACCCTGACAAATTCGCGCGGACCGTCTTTTCGGGATTTTCTCAAGTGGCCCACCGATGTTTATTTACCCGGTTGGGTCGGAAATAACCCACGCTGAGGCAAAACCCCCGGATAATTTCGCGCCACCGTTGGCGCGGCCAGATTCACCAGCCGACCGGCTATAGGCGCGCGGTGACTTTCGAGACTCTTGCGCGACCGCGCGCACCCAGGCCGCCAGTCGGTGCCGTGCGGCTGCACCGGGCCATCAAGGGAAATCTACGCCCTTGACACACCCGTACACCATTTGCAGCCATAACCTCGAGGTTAACGATGTAGCTCAGCGGTGGCTGGGTCGGCCGGTGTGTCCACGAGCCCTCCGTTCAATAAATGATACCCTCGGGTTCGCCAACTCACAAACAAGAGCAGGTTGGGTTAGAAGAGGCCTACTTTGACCACAAAGTGCCATTCCTGGCCATAATATACTGTAAGCGTCGAATCAAGACTTGTCTATTTCACCACTAGCCTACACTCAGCCCTCCAATGCTCGTTTACACCACCTCCTCGTGCTTGCGGTGGCGCGCGCGCCAGCGCCACTTGAGCGGCCGGAACCCGCTGAACACCAAGTAGAGCACGCATCCCACAAACCGAAACGCCGCCAACCCCGCCACAATCCACAAGATGATCAGCAAAAACGTCTGTGCGTGCTTGTTCATCGTCTGCTGCGCACGGTCGACCCCCGTGAAAGTGTCCAAGCCCGCGGTGTTTAACACCACCACCACCACGATGGCGTTGGTCAACATCCACACCAAGATCGTCACCGTGCGGATGAAGGCGTAGTACAGGTCGTCCTTGGCGCGCTGCAGTAACGGCGCGCGCTGCGGCGGCTCCGCGTGGCGCAAGCTCTCCAACGTGGCGTAGTACGCCTCGTCGACCTCGGCGCGGTCCCCGGGCGCCACCAACACCGCCTCCGCCTTGTTCTTGCCCACCGTCTTGGCCAGCCCGAGGTCCTTGCTCACGGGCACGTCCTTGGTGCCCCACAGCACGTCGTGGATGTTGGCGAACGCATAGATGTTGAGCACGTTGACGTAGGTGGGCAGCAACAAGATGTACTGCACAAACAGCAGGAGCATGAAGCTGGGCTCGCCGTAAAGCACCGCCGCCACAAAGTACAACGTGTACGTCAGCAACACGCTGACAATCAAGTCGCGGAACTTGGAGTTGGTGAACACCATCCCAGCGTTGAAGTCGGGGTTGTCCTTGATGATCAGCTGCACCGTGTGCACCGCGAGGTACACCGCCAGAAACATCAAGTACGCCATCAACACGGCAAAGCACGCCGCGATCACCACGTAGAACCGCCGCGTGCCGCGCGGGGTGTTGCCAAACGCCAACACAAACGTCACCACCACCAGCCCGGCGTACACCCAAAGGAGGATCACCGCGAGGTACGCGCCGGCGCCAAAGTGCATGTCGCGCGCGCCGAGGTTCTCGGTCAAGATGCGGAACACGAGGAAGAAGCACGCCAACAGGAACCACAGCACCAAGAGGGTGATCGCCTGGTAGTAGAACTCCAACTGAAGGAACAACTTGCGCCCCAACAGGTGCTGCAGCCGCCAGATCTTGCTCCAGTGCACCAAGGCATACCCCGCGGCGAAGAACAGCCCGTTGAGCCACCGCCGCCGCTGCAACACAAACTCGTCGATGCGCTCGGGCACGTCTGTTTCGGCTTTTGCCTCCTGGACGTACCTCAAGACGTACTTGTGGCCCGGCTTGGCCACCAACTCAAAACAGAGAATGCGGTCCTCCGCCAAATACATGTTGCTGGTGAAGATGCCGGCCTCGCGGTAGTTCTTCTCCTTGAGCTTGCGCTCGTCGTCGGCGCCGTCGGCCTCCTCCTGGTGCAAAAACTCCCCCTTGAAGTACTTCTCCAAGGGGCCGTGCCCGTCCACGTTGAGGAGCGCCTCGTAGCGGTAAGCCGAAAACGCGCCGGGCAACACCAGGATGAAGCCAAACACCAGCTCCATCGGCTTGTCCAAGATGTTACTGATCTTGTACTCAAAGTTCTGCGCCGCCACGAGTGGGTTGGCGAGCAACTTGCGCAGCGGCCCCAACAGCGCGCGCATCTCGCCGCACGCGCCCGCCACGTTCTCGTCCTTGAACGCGCGCCACAAGTGGAAAAAGGCGTCCTTCAGCGGCTGCGTGCCGCAGTCAAGCAACATCACCACCCGCGGGCGCAATATCGGCGCAAACAGCTGCAAACACCACCGGTGGGAGTTGATCTTGCGCGCGTTGCGCTCCTTGAGGCAGAACAAGAACTGCACCGGCGTCAGGTTGGGCGCGAGGTGCACGCGGTCGTTGACGCTCTCGATACCAACCGTCAGCGTGTACTCAAACACGTGCGCCTTGACGTCGCGCTCGTCGACCCGCAGCTTGGCATACCCGTCCTGGTAGACCCCGAGCGCCACGAGCAACTGCTCGGCGCGCGCGTGCAAGTTGACGCGGCCGTCGACAACAATCACCACCACCACCTTCTTCCACGCGCCGTCGCCCCACACGGGGTCGACCCGCAGCGAGAGGTTCTTGATGTTGGCGAACACCCCCATGAGGGTGCGCGCGAGCAAAAGCTCGTCCTCGTTGTACATCGTCACGCACACCATGATCTCGGTGGCGCGCGGCGGGCTGTAGAGCGCCTGCCGCAACCCGTACTGGAAGCGCACAAAGTTCAGCGGGCCGCACGTGGCGGCGCTGTACCGCATGTACAGCATCTCGCGCCCGCCGTCGCCGCGCGCATACGTATCGAGGAGTGCTCGCGGCGCCGGCGCGTCGATCACGTAGTTGCCGTGAACTAGGGACACTTTCTTCATCGTTTTGGTGTAGTTGAGGCGGGGGCGGAAGTCCTCGTCGTCGAAGCCGAGGTACGAGTCGTCGGAGGCGGCGTCGTCGGGCCCGGGGCCGCCGGAGCCGTCGGGGCCGCCGAAACCGCCTTTGTCGGAGCCTTTGCCGCCTCGCACGCGCCGCGTCGTCCGCCGCCGCACCACGTCCTCTCCCGTCTCCAGGAACAACGAGTCGTCGTCGCCAAACGGGTCCAACTCGGCGTCTTCCATCTCGTTGACGATGTAGTCGTCTCCCTGGAAGTTCAACACCTGCAGGTACGGCCGGAGCGGCGGGCCAAAGGCGCCGCCCGGCGCGCGCTCCATCTCGTACGTGTCGACGCGCTCAATGCCATAGCCTGCACGCTTCGGGCTGTACGCCAGCGGCGGGTACTCCGGCGGCTGCTCCTTGAAGAGGACGCCCTTGGGGCGCGGCGTCAGCGGCGCCTCCCCGAAGGGGCCGCTGGCGGCGCTGGCGGCGCCGCCAGCGGCAGCGCTCCCCGCGTAGAGAGGCTCCGGTAGCACGGGGTATCCCTGTGGCTCGTACGGCTGGTAGTCGTACTGGCCGAACCCGGGGCTCGAGATGGAGGCCGTGGCGCCGCCGCCGCCGCCGCTGCTGCCGCCGCTGCCACCGCCGCCGCCATTGACGGCGCTGTGGCGGTGCCGGGGCCTCTCAGTCATCGGCACGTCACTCTCAAACAAGTCGTCCTCGCTCAAGTAGTCCATTGCAGAGAAGCGTTGCAGTCGCCGTTTACTTTTTTTTTTTGTTTTTGATTTGCGCTGACGCATTGGGGAGCTGCATGTTTGGGTCGCGGACCTGCAGCGGCGGCACGGACGACCTGCGGGCAGGACGACCTGCGGGCAGGACTGCCCGCGGGCACGACGACCCAAGGGCTTCAGGTCAGCGACGCGTGGCGCCCAAAGGGCCACCGACTACGGCCAGCGCCGCGCACGAGGGCGCCCGCCGCTTAGCGCCTAGCTTGGGTGTTCCAAAAATAGCTTCATGCAGCCGCGTCGGTTGCAACCTTCCATGCAGGAGGCTACAGGCAAACCAAGCAGTCACCGCTGCCGAGTCCCTCCCAGCACGGGCGGTGGAAGCCGTGGCCGCAGGCGAACAAGACGAGGCCGAGCGCACGGTGGTGCTGGAGCGAGGCGGCGCGGGCGGCGCCATCGCGGCGGATGGCGGCGGTTTGCAACTCCTCCCACGCGACCCAGTGCGTTGGGGGCACGTCGCCCCACATCGGCTTGGCGCACGACGCACACTGGCGGGCCGCCGCGAGCCCGCAGAGCGCGGCGGCGCGCACCACCTTCATACTCTTGGTGATGCCGCCGTGTAGCAGCCGCAAGCAGATGTTGAGAATCTCGACCTCGTGCGAGTATTGCACGAACACTTGCTGGAGCACGCCGCGCACGTGCGCCAACTTGGCGGCGGACGAGTCGGCTAGGATCGCGTTGAAGATGGCGAGGAGGGAGCGGTCGCCGCAGAGGGACGCGATGTGGCGGAAGGTTTGCTGGAGGCATGCGGCGGCGGCGGCGGCCATAGAGGGCGCCGCAGAGGTCAGCGCAGCGCCGAGCTCGCCAGAGGGCAGCGCCACAGAAGTCAGGGCAGTGTCGCCGCCAGAAAGCGGCAGTGCCGTTGGGGCCGCATACAGCTCCGCAGCAGCCTGCAGCGCAGCAGCCAGCTTAGCCAGTGGTGCATCCGACGCCTCTGGCGCCTCCGCCGCCAGAAGCGACCTCGTAGCGTGTTCGGCACCCAGAGGTGCCTCGGTCACCAGGGACTCCGCCGCCGCCTCAGTCAGCGCAGTGAGCGGCTTCTCCGGCGCCAGCTCAGTGGCCAGAGTTGCGTCTGCTACCAGGTGCGTCCTCGAGGGCGGCGCCGCCAGCGGCTCCGCCAGCGGCTCCGCCAGGGGCTCGGCTGCCTCTGGCCCATTCGCCACCTCCACGCAAAACCCCACCAACCGTAGCCACAACCTCTCATTCAACCCCAACCCCTCAACCTCACGCTCTCCACCGCGCGTCTGTTGGCACTCAAGGCACGCTCTCATCGCAAGGTCAAGCCGCCTCCCCCACCCTCCTCCTCTGTCGCTTCGCAACGAGGCAAGGAGCCCCGTGAGCGCCGCCTCGTACTCACCCTCAGCCATCTGCACCATTGCCAACGCCTCCGCAGCGCCATACCGGGCAAATACCCCCGCCAATGCCTGGCGCCACTCGGCGGCGTCACGCACCGCAGGCCAGTGACACTCCATAAACGCCGCCACCAGCTGGTTACGCCGTAGCAACGCCTCAAGGTAGCGCACCACCACCGCGAGCGCGACGCGCGCCGCCGGCACCCGCCGCAACAACTCCGTGCCGTACTCGCTGGCGGTGGCGTCGTCCAATTGCCGCACCTCCAAGTGGAGCAGCGGGTCGAAGCGCTGGCACTGCGCCACCAACTGCGCCACGTTGTGCGCCGCCAATTCGGCGAAGTGGGCTCGCACCGTGCGCTGCACCTCGATGCGCTCCGCCGTGTGGTGGCGCGTCGCCTCAAACGCCGCCGCCACCGGCAAGTCGCTGCCGCCCTTTTCAAGCCACGTCTCCACCACCTTGGCGTGGCGGCCCTCGGCGCGGTAGACCCCCATCAACACGTCCCAGAACCGCGCCGCCCGCAACTTCGCAACCAACACCGCGTCAAACGCCGGGTCATAGTGTCCAATCAAGCTCTGGAGCGCCAACTCGCACTCCGCCACGAGCTCGGCGCTGGTGTTGGCGCACAACGTTGAGATCACCCCCTCGATGCACGACTCCAGAAGCCGGATAAACTGCGGGTACTTGGGGTAGTTGCGGGCAACAAAAATGGCCAAGTGGCACCGGTCCGCCGCGCTAAACTCCCCGGCAAACACGTCCAAAAGCGCATCCACCACGTACTGGCGCGAGAGCGCCGCATCGTCGTTCAACGCAGGCGTCTCAAAATATTCATTCAACGCGGCGAGCATGGCGAAGGAGTCCTGGTGGAGGAGCCGCGTGAGCATGGGGAAGGCGCCACCCTCCAGGGCAAACAAGCGCGTCGCGACGGCGTGGCGCGCGCTGGCCGCCGCTGCGCGGCTGGTAGGGTACTGCCGCCCCGTCAAGATGTAGGCAATGTAAGGGAAGACGCGCGGGCTGCGGCGACGCACGAGCTCGACAAGCGGCGTCTCGTAGTCCCCAAGCACCACGTTGTAGATGTACACCAACGCATCGACGAGGCCGTGGCGGCGGCACAACTGCACCGTGGCGTCGACGTCGAGCGTGCCAAGGTCCACCACACACAATATCTGCGTTAGCACGTCGCCCTCGCCGCGCGCCACGTAGTGCGCCACGAGCCCCTGGAGCACCGCCGGCGGGAGCACGCGGATGTCGCCGCTGAGCAAGTGCGGCTCGAGCGGCGCAAAGAGGCGCTCGCCCGCCACCGCGTACACGCTCTCCAAGACGGCGGTTTGCGGGAGCTGCGCCAACACCTCGAGGTACAACGCTACCGCGTCGTCGCGCTCGCAGAGCGCCACCTGCGTCGCCATGATGTCGACGAGGTACGGCTCCACAAGCTGGCGGCGGCGCGCGGCGTTGCGCGGGAGCCCCGCCGCCACCACGGCGCGGTCGTGGCCGCCGCCGTAGTAGCGTGCCGCGAGCCGGAGCGCCTCCAACGGCTGCAGCGGCAAGAGCGCCGCAAGTATGTCGGCCCAGTTGACGAGCGCCCCCATCGCCACGCCCTGCGGGCCCAACACCACCAACTTGTCTCTGAGGGCGCGAGGGGCGGCGCCCGGCGCGGCGCGGCCTTGGCCCACCGCAGTCAAGGCGCCGTCGTAGTAGAGGATGGTGGTGCCACGCCCAAACACGCACAAGATCGACGCCGACAACCACTGTAGGGCACTGACGGCAGCGGGGGCGCGCCACAGGCACACGCGGCGGATGGGGAGCGTCGGGAGTGCGCGGTCCTTGTCCTTAACCTCAGCGAGAACGCGGTCAAAGCTGGGCGGCATGGGGTCCATCTCGAGAATGTGAACAAAGTTGTGAGTGGCGTACGCTAGCCTGGCGGGGGAGGTGCCGCCGGATTGGGAGAGGTAGGGGAACCAGCTCAAACAGCCGGGTGGCGACGCCTGCGGCGGCCCCCGAGGGTCCAGGGGTGGCTCCAGCCCCAGCGAGGGGTCCAGGGGCGCCTCCAGCCCCAACGTAGGCTCTAAAGGCCCCAGCGGTTCCTCCAAAGGCTCCAGAGGCCCCAGCGGTTCCTCCAAAGGCTCCAGAGGCCCCAGCGGTTCCTCCGAAGGCTCCAGAGGCCCTAGCGGCTCATCCGGATGCTGCTTGGCCGTGAAGTGAGTCCTCACCCGCACCGCATGAGGATTATTTAGCGACAACATCGACACCACCACCAACGCCTTCGCGGTCATCACCGCCAATACCCCCAAGCCGTCTGTCACCTGCTCGGCAGTGCCCAAGGGGAGCATTTCGCACGCGTGCACCTCGGCACGGCCCTCGAGCACCGGCTGCGACACCAAGCGCCGCCTGAGCACCTGCATCACGCCCACGTGGTGGAACACTGCGCCCGTGGCGTCGGCGGAGTAGAGCTGCCAGTGGCTGGTGCCGATGAACCCAACGCTACATATGGCGGCGCGGCCCTGGGCCGGCCCGACCACATGCGAAGGCGGCGCGGCGCCCTCGCCCTCGTTGTCGACACTCCATATGGCCACCGCGCCGTCGGCAAACCCCGCCGCCACGCACTTCAGGTCGGCGCTGAAGGCTAGCGCGGTGACCGCCGCGGGGGCATCGCGGCGGAGCACAAACTCGAGCTGCTGGCGGTAATTGTACCCCACCACAAACGCGTTGCTTGTGGCCACCGCGATGTACAGCGCCGACACTGCCAACGTGGCGGCGCGGCCGTAGGCATTGCGGAAGGCGTCGCTGGCGAGAGCAGCCGAGAGCTGGTCGACCCGCGACCACCGTAGCGTCGGCTCGGCATCGGCCGTCACCGGCGGCCGCGGCGCCGCGGCGGTCACCCCGCGCTGCCCTCGCGCGCCGAGTGCCCGGCTGATATCCGTCTGCGAGCGATCGTCAAACCGCGCAAGCATGTGGAGTTGGGCTGGCAATCTGGCGCGCCTACCGCCGTTTTGACGATCGGTGGGTGCGCTTGCCTTGATCTGCTTTCAACCACTGCCGCTCTAAATCTACACTTGACTCCTCGCTCTTAGTCGTTTTTTCTCTTTTGGCGCCGGAAGAACAGCGCCACCGCCACCGCCTGGTAGACACATGTAAGCAACAACGCGCCCGCCTGCACCGCCAGCCACCGCAACACAGTGGCGCACGTGCGCTCGGACTGGTCGCGGAAGGCCAGCTCCTTGGCGCGGATGAACGCCTGCTCGCGCCGGATATCAGTCAACTTGTCGTTGAGCGCATTGACCCGCAGCACGAGCTGGGCGGTGTGGCCAGGCGCGTCCCAGAAGGCACCGTCGCGCACGTCGAGCAGCACCGCTACGCGCACGCGGGTGAACCTGGGGTCGCGCGCCGCCGGCGGCACCAGCGGCGCGCGCCGTCCAAACAGCTTGGCGGTGAGGCACACGCGATGCTCGCCCAGCTCGAGGGCACTGAAGGTGAATACCCCGGCCGCGGGCGCGCGCTGGTGCACGACGCGGCGGTCGTGGAACACCTCCTCGACGTCGATCATGACGCCGGTGTGCTCGCGGTCGACGGGCGCGACGTAGAGCGCCAGCGCCGCGTCGAGAATCTCCACCCCAAAGCGCCCGGTGAGCACCGTGTGCGCGGTGAGCTCACGGTAGAAGCAGGTGCGGCTGCCCGCCGCCGCGTAGTAGTGCATCGCCACGCAGCACTGGAGAAACGCCACCAACCATAACATGCAACCCCAAAACCAAATTAAGCCGTGGCGCAAAACCTCCGAAAAACACAACTGGCGATGTTTGTGCTCCCACCGGGCGGCAGCACCACCAGCGAGGACGGCCGTGGGTGGCGGAAAAAAAAACTCGTCGAAAAAGCGGCGGGCGCAGCATGAACCTCTCGCTCCAGGACCCATTCGCGGTTGCCAAGGAGTTTCCCGAGACCCTCACCACCACGCTCTCCGCGGGGGGCCACTCGGTGGTGATCCAGTTCAACCGCCGAGGCAACTATCTCGCGTCGGGGCTCGCCGACGGGTCTATCGTGATCTACGACTTGGCCACCAACGCCACCATCGCACATTTGCAGCGCGACGCGCACGTGCGGCCCGTCACCTCGCTCTGCTGGCTGGGTTGCGGGCGCTACCTCCTCAGTACCTCGCAGGACTGGACCTGCAAGTTGTGGGACCTCGCCCGGGTCAACTCCTCTGACGGCGGCGGCGGCGGCGCCGCCAGCGCCGTCATCCGCCAGGTGCGCTTCGATGGGCCCATCTGGATGGCCACCATGCACCCCAGCCTGCCGTTTGTATTTGTGTTGCTGTTGTTTGAGAACCACCCGGTCCACGTGGACGCCCGCGACGCCGTCAAGGTGACGCCGCTCGCCACCGAGCCTGCCGCCTCCGCAAGGCCCGCCGCCGCCGCCGCCGCCGCCCCCGAGCCCACTAAGCGCGACAAACACGTGACCCTCGTCACCGTGTTCACCCCCGACGGCCAGTGGATCTTCAGCGGCACCAGCAAGGGCTGGCTCAACGTGGTGCTGGCAGCCTCACTCGAGACGGTGCACTCGGTCAAGCTCGCCAACGCCAACATCAAGAACCTCGTGATCCTGCCCAACGGCCGCAAGTTGGCGGTCAACGCGCTGGACCGCGTCATCCGCCAGTTGACGTTGCCTGACTTCGCCAACGAGGCGCCGGACCAGTGGGACTTTGAGGTGGAGCACCGCTACCAGGACGTGGTGAACCGCTTGCAGTGGAACCTGGTCACCTTCAACTACAACGCCGATTTCCTCGTGGCGCTGACGTTTGGCCAGCTGTCGCAGGACTTGTACGTGTGGGAGACCGCGATGGGGTCCTTGGTCAAGATCTTGGAGGGCAGCAACGAGGAGTTGATCGACGTCAAGTGGAACTACGCGCGCTGCATGATCGGGTCGACGGGGTTGGACAGCGGGTTTGTCTACTTGTGGCTGATCCGGTTCCCACAGAAGTGGAGCGCGTTGGCGCCCGACTTTGTCGAGATTGAGGAGAACATAGAGTACGACGAGAAGGAGGATGAGTTTGACATAATCGACGACCAGGTGCTCGTGCAGCGCTTGGAGCAGGAGGAGGACTTGGAGGTGGACATCACGACGCCCGAGACCGTCGATGCACGGGGGTTTGAGCTAGAGGCCAGCTTTGTTATACCGGTGGACTATGGCGGCGGCGGCGTCGCCGTCGGCGGCGCCGCCGCCCGACACTAGCACGTGACCGGACGCGACAGTCACACCGGCAACGCCGGGTGGAGGCGGTCGGAGACGCCAGAGCCCGGCGCCACCGGCGTGGCCACCGCGCCGCCCGCACGGCGCCCGCAGCTAATCTGCCGCCTGCGCGGCGCCCTGCGCTGGTCCACGCCGTCCTGCCGCGGCGCCGCTCAGCGACCATGCCACCCCCTACGCCCCGCCCCCGACCGACCGTATTTTATATGCACACCAATCGTCCAGTAGCGTCAACTCAAAAACAAAAACACAAATCTTGTTTTGTAAACACTTGAGGAAAAGCCAAAACGCTGAAAATTTTCAGACTCCCCACCCCCACGGCCTTTAGCGGCGACTCGGCATCCCCTCAGCGCGACAGCGACCGTCTCTCTTTCGGACTCCTCCCTTCCGCGGCTCCCCTAGACCCCCTCACCTTCCACGGGCCTTTGCACCACGCCCCCCGCCCTCGAGTTTCCGTCGCGGGCATTGAGCTGCGAATTTCGGTTTTTTTCGGCACCCCTTCCCGAACGGCCCCCCAGGCGTGCCAGGCAGCCCTAAGTGGGAGAAATTACACCCTTGCATGTCCGACGCGTCGACCCCCAGAAAGCGGTCGGGGCTGGAGGACGCCGACCTCCCCACGTTCGATGACCCCGCCGACATGGTCAACGCGGTGATCTCGCAGCTCCAGACCCCCGAGGAGCACACCAACGTGGCCGCCACCTACGCCAACAACCGCAACCTCGCCACCGAGGTGCAGGCGTACGCCAAGATCGCCGGGCAGGACTGGACCTTCTACGTCAAGCTGTTGGCAGTCAGCATCGGCCGCAACACCGAGCCCGGCGGCGGCGCCGCGCCCGCGCCCGCGGCCATACTACCGCCAGCGGTTGATATCGACTTGGGCCCGGCCAAGGTGGTGTCGCGCCAGCACGCCAACATCGCCTACAACCTCGACTTGCGGTGCTGGGAGTTGCGGGTGTTGGGCCGCAACGGCGCGCGCATAGACGGACAGAAGGTGCCCGTGGGCAGCGGCGCCGCCGCGACGCCGCTACACCTGGGCGCCATCTTGGACATCGGCGGCACCCAGATGATGTTCATCTTGCCCGACAGCCCGCCTGTGTTGCTGAAGCGCACCCTCGGCGGGTACTTGGCCAAATACCGCGACAGTGTCGCCAAGCGGCGTGCCGTCGGCGGCAGCGTCGACCTCTACGGCGGCTACGGCGCGGCGCCCGCGGGCGGCGCCGCGCCGCCGGCGATGGGGTACCCGCAGACTCACAGCATGGTGCACCAGACGCCGCAGATCAAGTCGTTCCAGATGTTCGACAAGAGCCAGCTCAACCACTCGCCGCTGACGCTGGCGACGCTGCTCCAGAACAACCTCGACCAGGACCTCTCGAAGGAGGAGGCCAAGGACATCAAGCCGCCGTACCTGTACGCCACGATGATCACGCAGGCAATCTTGCTGAACGCCGACGGCGTGATGCTGTTGCTGGAGATCTACAACTGGATTGCGGCGCACTATGCATACTACAAGTACAGCAAGACGGGGTGGCAGAACCTGATCCGCCACAACTTGCTGTTGAACAAGGCGTTCGAGAAGGTGCCGCGGCGGCCCAACGAGCCGGGCAAGGGCATGAAGTGGCAGATCAGCGAGCATTACAAGCAGGACTTTTTGAGCAAGATCCAGAACGGGTCCATTCTGAAGGCACGCCGCGGGCTGAGCGTGCTGCGCCAGTTGCAGTTGCACTTGGCGACCCACCAGCAGTTGCCTGAGCTGCAGCGGTACTACGTCAAGGAGCCGCAGCCTGCCGCTGGCGCGCCGCCGCCGGCGGCGCCCACGGTGGCGCCGGGCTACGACGGTCTCCCCAAGTTGGGGCAGCCGATGCCGTACGCGCAGATCCCGACCAACCCGCTCCAGCATAACGCGGTGTCCTTCCTCGGGCAGAACGGGTTCGATTCATACCAGCAGCAGCTTCAGCAGCAGCAGCTTCAGCACCAGCAGCTTCAGCAGCAGCAGCAGCAGCTCCAGCAACAGCAGCTCCAGCAGCAGCGGTTTGGGTTCCAGGCGCCGATGATGTACGGCATGCAGATGGGGCAGATGGCGCCGCAGATGGCGCCGCAGATGGGCCAGCTCGGGATTGGCGCGTTGAAGCTGCCGCCAAAGACGGAGCTTTCGTCGCCGATGCGCCACGACGCGCGGCCCGACGCGCGGCCCGATGCTCGCGACGCGCGCGACGCCACGCCCAAGCTCCCCAAAGTCGCGGGGCACAATTTGTTCGGTCTCCCGCCGCCGCTGACGCCCGGCGGCGGCGTGGCGCGGGACGACTCGCGCAACAACTCGCTCAACCCCAACGCCAGCACCACCACGCTCAGCGACATGCGCGAGGGCGGCAACACCACCACCAACACCAGCCACAGCGCCGCCGACGGCAAGCCGGACGCCAAGGAAAGCCCCAAGAAGCGGCCCGACGAGACGTTCACTCCCGAGCGCGCCAAGGCGGGCGGCGCGCTGGGCAAGTTGGGGGTGCCCGCCACCAACGCCAACCAGCTGTCGCCGGCGTTCTGGAACTTTGTGCAGTTCAGTACCCCTAACGCGCCGACGCCGCTCCGCAAGGACAGCGACGGGCTGAACGGGCTGGCGAGCCCGACGCTCAAGCGCAAGGTGCGCGGCGACGCGTCGCCGTTGAGGGCCAAGGGCGACGGCGACCAGGTAAATGCATGACCACTGCGTGGTTGCAATATATGTACATTGTCTAAAAGGCGGAGCGGTTGCGCAACTCGGCGATCTTGCGCTCGAGGTCGCGCGGGGTGCGGTCCAACTTGGCGCTGATGCGCACCTGCGCGGCCGGCGGGAGCGCCGTGAAGCGCTCGACGAGGTCGCCGTCGACGACGTTGCGGACGGGCGCGTAGTAGCCGCGCCACTTGAGATGGTCACGCCCGAGGAGGTTGTGGCGGGCGCCGCCGCCGGCCGCGGCCAAGTCCAAGTTGTAGTCGAGGTGCTCGCGCATGAGCGCCTCCAAGCGCGTCAAGAGCGCGGCCTCGCGGCGCGTCGCAAGCGGCGCGAGCACGCCGAGGGACCCGGCGAGCCCCGTGTACACGAGCGCGTCGGTGCCGCCGACGTTGAGGCTGGTGGCGCTGAGCAGCGTCACGATGTCGCCCACGTGGTAGTGGCACTCGGTGTGGGCGCGCGCGGGCGCGCCGTTGAGGAAGGGCGGCTCGTGGCGCACCACGTTCCAGTCGTGGTCAACGCGGTGGCTGAGCGCCGCGGGCACGCGGAGCACGAACACGTTGCCAAACTTGTCGCCGCCGGCCACCGAGTCGTAGTCGAGGCGCGCAAGCAGCGTGCAGTGGCGACGCTCGGTGTCGTGAGCAAACACCACGAAGCAGTTGGCGGCGGCGTCGTACTGCACAAACGCCACCAGCGCCGCGGCGTCGGCCACGCAGAGGCGGTCGCCGCCCTGGACGGTCGCGGCGACGATGTGGCGGAAGTGCGCGAGCGCGGTGGAGGCCTTGCGCAAGAGCTGGCGCTGCCCGAGGGTGTAGAGCCGGAGGTACTGAGCCATGCCGACGAGGAGCTGCCCGCGGAACGCGAGAAGCGTGTGCGGCGGGTGGTCAACCTCGGTGCGTGACACGAGGGCGAGCGCGGGGGTAAAGGTGTAGAGGCAGTGAGCCGCGCCGGTGGTGCCCACCACGATGCAGGGGGTGTTGCCAAAGACGACTTTGGCCACCAGGAGCGCGCGCTCGCCGGGAGGGAACGCGAAGGTGTGGGTAGGGGCGAGGGTGGCAGTGGGGATGGCTTGGAGCGACGAGTGCCAGGCCACGACGGCGGAGCCGGCGTCGCTGGCGCCCGCAGCGGAGCCGGCGCCGACCTCGCTGTGGTCAGCCCGGGCTCCGCCGGCGAGGCTACCGGCTTCGCTAGTCCCGTTATCCTCGTTGGCGTCGTTGACCTCGCTCGCCACGCTGGCCTCGTCAGCGCTAGCGCCATCGTTGAGCTTGCTGGCATCGCCTTTGTTGTCCTTGCTAGCTCCGCTGGCCTCGCCCGCTCCGCTGAGCTTGGTGGCTTCGCCTCCGTCAGCCAGGCTGGCTCCGCCGGCGGCGCCGACGGAGCTCCTGGCTGCACTCACCACATACGCCACCCCCCCCTCCACCACCATCCTCCTCGGCACATACGCCACCGCGCCCAGCCCCACCACGAAATCCTCCATCCTCTCCTCCACCGTGAATATCACCAACTCCCCCCCCTCACTCACCCCGACGATGGCATCTCCGCCAATGTCCTCCAGGTGAAGCGCCGCGCCGCCCACTATCGTCAAGTCAATTGGCGTGAGCTTGTACTGCCCCTGGTGGTGGTACCCAAGCCACGTGCGGGTCGACACCGCGAGGATCGCCGCCACGCCGCCAAGATCGACGGCGCTGAGGCGCACGGGCCGCACCCCAAGGAACCGCGTGCGCGTGTCGTGGAGCGCGCCGCGCGCGTCCAAGTGGGTGAGGATGTGGAGCCCCGTCTCGAGCCCGATGTGCACCTCGGCGCCGCCGCCGGCGCTGCTGGCGGCAACACACATCGAGCTGGCGCTGGCGCTGAGCGCCTGCAACGACACCACCGCCAAGCAGTTGTGCGGCTCGAGCGACACCACCGAGACGGTGGCGTCGGCGCACGCCACCACGGCGTGCGCCGCGCGTGCGCCCGCCGCCACCGCCACCGCCGCCACCTGCGCCCCCATCTCCGCCCGCAGCTGGTACTCCACCAACTGGCCTTCGCCGTCGACTTCAAAGTAGCACACCTCGCGGTTCAGAAGCGCCACCACCGCCTGCATGCGGTTGCAGCTCGCCAGCGTCACCGCGATGCCGGCGGGCGGGAACCAGTCGGTGGTGGCGCCGGTGGCGGTGTCCACGTGGCGGATGCCGTGTGCGTACACCTGCACAACCGATGCGGCGCCAACTTGCTGCACCGCAAGGGTGGGCTGGGTGGCGACAAAGTGCAGGTTGTGCACCTCTTCGACCACCTCGCCAATCGAGAGCACCACCGTCTGCAGCGAGAGCGTCAGCGTGAGCACGAGGTAGTCGTGGCTGCGGTTGGCGGCGCGGATCGGCGTGGTGAAGATCGCAGTGGGGCGGAAGGGGAGCGGCGAGCTCACGAGAAGGGTGGTGGGGAGGCCGTGGGTGAGGACTTTGAGGCTGCCGGCCCTCAGATCCCGCAGGTCCACGCTAGCCGGCCCGGCCCTCAAATCCCGCGGGTCCGCGCTAGCCGGCCCGGCCCTCAGGTCCTCGCTAGCGGGCCCTGGGGCTTCGGGCCCTGTGGCTTCCTCCGGCGCTGCGGGGCCTTCCTCGTCCAGCCCCGCGGCAGCTTCCTCCTCCACGGGCAGCGCCGCCGAGGCAAGCACAACCTGTTTCTGCGGCGTCACCGCCGCCGCCACGATCGGGTTGAGCGTCGCCACGCGGTCGACCAAGACGAGGTTGCGAAGGTGGGCGCGGGGAGTGAAGGGGACGGGCCGATTCTCCGGCGCCTCCGACAGCTCCGGCACCTCCGGCGCCTCCGGTGCCACCCCCACCCTCACCGTCGTCTCGTCCTCCTCCCCCAAACCCCCAAACTGATACATCAACCTATCGCCATTCGCCACGTTGGCGACCAAAAACCCGCTCCTGACCACCGCGAGCGTGTGACACGGCGCGATCAGGTCAAAGTAGGTGATGCTCAAGACGCGCGGGGTCTGCGCCACGGTGATCTTAAAGAGGTGCCCCGCGCGCGTCTGCACGAGGATGAAGAAGGAGTCCTTGAGGCGGTGCGTCACCAGGCACACGACGGCGGCGTCGGCGGCGTCGGCAGCGCCGGCGGCGCGCGGCAACGCCACCACGTGGCGCTGTCCGCCGCCCTCGTACACGACGCCCCCGGCAACGCACACCAAGACGCCGCCGCCCGCCGCGTGGGGGAGCGCCACAAGGCGCAGCGCCGTCGGCGGCACCGGCGCGGCGCGGCGCCGCACCACGTGATGGAGCGCCTGGTCGAGCTCGTAGTACGTCAACGCGATGGGCGCGGCGGCGGCGTCGTACGCTCTTCGTTCGTAGTGGCCGTAGTCGCACTCGAGCGCCGCAAAGCACGGGTTCTCGAAGCCCGTGTCGAGGGCGCACACGTCGAGCGTGAGGTGCCGCGGCGCCGCCGCCTCGAGCGGCGCCTCGAACGGCACCACCCTGGCGGAGCCCACCGCTGCCGCTGGCGCTGTCAGCGCCGCCATCGGCGCCGTCGGCGCCGCACCCGCGGGCGTGTACACTAACCTATCGCGCTCGACCGCCGCCACCATGACAGCGCGACTCAGCGGGTCCACCGCCAAGTAGGCGCCTGCCGCAGTGCGCCGCACCCCCGTCTTGGTCACGACGTCGTGCGCCACCGCCTCAAACGCTCCGTCCACCATGCGCAACACCGCCAACTTGCCGCTGTCGGAGGTCACCACGAGGCAGTCGTACGCCTGCCCCGCCATGCGGTACACTGCCAACCCAAACACCTGCGCCCACGTGTCGTGCCGCGCGATGCGCCCGAGCTTGCCCGTCTCGGCATCGGGCCGATACACCTCGAGCAGCAGGCCCGTGGCAAGCACCACGTCCTGCACCTTGCGCGCGGCGGTGAACTGGCCCACCACGCATCGCGTGGTGTGCGCCGGGTGCCGTAGCGTGAGCTGATAGAGCGTGGGCATGAGCGGAACAGGAGGGGCCTCTAGAGAAGGCAGTGACACAAAGGAGCCGCAGAGTCGGCGCGCGCGCCGCGCTGGCGGCGCCGCCGCGCGCCCGCCGCGCCCGCCGCGGTGTGCAGGCGTGCTGGTAAATGCCAGCGCCGCAAAATTGCACTACCCCAAGATGGGTGCCAGGTACGTACCGGGCGTTCACGGTGCCGCGGCCACGTCTTGCCGGCGCTCGCCGCGGCCATGTCTTGCCGGCGCTCGCCGCGGCCACGTCTCGCCGGCGCTCGCCGCGCGGCTCGCTTCCTACTAACCGCAGCTGCAAGGACCAGAAAAAGGCGCTCGCCATTTGCCTCCAGCGCTCCCCCTGCGTGCTCCTCGAGCGCCACACCCCCAAGGAGTGCCTCACCGACCCAGAGCTCAAGAAGGACCTCCCCGAGCTCTGCGTGGCGCACTTCCGCGCCTTCATGGAGTGCCGCGCCGGCATCTACGACATGCGCAAGCGCATGGTGGGCAACGCGCCGCTCCTGACGGGCAAGTACGACGAGATCTACGACAACTTGTCGCGGGGCAACTTCGACGGCCACGAGGAGATGCGCAAACTCGACGTGTTGAACCGCAACTTGTCCAAGCAGAGACAGGCTGAGGAGCGCCGCAAGGAGGCGTTGCGGCGGCTTTCGGGCGCGCAGTGAAATCCTCCCCCTCGCGCTACTGGTGATGATTTTCTGTACATAGCCCACGAATCAGCGGACCCAAGGGCGACGAGGAAAAACTAAATATATTCAGCTACATCTTTTCTGCGTCATGACCATCGCCTGTAATCTCGAACGTGGCCGCGTGCAGGAGCTCGACCGCCTCTTGCAGCTTGTGGTGCCCAAGATCGTCGCGCACGTTGCGCGCGCCGACCCGCGGCTGCCGCAGTACGACGCCGCGGCGTTGGGCACCTTCCACACGCCGCTGGAGTTGAAGGCGCAGCTCTTGACGCCGCCGTTGGCGCAGGCGCTCGCCTCGGACGGCATCGGCGGCCGCGGCGAGTCTGCCGCAGACGCGGCTGCGCTTAACGAGGTCATCGACAAGGTGCTTAACCTCCTGGTTAACACCTGGAGCCCCGGGTTTTTGGACAAGCTCTACGCGCTGAACAACCCCATCGGGGTGGTATCGGACCTCATCCTTCTGGTGTTGAACACTAACCTGCACGTGTACACGGTGAGCCCCGTGTTGTCGGTGCTCGAGAACTACGTCGGTCGCCAGTACGCGCGGCTCTTTTTCGACCGCCCCGAACAGGCCAACAAGTGCGGTGGGCTCACGTTTCTGGGCGGCTCGTGGTCCAACGTCACCTCGATGCAGATTGCCCGCGCGCTCAAGGTGCCCGAGACCAAGCAGCAGGGCAACGCTGGCCACCGCTTCGCCGTGTACACCCTGAAGCACAGCCACTACTCGGTGGAGAAGGCGGCCATCTTGCTCGGGCTCGGCTCCGCCAGCGTGTTCAAGATCGACATCAACGCCGAGGGCGAGATGGATGTGGCGGCGCTCGAGCGCACCATTGTAGAAACACGCGACGCCGGGTACACGCCGCTCTACGTCAACGCCACCGCGGGCACCACCGTGTTTGGCCTGTACGACCCCTTTGAGGCGATCGCCGACGTGGCCAAGCGCCACGGGGTGTGGTTCCACATCGACGGCCTGTGGGGTGCCAACGTTGTGTTTCTGCAAACGCACCGCCGCAAGTTGCAAGGGTGCCACTTGGCCGACTCCATCACCACCAACCCTCACAAGATGTTGGGGGTGCCCACCACGTGCTCGTTCTTGCTCTTGCCCCATGTGGGTCACTTCCAGCAGGCGATGTCACTTCTGGCGCCGTACTTGTTCCACGACAACTTTGACGAGGAGGAGAACTACGACTTGGCCGACGGCACCATGGGCTGCGGGCGTCGCGCCGACTCGTTCAAGTTTTACATGGCTTGGCTCTACTACGGCTCCTCGGGTTTCGCCCAGCGCGTCGACCACGCGTTCGCCATTGCACACTACTTTATCGAGCGCATCAGCGCCACCGACGGATTTGAGTTGGTGCTTGGGTCGGTTGACCGCCCGCCGGCGTGCTTGCAGGTGTGCTTCTACTACCGGCCTGCGGGGTACACCGAGGTGGACTGCACCAGGGTCACGCGCTTCATCAGCAGAAGCTTGCACGCCCAGGGCAAGTACTTGGTGGACTACTCGCCCAACACCACCTCCAGCGACGGCAAGGGCGAGTTTTTCCGCGTCGTCTTCAACTCGCCTATCTTGACCGACGCCGTGGTTGACGACTTGGTCGCCAGTATCGTGGCCGCCGGCAAGACCCTCCCGTAGCCCCACCCTAGATAGCCCCACCATCTCTGATTTGCAACCGTCGTGCCATTGGACATATGCAGGACGGGTTAGATATGCAACCTTACATCGAAGATTCGAAGTTGGCCCGACAGTAGAGCGTTTCTGGTATCGGTCGTGCGACGTCGCCGGCATCCGCATAACCCCACACTTTCATGCAGGGTAACTGTGGCCGCTCTGTTCGCACGTCGCATCGATAACGCAAAATGCAACCCCGACAGGGTTGCATTCAAAGAGGCGCGAAGAAGGATCAAAAAAAAAAAAAAATATCAGCACACAATCTGGCAGGTGCTCACAAGCGCCTTTCGGGGTAAAAGTGCTTTCACCATTAGCCAACGGCTTTACCCCACTTGCCGTGCAAGGGAAAAAACACAAAAAAAAATCCGCCCGCAGGTCGCTATGCTGGACAGAGAACATAGTCTGGGCAGCGGGTGAGTCGCGACGGCCCAGTTCGATCAGTCTCTGCAACCTCGCCAGCCGCTGTGGGCTTTTTCGATTTGCGCCAAATTTCCCTATCGAGCTGATAAGAGATCAACTTTTTTTTTGGCAACGGCGCCTGCGGGACGCCTGCGGGGGTGGTGCGCCGCGCCGCGTGCAACGCCCGCACAGTGGGCGCGCTAAGTGGGAATTGCCTGTCAATGCAACCACGTTGCTGTGAAAAAAGGAGGGCAGATAGTGAATTTAGGCTCAATCTGGCTCAGCTCCCTTATATAAGGCCGGCGGGACGGCGTCGAATAGCGCACCCTATACGCTTGCCATGCTGACAGAAATACAAACGAGCTCGGTGTCGTCCAACGAGAAGGGCGCCGAGGCCGCGGTGGAGCACCACGACGTGCACTCGACCCCCGGCGACTACTGGTACGACCGCAAGCTCTTTGGGGTGCTTCCAGCGTACTCGGGGGCGATGTTCCAGGTGGTGATGCTTGCGTTTGTAGTGTTTATGACCCCGGGGATGTTCAACGCGTTGACAGGGCTTGGCGGGTCCGGGATCGACGACATCAAAGTGGCCGACAACGGCAACGTGGCGTTGTACCTGACGTTTGCCACGATCGGCTTCTTTGGCGGCTCCATCTGCAACATCATCGGCGCCAAGGCGTGCCTCGCGTTTGGCGGCACTGGATACGCGTTGTATGCCGGCCTGCTCTTGTGCTGGCAGCACCAGCGCAACGCCGGGTTTGTCATTTTCGGCGGCGCGTACTTGGGGGTGTGTGCCGGGTGCCTTTGGGCCGCGCAGGGTAGCATCATCTTGCTGTACCCGACCGAGGAGCGCAAGGGCACCGCTATCATGGTGTTTTGGATCATTTTCAACTTGGGCGCCGTCATCGGGTCTATCATCCCGTTGGCGGCCAACATGGAGAACCGCGACGGCAACGCCACCACCAGCACCTTTATTGCGTTTTTGGTGTTGATGTGCTGCGGGTCGCTCATTGCGCTCTTGATGTTGCCCGTGGAGAAGGTGTGGCGGCTGGACGGCACGCGCGTCAAGCTGGAGAAGTACCCCGGGTGGAAGGACGAGCTCAAGGCGTTGTACAAGTTGTTGCTCCACGAGCCGCAGATTTTCTTGCTCTTCCCAATGTTTTTTGCGCTGAACTGGTTCTACACCTACCAGTTCAACGCCGTCAATGCGGCGCGCTTCAATATCCGCACGCGCTCGCTCAACTCGTTACTCTACTGGGCGGCGCAGATGCTTGGCGCGTCGATCTTGGGGTCGCTCTTGGACACGCACCGCTTGCGCCGCTCCACCAGGGCGCGCCTTGGGTGGGCGATCTGCTTTGTCGTGGGCATGGTGGTGTTTGGCGGCGGGTGGGCGTTCCAAAAGGGCAACACGCGCGCCACCGCGGCTGCCGCGCTTGCCTCGGTCAAGGGGTTGAGCTCGACCAACGGGTTGATCGACTTCAAGCAGGGCAAGTACATTGGGCCGATGTTTTTGTACATTTTTTACGGGTGCTACGACGCTATGTACCAGACGATGATCTTGTGGACGATGGGCGCGCTCTCGAACAACCCGCGCAAGACGTCGTTGTACGCCGGATTCTACAAGGGCATCCAGTCCGCCGGCGCCGGCATTGTGTGGCGCATGGATGCGCTCGAGAAGCTGTACGTAACGTTATTTGCCACGTCGTGGGCGTTGCCCATCGCCGGGTTGTTCATTGCGGCGCCGTTGATCTGCTTCCGGGTGAAGGACCACACCGAGGTGATGGACGACGTGTTGGACGAGAAAGATTTGGACTTGAAGAGCATCAAGAGCTTCCGCAGCGGCGTCGAGAACCCGGTCGAGAACCCGGCACTAGCCGCGTAATACATGACAGAGATGAAATGGGTAGGTGGCAAAGGCGAGGCTGCGAACGAGGAGAGCGGCGCATGCGGTGGCCCTGTAGATTTGCAGCCAAGAATAAAGCGCGGTAGCGGCGCGGCAGCGGCGCGGCGCGCCCCAAAGCTGCAGCTTGCACGTGACCCCGCCTACACAAGCCGCGCCAATTGGTTGTACCACCGCATGACGCTCACGTTTGTGCCCGGCGAGGTCAACGCGGCGCCCTACAGCGTGGCGCAGTGTGTGTGGAAGGACCTCCACGTTGTCGTGTATGGCTCGGGGAACAACCTCATCGTGACCACCGCTAACGGCCATTCGGTCGACAACACCCTCCAGACGATCTACCTCGAGACCGACGCCACCTGTCTCGATATCAACCCCGAAAATGCCTATATAGCGCTCGCGGTAGGCGACACGGTGCAGGTATACCGCCCGGTCAACGAGTACCTGCGGGCGCCGCGCTGGGGGCACGCGTTGACGCTCGAGGCGGGGGGCAACGTGGCGTGCATGCGGTGGGCGCCGGCAGACCTGGAGTTGGTGGTGGCGACTAGCGCCGCGGCAGAGGCGGCAGAGGCGGCAGAGGCGGCAGAGGCGGCCGCCGCCCCCGCAGAGTCCCCCTCCGGATGCCGCGAGGCGGCCCCCCCCGCCGCGCTCACCCTCCACCACATCCACGACGAGTACGGCACGTTGCGCGCCTCCACGCGGTGGCGGCTCCCCCAGCCCAACCCCATACACCATCTCAGCGCCACCGCCACCGCGTCCAAGCTCGCAACGCGCGCCACCTACGACCGCGTGGTCAAGGTGTGGCTGCGCTGCAGCTACGGCGACTCGACGCTCTACCAGCTCGCGTACCTCGAGCACCCCCGCGGGCACGTGGTGGACGCGCAGTGGCGCCGTGTGGGCGCGTTGGCGCCGCGCCCGGTCGACGCGATGGCGGGGATCAGAAACGCCGCCAGCCTCGGGTTGGGGCTCTTGGGCGAGGGCGACGACCCCGACGTGTTGTACACGTTGGACAGCGCCGGCGTACTACGCGCGTGGGCCAGCGGCACCGCCACAAACGGCCATCTGCGGTTGAGGGAGGTGGGGGCGGTGCAAATAGAGACGGACCGCGGCGCCGGCGACGCCGTCGCCGCCACCCTCGTCATCATCGACAGTGCCAGCCTCGCGCCCATCCGCGAGCTCCTCGCGGCGCCCGCGGCCCCCGAGGGCATCCTCGCTAACATCGCGCGCGCCTGCGGCAACGCCGGCGCCGCAGGCCTCGAGCTCGCGCTCGCGGTGTTCCCCCCCGGCCGCGTCCAGCTCTACGCCATCGTCTCCTCCTTCAACGCCATCCGCTTCACCCGCGTCGACACCGGCGAGCTCGAGTTCGAGCGCTTCTGCTTCCCCCGTCTGGCCCCCGTCGCCATCTCCCCCGCCACCGTCGTCGGCCGCGAGCTCCTGCTCTTGATCCGCGACTGCGCCAAGAACACCCTCCGCGTGTGCTACCTCCTGCATCGCCGCCTCGTCGACGGCACCCTGCGCGTCGGCGCCCGCTTGGTCAACAAGTTCTCGGGCCACTCCAAGACCATCCGCAAGCTCTGCAAGTCCGACGCGCTGGGGCCGCACACCAACATCGTGCTCCTGGTGCTGGGGTTTGCCGCCAACAACTACCTCTGGGAGCCGCTCGTGCTCCGCGCGCCGTCGCCAACGATGACCCTCACCAAGCGCTTCCAGATCGACTGTCTGCAGGGCGCCGGTGGCGCCTCCGACGACGTCGAAGGCATTTGGGATGCCGTCATCCTCAACGACATCGAGGAGTTGCCTGCCCCGGCGCGCCACCACTTGGTGGTGACGGTGGAGCGCCGCGGCTGCGTCAGCCTCTGGGACTGCAACGGGCTCACAATGGACGACCAGGCGGTGGCGCTCGTGGCGCGGCTCCCCATCGTCGCCGACGGCGCGCCGCTCCGCGAGTGCCCGCACGCTGTGGTCAAGGTGGCGACCCAGCCACGAGTGTGGTGCGTCGTGGCCATATACAAGACAGTGGTGAGGTCGTGGACGGTGCACGCCGAGCCCGGCGCGCTTGGGTTGAGGGCCGCCGCGGTGGGCGCGTTGCCGGAGGCCCACCGCGTCGCCAAGATGGACCTGGCGGGCGCCGGCGGCCTCCTCACCGCGATCGACGCCGCGGGCAGGTTGCGGGTGTTTGGGCTCACGCCGCAGTTGGAGTGGACGCAGCCGCGCCACATCCACACCAACGTGCCGCGCGCCAGCCGCGTTCACGGCGCGCTGCTCGTGCACAAGGTGGCGGTGGTGGACGAGGCGGGGCGCCACTTGACGGTGTGGGACACGCGCAGCGGCGTTTTGGAGTACCACGAGGAGTTCGCGGAGGCGGTGCAGGACTTGGACTGGACGTATGTCGACGGCGGTGCCGCCGCCGGCGCCGCCGCCGCCATTCTCCTGGTGGGCTTCACCCGCCACGTGCTCCTCTACACCCAGCTCCGCTACGACTACACCAACAAGACCCCCACCTACGGCGTGCTCAAGCGGCTCGACATCCTGGACCACACGCTGCACGCGATCGGCGACCTGCTCTGGCTCCAGAACGCCTACCTCGTGATCGCCAGCGGCAACCAGTTCTTTGTTGACGACCGCTGGGTGCGCTTGGGCAGCGCGCAGGACGCGTACATCGACCTGACGATCCGCGAGTTGCTCGTGGGCTACTTGAGCGACGGCGACACCGCCGTTAGCCGCCGCCGCAGCGTCACCGAGCACGACGGGCCCGCCGCCGTGGTCGAGTTGGAGATCAGCAACCTCGTGCGCATCTTGAACGGGCCGTTGCCGGTGTATCACCCGCAGTTTTTGATCCAAAGCTTGTTTTTGGGCAAGACGGCGCTTGTCAAGGCGGTGTTAGTGCGGCTTCTCAAGGTGTTGCGGTTTAGTAGTCACGTGGCGTGGGATCTTGGACTAGAGCTTGGTGCACCCGAGGCCGCGGCCTCGGCCTCTGCCTCCGCCGCGGCGGAGGCCTCGGGTGGCCTTGAGGCGTTTTCCCAGTTTGACGCCACCGTGGCGGAGCTCCTCTGCGAGCGCCTCACGCGGGTGCTGCTCCCCTTGCTCACGCGCCACCAGCAGAGCACCCTCATCACGGTGGTGGGGTGCGTGCTAGCGATTGAGCGTCACCTGGCGTCGTTGGACTCCAACGGTATCCGCTTCTTGCTCGGCTACAAGTTGTACCAGACGCTGACGCGGCCGCACGCGCGCGTGCTGATGCGCGACATCAACTGGGCGCTCCACAGTGACAACCAGGAGATGATTTTCGCCGCGGTAGAGGACAGCCACCGCCACGCGTTGCGCTGGCGCGACGTGCGCAACTGCGGGGTGGCGTACTGGTTGCAGGACGCCGCCAAGTTGGCGCTGGTGGTGGAACGCAGTGCCCGCAACGAGTTTGGCGCCGCGCGTGACCCCGGCGGGCTTGTGCTGCTTTTGTACATGGCCCTCAACAAAAAAAACGTCTTGGTGGGGCTCTGGCGGCTGGCAACGCACCCGGAGCAGCAGAAAATGCTCAAGTTTTTGAGCAACGACTTTGGCGACAAGCGGTGGCGCACCGCCAGCTTGAAGAATGCGTTTGTGCTCTTGAGTAAGCACCGTTACATGGACGCGGCGTACTTCTTCCTCTTGGCCGAGCTGGTCAAGGACTGCTGCAGCGTGCTCGCCACCAAGGTCAAGGATATTAACCTCTGCGTGGCGGTGGCGCGCATCTACGAGTCGACGCGGCGCGCCGAGGGCACCATGCAGCACATCATCGGCAACTGGATCTTGCCCGAGGCGCTCCGCAATGGCGACAAGTGGACCACGAGCTGGATCTTTTGGCAGATAGGCAAGCGCGAGGTGGCGGTGCGGGCGCTCGTGGAGGCGCCCGTGGCAGTGGTTCGGCATCACCAGCAGGAGTTCGCGGTGGGCAAGCTCGACTTGGACCCTGACGCCAGCCTGTTCACCAAGGACGACCCCGTGTTGATGATCTTGTTCCACCACTTACGGCAGCACAACGTCGAGTTGCTCCACGGCGCGTTGCAGTTGAGCCCGCAGGAGGAGCACGACGCCGTGATCAAGGTGTGCATGATCTACACACGCATGGGGTGCGACTACTTGGCGCTCCTGGTGGTTCGCAACTGGGAGTTTGTGCGCTACGACGTGCGCCACCAGACGGCGGTGTGGAGCGGCGCGGCGCACAACAGCCCGCTGAAGCCAGCGCGGTCGGTGTTGGCTGACGCCAACGGCGGCTTCGGCACCGATGCGGCCGCCAAGGCCAAGACGCAGCCCCCGCCGGAGGAGGCGTTTGCCGAGCCCGACATGAGCGCGTTCGAGTTTGGCTTTTAGATACACTTTGATATTGGCTGCAAAAAATTAACACACCCCACTCTTATCTAAATCCTTGAGGACCGTCGCGACGCTGCCCCACGGCGAAAGGCTCGACGCCAACGCCAAGACAAAGAATACCCACACCTTCGACACCGTCAAGCTCAGTACTACCCGAAACATCACAGAGTGCGCGATGGCGATCGACATGTGCATCGCCTCCGTCCACGCGCGCCAAAATTCGGCGTCGGGCGCGCTGGCGGCGCCGCGCGCCCACGCAATGCACGCGCGCACCGGCCACGAGTTCAAGAGCCCAAGAATCGCGTGCTCCGCTTTCGCAGCCACAAACGGCCGCACGTAGAGCATTCCTGCACCGGCAAACTCGGTGACACTCATGTGCGGATCCTGCAAGCTGCGGGCTACGGTATCCCTGCACAGAAGGTTCTGGCCGCAACTCTTGGGCATCGCCAACAATATGGTGGCTCTCCTCTTGAACGTTTCAAAGCCGGCGGGCGTAAGGTACATTGGGAGGCAGACCACCACTGTCAACAACATCGCATCAAAGGCTACAAACAGAAGGACAGGATGTCTGCGGGCCCAGGCCACCCTGATTGCGTCTGACCTGTGGTGGGGCATTTCGCAAGCATCAAGATGAATGGCTTAGGGTGGGGGCTATGATTTTTGTGGGGTTCTCATTTGTGGAGGCAAGTAGCAAAAAAGAAAAAATATTTTAGCCAAACCCTACCCGGGACTCGAACCCGGAGTCTTCCACTTAGGAGGCGGATGCCTTAACCGTTTGGCCAGCAGGGCTTGATTTGTGGAGGTAGAGTGACATCATGTACACAATGTGGCGTAGCACCACGGTCGCGCGCGTGTTGGGCGTGACGAGTTGCAGTATATCGAAAGATGCGCAGTGATACACCCCATGCAGACTGCGTCTTGCGTCCAAGGGCAGCGTAAGCTCGTAGCCGCTTTAGAAAACTGGTGGTGCTGCATTCTGACACCACTATCGGGCACTTATCTCGGCACTATCTACGTTCCTTGCATTTTTTTTCCGGCTGCGCCTCGTTGTGAACGAGCCGTGGGGTAAACTTCCCGCCGTGCTTCGCAATGTGAGACAGGATTGCAGCCACATGTGCGAGTGGCCCACCGAGCGTCGCGTCAATTTACGAGGCATACCAGCACGCGGAGCTGACCGTACCACTTCTAAGCCTGCTTGGTTTATCTGCTCAGCAATGAACTGTGCCAGCTGTCACTGTCACCCGGCACAATCTTAAGGTTTTTGCTCGGCAATAGAAAGGACTACGTTTGGTGACAGCTGGGGCAAGAGCGCGTCCATCTGCGGAGCTTGGCTCAAACAAACGACGCTTTTCAGCCCCTCTTTCACCCCGTACTTGTCAACATCTCCCATAGCGGAATCTTGCCAGCATACACGCACATGTCCAGGTCAAGCGCTTCTATCAACACTGGCCACACGTGATGCGGAAAAAACGTCAACGCAATCGCTCGGCGCTGGCGCGTCAACGCGCCGAGCTTTTGATAGAGCGTGTGGCATCCGATGTCAAGTTGGGACCGCAATGGCTGCGGCACAATCTTCACCAGTGGGCCGCACGCGCAGGGCTTAACGAAAACAAAGGCATAAAAATAATAGTTATGGAAAATAAAACAGAAAAGTCTTGGCTCCTGATCGGCGGAACCCGCTTGCACCGCGTCGGGTATCGGCGCGCTGCGACCCCACGCGACAGGAGGCACGCTCGATCAGCACCGCTCAGGCAGCGTCATCCGGGCACGGAGTGCCACTGACGCCGCCACCGCCGCAGTCACGCATCCTGTCGCGTCAGCGGCACTTGCACCCAAGGTCATCAGTCGTCACGTTGCTGCGATCGCTGATCAGCTTGCCTTATCGGGCTATGTAAGCTGTGTTGCTTTTTCCTTCTCCGTGATCTTTCCTTTTTTTTTTTTTTTTGGCCCGCAGAAATTTTTTATTTACGCAGTAGCGAGCCACACAGCCCAGATGGCTGCTCGGGGGGAGGGCCGCAAGTCGGGGCGGCCGAAGGAGGATATGATATAACCAAGGCCCGTGCTGACGATAGCGAAAAAGCCAAAAAAAATCACAACCACTGAGATATTTTCTGGCGCCCCGCTGAAGCTGGAGTTTGCGGTGAACCCCTGTGCTATATATCTGCCACCTCCACCGGCTCCACCACGTCAACCCGTGGTTAGATTTGCCATTGACATTTTTTTTGCAGCGCGTTTCAAACCGGCCGCAGCACCACCACTTGCCACCGAATGTCTTTGGCACCAGACAAGCTCCAGGTGCCCACGTTTGGGCGCCACAACTCGATGCTGACGGTGCTGTCGATTCTGCAGCAGTCGCTGCAGTCGCTGTCGCTGCCGTTGGCGCCGTCGCGATACACGGTGACGCCGGAGGAGTTGACGGCGCTCCACGACCCCAAATCGTTGCGCCAGCTCTACAAGCTCGGCGGCATCCTGGCGTTGTTGGGGCTGCTCAACTCGTCGCACACCGCCGGCATCAACGAGCACGACGAGGAGGACATTGCCGAGCGCAAGCACGTTTACGGCGCCAACGTGTTGCCCGTGCGGGTGCAGAAGCTGTTTTTCAAGTTGTGCTGGGACGCCATGAAGGACAAGGTGTTGATCATGTTGCTGGTGGCGGCCATCGTGTCGCTTGCCTTGGGGCTCTACGAGACCTTTGGCGTCGAGACCGAGTACGACGACGAGCACGTGGCGCTCCCCAAGGTCGACTGGGTCGAGGGTGTCGCCATCATTGTGGCCGTGTTGATCGTGGTGCTCGTTGGCGCCGCCAACGACTACCAGAAGGAGCAGCAGTTTGCCCGCTTGAACGCCAAGAAGGAGGACCGCGAGTTGATTGTGGTGCGCAACGGCAACCAAAAGATGATCAGCATCCACGACTTGGTGGTGGGCGACATCTTGAACTTGCAAACGGGCGACATCATCGCCGCGGACCTGGTGTTGCTCGAGGGCGAGTTGGAGTGCGACGAGCTGGCGTTGACCGGCGAGTCCGAAACGGTCAAAAAGCGGCCCGCCAAGAACTGCTTGAAGATGTACCAGGAGCACTTGCCCACCGACGAGGACTTGGGCTCCACCAAGATCAAGTTCCGCGACCCGATGTTGATCTCGGGCGCCAAGGTGATCTCAGGGTTGGGCAACGCGCTTGTGACTGCAGTTGGGCCCAACCTGGTGCACGGGCGCACCATGATGAGCTTGCGCCACGAGGCCGAGACGACGCCCTTGCAGGAGCGCTTGGACAATTTGGCGGAGGGCATCTCTAAGTACGGGCTTCTTGCTGCGTTGGTGTTGTTCATTGTGTTGTTTATCCGCTTTTGCGTCGAGATCGCCCCCGGCGGCAAGTATAACTCGTTGTTGGGGCCCGAGAAGGGCAAGAGATTCATGGATATCCTCATCACCGCCATCACCATCATTGTGGTGGCGGTCCCCGAAGGGTTGCCCCTTGCCGTGACGTTGGCGTTGGCGTTTGCCACCACGCGAATGGCCAAGAATGGGAACTTGGTGAGAGTGTTGAAGTCGTGTGAGACAATGGGCGGCGCCACTGCCATCTGTCTGGACAAGACGGGCACCCTCACCGAGAACAGGATGAGAGTGGTCAAGGGCGTGATCAGCGACATTGAGTTCGACGACTCTGTGGGTGGACACGGCCCCCAATTTGACGAGGCCATGGCCAGCAGCCTCAACCGCGACGTCAAAGTGTTCATCAACACCAACATCACCCTCAACTCGACCGCGTTCACCAATGGCGGGTACGTTGAGAATGAGAAACAGAAGGACGCTGACGCGGACGCTACTCCCACGCACGATAATGGGCCGCAAAAGCTTGTAACCTATATGAAGAACATTCTCCATAAGCAAACCCCAGACTACCAAAAGCAGGTGATTGATCTGATCAGCAAGGGCGAGCCATTTCTTGGCAACAAGACCGAGTCGGCGTTGTTGATTTTGTCGAAGGACAAGTTTGGGCTTTTTCAGAACAAGCTGTTGCTGGAAAAGCGCAAGGAGGCTGACGGCGACTTGGTACAGGTCATTCCCTTTGAAAGCTCACGCAAATGGGCTGGGGTGGTGATGCGCATCGACAACGGGTTCCGGCTTTACGTCAAGGGTGCCGCTGAGATTGTGTTCAAGCGGTGTGGATTCCAGTACCAAAATGTTGGTGCTGGCGGCGAGGAGTCTCAGATTGTGGCCATGGACCGCAACATGCGTGACGGCTGCCTCAACAAGATTGACGAGTATGCCAACGATGCATTGCGGGCAATTGCGTTGGCACACCGTGATTTTGTCGGTCTCGACCTGTGGCCGCCCAAGGAACACGCGCATCTCTCCAACGTCAACGAGTTGGCCGACGAGTTGTGGCAAGGCACTGACCGCACGTTTGTGTTGGATGGTATCTTTGGCATCCAGGACCCCTTAAAGAAGGGCGTTCCCGAGGCAGTCTTGAAGTGCAAGCAAGCAGGCGTCAGAGTACGCATGGTGACTGGTGACAATTTGATCACTGCCAAGGCCATTCTGAAGTCGTGCCATATCTTAACCTCGGAGGACCTCCTGCTGGAGTACGCCTTCATGGAGGGCCCCACATTCCGCAAGTTGTCGCCACTGGAAAAGAAGAAAGTGGTGCCGCAGTTGAAAGTGCTTGCGCGGTCTTCTCCGGAAGACAAGCGGTTGCTTGTGCAAACGTTGAGGGAATTGGGAGAGGTTGTGGCCGTTACCGGTGATGGAACCAACGATGCCCCGGCATTGAAGTTGGCTGATGTTGGCTTCTCGATGGGGATTCAGGGCACCGAAGTGGCCCGTGAGGCCTCAGACATCATCTTGATGACCGACGATTTCACTGACATTGTCCAGGCGATCAAATGGGGGCGCACAGTGTCTACCTCCATCAAAAAGTTTATCCAGTTTCAGTTGACTGTTAATGTGACTGCCTGTGTGTTGACTTTTGTGCTGGCGGTAGCCTCGAGTGACGGTAAGTCTGTGTTGACTGCGGTGCAGTTGTTGTGGGTAAACTTGATTATGGACACGTTGGCGGCGTTGGCATTGGCTACAGACAAGCCCGACGACCTGTTACTCAACCGTAAACCTAACGGCCGCCACATGCCCTTGATTCTGACTCTGATGTGGAAGATGATAATTGGGCAGCTGGTTATGCAATTGATTGTCACGTTTGTGTTGCATTTCTGCGGCAAGCGAATCTTTTACGGCGACGGCCACATCAGCAACCACCAGGAGAAGATGCTCAGTCTGATGACTTTCAATGCATTTGTGTGGTTGCAGTTTTGGAAGTTGGTGGTGACGAGGAAACTTGATGAAGCAGACGGGATCCGCAAGGTTCGCGACCGCTTGACGCGGGAGAATTTGGACTTCTCGCAGCACTTGTTCCGCAACTGGTACTTTATTGGCATCGCCGCCATTATCGGTGGATTCCAAGTCATGATCATGTACGTCGGTGGTGCGGCCTTCAGCATTGCAAGGCAAACTGGGCCCATGTGGGGCACGGCGTTGATCTGTGGGTTCCTTTCGATTCCTGTGGGGTGGTTGATCCGCATCTGTCCCAACGAGTGGGTCGAAGCAATCTTTCCGACGCGGGCCTTTAATGCGCTCTTGTATGCGTTGCTGTTCAAGTGGCTCCGGTCCAAGAAGAAGGATCTTGAAAAAGGCGAGGAGGACGATGCTGAGGACACCGAGGCCGAGCCCAAGGGCGCCGCCAGTGAAGAGCCGAAGGACGATGAGCTGAAGCACACCAACATCAACGTGTAACTGGGTCATCTACTTCCGTGAAGTTGTATTATACGCATATACTTTGACATATATAGTCAGGTACCTCTTTGTAATATTAGGCTGTTTGGTGCTTTTGCTTTTCGGCCAAAATTGCAGTGACGAAGGCCTTGTACACCGCGTGGAACGGGGTCGAGTGGAACAATGGTAGTATGGAGCCAAGTTCGTCTATCTCCGTCAGCATTCGCTGCGTGTCGCCCTGGCTTAGCCCCTGTTGGATCGTTTGGCGAAGGGTATCCATCGACTGAGAGAATCGAGCAATGGTCACCTGGTCAGCGGCTGCGGCGCCAGGTGCTAACATCGCCAGCTGCTGGCAGATGGCGGCCACGCGCTCAAACACGTGAAGCACCTCTTGGAGTCGTTGCTTGACATCGCCGAGCTGTATGAGCTTGTCTATAGGGTCGGAAGCAGAGCTCTGTTCTTGTGCCGTGGTTGCCGCGGCACGCTCGACTTCCTGATGCAACGACTGCACTGCGTTGGTGACCAGCTTGAGATAATACTGCAAGCGCGTGATCTCGCCGTCGCCGGCGTCCGGGTCGTAAGCTGCGGCGAGCGTTGACACCACGGAGGATGTGTCGCGCAAGTCGTCCAACTTGTCTGAGAGTTGTGTCGAGAGCTCATTGGTGTAGAAGTCAAGGTGGCTGACGAGCGCCGAACACTTGGTTTGAAGGTGGGCGAGGCTCTTATCGGTGTACGAGTGCGCAGAGTAGACGAGCGGCGGCGGCGCGTCGGGCAGAAGCACCGACAGAAAGAGCGCGTCAACGTAGGCAGACGGTTCGAAGTCCTCGTCAAAGAACATGGCGAGTTCGGCCATCTCTGCAGTCATGGCGTGGTGGACGGCGCGTGCCATCTACGCGCGCGCGCACTACAAAAGGCAGTGACAGCCAGCTACCCCACAAAGAAGAGACCGGATGGACATTGTAACGATTCAGCCCTCATTTCGCGAGGTTATACAGGAGGTGTGCGACGGTGGTGCTAGCGAGTCGTTTTGGGTGCTGCGTCAGGCCGCTGGCAGCGAGACGTCTCAAGATCTCGCAGTGCAAGTTGCTGTGGGCCCCGCCTTTGATGGCCCCTTTAGGCAAACGACCGCACACCGGTTTGAGGTTGTCTTCGATGGTGCCACCTATAGCTTGCAGGCAGCGCTGACCAATATCAGCAGCGCCTCCAACGTCACCGCGGTGGCCGCGCACGACGCACTTGTAGCAGTGGGGGACTCTGCGGGGGCCATCAAATTGTACGACTCGCGCGGCGACCAGCAGCTTGCCATCTCTGCAGCCCATTGTGCCGATGTCACCTGCCTCGCATTCTTCCCCTCAGGCCAGGTGATACTATCGGGCTCGCTCGATATGACCATCAAGGTGTGGCTGGTGGCTGACGGCACCAACCCTCGTACCATGGCGGGCCACACCGCCGCCGTCACCTGCGTTGAGTTGTTGGGCGCCACAGGCCGTAACTTCTTGAGCGGAGCGCGCGATGGCAGCGTGCGGTTGTGGGAGACCGGGTCCGGGTCGATGTTGCATGCCTTTAGGCGCGTCGCCCACCACGACGATCCAGTCACATGCATGCGGCTGCAAGGTTCGGCGCCACTTGGTGGCGGTGGGGGCGCGTTCGACTTTGAAACCGCAGGCGTGCTTGTCTACGTGGGCTACGAATCAGGCACCATCCAGCAGTACGACGTTGCCGCCAGACGCCCTACTGCGGTCAAGTTTGCCAGCATTGGTTCTGCGGTGACGTGTTTAGAATTGACCAACGCGGGTGTGGTGGCCGGACACGCCAACGGGGTGATCAGGAACTGCACCACCGGTCGCCAATTCGAGGCGCCTGGTCCTATATTGCTGCTCACCAGCTTGGACGCAAGGGGGTTGCTTGTCAACTCTGCGGGGAACCTCGTCGTCCTCAAGGAAGATGGTGTGTCGGTTGATCGGTATTTGGTGGGTGCCGAACGAGTGCAAAGTGTCGCGTACAACCCCCATCGTCTGCAAGTGATCTCCGGGGGAAAGGAGGGGGTTCATATTTACGCCCTTGAGGATACCGCCACTACATTGCCGCTCGGGCCGGCTTAGATCCAGTCTGTATTGCATAATAAAAAAAGAAAACGCTGCGCGCTTACAACTTGGGTCTGGGGTCGGCAGCCTTGAAGACCGACTCAATGGCAGTCGCCTTCATCATGTTACCCTTGACCTTCAACTTGCCGTTCATGAACAACTTCTGGCCGTTGGCCTTGCCGTTAGCCAACTTGACAAAGTCGACATCCTTCAAGATCAACTGCACGTCGGACTTCTCTGGGGAGCCAATCTTCTTGATAGTGCCATCCTTCTTGAAGTCCAACAACCAGTTCTGCTCCTTGCCCTCCTTGTTCTTCAAGGTGATGACCAAGACGGCCTTGACGTCGCTGATGGCTTTCTGCTTGAGCTTGTCGTCCTTAAGAGCCTCGACTAAGGTCTCGAACAAGGGGGAGGCGTTGAATCCATCGGCTGAAACTGACATTGTGCTGATGATTTGATAATAAAATGGGAAAAATAATGTTGCACTGTGGGGTCGGGATGGGGGCCTATATATATGTGCTAGCGGTAAGGTGCCACCCAAACTCTAACCCCATTTTCGCATGCAGTGGGACCTCGGTGTTCGCCTGTTTCGCAGATGCATATGACTAAAGCCGGGAATTTTGGTGCGGCCAGCGAAAAAAAAAATAAAAATAAAGAGGAAAAAAGCCACCTCGGTGGGGGTTGTCACATGTGAACGCACGCAGCAGATCGCTGGGAGACCGCTCATGACAGGTGACGCATGCGAGGGGCAAGAGGGGCAGGCGCGTGTGAAGTGGACAGGTGAAGTTTGGAACTGTATGTGCTTTCCGCGCTCGTGCGAGACCCACTGTTGAATGTCCATACGTTGTTCCTGGGGAGTGAGCGCCGTGTTAGCGTCGGCTAGATGCCCGCGAAAAAGGGCGGGGCAATTCTGCGGCGGTTTCGTTTCCGCGATCCCGATCCTATGTGCTGGTTGCTTATTGCCCTTTTCTGTCATTTCTCTACATTGCTACGTGAGCTACGCATGCGACTGTTTTCTATTTTGGCTGCAATGGCAAGGTGACATGCTTGTACTGATACGTCAATTGGAATCTCAACCATGCATTGGCCTCATCCACCCCACATTTCAAGATGTAAGCGAAATGTCTTGGACCTGTGTCTGTTTTTGGAGATTGCTCGATGTGGCTATATGTAGATATCGTCTGTCAGGCATGCACTGCGGCCAAACGCGCGGTCCACCAGGCTTGTGATACTATCGTGACCCCCACTTCTCAATTCTCAGGATATCTGCAATGTGCTGCTCGCGGATGAGCTCTAGAGCGATATGTGAGCTGTATGCAGTATTCCTAGTTGTCGTGGCTGAACCAGGTTTCACAGTAAGAGGTCGGTGTCCTGTAGCGAATATACCGTGCCTATAAAGGGTCTTGGTAGATCGGGTAAACAGCACACGATAGATAAACAACTGAAGGTTATTGGTCTGCAGTTGATGATTCGTGAGTGGCGAAAGACAGGAGCGAAACTATTCAATTCCAATATTCATTAAACTAGAGATTACCACAAAGTAATAGCTAGTGACTGATGGCCTCTAAAACCTCTTCGATGAAGGCGAGGGTATAGGGCTTTAAGTATTTTAGCAGAGTGGGGTATCTTACCTCGGGTAAGTACCACATTAAAGGTCGAAGGGGGCAACTGCCGGGATGTGGTACATAGTGGCAAAGGGGTATTGTCCTTTGCAGTACTTTTGCAACCATTCATATCGGCGTGCATGTTGCCCCTGTCGGGCAAGAGGCACATTTACGAAGTATCACGTGCCTGCCCCGACACCAGTGATACCTTAACAATGGAACACATGAATCATTTGAGCTTCTTGAGCTCGCAAGGGGATCAACTCTATGTACGATTTCAGTTCGTCTCTCCGTAAACTAGTTGTTGACGTTCGACTTCTTGTCTCATGGCCGCCTTTCACCGAGTTGAAATCCTTGTAACGCGGACGATATCCTAGTCATTTGGAACCAATCCATATAGCAAGCAAATTCGATATCCCATCACGTCATCGAAACATTCTCTCACTGTTCAAGTCAGCCTTTGCTCGTCATTATTCCCATTGCGACAAGTAGTCGACTTGCATTGCGATAAAGTAGTCGTCTCGCAGCCAACTCCGTGACACGTTTCACGTGACCAAACCCATCTCATCGCGCACGAGACACCAGTGCAGAAACACGCTGCTGACACCAACCTGAAGAACCACATGTCGTTTGCTTCCCCAACGTCCCAAGCCCACACAAAGGCTACGGTCAACAAACTCTTGGCCAGCTTTGTGCCAGGAACAGCTGTCGAAGCAACGCTGATCACACCAACTCCCCATCATACAAAGCCATCATCAGCAAAAGCTGAGATTGCCGCGAGGATAATAGCCATAAAGCATAACCCCGAGGAGGCCAGGCGAATCGCAGCAGCCCGCAAACGCAACCAGCATAAGAAAATTTTGAAGGCTACCGCCGAGGCCAAAAAGTTTGACAAGCTCGCAAAATACAACATCATAAAGGCTCACAAGGCCGACGGCACCATGACCCCTGAGGAGGAGAAATACTTGCAAAAACTCGTCAAAAAGAATGTGTCCGCAGTCAACTCGCTTTCAGAGATCGACAACGACGAAGTCAAAGCTGAATTGGCCCTGGTGAAGCGTGATATATTGGCCGCCACCGGACCCAAACCCAAGAGATCAAAGAAGCTGAACTCGAAGCAGAAGGAGTTCAACACCAAGGTAAAGCGCGGCTTCATCTCGTATCCGGGCTTGACCCCTGGTTTGGCGCCTATAGATCACAACGAGTCCGACTCGGAATAACCCGTCATATCCTTTCATTCTTGCGTGTCTATTAGTTCTATAAGTTAATGCTATGCGACCTCCCCTTCCTCAACTGCTCTTCATTTCGTATAAAGCCTGGCGCAAGTCACTGGTGGTCTTGCGAACGTTACGTCTCTTGTCATCCAATCCAATCACGAGCTCCTTGATGGTGGTCTTTTGGAACCGGAGAGTCAATCCAGATTCCATGGAAGAAAAAATTGCCGCAAGGCACTTCAAAGCAAGCAACCTGTTCAGTTCTGTGTTGACGGCATCGGCGTGGGTGGCAACGGCAGTCAAACGTGGTATCACAACTGCCAAGTGTGGGGAGATCACCTCGGGTGCCTCCTGCACAATGATGGTGATCGTTTCGAGCGACAGTTGCAAGATCTCACGATTAGCAATGGAAAGACTGGTCAACAATAACGGCGTGATCGTGGACAAGTGTGGCAGTAACACCTTGGAGGAGACGTTGCGAAGAATATTGGATAGCGCCACCAAATATCCTGGTTTGGCGTCCTTCTCTTGGACGCCGGTGCCGCCACTTAGTTGGAAACCATCTTGTAAGATCGGAAGCACATCATCAAAGAGACGCTGCTTATACAAAAGGCGCACGTTTGAAGACTGCACCCCTGATATGAGCTTTGCCAGCGAGCCACTGGCAAACAAGGGCAAATCCACAAACACGATGGAGAGGGACTGCGCTACCAACAGGCGCAATTGTGCGTTTGAGCTAGAAAGCATCCGCACCCACTTGTTGAGATAAGCCATTGCCAGCGCATCCATCCTCATCGCCAAGCCCTTGATAGCCCATACAAAAACCTCCACGTCCACAAGGGTTTGCTCTGTTAACACCGCTTTTGTGCGACTAGCTTCCTCAATGGGCCCGAAATACTCTTGCAAAAATGGCCCTTCGTCGTTGGCATCATCAAATTTGTTGAAGGCGAGCGCCAAGCATTTGAGGTATCCTAAGTGAGTGTACACTGAATCTAATGTTTGCAGTGCAAAGTCAACACTGGTGCTGACAAGAAGCGCCGTGTCGACGGGAGCAGCTCCTCGAGCAGGTCTTTGAACTGCCGCCAAAACTTTGACAAACATATTAATCAAGACATTGGGACTTGTTAGGAGTGATTTGACCCTCCCTTCGCTGCGTTCATTGACAATTTTTGTCTCCTCGCGGGTAAAGTATCCAACAAAGTCATGCAAAATGCCTTCATGTTGCAGCTTGTCAATATAACGGATTATAAGTGCCAACAAGTCACCCAGCACTTCCACCACTTCCTCAACGCCCAACGCCAGCGAGCTCCTGGTTATCAATCTCACCACGGCGACCAAGAACCGAGGTACAAAGTTCTTGTACCACGAGTTCATCAAAAATTGTGTCTGCCCTTCAATCTTGATGATGCAATTGACAAGTAAGTTGACAGTGGCCACAAAATAGTTGTGCGAGTCGTTGGCGCTATAGGCTGAAAGCCGATTCAAGAGTCGTATAGAGAGCACCTCCAAGAGCTTGTAGCTAGTGCACAAGTCACCCACCAACCCAAACAACCTGTCAACCTGATCGCCAGTTTGGGGTCCAGCTTGGCAGTCAGGAATGCGGTTGAGTAAACTTGGAAACACCTTCTCAATCACCAACTCAACGTTGGTCGCTGACTCGACCGCCATGATTGATGTCATCGCCAGCTTTACCTCAAGCAAAACAACGTCGCGTTGCCAGTCCCTGGGTTCAGCGTCGATCGTAGCCCCCAAGATCTCGTCGAAATACGCAAACACCAACCCACGCTCAGCCATACTCAAGAATTGTGGCATTCTGACCAACTGCAGCAATTGCTGTACAACTTTCACCTTAAGAGTCTTCTCCAAGTTGGACGATGTCTGCAAGAGTTGTCCAAAGAATATCAAGAGCAGATCCTTGTACACCACGAGTTGGTTCGTCTCCATAAATGTCTCGCCCTCTCTGTGGCTCAACCTGGTGTACGCCCCAAATATGAACCCCATATTGTCAATGAGTTCTCTCTGCTTGGCGACAGGGAGAGTCACGTCTTCAGATGTAATTTCCACTTCGTCGCCATCAACTGGCTTGACTTCCTCGATGTTACCGATGTATTTGCCCCAGACTTTGAACGAAAACACGAAATCGACAATATGGTTGAAGTTGGTCTCAGTACTGCCAGCAACAGCACTGGCAAGCAACACACTCTGTTTGAAAACCTTGTCGGTGACGTTGCTCAAGTTGGTTGCAAGCTCATCGGTAACCACTCGGGCAACGTCATCGCACTTGACTCCGAGCTGGTCGATAATGCTTAAAGTGAGATACAAAGGCTTAAACTCATTGGTGTCGTCAAGCGTATCAAGCTCATCAAAGGAGTCGGCCTTGTTTGCATCAAACATCGAGACATCGTTGTGTAACACTTCGTACTTGAGTGCATGCCAAATTGTCAACCAATATTGTTGCACCTGGTCCGCATCGTATTGTTTGACACACTCCATCAAGGTCTTCAACACATCGTTACGCACCACTGGGTTGGTCGAGGTGAGCTTCTCGATAAGACTCGTAAATGCATCGCCTGCATAAAGCAGCTGCCCCAGAATTGCCAGTCTGAGCCGCTCCTTTAGCATATCGGCCGTGATCTTATACGGGTCATCCGCTGGTGGCGTGAACAGAATGGGGAAATAGCAGAAAGCCACATCAAACAAGTCAGCCAAGACATCCTTATCCTGCTCAGCGTCAAAATTAAACGAGCTGGCAATGGCCCTATTGAGGTCAAACAGAATCAAAAGATTCCGAGGGTCCTTTTCTCCAGTGGCCACGTGAAGATAGGTCCTCACCACCAAATCTCGCTCAAGTTGACCCTGTCGCAAGATGGTCTGCACCAACAAGAACAGCTGATACCGCACCTTGGAAAGATGCTGTCTGGGGTTGTAGCGCTCCACCAAAGCGGTCATAATGTCGTTTGCGAGCAGCCGAGGTTGCAGCGGCAGTTGACAGAGACATCGAAGTGCCCTGAGTATGTACTGCACCGAACCTCCATCATCGAACTTGGCAACGAGGAACTCACTCAACACAGTCAAGTCCTGGCGAGAGAGTATTTTTGGTTCAAGCAAGAGCAAGGCCTCCAACGTGTCGGCTATGCATTGTATTGCCTTTGGGCGGATCAAATCAGACTCAGAAGTGAGGTATGGTCCCAAAACCTGTATGAAACGGAGCAACGTGAGCTCTTTGCTATGCAATATATCAGCCAACACATCACTATACGTCTTGCTGGCCAGTGGATCGTGGGAGTCCGTAGTACACGCAATGTACTGGCTCACCACGGTGGTGGGGTCATGGACCGAGTCTGCCATGAGATCAGAGTTGAGTGTAGTGATAACGAATATGGTCGCGTAGGTTTTTTCCAGTGTGGTTTTTTCTGGTTGCGAGCGCCGTCAGGTCCACACTGGGTGTCGTGATGATGAGATCTAAGGCTTTGCTTGAGCCATTGATATCGTGTGATTGTGAGTGGTTAGTTGAAGTGTATCAGATGATCGATGTGAACCGCTTAGATTCTTGACGCCTTCAAGACTGTGTGGCTTTGTGAAAAGTGTTATAATACTTACACTCATGATTTGGCACCAAAATCTCGAAATTGGCCATTCCCTTTTTGAATTGGGTGCTTTTGGGATTCCATGGCTTGAGGTGTGTAAAACATTGTGGACATCACTCTCGAGGACAGGATGGTGTTAGTGACAGACAAGCAGAGGTACTTCATCAAGAAAACATACAGCCCTGGTGTTTGAGACACTGAAGAATCGCAGCCCGACTTTTGATTTCGCAATGACTGTTCCGAACGAAGCATTCACAAACAGCCTTACTGGCACAAACGGAAGTGCATCACACTACATAGATGCGTTCGAGAGCGTAAGCGAGAAGCAAGCACCGGCAGTCACCGCGCGGATGAAAATGCGATAGGTGAAGTGGAATTAGCAACTTCTGATACTTCAGATTTCGATCGCTGCAACTGGGACAGTTTCCGTGGCTGCAAAATCATGTTGATATACTTGTATCAATCTACTTATTCTAATACCACTTCCTGAATCATTCCGGTTTCTTGATACACCCCACTTTCTCGTATACTATCTCGTCAGAGCTTTCCAGTTCCAAAATCTCAATGTTCGATTTCGGCCCAGAGTACACCTTGTGTCCATATATGAAGTAGTATGCGAGGGCTAGGAGCCAGACCCCCACGTTGATAACGACAGTATAATTCATCGACACCTTGTCAACTTCCTTCTCAGTGGGGAACATGCTCATGACTATAACATACGAGATCCATGTCACCGTGCATACATGCACTAAGGTATTGCCGATCTGGCCCAAGCTGAAATACCCGGCCTGAAATTTTTTAGCTCCCGCAGGCATCAAGACCAACAACACGGGCATGCCCCAAGACAAGTCGCAACTAGCCACCGCCAAGGAGAACAACGCATTGGCTGCCGTGGGGCCAATCAAGATCAACAATCCGCAGAGGAGGCCCAAAATGCCACCAAAAATAGTGGCCCGCACTGGCGCCTTCACCGCAGGGTTGATGACCTTGATGTATGAATGGAAGGGCAACCCATCATCTCGGGCAAATGCCCACATCTGTCTTGAAGTCGACGTCAAAATGGATGCTCCCATGAAGTATTGCGAGAACGCAATCAAGGACATGAATGCCACCGCCCATTTCTTGCCTAACGCGTCGTGAATGATTTGCGCCATCACTTGGCCGGAATCTGTGCTAAGAACGGCTTCGATATCCCCATCTTTGATGGAGGCAGTGGCCACGATGCAAACCACCCATCCCAAAAGCCAGCATACGCTGATTGAGCCGATTATTCCGATGGGAACGCCCTTGGTGGCGTTTTTGGCTTCCTCCGACATGTAAACGCACGAATCGAACCCGCCAATCGACCATATCGCCGGCATCCACGAAAGCATGAACGACCAGCCCGTGGGCCAGTCGCGAGAATTTGTCATGTTGCCAAAGATGAATTCTCGGCTGTTAAAGCCAGAGTTCTGCGAAACACCAATGGGCACTGCAATGAGAAACAAAACTACCAAGAACACATTGCATCCCATGGAAAGGTATTGCAATTTTTTCTTGTGCTGTGAGGTGGCGCAGACTAAACCAATGTGCGATACACAGCATGCAGCAAATACTCCATACATAATGGGGTCGGTTATGGTAAAGTTGCCATCCCGTTGAATGTAAACGGCGGCCAACAACTCAGCGGCACACCCGTAATTGATGGAGCAAAAGCCAGAAATTAACCCCAAGGTGTTGGAGATACCAATCAAAAAACTCAAAACGACACGCAACTCCTCTGGTGCGTAATGGTAGGTCCAGTAGTATAGTCCACCCGATGTCGGTATTGCGGAGGCGAGAATACTCATAGATGTTCCAATCGAGAGGATGAGCGCACCGGCTGCAAACCAGCCCCACACCAAGCCAGCACCACCGCACATAAGACCCGTCCCAATATTGGAGGCGACTGATGGCAAAATCCCCATGATCGAAAAGGGCACGGCAAATATCTGCCACGTTGTATATGTACGGATGAGCTCTGGCCTATAGCCAATTTCCTCGAGGAGCTCGTTATCCTCGAGCTTGGTCGCACTCGCGGACAATATGCGTGAGTCGCGATTGCTCGAGTAATGGTCCATGCTTCTTCTGGAATTGACGTCAAACAAAGTATGAGCTTAGCTCAGGTCAAATTGTTGCGGCCGATATAGGATATTTTATAGGATGCAAGGGACGGATAAATGCCAGCCAAATGCAGAAATCCATCTATCAAGTCGTACAGATTGAAACTGGGGTGTGGCCGCCTTGGCCGCCCAAAACGAATGCTGTACTCTGATAAAAAGCGCAGGCCCATTCTGTCCATATTCCGCTCCATGCGTTGGGCAAGGTCGATGATCTTATCAAATTGGCTATGCGCTAGTTTTTCCGAATCCCAAGCATGCAGCAAGCATGTTCCTCCAGCAGATAAGACCTGAATTTGCAAAGCGACATCCCCAATTAGGAAATCGCGCTACCAAGTATCAGCCGCGAGCGGCCCACCAATCGAATTTAGCGGACTCTCGATGTATGGCGTAAGCTCGAACTGGTTTGTCGCCATGCCTTGGTGCACCATTATACACAAGTATGCGCCACCTTTTAGTGAGCTCTTATGTTAGAGAGCTCCAGGGAATTTGAATATTCTAAAGAACTTTAGACGTCAAAACGGTGATTCGATACAGTATGTGCGACCCAAGCTCATTTTTTGGTAATTTGATTAACTTCCAAAAGAACTGTGCCTGCAAAATGGATGACCATTGAAAAGTACCATCAAAAATGACAACTTGCAGCCGATTGAACCGAGTGGTGGTTTTATATTTATGACACTTGTGCTCGCTAATGCAATTTTCTCTCTTGGGTCTTATGTTAAATGCTCTCAAGAGGCTCTTATTCTTCTTTCTCTTAGTATGTGCAGCTTTCAAATCGATTTATTAGACCTACTATTCGCGCCCTCACCTCTAGCTCCTACTTTCGTCGCAGAAGTCAATACACGGGTTGAACCGATGACTAGTCTTGCGAGTCTCCTTGATAGGCTATTTTTGTTTGTGATCAAAACTTACACTAATACAAACACCCTCAATTCCAAAGTAATGACGCCAATAGTACTAAAGCGACACGTCCTGAGGCCTATTACACCAGGAAGACAAGAAAAGAGATTCTACGGATTACATGAAGCTTAAGAAAACAAGAAAGGAGCTTGAAGCGTGCTTCACTTCTACAATTTTAGGATCCACCGACAGCAACATCAATAATGACAATTTGCAGCCATCTGACGCACCATCGTGAAGCCCCGAGTCCGCTGGTAACGCTGCTGGTGTCCTCGTAGCCGTGTTATGGCTCTAATGGCCTCCAGAGAGCTCTGTGGCAGTACACAAAGACGTGCGAGACTCAATTTTGAGGTAGTGTACCTGTTCAATTAGGTTTTTGGCGAATTAACCAACTTCTGAGATCGAGGACCGACTTTCTGATTTTTTGGAAACTTTGGTGAAAAAATTCTTGCGTTCTTCGACCCGGATTTTCAGCACTCAATTGACGATAACCTGATGCCCAATGTAGCAGTTGCAGATTGAGCTGTATGATTGTAATACGCTGGGCGTACCGCATCTTTCGGTTTTCTTATATCAGGATTGCTCAACTCTCGCATGCGCTAGGTCATTATATAATGTCGTTTTGAACGGCAAATCGTAGGGGGGGGCCACTGTTTGTTGGTGGGAGAGATCTTCAAATCAGTCTCTTGTTACCACCAGGATAAAGAAGATTTTGAAAATGTCTGGGCTGCTTCGATGTCACATTTGCTACATTCTATCGAAGTTTCAACACGATCGAGCTAACAAAAGAACTTTTATGACCTAGTAATGATTTCGGGTATCCTCATTCTGGCAACAATAGTTATTTTCAAGTCTCAGATTTAAAATTCTCCCACTTAAACTCAAAAATATATAGACAGATTAAACTAATAATGTGAGCTTGAACTGAAGAAGCACACTCTGGAAGTGAGTTAATTGTCACTCCGCCTTCCCATAGCACTCTATCAATGCTTCAGCTTCAAGAAAGATAGGGGTGCTTTGAACAGAGGGGTTGGTGTACTCGAAAAATTTTGATATGTCATTTCCACTTAAAACGATAATTATATTGGAGTTATTAATTCAGCATTGTGGACCTAGAAGTCAATAAAATCCGATATCTTACCTTGAACAAAACCCGAAGTCAGCCAATACGCAGAGGTTTATCCAAAGTAATTTGTATCTACTTTGTCCGTTCCAGTGCGTTGTATTATGGGAGCCTTGGGGCCACCTCTACAATTGTCTGTTGTCAAGACGTTATTCTGCGCGAGGAATGTCTGATCTGAACTTTCGAGATCTATAGATCGATCATTTCGTAGATCTCGATGTGAGGTTTAGGTTAAAAGGCTGCTAGAAACGAAAGTCATCATTAGGACTGATTTAGTTGACTTAATTCATGTCATTTGGATCGTTCCTTCCCAGATGAGTGCGAAAACAGGAGCAAGAATGTATATTTGGATTGCAGAGTGCTCTACTAAGACATACAAGATGCTATCTCAATCTCCAACTATGGGCAGGTACTGAATTTGCCGAGAGTAGCTACTTATAGTTTGAATGAATCGGAATACAATAACTCCGTGCCGTATGAAACACCCTTTGCTCACCTAACTCGCTGAGGAAGTACCACGTGAAGAGGCTTCACCAGCACGTGTCATCTTACAATGCACGGATAATACTAGAAGACCGCTTGATATATAAGACCCATTTGCGGAGCCCGCGAGTGTAGAACTGTGGAGTTCATCACCCATCAGTGGCTAAAGCACAGGATCTGCGGAAAGTTATTCCTGGCGCATCCTCCGATTGTGGGGTGAGATAGCGCAACTATCTCGATGTGGAAGTTTCTTCATAGGCACGGCAGTTGGAGACCATAGACCACTCCTTCATTTGACGACTGCCTCATTTGTCTCGAGCCAAGCAGGCTCGGTGACATATAGCCGTTGAAGGGTAGTGCATGCGTCACCACCGTCAATGCAAGTCAGCCGAGATATGTTTGGGACGCATTACCTGGAACCCACATTCAAGACGAAGGTGAGCGCTACCATGCCATCACCTAGAGAAACACATGTGCCTTATAACATACATTCTTTAGTCCGTGCATGTTTGCAACCATGGGACCGCCTCGAATACTTGACGCGTCAACGCCAGGCCGCCTGGAAATTGGGCGCTCCACCGGTCAAACTGCGATGGCGTAGTGAGAAATGCGTGTCCTTCAGCCCAAGCAATGCCGATACGTCCCACTATTGTGCTCTCAGTGAAATCGTGGCTCTGTTTGTCATGTTGCATCCGCGTCAACATTTGGCCCCATCACCATGCAACCGAGACGCATCGAGCTGCAGCGGAGGCCCCGCCACGCCTCCTTCGGCCATTATACAATGTACTTGTTTTGGCCGCACCCGATATCAGGTATTATGTAAACTTGGTTGGCGCGTAACCTCGACGGACCTGATTGTGTCATTATACTCCACTAGATGGCCTTCGCCCCTATACCCGTAAGATCGTGTATTATTGTGCCGATGTGCTTTATTTTTTCCTGATCCTACCGTAAATTACATAAAGGCGATCTAAGTCACCTCGCACAGGCTCCTAAACTCCTTCGCCTACATTGAGGGATGATCGAAATCCCTGACTTGAGTCAATTGAACTTAGATGGGCACCAGGATAGCTCTCGCTCGCACTATAGTGCCGGCAGCATAGGTGGCAACCTGGTGCGCTCAAACACCGCCGAACCACCCCACGATGGGCACGCAATCCTGTCACCACAACCGCGTGACGTGCACACCACGGCACTTGCAGAGCCCTACATTGCACAACTGGGGGACGTATCTACCGATGACTCCACCGAGGATTACGCCCGGGACCTCAAAACGTACCGTTTTGGCCATTCCACTATCGACAGCGACCTCGAGGACCACACAGCTCAATCGGCGGCCCTCGATCTGAGCTCAGGGCTCAACTTGGCTTCGGTCTCACATGTTGAATTGAACACTGCCCATGTAGTGTCGGTGACGCAATCGCCACAGCCGAAGCTTCTGCTTTCGCCGCAGGAACTCGTCATCAGGCGCAACCCGGCAGCAACCGCCGGTGCCGACTCCGCCGCCGTGGAGAATCATCACGACACCACAGCTCATTTGGAGGCTCCCATACAATTCTACCACCAGCCAAAGACGCTGTCAGACTCACCGATCGTCGCTCAGACGGTGGTGCATGACCCTTCGCCACAACTCCCACCACCGCCGATCCCGTTGACTCCAGCTACATCCAAGCTCAAACACCCCAAGGAGGAGCGGTACTCGTCCATCAGGAAGGACCTTGCCACAGACCCTAAGACCCCGGCAGAGTACACCTTGCATATCCTCTTCACGCAATTCGTGCGGCACGCCGAACGCAAGCTCAACTTGTGTCTCGACTTCCCTCTCAATGAGGAACCCCCGATCATACAACTCTTGGCGGAAGGCGTAGATAGTCGGTTCGACAGAATTATCGCGCTGTTGGGGTACATTGCCCGCCGCAAGCCTAGCCCCGTCATAGATAGCGTGATGTTTTGGCGCAAGAGCAAGAGTGAGGTGGCCTCGATGGCGGCTCTTGAGGTTGAGCGCGCCATACAGAACTCGAGACAAAACTCACAAACCCAGACTCAGCTGCTGGTACCGGGGCTGCTGCTGATACCGGGGCTGCTGCTGATAGGATTGGGCATCGGTGCGCCAGCGCCACCCCTGTCCATGGCAACCACTACGGCTTCCTCGCAATCACAGCAACCCTCGAAAGTCAAACGCAGCCTCAGCCTCATGAGAAGCAAAAGCATATCCAAGTTTGCTCACAAACGAAATCACTCCAATGCATCGACAGTCAATACCATGCTGTCACAAAACACCGCCACCTCGGCTGCGGCCGCTAACAACGTTTCGGGCACCCCATCTATGGCTGCCCTCGATGTCAGCCAACCTCAGATCGCGCAGGCCAGGGCCACTGCCGTCCAAGCGGATACAAAGTCACTAGCCCTGATATACATACTCTGTCGAGTTCTCATCGAAGTGGTGAAGCAAACGCCCGCAGAAGTCATGAGACAAGAGTTGGGCACTAGGCTAGAGGAGATTGTTTACACGCAGATGAAGACGACAGACCCTATCAGCACGGGCGAACTGCTTGTGCGGTCCGCAAATTGGAATTTGTTTGCTCAGTTACTTGGTTACATGTCAGAGAAGCAGTTTGTGAGTGTAAGTGATCGCTTCATTGCGGACTTGGAAAAGGTACCCTCGCACATAACGCCAGTGATGGAGTCTCGACTTCATTTGCTCATTCATGGGATGAAGTACTTGAAGCTAACCAACTATCCGTCAGAAAAATTTGAGGAACTGGCCGAGTTTATGCAATCGTTGGGCAAGTTCTTCAGCAAGTCTATGAATGAATCACTCATTTACGCTTACTGTGAAGTTTTGAGTAACTTGGTGCTTCCATTAGCGAACATATTGACGGCCGAGACTAATCACCCAACATGGGTCGAGGCTATAGAATCAATATTCAACAAGGCTTCTCAAGTGTGGAGCCACAATATGAAGCTGCAGCAGTCGGTGACGCTGACAGCTGCCACCGGTGGTAGTGGCAGTGCGGCGCGAGCCTCTGCCGGTTGGTCATATGCGATCAGCCTCATGACGTCAATGTTGAGTGTGTCGCGCAAAGAATTATTCGCCAGGGCTTGGTTCGAGTTGATTGAAGAGAATTTGATCAAATTCAAGCCAAAAGTCGACGTGGCTGAGAAAACCACGTTGCTCATTTGCATCACTAGGTTGTCCTGGGTCTACCTTTACCGCTTACCTGACTCTCTCAACAACACAATCAAGAAATTGGATACCCTCTTTGGCTGCTTGTTTTTCAACTCCTCGGTAACTGGGAAGAAGCTGCAATGGATCAACTCCACCAACGATGCTTTTATAAAGGCAATGGTGATGTTATTGAGTATTGTCGGGTACCAGCACTTGAACTATACGTTGGACAATGTCTTGATTAGGTTGTTGAAGCTTTGTTTTAATGGTGTTTCCTTGGAGGGGGCTTCATATGAAAGACTTATCATAGTGGTGAAAGGTTATGTTGCCACGATACAGGCATATGAGAGAGGCGTTAAGCCAGCTTTTCCCACAGACGACGTGTTTTCTGGCGGAAGCGATACAAATACCCAATTCCCCATCAACAATGCTTCATCATCGAATGGCGACGACTCGAGTTCAAGTATTGGAATCGATGAGTTCAATTTCCTCGCAAGAAACGCCAATAACTCCGTTTCACACGAGGAGATTTGCAAGTCTTTTGCCCAGTTATTACAACTCCTTGACCGTCTGCAGGGGGCAGATATCTGGCAACCAGAGAATGTACTGGTCACGCCAATGACACTTCGCGGTGATCTGCTTGCCAACTCAGGCACTAGTGGCAACAACCTTAGCCAAAACACCAATGGTACAAGCTCAAATGGCAGTGGGTTCTTTCATTTTGGGTTAGATTTCTCCGATCAATCCTATAAAGAGAGCCAATTGAAGCTATTTGCAACGCTCATTGAGGCCATCCCGTGGACATTAGTTCCATTGGGTTCGGACAAGAATTCGCCTAGTGGGGTTCCCTTCAAAAACGTTGTCGAAGTTTTGGCACGCAATGCAATGCACAAGGACGTTGCAGTTGCAAGGGCATCTGTCAGCTCTTTGAAAAAACTTGCCTCGAGGAACCTTGCACCGTCCTTGATTGCGATCTTTGCTAAAATTTCGTTTCAATTGAGCGACAAGCTTGGGCCCAATTATAACCTGGTGTACTTGAATCTGGCAGAATTTCATCGATTGCTAAAGATATACGTGGAATTGTTGACCTGCTGGCTAGGTCAATTTCACTACATGAAGCGCAAGCAGGAGTTGAACTCAGGGTACAACGCTAGCAACAAGATGACGGAACACTTGAATCAAGACGATGAGATGATGAATCAAGATGTGTTGAATGATTTATACCAGGTTAACTACAAGGCTGACGACTTGACCACTTTTGAAAATGTCAACAAGTTGACGCCCAGTGACGAGCTTGAGTGGAAAAACATCATCACCGTCATTGAAGAGGTCGAAGGCAACGGCTTGTTTTTTTTGTGTTCGCAAGACTCCAAGACGAGGCAGCTTGGGATTTACATCTTGAAGCTCGTTGAACAATTCGATCAGGCAATTTACAACATCACGGACACTCCGAAATCATCGACAACGACGTTGTCTGCCTCTCCTAAAAAGGAGTCCCAATCTCCGGAGAGAGCGAAATCCCATTCGAGATCGTCATCCAAGTTTGCTGCGGATGTCGGAACCAGGCTCATTCACATTCTTGAAGATATAGACTTTCTTGAGTTGATCAAACCATTCAAGAACGAAATCTCGCACCCGGAAAGACTTCGGTTGGCAAAACTCCGAAACAAAAAACATATCCTCGTCAAGTTGGGGGAAAGCGACTATGGAATCGACTCTACGCTTTGGTTCAGGCTTTTCCCCAAAATTTTGGACATATTCTTCGAGAAATGCCCCATGCCAGTGGCGTTGTGCCGAGCAATTGTTTGTGTGAGGATTGTACAGATGCACGAATTTGTGGTTGAGTTTGCGGAGACGCGCAAGAACAACACGCTGTCGTTCTTCAGCAGATCGAATGCAAATAATGGCGGGACGCCGCCAGAAGTGATGATTGATCAGTGGAAGCTTTACTTGATCTTTGCTGCGTGCTCGTTGACTTCGACGAATGAGCAAAAAATATCCTTTCCCAATCAGCCGACCCATGGGCGCAAGAGGCTGATGCAGATGTACATTCAACATCAGAAAATCACTAGTGCGAAATCTGTGTTCCGCATGGTGTTTCCCTTGTTGAACTCCCATCAGCCAATGGTGCGGGATGCTGTCATTACCGGCTTGAGCTGCATCAATGTCAACATTTTTCGGTCTCTTTTGGAAAATCTTCCTGAAGCAATGAGAGATTGGGATATTACGAGTGGCAAGAAGCGAGACTCCAGCGAGGACAAGCTACGCATTGAGACTATCCACATATTGAGCAACGTCACCAATAAGTTTCAGTCCAGAATTGAGGATGTTTATTGCGATGAGTGGATTGTCGCTTGCGCAATCCAGATAATCAAAAACGTAAAGAACTTCCTCAATCTACCGGCAATTCAAACAGACTTGGACTTTCAAAAGCTTCGTCGCTACTTTTGCCAACTACTTGAAAATGTCTATGTTGGAATTATGGGCGTCAGCGGTGAAGGAGGCCTAAATCGCTGGATCCCATTCGAGGCCAGGTTGGGATGCTTCAACTATTTGAAAGAGTGGTGCAGCTACGGAGATACGGCTGAGATTTCCGAGGAAAGATACAATGCTATGATGGCAAAGATCGCACAGAGAAAAGACTCACAACCGCTGGCAACAGCAATATTGGAGGTTGAACGGAAAGCGTTGCAGATTTCATCTTTGAATTGCATGTCAAAATTGTGCTCGGGACCCTTGGTGCAAGAAATTGACCTCGCGGGGAAGTCTGCAGTCTTGTCCTTTGATATACCTGGGCTACAAGGATGGATTAACGCATTATTTTGCACCGACATCGATTTCTGTCACGAGGTTGGTAAGAAGGCGTTGCGCAACATCTTGCGGTCTAACGCGGACAACAATGAGATTGTCGAGAACGCCATCTTCCAATGCTATACCTCACATGAGAGTACGAGAACTACGGAAAGTTACTTCACGGTGTTTGCAGAAGTGTTCATGGAGCAACAGCAACAGCAGTTACCCAACGATGACGAATCCAGGACCGAGCCTGTGTCCAGCCGTATGAATGCAGACCCCAACGAGGTGTGTTCCTTAGCATCGCTCTTGATTGGCAGAGAAAACTATGAGATCAGAGTCGCGGCCATGAAGATGTTGATGTTTTTGGATAACAATTATTACAATTCGCATGTTGTGGACAGATTCGTTGAGTGTGTGTGCAGCCGGGCCAAAGTGGTTTACAAAAAGGCCATGTTTGACATCTCGCTCGCATTGGCCAGCGCGCACCCTGACGTGACGTACCAGAGAATCAGCTATCTCACCAAGTTTTTCAACTTGGCTGATCACGATTCCCGCAGGGACATATTGAGCTGCTTGCTTCCTTGGATCCAGATCGTCGTACTCAAGTACAAAGACGATACCAAAGAAGAAGACGATGCTCAGCTGGTGGGCCAGGTGCCCATACCACTCAAATTGAGCAGCGTAGTGGCTACACACGTGAAAACCGATCTTGATGCACCATCGATGATGATTTTGAATAATTTGTTTGAGCTCACCGTGAAGTTCTCGTCAGAGATGCTGAACGAATTGGAAGCTTTGTGGGTTGCCTTAGGCAGCAAGAACTCAAGAAATTTTGACATGGTGGTTGAGTATATTATCAGCAATTGTCTCGAACGAAAGAACCCACTTTTCGTGGACTACTCACGACAAATCATCGACTACTTGGCGTTTTCACACGTTGACGTCTTGCTCTACATAACAGACAAGTTTGTGGGGAACTTGCACCCTAAGGCGATGGTGCCACCACCACCACAATCTAGGGACAATTTGCCGGATTTGGCTGAATTCGACATGTTTCCCTACGTGGCCAATTTGTGGAGGTTGGTACCCTATCATGGGAAGGATGCGATCTTTTCTTTGGGTCAATTGTCATTGGTATTTCTTGTGGATATCTTCAGCAGTCACGGCGACCGCATCGTCGAGAACCTACCATTGTTGTTGCACGTGGCATTGTCTCTTTTAGACCATTACTTGTACATCGTGCAAGAGCAGGCTGGGTATCTTTTGGGTCATTTGATCAACGCGCTCACCACGTCCGAAGATCAACAGTCATCCAAGGTCAAGGAAACGTTCAATATTTTGCGCAAGCGGGACAATGTCAAGCATTTGTGGGTGTATGACGATTTGAGCAACGATGTCAGGAGACTAGGCAGCAAAGATAGCGGCAGAACCCCCAAGAACATGGATTTGTTGGTGCGCAACATCTTGGAGATTCTTAACCCAGTCATGCCGACGTTGCAACATGATTGGAGTAGGGTCTCCTTGAGCTGGGCCACCACATGCGCCGTACGACATATTGCATGCCGCTCGTTTCAAATATTCCGCTCCCTTTTGTCGTTTTTGGATCAGGGCATGTTGCGAGACATGCTTCATCGGTTGTCGAACACCATTTCCGATGACTCAGTTGAAATTCAGGGGTTTGCTATGCAAATTTTGATGACCTTGAACGCCATTACCGCCGAGTTAGACTCTAAAAAATTGATTGATTTCCCGCAATTGTTTTGGTCCAGTGTTGCCTGCCTCTCGACGATACATGAACAGGAGTTCATTGAGGTGTTGAGCACGATGAGCAAGTTTGTATCCAAAATTGACTTGGACGCTCCAGACACAGTGTCTTGTTTGATTTCGACTTTCCCACCGAAATGGGAGGGAAAATTTGAAGGCTTACAGCAAATTGTCATGGTTGGTCTCCGGTCGGCGGCTGCATGGGACCCATTGCTCAAGTTCCTCGACAAGATGAACGAACTACAGGACAGCGAGATTATTGGAATGGGCGACTCACGGTTGTTGATGGCAATGTTGGCCAACATGCCACGCTTTTTGCACGCATTGGAGCAAAAGAACATCTCCAGCGATTTGGAGAAGACATGTTTACTGTTGAGCAAGATGTCAGATACCAATGCAATGCCATCCTTGTCACGGATCTTGGTGTCTTTGGGTAAGAATCGATTTCGAAGCAAGAGAGACTTTTTAAATCAGATGGCATCCACTTTGAAGGTGTTGTTCTTCCCGAGGTATGAAGCTCAGACGTTGGTATTCTTGTTGGGATTGTTGTCCAACAAGATCGGCTGGGTAAAGACAGAAACCATGAATTTGCTCAAGTACATTTTCCCCATTGTTGATTTGACCAGAGACGAATTCTTGGGTGTTGGCGCTGATTTGATCTCTCCATTGTTGAGGTTGCTACTTACTGATTACGCGGAACCCGCCTTAGAGGTCCTCGACGAGGTCATCACTATCTCGGGATCACAAATGGACAAGGATGTTTTGAGAATGAGTCTCGGAAATGTGTCGATGAAAAAAGAATACGAAAAGACTGCCACCCTCTTTGGGATCCCCGAGGAAAGTGGTTGGGCGATTCCAATGCCTGCTGTCACTGCTTCGTCCACTCGAAACAATGTCCATGCCGTATTCTCCACGTGCGGCACACCACAAACGAGAGCCAGTGCCGACGTGACACAACACCCAAGTCAAAACTTTGTTGGTGAAGAGAATTCGTTGCAGCAATCGAGAGAAACCCTTGCCAACATAGCACCTTTCGGTTCTGATAACGGTGTGGATAATCCTGACGATAACGAAAATATTCAATTTCACATGGAGGATTATCATGTTCCCGTTGGTGACCAGAATGATGGCGAACTGATCACCGTCGGGGAGCCAGATGCCTCCTTGAGCAACATGTGGGCAGCCTTGGATGATTTCGACTCATTCTTGACGCGCGACAATACAATCGGGCCTGTCAATGCGCTTTCAGGGTCTGGCTCCAGCCACACTCTTGGATACAACTACGAAACTAATGTCGACAATGTGTTGAACAGCCTTAGCAAGTCTCCTACAACCAGCAAAACCAATGGCATGATTGGTTATTATCTGCGCGATCAATACGGAGCTCAGCACCATCTCAGAAGGCCTCAGGGTAAACAGACACATCACCATGGCCACAGTGCGTCGGTGGATACCAAGCATAGCAACAATTCAGACATCAGTCCCATGGATTCGGCGCCTTTAGTTTATGACAAAAAGACTAGCGTGATTTTGAACCGCAGCTTGGCTCGCAGCCACTCGAACGCTTCGTTCAAGAGCAGCTTAGCAGACTCCATGGGAGAGACCCCGATATCGACCGCCTTTGGTGCAAGTCCTGCCCTCAATAAGAGTCCGATTGTTGGGGCGAGCGGCAGCGGCAGCATTGTGGTGGCGAAAAGATCGTATTTACCATTTAGACATAGCCGCACAGTGGTCAGCAAGACCAGCAACGGCAGCATGGGAAGCCCTCGATCCCCAACAACTTTGGAAGCCGGTGAAGCAGTGTCACCCTACAGCACCCCGAGAATAGGTAGTCCGACCGGAAATGAGCCAATTTTTTTCAGCCAGTCGCTGCCTATGTTTGGTCTCAGCAGCGGCTTTGGCAATATCAATGTTGGCGGGCCCGCCGCTGCCGGGAATCTTGGTAGCATCGCCCCCACGAGTGTCCCTGCGTCGCAAGCACAAGCCGATCGCCGCAGCGGATCGCCTCGCGTCGATCACCCCAGCCTGCCGTTCGACAGTGTTGTGGGGCGCGTTAGCAAGAAGCGCTCACGGAACTGGCCCAAACCACCTTCAAGCGCTCACTCGGGCAGCGATTCGCCTGAACTAATGCCTAAGGGCGTAAAGACCAAAAACTCAAGCAGTTCGCCCAAGGCTTCAGGACAGACGGCGGCCGCCACCAGGAAAGGGTGACCACAAACGAGCAACGGTAGGCGTATATCTTCACTTTAATTTGGTTTGCAGCCATCCTACGTGTAGAGTTAGGCATATGTAGGCGATTCGACGGCGCCAAGCCGCGGTCATTGCTCCTAACCCTCAAGAACACTCTACGTGCCAGAATCTCTTTTTTTTTTTTTTTTGCCTCGCGTTTAGAATTTTTCTTCTCTGCTTGCCACACTCCATCAACCATCACCCAGTTGTAATCTTTGACAAGAGGAACTTTCAGGAATACATTGCTCTGACTCACGGAGGAAGGAGAGACTGGGACCAGTGAGACTTAAAGCGAGCACGTCAACTTTCCTTCACACTTTCTTATCTACACACAGTCCAAATCAATATGCCGCCAAAGAAGAAGCCGCAGCCGTCGGACAAGAATAAGGCCAAGTCGAAGGCCCAAAAGGTGGAAGACAAGACGTTCGGGATGAAGAACAAGAACAAATCGAAGCGGGTGCAACTGCAGATCAACCAAATCCAGGCCGGTGCCGACGGTGGTTTGCAGAAGAAGAAGGAGGCCGAGGCCAAGCGGCGGGCGGAGGAGAAGAAGGCCGCCGAGTTGGCCAAGAAGGAGGCTGCTGTGGCCATGGGCATCCAGCAGCCCAAGGTGCCCTTTGGTGTCGACCCTAAGCTGATCTTGTGCGAGTTCTTCCGCCAGGGCGTGTGCAACAAGGGCACAAAGTGCAAGTTCCTGCACGACTTAGAGGTCAATCGCAAGGTGGTGAAGAAGGATTTGTACACCGATGCCCGCGAGGAAAAGGAGGAGGACACCATGGACAAATGGGACGAGGAGAAATTGAGACAGGTGATCTCGTCGAAGCACGGCAACCCCAAGACTACCACCGACAAGGTGTGCAAGTACTTCATTGAGGCAGTCGAGAATGGCAAGTACGGCTGGTTCTGGGTGTGCCCCAACGGAGGCAACGAGTGCAAATACCGCCATCTGTTGCCGCCCGGCTTTGTGTTGAAGACTAAGGAGGAGAAGCGCTTGGAACGTTTGGCGCAGGAGAACGCCCCTAAGATCACCTTGGAGGAGTTCATCGAGATGGAGCGTGGTCGCTTGGACCGCTCCAAGTTCACGCCAATCACGTGGGAGACGTTCACCAAGTGGAAGCAAGGCGTCAATGCCAAGCGTGACGAGGATCGCAAGAAGGAAGACGAGCGCAACAAGCGCGCGTTGACCGGCCGCGAGGTGATCTTGAAGCGCTTCGCCGACAAATACTATACGGAGGAAGGCGACAACGATGCCGATGCGTGGGACTTGTCGGTCTTCAAAAAGGATTTGCCCGAAGAGGTGGAAAGTAACATTAAGGACTATGGCGACGGACAGGGGGCGTTCCAGCGAGCCCCACAGGATGCAGCGACGAGCGCGGCAGAGCCAGCCGCAGACGCTGAAGTCCACCCCCAACCTGTGGAGGCGGCGACCGCCGCAACCTAGACCCAGCGCTCGTAGCAATGTACATTATCTCTCATCACGAACGCTGAAGGCTTCAGGTAACTCTCGCCGGATGAGAGCTGTGGTGTGCTCAACCAAATCATCGTCGTGGTCGGTGAAGAATCGAATTTCGGTGCGAGAGCCCTTGAGGGACTCCTGGGCGTCCACGACACGGGCAAGCCATGAGGCACCACGCCGATCGAATCCCTCGATCTCCTCGAGCGTCTCGGCGTGCGGGTATATTTCCTGCAACAACGACAAGATCAATGCTGAATGGTGCGGGTCGGGCAGCCCCGACCGATAAGACGACGCCAGCGAGACGGTGGTGGCGCGTCGAGGCGGCGGCGGCGGCGGCGGCGGAGTGGGCGAGCGCGCATAGTTGCGCTCGGGGAGCGGCGGCTTGCGAATTTGGTGGCCCTTGAGATTGGCCGGCTTTTTGGGTACCATGGGCGGCGGCTTCGAATCGAGATCGATCAAGTTGGGCACATGAGGGGCTCGCGGTGTGGGGACCAGCGTGGCGGCAGGGGGGGCGCCCGGTGCCGCCAACGCGGCCTCGTAGCAGCGCAGGGTGTACGCCTGCATTTGTGCCAACACCTTGGAGTCGTCCACATCGGACAACGAGCCCTTGACCACGCGAATATAGATAGCCAAGATGTTGTCAGGGAACCTTTCGCGCGCGTCAACGTACGCCTCGAGGTCGTACTCTCCCGAATCGCCCACACATATGAACTTCTTGTGCGGGAAGTCGCCAATCACCTTGTAAAGCGCGGTTTTCTTTTTGGACGACGCAGGCTCCATCAACAGGGCAATGATGTTGCCCGTGTACTGCTTGAGGTGAATGGACCCAGGCGGAAGGCTGACGCGCTGGAAGTACTTGCGGATGGTGGGGAAGAGCTGCCAGGGGGAATTGGAGATGTAGTGGAAGGACAAGCGGTTGCGCCACTGGGGATTGTTGTACAAGGAGGTGTACCACGACACCACTGTTTGGATGTTCCACTGCCACACGTCCTTTAGCAAGAGCAGCCGCATCAACTCGCGTTTGTCTCCAATGACGCCTGTGAGCTTGACGGTGTCATCGATATCGCTGATGATGCCGATGCCGTGGTCCTCGATGAGCATCACGTCCTGGAAGCTGAAGATGGACTCATTGCCGCGCGCCTCCACCTTGACGGTGGAGGGCTTGTAGGTGCACTCTATGCAGACGTCGAAGGTGCCGTAGACGTCAGTGGTGGTGCGGTGCACCACCAACTCGGGCCCCGAGGGCGACACCGAGCCCACGGTGATGACGAGGTCCTTGTTGGGGACGCTGCGGGCGATGAAACCGCTGAGGCGCTCCTTGAGCACGTCCAGGGCGACCGCTGCAGCAGCAGGTGCGGCTGTGGAGGCACTCGACGAGCCCGACGAGATCACCGACTCGTCGTCGGACTCGCTGTAGATGTCCTGGCGCTGAGTTTCCAACTCGTTGATGGCAACCTCCTGGTCGACCGAGCCGCGCGTAAGCTGCCGCGCAAGCAGGATGATGAGGCGGTTCTTGCGGGTCATAAGCCCCGGGCACAGCAACCACCCCTTGACGTCGACGTGGTACACTTGCTGGCCGTCCCGGCGCGTGAGCTTGGTGTATGCCGGGTACAACAGAATGGACGCGTCTTCCGGCACCACTAAAGCCTGACGCTCCAAGCGCGCGGCATTGTCGGCAGCGTAGTCCGCGGACACCAACAGCTGCACCAGACCAGCGAGCTTCGGGATGTAGTTGTCGCGGGTGGCGCGCGCAAACCCTAGGAGGCGCGCACGGCGCGATACCTCGTCCCCCATCCGCGGGCGTTTCTTCAAGAGCTTGTAGTCGCGGTAGATGTTCTTGACAAAGGAGAGCCTCTGAGGGACAAGCCTCGAGAGCGGTTTCCAAAGGAGATTGCGCTTCAATGTGGCGAGAGTGGTGAAAGGGAGTCGTAGGCGCGAGTGCGCATAGTTGAGGTTGCGGCGCGCCGTTCGCGCGCCCCCGGCGCAGCCGCCGTGGGCGCCCCAGCGACTTTTCGGAGGCGCGCGCGGTGGGTGGCCACCCCCCGCCCCCGCGCAATGTCGCTCTCGATAGGCAACGAGCTCAAAGATGCATACAAACCCACGTCGCGATGGGTGGCGCACCATGTGACGTGGCTCAGCGACATCGAGGACTTCTACCGCGAACGGGCGGCGCTCGAAACCGAGTATGCCCAAAAGTTGAAGGCGCTCGCCAAGCGCCATTTCGACAAAAAGGCTAAGGTATCGAGCGCCGTGTCTGTTGGCGACGAGCCCTCGGTGACGCCCGGGTCGTTGGAGTGCGCCTCGCTCGTGCTCTGGACCGACGTATTGACGCAAACGGAGTCGATCGCTCAGGATCGGCACCAATTGGCGCAGGAGCTCACCGCCAAGGTAGCCGATAATGTGTCGCAGCTTCGCGCCAAGAGCGACCGCGTCTACAAAAAGATCGACGCCATCAACGACTTTTTGACGGCAGACAAGAAGCGGCTCGAGGAGGAGGTCAACCGTGCCAAGCGGCTGTACGACGCCCTCTGCCAGCACACTGAGCTGGCGCGGGCAAAGACGGAGCGCGCGCAGCTGGAGAAGCACGCGCGCAAGTTGGCCGAGCGCGAGCACGAGATGAACGTGGGCAAAAACGACTATCTCATCAATATCAACGTGGCCAACCGCTTGAAAGACAAGTATTACTACCAGGACGTGCCCGAGGTGTTAGACTACCTCCAGGAGTTGCACGAGCTGGCGGTGGCGGTGGCAAACAAGCTCGTCAAAAACGCGCTGATCATCGAGCGCAACACAAACGACCGCGTCAAGGAGCGCCTCCACGCCATCGACGCCACCGCCGACCAAAACGACCCGCTGTTGGACACGGCCATGTTCGTCAAGCACAACTTGCAGCCCGACTGGCGCGAGCCCACTGACTTCTACTTCATCCCCTGCGAGTTTTGGCACGACGACGAGAGCTTGGTGGTGAAGGAGCCTGAGTTGACGGCGTTGAAGCGCGTGTTGGCCCAGGCACTGCAGCAGTACCCGCACTTGGAAGATCAGTGCCTCAACACCAAGCAGCAGTTGGAAGAGAGCACGCTGGAGCGCCAGCGAGACCGCGAGGGCCCCGGGGTGACCCTCAAGTTTGACGCCGGCTTGTTCAAGTCACTTCAGATCTTGGAGCAGTTTATGAAGGACGATCTGGCTCGCGTGCAGTGCGAAGTCAAGATCGAGGTGATCCAAAACTTTGCCGGTGACCAGGACTTGCTGTACGTGGAGGTGAAGGAGAAGAAGAAGTCGCGGTTTGGATTCTTGAAAGGTGGTGGTGGTGGCAGTGGCAGCGGCAGTGGCGGCGGCAGCGGCGATACTGCCTCGATCCACACGGTCAAACTGACTAACATCCTGCATGGCTTGTTCAACTTGCGGATGGGCAAGGTACAGTCGCCACAAAGCACAGACCACCAGGCCAAGGCATTGTACGGGTACAGTGCTGCCGGCGACGACGAGATCTCGCTCACCGCCGGCGAGATGGTCACGGTGACCGAGCACGACGACGGGTCGGGGTGGACGATGGTGCTGGTGGGGGGTGCCACGGGGTTGGTGCCCACGAGCTACCTCGAGTTTGGTGGCGAGAGCAGCCCCGGCCGGGCCAAAAAGGGGCCCAGTGTGGCGCCAAAGCGCGGAGCCAAAAAGGTGCAGTACGTGGAGGCATTGTACCCGTACGCCGCCGATGGCGACGACGAGCTTCTGATCGAGGCCGGAGACCGCATCGTGCTAGTGCAGGACGACACCGACGGCAGTGGGTGGCTGGAGGGGGAGTTGAACGGCAGGCGCGGGTTGTTCCCAACCAGCTACGTCAAAAAGGTGTGAGTGAGATAGAGATAAGCCGGAAAGAGAGGCTGTAGAGCATTTCAACGTGGAGCTAGGCTCCCTTGCTAATGGACCGGGAGACCGGCTGGCTGCGTGCCACACATAGAGAGGTACAGGTTGCCCCGTGCTCGTCTATCTTTGCTTGTATACTATATTAACTATCCACTTAGTAGACGTCGCCGGGGATCTCAAACACAACCTGCTTGCCGGTCAACTTCTGGTACAACTGCTGGAACGACTCCAACTTGTAGTCGACGGCGGTGGAGTCCTTGGAGTCAAGCAACACCTTCTGGATCTTGTTGCCGCCAACCAAGTATCTGACTCTCTTGCCAACAATCTCGGTGGGGAAGACCAAGTCCTCCAAGATCTTGTCGTGGACGGCAGTCAAAGTTCTGGATCTAGGTCTCTTTTGCTGCTGTCTCGATCTTCTGGAGGGCTTGGGGAGAATTCTTCTCTCGGCGAGGAAGACAACGTGGCGGTCGGGGAACTTCTTCTCGAGCTCTCTGGTCAATCTGGTCTGGACCTTTCTGTAGGCACTCAAGGAGGGAACGGGCACGAAGACCGCAAGGGCCTTCTTACCGCCGTTGACATCGATCTCCTTGATGGACTTGAACTGCAAGGTTCTCAAGTCGGCCTTCAAGTCGGACTGGGCCTCAAGGTCAGCGAAGGCCTGAGCGACTTGCAACTCTAACTCGGTGGGCTTCTCGGAGAGGATCTTCTGGGCAGCAGACATATTGTGTGTGGTGATGAGAAGCTGGTGTTGAGAAGGGGAAGGTGAGAAGTTTTTTCTTTGCCGATTTTCCTGAGCGTTAGAGTGAAAAATTTCGCAGCGCATGGTGGGACGGCATACAACCAGCGGTGGGCCCGGAGCGGGCTGCGGTGCGACAGCGCGGGGACGGCGCGCCTGCGCGAGCGACGGCTCCAGCGCGGGCCGCGCGGAGTGCATCTGCGCGAAAATGATGCGTGTTGGTCTAACACGTGGGTGTGTGACTGTTTCGTAAGTGCAGGACACAACTGAAGGCGCGCCATAGTCAAGCCGTGTTGCAATGGCTGTGATCGGATGCGTCGGCACTGTTGATTGGGGAATGAGGCATATTGGGTGGAGAACACGGTCACACCTCGTTTAGTGAACATTGGATTTGCTATAATCATGCAGCTTGATAAAAAGCATGCCTCACGCTGAAGTCATTGCACCGTGTTGCAACCTGCGGGAGCACGTGATGAAGAACACAACAGTCTCTGCTTTTGCGCTTCAGTTGTAGAACTGGACTGACACATCGGGTGGCGGTAGATCAGGATGCCGCATAACGGCACTCTGCATGCGCAAAGCCTCCCCATCTCCTATGGTCTCTTTATTCTCCGCGCTCGTGCTGCCGTCATCCATCTGTCAGCGTCACTATGTGCACTCCCGGAGATTACTGCCCCACACTAGCGTCCTTTGTAAGCGGTCACTTTGGCGCCGTTTTCCACAATTCTTCGTTTCCGCAGATACATGTCGCTAGTGGAAAAGGCCAAGAAGGCCGCCGCGTACCGCGCCGTGGATGAAAACTTTCCCAAGGTTGCCAAGGTCATTGGCGTGGGCTCTGGCCTGACGGTGGTGTATGTGGCCGAGAGACTCGGGCAGCGGGCAGACAAAAAGGACTTTGTGTGTGTGCTGACGGGGTTCCAGTCGCGGCAGCTCATTATCGAAAATGGGTTGACCCTCGGCCAGATCGAACAGTTCCCCACCGTGGACGTGGCGTTCGACGGCGCAGACGAGGTTGACTCGCTGCTCAACCTCATCAAGGGCGGCGGCGCGTGCCTCTTTCAAGAGAAGCTCGTGGCATCCGCGGCGAAGGAGTTTGTCATCGTGGCGGACTACCGCAAGCAGTCGCCGCTGCTCTTGGGCAAGCTCTGGACCCAGGGAGTCCCCATCGAGGTGGTGCCCAACCTGTACGTGGTGGTTACGCGTCAGTTGAAGGAGATGGGCGCTCGCAAAGTGCAGTTGCGCCAGGGCGGCGCCGCCAAGGCCGGGCCGGTGGTGACCGACAACAACAACTTGTTGATTGACGCCGACTTTGGCGAGATCAACGACCCCGGCGCGTTGCACGCCCAGATCAAGCAGTTGGTGGGCGTGGTGGAGACGGGTTTGTTCCCCAAGATGGCCAAGCGGGTCTACTTTGGGGAGGAGAACGGTGACGTCACCGTGTGGTAGAGAGGAAGTTACGGGGTGTGCTTTGTATGTAGCTGCGCCATACTCTATACGGCAGCAGATGCTCACTTGCTGTGACTCAGAATCCAGTTCAACGTCTCCACCAAGCCCGTGCCGTCGATGGCGATGGTAGGGATGACCAGCCACGTGTGGTCTCCCAGCAAGTTGTTCAACTCGAACCGGTCGATCAACTCCTTGGGCTTGATGGCGGAGGGCACGTCCTGCTTGTTGGCCACCACGATCAAGAGACAGTTGGCCAATTCCTTGTCACTGATGACTCGCAACAATTCTTTCTTGGACTCGTCCAAGCGCGCAAGGTCCAGCGAGTCTACCACGTAGATCAACGCGTTGGTGCCGGTGAAGTAGTGTCGCCACAACGGGCGGATGCGCTCCTGTCCACCGCAGTCCCACACCGCGAACGATACGTTCTTGTGCTTCACTGTCTCGACGTTGAACCCGACGGTGGGGACCGTCTTGGAGGTCTTGCCCAACTTGAGCTTGTACAAGATAGTGGTCTTGCCGGCGTTGTCGAGTCCCAACATCAAGATTCTCATCTCTCGATTTTTGAACAATTTGGACTGAGGTTAGCAGGCGGTGGAGCAGGGCATCGGGGTGTACATACCATTAGCATCCCCATCTTGGCGCGGGTTGTAAAAGGGTATAGGGTGGAGGCGGCGGTGAAGGAGAAGACCAGGGGATAAGGCTGGCAGAAACGCCAGCGCGGTCAGGGGAAAACACGAGCGGCTCGAGGAAAAACAAAAAAAAAAAAAAATAGTGAAAAAAAATCGCGGTAGTCGTGGGGGACTAGACAGGAGGAGGGGACGAGGTGAACGAGATGAACTGGGTGATCGACGAGATCGAAGAGAGCGAGCTGGGCTGTGTAGGCAGAGGCCAGTGGTATAGCGCCAGGAGGCGACATTCTCGCGATTGTGGGGCGGGACATGGGCGGCTCGAATGAGGCTCCGTCGTGCCTCGTATATTTGATTTAGACGACTGGTGTTACGCGTCAGCGATTTGACGCACGAAAAATAATCAAAATGAGCATGGCCGGATGACGAGGGCGGGCGGCTGCAGCTTCCCACGAGTTGTATAGCCACATACGGGAAGGGACAAGGCTAGTATGACGCGGGAGGGGCTGCTTTGCGTCCTGCGAGGACGCCAGGCGCTCGGCTGCGCGGTAACTCAGCGGGCGCTGCATTGTTACGCACGGCTTTACCCGCGCTCGTATAGCTGCATGGGCGGCAAAGCGGCGCCGTCGTGATTGGTCCGAGGCACATCCAATCTAGAGGCGTGAACTACAGCTGATGCGGGTGTATGCTTGCCTTCTATTGCTTTTTGACTCTCTGTCCCGCCTGCACGCGTTCAACCACGCGCTCCAACGACAACTTGACGTCACCCTTGCTGAAGTGCTCCAAATTGTAGTACTTTGGCGCCAACTCCACCAACCAGTCTGGCTTGATGGTGGTCACCGTGCGGATGTAGTTTTTCGACGTCAAGACAAACTCATTGTAGATGACCCATTCGCTCTCGCTGGTCAACACCGTCAGCGGGTGGATCAAGACATCCTGGTTGTCCTTCACCGTCAAGTAGCCCTTGTTGCCCAGTCTCTTCTTGGCCACCTGCATGAAGAACCCGGCGGTGAGTGCCCGTCTGATGTTAGTCCAGTAGAGCGGGTCGTCGTAACGCCCGCCCACAATGTCAATATCGTACCGCTCCATGATGCGCGCGAGTTGCAGCCGCACCAGCTTGGCCATCGTCAAGGACCGATACAGCAAGAAGTTGTCGCGGCACCACTGATGCAACCCCACCGAGTGCGCCTCGTCGCCTTGAAACTGGTCGTAAACGTTGAGCAAGGTTAAGTGGTCGCCATCCAGGTGGGCAAACTGCATTTTGGCCTCGTCGGCGCGCTTGCGGGCCGCCGCAGGGCGCACAAACACATTGGGCACCGAAAGGAGCGCCACAATCGTCAAGATCTCCTCCAGGCAGCCAAACGCCGCCAGGCCAATGAGCATCACCGCAAGCATGGGGTCGAGCGGGAATTGCAGCGCCGTGCGGCCCAAGGCGGTCAAGTCGCCCTCGTCGGAGAGACACTGCAAGAAGTTCAACTCCTCCAACGCCCTCATCATGGTCTCCGGCGCCGGCGGGTCCATGAAATCAAAGTGGACCAAGTCGTCGATGCCCAACTTCTTCAACTCCAACACCGTGGAGGCCAAGTTCAGTCTCAAGATCTCGGGGTACAGCTGCGCGATTAACTCCTTCTGGAACGCCTCCTCGGTGTAGAGGCGGAAGCACTTGCCCGGACGCGTTCTACCGGCACGGCCGGCACGCTGCTGGGCCAGCGCCTTGCTTATGGGCGACACCAACAACGACTCGACCCGGATCCGCGGATTGTACACTTTCTGCTTGGCGAACCCCGGGTCAACCACATACACAATGCCGTCGATGGTCAAGGACGTCTCGGCGATGTTGGTGGAGACAATCACCTTGCGGCCCCCAGCTGGGGCCGCCTCAAAAATGCGCTGCTGCTGTGCCGGCGGGAGGGACCCGTAGAGGGGGTACACCTTGAGCGGGCCGCAGTTTTGCTCGCGCACAAGCGCGTCGCCTTCGAGGGAGATCTTGCGGCAGGCATCTTCAATCTCTTCTTCACCGGTGAGGAAAAGCAAGACGTCCCCCTGCGGCTCGGTGGCGTGGATCTGGAGCACGGTGCGGATCGCAGCATCGAGGTAGTCTCGTTGAAACTCAGGGGTGTAGTAGATCTCGACGGGGTGCGTCCGCCCGGGAACGGCCAAGAGCGGGGCCTCCGTGGCTGGCGCGCTCTCCTTCTTTGACTTTGACTTTTTGGACTTTTTCGGCTCCTCTGCGGCTGTGTCGGCACTGAAGTACTTTTGGAACTTCTCTGCATCCAAGGTGGCCGACATGATGATAATCTTCAAGTCTGGCCGCCTCACGGCCACCTGCTTCAACAAGCCCATCAAGATGTCGGTGGCCAAGGTGCGCTCGTGGGCCTCATCAAGGATGATCACCAGGTACCTCAGCAACATGTGGTCGTCCATGGCCTCGCGAAGAAGCATTCCGTCAGTCATGTATTTCAAGATGGTGCGCGGCAGCGTCTTGTTTTCGAATCTGATCGAGTAGCCAACCTCGCCACCCAACTCAACGTCAAGCTCGTCGGCGACACGCTTGGCGACCGACATGGCGGCCACACGGCGTGGCTGGGTGCACGCCACCTGCTTGCCATGTAAATGCGGCATGTCGTCATAGAGCACAAACTGTGGGATCTGCGTCGTCTTACCCGACCCGGTCTCACCCACAAACACCATGATCTGGGCCAGGTGAAACATGTCGAGGAATTCCTGGCGCTGGGCGTGAACGGGCAAGTCGCGGCGCACCTTGAGGATCGCAAAGTACTGCTGCGAAAGCGGGCGGCCCGTGAAAGGGTTTTTGGGCCCGTCCTCCAACTTAGTCGCGTCGGCAACGGTGGTGTGATGGCGATCGAGTCCCCTGAATTCGCCGCCATCGTGGATCTTGTATGCAGCAGCGGCCTTCTCAGCTGCAGTTGGGAGGTGGGGGTGCTTTCTGAGCTTCTCCTCGGCACGCTCGGCAACAAGCTCGGCCTCTGAGTCCATCTTGAGCTTCTTGCTGGGGCGCGACATGTCTATGAGGGCGACACAAGGCGACTGAGTTCCAAAACGGTTTTTCCCTCATCGCGATGAGACTGTGTGCAGGTGGCCAAGCGGGTGCGGCGGGTAGCAGAGGTCAGGTGTGTGTGAGGGGGGGGGGTTGTCTGGAGGGAATAAGTGCCTGACGCGAGGCTGCAGAGGTCCAGACGTGCAAAGGTGGAGAGGTCCAGATGTGCGAAGGTGGAAAGGTCCAGACGTGCGAAGGTGTATTGGACACATCACCGCGGTATGCCAAGTTGCAGCCACGAGGCCATAGTCCATTAACTGAAGCATGCCATTACTACAAGGAAAAAGACACAGGATGAAGAATATTTGGCATCGGCATCGCTGAGTGGCCTCTATTGTGCCTAGCGACTGCACATCTGCGAGCCAAACTGCATCGTGCCGGGTCTTCTCCCATCATTTTCGTGGCCTGCGTGCGGGATTTCCCCAATCATCTCGCATACATTCTTTTTTATGCAGCCATGCAGCACGTGGCGCAGAGAACAAGCCGCTGCAGTTTAGCGACAAACCTCAAATCTGTCAGCCGTAGCGCGGTCGCCAGTGCGCCGCATGTGAAACCTCGAGAGCAACGTGTCTATCCTCGGTGGTCCGCCCTGCAGGCGCGGCCAGCAACGCGGACGGGCAAACCTGCATCTGACCTGCATCCGCTATGCCGAGAGGCGGGCCTACAAGAAAATTTCGGAGCTTGTGCGCGCACGCACGCTGCTTGCAGCAAGCGCTGGCAGCCAGCGCTCCCCACTCCGCCTCGCGCTGCGCCCTCGCCGTGCTCGCAACTACTCTGCTCACTGCTCTGCTGTTGCCTTCTGTTGCTCTTGTACTCGCTCTTTGTTTGCATTGCGTCCCCTCTCATCGCTCGCACCGCAACCCGCAGCCTTCCTGGCACAAATATTTGTATTCTCCGAGAGAGCTGAGCCTTCTGCTTGCTCGTCGCGCCGATGATCAAACGAATCTACGAAGCCACCGCGGTGCTACAGTCGCTCAGCAGCGTTGCCCGTGGTGCAAAGGACATCGTCTTAGCCGACTTGGCCAACCTTAGAGATTATTCGCTTGTGGCCAAGACCCTCGATGGCGACAGAGAAATGTGGAGTGCTGCGAAGACCATTGCGCTGAGCCACAGACAACCCGCTCTGCTGCTGCTGTCTTCGCCGCTGCCGACGGGGCCTCGAGGCACTCGCCACTATTCGACGATGGCCAGGCGGTGCCTTGCCACCAAGTCTTTCGGTCAAGGAAATGACCCAGCCGTCACCGCCAAGGCTGCGGCTGAGGCTGCTGCCGCAGAGGCGAGGTTGGCCAAGGTATCGGCCAAAGTCGCATCATCGGCGGCCGCTGGCGCTGCTGCCAATGCCGCGGCCGCTTCCGCTGCCTCCGCCAAACGCCCCAGTGGTGGCGTCATTGGCACCAAGGCACCGCCAGCAGTGGAGTTGTCGTCGCTGGAGGTGCCCTCCACGAGGCTTGCTCGGATCTTCCACTACGGCCACCTTGCCGCTGGCATTGGATTAGGGGCAGCGCAACAGGGAATCAAGCACTACACTGGCCGTCTGACGGCCCCGCTCCTGGTGAAGCTGCTCTTGTTGTCGCCGCAAAACATCGAACGAATGGCCCGCAAGTTCAGCAAGATGCGTGGCGCTGCCCTCAAGATTGGCCAGATGATGTCTTTCCAGGACTCGTCGATTCTCCCCGCGGAAATCCGCCAAATCTTATTGCGCGTGCAAAACTCGGCTCACTATATGCCCCCCGGGCAATTGGAGAGGGTCATGAGCACTGACTTGGGCAGTGGCTGGCGCGAACGCCTTTTCGTGCTGTTTGATAATGTCCCCATCGCAGCAGCGCTGATTGGGCAGGTGCACAACGCCGTAATCATGGATGACGCCACGGGCGTGGCCACCCCGGTCGTGGTGAAGGTGCAATACCCTGGCGTCGTCGACAGCATCGACCTGGACCTCAACAACTTGCTCATGCTCTTGACGGCGCTGTCGATGCTTCCTGCCGGGTTGTTTTTGGACAAGACCATCGCCAATGCTCGCACCGAGCTCAAGTGGGAATGCGACTACATCCGGGAGCTGCAAAACTTGATTCGCTTCCGCGACATGGTGCTGCACGACCCCGTGTTCGCCGTCCCCAAGGTGTATTCGCGGCTCTGTGGCGAGCACGTGTTGACGATGGAGCGTATGCGCGGCACCGAGATTGTCAAGGGCGACTGGGACCAGGCCACCAACAATTGGATTGCGCTGCAGATAATGAAGTTGTGTCTCTTGGAGATCAAAAAGTACAAGTTCATGCAGACAGACCCCAACTGGGCCAACTTCTTGTACAACCAGGAGCTGGGGCAGATTGAGTTGCTCGATTTCGGGGCCGCTCGCGACTTTAGCGACGAGTTTGTCGACGACTACGTCAGCGTGTTAAGAGCACTGGTGCGCAAGGACCGCGACCAGGTTGAGTACTACCTGAAGAAGTTGGGCTACTTGACGGGATTGGAATCCCCGCAGATGACCGAGGCCCACATTGATAGTGTGATGGTGTTGGGAGAGGCGTTCCTGCCCGTCGACAACAAGGGCGCGGCGTTCAACTTCAAGGACCAAACCATCACCGACCGCGTACGCGGAAACGTTGGCGTTATGTTGAACGAGCGCCTCACGCCGCCTCCAGAGGAGACCTACTCGTTGCACCGCAAGTTGAGTGGGGTTTTCTTGTTGTGTGCGCGGTTGGGCGCCACCGTGCCCTGCGAAGACTTGTTCAGGGAAATCATCGGGTATGGCGACGAGGATCCCGACAAAAAGAGTGTGCAGTGAGCCGCACTCCGCCACGACCAACCCCCCCCGCCGCCACACACGGCGTTGTTATAGATTAATGAAATGTATAATACGATGCATCAAGGGCTATGTTTGCAGCCAGAGCTGCAGCCAGAGCTAACGCGCTGTAGCCATCACGTGACCTTTATCAGATTAGGAAGTCCCGGCCAGCTGCAGCCATCGTGACAATATCCCAGTCTTCCATGGGATGTCATATGGACTGGTTGATATTGGAAACAGGTACAAAGCGGCGCCTGCATCGCTGGAGTTGCGGCTGGGGCTTGTGAATGCGCCGCCACGACCCACCAGGCTCGGACGGACCCTCACGGGGAAGCTCTCGGTGATCCTTCCGCGCACGGGCGAGCGCGTGCACCGCTCGGCGCTGTCGTTCAGCCTTGGCCACGATGGCTCCGATTTGGGGCTGCCGCTGCCGCTGCGCAGAACGCGCCTTGCATGGGCCTCCTTGGCACACCCACAAACCCGCAACGTGCTCAAGTGCCTGCTTGCCTACCTCTTTGCCTCGCTCGGGGTGTATTGGGCCCGGTTCGACACCGTCTTGGGCCGCACCGACTCCAAGCACGTGGTGGCCACCGTAGCGGTCTACTTCCACCCGGCGCGCTCCAAGGGGCTGATGCTTCAGCTGCTACAGTTTGTGTTGTGTGCGCTTGCGTTTAGCTTCACGGTGACGTTTGCGGTGCGCGCGGCGCTGGGGTATCTGTACAACCACGGCGAGGACGAGGTCAGCCACGTGATCGACTTGGTGCTGGCGCTGGCGCTGCTTGGGGCAGTGGCCTTCATGAAGCAGCGCGTCAACAAGCAGCTGTTCAACACCGCGTGTCTGCTCGCCTCCATCGCCATCGTGGCGTGCATCGTCAAGGAGGGCAGCTCCAACGCCGCGGAGATCCCCGTCGAGCGCGTCTTGTCGACGTTGCGGGTGGTGGTGGCCGGGTGTGCCATCCTGGTGCTCTGCTGCTTTGCCTTGTGGCCCGTCAGCGCGGTGGATCAGCTCCGCCGCCACCTCAACGACTCGTTTGACATCATGTCGGCGCTCTTGCTGATCACCACCGCGCGGTTCCTCAAGGCCGAGAACGTGGCCTTGGACGGCCACGGCTACGCGCAGCTTAACCAAAACATCGCCCTGCTCAACGCGCTGCTTGAGGAACTGCGCTACGAGCTATGCTTGCATGGTCGCGCCGACGAGTGGGAGGTGTTTGCCCAGCTTGTGCTGACGACCAAGGCCCTCGCGCGCCACGTGCAGGCGCTCCGGTCGTCAGCCGAGATGCAATGGGAGCTCCTCCACGAACGCGACGCATCAGCGGGCAGCTCCTCCACCACCGAGCTCTTCCAGCTCTTTGTGTCCATCTTGTCGCCCTCAATCCACTCCTTTCTCTTTACGCTAAAGAGCATCTTGGGGGACATCCCGTTTGAAAACCACGCCTACAACGCCAACGGCGGCCGCTTTGTGGCCACCAGGGCTTTTCAAACCTCGCTCGAGCGGGCGATTCTGCTTTACAAGGAGAAGCAGGCGGAGTCGTTTGAGCGGCTTTACAACCACAGTCTGTTCCAGACGGGGTCGCTAGCGGCCAAGACCAACCAGGAGGAGGTCACCGCGTGCTGCGGCAACTTCCTGTCGTTGTTGGCCGAGTTTGCCCGCGTGTTAGTTGTGTTTTTGGAGTTGACCGAGCAATACGAGCGCGTGCGCCAGCGCGGCCGGTCGTGGCGTTTGTGGCGCCGCCGCCCGCAGCAGCCCTCCCCAGCCACCGCCACCGCAGGGCACACCGACCAGCACAGCAAGTTCAGGCTGGGCAGCAGCACGCGCCCGCGCAGCGAAAGCACCTTGAACGCGGCACTCCTCAACTTCCAGAGCCAGTACCAAACCGCGAGCGAGCGCACGCCGCTCCGTGGACGCAAGCAGTCTCTCACCTTTGGCTTGTGGCGCCGGCTCAAGGTGCTCGGCCGCACCGACGTGCAGTTTGGCATCCGCGTCGGGCTCGGGGCGTTGTTCCTCTCGACGTTTGCCTTTCTCCCCCGCACCAAGGACCGCTTCACCGAGTGGCGCATCGAGTGGGCGCTCGTGGTGTACTGCATCATGATGAACAAGTCTGTCGGCGGCACCACAATGACGGTCAAGTGGCGCTTCCTTGGCACCTTTTTGGGCTGCTGCGGCGCGTACTTGATCTGGATCGCCACCAACGGCAACGTCTACTGTCTCTGCCTCGGCGGGTGGTTGTTGTCGCTCCCCAGCTTCTACATTATCTTGTACTGGAAGCAAAACAACCCCTTTGGGCGGTTTATCTTGTTGGCGTACAACATCACGGCGTTGTATCTGTACAGCATGCTCCAGAAGGACACCGAGGACGGCCGCGAGGGCGGCGACGACCCGCTCATCGCGGAGATTGCCTTCCATCGGTTTGTGGCGGTGTCGATCGGCATTGTGTTTCTGCTCACGATGGCCACGTGCTTCTTACCCAACACCGCGCGCAGCCGCTTGAAGAAGGGGTTGACGTTGCTCTGGTTGCGGATGGGGGTCATTTGGAATAGCGACCCCTTGGACTACAGCATCGACGGTCTGTCGAGGTTGGTGGGTTTGAAGGACCAGAAAGGGCTCCACGACTTGCTCCACGAGTGCGCCGCGTTGCTCAAGCAGGCGCCCGTGGAGTTCCGCTTGAAGGGGGCGTTCCCGCAGCGCCAGTACGCCGCGTTGCTCCAGCTGACCTCCAACATCATCGACTCGTTCCAAAACATGAACTTGATGATCGAGGTCGACCCCAAGCTCCTGCCCAACGAAGAGTACGTGCTCAAGTACATCAGCGCTGAGCGCATGGAGGTGGAGCACCGCATTTTCTTAATCTTCTACATGATTGCCAGCGCGTTGCGGCTTGGGTTTCCGTTGCCTGGCAGCCCGGCCTCGACCGAGCACGCCAAGGACCGCATGCTTGTCAAGTTGCACGACATCCGCAGCAACAAGGCGATGCGCAAGGACTTGACCCTCACCAACGAGGACTACGTCTTGCTCTACTCGTACATCCTAGTGACCAACAAGATCTCGCTCGAGTTGAACCAGATGATGTTGGTGGTGAGAGACTTGTTGGGGGAGATCAGCGAGGACATTTTTGAGTTGGTCTAAAGGGGCACTCTACGCGGCCATTACGGCCTAGATCCAAAACTATCACATCAACACGGTAGCGACTTCACTCCGTCTCTTTTTGCTAGCGATCGTACGCGTGATCCATCGCGCACGTGACCGTCGGGGGAGGCAACAAAGAGATGCTTACGAAAAAGTTGTTGCCAGCCGCTCCATCCACAACATGGCTTCATTCGACCCCGAGGGCCCAGTGGCTTTGCAGCTCAAACCCGCGCTCACCTCGGAGCTCCAGAACAAGTTCGGCATCCACGACGACGCCGAGGACGTGGCGGAGTTCATCTTGGTGTTGATCGGCAATAATCGAACGGCGTCGGACATCGTGGCGGAAGTGAGAGGGTTGATAGAGATAGCGATCGACGAGCAGTTTATCGGAGGTGTCTTCGAGGAGATCAGGCGGTTGCAGCAGCCTCAGCAGCAACAACAACAGCCGCTGCAGCAACAGCAGCAGCAGCAGCCGCTGCAGCCCCCGCTGCAGCCGCCGCCGTACCAAGAAGCACCCGCACAGCCCTATACCCTGCCGTTCACGCAGCCGTCTGGGGGCGCTCCGGCCGCCTCGCCCGCAGCTGCCGCCCCTACATTCCACCCCATCTTGTCGTTCCCCCAGGGCCCCAAGGGCGCCCCCCGCGGCGCGCCTGGCGCTGGGGCGTCGCTCGCTTCACGCATCGGTAAGCGACCCACGGGACCCAAAAAGTCGTTTGCGCTTCAGTCTTCGGCCAATCTCGACAAGGTGCTCGCGCTCAATGGCGGCGAGCTTGCTGGCAATGTCAGAAAGGCCAGCAAGCGCGAGACGCGCGGCCGTTGCGCCGACTTTCCCTACTGCACCAACCGCGAGTGTCCCTTCCTGCACCCGACCAAGGTGTGCTTTGCGTACCCAAACTGCCCCAACCCGCCGGGCACGTGCAATTACCTCCACCCCGATCAAGACCAGGAGCTCATGGCCAAGTTGGAGCAGCTGAAGCGAGAGTTCTATGAAAAGAAGAAGGTTGAGCGTGCTCAGCAGCAGTTGCAGCAGCAGCAGCAGTGGGCGCCCCTGATCACGTTATGCAAATTTGGCCAGCGCTGTACCAAGGCGGGCTGTGCCTTTGGCCACCCCACCCCAGCCAACCGCAACGCCATAGTGGGGCAGTTGGAGTGGTGCCCACAGGGCAACAGCTGCACCGAGAACTCATGCGTCAAGGCACACCCTTCGCCTGCATCCGGCGAAGGCGCTGTCGGCGGGGAGGCGCCAATGCAAGAGGCTGGTCCACAGGCGCCCCTGGGGCGCACGCTCGAACAGTGCAAGTTTGGCGCCTCGTGCACAAACTACAAGTGCCCCAGGCGTCACGCCACTACACCGGTACCCTGTCGGGAGGGCGCACAGTGCACGCGTCCCGACTGCTTCTTCCTGCATCCCATCGACGAAGACTGCCGCTTTGGCGCAAACTGCACCAACAAGACCTGCATGTTCCGCCACCCGGATGGCAAGGCCTTGCCGCTGAATACGTGGACCAAGGACACACAGGAGAGGCAGTTTGCCGTTCCCGACGACCAGGTGATGGAACAAGCGACCCAGTCGTGAGCACGTCACTGTTGGCTTGTGTAAGTGTATTGAATTATAGTTAAAAAAAAAAAAAAAGCAAAGTGCGGTGGCTTGAGGAGAAGGGCAGATGTGGATGGGGACGAGATGCGAGGATGTATACTATTATAGATTAGCCATTCGGCACCCAGCAGTCACGTAGAAAGCGCAATCAGCCTTACAACAAGTCCAAAAAAGGGCATACTATTACATCTAGTATCTTCTCTTGGCACCGGAGGCCTCCTCGGCGTAAAGGTCCAAAGGAGAGGCAACCAAGGGAGTCTCGGCCCACAAGTTGGGGGTCAAGAAACCGTAGGTGTTACCGATGGCAACGAAACAAGCCTTCAAGGTGTTCTCAGTGGTTCTGGTAGAACCGGAGCAGGTGGTGTAGACATCCTCGATACCGGCCATCTGCAACAACTTCTTGACGGCAGGGGAGGCAACAATACCCTTACCTCTGGGGGCAGGGATCAATCTGACAGAGACGGAACCACACTTACCAGTCACCTTGGTGGGGAGGGAGTGAGGAGCACCCAAAATGGTACCCCAGTAACCTCTTCTCAAGGGGATGATGGAGAGCTTGGCGATGATGATGGCGGCACGGATGGCGGAGGCAACTTCCTTGGCAGTCTTGATACCAAGACCAACATGGCCGTTGCTGTCACCAACAACAACGACAGCCTTCATTCTGGTTCTCTGACCGGCACGGGTCTGCTTCTGCACAGATCTGATCTTCATCACCTCGTCGGCAAGGTCGGGCAACAACTGGTCGACAACCTGGTACTCCTTGACAGGGAGGGAGTGGAGGTAGATCTCCTCCATGGAGGTGATCTTGCCGGCCTTTACGAGTCTACCGAGCTTGGTGACGGGGGTCCATCCCTTCTCCTCGTCCCTTCTACCGCCCTTTCTGGGGCCCTGGTTCTTACCACCGAATCTTCTCTTGGGGGCTTCGCCCGCGGGTGCAGCAGCTGGAGCAGACATTGTTCTATTGGTTATTGGATCGGAATGTTACGTGGAAAGCCGGGGGAGTTGGTTTTCGATCGATCTAATAATGAAGAAGAGCGTCGGTGGGTTCGGGCGGCCGGTGAAAATTTAGCCTCCATGGGACGCGAAAGAAAAAATTCGCTTTGGAGCAAAATGGCTGTATCACGTGCAAAGAGGGCAGTAGCCCTCATGCGGCACTACTAACATCGGAGTCGAAGCGGAGCGAGAAGATGGAGCGTAACGGTAGGAAACAAGGTACAAGAGGGGGAAGATGAAGTGCGCGAGAAAGAAGTCGTAGCGCTTGAGGTGGAATCTTGGAAGGGGGTGAACGGATATCACTTGGAGTGAGAAATGTTTTTTGTTTAGCTGGGGTGTATGGGCGCAAGCCACAGTGGAAAGACGAGGCATTAACCGCCAGCACCAAAAGTTTGAACAGGATATACAGTGATTCGGCAGGGTCTGGGTGGTACGAGTGAGCGCCTTCGGGGGTGATTGAGAAAAGTTTCAGTGAGAAGTACCGATTAAAACATAACTACGGAGTTGTCAAGTTTGGCTGCAAAAATACTTTATACTCACAGTCAAGACACAAGAACAATGTAGTGCAACTGCGCACCTGTGTGGCTACTTGTGCAACGCAACCACCCATCCCCTCTTTTTTTACCCACTCGATGATTGCACACCCCTCAAGTCTGTTTGAGTCCATATTCTAGTAGCTGCAGGCAGGTCGACTGTGCAATAATACCTTAGACTCACATGTGTATCAATATTGTTTGAATGTGTCAATGCTACGGTGTTTCCGTTGATTCCATCAAGGCCCTTTTTAGTTTTCAGCCGCGCGCGTTAATTTACTTGCAGTATCAGACTAGTCAAGATCACGATCGCGACCGACGTTTGCATAAAGTGACATCAGCGGCAACCTACTCCTCACTAAAGCGCTAAACTGTTAATGCGCGGCAGGACCACCCCGTCTTCTCCAATGGGTAGAGGATCTGGATTCGTACTAGTAGGTTCCGATGGCGTGAGGCTGCACCGCGTCTTCCTGCACGAGAGCAGCAATAATCAAATTCGCATAGATAGCAATCTATTACCACCAGTTTGCGGCCAGGGGGAGGGAAAAAAGAAAAAAAACGACCCACAATCACCACCACTTTCTCTTTATCCAGTGAATCTACCGACACTTCATACTCATTTCTAGTCATTATGTCCTCTTACGCCGATGCCGCTGCGTCTTCTGGTCCAATTGGGGCCAAGAAGCTCCCTGAGCCCACCAAGGTGGAGCACACTACCCCTGAGGGCAATATCGAAACTGTTCCCGAGCAGAAGTTTGACAAGTTGAAAAAGCAGGCAGAGAAGAAGTTGGAGCAAGAGGTGGACACTGCCGAGTTGAAGAAGGACGCCAAGGCATACGGCAAGCGCGCCAAGGACTTCGAGAAGCGTGCTGAGAAGGAGGGCAAGGACTTGTTGGCGCTTGCCCAAGAGAAGTTGTCCGCCACGTACTCGTATGTGTCGAACTACTTGTCTAACTTCAACGTTGAGTCGCGCAAGACTGTTGCATATGCGCAATCAGAGTTGGAGAACCCCGTGGTGGTGTTGCAAACCATTGCCGGCATTGGTGGCCTCGTCGCCGGGTACGTAACCTACTTGGAAAGACACAGAATCAGAACCGACAGCAACATCGTGTTGGGCATACATGGTGCCATCATAACCGGATTGGTTGGATTGGATGTCTACTTGTTCGGAAAGTACTACCCCAAGTACGACAAAAAGACTCTTCGGAGATAAGCGCATTAGTGTCGATAAGGCGCCCTCCTCTACCCCACTTCCCCCCTCCGTATCGAGCCCTTTGTCTAGTTATGTGAGATATATCAAATCTTCGATTCGTGTATAGGTTTGTGAATGAAGATTTTATCCAATTGCTTGTAAATACGTCGCCCTAAGTGTTGAGTAAAGGGTGAGCTAGGGTCTGAGAACTCGTTCCGAAGTCACCTGCTCTTTTGCAGCAATTGAAGGGTAAGGCCACTTGCAACCATCCATCTGTGTTTTCCGCTCGCAACATATCCAAGGAGCTGGAAGATTGCTCATATCACACAACTCGAGGGATTGAGCTCGATGGGAGGTAGCTTAGTGCCTTTGAGTGGGGATCGAATTTGCTAGTGATGCCTTATTCCCGAACTTAGGGGTACAAGTAGATGATGAGATGGAACCCGGTGGCTACGCATGGCTCCAATACGCTGTCCAATGTGCATACGTCATCACGAATATCCGATTGAGAACGGTATGCAAATGATGAGAACTGAAGCGTAAATGAAAGAGAAAAAAGTAACTCGCTTTACAGATACTTTGTCCCAGACCGCTTCCCTTCGATATCGTGCGATTTTCACGCGGTGCATTGAACAATCAGTATTTGGCCATACACGTATTTCGAGGGAGTGGCTTCAGTGAGCAATCGACGAACTTAACAGTGAAGCGCTTTGTCATCACGAAAAGTTATGGCGGGGATAAGGCTCACGTCAATCATCTGTAAATTTATTTTTAGCAGCCAGGGTCGAGTTAACTTCATGTTTAGCGCTCACGCGTCATCTGCCTCTGTTTTCGAGGTACTGCTGTGACGCATCTACCTCGATATTTATCCAAAGCCATTAATCTGAGCCCACTAATTAGGTCTTTGGCTCACACATTACAAGAAAACGATTTCAATTAGCAGGAGGTGAGATGATTGTTACTGAGATGGGAAAAATACATACCCGGTCCAATATACCAAAGGCTAGCTTGTGAACTGACGTAGGTAATTACTTATTCGCTGCGACTACCAATTGGGATGCTCAGCCTTGACAAAATGACGATACTATTGACTTGAGACGCAACCTTCTGAAGACAGTAAATCCTTCCACCTTGGGAGCATACGATGTCTCGTCGGAAGATACATATCCCGAGAAACAAAAGCTTAACATGTGGCTAAAAATATCGTCAAAGAAAACTTACTGACCGTATGCATACATTTCATGTATGTAAAGTTGGCATGACAGGCGGCAAAGTGTAATATATGTCAATATCTCGAGACTCATCATACGCCGGGAATAATATCCTGCAACCGATTGTCGGGCTTGAACGGTATCTGATATATCTACACGCGGAGTCATGGTATGCGCTTACTCCAATTGTTGATGCTCGATGTTTATATTCTTTGGCGCGCAATTTCTCAGTTAAGAAGTTCCCCAGACTTTGTAACACATAGTCCAGTAACATGCCTAAAGCCTTTAATTATGGAATACTAACACTAGTGCGCCACGATTTGCGTTCATCATCAACATGGCTGAATATACACCTTGTCCCTCACGACACATGGAACCAGCCACAAGATACCGTAGTGCCATCAATCATCGATTCTCCAACCTTCGTGAATGCGTTGATGATCTTTACTAGTTCGCTTCTTTTTACCATTTCACATCGTGCATCATTACCGGTCTCATTAGTTACATAACTTCAACTTTGATTGGAATACAAAAGCATAGCAATTTCATCAGTAGAGCTCAACTGATGATGTCGTTCGGGTGGCTTTCTTGAATCTGAATGAGTCGATCGCGGTCTCGAGTGCAAATATCCAACGAAGTTCATTTTATGCACGATCTCATAAAATATTTGGCCCGGCAATAACGTGAGCTACTAATTTGAATGCGAGCGGGAAAATATCGCGAATGCCCGCGCGCCGTCCGTTTACGGCTATGATCGATAAGAGCTGTTTTGTTGATCCGTAGACTCATGCACAAGGGCTAGGGCTGGTTTGGCTTACGTGATGATAGCCACCACACGTGCGCAATGCGCAATATAGACCCATGCCAGCCAGCTGGTGTAGCCGACTGTAAAGCTCAGCAAGCAAGCATAATTCCTATGAACCTTCGAACTGTCAACGCTTTCTGAATAAAATAATTGAGCGAAAGTATGAACAGTACGCGCTCTCGTTAGGTAAGCAGATTTTATATATCACTAATTGTGTCCCGATGGTCTTGGACTTTTTCTTATTATATCGATATACTTGCGCTCCCCCCCAGCCGCATATGAGGCCCGAACGTTCAAACCGTGCGAATGTCCGCGGAAAAGCTTTGTCGGTAGCGTGCGCGGCAGGACCGCCGAGTTACTGCATACACACAAATTCATCACCGTAACCTAAAAATGAGCCAGCTACGTGCATGCTTCCTATCTTGAAGTCGAAAGACCCGGCGAAGGCCACACTTTGTTCATGCCGCTTGCTGTTGAACCGATTGAAAACAATGTAGCATAGGCCACACTACGTATTTTACAAACGATAGAGTATTTCTTTTCATTTTTTCGTTCCTTTGCATGAAGTAGGCTTTAAGACGGTTGCGGCTAGTTATTTTAAAGAGGATGATTAGGGCCTTATTTCCGATGACTATGCATATAAGCCACGACTTACAGCCGCGTGAGTTGCATAATGCGCGTCATGCATGAGGATAACTCTGAACGGACAGGGGGCCCATGTCAAGCCGCTCGTCGTGCATAATTGTGCATATGTCTGTAGCTCCACTATATACTCCACAACTCCAAAAAAAGCTCCATAGCTGCATATTCGACAATAGATTACAAATCTTTTTTTCGCTCAACGAAAAAGAAAGTACATGTAGTCGGACATCGAGGGTGCAAGTCCCCCTCATGTGCCTCCGCCGTGCTTTAAATATAAATTGATTGGCAATCTTCGGTGACAGGCTTCGATTGATACCCACATCTTAATTAAACCATTCAAGTACCACTAGTGAAGTTGTTACACTAAACAGATTCTATAGTTAGCCTCTCAAGGACGGCTGTACCACCGCGACCAGAGCGAAACTAGATGCCCCAGATGTACTACTCAAACCCTGTGGCGTACGGCAGACGTTTTGTCATGTTCGACAACGCGCTGGCAGACGCCCTGCAGTCCTTCAATGCTATGAACGTTAACATGGGCATCGGCGTCGTGCGCACCGGGGACGAGGTGGCGGACATCAGTCCAATGAAAATGGAAATACCAGACGTTCATAGCTCACCACTCAACGCCCACCACACGGCGCACTCGTATGTGCCCGGTTTGGGCTACCAAGACATGGGTGAACAGCAGCACAGTACGTTCAACAATGGCACGATGTTTGGTGCAGGATATGGCGACACCCTGGTCATCCCACAAACCCACTTGCAGCCATTCGTGATGCAGGCCATGGTGACGATGTCGAAGGAGTACGAGCAGCAGCAGCAGTTTCAAGTACACCAGCACCATATTGCCCAACAACAGTTGCAGCACAACTCGATGTATCAGATGCAACCCGTTGTGACATCAAACACGCCTCCTGCTCAACTGTTCCACCCGTTGTATAGTCTGCAACGAGGAGGCGCTGTGGTTCCCGCTAGCGCGTCTGCAAGCAGCTTTGATTATGCCAACGGACGCACAGCGCACGTAAAGCACGAGGCAGACGGGCCCCACGACAGCGAAGAGTACGGAAGCTTGTTTTACCCTGGTGGTCGAATGAAGTACGCCGTGGTCCGCGGCATTTCGGCCGGTGGCTGTGCCACCAGACCTCCGAAAAGCGCGGCGGCGGGCAACCTCATCTACATGCCGGTGGAGTTAGACATTGTCAATGCCGGCTTGGACGAGTGCTGCTACCCACAGTGGTCGGCAGACGAAAAGTCTGACCACCGCAGGATCATCAGGATCGAGCGGCAGCAATGTGGACCCAAGGTTATTGCAACTTTCCTGATAGTTGGGTCTGCCAACGAACACCCCACGTCTGTTGAGGCTCCTCGGGACACAGACGTAGTGGAGGTAAGTTGTTTGGAGTGCGGTGTACGGTTCCTGGAAGACGAGGGATCCCCCGAAACTGAGGACAGCCCGTCAGCGGGAGGCCATGTTGCCGTCGACGCGTATGGCTACAACAACTCATACTACCCAGTGCGTCACAACTCCACGGATGCTTCGCAGGCGGTGCACTACAACTACTACATAACCTCGGTCGAGGTTGTTGAAATTGTAGAGTTGTTGATAGGCATGCAGTTGAAAGACTCGGCCGAACGTCGCAAGGAGCGCGGCCGCGTCAGATCGAATTTGGTGCCATTCTGGTCCAAGCGACCCATTCTGTCGCGTATGAGCGAAAACAGCGGCCTGTCGGATTTCCGTGCCGAGCTCGCCAAAAGGATCATGGCGTACGACATCCGCAAGCCTAGAGGGTTTGATAAGGAAGTGCGCATACTCCGTTGGGATAAGTTGGTACCTGCGCTCAAGCGGGCACTACAGAGCTACTATACGGAAATCCCCCAGCAGGACGCGCACTTCTTCCTGATAGAGCCGTGACGCGGCGCTTGAGAATGGCGGAATGGGGAACGAGTAGACCGCTAGCCTAGTTTTGGCACTGGTGCCGACTAAGTGGAGCTAGGGCACACGCCCGGGGGGCATGTGTTTTGTAAGATGTATATTTCATAGATGAAGGCAATTTACATTTTAGAGCCACAAACTGTAGTGAGGCTAAATTCTTGAAAAACAAAATCCGTGAAAAATGGTTCAAGTCACGGAGACACGGTGTTTATAGTGGGGATCTGATGAGTCGCCCAATGGTAGTCTGTATGGTAATATACCCTAGTTAAGCGCCACTTCTGGGCATGCATGTGAGTCTAATCGGGCTACGCGCGCATGCCGCGTCGATTGACGCATCGCTTTATTGTTGATCCGAAATGCGTGTGTGGCGCCACCGATCATCCCAAAGAAATTTCTGCCTCACGTTGGATTTTCGCTAGAGGCTTGCATCACACCACGTGCTACTATTTGAGCGTTAGCATGCCACAGAAATCATCGGGTTATTCGCAACTACGCTCGAGATCATGTTGATTACGTCATTTACTTTGCTGGATAGATTTCATTTGTGCCCCATCCGCGTGTGCTTATCACAATACAGTGCATTTATGTCTAGAAAATAAAATGGTGATGTGCTCAGAGTTTACCGCGGACCCTTGTCGAATACCGAAAAAGCACATCTGTTCCACAAAAATGATTGGCTACCTCACTTGATTGCGACTTCCTCATATCGTCTTTGTTTACGACAATACGTAAGCGCTTGACTGGCAGGGTAGTGCAAAAGAGGCTTTATTGGATTTCCAGCTACGCTGAGAACGTACACACCTAAAAAAATATGTTGAAGTATTGATTTCACAGTAGTGGCTTAGTGATTTCCGATAGCATATCAAATGAAAACACCGCCAAATATATCCAATTATAAGGCCTCTCACTACAATAGGGCCCAAATAATGAAGAGAAACACGAGCGAAATGGAGGCACATAATGAGCATCATACTGCTGGATGCAAGATAAGCTTTACTTGTTGTGTTTCATGGCTATATCAATAGGCCGTGATGTCATCAAGTTTTAATGGTGTAGCACTCGGCTCAAGGCGCACACCGTAAATTCGAGAATGTTTATTCTGCACACGTCACCAGGCACAATTACCAGATGCGATTATGTTTCTCCACCGGCCTAAAGCAATTTGTGCCTGATGGAAGGTCACCAAAAGTCTCTGCCTCTTTGAAGTGCAAACTAAATGTAGTCAAGTACTTACGACAACGTCAATCCAATCGGATCTGGGCGACAAGAAAAATGCGATGACGCACGGCCATCACTTCTAGCACCGGTTAATAAAAATTACGCTTCGCACCGCCTCAGATCCATTTCACACCGGGAAAATGGGGCTTGTTGATGACTTTTACGAGCACGTCAAATCATCATCTCCACCACCGCTAAGTGATAGACACTTTGACGGTTGTCGAGCAGGATAGCCGTGACTTGTCAGCTCACACTTCGAAGTGATTAAATATGCGACCCTTGGACGATTTTTGAATCAAATCAATAAAATACCGTCGTCGACAAAAATAAGCGCCTCCACGTACGGCGATTTCTTGAGACTTAAATGGGCCGATATTCAGGGCTAGTTGGACAACTGTGTTGCTAGCAAAATCACAAGGAAATCTTCGAGCATTGGCAAGTTATCAATGACACCCCAGGAACAAGCTCAATTCTCACCACATTGTATGGGCATCGGGCATGGTCAAAGTTGACTTTGCCCGAAGTATTTATTAGATGCGTATATTTTCTCAAATCAATGCAATACCCGACCACTTGCAGATCTGATCCTGCAACACGGCCAAATAGACCTAAGGGGTTATAAGTTACCAAGCTTTTGGTGGCACAAAGCCTTGGTGAGTATCACAAGATAATGAGACCTTCACCTAACAAGCCGCAAGGGATTGGTTGCATGCTATTGTCCTCACCCTATCGAAGACAATGTTACTTTTTTTTTATCATTCATCGCTAAACTTATTGTCATTTTCTGATTTCCACTAGGAATTTAGGTCAACCTTTTTCTTTCGATCGTATAAGACAAACCCGGTCTGCCCTTTCAATATCCGATTCCGCAAGGTGAATCCATTGCCTTATGTCGACCATGTCTATGATTCCAGGATCCCTGCTGTATCCCGCTATGTCGGCAGCGGCGAAATCATCCCCGTCCTCCAACTCACCCCGAGTGTCACGCCTTTCATCGCTCAATCTGTTGATGAGGCCATCAAAGGAACTCCCACGCATCCCACCGGTGCACTCAAAAAACTTACTCCCCATAGGATTGCACGACTCGGATAATTTCAACCTCACTAAAGTGGACTCCAACACTACGCTAGGCTCCGAGTTCTCGACCCAACTGCACTACAGAGTCACCCTCAATCTCAACAAGAAGGACATAGAATTAGTTCGTTATACGTGGCACAAAATGCTCATGGATGAACCCGTTGTTGAACACAAATCGGTTTTACCTCAAATTCCAGGGCAGTTCCCGATCGAGCAAAACGGGGCTCAAAACCAAAACAAGTCGCTCAGATTCATACAACAAACGTCATCGTCAACCATTGCCTCGTCGCTATTCTGCCGTCAGCTCTATGCCAACTTACTAACGATGGATCCCACGTTGGAGACTCTTTTTCCCTCTATCAAGCACCAGGCTGTGGCATTCGCTGGGGTCATGAGTTTGGCAATTCTGCAGCTTGAAAATATCAGCAATATCGACGACTACTTGATGAAATTGGGCAAGCGACATGCACGCATTCTCTCAATCGAGGCTCCTCAGTTTGAGTTGATGGGCGAAGCGTTAATCGAAACCTTTCACCAGCGCTTCGGCGGCCGGTTCAATCAGGAGTTGGAGATACTTTGGATCAAATTGTACATGTACTTGTCGAATTCAATATTGCAGTACGGTGTTGATCCGAAGCTCAAATTGAATGATGGTGCACACAGCCATTTCGAGCACAACCTCGTCGAGGATGAACCGGACACCTTCAGTCAGGCTGGGTCAGAGCCCATTACCCGCCAAACCACCTACAGCACCAACACCGGTGCTGACGTGGCCGCCGCTAGTGTAGCTGCCACCAGCGTCGGCGGAGCCAGCACAGTATTTGATCGCAAAAACAGCTACGCGACACAGCAAACTTCGATCAATGTGCCGATAGAGGCTCCTGCGGGCAAAAAGAAAAAGTCTCGCGCGTCCCTCCGCACAAAGGCCAAGGAAGGGTGTGTCTTGATGTAGATTTCAATGCACAATGGCTATGCCATTGTATCAGTTGTAGCTCAGCCATGGCCAACAATTGCAGCCATGCCACCTGCATGCACACCCAAAAGGTCAACCCATGCGCGCCAGCCATTATTATTTCCTGCCATGTCCAAGTACGCGTCAGCCTCGCAGACAGAGCATTCTTGACGTGTGTGCGCTGCCTCCTTCGTCTAGTCGCCGGCTGTCAATGTAGTTTTGCAGCCGACATTCCCGGAATGGGCGAGGACCGTTGGGTCCTCGTCGTGGTTCGCGAGTTCCACACGTGACACTTCCGTCGCCCCTGTACGCGTTGTCCCAAAGGAGACAAAACAATTTGGAGCCCAAACCTTAAATGGGCAGCGTCCGCCATTGGCAGCCAAATGCTGCACCGTCACGCTACGACGAACGACGGTGCCGCCAAGCCGCGACGGTATTCAACCCCACACTTTTCGTCCATGCTCCATCGCCCACCACCCACCCACGGCGAACGCGCATACGAGCGCGATCACCGAATGTCAACCGTTCGAGCTGTAATGCATGGGAATCCCTAGAGCACCTACTCAGGTGACCACCTCTATCTCTCCTTGTCGTACCTATCCCAATCCGCGATGTCTGGTGCCAATGCCCGTCGTCGGAACCTCTCCTTTGGCAGCACCGAAAACGCACCCCAAAAAAAAGAAACTCTGCCAGAAAAAGATAAATTATAGAAAGCGAGATATCTCCAAAGTCGAGCGCCCTCCCGACGACCCGCCTTGCCACGCTCCAGCAGACACCTCCACGATGGCCGATGAGGACGTGCTCACGGACAGCTTCTATGTGGGCGCCTCCAGCGAGAGCGCTGAGCGGCACGCCGACACATTGCGGCGTACGGTGCACTTGCCGCACTCGATCTCACACACGTCGCTCTCGAGTGCCGCGGGCAGCACGCCCTCGCTCAACTCAATCCTGCGCACATCTGCGATGAAGGCGCTGCCGCTGATGAAGGCGTTGGAATCGATCGTCCAGCAAAAAAGCGCGTCCTCCTTGAACATCCTGAGCATTCCCGAGGACGAGCCGGAGGAGCCCTTTGGTATGCCGCTCGCGACAGACTCGTCCAACTCGGTGCAGACATTTCACTCCTCGAGGAGCCACGATCTGTACGGGGCGCCGGACCCCGACCAGACGCCCACGATGCCGCAGCCGCCTGACTTTGACGACACCACTCCGCGGGTTACCCGCGAAACGCCCGCACCGAGCCACCCACAGCAGCCCGAGCCCACCGAGGCGCCCACACTTACCCCGCTGGCCGCCACGACACCGCCGGCAGCGCCTGCCGCAGCACGGAGCTTGCTTCTCCCCGAGCCGGCGGCGCGGCTCGCACCGTCGCCGGCGCTCCGCACCTCGATGATCCCCGCGTACATACCGCACGTGCAGCCGCCTTCCAAACGCAGTACGCCCTCGTCCCATGCGGGTTCTGCCGCCACTTCCACTCCGCAGAACTCGCAGGCCTCGGCTTTCGAGTCGCCCACGACCATCACTCCCTACACCCAAGCGTCGCACTCCCCCCCGGCGAAGCCCGCTAAGCCTCAGTCACAGCCGCAGTTACAGCCGCAGCAGCGGCCGCAGCGGCCGCAGCTCACTGTGGCTGCCAGCCCCGCCAAGCAGGCCAAGAAGTTCAGTTTCAAAGCCCTTTTCAAGCTGAAGGCCAAAGTACGCGGGTTGAGCGACCAGGCAGTGGCACGAGAGCCCATGCGGCGACCCGACTCGCAAAAGACACGTCTGTACTCGTCGCCCAACCTCTCCACCTACACCGAGCGCCCGGCAAGCGCTCGCGTGCCGCTGCAAACTGCACTGCGCAACTCGTCAGCCTCATCTTTCTTGAATGTATTTCGCAAGAACAAGTCCTCCGACAACCTCCTGGTGCTTGCGGCGGCGCCACCACTCGACGCGCCGCCGCAGCCAGCCGCGTTCGGCATCCGCGAAGTGAGCGACGACGACTACGACGTCAGAGGCTCGCCGCCGAGCACACTGGAGGAGGACTACGACAGCTTCAACTTGACGCGCGACCCGCCACGGCGCCACGCTGCGTACGAGCTGACTCCGCGGCGGCTGCCGCAGGTGCCGCAGCCCGCGCCAGTGGCGCTGCCCATTCCCGCGCCTGCCGCCGCCAGCCCCGCTACTCGACCCGCGTCGCCTGGCAGCCTGTACGGCCCGCTCGCCGAGGGCTCCCCCGAGGCGAGCCCCATGGCAAGTCGTGCGCGGCCCTTGGCTGCGAGCCCGCTCATCGGCACGCCGCCCACTTTGGCGCCGCCGTCGACGCTCCCGGAGACGCTCGACGACGGCTTCGGGTCCCCCTTCGAGGTGGAGTACTCCCCTAAGGAAGAGAAAAGGGACCAGCTTTTGGGGGAGGCGTTGTTCCCCAAGCTGCTCAGCGCACACGAGGTGGAGAGCATCGTGCTGCTCGAGCGGTCGCGCTCGATGCGCTCGTTCAAGCTGAACAACAAGCGCAACTCCTTCGTCAACTACGACGGCAGCAACGAGAACATCATCCAGGCGGACCCCTCGCGCATCGCCTCCCCCGACCTGGGGGTCAGCCGCTCCGCCAGCATCCTCAAAAACGCCGACCACCACATTGACGCTGAGATTGCCAAGCCAGACCCCGCGCCGCTCGACGCCAAGCCAGACCCCGCGCTCGACTTTGTCGAGTTCCAGGACTACATCGATTTCGGCTCGCAGGTCAGCTTTGGCTCGTTCGAGGCGGAGGGCTTGAGCGTGCAGAGCTCGCCCGTGGCGATCGCGACGCAACACGAGGAGGCGCCACTGGCGTCGCCCGCCTCCGAGGCAGAGCCCGCGCCCTTGACCCGCGCGCCCCTCACGCCGAACCTTGAGTACATCGAGCGCGTCCCCAGCGTGCGGCTCAGCCCGGCGATTCCAAGCCCGGGCGGCGCCGAGGACGCGCTGCCTCGCGTGCGGCCCATCTCGATGTCGTTCCGCGGACTAAACGGGCCCTCCTTCCAGGGCAAGTTGGCGCAGCGCGACCTCCGCAACTCCGCGCTGCACCAGTCGTTCAACATCCTGTTTGCCGACAGCAGCGACCTCGGCAGCGGCATCGAGGACTTCAGCGTCGACGCCTCGAGCGTCGATCTCAGCGGCGATGACGCCAGTGACGGCTTGGGGGACGGGTTCGGCTCCGACGACGACGCGAGCTTGGTGCCGCCGCCCGCGCTTGTGCAGAGCGCCGGCGGCGCTGCGCGCGCCGCCGCCGCGCCGCACGCCTCGCCGCGGTCGCTCAGCGCGTTCGTGCGGCCCTGGAAACGCCTGCCGGCAGTGCCGGCACCGCCGCCGGCCAAGACGCCCGGCGTGCGCTTCCTGTCGCGCATCGTGTTGTACGACACCTACAACGGCGACGAGTACGACCGCCATCCGGACACCGCCACCTGCAACCAGCTCACGCCGGTATTGGCGCAGCTCATCCGCCAGGAGTTGAACGCGCTCAAGCTGGAGATGGAGGTGCACGAGCACTCGCAGTGCTACACCCACTACTTCTAATTAAAGCGCTGTATATTGTCTACTTCTGCTGCGCGTGCGTCTGGTGCGCCAGCCTAAAGATCTTGTCCAACGTGGGGGTGTCGTTGGCGTGGATGCGCGCCACCACCTTGGTGGGCTCCTCCATCACCACCACCACGTACCCCGTGGGCCGCAGGTCGACGCACGTGGTGCCCGCCCAGGGCGCCGCATCGTACTGCAGGAGGGAGATCACGGGGGGAGCGCCGTCTTCAAACGCGGGATAAGACATGAGGGGGTTGGCGGTGGTGTCGATGGGCGCGTTGTGATGACGTCCTGCACAGCCGGCCGGTATCAGCAGCAAAAAAGGCGAGCAGCCCCCATCGCACCCACACATGACTTCTACGGGCCTGGTGGTGGTGCCGGGGCAGTACCTTGCCCCGACATACAAGTACATAGACGAGCACCACACTGCCAAGTACGTGGCGGGCCGCGGGACCGCCGTGGCCACCGTCGACGCGCAGGGCCAGCCCATCAGCGTGGTGGCGGCTACCATCTGGGGCAAGGTGGTAGTGGCCGAGGCGCCCGCGGCGGTGACAGCGGCGCCCGCGGCAGCGGCTGCAGCGGCGCCCGCGGCGGCACAGCTGACCTCAGCTCAAACCTACGTCGTGCTGGTGGTGCCCAAGCTGAACGCCTACTTGGAGTTTGACCGCGACTACACCGCGGTGGCGCCGCCTGCACACAGCATCTCGATCAATTTGCCGCACGAGGGCGACGTCGTGTTGGTGCGCATCACCAAGATCAACCCGCGGCAGGCGTTTGCCGAGATCTTGCTGGTGGAGGCGCACGGCAACGTGCTCAGGGACGGCGGGTTGGGCGCCAACGGCGAGGGGGCGCACCGGCTGACGGGTGCCGGCGGCGGCGCTCCCAACCTCAGCCTGCACACAGCCATTGCGCTGCTGCAGCTGACGGCGGTGGCGGCACAGGCGGCAGACTTGGGGGAGTCGTTTAAGGGGGTGATACGGGCGCAGGACGTGCGGCTGACCGAGCGCGACAAGGTCAAGGTGCTCGACTGCTTCCGGCCGGGCGACATTGTGCGCGCGGCGGTGATTCTGTTGGGGGACGGCAGCAACTACTACTTGAGCACTGCGCGCGACGACTTGGGAGTGGTGTTCGCCAAGAGCGATGGCGGGCTGGGCGAGTTGATGTACGCGACCGACTGGCAGCACATGGCCACGCGCAGCGGCGTAGTGGAGCGGCGCAAGTGCGCCAAGCCGTTTGTATAGGTGTGTATAAATAATAGCTAGGGAAGGGCAACCTCGACGGTGGTGGTGGGGGTGGCCTCGGGGGCGCCAGCCGTGGCCGCGTCGGCGGTGGTCCCTTCGGCCGTGGTCCCTTCAGCCTTGGTCCCATTGGTCCCCTCGGCCTTGGTCCCATTGGGCGCCCCGGGCACCGCGTGGCGCGCCTCGCCCTCGCCGCGCAAGTCCGCCTCGCTCAACCCCACCACCGCCCCAAACTCCTCAAATCGCTTCACGTAGTGGCGCTTCTTTTCCTCAGCGATCCTGATCATCGCCGGCCAGTACTGCGCGTGGTCGTACTCAAAATTGACCGCGCCGCCAAAGTCGGCGTCCAACTGCAGCCGCGGCACGTAGTCGACAAACGGCTGGTCAAACACCAACTTTTCGCGCGTCATCGGATCGATGAACGGGTGGATCAACTTCAAGAATGTCCACCCAAGCCAGGGAATGTTGGTCAAGAGTGCCTTGCCCAAGCGCTCGGGGTAGTGCGTCTGGAGGATGTGCAATACCTTGCGGCCGATGCCGATGGGCGGGATCTTGCCGCCCTGCGTGCCGACGGGGCTCGCCTTGAAGTCAATGAGCAACGCCAACAGGTCTTGGCCTGCGGGCATGTAGTCGATCACCTTCTCCAACATGTAGACGAGGTGCTGCACCTGGCGGTCCAGCGTCTTGGTGTTCTGGCGCCCCGGCTTGAGGTAGAGGCACGGCCGCGCGTCGTTGTCGAACCCCAAGATCACCTCCTTGCCGGTCTCGTTCTCCTCCAGGCAGAGCTCGCCGTTGACAACGTTGTCGGAGTCGAAGCAGCGGGCAATGCCGAACTCGCGCCGCCACGCGAGCGTCAACTCGATGCGGTTGATCGCCTCGGGCTGCTCCCACTTGGTGGCACGCAAGTACCGCAAAAAGCACTCGCGCGTTAACCACGAGCGCTCGTCCGCGGTGAGCGCGCGCTGCAGCGCCGCCGTGCGGTGCTTGTGCGACTCCTCGCTGGTGGCGACCGTCAAATCTGGGCGCAGAAAGTGCGCCAACACCGCGTCGTACTGGCGTTGCTGCTGCGGTGTGAGCGCGGCTTCGGCGGGGATGCGCGACTCGGCGGGCATTTCGGCGAACGGGAGGTACGCCTTGGGCGCGGCCGCGGCCGAGTCCGCGCCCTTGGGGGCATCCTCGGGTTTGCTCTTTTTCATCTTGCTGAACATGGTGGCAGTGGCGGGTGGAGAATTTTGAAAAACGCGTTCGCGAAGACTTGGCGTGGGGCGGGAGCGGCGGGAGCGGCCACGGGACGGGCGGCGGGCAGCGCGGCCGCCCAGAGAACTACAGAGAGGTGCGAAAGGTAGTGATAGAGGGTCAAAGGGGTGTAGAGGTGGCACAGAGAACTGCGATGGAGAACGTGGCCTAGACGTGGCATGTAGAGAACAGATGGTGGAGACTAGGCGAGCAGAGACCGCGATCGCTGGGACGCGACCACCTCGGCCGAGCGTGCCGGCGGGGCCGAGCGATCAGCGCGCAGCCGGGCATGCATGCTGCTGGCTGGGGAGCGGCGCCTCGCAGCGGCGCCGCGCCGCCGCTGCGCCGCGCTGCCGTGCTGCAGTCGCGGCCTGGCGCAGACCACCCCGATTTCGCAGCCATCGAGATTCGCTCCGCTTGCCACCTTATCTTTTCTTTTGCGGCGCCTGCAGGACGCCATCTTGATTGCCATCACTGCAACGGTTGCACCAGGCCGCATCGCCGCAACGCTTGAGCGGTCAGATTCTCAGATTCTCCGGCTCCCATGACGCATGGAATGCAGTCGTTGGTCGATCTAGCCACCAACAAATGCATACAGAACATTGCCAGGTTGAACGACGTGGGCGCCACGCCGTTCCACTTGCTCCGGCCGGTGCTCGAGCGCATGAACGCCAAGCAGCTCGCGCACATTGAGAGCTTGAGCCCGCAGTTGGTGCCCCACACGGACGTGTTGTGGCCGCTGTTGATCGAGCGCGACTTCCCCGACCGGCCCATCTACGCCGGCCGCCGCGCGCTCACCTCGCGCGCCGACGCCGCGGCCGCTGCTGCCGCTGCCGGCGCCCACGCCGACGCCATGCCCAACAAGACGCTATACTACCGCTACAATGGCGAGCGCGAGTTGTTCCGCCAGGACTCTGCGAGACGCCTTCGCAGCATCACTGAGCGCTTGAAGCAGGAGAAGGAGGCCAAGTCTATCGTGGCGGTGCTGGAGTTGCTCCGCGACCCCACCGTGAGACGCCGCACCTACAACGCCGCTGCCGGGCGCGGCGGCCTGTGGGGCCCCAAGCGCAATACCATCATCGGTCGCGCCCGGCGCGATCTCCGCAACAGGCCCTTGATGTTCCCCGAGAAGAGGGCCGCCTACGACCCGTACGAGGCATTTTACAAGAGGACGGAGGCGGTGGCGCCCTCATCGCGGCCGGTACGCAATCGGCCTCCAACCGCCTTCAACACCACCGAAACACGACAGCCGGTGCTCGTATCGACAGAGCGGCCAGGGGCCGGCCACCAAGTCACCATAGATAAGCCGCTGCGTCCCGCGGCTACGCCCGCCTCCCCGGACAAGCCGCAGCGCCCCGCGACTGTGCCTGACGCCCCTGTGATACTACCCCCTCGAAAACACAGGCCGCCGTCGATCTTTCTCGCCCGCAAGCGCAAGCAGCCGATACGACCGAAGCCCGAGCCGGTCGAGGCGCCACCGCTGCCCACGCCAGCGCTGCCGCCGCCAAGGACCCGTCGCATACGGTCTTCCATCTTCAACTAGAAATATATATGATTATAGCCCGCTTCGCGGGCTGTGCTATGTGCGCTGGCGCTTGAGTAAGCGCCCGCTCGATGTATCTTCCAACTTCTTCTTGTACGGGGTCGCGTCGGTCTTTTTGGTGACCTCCTCCTTGTCGTTGGCAAACAACAGCCTGTCGTCGACCATGATCGTCTGCTTGAAGCTCTTGATGCGAAGGCGGCCACTGACAAGCACTCTTTCGGGGTTGTCGTAGAGACACGCCTTGGCGCGAGCGTTGTCTAACCCCACGGTCTTGAGCAAATTGAGCACATCGGGTCCGTTGCGCACCTGGAGAGGCTGCAAGGCAGCGCTCAGGAGCACGAGTCCGCGGCTACGCAGCGCTCGTATCAACTGCATGACGTTGCTGAAAAACAATTTGCGTGCCAACAACGCCGTGGTCAGGAGCGACATGTTGTCGTTGGCGCTGGCGACAAGATACCCCGCCGGGCCCAGGATCACCAGCGAGTAGCACACTTCGAACTTGATCCCTTTCTCCACGGCAGCGCCAATCGTCTTGTGCTTGAGGAAAAACGGGAGTCGGTTGCTCAAGTTGAGCGAAATAAGGTCGATATCCAAGTTGGTGGTGGCCAACTGAAGTGCCTTCTCAGTGCAAGGCTGTATCGCGATGATGTCAAAGATATTTTGGATCTTGGCGAGGCCCTGGCATTGCGCGGGGTCGCTGATCTGTAGCGTCACCCGCAGAAAGAGCCGGAGGTTGGCAAAATGGCCAAAATGGGTACGGAGCTCCGCAATGGGGATCGGATTGATGGTGTGGGGCTGGCCGTAGGGAAGCCTGACGTTTTCCTTGACATTGAAGTTGATGGCGATGTTGGTGTAGCCCAACACATACAAAGTGGCAATGACATTTTTGAGCACCACAAGCTGCTGAGGCGTCGGCTTGGTGTAGTCGCCCTGAGGCCACGGCACGTTCAAGTCGAACATCAGAGAGAGCCTAGCGAGAGAAGGGCATCGAGCGCGATAAAATTTTGTCGTGCGCGGAGTGATGGAGAGCCAAAGGCACGCGAGACATGAAGCGGGCGAGAGAGAGAGAAGTTGATTGAGGAGGTGACCTGGAGGACGGCCGGGGATCGCGAACGCCTTCCTGGCGGGTGTACGCGTCGCTGGTCGCCTGCAGAGGGCAGAAGACGTCTTGGCCGCGCGGCTGATGGCTCATCAACCGGCGCGCACCATTTGGCGCGCACCATTTGCTCGCGTTGTTCCTGGCCACGTTCGCTTGGGCTTGGGCTGGCGCGCACCTGTATGATCACCGTTGCAGCGTCTCTTGCCACCTAAACTGAGAACACACTAGAAGAAACAAACCACATAGATCAAAAAAAATAAAATTAAGATCATCAACACTTTGTAAGCTGCCACTCTCGCCACTCATTTTGAGGCTGCGCATAAATAGCGTGTAAGTTTCTGCTGCGATCCCTGTCTCTAGAGCGTCTCTCGATACTAACCATGTCGTCATTGTTTATGACTCAACGCGAGGATGCTCAGGGCATTCTCGACATCGGTAAACACTGCTTCAAGTGCCAGCGCTTGGACTTCTTGCCTTTTGCATGTGAGTTTTGCAACCACGTCTACTGTTCCGATCATAGGACGCTAGAACTCCATAATTGTCCCGGCCAGCGACCGCAGAGGAAAGTGACGCCGTCACCCGACTCCAAGGACTCCCGCGAGCCGGTGTCGTCGTTATTTCCCGATCGCAAAAGTGACATGAAGAAGGTCGACGAGCTGTTGAAGTTCCCTCCCAAACCTACGACAATCATGGAGAAGCAGTTCAGAGTTGGCGATGCAGCCAAGTCCACCACAAATGCATTTCTGAAGTTTGCTCGATTTTTACAAAAAGATAGAAAGAGCTCAAAGCAGCCCTCGTTATTATCATTCAAAAAAAAGTCAAAGACCGCAGACTTGATAGAGCTCAAGAAGGCTGCGCGCGGTGACCCCAAGGTGAGCCCCTCAGACCGCATATACGTGTGGGTCAAACTGATAAGCAGCGAAGAAACAGTGGCGAAAAAAGACGCCCTCTTCGTCAACAAAAATTGGCCCGCTGGTCGCGCCTTGGACATTGTTGCTGACTTGATGAAAATAAAAAACCTCAACAATACCACCACACAACCAGACGAGCGTTTGAATATGTTTGTGGTGGCCGCAGACGGTCAGCCCGAGCTCGTGAAGCCAAGCGAGCGCTGTACTCGGTTGAAAATGGGGGACGAGGTGTTTCTCGTTAGAGGTAGCGTGTAGAAGGCGCGTGTAGAAGGCGCCTCGTTTTCGCAGCCACAAATTAGTCGAATATTTTGAATAGAAGTGAAAATACACAGTAAAACATGTAAAGGCCGGTGAAGGTTGAGCACAGCCTATCGAACAGGTACACCCACCTTTGCCGGGTGGCAGTACACACCCTCACGGTCTTTTCTGCTCGTTCTCATGCTTACATTACTCTGGTGATGGCTGCTCCTCCTCAGCCCCACCACCACAACTCTATACGAGGAAAATAGTAACCTTCACCCCCACACCATCGTAAAATTCTAACTGCATCGAGAAAAGAAAAAAGAAACATAGCGGGTTGTGGCCACTGGTGCTACGAGCAGAGATCAGATCATTTGGCTCAGATCGACATCCAGACCGCTGAGGCCCGTGGTGCGCCATTTGCGGCCCTATATAAACCTCAGTGTCAACATTTTTGTGCTTTGTGCTATATGTTCGTCTCGTCAACCACTGCTAGCGGGAATCTGCGAATGCCCGGTAAGCTCAACCAAGAAAAAAATAACGAAAAAAAAAGAAAAACACCGCCAACGACGTGGCCCAAAATCACAGATGAAAAGCGCTTCCCATTCTCTCACTCACCATAAATCTAGACATTTTATTTTTTTGTTCGGTTCGCATCTGAGAGCACTCAACTGAAACCTCTTGTGTGAAGCTGTGCTTCTCCTTCACTTCTACTGTGTGCCGCCCAGAAAGTCCTCTGCTTGTGTAATCTCGGCTCGCCGATTCAAGCCTGGCCCTTCCTCCACCCCGACCCCGATTTGCGAGCAACTGCCTCGACACAGTTACAGCCGACGCACATAACTAAAGTTCACCCCTCGCCCCAAAAAAAACATCTACAACCTAGTCAACAACCCCGACCAAGTGGACGCTACATCTGCCACCACCTCGCACTGTGCCCATCTTCTACCGCCACACCTTGAGCTTGTGGACACCGCCAACCGCAACCAAAGCGCGCTTCATCTGTGTTTTTTTTTTCCTCGTTTTTGCGATACAACAACGACACGAGCCACTGACCGATAATTGCTGACGACTGCACTCCTGATGTCCACCAGAAACCAGTTGTCGTCCAACACGGCAGCTCTTGCTGCCGCCGCGGCGCACAACCCCTCGAGCGCCCCCACGTCGGCGCTGGCCTCGAGCAACAACTCCGTGGTGGGCTTGCACTACAAGATTGGCAAAAAAATCGGCGAAGGGCTGTTTGGGGTCATTTTCGAGGGCACCAACATAATAAACGGGGTTCCCGTTGCTATCAAGTTCGAGCCACGCAAGACCGAGGCCCCTCAGCTCCGTGACGAATACCGCACCTACAAGCACTTGCAGGGATCAGTCGGCATCCCCAACGCGTACTACTTTGGCCAGGAGGGGCTCCACAACATTTTGGTGATAGATCTCTTGGGACCTTCGTTGGAGGACCTTTTTGACTGGTGTGGACGCAGATTCTCGGTCAAGACTGTGGTGCAGATTGGCATTGAGATGTTAACGTTGATTGAAGAGGTTCATCGCCACGACTTGATTTATCGTGACATCAAGCCCGACAATTTCTTGATTGGTCGCCAGGGGCTCCCCGACGAAAACAACGTTCACTTGGTTGATTTTGGAATGGCCAAGCAATACCGCGACCCCAGAACGAAGCAACACATTCCCTACCGCGAAAAGAAGTCCTTAAGTGGCACGGCCCGGTATATGTCCATCAACACCCACTTGGGACGTGAGCAACTGAGAAGAGACGATTTGGAGGCATTGGGACACGTCTTTTTCTACTTTTTGCGGGGCCAGTTGCCCTGGCAAGGGTTGAAAGCGCCCACCAACAAGCAAAAGTATGAGAAGATTGGTGACAAGAAGAGAACCACGCCTGCGGTAACCTTATGTGAAGGCTTGCCGCGTCAGTTTGCTGAATACTTGGACTCGGTAAGGTCGCTTGCCTTTGATGCTGAACCCGCTTACGAGGAGTATAGAATGTTGTTTGTCTCCATCTTGGATGATTTGGGAGAACGCTGCGACGGAGACTATGACTGGTTGCATTTGAACGGCGGCAAAGGATGGGACTCCTCGATCAACAAGAAACCCAATTTGCACGGATACGGCCACCCTAACCCGCCAAACGAGAGGGAGAGAAGACACCGCGACCAAAGGAGAAGTCGCCAACAGCAGCAGCAGCAGCAACAACAATTGAACTCAACGCAGGGTATTTCGGGGTCTGCCGCTGGCCTCACAGCAGCGCAATTGCACCAACAAAAGTTACAACATCTTGTCAATAGACCGTTGCCACCGATCAAGCAGGAGCAGAACATTAGCGGACCGGACATGGGCACCAACAGCTCGGCAATGTACAAGGCCAGCCCGCAGCAGGGTGCCACCGCTGCAAAGAACTACGATCAAGCAGCGATCAACCGCAACCAGCTGTACGATCAGCACCAAATGCACCAGCCATCACACCAACAACAATTACACCAGCAGCAAGAGCCCATTGACGACGAAAAGAAGGGGTTTTGGGCCAAGATGTGCTGTCAATAGAACCGGTAGCTGCCACTTTTAGAATTCCGCTTCCGCCAATACATTATCATTACGGCATCTGCAAGCGTAGCGAGCCAAAGAGCGCTTTGATGCTTCATCTATATTGCTAATAACTTCCGAAATCTCTGTACGCGATCAAACAATCACGCACTCCTTCTCCTGGGCAGCCCTTTTGTCGCTGTCGAGCGTGCTTGCTGGCGAGGGCTGGGCGCGTTTCTTTGGCTTTTTGCCCTTGGTGAACTGAGCGACCCAATCCTTATCGAGCACTCTCTTCAAAGACTTTTCGTCTCCGTCTTCCGCGGCTCTCTTGTACCACTGCTGCAGTTCCTGCAAGCTCTTTTCGCAGCCGACCCCCTTTTCGTAGAAGTTGCCCAAGGCATACTTGGCCTTCGTGAAGTTGGCCTGTGCTGATCTCTTGGCCCATTCGAACGCTTCTCGGTCGTCCTTAGGTAAGAATGGCTCGCTGCCCACGAGGTACCACGCACACATGGCCAACATTGCTTCGGCGTCGCCGCCCATTGCTGCTTGTGTGTAGTAATGGATCGACAAGTTGGAGTCCTGTGGCACAATCTCGCCGATCTCGTAGTAGTGGCCCAATATCCGCGCCAGCTCAACGTGGCCCAAGGCAGCCGCCTGGCTGTAAAGCTCCAACGCATACTTTTCATCCTTGATCAAAATGTCTTTAAACCCGCTGAAATATATCTTTCCGAGCTCGTAGGGCGCTGACGCGGTCAACTCGGTGGCAATGTTGGCCGCGCGCGTGAGCCACTTGATCCCCTGCTGCTTGACATTGACATTGTTGCCCATGCCCATGCGATTGTAAAAGGAGTACACCCCCAACTTGTACATCGCCGCTGGGTGGCTTTTGAAGGCGGCCATTTTCAAATAGTCGATCGCCTTGCGGGCGTCTCTGCCGGTGCCGAGGCCCTCCTCGTAGCAGTACGACGTTCTGTAGGCACTCTCAACGTGGCCGTGCTTCGCGGCGGCCTGGAACAAGGCAAACGCATACTTGTTTTCGACTTTGCCGAGCGCGCCCGACAGGTGCGCGTCGGCGAGGAGATACTGCGCATCGACGTAGCCCTTGTCGGCCAACCGCCGAAGGTAGCGGAGCGCCTCCTTCAAGAGCTCCTTCTTGAGCTGCCCGTCGTTGACCGTAGACGGAGCCAGCTCGTCCGTGGGCTTGAGCCGGTCCAACGCCAACGACGACGAGCTCTTGGTGCGCACGTGCACCAGCTTGCGCGGGGTGCTCTCGCCCGAGTCGGACCCGGCGGTGCTCGAATGGACGTCACCATCCATCATGAGCGCCGTCTGCAACATGTACTGGGCGTACTGGAACAACACCATCGGGTCGTTGGACTTTTTAGCGTTCTGGCGGTACAACTCCAACGTCTTGATGCGCGGTACCGACCGGTGCAGGTTTTGGCCGAGGTACTGCTGAATGATGTTGTGGCCGTTGTCCAGCACGCTGATGGTGTCCAGGCGGTCGTTGAAGAAGGAGGAGGAGGAGGACACCGCGCGCGAGTGGCCGTAGCGCAAGGGGCTCTGCCCGGACGCTCCCGCATTGGCAACTGCGTTGGCGGCGGTCGCATTGGACGTGGTGGTGACGTTGAGATTGGACTCTGAGTACGACATGCTGCGGGAGCTCGCAGGACGCTGCTCCGCCATGTGGTTGAGATTGAAGTTGGTGATAGACGAGTTGGCCAGATGCAGGCGGAAGGTGGGCGACGTCGTTCCCAGCCGACTGCCCGCATTGGCGGCGCCGGCCGCCCTGCCAAACACCGGCGGCGGCGACTGCGGGTACGCGTGTGTGGCGTCCGGATTCGACGACACGTGAGAGCCCGACAGCGACGAGTCCTGCGAGGGCTGCGGCCGGTGGGAGAACTTGGGGCCCGAGAGCCCCGCGTTGCCAAACCCGTTGCCCGTTCCGGCTCCGTCGGCACGTCCGGGCGCGAGGTGCGTCGCGGCTAGCGCGTCCAGTAGCGGCGACCGCGGGGTGCGGGGGTCAGCCTGCGCGGGCTGTTGCCGCGAGTTTTGGTGAGTGTGCGGTGGCGGTGGCGGCGGCAGCGGCAGGAGTGGGCGCGGCGCAGTGGGCTCGACTGGGAACGGCTGCAGCACCTCGTCATCCTCCGCTTCGATGGGGTAGGGTGCCGCGGCCTTTTGTCGGTAAGGGTGGGACATGTGCGAATGCGACTAGATCCGGCGCCTGAAAACGTGTGCTGCGGTGGGAATGCAAAAGAAAAATGAGCGTGGGGCTGGCGAGGGCCTCGTGGGTGTCGATCGCCCGGGACTGAAGTGGCGGCTTGGCAAGAAGGGAAAGTTTATCCAGCCCCCAGAAGAGATCAAACAAGCTACGCCTGGTTTTTTCTGCCTGCTCCAAGCCTATAATATTTGCTTCTTTTTCGTTGCCCTATTTTTTTTCTCTTTAGAGTTTCCGTTCTTTATTTTTCCACAGCGAAGTGTTTTCGCTCCTGTGGCTGCCGGGTGTGTGAGTTTGGAATTCGTAGACGAGGATGAACGTGAGCGACTCCACGGAGAGACGACGTTTTTGGCGTGGATTCTCGGTCAACATCTTGCGCTATGTCTGGTGTCTACGTATGCAGCTGGCTGTGAGGCGTTTTTTTTCCTAGTATTGCATCACATTATACGCCAGAGAAAGCAATAGTGTGGATCAGAAGTATGCGGGCGTATTTTGATTGCCCGCAGTATCCTATCGCACTCACAAACGAATTCCAGCTCCCTGACGCCATCGTTGATGGTCTAGATCTGGCTTGCTTGGGCTATCGACCAACACTTCCACTTGCTGCCCCATATGCAACACATGTCCTGATTAGGGTGGATCAGAGCAGCAAGATCTTGATCTGGATTACGGTCACGTGCTGAAGCGCGCCACGCGGATAAGATATTGCATGCAGCAAAATAGACTTTAGTCGAAGGGGCAGGCAGACAACAACTGTAGGCGGTGGTGGGTCGCTCCTGTAGTCTTGCATACGCGTTTGGCTCTTTTTTGTCGTTCATTTGCTTCATTCTCTATCATCATTGAACGGCTACGACCTCCCCATCACGTTAAAAGTGGCCGCCACGATTCCGGCCAATACCACGCCCAAAATTGTGTACTTCTGCAACCACGAGCTGGCCTGCTTGTCGTCCTGCTCAACAAAGAGACGTGCGCGGTCCTCGGGATCCAACGAGTCAAGATTGTCGCGCACGCTGGGCCTGGGTGCGCCGTTCGGCTGCAGCTGCAGCTGCAGCTCCCGCTGCAATCTCAACTCCTCCGTTCGCGCCGCCTGCGTTTTCTGCTCTTCAATGTCGCGCCTATTTTGCGCCGTCAAGTCGGGAAACTGCTTTCTGAACCTCTGGTTTTCAGCAACGTTCCACGACTTGCTGTCGCGGGCGAGCCGCCTCTTCACCGCGTCGCTTGTTTTTATAGACCCCGTCGTGACCTCGTCCCCTGTCATGAACGACAAGAGCCCCGTCAAGATGGTGGCCACTGACCACGCCGGGTTCCACGTGTCAGGGTGAAAGTCGCTCATCGAGAGACAAAGCTTCGTGTTGCAGGCAAATCTGCCGTTCGGTGTGACCATCGATATCGAGGGGGGCTTGAAAGGGTACTCCGAGGGAAACCTCAACATTCCATGGTACTGCCCGTCTTCATAGGGTGTGCCGGGGGGGCCGGTGATGACATAATGCCACTCTAAGATGTTTTCATCGTTGGGCTTGGTGGTGATGTACGGTGGCGGAGCGGCCACGATGTTCTTGTACTCCTTCGTGAGCCTCTTTTGAGACTGTCTCGACGCCATGGGTGGAAAGGGAGCTGTGCAAGTTGAGGTGTCGGGATGACGCGAAGATTTCGGAAGTCCTATCAGATTCTTTTTTTGTGTTTCTCTTTTTGATTACGCAGTGTGGGGAGGCGCTGACAGAAAAAAGTATTGGGAACGAGTTGACATGCGCTGAGATTGTCGTGGTCCGACAGTGTCACACAACTTGATAGGTCTGTGGCGTATGGTTCTGACGTCTCGTGAATATCTGCGCGGGTTACTTTCTTGTGACCGAACGATCTGTAAGCCCTACATTTTGAATAGTTAGCGCCACTTATCTATATGGCTGCCACATTGCTAAGTGCTAGATGGTCCTGGCGTGACTCCGTTCACATCTGCCCTGCCCTCTCACGCTGCTCTCTTCCCCACCGCCACAATCACACTCTTGGCGATCAGGTAAACTTCCCCATCCACCGGTGACACTTTCTTCTCGAGCTTGCCACTTTCCATCGCCTCGATTGTCTTTTCCTCGCAGTGGTTCCTGATAAAGTCAGCGTGCTGCCATATGTGGGCCACGAAACCTTTACCCACGTTGATAGACTCTAGGCCCGCCACCTTGAGCACCCCAGATATCGTCTCAAACTTCAAACCCCCCATATGGCGCACGGCATGACTCTGTGCTGAGGCTCTCTCGACGTCGTCGTTGTAAAAATCAATAATGTATAAGTGACCGACGCCTGGCTTGAGAAACGTCACTAGCTTCTTGGTGATGCTTTCGTAGTCTTCGAAATGATGATACAGCAAGGTGCAAAAGATCTTGTCAAACTTGTTCTCGAACTGCAGGATGAGGTCCTGCTTGGTGGAGTCGAGGATGTCTAAGTTTTTGGTTTCAATTGAGACGCCAGTGTCCCTTTGAGAAAGCTTGTCGATCTTCAAGTTAAACCCATCTAAAAACGCCTGATTGATGTCAATGCCAGTGATTTTGGAGCCAGCGGGTAAAAAGGGCACCAAGTTTTCTGTCAACAAGCCCGTGCCACAAGCGAAATCCATGATGTTTAGAGGAGCTGAGTCCTTGTGAAATTCTGCAGATGCACTCGCGGGATAACTGATGACTGCAGTAGTGATGCCGCCCACGGGTTTGTGAGGGTCGCCGTACTCTTGACCAGAGAATGAAACCTTATCTGCTCGGGTGTCATACTCTAAAATAGTCTTCGCAAAGAGAATACTGAGTAGCTGCATAGACTCTCTTGCATCGTACTTCTCAGCCGAGCTAAAGGCCTTGATATTGGCGTCAATTGCAGCTTGGTGAGACATTTGAAAGACAAAGACGAAGCCAAGCCTTGAGGGAAGTGGGTGGTTATGCAAGTCGTGAGCGCGGTTGGTGTCACGTGATTATTCGGGGTATCGACCAGTTGGCGGTACACATTGACTGCAGCAGACGTCGCGTATATTGTGAAGTTAGACCCTGTAGTTGCTTGGGCTACCGGAGTGCGCGCTGAAATGCGGTAGTGAAATCACCTTGCACGGGTCTGCGACATCGGGCCATTTTTGGTCTTTCGATCCCGCACGGAAACATGATCCCGCGTGTCACGAAAACTTATGGGAGGAACCCCGACCAATATCGCATTTTGATTGAAATCGTCCTCTGGCAATGTTACTCTGTGACCGGCTCATATCTGGAGGCGTATCCTTGACCAGTATGTTTCATTCTAGGCAATGGACCAGGTTTTAGCTGCTAAGAGGCCGCTCTAGGGTTTTTTTGGCAGCCGACCTGGGGGCACTAAATCTGGTCAAAAGCCAAAATCCTAGAGAAGTCATATCCAGTTGTTATCTTGCTTATGCCTAAATGCTACCTTTGTGTCACTCGGTACCCCTATTTGCGGGCTCAATGATATGCTCTCCATGATATCATTAATTGTTGTTGGCGGTGGGACAGCCGCCGATAGATAAGGGACCATTTGTATAAATCAGGAGAAATAAAAGTTTAAATCATGGATTCTCAAGCTGAAAAAGGTAGTTAATTTGTGCAGATGGCTGCAATATTTCTTCTCTTCACCCTGGACGCACGTCAAAGTAGATTCATATTTAAGCCAGTTCCCACGATATGAAATCAAAGTATTGAAGCTTGATCACACTCGCATGTCAATCGATATCGCCGCAGTGAAGGCGGGGCATCTCGACAAAGCAATCCCCGAAGATACCTACGACGTCGACCTTGCACCCAAATTTCAACAGCTATTAAAAAAAGCTGGGCTCACCCCCGAATCCCTCACAACGATCAAGTTTGATCCCGGGAAGCACCTAAGGTACTATGCCCTCGATGACGACACCAGGACAGCTTTCGAGTCTACCAGAACGATCTCCATGGCGGACTTAGGATTGACAACGCCCCAACAAATCTCACCCATTGGAGTGTCTGACCCCTTTCCTCTCTTCACCGATGACGCAATTGCCATAATGAAGGCGGAAATCTTACAAAAGGGCTTGTTTATGAAATTTGCACGCTATGCCAATCAGTCAACCTCAGGGTTGGACTGCATCATCAGAGGGTATGTCAAAAAGAACAAAGACATTTACACTCCATTTGTCCACGAGGCGTGGACCCACCCCAAGACTGTTGAGTTGGTATCCAAAATAGCCGGAGTGGAGTTGGAAATAATCATGGATTATGAGATTGCCCACGTCAACATGGGATTGAAGAGTCAAATGGATGTCGAGGGGGAAACCATGCTTGCTGCTAGGACAAGAGCCTTGAGTGGGGACTCGGATGGAGAGGACATCCCGGCCATTGTGGGGTGGCATCGCGACTCTTACCCTTTTGTATGCGTGCTTATGTTGTCGGACACGTCCGACATGATTGGCGGCGAAACCTCGTTGAGATTTGGCGGCGAACATAAGGGCAAGTTCGTCTCGATAGATACCCCCAAGTTGGGTTCTGCTGCCGTGTTGCAGGGTAGATTGATAGAACACATCGCACCTAAACCCATAGGGACTTCCGAGCGGATCACAATGGTGACGTCATACAGAGCCAAGGACCCACTAAAGCACGAAGGGTCGGTGTTGCACACGGTCAAACCGGAAAATAACAATGGCTCAAGGTACAATGACTTCTATCCCGAGTGGATCAGATATCGATTGGACATCTTGGAGAAGCGCTTTGCCCACTTACGCGACAACATGACTGACACCGAGGGTAACTTCGAAAAGGAGTTTTGCGTGAACTATTTGAAGGAGATGGATGACTATTTAAGGTGTACACACGAGGAAATGAAGGCCGATGGAGCCTAGCTGGAGAAGAACGGAATATTCAGAGTCCTACTGAGATTGATTGTGCGATCAAGTGCCTTCAATTGTCAACTGGGTTATGAGACCTCCACCGCACAAGTTTAAAGTAAACCAAGATCATGGCTCCGTTGGAAGCACTGCGTGTGAATCCGAGACCCTGCTCGCCTCCTTCATCTTGAGTTGTGTTGTTTTCTGCTCGGCCCGCTCTGGTGGGTCTTTCTTTTGGTTCAAGAAGCTCTTGATCGAGATATTGGTGGGATGCTTTGACTGCCTCAGCCCAGCCAATACGGACTGGCCGACGTATGCGAGTTTGGAGTTCGATGGTGGCGACTCAATTGTGGGATTGAAAGACAAGTCCAAGTCACCGTTGTGGGAAGTCGAGTGATTTTCGAAGTTGTCTTCTAAGAAAAGGGATTGTTCATCCATGCTGGTGTCACTATCATTGATGGTGGTCGCGGCTGTCGCGGATACGCCCGGTGGTCTCAGTTGTATTTTCCGGTTGCTGGATGCAAAGTTTGGCGGTGCAATCTTCGAAAGCACCGATGCAGGTGGTAATCGTTTAGTTGGTGGAGACGATTTCAAGGGTGAGCGTGACCTCGAATCTCTCTTCGAGTCTCTTCGCAGATTCTGTGGTCGATCTGGCTGTGAGCACGACGTGAGCACCTCCTCCTCGCTCAACTTCAGTCGTACAAAAGCAGAAGTATGCTCCTCAATCATCGCGTCGTACTCCCCATTTATCAAGTTTTCGAGCTTGGTGATCAACAGGTCTTCCGTTTGAGATGCCATGTCCCCAGTTTGTTGTAAATTGACCAAGCCCAAAGAAAAGGGCTCCAAGTAGTGAATCAAGTAGTCGAACAATACCGACGAGTTAAACAAGATCTCCCTATCTAGGGCGTTCTTTACCGAGGAAACGAGGCTCGTGAAGATGACAGTGTTGTCGTCGGTCCAGCCGTCAAGCTCCTTCAATCTGTTGAGCGAAACCCGGTACAGATCCGAAAAAATGAGCTCCAAAGCATCATTGGGGGCTGAGTATCGGTTTTCAAGATCTGTCACCTGTACCGAGGTCTTTTGTACGAGTTGCTCTAATAGCGAGACAAAAGTGTCATTGACGATTGGATGGCTTTTGATCTCTTCCACTAGCAACTCGGCCTCAACCTTTTGGAGAAGTAAAAGTTTTCTTTTGGCCAATAAATGGTACTTCCTCCATTTCTCTTGTGTGTGCCGTGCCAACGATTTCTGGATCGCATCAACGGCCTCGATTGTCAGTTGTAAACATTTGGCCAATCTGTCACTATGCTTCTGCACTTCCAAGTGTATGGCTTTGTCCTGACGCGACCTCAATTCCTCAATTTCTTGACGCTGTTCAGTGATCATTTTGAGATACGACCCAACGTGACGATCCAAGTTGCGTTGGTTACGGATCACTTTGGTTTTGATCTCCTTGGCTCTGTCGGCATACTTGAGTGTGTTCAATGTTTCGTCATAGTGCTGCAGCGATGGCGAGATGCACACAATCATCACCGTCTTGCAGTTGCCACCCAACGAAAACTTGAGCAAGCGCGTGAGCTTGGAGTCGCGGTAGGGGACATGATTTTTGCGGCGTGGGTCACACAAGGCATTGATACAGTTGCCCAACGCCAAAAGAGACTTGTTGATGTTGGCACCTTCATTTAACCTCACGCCGCGGTTTTTGGTGGCCGCTGCTCGTTCGCTACCGGCAAGATCAATGATTGAAAATGTGGCAAACGTTTGGCTCTCCTCCATTTCAATCATGCGGTGAGGCTTTTGCATCACATTGATCTGGAGCACCGCGTGTGAGCGTGACAGCGTCAAATTGGCCTCGGTGGGGCTGCTGGTGCGGTTGGCGTTACCAAACATTATCAAGTCCATCACTTGCTGCACCAGTTCCGGGCGATGCGTCGAGAGATGGGATACCAGAATTTTTTGTTGCGAGTCCTCCCGGATGACAAGCTTCTTGAACGACGTTTCGGGGCTAAGGAGGTCTCTAATGGTTTCGTTGTAGATTTCCAAGTACAGCAAGCTGATATCGACGTGCTTGGTGCCCTTTAACTCATCGATGCGCTGAAACAACTCCTGCATCGTGAGGAAGATGACGCCGGGCAGGTCTAGCGACCCCAGGATGGTATGCGTCTTGCCGCAGCCGGTGGCGCCATAGGCGAAGATAGTTGCATTGAACCCGTCCAAGACCGAGTCGAGCAAGGGCTTAGTGGTTTGCTCGTACACATCCTGCTGGCCCGCGGAGGCGTCAAATAGTCGATCAAACACAAAACGGTGTTCTCTGATGCGCGAGCCGCTGCCGCTGGCGCCGCCCTTGGCGCTGCCACCGGGGAAAGCGCGCTGCTGCATGTGTGCGAGCGGGTTGGTCTCCGGCGGGTCAAAGATCAACATGCGATCATCCACGCACGACACAATCCTGCGGATGCCGCGCGGGGAATAGTAAGACAACGGCGAGGTGGCCCCAGGCAGTGCCAGCTCGCCATTGTGTCTGGGATCATGCGCAAACGCGCCGTCCCCGACAAATGGGCGCTCGTCGCTCTGCACAATTAGGTTACGCTCCTCGGCCGGAGTAAACGGCCGCACTCGTACCGCCACTGTGATCGAGCTCTCTTTACTCATGCACAAGAGAAGTTTCAGTCTACAGTGGCTGTATGTGATGCGTGGGGGGTGGCTGCTGCGAGAGTCTCTGTGTACATCACTTTTGTTTACCTCTTCGTTGCTCCTGCAGAAAGACGCGCTACAACTTTTGTTTTCGCGCGAGCCGTGCTTCTGTGCTACTGGGACGGTTCGAAGAGGGGAAGCCGTAGGGTGGCGCTTTACTTACCGCCGCGGCCACTGACGTAAACAGGGGCGGTGCTATAATATGTAAAAAGTCGTATCAGCTGGCACCATTGTATTTGCCTCAACATGGTCGGGAGCCCTCGTATTTGTATTTGCGCCGCGCCGCGGGTATCCAGAGCCACACGAAAGATGCACACTATTCGCAATAGGCCGTGTGCAGTACGCTTTGGCACGAGGGCGACTTAGTATACAGCGAGCAACCTCGAGAACTCAAGTATCCTCAGGTATGGCTGACACGCAGGGCACCGCATCGACGCAGTCGTCTGCGATCTCGTTGATCAAAACCATTATTGGCGCAGGGCTTCTCTCTATGCCATTGGCGTTCAGCACCGACGGTTTATTCTTGGGGTTTTGGATCATCTTGCTTGCCGGCTTGACCTCTGGCTATGGGCTCTTTTTGCAGGCATACGTGGCTAAGTATGTCCCCTCGGGCAACGCCACTTTCTTCAACCTTTGCTCCATTACGTACCCGTCTTTACTGGTTATCTTTGACGTGGCGATCGCCATTCAGTGTTTCGGATGTGCGATCCTGTACTTGGTGTTGATTGGCGACTTGATGCCTACCATTGTGCCCAATTACGGCAACACCTCGTTTTGGATAGCGGCCCTGTCCGTAGTTTGTGTTCCCTTGTCCTTCATGAAGAACTTGGACTCATTGAAGTACACCTCTATCTTGGGGTTGGTGGCCATTGGATACATGTCCTTATTGGTTGTCGGTCACTACGTGGCAGACGATATCCGTGATCCCGATTTGAAAGGCCCCGTGAGCTGGTGGCCGCAGTCAATTCTGGCGATCTTTTCAACGTTTGCAATCATTGTGTTTGCCTTTACGGGCCATCAAAACATGTTTTCCATAATCAACGAGTCCAGAAACAAGTCGTTGCCGTCACTCGCGGTGTTGATTTTGGTGGCCATTGCGGTGCTGGCAGCATTGTTCATCGTGGTTGGCTTGACGGGGTACTTGACGTTTGGACTGCACGTGACGGGCAACATCATCTTGCTGTACCCTGCGGCCATATCAACGACGCTCGGTCGATTTTGCATAGTTTTCATGGTGGTGTTTTCATTTCCCTTGATGATACATCCGGCCCGCATCTCTGTCAATAATATCTACTATTGGGTGCAGCAGAGGATTACGGGGCCACAAGTGCCACCTCAACGGCCCATTGCAGCGTCCGAAACAGAACCCTTGTTGTCAGGACTGTCCTCCAGCGCCCGTCCCGTTTTGGAGGCCCCCGTGGTGCCGTTATCGGCAGCCACATTCAACGTGTTGACCACCCTACTTTTGGCGGTGGGGTACGTCGCTGCCATCACCGTCAAGTCGTTTGCGTTTGTGTTGACGATTGTCGGCGCCACGGGCTCGACGTCGATCTCGTTCATTTTGCCAGGTTTGTTTGGTTTCAGCTTGATTGGCAGCGAGCTGCAGCACCCCTCCAAAGTGGAGAAAGTCCTCAAGGCGCTCTCGTTGGCGTTGGTGGTGTGGGGGTTCTTGGTGATGGCCTTGTGTCTCTACACTGCGTTACTCTTGTAGCTTACATGCATTAATACAACTTTTGTAATCTCATCTACTTGAACTTAGAGGGTGGGTTGTTCAAGCCCTTGGCGGTGGCGGGCAACGCCCTGATGCTTTCGATCCACTTGTTGACCAAGGGCCATTGCGCTGGGTCAATGTCGAGACGGTGAACCAAGTTGGCCCACGGGAAGGTGGCAAAGTCCGCGATGCTTAAATGGTCGCCCACGAGGTACAAGCCGTTGTCCTTGTTTCTCTCCAAATACAACTCCAAGACGCCGTACAACCTTTTGGTCTCGTCGGTGTACCTTTGGATGCCATAGGGCACCTTCTCCTTGCTGAAGAGCTTGAAGTGGTTGCATTGGCCTTGCATGGGGCCCACGCCGGCCATCTGGAAGTACAAGAGCTCCAACTGCTTGTAGTACAAGTCGGTGCCCACCTTGTACGAGAACTTGTGTTCAGTGTCATACGTGTCGGCCAAGTACTGCAAAATAGCGCCCAGCTCCGAGAGGGTGATGTTGCGGTCGGAGTCCACCAAGGTGGGGATCCGGCCGTTGGGGTTGAGCTTCAAGAACCAGTCGCTCTTTTGCTCCCCGGTGGAGATGTCAATGGACTGGATGTCATACTTGAGCCCCAAGGCCTCCAAGAAGATGCTGACCTTGTGGCCATTGGGGGTGGCGGCGGTGTACAATTTGAGACCCATGGTGTGAAAGAAATTAGGGTTATTGAGAGAAAGGTTACGCTGGCAGCAAAGCAGGAGGGCTATATGCCACAGCTGGGGCAGGCGCTTAGTAATGCGCAACGCACGGGGTGTGTGGGACGTATGCCGGACTACCCCACGCCGGTTGCTATCATGAGCCGCCAACGAGAATGTACAGATGGGCATATACGTTCGTGACCCCGCCACGGCACAGGCTTTGCTGCTACCAGAGCTGAACTGCCCGGTACCGGCTAGTTCGCTCAGTCGCTGTCCACAATGGCGCAGTATGTCGCCAAAATGAGAGATTGCCGCGTGAGATGACAATTTGAGGCTGCGAGACAGCCGTGCGCAAAAATAACGCGCCGCGTCGACTCCGCTACACCACCGCGTCCCGCTTCGTTCAGTACATTAAAGATCTCTATAAGTGGGAGACGGACCGCTCCCTGCATCGGCGGCGTCACTTGCTCACCTTCTCGACCCCGAACTTGTCGGTTTTTTCCTTGGCCGCCTCGTGCTGCGCTTCGTCCTCGCAGTCGGTGTCGTCCTCGTCGCTGCGCACGTCGTCGGCGCCCTTGCCGCGCACGACCTTGTATGCCACCTTGCAGATCAAGTACATCCACACAATGGTGATGACTTGCAACCCGCCCAAGAGCCCCAAGAAGGTGCGGATGATGTTCTTGGACCAGCAGCGGTGCTCATAGGTGTTGCGCCAGCACTCCATCTCGGCCATCTTGGGCCCGGCGTTGAGGTAGGCGTGGTAGAAAATGACGTTATAGAGTCCGTGCCGCAACACGATCCACGCCACCAAAAAGAGCATAAACATCAAGTCGCAGAGCCGCAGAAACCCCAGGTACTTAAGCATCTTGGCGGTGATCAACAAGATGTCAACCAGGTCCATGATCATCATGATGGCGTGCCCCACGCGGCCAAAGTAGTAGTAGTACAGGCCCACCACGAGCAAGAAAGTGATCACGTGATGCGAGAACATCTGCCAGTGATCCTTTCTGCGTTCCTCCAACTGGATCACAATCATTTGCTGGATCCAAAAGGCAATCAGGATGAGGTAGTATTTTTTGAAGAGCGGCGCCAACTGGTGGTGCGGCCACCCGATGTACAAGTGATCCAACTTCATTACCCAGTAGGGCAGGCCCACGTAGAGGTACACCCCGAGGGCAAACAGACACGTGTAGTAGAAGTTGGACCACCCTTGCTCGGCGAAGCGCGTGATGGCCTTGCGCAGGCGGATTTTGCACCCGTGCACTGCGAGCGGTGTGAACACGTACTGCATCACCGCGGAACGCAAGAATGTCAACGTCACCACCCAGAACACCACGTAGTATATGTCGTCGGTGCCGATGGCGTATAGCGTTGGCGATGTGTGTGGTATCGCGTACAGCAAGTGGATGAACTTGGCGGTGTAGCGTCGCCACGGCGCGTAGAGCACGTGCACCACGTACAACGCCGTCAACAACAATCGCAGGATGTGGATCTGGTTGCGCTCGATGGCGGCGGCCATCAGGCGCGAGTAAGCGTCGTCACCGGAGGCGCCGCGGGCGCTAGGTGGCGTGGGCGTGGCCGTAGGTGCGGGCGTGGGCACGATGGTGGGCGCGCCATCGGGGCCGTTCAAAGCGCTGCACGCAGCGGCGGCCGCGAGCTTGGCGGCGGCGCCCCTGGCGGCCGCGGGCTGCGGCGGCTGCGACGGTAGCGGCGGCAGCGTGTGGGCGGAGTGCGGCATAGCTGGTGGCTCCATTAACAACTGGCGTGTATCGCGGGCGATGCTTGCATACACGTAGCGTTCAGCCTCTCGCACTTTTTTTTTTCTTTTTCAGTCGGGCGCAGCAGTACCAAACTGTGAGTGCCGCGGTGCGAAGGTGTCTCTGCAAGGGTCGCAAGGGGTCGCTGCAAGGGCCGGGTCGCCTGGGCTCTAAGGACGTTGAGGAAAGAAAAAAAAAAGAAAACCCAACCACACGAGCTGTGTGCGGGCGAGCGTGCGGTGGGCAGATGAGATCGAGAGCTGAAATTTATTTTTGTAACAGGCGGGAAGGGTTGTTCCAATTTCGCCGCGGCGCGTCTGCGCGCGGTGGCAGCAATGGCGCTGCCAAAGGCGGGCGGTGTTGGCGCGCGCACGAAACCGCCTTCAGCGATTGACAAACATGTACAGAATGGCCTTTTTGACCGCAGCCTCGTCGTAGCGGTTCCAGACTGCATACAAGTTGATCAAGTCCTGCAACGCCTCCACCACCTCGTTGAGATTGACGTGGGAGCGGGCCAAAAACTCCTTGAACTGGTGGGCGCGCGCGTTGTGCGGGGTGGCGGCGGGCTTGGGGCCGGTGGCGGCCATCGTGATCAAGTCGTCGATGTGGATGTCGCTGCCCGCGGCGGCGCGCGCGCCCGCCACATCGGCGCCCGGGCGGCCCACCACCACCGTTATGTAGACGGCGGTGATAGCGATGATGTGCGGCGGGAAGAGAAGGTGTAGGTCGGTAATATAGCTGTCGTTGATGATCGACCACGAGTTTTGCAACTCGTCGTCGGTCAACACCAAGTGCAGCGGCGTGCGCGCCGCCTGCGCGCTAAAGTAGTCGCGGAGCTGGAGGAGCGCCTTGTACGGGTGGTGCACCACAAGATACAGGTCCATCTCCTCGATGAGATAGAACTCAAACTCGGCCACCTTGGTGATGTCCTGCGGGATGTACTCGGGCCAGAGGTTGCGCGCCTCCAGCGTGATGAAGCGGATGTGCTGCGGACACTCCTCGATCTTGCACGCCACGTACAAGCACGTGGTCACGAGGAGGTACGGGTTGACCTCCTTGAGCGACACGCGCGTGAGGAAGCGTGTGAGGTAGATCTCCGCGGTGGCCAACGCCACCTGGCGGATGTTGAGCCGGCGGCCGAGCTTGGCCAGCAAGTTGTGGAGATATATTCGCGTGTTGGCGTCGTGCACCACCTCGGGGGTGCCGCGCACGAGCCCGCTGTGGATCATCTTGCGCTCGAGCGCGAGCAAGCGCCGCCGCTGCTCGTGCAACAGGTAGCGCGTGAGCTGCCACTTGGTGCGCTGCGTCAGCGTCCAGAAGTCGGCGGACATGCGGTAAGGAAGCACCGAGACGGGGTGACCTAGAGGGTCACGTGGAGTGCGGACCAAGCGGCGCCGCTGCGGGCGCGGCCCAGCGCTGCCCCGCGGCCTCGGCGCGCCCCGCGACCCCACCGAAAAAAGACGCCCCACACGCCCGGCTGCTCACGCCCTCCCGCCCGCCGCATCCTCCCTTGGTTCCTCCTCTTCTTTCCCTCTCGCTTCCCTTCCCTCCCTCTCGCTTCCCTTCCCTCCCTCTCGCTTCCTTGCCATGCCCAACTACCACACGTCGCAGCCCGCCACCGAGACCGCGATCGACCGGTCGGTGCCCGACTTCCCCATCGCGCAGGGGCTGGACGAGGAGCGCTACTTCCAGACGCACGCGGCGCCCGAGTACTTGGCGGCGCTCGAGGCGCAGGTGCGGCAGTTTGTGGCCCACCACCTCCACACCGGCAAGCGCATCGCGCTCGTGACACTGGGCGGCACCACGGTGCCGTTGGAAAACAACACCGTGCGCTTCATCGACAACTTCCTGGCGGGCACCCGCGGCGCCACGCTGGCGGAGTGCTTCCTCGAGCTCGACTACGCCGTCATCTTTGTCCACCGCGAGTTCCTGTTGTTGCCCTACCTGCGGCACTACCTGCACACCACCAACAACTGCTTCCTCGACTACATGGAGGAGCGCGACGGCCGCGTCGAGATCAAGCCGCAGTTCGCGCCCGACATGCTTGCGGTGTTGCGCAAGTACCGCCGCGCGCAGGCGCTGCAGCTGCTCTTGTTGGTGCCCTACACCACCGTCAACCAGTACTTGTACACCTTGCGGCTGGCGAGCCAGTGTCTCCAGCCGCTCCAGGGGAAGGCGCTCTTTTATTTGGCCGCCGCCGTTTCGGATTTTTTCTTGCCGCAGCTGCGCATGCCGCAGCACAAGATCCAGAGCCAACTGAATGGCGGCAAGTTGGTGGTGGACTTGGAGCAGGTGCCCAAGTTCTTGCGGCGCCTCGTCGACCTGTGGGCGCCCGCGGCGATGATTGTGCTGTTCAAGTTGGAGACCGACGGGCTGATTTTGCTTGACAAGGCGCGCGCCGCGTTGGAGCGCTACCAGCACCAGTTGGTGATTGGCAACCTCTTGCAGACGCGCAAGTGGGAGGTTGTGTTTGTGCGGCCCGGGGGCGCGCCGCACTGGGTGCGGCTCACCGACGACGAGCGCCGCCGCGGCGTCGAGATCGAGTCGGTGTTTGTGCCCGAGGTGGCGCGCCAGCACTCCGAGTGGATCGCAGCGCACCCGCTATAGGAAACTGACGCCGATGCCGTACTGTAGGCCCTTGCGCACGGCGTCGCGCTCGCGCGCCACCAACGGCAACACCACGTTGAGCTCGAAGCGCGCCATTGGGTGGTTGTAGAGCACGCCGACGCCGCAGCTCACCAGCGCGAGGCGCAACTGCGCCGCGGCCGCGCGCCACTGGCGGCGGTCGTCGAGCGGCGCGAGCGCGCCGGCGTTGACGAAGTGGTGGAGGCGGAAGCCGCTGTCGGCGCCGAGGCGCGGCACCCGCAGCACGAGCAGCACGCCGCCGCTGACAAACGCGTTGCCGCCCAACGCCGAGTTGAAGCTCTTGGGCCCGAGCCCGTTGAGGGCAAACAGCCGCACGTCGTTGGGCCCGCCGAGGGTGAAGCGGTCGAGCACGTGACTGCCGCCGCCAAACGGCACGAGCACGCCGGCGCGCGTGGTGACAATGACGCGGTGGCTCGGCCCCACCGCCGCGGTGTGCTGGCCCTCCACCACCGCCTTGGCGAAGCGGAAGCGGCACGCGGGCAAGAGCCCGCTGTACTCGAGCCCCAACCGCACAAGGCGCCCGCGCGAGGGCAAGTGCGCGTTGTCTCGCGTGTCGTAGCGCCAGTTGTAGAGCACCAGCAGCCGCCAGTCGTTGCCCAGCTGCGCCGCCACCGCCATCGCCCGCAGCCGCACGTTGGACAAGACGCGCCAGCTGTGCTCGACGCTGAGGTCGTGGTTGGCGCCGGCAAACTGCGAGAACACCCGCGCGGTGACGCCCTGCACGCGCGCCTCCGCGCCGAGCCAGTCCAACTGGCGCGTGTTGGTGTACGCCTGCGCCTCCGCCATCCACTGGCAGCGGTTGAAGAGCGGCTGCGCGTAGTTGAGGAGGTACAGACTGCGCGTCTTGGTGCCGGTGACGGCGTCGAACGCCACGCTCTCCCCGCCGCCAAAGAGGTTCTTGAGCTGGAACTGCACGTAGCCGTCGCCCTCGCCGTTGCCAACGTTGGTGCCCGTCTTGGCGTAGAAGCGCCGGAGTGGCGTGAGGTGCACGACGGGGGTCACGGAGACTCCGCGGCGCCCGAGCCCGAGAAGCCCGCGCCCCCCGCCCTCCAACAGAATGTGCATGCGCTCGACGGCACCGCTGTCGGCAAAGTTGCGCAGCACCGCGTCGATGGCGCGCGCCAACTGCGCGAGCGTCATGGCGGGCACCGCCAAGGGCGCGATCTGGCGCTCAACGAACGCGTCGCGGAAGCCCTGCGCGTTGGTGACGTGCACCAGCGCGATGCGCACCGGCTGCGACGCCTGGTCGGCGAACAACGCCTCCATGTGCTGGCGGTACTGCGCCACCATCGCTTCCTGCTTGCGCCGCTGCCACCGCTGTAGCTCGAGCTCGCTCTCGGTGGCGCGCGCAGGCGTGCCGCCCGCCGCGAGTCTGTCCACCATCAGCTCGTGTTCCAGCATGATGTGCCGTGAGGTGGGCGGTGGTTCGCTAAGTCATCGTGGTAATGTGCAGGAGGGTGCAGGAGGGTGCAGGAGGGCTGCACGGGCTGCGGGCGGCTCAGGCCAAGTCTCGAGCTGGCCAGCCAGTCAGCCAGCCAGCTGGCCAACTGACTGGCCATTGAGCGCAATATCTGAAAGGTACAGCGGTCGCCGTCTTTGGCCCAATCGCCTGGTGTACTCCGTATGGTGATTTTATCAGGGTCTGTGGGCAAGGTGACGCAAATATCTCACACATTGCCCCAGGTTGCAACACCGCCAGGGGACCAAAACTGACTTCAAGAGTGCCGCCCAAGGTCGACTGCAAGAGTGCCGCCCAAGGCACTTCAAGAGAGGCCACGCCGCGCCCCACACCTGCAGGCTCAGGTCGTTGCACGATCTCGCTCCAGGCGCTGGTGTACTGATGGTGGCACTGGAACATTGCAGCCATTGCGCACTTTGCGTGCCGCTCACGCAGTTCTCGCTACGCTCTCGGCTCTGCTATCGTACATTCTCCATTCCTCTTCACTATCTTACAATGTGACGCCGAACGTCAATCCGCGGGGGAGATGGCCACCTGCGGCACCACTAGGTCATCGTCGTCGTCACCGTCGATGCGCACCCCCGACGGGTTGTCGCGCTCGTTCTCGTCCTCTTCAAGCAACTGTCGTATGCACTCCTTGCCCGCCTCGGTCTGAAAGTGCCGCCGCAACGCGTCGGCGCGGGCAAACTTCTTGCCGCATCCGTAGGGCTCGCCCGTCTTGAGCACGCCCTTGCACTGAAATTTTTTCTCCCCCGTGTGCAAGTCCTCGTGGCGCTTGCGGTCGTGCTGGCGCGCAAACGCCTTGCCGCACACGTTGCAGATGAAGGGTCGGTCGTCGGTGTGGGTGCGGAGGTGCGACTTGAGGTTGTACGGTCGCGTGAAACGCTTCTCGCACAAGTGGCACGCATAAACCGAGGGGTGTTTTTGCGAGCGCTTTGAGGGCTGGTTGGGTGACGCCAACTCGAGCATCTTCTCGCGCAGCGCCACGCCCCTGGCGCCGTAGGTGGGGCCGACGTCGTATTCCTCGCTCTCGTCGTCGTCATCGTCGCCCTCGTCGCCTTCCTCGTACGGCGACGAGCGCGAGAGCGAGCGCGAGCGCGAGCGCGAGCGTGTCCCGGCCTTGAGCAGGTGTGCTCGTCTGCGGCCGAGCTTCATTGTTTGGTGGTCCTCCGGTTTGAGAGAGTCCGAGTAGTCCGAGAGCGGGCTGGCGCCGCCGTTGTGCGGCAGCACGGGCGCGGCGGCGTGCGGCGCTGCGAGGCTAGCGTGCGGGCTCGTGTGGAGCAGGGTCTGCGACGAGTTGGAGAAGAGCGACGGCGTGTGGTTGGCGGCCGTCACAGCCGGGGCCTCCTCGATGCTGATCACCACGTCGCCCGGCGGCGCCACACTCTGAAATCGCGAAAGATTGTTCTCGGTGAGCATGGTGGGCCACTGAGATGGCTGCGGCTGTGGCTGCGGAACTGGCTGGGGAGCGTGGGGCGCTGGCGGCTTTTGGTAGATGTGCTGCAGCACAAACGGCGTGAATGCCGGGGGTGCCGCCGCCTGAGCCTGTGTCTGAGCCTGTGTCTGTACCTGTACCTGTGCCTGTGCCTGTGCCTGCATCTGCTGCCTCTGAAACTGAGCCTCGAGTAGCTGCTGCTGCTCAAAGTTTCGCTGCCGCTGGAAGTACATGGCGTCCATGGCCGGCAAGTTGGTGCTCAGGATCGACCCGCCCAACGCGATCTCGGTGTCAAAAGTGCCAAGAAACAGCTCGGGCGGATTGCCGTAGTCCAGGAACTGCGACACTGCGTCCATGTAAGGGCTGGCGGCGTTCAGCAGGGCGTCGGAGTAGACAGAGTTCTCGCGCAGGGTCGCGTTGCTGCGCAGCAGTCCCGGCGGCGCTAGCAGGCTGTTGAGCTGCTGGAGGTTGTTGGAGTTAAGCGAGAGCGCGTCGCCACTGGCGAAGCCCGGCACAAAGAGCTGCTGTGCGAGCGACTGCGTGCTGGAGGAGCCGTGAGTCGCGGGGGACTCATCGTAGGCAGGCTGGCTGACGATGTTGAAAGTGGGAACCTCGAACTGGTACTGCGGTGGCGCCAGTGGCGGCGCCAGCGGCTGCACCGGTCGCTGCGGCGGCGGCGCGTCCAGAAACGCATGGATGCTGGTGTACTCGTCTGGCGTCGTGAAGCCCGAGCTTAGCCCGTTGGGGTACTGGCTCGGGGGCAGGAGGTTTAGTAGCTCGTAGAACGGGTCTTCGAGGTCCCCGTCGACGCCCGTCACGGCATTCTGGGACATGGCGCGAACGGTGGGGCCGGGCGGGGGTCGGGGCCAGTGTGGGTGAGGCGTAAGCGGCAATAGGGGCCGAATGTGGCCGGCGTTGGGTGTTCACTGGGGCGCTCGTGCGGGCCGGTTGCGTGCGATGTGCTGTGAGTAGCTGGCGCGGAAGGTCGCAGGCAGTTGGGCTAGCGGAAGAGTGTTTGGCGCCCGCAATTCTTTTTTATTATTTTTGGCGTTCTGCATACAGATGCAGTTTGAGATACGTAGGTGCAGCTCAACTGCAAGGGTCTGGGCGGCACGGGTGGCGTGGCGGGCTCCGAAGAGGAGGATCCGACGCGGCGAGGCGCACGCAGACGGGAGCCGCAAGCGCGGAGCGACGAGGCGACCACCCGGATGCCCCGCAAAGAAGGCTGCCACCGGCCGTGGAAGCGGGTGTGCCCAGATGGGCGAAGGGGGAGCTCTGGCGGCCACTACGAGAATCCGTACTTAGCAGGTATCCCAGCGTCGGGGCAGAGACTCCTGGTGCTCGATCTACATGTGGAGATGTCTGTGGGGTCAGGCTGTTTTTCCGGGGCCTGACGTGACAGCTTTTTTCCGGGCACGCAGCGAAAAAGTGTGACTCGAGCTCCGCCCGGCCGCTATGCAGCGCCCGGTCGATGCATGCAAAAGTCCGCCACGATGTGCCAGACGTCCGGGGCAAACGTCTTGACCTTTTCGAGGTGGGCCAACGTGACCGTGCCGTACCGCAGCAAGTGCTGCAGAGTGGCAGCGACAAAGGCGTCGAACTGGTCGATGGCGACGTTTTCGTGTATGTGCAACACCGCCTCGCGACACAGCGTGTGTCGCTGTAGAATCTGGCAGCTCATCTCCCAGCTGTCGCGCGACGTTGGGAGGAGCCCCAAATTGATGTGCCTGAGCGGCACGTGCTGCGCGCCCCAGAGCTGCTCTAGTCTGGCGGCTGCATGCACGTTGGACTCGTGGAAGATGAACGCGCGCGTGCCTGCAGATAGGAGCTGGCGGTAGCGCGCAGCACTAAAAGGTTGCAGCCGCGCCACAACGGTATAGGCCACGCCGTTGGCCGCCAACCCGCGCTTTAGCCCCTCGACGGACCACGGGTTGAGCTCCCACCCAAACACGATGGCGCCGCGCTTGAGGTACGAGAGCGCGAAGTAGCCGATACCGCAGTACATGTCGGCCACCACGTCGTTGCGCTCGAGGGCAAAGGTCTCCAACACGCGCTTTTTCTCCTTGATGTTGCCCCGCGAGAACATCGTGTAGCGCGGCGCCCACAGCTGCACGATTCCGTTCTGCACCACCGTGCACCAAAACGCCCGCGCAAAGTCCTCCGTGGTGGGCGCCGCAAAGAGCTCGGCCGTCGGCGCCGGACCGAAGTCGCCATAAATTGGTATCAAGTTGAACGGCCGTCGCATCACGTCAGCCTCAACGATGGGCTGGTTGACGCCGATGTGGGTCACGTGCGGGAACATCTGCGCGAGCAAAAGCGCGAAAAAGCGCGCGTGGGGGCTCCACACAGCGTGGTCCAACGTGTTAGCGGGGAATAGCACCATGGGCGCGTACACCAGCCATTTCTTGGGCAAGTGGCGCTCAAGCTGCTGCTGCTGCGGCGGTGGCACCCCTTGCTCACGGCAGTACTGCAGTAGCACCGCCGCAATGGTGGCCGCCCTATGTGGCACGTGCAGGCGCCGGTAGCAGCACACCCGGTAGGGGCACGAGATCTGCATCAGCGCCAACGCGCGGTCGCGGTCGCCATGCGCGACCGTCGTGTACACCATCGCCACGCCCTCGGCGGTGTCGATCTTGCGGGCCTTGTTGAGCGCCCCATGCGCCTCGAGCTCGCTCTTGACGCGCTTGACGTGGCGCACGTCCGGCACCGCCAACGCCACGCACTGCTCCGCGTCCTCCATCGCCCTTGACCTTTTTTTCATTTGTGCCCTTTTTTCCGTCCTCTATTGCCGACAGCTGGCGTGCCAGGCCCACTTTGGGATCGTGGGTAGCCCCGAGCCCAATCACTCGCGCGCGCGTTTGTTCGGCGCCGGCGGAATCCTTCTCTCGGCAGCCACCGCCTCCTCGCTCGATCTCACCGCCCCGGCTGCGCTGGCTTTTTGTTCTGCCGCACGCTCTCGCCCCGCCCGCCCGTAAAGCCCGCGGTCCAGCCGGATTGCATTCGTCACTTTTTCACTCCGCAATTTCGCAGCCACAGCACAGTGCCCATGTCGGAACACGCTGAAGCCATGGCGGCGGCCGCGGCGCCGGCGCCCTCCGCGGCGCCCACAGTCGTGCCGTCCGCGCCGTCCCCCGTGCCCTCGCTGCATTCGCCGGCGCCGTCTGTATCGTTGGCAACGTCGGCACCTTCCTCCGCATCCTCGGCGCCGCCGTCCGCGCCGTCGGTGCCGTCGGCGCCGGCGGCGGCATCTGCTGCCTCCCCTCTGCACGATGCCAACGCCGCCTCCGCCGTCGCCGGCGGCCGCGAAACCTCCAACAAGATCCTCTACGTGGGCATGCTCCACAAGTCGGTGCCCGAGGACGCCGTGCGCGAGGTCTTTCTGCTCGAGACCCCGATCCACAGCATCAAGCTCTTGAACGACAAGAACAAGCCCGGCTTCAACTATGCATTTGTCGAGTACGACACCCCCGCGGCCGCGCTGGCGGCGTTGGCGCGCTTGAACGCCACCGTGCTCGGCAGCACCCCCATCAAGGTTAACTGGGCGTTCCAGCTGTCCAACATACACGCGGAGGCCGACGAGCCGCTGTTCAACGTGTTTGTGGGGGACTTGTCGCCCGAGGTCGACGACGAGGCGCTCAGCAAGGCGTTTGCGGCCTTTGGCAGCCTCCGGCTGGCGCGCGTCATGTGGGACATGCAAACGTCGCGATCGCGAGGGTACGGCTTTGTCAAGTTTGAGCGCGAGCACGACGCGCTCGAGGCGCTCCAGAAGATGAACGGCGCGTGGGTGTGTGGGCGTGCCATCCGCTGCAACTGGGCGTCGCACCGCCAGCCCGGCGCCGGCGTGCCGCCCAAGCGGCAGAGTAGGAAGTCGGCCGGCCCCGGCGCCGCAGCCCCTAGCAGCGGCGGCACCAGCGGAGGCAGCACCAGCGGCCCCAGCGGCGGCGCGCGGCTCGTGAGGACGCCGCCGGCCCCGGCCGCCCCGTTTGTGCCGCGCGCGCCCTACAAGGAGGAGTACGCGCCCGTGGCGGCGCTCGCCGGGCTCAGTTTGCAGCCGGCGCCGGCGCCCGCCGGGCCGCCGCCGGCGATGGCGCCGCAGTCGTACGACGTGGTGCTCCGCCAGACGCCGCTGTGGCAGACCACGGTGTACCTCGGCAACATCGCGCACTTTACGCAGCAAGTGGATTTGATCCCGTTGCTTCAGAACTTTGGCTACATTGTCGATTTCAAGTTCCACCCCGAGAAGGGGTGTGCCTTTGTCAAGTACGACTCGCACGAGCGCGCGGCGCTCGCGATCGCGCAGTTGGCCGGGTTCGCCGTCAACGGCCGCCCCTTGAAGTGCGGCTGGGGCAAGGACCGCCCGCCCGTGCAGTACGGCTTCCGCGCGCAGCCGTTGTACCGCTAGCTTATAGACGTGCGTGTGCCGCTTGCTCGCCTCTTTTTTTTTTCTGCCTCTTGGCCGCGATGGCCCCGCCACCACCCGCCAGACGACGCCAAGCCGTCCGCGCATGCTAGAGCTCCGCTACTGCAAGACTCTCTCAGCCGCCGCGCTTGTGCTTTTGCTTTCGCTCCTCTTCGACGGAGCACCCACACACCCCAGCACGCGCGTCTCAGCCCTCCTCGCCTGGTGGACCCGGCAGCCGACCCGCACCGCCGTTACCCTTGGGGTTGTTCTCATAGCCGCGTACGCCAACTGGCCTTCGATGATGCGATACTTGGGCAGCGGCCGCGGCCGCGGCCGCGGCCGTGGCTCGCGCGAGGCCCGCTTCGCCGCTCGCAATGGCGGCGAGGTGGGCGGCATCGCCAACGACGGCAACACATGTTTCATGAATCTGGTGATCCAGCTGTTGGCGTCGTCACGCCAGCTCGAGAGGTTTTTGGAGCTGTATGTCGGCGGCAGCGCCAGCGCCGGCGAAGCCGCCGCTGACGCCGCAGACGCCACAGCGGCCTCAGGTGCGGACGAACACGTCGCCGCAGCCGCCGCAGCCGCCACACACGCCACCGACGCTGCTGCAGACGCCGCCAGAGGCGCCGCCGCAGCCGCCACAGACGCCACCGCCGCTCCCATCGACGCGTCCACCGCCGCCCCCGGCGCCATCACCGCCGCCCCCGGCGCCATCACCGCCGCCCCCGGCGCCGTCACCGCCGCCAGCGGCGCCTCCGGCGCCGCGGACACGGCCGCGCGTCCCGGCTTCTCCCTCGCCCTCAAACACCTCCTCGACGGCGTCAACGGCGCCTACGGCACCCGCGGCCGCGAGTTCTCCACCCGCGACCTCCTCAACCACATGCCCAACGGCCCCAAGCAAAACTTTTTCTCTGGGTACAACCAAGAAGACGCCCAGGAGTTCTACCAGTTAGTCTTCGGCTTGTTGGAGAAGGAGTACAAGGCGGCCACGGGCCGCGCCGCAGCGGCGTCGCCGCCGCTGGCGTTTGTCGCCCGCAGCGACATCGCCGACTTTGTCTACGGCCTACAGGAGATGGGCCGCATCGGCACGGTGTACGTGCCGGCGGCCCACATCGACCCCAACTTGGACCGCGAGGCGTACGCGCCGATGGAGCTCGTGACCCCCGTCGACGGCGTCACCGTGGAGCGTGTCGGGTGCCTCGCGTGCGGCGAGCACGGCGGGATCCGCTACGCGGTCAACAGCGGGCTTCTGCTCAACTTGCCGACGCGGCTGGCGGCGATCCACTTGACCGACTTGCTCGACGAGTGGGTTGCGCCCGATGTCATCGAGGGCGTCGACTGCAATAGGTGCGGCTTGGAGCAGACGCGAGAGCTCTTGCAGCAGAAGGCCGCCGCCGCAGGCGCCGCCGCGGGCGACAAGCTCGCGGCGATGTACGCGCAGCGCATCGCCGAGATCGACAGCGTGTTGGCGCGGGCGCACGTGGCCGACGACGCGTTTGAGCGCCTCACCGTCAAGCAGATGGTAAAGCAGACGCGCAAGCTGAAGCAGACGCTCTGGAGTCGCCCGCCGCCGCTTCTCCTGGTTCACATCAACCGCAGCGTATTTGACGCTCGCACCTACCAGATTGTCAAGAACCCCGCCAACGTTGAGTTTGCGGCGCGGTTGGACTTGGCGCCATACACGGCGGACCCGGACCACATCAACACCGACGCGCGCGAGCCGTTGCGGCGCGCGCCGGGGGCCGACCGTGCGTTGGTGTACCGCTTGCAGGCGGTGATCAGCCACTTTGGCACCCACAACTACGGGCACTACATTTGCTACCGCCGCCTTCGCGGCAGCTGGTGGCGCATCAGCGACGAGTCGGTGTACGTGGTGGGGGAGGCGGAGGTGTTGCAGTCGCAGGGCACTTTCATGTTGTTCTACGAGTGGGAGGATGGCGCCAAGGAGGCGTTAGAGGACATCAGCAGCAGCGACAGCGACAGCGACAGCAGCGACAGCGACGCGCCGCGCCGCATTGGCGAGGAGTCGCTCGCCGACAGCGAGACCGAGGAGATTGAGAGGAGCGACGCCAGCGAGACCGAGGCACCGGAGCGCGACGACCCGGGCGCAGACGACTTCAATAGCGAGGAGAGCAGGGCGTTTCATATATAATACAGTGGGAGGGCGTAGGCGTGGTGCGACTCATGACCCGCGCGGCGGCGCATCGCCCGCGCGGCGCGGCGCGCAGCTCATCGCGCGCGCGGCGCCCAACGAGCCCAGCATGGCCAAACTCAAAAACAAGGTCAACAGCAAGGGCTTGGTTGGGGCGCTCGCGCGGCAGGCGCTCAAGGAGCAGGAGCGCCGGCGGCTGGCGCACAGGGCCGCCGCGCGCGAGGAGCACTCGGCGCAAAAGCAACAGTCGATGACGCAGGGCCGCGGGCGCAAAAAAGCGCAGCACCACCACAAGGGCTTGCAGCCGTTCGGGGCTGACGACAAGGTGATGCTCGTGGGCGAGGGCGACTTCCTGTATGCGCGGGCGCTCGTGGAGCAGCACTACGTGCAAGCGGGGAACCTTGTGGCGACGAGCCTCGACGGCGAGGCCGAGCTCGCCGCGAAGTACCCCGAGACGGCCGCGGCCAACGTGGCGGCACTAAGGGGCGCCGGGGTGGATGTGCGGTTTGGCATCGACGCGACGCGGCTATGCGAGGATCTCAAGCTCAAGCGCACCGCCCGCGGCGGCCGCGATGGCCAGCCCCGCGGCGGCCAGCCCGGCCTCTTCAAGGACAACAAAAAGCTTGACTACATCGCGTTTAACTTCCCGCACACGGGCCGCGGCATGAAGGACCAGGACCGCAACATCCGCGACCACCAGCGGCTCGTGGTGGCGTACATGCGCAGCTGCAGGCAGGTGTTTGGCGCCGTCAACTGCCAGCGCGGCGACGCGTTCGGCGGGTACAACTACGGCGGCCGCGACGACCGCGTGAGCGGGCGCGTGGTGCTCCTGGTGTTCGAGGGGGAGCCGTACCGCCTGTGGGGCGTCAAGGCGCTCGCGCGCAGCGAGGGGTTGCGTCTCGAGCAGCTGGGCGCGCTCGCGTGGAGCGCGTATCCGGGGTACCACCACCGCCGCACCAACGGCGTGCGCGACACCACCAAGCCGGCGCCCGAGCGCGAGGCGCGCATCTACGTGTTTGAGGACGCGCGGGGGGCTGAGAAAGAGCCAAAGCCGAAGGCGACGACCGACGACGAGTAGCCGCCGAGCGAAGCGGGTCGCACCGGGGCGGAGCGGCGCCGCCGCCACGCCGCCGCCGCGCCGCCGCCGCGCCGCGCCACTCCACCTCCACCTCCCCAATAAACCATCGCTCTTTTTTCTGCGCGGGGCGCGAACAAATTTTCGGCATTCGCCCCAGCCGCCACCAGCCGCCCGCCCACTTAGCTCCATCCCACCACCTCCCCTCCCCCCACTTCCACTGCCATGACCGAACTGTTGTTTGACACCAAGTTCACCGCCGAGGAGGGCAAGCTCCCCGGCGCCGCGGCCGCGGCCGCTGCCGACGCCACCGCGGCCGCCGACGCGGCCGCGCCGCTCAGCCCTGAGGGCACGCTGGGCGCCCCGGCGGAGCCCCAGGGGCCCGCCACCACGACACTCCCGCTGGTCGACGAGGTGAGCAGCGCGCTGGCGTTGATCAACTACCGCGTGCTTGTCCTGGCCAAGGAGGCGGGCTGCCTCATCGGGCAGAACGGCTCCGTGATCAACTCGATCCGCGAGGTGACCAATACCAAGGCAGGCATTCTGAAGCTCCAGAACGGGCTGCACGAGCGCATCTTGACCGTCAGCGGCACCCTCGACGAGGCGCTGAAGGCGTTACTGTACTTTGCCCAGGCGTTGTGCGACCTGGCCGACACCCAGAGCTACGTCTACTTTCCCCTCAAGCAGTTGTCGTCGATCGCGTGTGTCGAGGGCGAGACCACCGTATTGCGGTTGCTAGTGCCGAACCTGCAGATGGGCACCTTGATTGGGCTGAAGGGGCTGCGCATCCAGCAGATCCAGTCCACCTTCGACATCTCGATGATCGCGCTGAAGCTGTTCTTGCCTAACTCGAACGAGCGCTTGGTGGAGTTGCAGGGCCTGGTGGACAACTTGTACGAGGCGTTGCGGGTGATTCTGCGGTGCTTGATTGAGGACTTCAGCTCGATTGTGGGGACGAACTACTATGTGCCCAAGAGTTTCAAGCGCGAGCGCGGCAGCGGCGACCGCGCGGAGCGCGGCGGCGAGCGCAGCGGTGACGCGGCCGCCGCCGCCGCCGGCCCCGCCGCCGCCACCGTCACCACACACCTCCCCTTTCCCAACAACATCGTCGGGGCGCTCATCGGCAAGAACGGGCTGCGGATCCAGGGCGTACGCAAGGTGAGCGGCGCCACGATCGGCATCTCCGACGAGGCCGACGGGCTGAGCGAGCGCATCTTCACGGTGTCAGGGACGCCGCAGCTGGTGGAGAAGGCCAAGGACTTGTTGTTCCACAACTTGGAGAGAGAGGAGCAGCGGCGGCTCGGCGCCGAGGGGCAGTGAGGCGTATATATACACAATTAGCTTTACCACGCGCACGACGTGCCGATGGCGGCGGCCAAGCGCTCCAACCAGAGGCGGTCCTCGTCGTCGAAGCCCGCCGCGCGCACGCAGTCCAAGTCCAACACGCCGGCGAGCGCGCCGTCGCCGCGGAGGATGGGCACCACGATCTCGCTCTGAGTGTCGCCGTCGCAGGCAATGTGGCCGGGGAACTCCTCGACGCGCGGCACGAGCTGCGTGCGGCGCGTCGCTGCCGCGGCGCCGCACACGCCGCTGCCGACGGCGATGGTCTGGCACGCCACCTTGCCCTGGAAGGGCGCCAACACGAGCCGCGCGGGGTCCGCGGGGTCGCACACGTAGAACCCGGTCCAGTTGACGGGCACCCCGATCGAGTGGTACCCGTGCCACAAGAGCGACGCGGCGTTGGCGAGGTTGGCGACCCAGTTGTCGGTGTCGTCCGCGAGCGCGCGGTACGACTCGACGAGCAGCTCGAGCATCTCGCGCTTGGAGATGCCCGCGGCGTAGGAGGCGTAGTCGGCGTGGTGGGCCATGGTGCGATAAAGGAGAAAAAAATATTACTCGCTACTCATGGACTTCGAGCGGCTCTTGCGCTCGCGCGGTATCGTGGCGGTGCCGCGGGAGCAGGTGCGCGCGGCGCCGCGCGCGCCGCCGGTGGCGGCGCAGACGTTGCGCGACATCGACGACATCGATATCGACTTTGAGGATGACCGCGTGGTAGACTTTTTCGGGTTGACCCGTGTGGAGCCGAACCCCGACGCGGACGAGTTCTACGAGGAGGGGGCCGGGGCCGACGGCGTGGTGTACGTGGAGGCAGGCGCGGAAGGCGCCGAAGGCGCAGTAGAGAGCGCGGTAGGCGCGGTAGAGAGCGCCGCAGGCGCGGCGGACGCGGGGGAGGGCAACGCGGCAGAGGCCGACGGGGGCCCCGCGGGCCCCCACCTCGAGTGGGAGTACCCCGCGAGCGGCCCGCGCGACGCTAGCGCCGCGGACGGCGCTCCCTGCAGCGCTCCCGACAGCGCCAGCGCCGCCGGCAGCGACCCCTTCACCATGGGCGTGTCGCCCGGCTCGCGGTTTGGCGACGCGGTGGAGCTCCGCCCCGCCGGCATCCGCAAGCTCGACGGCCTCGAGCACTGCCGCCGGTTCAAAAACAACTTGACGGCAGTGCTCGCGGAGCAGTTCTTGGTGACGGCGGCGCTGAGCGAGCTCTTGGTGTACGCGTTTGAGTTTGACCACCTCCCGCGGCGCACGGCGGCGCTCCGCATCGACGTGCGGCCCGAGGTGACCCACGCCTCGGACCGCCTTGTGCTGACGTGGCCGCACTTCCCCCACACCATCAACTACGTTAAGGTGGGGCAGTTTTTGCAGCGGCCCACCCTCGCGGTGTGTATGGACGACGGGTTGATCAAGATGTGGCGCGTCGACCGCGTGGTGGAGCGCGCGCGGGCCCTGTCGGCGGCCGCCTTGAGCCCCGACCACGTCATCCGCATGAGTTCGTCGTGCTGGGGCTTAGACTTTGCCGACAACCTCCTCGTGGCGTCCGACAACCTGCAAACGGTTACCTTGTTCTACTACAGCGGCGCCGACGGGTGCTTCTACCACGTGACGACGCACCCGGTGCTCCACAACATCCCCGAGGTGTCGTTTGCCAGCGTGGCAGAGCACGGCGGCGGCTTGCGCGTGCGCGTCAACTGCGCGTCGATCTCGGGCGAGGTGTTGGTGTTTGAATGCGACCTCTGCCTCGTGGCGGGCGCGCTAGCGCGCGCCGACCAGGGGCCGCGCGGTGTCTACTTAACGGTGCCCGAGGACGTCGATAGCGCGCGCTTCTCCCGCGTGCGATGGGGGCACCCGCGCGTGACGCAGCGCCTCCGCTTGGGCGAGGACTGCTGGACCTGCAAGCCTGTGGCCGCGCCCTACTTCAAGCCGGTGGCGTCGTTGGCAGCCGCGACAGGAGACTGGGTGCGCTGGGGCAGTGCCAGCCAGCAGCGGCGCCGCGAGCAGCGCATCTTGCGCGAGTCGGCCATCCTCGGGCGCGCGCCGGACCCAGTGCACCTGAGCGGGCTCGGCGGCGCCGCCGCGGTGCAGTTCTTCGAGTGCCCGGTGGTGCACTTGGCGCCAGCGCCCGCGGCGGCCGAGGACGCCCAGTTGACCGGGGTCGACGACGTGGCGCGCCGCACGCGCAAGACGCTTGCGGCGCCGGCGCCGCACGCGTTCTTGGCGGTGTCGACGTCGCGGCGCTTGGGCTTGCTCCGCGCCGACACCCTCCTCTGCGTCGCCGCCACGGGCACCGTGTTTGACGCGGCGATCCCCTTCAGCGAGGACAGCAAGTTCGCCAACCGCATCTCCATTACCGCGGTTGTGCCCGAGTTGCTGTGTCTCTTGGCGCTCACGCAGCAGGGGCTCGTCACCGTGGTGCGCTTGTGCCAGCACCGCGGCGTCTACGCGATGCGCCAGGAGCACTTATTCCCCAACGCGCCCAGCCTCGCGTTGGGCCACAACGGGTACCGCACCCTCGCAGGCATGGCGTGCCGCAACCTTTCGGTGGCCGCAGCGCACCCGCGCTTCTACGTCTACTTGACCTACACCGACGGCATCGTGTTGACCTACGAGATGACCGCCGGCAGCCGCGTGCCCGACGCGTTTGACTGAGCCGCGTTTCTCGTGTTTGGCCTTTTATTTTTTTTTCCTTTTTTTTTTTTTAAGTCACGCCTTTAAACAACAACAGGGGCACTCAGCGGGACAACCTCCACGCAGCATGGACTTGATCAACTTGGGCACGGAGGGCCGCAAGTCGAAGATACGGCCGCGCGAGGGCGTGCGGCGCGACGAGTACAACATGGAGGACGTGGATGAGTTTTTTGCCGATGATGAGGAGGCGACGGCGCGGCCCGCGGCGGCGACGCTGGCGGCGGCCAGACTGGCGGCGACGTCGGCGGCCAGCCGCCGCGACTTCAACAACGTAGCCCGCAAGATCGACTTCACCGAGGCCGCCGCCGAGCAGTTCACGTTGTCGCCGGTCCTGTTCCAGGCGGGCGCCAAGCCACCGCCGCCCAGGAAGCTGCGCAAGTCGCCGCTCCGCTCGCCGCTCCCAGAGCGACCGCTCGACCGCTATGAGGACGCCGTGGCGGAGGAGGACCTCGACTTTGACGACGACTTTGAGGTGGATACGCGCTTGCTGCCGATCGCGGTCGACGGCGTGGAGGTGGCGTCGCCGCGGGGGTCGCCGCGGGGGTCGTCGCGGGGGTCGCCACGGGGGACACCGCGGGCGTCCGCCTTGACCCGCACAATGGCGCTTGGCCAGCCGCGTCGGCGCCGACCGCCCACCATCTACGCGTCGCAGGAGGCGCCTGAGGAGACGCCACGCGTGCTGCCGCGCCCGCTGCGGCCGCCACGCGTGCTGCTGCGGCCGCTACCGGCGGCGCGGTCGCCCGAGCTGCTCTCCCCGCCCACCAAGCTCAACTACACTAAGAGCCGCGTGGCGCGACCGCGCGTCACCAAGCCCTCGCCGCTCCCGCTGCCGCCCCCGGACGGGCTACGCCGGTCGAAGCGCACCAAGATCGCGCCATTGGCGTTCTGGCGCAACGAACGCATCGTCTACTCCAAGGCCAACGACGATGACGACGACGCCGACACGACGTTGGCGCGCGACATCCGCAAGATCCCGTTGCAGCAGATCAAGGAGGTGGTGCACATCCCCGAGACGGGCGGCGCTGCCGCCAAGCGGCGCGCGCGCTCCAAGTCGCGCCAGCCGCTGGGCAGCCGCTCCAACTCCCACGGCGCTGCCGGCAGCGCCGTTGGCAGCGGCGGCAGCGCCCGCGGCAGCGTTGGCGGCGGCGCTGAGTACGACTACGAGAGCGACCCCGAGATCGAGGGCTCCGAGTGGTACGCTAACCAGTCGCTCGTGCTACCGGTGTACGTCGACGGCGATTCCAGCACCAAGCGGCCGCGCACGGTGGCGTGGGCCCCCAACAGCGGGCGCTACCAGCGGCCGCCGCGCGACGCCGCCAGCGCCGCCGTGCGCGAGGACTTCCGCGTGGCCACCTTGTTTGACGAGGACAAGGACTACACCGCGTGCGGCATGTTGGAGTTGCCTTTTGAGGGCGTCAAGCTGCTACGCCACACCGACGAGCACGTGTTCATGTTCCACGTGGTGCGCGGGCTCGTTGAGGTGACGATCAATGACGCCACGTTTGTGGTGACGCGTGGGTGCTCGTTCGAGGTGCCGCGCGCCAACATGTACGGGCTCAAGAACTTGGGCCGCGGCGCCGCCACATTGTTCTTTGTGCAGACGCGCGTGGGCCACCCCGCCGAGGGCGACTCCGAGGGACTGTGGGACTGATAGAGCGATATTTATTGTACAAACTGGGGGTCTAAAGCTTGACCACCTCGGACGCCTTGCCGTCGTAGTAGCCCACGGTCTTGACCTTGAACTGGGAGGCCGCCACGCCAAACTGCTTCAACAACAACGCCTGCCTGACGTCCAACACGTCGCCCGCACGACACACCACGTAGGGCTCGCTGAGGGTGATCTTGCCCGCCTTGATCTTTGTGGGCACCTTGAACTTGTTGCGCATGGTCTCCTCCAACGAGTGCAGCATCGGCACGTCCTCCTCGGTGGGGATCTGGCCGCCGCGCAGGTATACGACGCCCTCAGGGATGGTGAAGTCGATGGGCGCAGTCAGCTTGGCCCGGGAGTAGTCCGCCTTGGAGTACGACGCAAAGTACGCCAGCACCGTGTCGACGCCTTCGTTGGTGAACAACAACCCGGACACCCCCAGGCAGAGCTTGGTCAATCGGTGCAAGTTGTCCTTGTACTCCTCGTTGGCGTTGTCGCCAAGCGCCTTCTCCAACACGCGTCTCTTGCCCAAAATCAACTTGGATCCGCCCCAGTCCGACCTGATGTCCTGCAACACGGGCGTCCTGACGTCGTCCAACTGCAACACCCACACGTACTGGAACTCGTCGAGCGCCTCTCTGACCTCGTCGAAGATGCGCGTCTTGTTCTCTCTTCCCTTTTTGTCGGTCTGCGCCAACGTGACGAGCTTGGAGCGCTTGGATCTGGGCATTGTGGGGTGTGGTGGTGGAAGAGCAGCGCCAGCAGCATCGCATTTTCCAAAGCGGCCGCGATGCGCTGCGCATCGAGCAGAGAAAAAGTAAAAAAATAAAAGTGCATTCACGTGATGGCTGCAAACTCGTCATTCTCGGTGAGCGACCTTAACGAGCGTCGCAAGACGGCAATATGCCCGCTCTGCTCCCGGGCGATTCTTTCTTGCGCCCTCCCTAGCATGGCCACGATGACGACGTAGCAGTCGGTGATCGCGCTGAGGCAGTCGTCCGTGGACAGGGCGCAAACGGCGTGGAAGCACCTTAATATGTGGGCAAACTGGTCGCAAATTTGGGCCACAACGGTGTCTGAGGCCACCACCTTGTGCTCGTTGGCGCAGACGTACACTTGCAAGCACTTCATGGCCAAGGGCATTGTTTGCGCTAGAAGGGCAGCTGGCAATGCCTTGAACACCGCGCCAAGCGTCGAGGCGAGCATGCTTGGGTCGAGTGCGGCCACAGTGCTGCACGCTGCCCTGCAAGCCGCCTCGCGCGTCTCGGCTTCCTCACAGACGCTCGCGCTGTAAAAGGCTCGCAAACACAGTTTGAAGTCTTGGAGCTTGAGGTCGTGCTGGCGACCATAGACAATGTAATCTTGCAACATGACAATCACGTTCCTTCGAGCGTCCGATAGCAACAAGATTGTGTCGCTCAAACGGAGCTTGAACTGGTCTAGGTATAAATGGAACACCATGTTGACGGCCCGCTCTTGCTCACTGTTGTTCTTGACGAGCAGCAGTGTCCTCAAGATCGTCCTCATAGTTCGCTCAAACTCGGGAGCTGCGGCGTGCAAGTAGTTGTCAATTTCCGCGTTGATACGACCCTCAATTTCGGCTCGAGGCGCGGTCGAGACAGCACTCAACCGGTCGTAAAGCCAGCGAGAGTCTAGCCAGTCGTCTCCCACAGTCGTAGGGTAGAACGCGTCCAAATATTGTGACACCGTCAACTCTGCCGCCAATAGCCTCAGCGTCAAGGCACTCGCCTGGCTAGCCGCACCAACCGGCTCCACACTCTTGTTGCACTCCTCGAGATGTGCCTGCGAACTCTGTGCCCCGTGGCCCACACTCCAGCGGTACCCCACCAGCGACTTTATCATCGAAACGCTGGAGTCATCCTTTTTTAAAAGCCCTATACTGAGCGAAGCAAAGGAGCACGGCCGGCCGGTGGCAGCTTGTGAATCAGTGTCGGCTTCGTGGTGTAAACTGTGCAATTGAGTTCTGTGTTTGCCACTGCGTTTGTTGCATCGCCCATACGTCTCCCAGATGCATCTCGAAATCATCAAAACGATAGCGCATGCGATCAAATACGCTTGGGGCGTTGGTTCATTGACATCGGTCGGACTCCTCGCCAAGGCCATGTTGGTAAATGGACGGAGAAGCACACCGTCTGCTGTGTCGCCTTCATATACGAGATTGGCATTGGCACCATTGGCGCTTTCCGGTAGCGTGGGCTCGCTCAGTTTTGCAGCCAAAAGGCTGCTGAAGCGAGAGGGCACCAACGCTCCGAACATGCTGCTGATGGGGGCAAAGAAGCTAGCGTTCAAGAACGAGAGGAGCGTTGATAGTGTCAGCATGGTCGTCACTCCACACACGTCGGTATGACTACCACGTATTGTCTTACATTTGTGATTATAAACAAGTGCAAGTTCGTTTGTACAAATGTCGCATAAATTGCCCCAACCTGAAACCGTTCGCCTGTGGCTACACTGTATTCACTGCCTACAATTCCCTTCCACCTGCTAAGACTCTCGGTAGCACATGCAAGCATTCAAGCTAGAGCAGTAGCCATACCTTCTACCTCTCTATAACACCCCGACACCCGCGCTAAAATCTACAGTTGTGTGATCGGTAGTTCGATTGTGCATTGGACACCTGAACATGCTATATGACTAATACTGTACTATGGACTCCGCCGGCCAGCCAGTACCGGGGAGCCAATTTGATTCGAGGCGGCTGTTCACCAGTCGCCGGCCACTCTCTCCTCCTTGGGGATCGGGACGTTTCTCTGGTACTTGGTGCCGCCTGGTCTGCAGGGAGGAATGTAAGGGTCTGGGTGCTTCCACTGGGCCAACTTGGACTCGGTGTTGGCAATGATCCGCTCCAACACCTCGGGCTCGCTCACCTTGCTGTTGGCGTCAAACAACTTTCTGATTCTGTTCTGTTCGTTTCTGTAGACATCGAATTTGACAGAGTGGTCAAACGCCGTTCTCAATGCCTGTCTGAAGAGCGAGGCCACTCTTTTCGAGTTGGCCTCGGTGAATGGGAGTATCGACGACATGGGTCTTGAGGTCAATGAATCGGCTCGTAATCGGATTTTTCTTCGCTCCTACATCCAGCAGATAAAAGTTGCGCTCATTGGTAGATGACTTTGTGGCCGACTGCACACAGTGCTGCTGCTGTGAATGCTGCACCCGTGGCTGCAAAGGCTGGTGGGCGCACCCAGTCTGTCATTGCATCGATTGTTTACATAATAATACAGCCACACTGCTCACAAGTTCTCGGCGACGCACATCAAGCTGCCCACAAAGGACATGATCAATCTGCTTCTGACCTCGTTGATGTCCTCGGGCACCAACCAGATTAACGCGCCCAACTTTCTGGCGATGGAGATGGCGAGTCTGGCGTTGGCGTACTTCTCCTCGTCGCTCAAGTTGGCGCCCTGGTGCACCAAGTCGTAGTCCACGTAGCCAGGCTTGATGCCGTTGAGCACATCCAAGAGATAGACGCCATTTGACAAAGAGCTATCCTTGAACGACCTGATCGACGACGACTTGCCGCCGCTGCTGGCCTTGGCGTTGGCCCACTTGATCATGTCGCTGTCGGTCAAGTTGTGGTTGGAGCCGCTGCCCAACTGCGACAACGTCTCGACTATGTTTCTCCGCATGAGCTGCCACACCAACCCCAACAGCAACAACTTGTTGCCGTCGACAATGTCCGAGCCCTCGATCCCCACGAGCGAAAAGTGCTGTGACTTGCCAATCTCAACCGCGTAGTTTGTGTTCTCCAAGGCCTTAAACCGCGACAACTCCGCGCCGCTGGCGGGCTTTTTATTGATGTGCTTCATCGACACCGTGCCGGGCATCACCTTCTCGAACGCCTGCAACAACACCAATCCATCCTTGATGTCCTCAAAGAGTGACACCACCGGCGGGTCCACGTCCAACGAGTTCAACCACAAGGTGAACACCCTGGCCTCGCGCTCGCCCTCGGCGTCAAACTCCTCGATCTCGGGCTTCTCGCTCTCCTCGATGGGGTCCAACCCGGGGTAGGTGTTGAAAAGATTGGCCACAAACGCCAAGTTCAACTTGGGGTTGCCTGCCACCAACAGCTTGGGCGTCAAGTACTTTCTGCATCCAATTTTGTCGGCGTTGCTCAACACTCTTTCGGCTCTCTCGTTGAGGTCGGCAACTTGGAGCGGCGACTTGTCGCAGTGCTCTGGCTGCAACTGGTTCAACAAGATGGTGTAGTTCTCGCCGTCGCTAATGTCCTTGCCGAAATTGGCTACGCGGCGGGGGTGGCCGGCGTTCTTCAAGTGGTAGTTGAACCACCGAAGCAAAATCTGCTCCGGGGGCAAGCGCAAAAACTGCTCGATGGTCTCGTCGTCCTCCAAGAGGCGGTACAACTCAGGATGGTACTTGATGTCGACCTTGGAGAGCAACCCGCGGCGGATGATCTGCCAGATCAACCCCAAGATCAAGTGCTCGGTGCCGTCGATGATGTTCTCCGAGTGCACGTTGACCACCACGCATCCGATGGCCTTGGCCGAGTTGATGACGATGTTGGCGTTCTCGGACATCTGAAAGTTGTTCAACGGCTTCTTCTTGGGGAGGTTCAACACGCGCGTGTCGATGGTGTCCGGCACGCTGTCGTTGATCAACTTGGACAACACGAGTCCATCGCGGCACTCGTCAAAGATCTGGAACGTCTCGGTGTCAAACGGCAACCGCGCGCCCACGTCGGGGTCATCCGCCAACACGGCGTTGATGTGGCGCGTGAACTCGGTGCGCTCCTCGTCGTTGATGGTGTGGGTGGTGCCCGAGGTCTTGCCGCCGATGTACGTCTTCTTGTGCGCCGAGCCCGGGTTGGGCAGCGTGGGGCTGGCGCCAAAGTCGGGCTTGGGCCCCAACGCGGGCTTCGACGGCGTGGTGGGCGCGGCCGCGCCGCCCTCCCTGCCGCCCTCCTTCAACTTGGCGATCAACTCGACGTAGTCGTCCAACTCCACGTGCCCGCTGGCGTCGACATCGACGCGCTTGAGCGTCTCGCGCGCCTCGTCGTACGTGTACTGCCCACCCTTGGACACCGAGTTGATCACATCCTTCTTCTCGACCCAGCCCTTGTCGTCCAAGTCGATCGCCCGGAAGTCCTCGATGATCTGGAAGAGGTCCGACTGCCCCAAGACGGGGAATTTCTTCTGCAACTTCAACACGTTCATTACTGAAAGTGGTGCGGTGCGCGGCAATTGCTATTGGGGTGTCCGTCGAAGTGGCTGGACGGGGCGCGGCGTGGGCGCGGAGTCACGCCCCCGGCGACCCCACCAGCAAGGCAAGAAAAAGAAAACACCCGCGCTAAATTTGCGTCCCCACGCCACCAACGGCGGCATCGTAGCACCTAGTGTTGTAGTCGATGGGGCTTCATGCCTTCGCTTCCTCTATGCTGAAGCCCCAGCCTTTTCATCGGTCCGCCCCGCTCTGTACCACCTCTTGTCGGTTTGCCCTCCCTAAAGTGTGATATGCAGGATCGTACACTGGCCGCGCCACCGCTATCTCGTGCCCTAAGGTCGTTCTAGCGGGCCATGACAGTGTACACTTTGGACGACGTCCACGATGACGCCAAGTTCAACGTGGAGCAAGTGCAGCTCCAATTCGATCTACACCGCCAGCTTCTGCAGCTCTTGGTGCAGAACAACGTCATGGTGTTGGTGTTGTTGCGAACGATCCACCGCATAGATCTCACCAACCCCTCGGTGGTCAAGTTGGTCGAGCTCCCCAAGACCGCTGACGGCGCCCAGGCCACCGATCCACATGCTCTCGCCATCGTCGCGGCCTGGCTCCACTGGAGCGGAGACCATCTCGTTGTTCGCACCAACCACAAGCAGTATTTCTATCTCCACTCCACCTACGCGCAGTTCAAGTTGTTGCCACGGCTCCTGGGGCTTGATGTGCACACAATAGCATTCTATAGAGCAGAAGCGGGACACAAGGATGCCCTGGTAACTGGCGAGTTCCTTGTGGGTACTGCCGACGGCGCCATCTTCGTCAGCCTGATCAAGAGCCACGACGTCAAATTCCACGATAGCAAGCGTGACGACAGGTATCTCAAGAGTGTGCGCTCCGCACCGCTGCCCCTGTCGCGTCTCGAGGGGCTAGTGTACCTTGACAGCACGGCCATGGCGGTTATCGACGGAGAACTCCATCAATGGTCCATCGGCGACAACCTGTACAACGATGTGGTCAAGGGGTTCAAGCAGCCCGCGATAAGGCGAGGGCTCTCCCGTCCTGCACACCTAGCGAGCAATGGGCGCCAATACGTCTGCATCAGCGGCGGGGACAACACGGTCACTTCCAACGATGAAGAACTCATTCTCAGTCAGTTGACGCACATCACCAGCGACGAGCCAACGGAACTTCTGGCACTGTGCAATGGTATCGTGCTTACGAGCCATCACATACTTGCGCTCTCGGGCCCCCGCAACGACGCGCTTGTGGCAGTTGTAAAGCTATCCAAGGGCAACGCCCAAAGCATAGAAATCCCTCACCGCGTGCTCGGCATCACCGCTGACTACGTGGCGGGTACCTACTGGCTCTACACCAGCTCTAGCATCTATGAGATTGTTATCAGCAACGAGACCGCCGCTGTGTGGTACAACTATTACCAGATGGGCAAGTTCGAGGAGGCTCTCAGCTGCTTGCAGCAGCAGGAAGCGGAGCACACAGTCGACAACCTTGCCTTCAAGATGGACCTCGTGCTCATCAAGCAAGGGTACGCTCTTCTTCAACAGGGCGGCTTCGGCATCGATTTCCAGGAGGGCAACATCAAGCGTCACTTGTTCGAGCTTCAAATCCGCGGCGTCAAGACGTTGGCGAGGCTGTCGGAACCCTTCGAGAAGGTGTGCTTGATGCTTATGACCATTCAGCAGGGTGACCAGGCCGAAACTCAGACGTATGGCTCAGGCAGCATCGTTTATGATTGGCTCTTGGTGGAGTATTTGCAGGTCAAACTAAAGCGGGCCAAGGCCGACAAGAGCACTGTGCGCGTGGTTGTGCTCTCTTCGTGGATCGTGGAGGTTATGGTACGCATGGTCTATCGGGCACCGGAAGGGCCTGGGGGCGACGAGTATATTTTCGATCGGCCGACCCTCGACAAGCTCCTCGAAGGGTTTCTCTCGGACAATTACAAAATTTTAGATGCGCCTACCATTTACCAGATCATCTCGGGCTTCAACTATACCTCCAAATTGATCTTCTACGCTGAGCTCATACTGGACTTCGAGTTCATTCTCAACCATTACATTGATCTTGAGGACTGGAGTAACCTGCTCCGCATCGTGATCAAAATGTACACGATGAGCGACGAAAGTTTGATGGAGGTGATCTACAAAAAGGCCACCGTGTTGCTTGTCAATGCCCCGCGTGAAACGGTCAACACCTGGCTTAAACTTCCCGTCTTGGACTACGAGCGGCTCTTGCCTTCGGTGTTGACCTATGCCAAGAGCGCGACACAGTCGTCCCCAGTGCTCCCGATCGCCGCCAACGAGCTGATACGGTTTTTGCAAACGGTGATCTTCGAAAAGGGGCTCAATAGTGCCACGATCAGCAACTACTACTTGTCATTGCTCTTGAGCTACCCGGTCGATCGCCAACAGGCCAGTCACTGGGTGACGCGGCTATTGAACAAGATTCACGAGCGCGCAAGCTTCTCCGGGCCAGCAGCATACGACGCTAACTTCATCCTCCGACAATGCCTACAGTACCAACACTTGAACCCAGCGATCTTGATCCTCATTCAGGACCTCAGGTTGTTTGATCAGGCGCTCACGCTAGCACTCGACAATGATCTCGTCGATTTGGCCCAACTTGTGTTGACAAGGTACGACGATTACCTCTTCAATCGAGATGAAAATGATCAGCTGTACGTCGCCCATGGAGCCAGTGACATTGACGAAGACATGAGGTTTGTAGGCAAGATCAAGCTCGAAGAGGAGAGCTTCAGCAGCAGAAAGACCTTGTGGATGGAATTTGCCAAGTATTTGATTGACAATGTGTGTTCGGGCACGACGGTGTCCTTCTTAGACGAGATTCAAGTGAGCGATGAGCCCGCCGCCACCACGCACACAGCCTCCACCAAGAGCCCAGGCGAAAACGGCAGCGTCACCTCTTTGATCCACGAGATGAGTGGCACCGTGGACGCTGACAGCACGCCCCACATTGAACAGGCGCAGGTAAGGAAACTCGTCAAGTACTTGCTTTCGGCATCCTACACGCCGCAGACCAACTCAAGCGTCTTGTCACTCAAAGACATCTTGCCCTTGTTCCCGCAATCGATAATGATCAACAACTTCAAGCCCGAGATCATTCATGCGTTGAATCAGTACAACCTCAAGATGAACCAGCTCTCGCGAGACATGCAGGAGCTGCTACAGATATCCGCCAATTTGAAGACCCAAATCAAGGAGTCTCAGACACAGTCGGCAAAGGGCCGTATCTACACCATCATTGAGCCCGGTGAGCCGTGTGCGCTCTGTACCGACTTGCTTGTGGGAAAGGTATTTGTATGCTTTCCCAATTGCAGCCATGGGTTCCACAAGGATTGCTTGGTCAAATTCTACTTGAAGGTTAAGGGCGAATACAAGTTCAAGAAGGTGTTCCAAGCATTCAAAAGACAACCTTCGCCCGCCAACAAGTCTGAGGTTGACAATCTCTTGTTGAAGGAATGCGTCTTGTGCAACGAGTCCAGCATCAACCGGCTCGACGACAATTTAATTGACCCGGAGGAAGACAGCGCGCAGATCGAAGCGTGGGAGTTGGGGAGCACGGCTCAAACCTAAACCCTCAGATTCAATTGCACACCAACTCTGCTCAATCGTGTAGAGTCCGTCAGGTATCATCACGTGATCCCGATGCTCATCTCAAACTCTATTATGAGGGGAAAAAAAAAATCAAGATAGTGCTCATCCTTCATCATGGGTAAAACTCAGAAGAAGAACTCCAAGGGTCGCTTGGATAGGTACTACTTCTTGGCCAAGGAGAAGGGGTACCGGGCGCGCTCGTCGTTCAAGATCATCCAAATCAATGAGAAGTTTGGCCACTTCTTGGAGAAGTCGAAGGTGGTGATAGATTTGTGTGCCGCGCCCGGGTCGTGGTGCCAGGTGGCGTCGCAGCTCTGCCCCATTAACTCGTTGATTATCGGCGTGGACATAGTGCCGATCAAGCCGTTGCCCAACTGCATAACGTTCCAGTCAGACATCACCACCGAGGACTGCCGGTCGCGGTTGCGCGGCCACATGAAGACATGGAAGGCCGACACCGTGTTGCACGACGGTGCCCCAAATGTTGGTATGGGGTGGGTGCAGGACGCCTTCACGCAGTCTCAATTGACCTTGCAGGCGTTGAAGTTGGCGGTCGAGAACTTGACGCCCGGCGGCACTTTTGTCACCAAGATTTTCCGGTCGCGGGACTACAACAACTTGATGTGGATCTTTCAGCAGTTATTCGACAAGGTTGAGGCCACCAAGCCGCCCGCGTCGCGTAACGTGTCGGCTGAGATCTTTGTGGTGTGCAAGGGCTTCAAGGCGCCGAAGAAGATGGACCCACGGTTGCTTGACCCCAAGTCGGTGTTCGAGGAGGTGGCACTGGGCAGTGTTAACAACGAGTCTAAGGTGTTCAACCCTGAGAAGAAGGTGAGGAAAAGAGACGGTTATGAGGAAGGCGACTACTTGTTGTACCACACGATGCCCTTGGCTGAGTTTATACGAAACGACGAGCCCATCAACGCGTTGGGGTCGTTGAACAAGTTGGAGGAACCCGCCAAGGACGACCTCGAGTGGAAGGTTTTGAAGAAGTTGAAAAGTTGCACTCCGGAGTTGTTGGAGTGCATCAAGGATTTGAAGGTGTTGGGCAAGAAGGATTTCAAGTTGATATTGAAGTTCAGAAAGCAGGCCAGAGACTTGCTCGGTTTAGATGTCGATGAGGAAAAGCCCGAAATTGAGGTGGAGCCGTTGACCGAGGACCAGCAGATCGACAAGGAGTTGCAAAACTTGTCGGAACGCCAAAAGCAAAAGCTCAAACGGTTGAAGAAAAACTCCAACGAGGCCAAGCAAAAGGAGATTCAAAGGATGCAGATGAACATGCTCACTGACATGAATGTGGGTATTGAAGCTGCGCAGTTGGGGCTGGAATCGTTATTCAATTTGCGGTTGGCCGAAAAGAGTGGTCAGTTGGATGACTTGGCCAAGGGCAAGAAGAAGATGATCTTTTCAAGTGAGGACATCATCAGAGACAATGATATTCACATTGACCATGACGAGAAGGAGTACGACTCTGGTGAGGATGCCGATGAGTTGGAGGCTCAGTTGGACGACATGTACAACAGTTATCAAGAAAGAAGAGCCGAAAGGGACGCCAATCACCGTGCCAAGAAGTTGCGGGGAGACGTTGACGACGAAGCCTGGGACGGGATACAGGATGGCGAAGAAGACGAAGACGACATGGGGGTTGGCACGATGGAGGCCGAGGACTACGAGATGGAGGACGACTCCGACTCCGACGATGACGAGCACATCAACAAGTTGATCGCCGAGAGGAAAATTGACGGCTTGTCGAGAGGCGCAAAGTCGTTTTTCAACTCGGATCTGATCTTTGGTGAGATGGGTGATGCCGAGTTGTTGCAATCGATGCAACCCAAGGGCAAAGCAGCGGTGTCGACCACCGTAAAGGCGTCAAAATCAGCCACGGCAGCCAATGGCCACGATGTGGACTCCGACTCCGACACCAGGTCTGACCTGGACTCCGACTTTGAGGTTGTTACCAACGATGCCGCCGTCTTTGACGACGAGGACCTTGACTCAGACTCAGATAATGAGAAATTCAAGAAGGACCACCAGTCGCAGGTAGACCTTGCCACAGTCGAAGCCATGACTTTGGCTCACCAACTTGCATTGGGACATAAGACTAAGAACGATCTCGTCAACGATGGGATCCACAAGTATTCCTTCAGAGACCAGGACAACCTTCCCGAGTGGTTTGTCGATGAGGAGAAGAGGCACTCTAAGATTACGAAGCCCATCACAAAAGAGGCTGCGGCTGCGATCAAGGAGAAGCAAAAGCAGTTGAATGCCAGACCAATCAAGAAGGTGTTGGAGGCGCAAGGTAGAAAGAAGATGAGAGCTTTGAGAAGATTGGAGAAGATGAAGAAGAAGTCTGACTTGATCAATGACGACAACGACAAGTCCGAGAGAGACAAGTCGGACGAGATTCTGAAGTTGATGCGCAAAATGACCAAAAAGCAGAAGCAGAGACCCAAGGCCACCCTCGTGGTCGCCACCGGCTCCAACAAGGGTTTGAGCGGTAGACCTAAGGGTATCAAGGGTAAGTACAAGATGGTGGACGGCGTCATGAAGAATGAGCAAAGGGCGTTACGCAGAATCTCTAAAAAGCACAAAAAGTGAAATCTTTAGTGAACATATACAGCATTTTTGAATCGGGTGAGCGGTCGGTCATGGTAACGCGAGGTCCACCAGTTTCAGTTCACACAGAAGCAAGTGTGGGACTTGCACTTGGTGAGTGACGTGAATTTGGATTATTACGCAAAAATTTTTCCGTCTGCTTGTCTGGTACCTCGTATATCCCGCATAAATCAGGGTACCAAACCAATGCATTGTGCTGCAATAGTCCAGATATTACCACATTATGCACGAGCTGCGCGGTGTATCTCACTTAATGGTCACCTCTTTTGTGGCGTTCGACTTCTCTTGCATCGCAATCGACAGTCATTTTGCTGTTGTATTGCCAGCCGCGAGGCCAGAACTCTGGCTTGCAGTGTAATGTGAAACTCCGCTCACTAATTGCAAAATAAGCCTCGGCCTGGGGTCAAACTGAACACGATATATTTTGAAGCTCGAGCAGGTTGCAAAGATGGTGTATACTGTAACGGGGCGAGTGCAGATACAGTAGTCAAACCTGAGGAATGACTTTCTGTAATACGCGTGTGTGTGCATGGCACATTGCCGTATTCAGACAAATTGGTGGATGCGGCTCAGATTGCGTCAGGAACAATTGTAAAAATGTGCTCCCGAACATCGTGCATATACTCAGCAAGCCAATTCTCGTGCTGTGCAACTGAAATGTGTTCGATTTGATCATCAGAAAGGTTTTCGATTACCACCACTTGCCTTTTAGCGCTAAAGTAAGCGTCTCATCACATTTGGGAATCGCTTCACCACAATTTAGGAAATTACACCTAGCAATCGCAGGAATCGTAAGATGTGCCAGTGAGCGATTAACGCACTCCCTTGATCACTGGTTTTAGGTCATGATGCGCCGTCGAATGCATGTGGAAAGAAGCTCTTTCCAGGTGTTGACAATACGATCATCGTCGTGTGAAGCGGTGAACCGCCTTTGGTGATACTCGGCTAACACACTTAGACTTGGTTCGTTTTACGCTTTACGGTTTCATGCTAAGAAAAGACGAAAAGGAATTGTATACCCGTGTATCAATACACTTTACTACCGGGTGGCTATGTCAATGATTCAGTTGTCACTCAACACTTTAAGTGGTAATCCGCATAGCATGTGCCTAAATGATACCCGGCCACCAATGACCAATATCACAACCAACTGAGCTATCGTGCAAAAAATAAGAGGTATGATTTAGATTATAAGATAGACAAAGTTAAATATAATCTAAATCAGAGAGAAATAAAAAATAAGAAATAATAATAATAAATAAGGAACCACCCGGTTGGTAGACTCGACATGTCGATTTCTGGTCATTAACAATCACTTCTTTTACCCCTTGCACAGAGCTTCTATTTTCAAACCTTTACAGGTTGCCGTACTGCTGTATAGTGATACCTGGCCCATAGATCAGGCTCAGCGGACCAGCGATCCTACACCCCTCCAAATTACCCAACCGACTCGAATAAGTTTACACTGCCAGGGCTTGTCCGACACTTGGCACTGGTGAAGTAAGTCCTGGAGCTTTCCGTCAGTAAGTGATCGCATCACGGCAAGGAACTGATCAATAGATTCTGGCCCTTACGCCTTCGCGTTAAAACCAACAATATTTGCGACGTGATCGTGTCTGATCAACCACCATTAAAGCCCAAGCTGTGGACGCGTCGTTAAAGTGCCGAAAAAAAAAAAGTTGTGAACAAATTCGCCAGGGCATCTCACTCATTCAACACAGCACAAGCCCACTTAGTCATCATAGTCGACTAAAAACTTCGTTGGAAGTCGTCTCAGCGTTGTCTCCAAGGTCCCTTCTCACTATCGCTTCCTTGACAGAGGCGTTTTTCTCGCTGGTCGCCTAGTCGTTGCTTTCTACACGAATAAGGCCACGCTTCCATTATTGAACAAGAGTTCTACTTTGTCCCCCGCAGTTGTTGCGTACCCTTGCCTAGCAGCACTGGCAGTCCCTTGCCCTCAAGCTAATCATACAAGCTGCGATGCTTTCGAATCAACCCTCCACGACGCCGATCACAATGTCATCGCCGATGCCGAGCTCATCTGCCGGCAAGCGCCACAGACATCGGCGCTCCGGCGCCATATCCGGAGACTTTGACGCCATGGGGTTGGGTCTCATTCAGCTGCCCTCTTCGCGCAGACCCTCAATCCCTGACTTTGATCTTGACAAGCATTTTCACTTCAATAATCTGGAGGATTTCTCCGAAAAGGCTAAGACAATGGAATTTGAGTTCCCAAATTCGGTGCCGACAGCTTCAGCACTGACCAGCTTGCCGTCTCCAAGGGGCCTCCACTCCAAGCTCGCGTCGCCGTCCCGGCCGTCGCTGCATCACCAATCAGTCCACAGCTTAAACTCGCCCATTCGACTCGATAGGAAATCACATTCTGTCCATTTGGCTCCAAAGACGAGCTTTTTCTTGACAGAAGAGACGCGAGTCAATAGCGAAAACGTGCCGGACGCCGTCATTGACTTGGATGAGGTTTTAAGTGCCAATTTGCATATTGGAGACAATCTCAGCACATCTAGCTTGACGCAACCGCTCCTGCGCCAGGGCCATGGGTACTCCAAGAGCGACGAGACCATGATTGCTCCCTTCAACATGTATCCGGACGAGCCTGAGGCACAGCCCATCTTGTCGTCTCCCTTCATGAAACTGAGCCCAAGTCCCTTCATTTCATCACCATTGTCACTTTCGCATAATCCACTATTTTACCAACCGATCCAGGAGCAATACAGAGAGACCCTCAATGACGTTATTTTAGAGGAGAACCAACTCGAGGGACACGGTTGTGAGTCCTCCGACCCTGTTCACCATGCTTACAACGACGACATAATCAGGCAGCAAACCGTGGTAACTGAGCAGCTGCCGAAATCGTTTCCGCATCCCGCCAGGCCCGCCGAGGTTATGCCTGCGTCCGCATCAACGTCAGACCTCGAAGAAGAGTTGTATCCCAACCCTCAGAGTGCATTGGTAGGATTGTACGCCAACGATTCCGCAAACTCGTCGTCCTCGTCATTAAAAAGCTCAACCATAAGAAACATCTCCAATCCCTTGATTGAGAAGACTTTCTCTAATGACTCCACGGGAAATTATAATGCCAACCTAGGTTTTATCAACCAGTGTCACACGCCGAGCTCCTCAAGCAACAAGAGATCTGGAGCTAAGGCTACCAGGTACCAATCATTTTACGACCAGTCTTTCAAGATATCTAACGCACTTAAAGTCTCCTCCACTGAGAGCGTCAATATCATCAGAACAACCAGTAACGAAAGCAGCTCCACATCTCAGGATATTCGCATATTGGGCCATTCGTCGAGTCTTCCCAGTTTGAAAACAGTGCAAATTCCCAACCACAAATTGAAGTTCAATGAGATCAGAATACAAAACCTCACCAACCCTATCAGCGCCAACTCGAACTATAATAATAGCACAGCGGCAATCCGCAAGTTGTCGCCTCCCGTTCAGGGCAAACCCAAGACATCGAGCCAAGCAATGCATCAGATCAGCTCCAGTAATACCCCACCTAAGATCGTCAAGAATATTTCGAACTCACCCATAAGTATCAACTCAGAGGTCTCGTCGACATTGATCTCATCAAATGCGACTATTCAGTCAACAGAGTACTCATCGTTGCATGAGAACCAAGCTGGGTCTTTTACTTCTAAGGGCTCAGAACAGAACACCATGACCGAAGGCACCCAAACTCCACTCATCGTCATCAGTGCCGATCACCTTGAGCGTGCAAAGCATAACCCGACTGCTACACCAGCCAATGCCAACGCTCCTGGAACCTTCAGCGTGGAAAAATCTGTGGAGGGCTCAAAGGCCACCAATGATGGCCTGAACATAGCTGTGAAGACACCCGAGATTTCAACATCGTCTGCATCATCAACCATTTCAGGGTCAACCTCATCGGCTACGCCGATATCTCCCAAGTTCCCTGAAGGGGTTTCCTCGGACCAGGTATCCATCTCGAAGTCTCTGCCTAACTCGAGGCGGCCGCTTTCCCCGCAGGAGAAAGAGTTTCTCATCCTGACACGAATCCCCACTTACAAACCTGCGCTGAATAGTCCAGCTCATGAGGCGTCTTCAAATCTGTCAGGGGTGGCAAATTCAAATGTCTCCATTCATCCGCCCAAGAAACCTACCTACAAGACTCAGGGCCACCCAAAAGCTACGAACCACAGTAGACTCGCTGCCTCTCATCGAGTACTGCACGATAACCATTTCAGGCACTTGGTGGGCCCCGTGCGGTCTCTCGAGCATGGTACAGATGATGCAAGTAGCTTGAAACTGAACACATCAAAAAGGAATAGCAGGTTGTTCAATTGGTTGAAAAGAAGATGAAAACTTGGCTGCAAATTGCCTATTCATTCTTAAATATGGTATAAACCATTCTGCATAATATCATGTAGTAAAGGAGCGCCAAACGCTTTTTTTATTTTTTCAGGATTCACAACAGAGTGCTCGTATCTGCGCGTTCCGTTTGACAGATGTCCACGTGTACTTTAACATTTCGGCTCGCAGCGGCAGGTACGAGTGATGACTTGTCCTGCACACGCGACGATCAGCCTTGTTTTATTGGGTGCTGCAAATTACTGTTGCGCCGATACAAAACGTTGGCACTGGCCAATTCTGAGCAACAATGCTATTCGATATCCCAGAGAATTTCGTGTCGAAACTCACGGAGAAGTACGATTACGCGTACGAGCACGACCATGTTGTTTTCAACGGAAAGGACGCCGTCACAGAGATAGTGCACCAAGAAGTTGGCGAATCCACTTCCATCGACATCGAGTACACTTTGCTCACAACAGCAAAGGTGGTCATTCCCGACCGCGGGACCGTTGAAAAGAACCCGTTCTCGAAACCCGAACCCGAGCTCACCATATTGGATAAGTTTGGGCCCCGCGATGAGTTCAAGATTGTGTTCAACAAGTTTCCGTTGGTAGCGCGACACTTCATGATGGTCACCCACCAATTCAAACCACAGCAGACGCCCTTGTCAGCAGATGAGTTGGGGGGGATTTATACCATTTTGAACAAGTTGAAGTCTGACAGTGCCGAATCTGAAAATGATTGGTTCGCCTTTTACAATTGCGGCCCACAAAGTGGTGCCTCACAGCCACATAAACATGCGCAATTCATGATGTTGCCCCCACGGGACAAGTTCACTCCCTTCGCTGATGTAATTGCCAGCAAGTGCACGAGACTGTTTATTCCCAACGACAAGCAAGAGCCTTTGCAAGACTCGCTGTTACCGTTTGCTCACTTTGTGGCGCGTCTCCCCGACGACATAAACGAAGTAGAGGCTGATGATTTGTCGATGTACTTTGGCGCCTTGCTTCTGAGAGCACTCACGGTCATCAAGGAAAACGACGTTGACCACGTTTCCTACAATGTGATAATGACCACCAAGTACATGATGGTGGTGCCACGTCATCACAACAACTATAAGGGCGGCAAATTTGGGCTCAACAGTTGTGGCTTTGTGGGCTTATTTTTGTGTAGGGAGAAGGAACATCTTGAAATGTGCAAAGAGGTTGGGCCCCATGTTATCTTGAGTGATCTCGGGTTCCCTCGCGTGGAGCATGAGCACAGCGAGGAGTTTAAGTACTGAAGGACTCGATCACCCACAAGAGCTACTGTGTTTCTCGATCTTTAGAACACCTCAATGAGGCGATATAGAATTTAGATCAAATGTCCGATATATGATGGTAGTATGTTAGGTCTCATTTATTAATCAGTGCACGATACGCGCTGGATAGAGGTTTTCACGTGACACCAGTTTATTATTTGTACCGCATCCACTGGGGGCTACGGAGGACGATCCTTCCTAAACAAGAAGTCTAGCGGTCCAATGAAAATCACACAATTCTCAATTTCAAATTGACTACGAATTTTACAACCACACTATTATCATAACTTAGTAGTTTGACGACAACATGGCTTCATACACCTCCATCGTGAAGACTGCTGACTTCATCTTGTCTAGACCCACCTTGTCTAAGATCATCACCCCTATTGCCAAGACTTTCGTGGCGTACGCTGGGTACAGAGAGATGGGCTTGAAGTAAGTAAAAAAAGGCTGTGATAGCCCCCAGAAGCACTGCCCATCGCATATGGTCCTAAAGCGTGGGTGTGAGTCAGTCTATGCATTGCGTTCAGATCATATATTGCAGCTGCTACTGACATTTGCCCTTGCTGACCATGGGTCCCTCGTGAAATGTGTCACATCATTATGACTAGAGTCATGCATCAGCTGACGAGCAACCATCCGTATACTAACAATCCAGATACAACGACTTGCTTCTTGAAGAAACCCCTGTTGTCCAGAAGGCAATCTCTAGATTGCCTGCTGAAGAGATTTACACCAGGAACTATAGATTTATAACTGCTCATCAGTTGGCTTTGTCCCACCACTTGTTGCCTGAGAACAAGGCTCTCAAGCCTGAGAACGACGACCACTACTTGATCCCGTACATTTTGGAGGCTGAGAAGGAGGCTTTCGAGAAGACCGAGTTGGACAACATTACTGTCCCCAAATAGACACATCCATCATGGACGTATTCATGATAAATATACAAATAAGCGGATACACTGACCAGCAAAAGAGCGTGATAGTACGCTAACGTTCTTTGCATGTATGTTAAGCTTATGCACGCTATCATTAATTCGAATGGGACTCTATAAAAAGCTCGTATCGATCGCCCTCTAATACTCCCTCAAAACATCCCCACCTTGTACTTTCTTAACTGTTCCAACGCCAAAAATGTCACGATAGTATGGGGACCCAATCTGATGAAAGATGGCAACCAGCCTCTAAACATGAACCCCACGCCCTCTGTTTGCACGGCAGAGCGGAGGTTGGCTAATGCCCCACCTTTACTTGCCCCCTTGGCATTCATGATGCGCGTCTTGACGACGTCAGCCGGTGAACACACGGTTGTCGCAACCAATCCTGCTAGCAACGAGGCACTGAAATGTGTCAGTTTCTTTGCCGGGTCCAAATGCAAGTTGTCAACAAGAAGCGATTTAGCAATGTCGTAAGTGACGACTTGCGATGCAGTCATCAAGACGCCTCTCATCAAATTTGGTGTCAACCCTCTGAAGAGGGTTCCTGCGCCTTCGTCCTTGATAATCCTATAAAGTCCGTGAAAGGCGTTGCGGTAATTTCTTCGTTGCTCCACAGGAAGAGACGAGTCGTTTTGCATTCTTATGTTCACAACATCTGAAGGATTCCCAATAAGTCCACCAAGAGCACCAGCCACCATCGACATAGGCAACAAAAGCTCAGTGCCTGGAATTCGGTGATACTTCGCGGTGTAGGATTCCTTTAAAAACTCATAAATACCAAATCTGGCCGTAGAGTATGTTGCCTGCCTCAAAAGGGAGGCACTGAGACCTGAATATATCTTGAAGAATCCATCTTTGGTCACGATATGATAGACCATTGAGCCAAGTCCTTGGCCCGGTTTTGCTGCTGTTTGCAAGCGAACTTTTGCCAAATCCAATGGATGTGTTACCAAGCAAGCAACCATACTTGCAACACCACCATACCAGAAACTTTGATATGTGTTAGTATTACTCGGAAACTTCACGACAGCTATAGTTGATGACTCACGACTAAGGCATCGCATCGATAACCTTTCACGACAGTTACGGGTACGCCGTCTTCTAGTTTCTCCAATACTTACGGGTATCTCACCTTCTCCTGAGATTTGCTAGTTGAGCTCATCACCAACTCAATTTGTGAATTCACGGGAAAAATAGAGGTAAAGCGAAGGTGTATTCGATCAAAACGATGAGGGCTTCAAACAGTTTATTTTCCTTTTCGAAAGTATTTTTCTTCGCGTTCTTCTCTATTAGGCGGGTCCAATTGAATCAGCCTTATCCACGAAGATTCAATGCCCTGCTCAGAAGACTAAATAGTGACTTCTCGCACTGACCGGCGCCGAAATCCGATGATAGTCAGTCATGCTTATCAAGCTCTTTTATTTTCTTCGGGCCATTTCAGGTCCTACCAATACGCTCGTATACTTTGTTCGGGGGAAAAGTCCGACGGGAGGTGCTGCAGAGCGCATAGCGCGTCATTTTTGTGACTGGGACGGGTGCGCATAGCTACCGCGCCGCAGCTGAACGCCTGAAGTGCATCTTGATGCATTTATGAAAGCTTTGGTGACGATTGACACATAGACGAGTAGTAAAACCCAACATGATGCCTGTGTAACACATCCCGAAGACGCCGCTATAAGGGAAGCTTTTGAGCACCTTGAAACCCACCTCGATTTTTCAGCTGCAAACCTCGTCTGACATAAGTCGAGCAAGGTTGTTGATGCGCCCGATATGCCTCGTAATACGATCCTACCACTACTGGTGAATAAAGCAAACCATTCTTGAGGTTGAGGATTTCTTAATGCTGAGATTTACCTTTCAGACAAGTGTGCGCGTATGTGGCGCAGGTAATAGCGAAGTCAACGACGGGGCCTTTGAACATCCCGTATGACATCTTACTTCAAAGGTGTTTATTCAGGGATACTCAATACAATGTCAGAACACTATCTTTATTCTCGTCTATTACATTTATGAGTTCATTGCGAAGTTTTCAATTATCAGAGCAAACATATATATACAACAAAAGGTCAATGTTAAAATAGTTAGGGTTTGAGTTCCAGGAAGCAAAAGCCTCACCACCTCAATTCCCTAAGAAGATGGTTGAGCACTTATGATCTACTTGATTTCGGATTCCCGACAACAAAGATATACGAAGTATCTGTAATAATCACGTGATTGGTATGGTAAAGATAATAAGATAATAAAACACTTTATATGTATCTTAAATGTAAATGAGTGTAGACCGAGTTGATTGAGTAACTCAATGAAGCACGGAGACGAACACAAGCCGACCCAAAAAAATCGTAAACCTCTTCCATTCAGTCCTCACCTTACTCAATGATAAAAAGATATATAGCTTAGCCAAAGCAAACATAGATGAGGTCCAAAATAGCAGACTAGAATATGCCCTGCTCGAATTGGTTACCCAGAAAAGAAGTACATAGGTTAAATCGCGTATATATAGCCCAAGTAGGACACGACGCCAGTATCGCAACGCACCACAGGCCGCCTTATCACACGCCTCAACCGTCGAAAAAATGTCAATATGAGATGAAGGAATAGACCGTTCGTAAACAACGTAAAATTTACGTCTAGAAGATACGACTTCAGAAATGAATGAAACCAATGCAGCAATGGACATGATCATTACAAAAATGGTCCCTGAAGCAATGCAATATGATGATTGGAATTGTGAACAGCGTGAATCGACATCGACGACTAGCATCAATGTAGAGGAAACAAAGAAGACTTAAAATGATCGAAGAAGCATGAGCGGCAAGTGTCAACCCAACGATCATACCGCTTCAATAAAATCTCGATTAGTCCGAAGTCTTTCCGAACCATGATCACAAATCTCTCGCGACTTGAAAACCACTTTGTCCTCGTTGCTTCAACACGTGTGAATGGCAAAATCTAGCTGTCAAAGTTCAATTGAGTTGGGGCTATTTAGGTTGAGGAAATGGTGAAAGTTGACAAAGTGCGACTGAGTTGAACCTCATCAGATTAAGGAAAGGGTAAAAATTAGTTATCAAAGTTCAACTTACTTTGGCCTCCTTAGGCTGAGCGAATGTAGGCTTTTGCAAGGTGATGAGTGAGATTACCAATTGGCAGCAAAATCTTGCCAGCTGCTGAGACGGCGATCAAAAATTCACGAGTCTCGCGAGTCTTGCAAACTACTTAGTCCTCGCTGCATCAACACGTGTGATCAAAAAAACTTAGCACTCAAAGTGCGACTGAGTTGGCCTCCTCAGGTTAGGAGAATGATGGTATTAGTAACAAGTGAGATTACCAGTCGGCAACCAAATCCTACCAGTTACTGAGCCGGCGAAGAACAAGTAAGTGCATTGCCGAGAGCACAACCTTCCCGGAATAACTAAGGAACACCCATTTCCAGACCAAGTGCTCATGATGTCTGCCGATGGACTCACCACCAGGAGGTGTTATGTAAGTAGCCAGAATGTTCAATGAGGACCAAATTAGCTACAAATCATTTCAATTTGACGTGTGGTTGACCAGCCATGAGGGCCGTAAGTAGAACTATCCGTCACGCCCATCGCTATAGCATATGGTACAGGAGATATATGTCAGCATGCAGTGGATATGATCTCATACCTCATCCAAAGATGTAGTGAGAATGGAAGTTAAACCATCACGACTCACTAGTATGTATATAGATTTATCTACCTTAAAGTTAAGTTGCCAACATAGCTGCGGACAAGTCATCAGAGGATAAGCTCAAAGGGGCCATGTCATCGTAATGCTCTGCAAAAATTACCAGGCGAGTCTATAAGTGAAAAATAACCATCGCCTTCAATATCACTGAAACTTCTGCGAATCCCCAGTTCACTCATATTTGTTAGCAGATCATAAAATAGGATAGAATTCAGAGGCGACGCGGGGAGAGCTCAGATTATTTCTGTTATGTTACCATAACTTATGGCGATTCCATACCGTTACCGTATAGTACAACGTAGACTTAGAGATAAAGAATGTGGACATCCGAATGCAAAAAGGAGTTATCACGAACATGAACCAACATACGTAGTCACAAGTGGACTTCTGCGCTGACCTGATGAATGGATCTATAAAAGGTTATGAGAGTCTTGAGAGTTCGGTAGTTTTACGGAGGTTAGGTGGTGGCGTAAGAGCAATACGTATGACCTCCAGTGTTAGTGGATGCTAACACATGCCGAATTGTGATCGGGCGGTACATCTTCGGGATTCCCTTGAGGGGCCTGCAGCTGGTTGTTCAGAGTGGTTTGTTGTGGTTGCGACAGTTTCACGCCATCGAGATCAGGTGGTTGCTCCCCTCTATCAATCACCTCAACACTCTCCTCACTCGCATTGTCAGGTTCAGGCCATCCTCTTTGTCATTGGTGACGAGCGGTCTGCCCACACGGTCTATTTGGGGCTGTCTGTGGTTGTCTGAATCACTTCTATGCTACCAGCGTCAGCCGCTGTTGTTCAAAGTGCATTTGACTAGTAGTGATTGTTAACTAAGTTCTCACTACATCTGCAACAACCTCGCTCACTAAAATATTTAAGGCTGAAAAATATACAAACAATATGTGTATAGTAGGGAGACCGACTGCGTTAGCCTGGTATATCTATTGATATATTCTCGCGAAATAATTTGGCTCGTTTACGCAAATGCTTTACATGGTACTTCGTGTCCTTCGTCGATGAGTACTTAGGCTGAGTATATCTCGGTAAAAGCGAATGCTGTGAAATGGTTCGCCTATGTATATTTGGCGTTTGTTATTACCAGCGACCTAATAATGCTAAGTGCAGCAAAAGCGGAGGATGCGGTGCGATATTCTTCTCTGTGTGTTTGTCTCACGATATATGCGAAGTGACATGACAGTCATGTCGGCGGCTGATATTGGCAAGCACAACTTAAACTTTGGTCTCTTGACTGAGATAATTACTTTAGTCTTAAAACTTTTTATCCAATTTCAGTGTCTGCTTAATCCAGTGTATATTAAATCGGGTTCCACCTCAATAACAGGTATAACTGATCTTTTGGTTTAGTACGAATACAGAGTTCTCATTCAAACAACAATGAATGGCCTACTTCATACAATAGTTGATTCTGGACCTTGGGAAGTATTTGCTTTGGCAGATGTTTCATGGATGTTGAGTGACTACCCAGGATTGGCGGGGCCTTCAGTAAACCAGACTAGACTTGCCCATTTCAAGTCGAGCAACTTCACAGCAGCTTCTTTGTTTTCATTAAACTTATTCGCCCTGTGGTTGCACCTGCAAAATGCAAATTGTCTATTGTTCAACCTTCCATCTTGTTATGCGTTTCTGTAAATTCCTTCGTCCAATGCCCACTGTCACTCTCGTGGTGCAGGCTTTCTAAAAAAAAAGTCTAGAGAAACGATAGGCTGTCTATTTGGTAGCTTTCTGATTCTCAATATAGATTTCACTGTATAATATTGTACGCTACGTCTACGCTCAATTCGTCTTTCATGTTTATAACACACCCATCTGCTTATTAACACACTATATGGTTTTCTCCCTGACTCGTGCTCGTGTATGTGCTGCGTCCGTGCGATGCCTGTTTGATTGTCAGTTCTCTCCCAATTCCGTTGGATTTGAATTCTAGTGATGCTCTTAGTTTGCCTGAAATGGACGGCGTGAGTGGTATTACATAGTAGTGATCTATTTCCATGTGTGACGTTTATCCAACTCTTACGAACTCGTCTTCCGTCGTAACTCAATTCACTATTCCACAAGACGTCATTGTAGTCCACGCTCATTATCGTTTTGTAGTGGACTACTAATCGATTTTGACACCACTGATTCAACTGGTGGATGCCTGATTGAAGAACCATTGTGCAAGATGAATGACAAAAGGCTCGTCGTGTTCTCGTGATAGTATTCCGGTTTACTCTACATACATTCGGTATGTCCAGCTGTATTATTCAAAGTAGTTATCTTCAGCGTCAAAGTCACTTGTCATTTTACCCTTGTCGAGTCCTATGTACGATTTGTACATTGCGACATCTTGTTGGTTGAGTAGTGATCCCTTCGTCTGATTACTTCCAAATGGATATGAGGCATCGTAGTTGTCAAGTAATCGACACGCATAATAAGCGTAAATGTTCCGGTCTCCATTGTTCGTACTTATCATGATATCATCATCCTGTTGTTCCTTGAACGGGGCACACGATAGTTTTTGTGATTGAGCCTGGTAAATAGCCAAGTCATCAGAACTGACCACTAATTGACAATCTGAACCTCGATTTCGCTCCTCATAAATCTCATCATATTCTCTCAAGGATGCCCCTCCATATTTACTTTCATACGACGCAGGACTCTTTTTACCCAGGTGTGTTCCCGCTGAGTAGCCGAGTTTTTCGATCTTGGTGGTCAAGTAATCTTTTATCTTGTTGGGATTTGTGATCTTCAAGTAATTTGAGGAACCCCGTCTTGGTCGCCTAAGACTTCTGGAAGGAGTTGTTTCCGCTAGTTTATCATCCCTATAAGCTGATTCACAAAGCTCACAATCTGAGCTGTCACAATTTGCCGCATTATCCTCTTCAATGTCCTGCATTGTTTTTCCATGTGTGTCGTTATCAATATGGTCAAGGTATTTGACATTTGGGTTGCCATTCGAGAATTCACCTGACTTGGATATGCGAACAGCTGGTTTACGGGATTCGAATGGACTGTAATCGAATCGTGTGCTGCTTTCATTCCTTATGATTGATGGAAAATATCTGGAGTTTGAATTCATGTTGAACTGGAAGAGATTGGAAAATGACTGAAACTTTCTGGGCATATAACATTCGTTGAACCAATTATCATTATAATCAGGATATTGCTCCACATACGTGTAGAATCCCGTGGGTCCATATGCTCGTGATCTAGCATACATATGGGTCATATTAAACCTCGATCCGTCAAGGAAAAAATCATTGTACCAATGCTGATAACTCGTTTTAGTCGTGAGGTCTTCAATCAAAGTAGCGTTGTGTAAGTAGTAATCATTTTGTAATTCCCAAAGTCTCGGTTTATTGGGGTCATACGAATAATTTCCTAAGAACAAATTGATGGCTTCCTGACGAATCAGGTCCATGAACGAGTTCGAGTATATTCTTTTGATACTGTTCAACATGTCTCTCGTATGCGATGACCATTGATTGATACGTCGATACGAATCCATGGTATTGACCAAATTCGAGCCACCATATTGTATGGCGATGGTGTCTCCATGGTCGTGAAAGATTTCTGTGAGAATATTGACTAAGTCGGAATCATAATCCAAAGTTGTGCTGCTAGAAATGAGTTTCAAACTCGAAAGCTGATGGTACAAAGCTTCCTTACAAATGATGAACTGGGCAGCATTTGTTCTGTCAAGGCAATCAATGCAATTAGTCCGTATAATACCCTTCTGAATTTTTGTGGAGGCCATATCCACTCCATTGTGGAAGAACCCTATCTGATCAATGGAGTTGGCAGCAACTTTTTGTAGCGGCTCGATGACATCCATGTTTTTCTTTGAATGCTTAGACATATCGAATGAGTTAAACTGTAGCTTATGCTCATCAGGCAAGAACTGGTTCAAGTACTTCACGCAGCTTATAAAGTGTTCATTCAACTTCAGTTCGCGAGGGACTTTCTCTTTAGTCTTTATTAGGTTGACCATGATAATGGGCAGACCATACCTTTCGAACAAATTGTTGAAGTGAATAGCAGAACTTTGGAAGAAGGGATCAGACAAACTTATTTCAATTGGTGGCTTGGGTAACTTGTTCAAATCTTGAGTCCAGTACAATGGAATTGATCCTCTATGCTGCACAAAGCTAGTGAAACGAGGATTGCTGTAGAACCCGTACTTTGGATTATGAAATGAAGACACCAACATATCTGTCACAATTTGCTCGGTTTCGATCTCATTTGCAACATTTCCTTTGTCGTTTACTCCTCTTTTCAAAAATCTCGCCCCAGCAAAGTGGTGGGAGCGTCTTGCAACTAGCGTGATGTATATCTTCTTCCCATATATCGAAATGTTAGCTTGGTCCACGAACCCGTGGATAATAGTTTGAAACCATTCATACAGGGTAATGTCCTGATTCTTGAGCACTGGCTCAAGTAGAAGCTTATTCCAAACGAATCTCTCGTTGTGCTCGAACGAGTTGAAAGGATCAAAGCCAGGTCGCTCAGGCTTCTTCCCTGTAGTAGTTCTTGCACCCTGAGTACTATTCGGCTGTTCTTTATCTTTAGCATACTGGTCTTGTTTATTTTCTTCGTGTCTGCTCTCTTGTTGATGCTTCTCAGCCGCTCGCTTTTGGCGAATGAAATTGGTTTGCAAAGTGTTGGTTATGTCATACGAATAGCTGAAGTAAAACGTTTTTCCCAAGTCCAAGTACTTGAATATTGACAAAAGACGTTCTTCGTCGCTGTATTTGTCAGGCCTTCTATATCTTGAATCAAGCGGAATGAGTTTTGTCTCGTCGACGTGATATATGAAATGGCCACCCAAAATAGCGACTTGGCTGCATTTAGTAATAATGCTTAAGTAGTAACCCTTTGTGAATCTGATTAAACCGATAAGTCCGTACCCGCGTGTCACTTTGTATATGCCGCCCTCAACTGTTTCGTTTAAGCCGCTCAACAATTCGATCATATCCTTTCTCGTGTAGAAGTAGTTCTTGTCCTCGATTATCTCAAGATTTGTATCATTATCGGAGTCTTTACCAATCTCGAGGATTCTGAATAGTGTCTCCTTCGCATTGCTCCCCACGATGTACATGGTTTTCAAGGAATTGTATATCGTAAATCTTTGTAGTATGATACGCTTGTTGTTGATATCAGGGTTATCCCGAGAGTCTGCATCTTCATGCTGCTCGTCGCGACCTTGGTCCACCTCGTTCGCCGATTCCACATTCTCCAGCAGTAGTCGAATGCTTTCTGGGAGACTACGGATCGAGGATCGATGTCGGAAAGAACTCTCTTCATCTACATAGCTTCCACTGGAGTGTGGAGAACAACTGCGCTCACGCGTAACATCAGCATGATCCGTATGATGATCCATTGATCAGGGTTCCGTATGTCTTGACTTTGAACTTTTGGTATATGATGATAGGCGGTCGAAATGGAGTATTTTCGTTTTCGACACGTCCTTATTTCAGCGCAAAATCGTTTGATAAGCTAGGACATCACCATGTCAGCTGAAGAGAACCATCGCATGCTTTCATGAATTGGGCTCATTTTGGCATTCATTACCAGGTCTTGATCTCGTCTAGTGCCCTTATACAACACAAATGCCATTATGCAATATCTAGGTTAATCCATATATTATTTATATTATTTTGCGTGAGTTTGGTGTACATCGAAGAGATAAAACTGCATCAAAGCGAACTATAACTTATCGCACTAAAACGAACTCTATTTGAATACCCACGATCAGAATTTAAGCGCCAACGGCCACGTAAATGCAAGGGCGATTTACAATTATGATAAATGGGTATCAACCAAAAGAGTAGGCTAATATATAAATCTGAGCATAAAGCAACATGCAGAAACAGGCTCTTTGGCCGAGTGGTTAAGGCGGTAGACTCAAGTTCTACTATCGTAAAGATGCACGCGTTCGAACCGCGTAGGAGTCACCATTTCTTTTTTTTTTGTCGCTACAGAGATTTTACGATCTGCGAGTTTCGCTTATTGTTGGTACCTATACGTTGCTTAATACTCGCCTAGTATTGGCATTTTCCACTTAAGACCATCAGGATCATACTGACAAGCTTTTTTTCTGTCACCGTTGCCTTTCACCGAGTCGTCATTCCAGTCGATCTCGAAATCGCCGAAGGTATTGACGAACTGTCGCCTCTGGTAAATAGTACTGAATTTAAAGAATCGCTTGCCAAATCGGTTCAAGAAAAAAAAATTACTGTACATCATTAGGTCAGTTGTTTTGGTGGATGTGCCGTCGTCGCAATCACCAGAGTCGACTCGATATCCATCATGATCTTGCTCCGGTATCGAAAACTCAAGCTCATAGTTGGTTACATCATTCGGATTACCCAGCCCATAGCGTGCAGCCGCTTCCCGAGATTGATCTTGCTCCTTTGGTACTCCACCGTTTTGCACGTAGTCCAAGGCCTTGTAAAAGTTTTTCAAGGGGATGTTGATGAAGTATCTGTAGTCAGTTTCCTTAACGGTGTAGTATAACAAGTCATAGTCGTTGAAGAGAAGGGACGGCTGGGAGACGTCAATGAAGAATATACGAAATCCAGATTTGACATATAATCCGATCTCCTCCATTATAAGTTTTACTCGAATGAGATTGTTGTCGCAAGATGCGCGGGGATAGGAATTTTCATCAACCTCAATGGCTTCATCATTGAGTTGCTTATCGCCAATCTGCTTGCGCTCGTTGGGATCTGGAATGTGAAACTCCCCTAGCTTCAAAAGGCAGAACTGTTGCTTGGGGAGAATATCGTTGATGTTTGTAGGCGCGTAAAACAGTTGGTGGACAACCTGACCATCCGCATCGTCGTAGCTCACTTCAAATTTTGTAGTACCAAGACCATTGCCGTGCTTAACCACTAAGCCAATATTGAGGTTATAATCACCGGGAGCAAGCCACAAATATTTGCAGTACGTCAACAAGTAGGTTCTATTAATCTCAACATAGTGGTTGAAGATGTAGTTTGTGGGCTCATCGATCTTATAGTCCGCATACTCGGCGAATAGTCGTTTGTTCTTGATGAGTGAGTATACGTATTTCCAGGAGTCCGCTACGAATCTCACGTTCAAATGATCGGGGTCGATATCTTGCAAGCCAAGCTTAGTTGCAAGCAAATCGCGGCAACGAAATCTTTTGACGTCTAATGACTTTATGTATGACCTCAACCAAGGTAGCACCTTCTGAAGAACTCCAATGATCGCCTCACCAAAGGAAGCTATGATCTTTTCATAAAACAAACCATTGTAGATGACGTAAAAGTGTGAATTAATCAATTTGAGCGAACTTGTGGGGCATTGCGATAAGATTCTTGTCTGGATTTCCACGGGTAGGTCTCCGATCATAACGACTAGAGCACAGATGAGATTAGGTTGTGTGCTGTGTTGAACCTCCTCCTACTACTCCGATACTGACCGCGTGCTGAGACGGTGCCAAATGGACTTCTACTATGTGAGGTGTGTTGGCCCCGTTCAAAAGCACTTTGATTGCGACATTTCGCGAGCGTTACTCAGTGCCCATAATCGTACCTCGGACCAGGGGATAAAATTATCGCAACGGAGCTCCCAAAAATACGTATTCGAATTGACCTCATCGAAACTGAAACCGAATAGTGAGGTTGCGATGCCAGATCCGGAGAAACTCTTGTTGCTGCCGCCGGCGACGTCTCACGCACGGGGCAAGCCAATTGTGCATACGCTTGCACTTTTAACAGTCACTGGTGTGCTTGTGGCGCTATGGATGTGGCGCACTTTGGGGATGGCCCATGATTCGAGCTCGTTCGCATCTGTCTGCAGTGATTCTTGTCTCGGCGAAGAACACAAATCTCAATGCCCTATAATTCCCCGCATACGCCCGCCAGCATATGTTGAGGACAACTCAACCTTGGTCAAGATTATCACGGATGAGGCGTACAGAAACGAATCTGCTAAGAAGTTGTCTGGTGCGGTTCAAATCAAGACCGATACCTATGACGACAGCCCTTTGGTCGAGGATGATAGAGAGTATTGGGATGTCAAATTTAGGCCCTTTTACGATTACCTCGTCAAGACATTTCCCAAGGCATTCGAGTTGTGTGATGTTGAAACTGTTAATGGATGGGCATTGATCTTGACGTGGAAGGGTTCAGAAGAGACGTTGAAGCCAATTTTGCTCGCTGCCCACCAAGATGTCGTACCTATCCAAGATGCCACTTTGAAAGATTGGACGTACCCACCCTATGATGGGGTATATGATGGGAAGTACTTATGGGGACGAGGGTCCGCTGACTGCAAGAACCTCCTCATTGGGTTGCTAGAGGCCATGGAGGAGTTGCACAACGATGGTTTCCGGCCAAAGAGGACGATCATATTTGGCTTTGGAATAGATGAGGAGATTGGCGGCGAAAGAGGTGCCCAAAAGATTGGTCAGAAGTTGCTCGAAAGATACGGGCCAGATTCTTTTTATGCCGTTGTTGATGAAGGTGGCCAGAGTTTGATTGAGCAAGATAGCGTCCAATTAGCTCTTCCAGGGACTGGGGAGAAGGGCTCGACTAATGTCGTTGTTGGCTTGAATACCCCTGGTGGGCATTCGCTGGTGCCACCTCCTCACACAAGTATTGGCATATTGCTGAAGCTTATCAGCAAGTTGGAGGAATCGCCCTTTGATCCCATCTTCACTCCGCAAAATCCAACATTTCAAGAATTCCAATGCATTGCCGCCCATTCCACGTCAATGCTGCTCCCGATCAGAAAGGCCATATTAAATGCTGGAAATAGCAAGGTGGCAAATGAGGCAGCCACTAATTATTTGGCCCATCAGTCACTAGGCGTGAAAGCGCTCATTTCCACGACGCAAGCGGCCGACATTATTCACGGCGGAGCCAAGTCTAACGCCCTCCCCGAGTACGTGGAAGTGGTAATAAACCATCGAATTGCGGTCGAAAGTTCAGTGAACGAGACCGTCTCGCGCGACTTAGACATCGTGCTGGCCATTGCGCACCAGTTTGATCTTGGTGTGGTGTATGAGGGGTCTATACTCAAGCCGAAAACCGAAAGCGGATATTTTACAGTGCACAAGCAAGATGCCTTGGAACCAGCACCGTTAACCCCCATCAACGATAGACACTGGGAAGTTCTTGGCGGGACCATCAGACACGTGTACGAAGAAGTAGCAATGCCAGGAAAGTTTGCTGACCCCATTGTGGTGGCGCCGGGAATGGCTACAGGGAATACCGACACCCACTGGTATTGGGACTTGACCAGACACATCTACAGATACAGACCGGGGCTTACCCCTACCGTCGAAACCCATGCTCATGGAGTAGATGAGCACATTCCTTTTGAGTCTCACTTGCAGATTATTGCTTTCTACTATGAATATCTTCAGGTTATCGACGAAGAAAACTAAAGTTTACAAGGGTGCTGTGTAGCACAGATCGGCTGAGCCGATTTCTGACTTCAGTAGCAACGATATAGTATCTACAAATCGAGATTCAACTGCCTTTGACCGAGTACAAACATGTGGGTCGATTAACTAAGCTTCCATTTTGCAGCCAGGTTCGAAAGCGTGCAGGAACTTCTCGAACGTTCCGAAATTCTTTGCTCAACACTTTTGCGCGCAACTACTAAGGCCACCGTTGTCGCATTCAATTCTTTTTCTTGATCAAGTTTCATATAAGAGGATATCAACCTATCAATCTGAAATGTCTACCGTTACTCCTACAATCCTTTGGGCCCAACGCTCTAGTGCGACTGAGCCTGAGAAGAATGTGCTTTACGTCACTATCCAGGTCATCGACCCAACCAACATCAAGATCGACTTGACTGCCACCAGCTTGGAATTCAACGCAGACACCAGCGATTCGAGTAAGCACTACAACTTGAAGGTCGACTTCTTTGATGAGATTGACCCTGAAAACTCAAAGCAAAACACCGAGTCTGGCTCGCACGTATTTTTGGTGTTGAGAAAGAAGAAGGCTCAAGAAGAGTACTGGCCCAGATTGACCAAGGAGAAGTTAAAGTTGCACTATATCAAGACTGACTTTGACAAGTGGGTCGACGAAGACGAACAAGATGAGCAGCCAGAGGCTGAAGAAGACATGTCGGGTATGGCCAATATGATGGGTGGAGGTGCTGGTGGCATGCCTGGCATGGGTGGCATGGGTGGTATGCCTGGCATGGGTGGTGCAGGCGGCCCCGGTGGTATGGATATTGCGCAGTTGATGCAACAAATGGGCGGTGCTGGCGGTGCCGGTGGTCCTGGTGGCGACTTTGACATAAATGCCTTGGCCAGTCAGTTGGGCCAGGCTGGAGCTAATGTTGATGGCATCAACGCTGAGGACGCCGAAGAGGGTGAAGAGGAGGCTGACGTTGAAGAGGTCAAGTAGATGTATCTTGTATCATATGACTACGGTTTTACGATTTAGCTTAGGCGTTCCTTAAGGTTTAGTCGCTCTATCCATTTTGAGCTTATCATACTGATGGGAATAAGATTGGGATCGTCGGCCGAGCAGTCAGCGTCAGTGTTGGCAATTTCGGCCCTATCCCAGTTGTCGTCCTCTTCTGCCCAGAGGACTTTGACATCGCAGTAAAACTCAATGTTGTAGAGTAAACTGAACAAGTGATTGAGTGTTTGTGCTGACACGCGGTGTGTATCGATGAACAGTGTGGTCTCGGTGATAGAATTCACGTTGAGAATATACTTGATTAGTCCGTAGATCCCTATTAGTGAGCTGCCTTGAAAGACTTCGCAATTACCGCGAATAGTGGCCAGTAGAAGGTCGCATAGCTCTTGCCACGTGTCTATCAAGACAACATTGGTATTGTGGACCTGGTTAATGTACCTTACGTTTGGCGAGAGGCCCAACTCGAACTTAAATGAGTCAAAGATGTTGGGATCAACAATTAAGATAGTGGCAGTTGACTTCTGGCTGACTACCAGGTCTGCAAAAGTGGCGAGCGATTTTGCCCCGGTGTAAAGCACCATATGGCTCAAGGTTTTGCCTGTTATGCACATGTAGAGATGTCAATTGTACAGCACGTGATTAAGGGCATAATCAGATTTCAGCCAACTTCTCCCCTCAGGAACTAAGTTTCAAATCGAAAGCTACATCTCATTTTGCGTTTCGAGTCAGCCAAGTATGAAGGCAGCATGCTACTCACCACCTCCAAATACCCGTGTCGGTGTTCTCTTTGAAGCGTACAACTGCCCAGTATTTTGAATATTTTCTTAGACTCGTGTGCCAACCAGAACCACGGAACGCACCGTGAAAAATTTATGTTACGCACCAGTAAGGTGAGTTAGCTGGAAACACCGGAATGAACCCTTTATTACGATCTGGTATGACCAGGACGGCGGCCTGTGCTGCTCGCCTGGCCTCCACGGTATCAGAATCTGCTGCTGCTTCAGCTGCCTCGCCTGCACAGTTGTCTCAGCGAGAGCTACGTGAACGGGCAGTGGCTGAGGCGCTTGCCCGTGAAGAAGAAACGCTCGCCAGACTTAAGGCTTTGCGCGAGTTGAAACAACAAACGAAGGAGCTCATAACGACGTTGAACAAGACCCCTACAACCTTGATCCATACTCGATTGGCGAAGCTCCAGAAAGATTTGGACCTGTTGCCTAATCAAGATAAAGTGAAGCAACTTGACGAGGAGTTGGATGAATTTATGTTGAAGCAAATGAATTTGCCCTACGGTGAAGTTGTTAACCACCCTTGGTCCAAACCGCCAGCAGTTACCGATCTGCGGGCGGCCGAGCGCGCAGCTGATGCTGCCTCGTCGGGAGATTCCAGTGCTTCGATCAAGTCCACTTCGGCTCACTCTTACACCTCGAAATTTCCGCACCTTAGACCAACACCCGACTACAAGCCGTACTCAGAACAGGAGTTGTACCTCCGTCAATTGGCACACTCACGCAATGCGGGGAAACTTGGTGCTGACCTCACTGACATCTACCGTGCCCGCGATGAAGTGCGCAAGCCTCGTGAGATCTCTGAAACCACAATCGCCACTCTCATGGCGGCTGGATGTCACTTAGGTCATGCCAAGGCCCTTTGGAGACCATCCACACAACCGTTCTTGTACGGAGAGTACAATGGTACACATTTGATCGACTTAAATGAAACCATGATCGGTTTAAAACGTGCCACCAAGATTATCCAAGGTGTTGCCGGCCAAGGTGGCATTATTTTGTATGTTGGCACCAGCAAGAACTGGGAGCAACTGCGCAGCGTCGAAGAGGCTGCTAACCGTTCGAATGGCTACTATGTTTCAAAGCGCTGGATCCCTGGCACCATCACGAACTTCGTTGAAGTCACCAAGCAAGTCAAGATCAACAGCAAGCGTGAGGTTGATTTATTGGATGCCCCCACAAACCGCAGCTTGGGTGAAGAAGTGGCCAACCGCTTGATCAAGCCCGATCTTGTGGTGATATTAAACCCCGTTGAAAACCGTAACTGCATCAATGAGTGCATCAAGCTGAGAATCCCTACCATCGGTTTGTGCGATACCGACATGGAGCCATCTTTGTTGACATACCCGATACCATGTAACGACGACTCGATGCGGGCCACATCGTTGATGGTTGGAATTTTGTCAAAGGCGGCACAGGAGGGGTTGAGACAGAGACATGAGCTCGTGGCATCTTATCAGAAAGCCAAAACTGAGTCCTCTGATGCTGCATCTACGTAAATTAGTCATCCTGTACATATATAAGTATTGACCCGTTTCGCTCAGTAATTCATAGGTGTGGTTGGTGTCAGACTGATATTTTCCCTTTTCAAGCCCTTCTCTTTAACCTCGCTTTCGAACTTACGTCGATGTGCACGTTGTGTCTTTGCGTACTCTGTTTCCGAGTCCGACGTGTTATTTAAGTAAACATCAAGCGTCTCGGCATCGACAATGATATTTGAAAGATCTATTTCAGTATTCGCTGGCACGAGGAATGCTTTGACTGGGTCCAATGGTGCCACAATCGGGGGTGCGTTAGGCCCGATATGGGCTTCGTGGTATCTCAACAAATCATCGATAGAAACGTGCATGTATGCAGCGATGATTGCCAGAACAAATTGAGACTAAGAGACCATCCTTCTATACTTTACATTCCTGCATATTTCACCATGGTTGTGGAAGCCAGTAACCTGTACAATGTGCAAATATGTATTGTTCTTGGTGCCATCTTCCCTCTTTCCAATTATTGGCACCCTCAGACCTTAATGAACTACGAGCGTAATCGTCACAAGCATTGCTTGAAAACGCATTGCAATTCGTATCGACGAGCAAAAGTAGCCCTTTACCCGGTAGATTCAGTAGCTTATTGGTTCTTCTTCTCTTGCTCTTCCTCTTCCTCTTCCTCTTCATCGTCACTTCTCTCATCCTTGGCAATGCCTCCTGTGACGTAACGATAGATGATTCTGAAGATTAAGAACAACCAGTAAGCATTAACCAACTGCAATGCACCAATTAAGAAAAACACAATTGGCTGTGAGATGTAGCATTTGTATTGCTGGGTATCCCAATTCAATTCCCAGTCACCCACAGTCCTGAATTCAGTCAAGACAGAGTACAAGATTTTGAGGTTGAGGTAATGTCTGAAATATATCCAGCTCACCACAAACACTGATAAGGCGGGAATGGTCATGGGGGAGTCCAAGTAGTTCAAAGTCTTCGAGATGGACAAGAAGAAGTCACTGATATCCATGGTGATGTAGATGGCAATCCCCATCCAGGTGAAGTGGAAGCGGTACAGACACCAAATCAAGGCAATGGTGACAATATGGTGAAACACCAATTCTTGGAAATCCTTACGAGGCTTTTCTAATTGCAAACTCAACACGATCGTTTGCTGAACCCAGTAAGCAGCCTGGCCCAAGTAGTAGAGCTTAAACAGAAACGAATGAGTAAAGTGAGGATACGTCACGTAAAACTCAGTAGTGTTGTAGTACCAAATGGGCAACCCCAGCATGATCCACAACCCAAACGGTCCCAGGCAGCCGGTGTAGAAGATGGCGTATGTCTGCTCCATGAACCTCTTTTGCTTGGCCTCTCTCGTGATCCCGCAGTAAGCAGCCAAGGGCCGCAAGAAGCAGCACATGACAAACTCACGCAAAAAGGTGAAGAAGAGTGAATAGTAGAAGACAAAGTAAAAATCATTGACACCCTTACCATACTGGTCCGTTCCCGGCACATGGTATGAGAGCACAATGCCGCGCCCCAATATGTCGTGGATGTACAGGTTCGGTGACAGAACCACATACAAGCCAACGGTGGCCGCCAACAAAAGCCCAGGGACAATCCAGGTCTGCCTCGAGCACAATTCCCTGAAAGCAATCCACAACACCGAGGCCCAGTCCGAATCCAGCCCCAGTTTGATCGAGATCTGGTGGAGACGCGCATCAGAACGTTTGCGTGAAGATGCTCGCCGCTGCATCGTGGAGAAGGCTGGCGAGGACGTGTCGCCAAGGTGTATGTTGCCCACAGAGGAGCCACGGCGGCGAGTAGCGGGTGGAGGTGATAGCGAGTCCAGCATGGTTCACAGCGTAGGAAAAAAAGACAAACAAAGACGGAGAAAGCTGAAAAATAAGATGGCTTAGTCCAGGGGTGTAAGGCCGAAGCAGAGGGAAAAAATACAAAAAAATAACAACGTCCGGGGTTTGTGCAGGGGCACCCGTACCCCCGACCCCTATTCCCTTGGAAATGAAACTCCGAGTTCTTTATAGTCTACCCCAGAGGAGGTGACCCCTCCCTAGATGTTGCTACAGTGCAATGTATTCGTTACAGCTTCTTTCACAAATTTTCGCTCCGAATTACGGGTTTTGGGAGAGTTATAGCTTATGTTATGGAGTTCACGTAATGGCTGAGGGCACCCAATGTGACAAGCTCGATCACTGACGAGCGATAGCAAGCTTTTGCTTGACTGCTTGAGTGGTTTGCCTTTCTGCTACGACAGTTATTCGTAATTAAATTTTTGGTTGCAAATATGTCGTGGCGAGGACTAAGAAACAAGGGCCACTTTACGAGTACACTAGTCTACTTGAACTTCTTACCAAACATGATGAGTTGCAACTGGTCGTACATGGAGATAACTCCAGCGCCAGCAACACCTCTCAAGATGTTCGCCCCACATCCCTTGAACAAAGAGCCAACGCCTTCAGCGGCGACTATTTTGGTGAAGCAGTCAAACATACCGTTGTACTTGACGGCTTGACCCGAGGTCATCATCATACGTCTTCTCACGGTATCCAAGGGATACGACGCAGTGGAGGCACCGGTGGTCACAACCCAACCCAAGAGGAAGGCCGCAAGGAAGTTACCTTCCAAGTTGCCTACGAGCAACACGGGTTTCAACGAGTCATAAATACCAAAGTACAAGCCTCGGTACACAACGATTCCAATCACCGAGGGCCCAAACCCACGATACAACCCAGCAACCCCATCGGTAGCCAAGGTTTTCTTGTAAACGTCGAACAAGCCGTTGAACTCTCTGGCCCCGTCGCCCTTGGAAGACTTGGCATCGTTAGCCAATCTAGTTCTAGCATAATCCAATGAATATACGAACGCCAATGAGGTGGCACCAGCAAGGCCACCAGAGGCCAAGTTGCCACCAAACCATTTCCAGTAGCCTTCGTCCTTCTTGAAGCCAAACATGGCCTTGAACTTATCCTTGAAAGCGAAGTTCAACGCCTGCGTAGGGAAGTATCTGATTACATTGGCAGTATTACCTCTCCAAAATGAGCCAAAGCCCTCCTCTGCAAACGTTCTCGAAAAGCACTCGCCGATGCCGTCGTACTTTCTGGACAATCTACCCTGTTTGATCATCTCCTCCTGATTTTGAATCAAAAGCTTCACCCTTTCGATGGGTGCCGCAGCCGTCTTGGAGACGGCTGCAGAAACGCCACCCATCATGAAGTCGAGAAAGAAAGAGTAAAGGTCTTCACCAGCCATTTTGGATTCGAAGGATACAGAAGACGAAGTAGCTGTCCAAGTTTACCACGTAGAAAAGGGAACAGAGACAAGAGCAAACCAAAATCCGAAATGAGGTTCGGTCGGATATTAAAATCAATTATGCGGTAATAAATTAGGGTGGGATTTGGAAATGAAGCCCAATCGACGGGCATATGCTTCTTGAAAATTGATGGATATACGCACTGGGTTCTCGGAAGCTACCTCTACATCAATACCGGTTACTGGATTGCAGAGCCAGCAATCAACATGGGTGCTCGAAGTCACCACAGGACCTCTTGACAGTATTGGTCGTAAACTTTAAATAGCAACTACGTGGGGTTGAGTTTCAGTGTCGGGCACACATTCTAGCTAAAACAGTGCGATTAGTTGCAAAAAGAAACGAGCAGGCGAATTTATCGGTGAATGGCTGCAAATAAATCCAGGTTTTGACCTGTTTTCAGTCAGGAAAGGCATGATGCGATGCTCCTGGTATGTTTAACAGCCAGAGTTATCACCGATGGTATCTTGGCCCGACGGGAGTAAGTACTCATGGCGCTGATTTTACAAATATGATAAGTGCATATGCCATGGGAACTGTGTGCAGAACTTGAAACATCAGACCGTTGTAGTATACTAAAGTAGCAGACACGGAAAACCACCTGCTTGAATGACAGCAACAGCACACACTTGGGTCCTCGTGAATGGCGCCAAACCTGTGTATAAACTGATGCAAGCCTGACTGCTTCGATAGCAACAATCGACTTGTCTCCAAAAACCTGCAAGGGTTTCTCATATCAACCAGTAGTAGTGAAACTCATTCAATATTCCTGACTGCACCATCTGACGCCACCATCCTTGGTTTCTCGCTCGTGCTGAACCTCGCCACTTTGAAGGACCTTTCGAATCTCTAGCCACGGAACCAGCCTGCAGGCACAAGTACTGTGTGCACGCCACATGTCACCCTCAGCCGCAGAACAAAATGTCTAACGCAACTCCACTAATGTTGCAACGCCACTTTGACCCCTTTTCCGATCCCCACTTGCATATCAACGAGAATACAAAACTAAGCACACATAAACTGGCTCTATGTTTAGAAGAAGCACAACCTCCACGGATAGCACTCTCGAACATCTCATCAAGCGGGCCACTGATGAAACGTTGACGGCCGATAACTGGCAGTACATCCTCGAAGTGTGCGACAAGATCTCGCAGGACCCCGAGCGCTTGATTAAACAGGCAATACAATGTATCAGCACCCGACTTGCGTTAAGGGATGCCAATGTCAACTTGCGTGCGTTGTCGCTAGTGGTGGCCGTGGCAGAGAACTGTGGGTCCCGCATGCAGCAGGAAATCGCCACCGCCTCATTTTTGAATGATGTGTTGATCAAAAAGTTGGCAGATCGCCGCGTACATGTCACCGTTAAGCACAAGGTGGCCGAAGTGATCACCCAGCTCCACCAGTCGTTCAAAGGAGACCCTCTGTTGAAGCCCATAAGCGATGTGTACGAGAAGATGGTGAGAACGTATCCTCAATACGTTGGTGCTGGAGCCCGTGGCGACGCGGTAGCGGGGCCAAACAAACCCGCCAAGCACGAGATCTTGCAGCTGAGCAAAGCCAAGGAAGAGGAGGAATTGCAAAGGGTTTTGAAGGAGTCACTTCAGGAGCACGAGCGAGAGGAAAAATTGAGACGGGCTTACTTGAATAAACCCTTACCCGTGAGCACTAGCGAAGTCAGAGAGGACGGTGGTGGAGCCGCACAGCAGACGAGCCAGGCACTGCGGGTGGCCACCCCGCCTGAGCAAACTATCGCCACTGTCACGAAGGTGCGCGCGCTCTACGACCTCATCCTGTATGAGCCAGACGAGCTTCTGTTCCGCAAAAATGACATCATAACAGTGCTCGAATCGGTGTATCGCGACTGGTGGAAGGGCTCACTCCCCAATGGCAAGGTGGGGATTTTCCCGCTCAATTATGTGACCCCGGTGGTGGCCAAACTGCCCGAGGAGCTATCGCAAGAACTTGAGTTGGAGCACAAAATTCTCACCGTTGATCTGAAGCGAGTGGATAAGCTTCTCGCCTTGCTCACGGCGCCGCCACAAGACATCGACGAGGATGAAGTTACACGCCTTTACAACGAAATTGTTCCTATACGGCCCACTTTGGGCAAGTTCATCGACAAGTATGGTGTGCGCCGAGAGGAACTTTTGCTGTTGAACGGCAAACTCAATCGCGAGGCTAAGCTCTATAATGAGCTCATGGACACGCTGATATCGCAGAGAGCCCACCACACTGGGCAATTGCTGGGAACGAATCCACCATATCCCTACAGCCAACCCCAGTGGCAGCAACAGCCACCTCAGCAGCAGCAGCAGCAGCAGCAGCAACCCACACAACAGCGGCAGCGGCAGTTCCCACAATTCACGCATCAACAGCAGCAGCTTTCACAACCACAACAATACTCACCACAGCAGCATCAGATCCTGGCACAGCCCACCAGTAGCGGCTTTGGCAATGGCGGGTCGCCACAGCCCCCTTATCAGCAATACCCCGCCGCTGCTCTGCAGCCATTTTTTCAGACAGAGCACGAGCCGCAGAGCGATGGCAATCGGTTGCCATATCCACAGCAGCCGTCGTACCCGCCACAGTCGGATCACTTTCTGAATGTGAACCGCTTCCCGGAGGTGAATCAGATGTAGCAGAATATACGGGAGAGACTATGCTAACGTAGTACAAAGAATGTGAAGGAAAGCAGATTCAAGTGGATTCACTGGCGACCAAAGGGAACGATCGGACATCCATGGCATCTTATCTGTCTTTAGTGACAGACGGTGCACCCCGCCATGATGGACCACGGCTGACCCGTTTCTATGTGCAGTCCGCGATTAGCCTCGATCGGAACCCGCCAGCACATGTGAGCGCGCTTTCAGTTACACCCCCAGCTATAGACTCGCGATGTCGGACTCCACGTACGCCAATAGGGAACAGCAGAACAACCAGCGATTTGACCAGCTCGCGCTGACGCTCCACCAGTTTCGCACGACTGTCAACAACGATATTCACGGCACCATACAGCTGGAAAGCCTGACGCTCGACTTGCTTGGGGAGAACTTCAACCAGCTCGTGCTGCAGGTGAAGCGCACAAGCTCGGACTTACGCGGGGTAATGGCGCGCAATGCTAGCTTGACCAGGGTGGTGGGCCTCATATTGCTTGGGTTCGTCGTGATATGGATGTTGCTGAAGTTGTGGTGAGAGATACAGGTTGTGTATTGCATTCTACTTTTGGTTGACCACGTCGGAGCCTAGCCGGTAGTTCCCGATGGCCTTGCCCCAGTTGATCTTCAGCCGCGTCACGGGCAACAAGCGGCGCAAGTTCTTGAACGACTTTTGATTCAAGTCCTCAAAGGTGTGCAAGATCTTGACGGTGGCGGCTGACTCCGCCGCGTTGATGGCGTTGACAATGGCGCTGGCGGTGGTGGCACTGAGGGCCTCGCTCACAGGCTCGTCAAACTTGAGCCGTACGTTGCCGTCCTCGAAGTAGTGTATGTCAAGCGAAATCTGACCCTTGAGGAGCTGACCGTTCAATTGATAGTGTGCTTTCCAGTGGCCTGTGTAGAAGTTTTGCGGGTTCAACCTTTCGCCGATGATGACGAGCTCGAGACCGTTGGCGGAAGGGATCGCGGTGAAAGCATAGCTCGAGGGGAAGTGGTCTTGCCCGTACTGTGTCAACTTGGTTACCAACTCATCGTAAAAGGGCGGGTACTCAACGGTGGCGGTCCAGGGCTCGACGTCAATGACAGTGCGAGACGCCAAGTCGATATTGAAAAGCTTGCGCTCAACGTGGTCGATGTATTTGGACGTCGAGGGGTCGCGGTTGAGGCTCGACACCACGTGGGTGTCGGAGTACACGCCAAACTCGTCTCCCACAAGCGCCTCGATCTTGTCGTTTATCATCAGTTGCTGCTGGCCGTCCAAGATCACGCTCAATGCCTCGGCAACTTCGGGTAACTCACCTGGGGGCGCCGTGGCCACTAGCTCCGCCACAAGGTCTTCCGTCTTGACACTCATATGGTAGAATCTTGATTAATGTGGATACGTGCAATCGCGCTTCTGAATTCAAATTTCCGCGCGTCCCCAAGGCGCTCCTCCCATGGCCCGGTGACGCTTTTGGTTTGGGCACGAATCACTGGCATCTACACTTTAAACCTCTATAGGATATCAGATAGCCACGGTATCTTTGGTTTGGGCGGTCACGAAAGCAAAAACGCCCCCGCACCGTCGTTGATCGCCTGCAACAACCTCGATTTCATTAAGGCAGCCGACGAGTAGTTGGGCAACTTTAGGTAATTGGCACACGTCATGACACTAGGCAAGTAGTCGTCGTCCTTCAACCCATCCTCCCCAGACTTCTTCACCACGGTCAATTCGGGCTGCAACGCCTTGAACCCCCCAATGGGCAACTTGGGGGCACCAGTGAGAAACTGTAGAAGCTTGCGGCGCTCAAGCTTGTCAAACTCAGCGAGGATCTTTATGAAATTGATGATGGCCGGAGAGTCCTTGGTGTAGCCGTGATCGGCTTTGATGCACGCAGACAACGTTTGCGGGGACCAGTCCTCCTCGCCGTTCCCACCAAACATGGAGATGAGCTCCTCAGGGTAGAACAACACCAACGAGTTGATGGGAAAGACCTTGGAGAAGCCATCCATAAACGCCCTGATCTGATGTATCACCCCTGTGACAATGGTGGCCTCCACCACACGCTGCACGTACAAGTCCAAATTGGCGGCAGTGACGGGCATAGACTCTCCAGCGAGATCATATTGCGGGTACCCCGGCAACTCGAACGTAAGCCCAAGGTTGACAAGGTCGTGCCCAGCCATGCGGTATTCTTGCAATTTTTCAATTGAGTCGGTCAATGTTGGATCAATCTGACGAAGCACAGCCAAGTTGCTGAGTCTCTTGAACCCCATCTGCTGTTGTTGCGGGTCTTTCAATAAGAGCAACACCAATTTAAAAAAATTGGGGTTGAAATTGAAGTCAACGATCCTAGAGTCCAACATGCCTCGGGCCACAAACTTTCCTAACACATTGAAGAAAACGAGCACCTTCTTGCCGTTATTGCTGTTGAGCTGTTGCTTGCTCATTGGCTGGGGAAACAAGCCACTCTTATTTGTGACGTATTCGTTGCCGCTGTCGCTGCCGTCATCCCTCCATAGCATAAGCTTCTTGTGGCAAAACTCTTTCGAGACCGAGGAGTAAAACTCCAATGTGGGTCCGAGGCCAGAGCCGACTTCATCAAAATATTCAATCTCCAATACCCCCGGCGTAGACCCGTACATGCCCAACACCTTCACGGCACTTTGCAACAACAGTTTGCGTGAGAGTCTCACCTTGTGTCGAGCAGGACGCCCCAATTGAGCGCGCGGTTGCCCTCCAGTGGCGCGTCCCAGGCCAGCACCGGCACTTCCACTTCTTTCGTTCTCCTCCTCCTTGTTTGTTCTCGTCTGCCAGTAGTGAATCAAGCGAGAGTACCCAAATGACGTCGAATGAAGAAAAAACACGCGAGTCTCGAGAGGAAACACCATGGGAAATTTCTTTGGGATGGTGATACTCCAGCCGGGTAAAGTTCCACTGGCCACAATGAGTGGCTCTTCAAGTTGTCGGTTGAGTTTGACCGTGAGCTTCCAATTCGTAAAGGCCTCGTTTGAGATGCATTTTGCATGCAAGCTGGCTTGTATTGAGTTCAACTCGAACAAAATACTCAAAAGTTGAAGAATGGACATTGTATCGTGATCCAAGGGCTCGTCGTCGACACCGAGACTCTCAACAGCATGGATGGGGCCATCCTTCTCTTCCAACGATTTGTGCACCTTCCTGAAGTGGACAGTGTGCACTTGAGACCAGATCCTCGAATTGAAATCCTCCTGATCGTCGTTTTCTATTTGTTGTAGTTGCAAAGATCTGTAGATAGCACCATAAATTGTCGTTTCGTTGGGAATAACTTCGCCGTTTATGGAGAATTCGATCAGATAGTCACCCAGCGCCTCAGTCCCCGAGTCTGAGTCTTCTTTGTCCTTGGCCTCGTCGTCAGCAGCAGGGCTCAACACCTCCTCAAACTTGGACCTGGCGTCAGCGAATTCCTCAAGCACTTTGAGCCTTTGTTGTACAAACGTCTCGATTGACTTGAAAGTGGCTATAGCATGCACGGAAAGGGTGATCCCTTGCATGCCTCCAGTTGATACTCTTGACCGCAAGCGGTCGTCGCCTTCCAAGTTGATCTTAACTTGTCTGGCCATCGATGCAGTTTTGTGATTACCAAAGCGACTAGCAGCACCATAGATGCCGCCAAACCCAGTTCCTAAGCCTAAGATGGCCCCACTAGTGATCGTAGCGCCAGGATTAGTGCTGACAATGTCAAACGACTCGGACTTGGTCAAGCACTCTTGGAGCTTGCCAACCAATGCTTCAACCCCGTCTTGCTCGAAAAAGACTTCAACAAAAGCTCTTTGACAATTCTCGTTGTCAGGCGTCAACACCGATATTAGCACGTCAATTACCCCGGAGCTCATTAACTGGAAACTCGAAATCTCCTCATTGCCGTCTTTGCTGATAGCAAGCTTCAACTGCTGGAAAGCCTCACACCAATTTTCAAAGGTGTAATCGACCAGCCTGGGGTTGCTAATAGGAATCAAAGCTTCTTCCAAGGCCCTTATATTGGCCCCGATCTCGCTCCCAGCTGTTTGAGCATTGGTACTTGCCGCAAGGGCGTGGCTGCGCAAAATGCTGACGCACAACGAATGGATGGTCCTCTCCAAGGCATAAGTATTCAACCCATTACTCTCGTAGTCCTTGGTAAGCTCAAAGTCGGTGAAGGTGGCAGCAGTTGAGCTCATGGCTGACTGTGAGTTCATGGGTTCGTCGTCATCCCCTGAATCATCATCGGCCAGACACAGCATTTCTATTATTTTGATGTCATTGATCAAGCCGTCCCGCTCCAACCTTGTGACGAGAGAGTCGCTCCCATTATCAACGAGAATTTGGCATATTTTCAAAACCACAACAAGCAACATGCTCGTTTGCACGGACAAGTTCTTGCTCCCACGCTCTCTGAGAGCTCTGCAGTGATTGACCACTGAGATCAAGACACCGCATATTTGGTCCAAATTGTCGATCTTCATGTCGGGCTGAGCAAAAGCCACGATGCGATAAAGACATACAATCACCTTGCGGCGTATGTCATAATCCATCGTTGCCTGGAACGAGTTGATCAACAACGACCACACGTCGTTGACGAATGCGATATACGCGGCAGCCTCTGGGCCCGTGCTGCTGTACATCTCAATGCGAGCCTCGTTGACATGCACCTTACGAGGCGAGGTCAAGCAACCATGCGAAAACGGCAGCTCCGTGTATGCAACGGGCAAGAGATACCCGATCAAGGTGAGAAACTGCGAGAGTAGCTCTTTGGGTGCGTTCATGAGAGATGAAATGGTGTTGGAGGCGGTCTTAGCGCTGGTGTGGTGGTCTTCGTGATCACTGGCGTGATTCCCCGCCACCACCAATGCCTTGCTGATCAGCTGACCCAACCGCCCGTTGAGCAACAACTTCGAAACCTTCACCCCCACGCTCACCAACACCACCAATGACCGAATGAGGTTGAGGCTAGTACCAAACGTGACACTGTTGTCTTCGGAGCCATCGTGCTTCTCCGGATCGTTGCTGGCGGCCTTGTTGCTGCTGCTGCGCTCGATCACCTTCACCATCTCCACAATCAAGTCCTCCCCTTCAACGCTGCCAAACAACCCATGCTCAAGCACCTCGGCCTCCAACTTGACGCTCATAATGATACGCGACACCGCCAACCAGCCGTTCTCAACCACAACCGGGTCGCGGTGCAGTCGCACGAGATTGGAGATCATCAGAAACACCTCGCCCTGGATCTGCGAGGCTAGGTTTTTGGCATTGACACCACTTATGCATGCGTTGGCCACGATCGTCAACAGCTTGCGCTGAGCGTGGACCGTGAAGAAATCGAGATACTGCAAGCACGCGCGGATACCGTTGCTCTCCACAATCTGTTCGTGCAGCACCGGATCTCGCAGGATCATCTCCAACGTCTGCAACGCCTGTTCTGTCAAGTCGATGTAGCTGATCTCGAGCAACTTGCCGCACAACGCCTCGACAGCACCATTGTTGAGCGCGTCGTGGATGAAGTCTAGATTGACCTCAAGGAAGTTGTACAAGCACCGGCACGCCACAAGGTGCACCTCCAAGTCCTCCGCCAACCCTTGGTCCTGCAAGATATCCACGAGACACTTGGCCAACCGGTTGGCCGGGATGACCCGTTCGGCAGTGATGCCGTTCATCATCAAGAGCCGCTCGCTGAGCTCGTTGAGCAGCTCGAGGATCAAGTAGGGATCCTGGCGCTGGCTGAGGTTGGCCATGAGCAGCTCAATCTCTCCGCGCACGCCGCCGCCGCCAAAGAGCGCCCCGTCGAACACTCCGCCGCTGGCGGCGCCGCCGGGTCCACCGGAACTGCCACCGCTGCCAAACATCATGCCGCCTCCCATGAGCCGCTGTATGACATCAGCAAACTCCTGGCTGCGGGAGTCGGCCGCGTCCGGCGCATCCGTGGTGGCCGTGGCCGTTTGCTGGCGCGCACGCGCCTCGATGAGGCGCCTGAGGAAGTCCGCCGGGTTGACGTCTTCGTCCTCGTCCTCCTCGTCGTCGTCAGCGCCGTCGTTGCTGTGATCGTCGGTCCGCGCGCCGCCGGCGCGCCGCCGCATCGCTTGTTGCGACAACCGCCGCAACGCGCCGCCGTCGTAGTCACTCTCGCCGTCGACATCCTCATCTTCTTCTTCCTCATTTTCGTCCTCGTCTTCGTTCTCATCCTCGTCATCGTCGTCTCCCATGCCGGAATGAAAGTATATGCTGTCGTCGTCGCCCGAGTCCAACTGCACGTCGTCGTCGGCGTCCTCGGCGGTAGTGGCCATGTCTGCATCCACGGGCTCATCGCCCCCCATGGAGAGCTCGTTGCTATCTTTCACCATGATGTGTGGCGCCTCCTAATCAAGCTGCTACTGAATCACTGCACCTTGCGGCTTACGCGCTTGATTCGCCCCTGGAGAAAATCGTCCTGCAGGGAGTGCACGCCAAAGGAGTCTGCAATCATGCAACCAAAAGAAACGCATCACAAAAAAGGTTCGTGGCCCGCCATATTTGCTTTAGTGGCCGGATCGATTTTTGGACCAGTGGCCAGAAGGCGATAACTCGCCGCACCCCCCCAGTGGCAACAGTTTGATCCTAATTTTTTTGTTTCTTTTTGATTGACTCTTCGAACATCACGCGGTCTATCTCGGAGGCTCTCAGTGCAAGCCCCACCTTCCCCCACACTTGCGCTGCCAAATTTTGGTGTTTGCGCGCTTAATGGCCTGGGAGATTTCGCCTGGGCGCACCCGTTACGACGCGATGCCAGTGAAATATGTCGCCTGAGCCCTGTCCGAGAAGCTCGGAAAAACATTCATGCAGCATGTCCCCCACGCAAAAAGCAACCTTTACAGGATAATACACACGCAAGACAACCACTGATCTACACGCCGCAAGTTTGCAAACTCAACACCAGCCTCACGATCACAATAGCTCAGTCACTTGAGCCTACGCGCTCGCTGCGGCACAATATCGCCGTCTTTGCATCGTTTATATGAATTTTGGTGCATATTGTTTTTTTTTGTTATTTTTGATCAATCTTCCCCACACCAGATGTCTCTGGCGTGGGGGATATTGCCGCAGGTGCATTTGCGGCTGAACTGTAAGCATCAAAAGTCGGAATTGTTGGCAGCTCGTCGCTTCACGCATGGCCCGCCCCGCACGATCTGAATATAAAAGCCAGAGGGCTCCTGTAGCCACCTTTCCTCCTTCTTCTCTCGCCTATCTCCTATCTCCCTCTCATCATGACATTTGACGACAAGAAGACCTCATTGGAGTTGGTGGAAGAAGTCGAAGCGCCCAAGCTCATAGACTCGAATGCCTACCTGTGCCCACTCCCGGAGTCGCTTCAAGGGCTCTCCGAGGAGGAGTTTGCCCAGCTCGATAAACAAACTAAGCGCAAAATAGACTTGCGGATCTTGCCCATGCTTGTGTTCATCTACATCTTGAACTATCTTGACCGCAATAATATCGCCACCGCGCGCTTGGGCGGGTTGGAAAAGGACTTGGGGCTCAAGGGCAACCAGTACCAAGTGTGTATCTCAATCTTGTTTGTCGGCTACATCTTGATGCAAATTCCGGCCAATATGATCATGAACAAGCTCGCAAAGCCATCGGTGTTTTTGACCGTGATCATGACTGTGTGGGGCATCATTTCGTGCTGCTGCGGCGCGGTGCATAGCTTTGCTGGCTTGATGGTGGTGCGAATCTTGTTGGGTATCGTGGAAGCTGGCTTCTTCCCGGCGGCGCTCTTTTACCTTTCGTGCTGGTACCTGCGCAAGGAGTTGGCGTTGCGCACGTCTATCCTCTACTCGGGCTCGTTGATTTCGGGCGCCTTTGCTGGTCTTATCGGTGCTGGTATCATTGATGGGATGGAGGGAGCCGGTGGATTGGAGGCCTGGAGGTGGTTGTTCATTATTGAAGGCGCTGTGACGGTGGCCACGGTCCCTGTGGCGTACTTTGTCTTGCCCGATATGCCCAAAAACACCACCTTTCTCTCGCAGCAGGAGAAGGATATCATCATGTGGAAGTTGAAGGCGGAGGTGGGGCAGGACGACCTGGACCTGGAGACCAAACAGGGGGCCTACTGGGGTGCCATCGTATTGGCCTTCACCGATATCAAGGTGTGGGCGGTGACAGGGATCTTGTCGTTCTTGGTGGCTGCCTGCGGCGTCACCAACTTTTTCCCCTCCGTGGTGCAGACCCTCAACTTCAACCGCATAACCACCTTGTGCTTGACTGCTCCACCGTATTTGATCGCCGTGGTGGCGACATTTTTGTGGGCGCGTCACGCCGACAAGACGGGTGAGCGCTTTTGGCATGTGGTGGCGCCTCTTGTGGTGGCGTTGATCTCCTTCATCATTGCAGCGGCCACCTTGAATGTCGGGGCTCGCTACTTTGCGATGTGCATCATGATCCCGTCGTTGTACTGCCTGTTCACCACCATCTTGTCGTGGATGTCCAACTGCGTGCCACGTCCGCCCATGAAGCGTGCCATTGCCATTGCCTTGATGAACTGTCTCTCCAACTCGACCTCCATCTGGAACCCGTTCTTGTACCCGTCGCTGGACGCGCCCAAGTACCTCACGGCATTTGTCTGCAACTGCGCCTTCATCTTGTGCGCCATCTTGTTGGCGGTGTTTGTGCGTATCCGTCTCATGATGCTCAACCGTCGCATTGTGAGCGGCACCATGAACTGGGAGGCCGAGCTCGGCAAGGGCAACGACGGCTCCAAGATCTCGCCTGACTTCCGGTACTTATTTTAATACTATGGCAGCCTATTCAGCTGTTGAGCGTAAGCACAGTGCTGAACAACTCGCGCTTCAAGTCCAAGAGGTTGTGGTTTCTGTGGGTGTCAAAGATGAAGTCCTGCTCTTGCACCGGGGCCAGCGTTGGCTCGTCATCCAAATCATGGTATAGTGCCACATATGGGTGCGCTAGTGCTTGCTCCACCGTGAGCCGCTTAGATGGGCTGAACATCAAGAGCCTACTCATGAGGTCCAACCCCTGTGGATCACACTGTGGAAACGCACGCGAAAAGTCCACCGCCTCAAACCGCGGAAGCGAGCGCATGTACGCTAACGTTCGCGGCGACGTGATATACGCCAAGTCCCCTGCGGTGGGGCTTCCCAAAAACTGCATCACAAGCAACACCTGGTGCCGATAATCCTTGCCCGGCAAAAGCGGCTTTCCCCTAAAGAGCTCCGCCAAAATACACCCAACAGACCACATGTCGACCGCGGAGGAGTACTGCGACAGCGTGAGCATGATCTCGGGGGCGCGGTACCACCTGGTGGCTACATACTCGGTCATCTCCGTAAATCCTTCCACTGCATCATCCAGCACCACCCGCGAAAGCCCCAAGTCGCAGATCTTGAGGTCGCAGTTGCCGTCAATTAAGATGTTGGAAGGCTTCAAGTCTCGGTGGATCACGTGCGCCAGGTGCATCATTTTCAAGCCACGAAGAACCTGGTAGATAAGGTACCGAATGTGGTCGTTGGTTAAGTGCTCATTGACAATTACGCGATGCAAGTCTGTCGGCATGTACTCCTGTATGAGATACACCTCGTTGAAATGCTCAAAGTCGAGTGGTTTCTGAACATCGTAGAGTTGAATGATGTTTTCGTGGTTGCGAAACTTTGAAAGCAACTTGATCTCACGAAGCGTCCGTAAACAAAATAACAGCTTGTGAAACGGTACTATCTTTTTGATAGCCACGTTGGTCCCAGTAGGAATGTGCACTGCCAACACCACCACTCCGTATGCGCCCTCACCGAGCACTTTGATGATTTTGAAGTTTTGGGAAATGTTGAAGATGATTTCGCGTTTTTGCATCGTAAAGTCTTTGGCGCCTGTCATCAAAGTGGTCGTTCAACCCACAATATATAGGTAAGGTAAAACTTTGTCTGAAACACTCTGTGCCCGTGTGATGGTATCTGTAGCGTGGGGCGTAAATCCTGATTTGCGGCTTTGAAACACCACATCTGCACCTTGATGGGCAACGCTCAGCCAATTTCAGCTGTCACGACATCAGTCTTGGGAGAGAGCAGACTGGGCCCTACAAGCTCAGCCTACCTTGTCCACCATGGTAGTGGTCTGGTGTGCTAGCAGTACGCAACAGGCTATGCCTGGTCAACCATGGTGCTCCGCAGCACCTCGAGGCTTATCGACGTGCATCATGCACGTAATTTATCACAATGTGTCGAAAAATAAATTTGTGCACTTCGCAGCTTGTCTTGACTACGCACCAAAAGATGATTTCGTGATCGACCCTGTACTTGAAAAGGAGTCTAGCTACCTTCTTGTTCAAAGAGTGGCTGCCCACAGGCTGTATTGGCGTAGATCACGAGTGCAGGAGTGTTTCCCCGATTCGGGGACCTGATTTCGGTGGCATGGCGATGCCACCATGGTGTACTGACTTGTGGGCGTTTCATGTGTGAAAAGGGTAATAGATGCATCACTCAGAACGGAAGCTGCTGCATCATGTCTACATTTTCTAGGGGATGCCTGCGTTGTTTTCCTCGATGGTGGGATGCGTAGTGCCAACCATGGGCGTGTCTCGTCACGAACTACTCCAATCGGCCCAAGGACTCCGCTTACTGCTGACCTGACATCCTCGGCGCGTTACCTGAATGCGAACGCTCTAAAATACGAGCCAGACGCACGTACCGACGCTAACCTAGCATCTGTTCAAGACAAACATCTCTTATCCTTCCCATCAAGACCATTGAAACTAATAGTGATGAGCGCGGATCGAGGTTGCCAATTTCATCACAGCACGGCTCGCAGCTTTCTCACTTTAAAATGTAAAGGCCATTGTGGTGCTTGACGTGTACTTACCCTCAGTCTAGCTTGAGTCCCGAGGTGAAAGCGCCGGTGATGTTTAAGAGCTGGTCCTCGATGTTTATATTCGACCTGTTCTCATACTCAACATTGAGCTTGTTCAACAGCTGCGCAAAATTGGAGTTGATGTGGTTTGCGTCGCCATATGTGTTCAGTTCTGCTCCGAGCGAGGGCCATGCCGAAGGGTCCATCGCCCTCGGTTGCGAGTGGGCGTCTGCAGCGAACGACACAATACTCTGCGCATCGAAACTCATTTTCCTGTTGCCCATCGTTTGGCGCTGCTGTGATGGCGTTTGCTGCTCCTGATGTGGCGGCGCTCTCGCACGGATCGTGTTCAATTGCACCATCAGCAACTGCAAGTTATCCAAGGGCCCGTCCACAAGACACCCCTTTTCCCTGAAATGCACTAGCAAATGGTTCCAAAGGGCGTTTCTGCTCAAGGCCTTGGGGTTGCCCAAAATGATCAAGCCGTACTTGGCTCGCGTAATGGCCACATTTAACCGTCTCGGGTCGCTCAAAAACCCAATCGTTTGCAGGTCGTTGGCCCTCACACACGACAAAATGATGAAATCCTTCTCCCTGCCTTGGAAGGCGTCCACCGAGGTTACCTCAACCTCCAAATACTGCTGTCTCTTGTCTGCAAGTGTTGAGTTGAGAGACATGTACTGTACAATGTACGCACGCTGCCCCTCGTAGGGAGTGATTATGCCGATTTGGTCGGGCTCGACGCCGTCTCGAAACAACTTGGTGATGATCTTCTCCACATTCATCGCCTCGACGCGGTTCAAGTACGAGTTGCCCAGCGCGCTGATCTCCTCGCGGCCGTAGTTGCCCCAAAACATCATCGGCAACTGATACACCGGCCATGGAAACTTCATGGTCCCAATGAGACGCTGCTCGTTGGTGACGCCATTCTGAAGCGACCCCTCGTAGAACATGTTGGAGGGGAACTCACTGAGACAAGGGTTCATGCGATACTGCACCTCGAGCCGAATAGGGACGTGCCCAAGCACAACAAAGCGCTCAAACAACGACTGCTTCAAGCCGGCGTCGCCGGCTCTTTTCTCAAGGATGACGGGGCCCAATTGCTGGTGGTCGCCCACCAAGATCACCTGCTTGGCGCCGTTGACAATGGGAATCAAGACCTCGGGCTCCAGTGCCTGCGTGCTCTCGTCTATCAACACACTGCGGAAACTAAGCCCCCTCAAGCGCTTGTCCCCTGCCCCGACACACGTGCAGCAAATCACGTCGCAGTCCTGGATGGCCTTGGCCTCAGCTATCTTCGTCTGCTTCAAGAGAACGGCGTAGTCCAGCTCCTTGAGCACCCCGAGCTCGCGCTTCAACTTGAGAACACGCTTGAGTTTGGCCAGCCCCACGCGGGCAATGACATTGTGAAGCGCCAAGTGCGACACCGACAGCTCAACGTCTTCGCGCAGCTTGGCCGTGAGCCGCAACACCTTGAGACCAATGAGATCGAGCTTGGCTGCAAGATGATCCACCGCCACGTTCGAGGGCGCACACACAAGCACCTTCTCCTTCGATCCCTTGGTCTCCTTGATCAAGCGCGTCAAATGGTAGACAATCACGGCCAGGGTCACAGTCTTGCCGGTGCCCGGCGGGCCCTGGATCAACGAGAGCGGCCGCTGCAACACCACGCGCACCGCGTTCAGCTGACTGCGGTTGAGCTCGCCCAACTTGGGGTGGCCCAACTTCTTGGGGAGCTTAACGTCAAACTCAACAGGGGCCACCTCGTGCCCCAAGATCTTGTGGTAGATGTAGCCACTGACACTCTCCTGGTCTAGGGCAAACGTGCGAAGCGCATCCTGCATTCGATCGTACAGCGTGCCCTTCCACACAAACTCCGCGGTGAAGTTTTGCGTGAGGTGTGTTGGCGGCGGCACCACGCGTGGCGGCGAGTGGTCGAGCTCGCTCACCGCCAGGGGCAGTTTGCGGACGCCACGGCCGCGCTGTTTGGCGTGCAGCAGCTGGGGCTCCAACTCCAAAACAAACTTCTCCTCAAGCTTGTTGGGCAATCGCACGATGGTGCCGGCGCTCTCCCACGGATCCGAGTACACCATCTGGTGGCGCAACACCATCTTGTCGCCGACCGCCACCTTGAGCCCCTGGCTCTCGTACGCGGCAAGCGCGAAGCTGGCGAGCACGCGGTTGTTGGCGCCCGTTTCCCACGACACCTCGATCTGCTCGAGCAGCTGCAGCTCCTTCAAGTCGCGGTCGTAGTCGCTCTCGAGCTTGACGAGCGGCCCGAACGCGCGCTGGTACTGGTAGGCGTCGTTGTAGCGCATCAAGATCGGAAGCACCTCGGGCGCGCTGTCGTCGAGCGCAGCGGGCTCGGGCGCCGCGTCGCCGCCTTGGCGCCACAACGCCTCGAGCCGCGTGATTTGCGCGAGCGTCACCGCGCGCCCTGCCAGCTCCCCCGCCTCGGTGCTGGCCACCCACGGCAAGAACTGCCGCTCCTCGATCAATGGCTGCCAGTTAGAGGTGTCCCAGTTGACGTCCTTCAGCTGTGCACACGGCAAGCGGCATAACACCACCACAATCAGCTCCTGCTTGGCGCTGACAAACCCCAAGATGAACACGTTGCGGTTGCCGCAGTTGTAGCACTCGAGGGTGGTGTCGCCCAAGTCCGAGTCCGCGTGAAGCAGCACTACGTTGTGGCGCGCCCGCACGAGGTGCGTCACAATGTGGCTGCCGCCGGTGGCGTTCTTGACGTTGCAGAACCACCGCGAGCACGTGTTGCACTTGACCACACTGTTGGCGTGGTGCACGCCGCAGTACGCGCACGCGTACTCGGGGAGCGCGGCGGCGTCCGCAGCCTCGTCACCGCCACCGCCGCAGTCGTGCGCCACTACATCGCCGTTGGCGGCCTCGGGTGCCCCGCGTCCATCCTCATGGTGGCTTTCTTCAGTCATGAGGCGGTCAAGGCATCCACCAAAAAATTATGATGGAGATCGCTCAAATCAAAGATCACGTGCACCGGGTGGTGGCGGACGGAGCGCACGGCGTGCACGGAGGTGAGAGACTGCAGGTACCCCGCGGCCCGAGCTCGACGCTCAACCACTGTGGGCGCCCGCACTCGGCGGCCCTGCAGGACGTGTCGAAACCGTTGGAGACGTGGAGCCCACTCCACTCATCTGACCACCCTTCTGGCTCGCCCTGATCGGCTTTGTTATGGGACTCCGGTCTGTTGACCCGCCCTAGTCCGCTCCGATCGCTGGCCCGCGCCGATCGGTGCTCCCATCTGCCGGTCCATTGGTTTTCCGGTCGGCGCCGCCCCGCCGCGCCTCGCCACGCCACGCCAAAAAATAAACGTAAATACAAAGTGCGGAAAAACAAAAAAAAACAAGACGCCAGATTAGACGAAGGACATAGACGAGCCTCACCTCCACCCCTGCTCCACGCTCGCACACCCGCCCAATGCCGGCCAAGTACCCCACCGCCTTCCACAAGGTGATTGCGCGCGACAAGGGGGTCTTCAACGGCCGCGACTTGCTCGTATCGACCGACGCCAACGCGTGGGTGCACCTGTACGCGCTCTCCATCACCGACCAGGGCCAGTTGTATCTGTCTGACGAGAGCGACAACCACTACTTGGTGCTCTCCAGCTTGCAGTCGTGCTTCGTGCAGATCATCCCCGATATCCGCGGCGGCACCCACCTCACCAACCCTGTGCCCGCGTACGCGCGGCGCACCTTTGGGGTGGCGCGGCGGCGCGACCTCAGCGGCGGCAGCGATGCCGCCAGCCACCCTGGCAACGCCTCCCTTGCCGCCGCCGCTGCCGCCGCCCCCGATGGCGACGACGAGCCGCCGGTGGTGTTGATCAAGACCTACGACAACGACCGCCTCTACATCAAGGTGGCGCTGAAAACCAACTTTGGCAACCTCTTGGCGCTGTTGATTGTGTGGCAGAACTTGCGCCCCGCCGGGTTGGCCAAGAAGTGGTACTGCCAGAACAAGGTGGCGGTGAACCCGCTGGAGCCCACCTACGAGGTCTTGGTGTGCCGCTTCAAGGTGTACGGGCCGATCCCGGCCAAGCTGCGCAGCCTCAAGATCTTGCCCGGCCCTGCGGCGCCGCTGTACCAGCCGATGGAGGGGGAGGCGCACCCCGACGCCGGCGCCGCGGGCGCGCCCTTGGCGTTTGTCAACGAGGGGTGGTTCTATACGATGGGTGTGCTCAAGCTGAACGGCTTGCTCGAGTTCATCACTGAGTTGGACGGCACCCTCCTCTACTCGCTCGACGTCAAGACGGTGATGCTGTCGGAGGTGCGCGAGGTGCACCACCTGATTTTTGACAACTCCAATGTGCTCTTTCTCGGGCGCATCAAGGAGTTGCGCTGGAACAACTGCATCAAGACCACCGCCAGCGCCGGCGTCGACGAGCCCTTCTTGTTCCGCGACGGCAAGCTCATCAGCAGCAACCACCGCCTCTTGATCGAGTTCCCGCTCCACATCGACTTGGAGGATTGGTTTGTCGGGCTCAACTACTTTGCCAAGCGCGAGTACATTGGCAGCTACAACGCCGACACCGTCAAGGCGCCCCAGCCCACGCTGAGCCCGATCCTCGACGAGCACACGCTCCACAGCGCCGCCACCGTGCAGGCCGCCAACGCAGCAGGCTCTGACGCTGGCATCGACGGGCCCATCGTGATACCGCAGCCCACGTCGCTAAAGCACTACGCCCGCGACAACCTCCGCGTCTCGAAGCAGGTATCGATCGACATCATCGAGGCCAAGTTCGACGCGCCCTCGGAGGGCGCCCAGATCTACGCCGAGGTGGTGATGTGGGGGTTGCCCTGGCTGCGCACCGCCATCGTGCCGCACACCGCCAACCCGTTCTGGAAGGAGGAGTTCGCCACCAACTTGCCGATCCTGACCCAGATCGTGCACATCCTCATCAAGCGCCTCTCGGGCACCACCTATCTGTTGCAGGACAAGACCATAGGCACGGTGTTCATCACGCCCGACATCTTGACGAAGCAGCTCCACACCAGCACCACCATGATGGCGGCCGCCGGCGGCGGCAACGCCATCACGGTGCAGGGCGCGCCTGAGGCGGCCGCCACCGCCCTCAACGACATTGTGCGTTTGAGCATCTACGACGCGGGCAACTTGCCCATCGGCAAGTTGTTGTTGACGGTCAACCTCAAGGAGTACCACGTGTTGGCGCCGCGCAACTTCAAAACGATGGAGAACATGTTGATGAACGCCCCCATGAAGGACTTGATCAAGTTCTGCAACACCCACGTGCCCACGCGCGAGTTCGAGAACGTCTCCTTGATCATGTTGGACATATTCCAGCTGTTGGGGATCGAGGACAAGTGGTTCAAGCTGTTGATGGAGATGGAGTTGATCAACGTCGACCGCATGACCCGCAAGAACTACGTCACCAACAAGCGCAACAGCGGCGTGCCCTCCGCCACCACCACCAAGCTGTCCAACAATGTGTTCAACACCTTGTTTCGCGGCAGCTCGATTTTCTCCAAGTCGCTCGAAAAGTACAACTTACGCATCGGTCAGGAGTACTTGGAAAAGGTATTTGGGGACTTTTTCGCCAAAATCAGTCGCGAAGAGCGCAACTGCGAGGTTGACCCGCGGTATGTGCGGCTTCAGGAAAAGGCTGCGGAAGCGGCCGCCTCCGACTCCGGTTCCGACTCTGACGACTCTGACTCGCTGGCGCTGTCGGTCGACTCCGAGCAGGAACGCCAGCGCGATGCCCGCGTGCGCGCGCTCGTCGATGCCAACTTCCAAAACCTCTACGAGTATGCCGAGGAGATCTGGCACAAGATCTACATCACCTCGAACGACCTTCCGGAGCAAATCAAGACGCAACTCAAAAACTTTCGCACCAAAGTAGAGTTGGCATGCGACCCTGAGGACAAGACCACCGCGCTCAACTGCTTGAGTGCATTCATCTTTTTGCGGTTCTTCTGCCCCGCCATCCTCAACCCAAAATTGTTCTATCTCACCAAGGATCACCAAACGGGCGAGACCCAGCGGACGCTCACCTTGATTGCCAAAATTTTGCTCAACTTGGCCAATCGCCAGGAGTTTTCGCCGCACAAGGAGCCGCACTTGATCCGGATGAACGAGTTCTTGGCCAAGCACCAGCTGGAGGTGCTCGAGTACTTTGACAAGATCACCGGCCGCAAGAACGACTTCAACGAAAAGATCTTGGACCTTTCGCACGAGGTCAAGCGGTTTGATCTCGGGTTGAGCTCCGACGCCACGCTGTCGGAGTTGCCCACCACGCCGTACCTCATCGACAAGTACTTGCGGTTAACCGAGCTCATCCACCTCTTGGATTACGGCAACGCCAACGGCGTGGGCTCGTCGAACCGCTCGTCAATGGGCGGCATGGCCACCACGCGCTCGCTGTTGCTGGTGCGCACCTCGGGGTCCGCAGCGCACCACAACCGCGACTCGTCGCGCGAGTCCAACGGCGACATCCATGTCAACACCGAGCGCAACGTGTACCAGATCGGGTCGTTGGAGTTCGAGAAGTCCGAGTTCTTGGACCTTGCGGGCGACAACGAGACCGAGGGTTTCTTGAAGCTGCTCTGCCGCTCCAACGAGAATATCTTCCTGTTCATCACGCTGAACATCACCTTGAAGGACCTCCAGAAGCAGAGCACCAACTTGATGAGCAGAGTCAACAACTTGGAGATCGCGTTGGAAAACTGCGAGTTGCCGCGCAACTACCAAGCGGACCAAACGATGTGGGACGCCTTCACCGAAGACATCCTTTCGCGGGCGTACTTGGACACGCAGCGCAACTGCATCACCTACGTGGGCCACGACGCCGCGCCGCCGCCCAATGCGCGCAAGTTGACCGAGAACGCCCTCTCGGGATTGAAGTTGAGGTTTCCGGCGGCGCACTACGACGACGTGGGGCGCTTGTCGAGCTCCTTCAGCAGCAGCTCCTTGCTGAGCGCGCTAAAGGGCTCCAAGAAGAAGAACCCGTTCAAAAAGTGGTTATCGAGGGGGTAGGCCACGGTTTGCAGCATGCCTAAGCGAGCCCAGGGCTGCCAACCGCAGCCGACCATGACATAATCCTCCCAACCAGCGGCGCCGCCAAAGCTGCTGCCGCCGCCGCCGCGCTCCGCGGAAAAAAAGAAACCAGAGCAACACCCAAACACGCAACGAGACGGCAATAGAAGAAGAAAAAAATAAAAAAAAAAAAAAACGCATACGAAATAATAAACGACTGGAAAGCGCCCTCTCAATTTTGTTCTGTTTTTCGTTTTTCTTCTTCCCGCAACTCACGATGTCCGCTGCACCCAAGGAAGCCCAGGCTAGCACCGGCGCCGACGCGGCCGCTCCCTCCGCCGCTCCCTCCGCCGCCGGCAGCGCTGCTGGCAGCGCCGCCGGTGCGCCCGCCGATGCCGACGAGATCCTGGAGGAGGAGCTCCTCGCGTCGTACCCGCAGATCTGCGAGCCCTCGGGGCAGACCGGGTACACGTGCCTGCTCACGGACGACCAGCAGCGCCGCCTAAAGGACTTCCGCGAGCTCTTGAAAGCGAGCGGCTTCACCAAGCGTCTCGACGACGCGCTGTTGTTGCGGTTTCTCCGCGCGCGCAAGTTTGACATCATGCTCGCCAAGACAATGTTTGAGGAGTGCGAGGCGTGGCGCAAGCTGTACGGCACCGACACCATCCTCCGGGACTTCCACTACGACGAGAAGCCGCTTGTGGCCAAGTTGTACCCGCAGTACTACCACAAGACCGACAAGGACGGCCGCCCCGTGTACTTTGAGGAGTTGGGCAGCGTCAACCTCACCAAGATGCTCAAGCTCACCACCCAGGAGCGCATGCTCAAGAACTTGGTGTGGGAGTATGAGCTGTTTACGCGCTACCGCTTGCCGGCACTGCTGCGGCAGCGCGGCGCGCTCGTGGAGACGTCGTGCACCATCATGGACTTGAAGGGCATCCTGATCCTGGTGGTGCTGCAGGTGCTCGGCTATGTGCGCGAGGCCTCCAACATCGGCCAGAACTACTACCCCGAGCGCATGGGCAAGTTTTACTGCATCAACTCCCCGTTTGGCTTCCTGACCGCGTTCCGCATCTTCAAGCCCTTTTTGGACCCGGTGACGGTGTCCAAGATCCACATCTTGGGCTCGCTGTACCAGAAGGAGTTGTTGAAGCAGATCCCGGCCGAGAACTTGCCCGTCAAGTTTGGCGGCAAGAGCGACGTCACCGACGAGGAGTTGTACTTGAACGACGATGGGCCGTGGAGAGACCCCAGGTACATCGGGCCCGAGGGGGAGGCCCCGAGGGCGTTCCAGCGCAAGGCGTAGCATAGAATGGATGTCAGAGGAGAGTGTTGTAGACCGCCTGTGGCGTCGCGAGCCGTGGCGCCGCCTGCGCGCAGCACGCGCGCGCCGCGCGCATCGCGTCCTTTTCGGCCGCCACGCCGGCTGCTTGGCGGCCATGGACGCTAGCCCCAGTCTCCCCAGCGGGTTCTTCTCGCAGGCGTCGGTGCTATCGGGGTCGTCTGCGGCGCCAGCGGCGCTGCCGTCGTCTGCAGCGCCTACGGCGCTCGCGGCGGCACGCGCCACGCTCTTTGACGGCACCACCATCGACATCCCCCGCCGCCGCGACGCGCCGTCCCCGGCCACCTCCTCCGAAACACTCGACTTGATGGATATGGACCTGCTCTTTGCCCAGGTCGAGCTCAGCGCCACCCTCCGGTCGGCCGACGCCGCGTTGCGCGACGCGCCGCGGCGCCGCGCCCCGCTGGCCGCGCTCTGGACCGATAAGTACCGGCCCCACACCTTTATGGAGCTCTGCCTGGCAGGAAACGACAAGCAGTACCGCCAGGTGCTCCACTGGTTGCGCAAATGGTCGCAGCTCGTGTTCAAGGAGGCGGCGGCGCCGCCGCCGCCGCCGCTGCCGGCGGAGCCGCAGGTGGACCACCTCGGGCGGCCTCTTCGCAAGATCCTTCTCATACACGGGCCTCTGGGGGCCGGCAAGACCGTGGTGGCACACCTCCTCGCGGCACAGCAAGGGTACGCGGTGCAGGAGTTGAACGCCGCCAACAGCACCGACCCGGCGTTGGGCGGCACCGCTACCACCGCCAGCGCGCTCCGCACCAAAATTGTCAATGCGCTCACCTCGAACGCCCTCGCGCTGGGCGGGCGGCCGTCGTGCCTCGTCATCGACGAGATCGACAGTGCCGCCAACAGCGGCGACATCATCCGGGTTTTGACCGAGTTGGTGCGGCTCGACGCGCGCCAGGGCGCCAAGTTCCAGTTGAACCGCCCGATCATATGCATCGCCAACGACGTGTACGCCTCGGGGGGCCCGTTCTACTCGATCGACAAGTTGCGGCCGTACTGCGAGATGGTGGCGTTTGTGCGGCCCGTGGCGAGCCGCGGCAGCGCCGGCAACGCCCTCCGCTCCCTCAAGGAGTTCTTGGCGGCGGTTTGCAAGCGCGAGCACGTGGAGGTGGACTACCGTGGGTTGAGCGAGGTGGTGGAGGTGTGTGACGGCGACTTGCGCAGCTGTCTCAACTACTTGCAGTTCACGCGGCGGCCGCCGCTGCAGCAGCCGCTGGCGCTGCTGCTGCCGCTCAAGGACGCCCAGCTCCTGTGGTTCGCCATCGTCGACCTTCTCTTTAAGCGCGACCTGCGGCTCAGCAAGGACGAGAACGCGGCCGCGCTCCTCGACCTCTTCAGCAACGGCGGCGGCAAGCTGTCGACCGCGTCGAGCAGCACAGTCGACAAGGTGGTCAAGGGCTGCTTCGGGCGGTACCTCGACGCGGTGGCGAGCCAGGACGACCTGGCGGTGAAGCCTGCGGCGTTGAGCGACTGGCTCTGGTTCTACGACCAGATGGACCGCGCCGAGGGCAGTGTGCTCGACCACTACGCCCCCGCTGTGTATCTCGAGATGTGGACCATGTTCAGTGACCCCAACCCACTGCGGCGCCACGAGCCCTTGGTGGCGGCGGGCCTCGACTTTGAGTCCTTCGACGCGGGGCGCCAGAACCGAGCCACCGTCAAGCGCATCACCGACCGCTTCCCGCCCCAAACGCGGCTTGCGTTGGGCAACGCCGTCGAGTCGGTTGCGACCAACTTCGCGCCCTACTTCGACCGCATGCTCACGCCGATCCGCCGCGCCAACGACACCAAGCTGCAGCACCACTGCAAGATCGCGCGGCTCGTGCGCGACTTTGGCTTCGAGCTCGAAAGCCACCGCGACCTCGACACGGGCGCCACCCATCTCCACTACGCCCCCGAATTGGACCCTGTCACCCGCTTCGACAACGAGTTTGCCCCCACTTCGGCGCTGGCGCTCAGCAAAGTTGTCCAGTTGAAGCGCCAGTGGCTCTTCCCCTTGGTCAGGGCCGAGTTGGACCGCTTGGAGGCGCTGCGCAAGCGCAATACCGTGTCCGCCGCCAAGCGAGGCGCGGTGCCGGCTACCGCAGATAAGCGCGCCCGCATCACCACCAGCGCCGACTTCTTCAAGGAGCGCTACGACCATATGGCGGCAGCCGCCGGCGCGGCCGCCGGCGCGGCCGCCGGCCCAGCCGCCGCCAGCCCCGCCCGCGCACTCAACCACGCCGCCACGCGCATCTGGGTCAAGTACCACGAGGGCTTCCTGAACGCCGTGCGCAAAAACATTGGCTGGGGCGACTTGTGGCTCCCGGCGCACCAACTCCCCAGCTGATTTGCAGCCATGGGCGCATTTGAGCACTGCACATAGAAACACCCACCCAAACGCACCACCATAGTAGGCATGTCGTATTTCCCGCTGCTCCTGGGGCCAGAGGCAGTCGAAGAGGGCGCGGCGCCAGCCCCGGCGATGCGGTACGTGGCAGTCTACAACCCCAGCCTCGGCGGCGATGGGGAGGACAACGCCGCGCTCTTACAGCAGATTGTGTGCTTCGTGGCCGACCACGAGGTGTCCGACGACGCCAAGCTCAACACGGTGGGGCTCAGCCGCGGGCTCGAGGCGTTTGGCGGGGAGTTTTCCACCGCTGGCGACGCAGACGGCGCCGTCAGCGTGGTCAAGACGCTGCAGCTGGTGGTGGTGGTGGCTGCGATCGAGGCGGGGTTCTTCTTGAGCTGCAAGGCGCGCGCCGGAGGCGACCTTGCGGCGCGGCAGCTCGTGGCGGCGGTGCAGCGCGCGTGCCGCATGTGGCGCTTGTTGCACGGCCTGCTCGCGGCCGGCTACGCGCGGGACGCGGCGCTGGCGCAGCGCTGCCTGGCGCGGTACTGGCGCGGGTTCATGCGGGGCTACAACGCCGCGGCGGGCTACAGCGGCTTCTTGGAGCTTGTGCTGCCGCACGGCGCCAAGCGTGCGTCGCGGCACCTCGACGCCGCCGCCCGCAGCGCCATCGAGCACACCGCCGCCGCCACGGGCGCGCGCGCGGTGCTCGTGGCGTGCTTCGACCGCCTGGCCCCGCAGCACTACGGCCTCGTCCACACCCACGGCGCCGTCGAGACCGCCGACTTGCACGTGCTCTACCGCTGGTTGGAGCTCCACGACCAGTACGACAAGTTGGACGCGACGCACTTGACGGCGGACTCGGCCTCGTTGTACGTGGCGCCGCAGCGCCATGCCGACGTCGCGGCGGCGCCAGCGGCGCAGAGCGCTCCCGCGCCCTCCGCTGCCTCGACCTACCTCGACTTGCTTAACCCTGTTGCCCTCACCAGCGGCGTGGCCACCCTCGGCGTCGCCGCCAGCCGCTGGCTCGCGCGGCCCTCTGTCGACACCGCTACCTTGCCCTCCGTCGACACCGCCACCTCGCGCTCAAGCGACGGCGGCACCTTCCTCGTGGGCTTGGCCGCCGGCGGCCTCCCCACCATCCACCGCAAGCACGTCTACCTTGGCGACGACGAGTGTCGCGTGGTGGTGCACGAGAGCCGCAACATCGTCACCGCGTTGGTGTACGGCGCCGCCGACACGCAGCTCGACGACCCGCAGTTCTACGAGCGTCTCCTGGCGCAGCTCGAGCCGGTGACGGCCGAGGCGTCGCGCTGCGCCCTCGGCAGCGTCGGCCTGCTCCGCGACGAGCTGGAGGACTTCTACTTTGTGGTGTACGACCCCGCCGCCGAAACGGTGCGGTCGTCCTTGCCCCACCTACTGCCGGCGGCGCCGCGGCCGCGGTGCGCGGTGCTCCACGACTTGCTCGCCGACGTGTTCTTGGTGCAAGGCGGCCACGAGTTCTTCCGGCACGGCGCCATGCGCGAGTACTTCCACAAGTTCAACGGCGCCACCACCGACTGGATGTTCTACTACATTGAGCATCACGCGAGGTACATAATCATCGTCAAGAGCCACAGCGCGCGCGCGCGGCGGCGCGTCGCCGCACCGGGCACCCCCGACGGCGGGCTCCTCGCCAGCATCACCGACTACGCCAGCCTCGGGTTCCTCGACAGCTTGGGCGACGACGTCAAGCTGTGGCTCGAGGGCTTTGCGGCCAACGACACCTAGGACTGCTGCTTGAGCCAGTTCATGAAGCTGGGCACGTCCTTGGCCACCGCCGGGTTCATCCCCATGTTGGCGACAAAGTTGGGCACAAACCCGTTGGGGCTGGCGGTGGTGGCCATCGTCCACCGCAACGCGGTGGTGGCGGGGTCATACACCACCTCCTCCACCGAGGAGTACGTCGCCACAACGTGGGTGCGGTTGGCCTCCTCGCCGCCGACAAAGAGACGTGGCGCGATGGGGAAAGTGACAATGTAGGCGCGCTTGGGGCCGGCGCCCGCGTTGCTGCGGTACACAATCACCAACTCGTTGAACACGCGCTTGCTGAGCGGGAATTGGAGGCGGTACACCACCTGGGTGGTGTAGGCAAAGGTGTCGTAGCCCGCGGGCGTCTCCTGCGGCGGCAACGGCTGCACCGAGAAGTGCTCCAAGTCCTCGATGTACTTTTGCTCGTGGTGGGTGTGCAGGTTGCGCACGGGGTCGAACTCGCCCACCAAGTACCGGTCGAGGTTCTGCCAGAGCTCGGTGCGCTGCTGCGGCGTCCACGTCTCCGTGGGGGTGCTGCGGGCGCACCAGTAGGCGCCCGCCACTTTGGCGTGGTAGGTGGCCACCTGCACCACCGTCTTGTCGACTAATGTGCAGGGAAACACCTTGTCGGCGTGCCACTTGGGCACCGCCTCAATCACGGGGACGGCCTCGGCAAAGATGCGAGCCGCGTTGATGTCGAGACTCTGGAGAGGCTGGCCGTTCATTAGATGAGGATTTGACGCTAATCGCTAAATTGCTGTAGCCGTATCTGGGGAGCAACCATGTCACGTGGGAGTTAGTTAGCGATAAGCCCGATCAACCACTACATAGTCGACTGTAGGACTCAAGCAGGGTAAGAGGGGGGTACATTGAGGGCGTCTCGTGAGTAGAGAGCGCCGTATATAACTCTCTGTTGGCCATAGTGCGGTAGAGCACCTACAGTATTGCACCCTCTACGCACATTCTACGTCGATATTTGCATACCAGCCTTAGGAGACGCCAACGCCGATAGCAAGCCCTCCGGACGGTCAGCGGTTCAGCTTGACCCCTGTGTTCTCAGTCTACCACCGTCGTAGTGGGTGTGCGGTGGCACTCCGCTGTCATCCAAGTCCACCCCTTCACAGTGGGTGTGCGGTTGCACCCTGTCTCTCCTTTGTTTATGTTTTGGTCGCGCCTCGACGCCATCTTATTGACGATTTCCACATACAAACTTTGTTTTTGGCATGCACATAAACAGAAAATTTGTGGCCGGGCCCAAAGGCGTGGTAGATACTCGCTTTTCCTGCCTGCCCGCCCTGTGGAACAAATAGAGAGCGTCGACGCCACTGCTTTACTTAGTTTTGCACGATGGACGAGGGCAGCCCCGCCAAGAACAAGGGCACCTCGCTGAGGGTGATAGATCTGCTCCACTCGACGATCGACCAGCTCAAGCAAGAGCTCGAGACGAGCCGCGGCGCCCACGACGACTACCGCAAAAAATACGCCTTGGCGGCACAGAAGAACGACTCCTTCGTCGACCAGTTGGCCAACGCCAAGCACGAAAACGACATGGTGCACGCGCTCTTGAAGCGCAAGGAGCGCCGCATCAGCGACTTGGAGGACCAGTACAACGACTTGTCGCTGGAGACCGAAACACTCAGACACAACTTCAAAAACATCAAGATCCGCTGCGAGAACTTGCAGGAGCTGTCGTCGTCGCTGACGGCAGAGTTTGAGCGCCTAAAGATCGCCTACGACGCCTTGTTGGCGTCGCAGACCGAGTACAAGCGACACTACCTGCAGGAGGTGCAGCTGTTGGCGGCACAACTACGCCAGTACCGCCACGACAACGACGCCCAGATGCAGTCATTGGCGCAGCAGTTTGCCAGCAATGACAAGGATGTCGACACATTGCTTGACGGCCTCACCAACAAGCGGCGCTCGTTGGAGACATTGTACGTGTCCAAGAACAAAGCGGTGCTCGACCTCTTGGGCAAGCTTGCGCGCGCCACCAAGTTGCACGGGGCTGAGCTGAAGCTGTTGTTGGTGGAGGTGGTGGAGGTGGTGGAGGCTCTTTTGCAGAAATACCCCGACCTCCCGGACAAGATCCATCAGCACGAGCACATCGAGGTCGACGTCAGTGAGATCTTGAACGAGTCCAACGACACCTTGGCGGCCAACTGCCTGTTTGACGAGGAGCTGACGCTCGTGGACTCCCCTGACTTGGCCAGCGAGCCGAAAATGCGCCTGCTCAGCCAGACGCTCCCGCCCGCCCCGCACAACGCGCCCAATCAGCGGCGCCGAAAGAACAAGCGCCTGTCGATGCGAATTGACAGCGGCGAGGTTGACTTCTCCCGCATCACTACCCCCGTGGGGCAGCCCCAGTTGAGTGTGCCCAAAAGAAGCTTCCACATCAAGGCACCTGACCAGCGGCTGCGCACCCCAACGCCACCGGGCACACAACGGCCACCCCGCAAAAGCAGCACCACCCACAACGGCCACAGCAACAACCCCGCTACCCACAACTCTAGCGGCACCAACGGCAACACAAAGCCCAAAAGAAGGTCCATGTACGGCAATGGCGGCTACAACTACAGGAGCAGCTCAGAACACGAGTGGCCCGTCAATCACTGAAGGGTGTGTCTATAGTATCAGTCTAGGTGTGTCCTGTACACGTTGATCGAGCCGTTTTCGTAGGCAATTGCAAGCAAGTGGCTGGCGGAGACGTCGCGCTTGGCCCTAATGGCGTTGCGCGGCAGCTTTCGGTCTGGGCAAGAGGAATTAGCGGGCAAACGCGTGGCGATGGCACTCACTTTGAGGCGCAGCGCCGTGGCCTCGTCGGTGGTGTCAATGGCCGGGAGGGTTTTGGCAATCTGGAATACGGGGGTTAGCTGGCGATCGAACCCGCCCACCGTGCCATTCCAAAAGGCTATGCAGATGGTATTTGCGAGGCGTGCGATGTGACTAACTCCGGAGTACTTGAGCAGAACGATGTCGGTGTTTAGGGGCGCTTCGGTCAAAGTGGCTGCGTCCGGCACCGATAGCGTGTGCAACATCTTGGATGCCGACCCCACAAGCAACCGGCCTTCACAGTAGCAAAGCGAAAGTATTGGGTTGGGGCACAATGTGGCTGAGATGTGGAAGAGCCTAATTGCGGGGGATGCGTTCACGAGCGAAGTTGTTGATGAAGTGGCGGTAGCAGTGTGTGTCATGCGAGCGGCGCTGTAGTCCATATGAAACCCCAACACGTGGCCCGACTCGTAGCCGATGTAGAAGGTTTCGTGGTCGATCCAGATCGTCCTCATCATGATGCCAAACTTGTCACGTTTGGACAAGTCGTCATCTAGCGGCACCGGCAAGCGTTTAATGGCGGCGAGATACAACTGCCAGGGGTCGACATCGTGGGCCAATCGACTGAAGCTCAACTGCGGTGTCGCAAAGACCAGGTGTAGCTCATATAGGTCGAAGTGGTCAGAATTGAGCGTGGACGGGACGAGCAATACAGGCGAGTCTATGGCGATATTACAGAAATTGAGAGAGTTGACGGGCAACTCGCGCATCAGGGGCGTAGCGGTGGCGTCTGCATCGCGCAAGTCCCAGAAACAGATCCTGGAGTCGCGCGCGTGGGTAATCAACACCTGCGTCTCCTCGTTAAAGTCTAACAGGAGGATGCTGGCCGTATGCGCCTGCCACCGGCGATGCGGTCTTCTCAGGCGCAAGTCCCAGCAGTACACCATGCCGCTAGCATCAGAGGAGAAGAGCCAAGCCCGCAGAAAGGCAAGGCAGGTTATATGCAGCGAGTGCCCCTTGAGGCTGTATAGCAACTGCGGCTGCTTGTCCGAGCTGGGGAGTGCTTGGTTGGCCATGGCAAAACAGGTGAGTGGCAGACGTACTGCACAGTCGGCACTATACACCCGCTCGGAAACGACCGACCCACGGGTGACGAAAAGTCAAAAGGCTCCCCGAAAAAGAAAGAAGAAAGGAAAATGCCGGGCAGCACGCACGCGTTAATTGCGGAGCGGTATAAGATCAAAGCCGATCATTTTCCGTGTCCGCTACCTCTCGTTGCCCTCGCTCTCGAAGTTGGCCCACGCGAGCATCACCTGCTTCTTGGCACTATGCAGAGTCCCTTTTTGCCGATGTAGAACGAGCCTTTCATGCATATTGATCAAGTAGATTAAATGCATGAAAGCGAGCCCTGACGTAGACCCTGCGGCTTTCGCGGGACCCAGGCGCCAAATCGAGCTCACCTGACTATAGGTACTCGCGAATTTAATCCCGCAGGCTCTACAAGCGAATTAGGAACAACTAACTCTCCGATATGTGGTGCACCCAAGACTCACTGACACTACACTGGTTCCTCATGCGACCGCAGCGCGATCAACACGTTTTGCAAAGTCCATGGCAAATATGCACATCGGGGTGTCGCTTGAGTGCAAGCATCATCTTCTGCAAAAGTTATCTGATCAATCTGCCCAATGATAAAAAAGATACGACCTGCAAACTGAGTGATTGGCTGACAGCTGTCCGACGCGGATTCACTCAGTTGGGCGAAAGCGCCCGCGCTCACAACCAAAATGCGACACAAAAGCTAGTTTATGCGGGCTGTCCCAGCGCTTTGGCTCTGAATGCTGCTAAACAGCCGCGCGCTCATGCATGTTGGGGCAACTGATGAAATTGATTAGTGGACAGAAAATTTTCAGGTGCATCGTATTTTTTGGAGAGCGAAATGGGTATTAGTACCGACCCATCTGCCGGCAAACCCTCAGTCTGCTCTTTTTTCTCTAGGTTCAATTCCCTTATCTAGCCCCGGATGGTCAACGTTTTCAATCCGCAGATCTTTTTCATCGTTTTTAGAGAGGCGCTTGAGGCGGTCGTGGTGGTGTCCGTGTTGCTTGCCTTTTTGAAGCAGGGTCTTGGCGGCGCGGAGAACGACCCGGTCATCTACAAGCGATTGCGAAAACAGGTGTGGCTAGGGGCGCTATTTGGCATCATATTGTGTTTGTGTCTCGGTGCCGCCTTCATTGCAACCTTTTACACCGTGGGCAACGACATATGGGCCAAGCTGGAGGACCTCTGGGAGGGCATCTTTTGCATCATCGCCACGGTTTTGATTTCGATGATGGGGATCGCCATGTTGCGCGTCAATAAGATGAAGGAGAAGTGGAGAATCAAGTTGGCGCAGGCGTTGATCAGGCCGCCCAGCGACAAGAAGGATCGCTTGAAGTTTGGCTACTTGGCCAAAAAGTACTGCATGTTCCTCTTGCCCTTCATCACCTGCTTGAGAGAAGGCTTGGAGGCGGTGGTGTTTGTCGGTGGTGTCGGGCTCTCGTCGCCCGCCACGTCGTTCCCCATCCCCGTGATCACGGGGCTCCTCGCCGGTGCCGCAGTCGGCTGGCTCTTGTACATTGGCGGTACCACCTCGTCGTTGCAGATCTTTTTGATCATCTCCACTTGCATCTTGTACTTGATCTCGGCCGGATTGTTCTCGCGCGCCATCTGGTTCTTCCAGATGTATGTGTTCTCCAAGCAGACCGGCGGCGACGTGGCTGAGAACGGATCCGGCCCGGGCACATACAACATAAAGCAGATTGTGTGGCACGTCAACTGCTGTAACCCTGAGACCGACAACGGCTGGGACGTGTTCAACGCGTTGCTTGGGTGGCAGAACAGCGCCACCTACGGCTCCGTCTTGCTGTACAACATCTACTGGTTGGCGTTGATTGTGGTGTTAATGTTGATGTTGTTTGACGAAAAGCATGGCCACTTGCCGTTCATGAAGAACGTCACCTTTGTGCAGTTGAACCCGATGTACCACATCAAGGGCAAGAAGAAGCACAACTTGACCATTGCCGAGCAGCAGGAGTTGTTTGAGAAGTTGAAGGCGCAGAAAATTGGCCAGGACGAGGAGCAGGATGTTATTGTCACCAAGGAGCTGGAGTCTGCCACCAGCCTGGAGAAGAAGACTGCTGCATGAGCAGTCAGTGCCGCCCTCACCACACACACCCGAGGGCGACGCCGCCATTTTTTTACACACTGGGATAGGGTCTATACGCTTGTTGTTTATTAATACAAGGATACGCTGCGGGCTAGTAGAACAGGTTGAACTCGACCGCCGACTCCTTCAAGTTGGCGGCGAGAATCGCATCGAACTCGTGCTCGGTGTACGGCGGCTCGCCGGCGTCATCGATCTCGTTGAACAAGATGTCGATCAACTTGACGCAGTGCTGGTTCAACTGGAGCGTCGGGCTCTGGGCAAACACCTCGAGATAGAAGTTGAGGCTGAGCCGCAAGTTGGCCACCATGGGCATGTAGTGCTGGTCGTGGGGCACCGCGCGCATGTTCTCCAACACCACGTTGAGGAAGTACGTTTGCAACTCGTTGAGGATGGTGACAAAGGTGTCGGCGCCAGTCAAGGGCTTTATGGTGTGCACAAGCGTGACAAAGTGCACCAAGGTGTCGTACACAAAGGCGTCAACTGCAGCGACGCCGGCGCGGCCAGTCAAGTAGATCGTGTGGGTGAAATGCTTCACCACAATGTCGTCAATGAGTTTGCGCTCGCGCGCCAACACGTCGTCCAAGATCGTGAGGCTGGCCTTGTCGATGTCGGCGTAGATGCGCATGTTTTGCTGCGACAAGTTGTTCTGGAACACGCGGTCAAACTTGGCGATGAGCGCTGGGAAGGTGTGGCGTGCGAGCACGTCAAAGTTGTTGCGGGCTAGCACCTTGTAGATGCCGTGCTCCAGCTTGGCCTTCTCGATGGCGTAGCTCTTGAGGATCAGGTTGACGAGCACGTTGAGCAGCCGCACAAACTGGATCTCGATGCTGACAAACACGCGCTTCGACGGGTGCGCCGCCACGATCCGCACGGGCTCTCCTGGGATGGCGTCGTCGTCGGTCTCCTTCATGGAGACGAGCTGTGCCACCTTGGTCAAGACAAACTTCTCGTAGCACTCCATCGTGCCGACGGTGCGGGTGCAGCTGCCGCCGTCGCCGGCCGGCTGCACTTCCCACGTCTCGAGGTCGTAAAACTGTGAGCAGTCATTGACCCACACCGCGCACACCGCCTCAACGATGCGCTGATTGATCACTGTCAGCGAATTGCGTAAGCTCTTAATGATGGCGTTGGTGTCGTTGCTGCGACTCACCGCGTTGACGGCCTTGCCCACGCGGGTCAACACGCTGTTGAGGCGGCGCTGGATGTGGGTGAGGTAGTGGATGGCAGAGAGCAGGTTGGAGTGGTGGGGCACGAAGGAGTCGTAAAGCTGCGGCGTCAGTTCGACGAGGTCGCGCGTCGTGCTGCTGCTCTTGCTGCGGTCGTCAAACACCGCCACTAGCCGTGTCGCCACCGTCACCATGAGCTTGACGAACTGGTCGCGCACGGCGCCGTCGGCGTCCACCGGCGCCAGCGCGCCGCCGCCGTGGTAATGCGCGTAGTTGCGCACAAACTTGGCCATCTTGTCGACAAACATCTCGTCGAGGTACACCACAAAGTTGTGGAGCACCAACCAAGTCTCGCTGATGATCGACACGTCGAGGCTGTCGCTGGCGTCGAACACCTCGAGGATGGCCGCGTCGGAGGCGCCGCCCGCGGCGCCGGCGGCGCCCACGTCGTTCGCCACGTGCTCCTCCACCGCGGTGTACTTGGCGCCGATGTACAGCACGTTGCTGCCGCCCTCCCTGAAACTGCTCAAGCTGTTCAAGTACGCCACCAACTTGCGCTGCATCGCAGCGAACTTCAGCTCAAACTTGCGATACTGGTAGGTGAACTCCAGCTGCAACCCGTCCACCTGGAGCACCAAGAACTCGCGGATCGGGTTGGGCGCCGCGGCGGAGCGCTGCGGCGCTAGCTCGTACAACTTGTCCAACAACGTCGCAAAGCGCGCGCGGCTGGTGTTGCGCGCGCCGCGAGCGCCGCCGTCAGCCTCGTGGTCGGTCGAAAGAAGCTCCTGGTACGTCTTCTTGCGGTACTCCTCGACAATAGCGTCCACCTCCTTGAACGTGCGCACCAACACCGTGTTGTACAAGGGCTCGTCCGCTGGCGGCATCGCTTCTCTACGGCGGCGGTACTCGTGGTAGAGCTCCACAAATCGGTCGTGCTGCTGCTCCCGCAAGCACGCCACGAGGCGGCTGGGGAGGTCGACAAGCTCGCGGTGGGACTGCACAAACTCGATCAAGCGCGCAAGCTTGTCCTGGCGCAGCTTGCGGTCGACGATGGGCTTGATCATGAGACTGGTGGTGGTGAGGAGGTTTTTGAGCCCGGCGTCGAGGTCCGCCACGAGGGAGTCGCCGGCGGCGGCGGCGCGCCCCGGGGTGTACACCTTGGCGCTGGCGCGCTGCTGCTGCGCCAACGTGCGCGTGCGCTTGAACTCCTCCAACACGCTGTCGATGGCACGCTTGCACACGGCAAACTCGACGTAGTTGGCGTCGATGGCGCGGCGGAGCTCCGACGTCAGTCCCTCGATGTTCTTCTCCAAGTAGCGCAACGCCCGCACCAACTCCGCCATCGACAGCTCGTGGTGCACCACCGAGAGGTAGGTGTGCGGCAGAAAGCTTGGCGACCGCACCAGCAACGCCGCGAGGCGCGCGTCGTGGCGGTCCAGCACCGCGCCGCGCGCCACGAGCAGCTCCACCGCGCGCGGGAGCCCCAAGGGGTCCTCGTAGCCGGCGTCGCCCGCCTCCGCCTCGGGGGTGCCGAGCCGCAACAACGCGTCAAACTGCTCGTCGAGCAGCAACCCCGCCACCTCCTCCACCCCCAACGGCGTGCCGCCGCGCCACACGTCGCTCAACTTGTCGGGGAACGGCAGCTCGAGGCCGTAGAACGCGCACACGCTCTCCTCGCTGGCGTCAAAGTCGAGCATGGTGGCACCGCATGGCCAAACCAAATGCGCGCCTATATACAACTCACGTGACCTTACACAACACACGTGACCAGTGCTCTATCGCCATAAACTATACTGCTGCTGCTGCGCATCGGCGTTGACGGTGGCCACCGCCGCCACCGCCGCGTTGGCGATGGAGGTGGCGTCGTCAATATCGGCCTGCCCCGAGCCCAAGCGCGCGGGGTACGGTGCGGGCAGGGTGGCGCGCTTCGGGGCGCCACCGGCGCCGCCGGTGGCGCCGCCGGCGCTGGCGGCGCCACTGGCGGCGCCGTGCTGGGTGTAGAGCTGCTCCAACTCGGCCACCACCTCCGCAAGCGGGCGCTTCTTGTGCTCGCGCACCTCGGGCTCCATCTTCTCGAACGCCGCCTTCAAGTCGGCGGCGTCCCACAACTTCTCCGGCGCATCGCCCGCGCCGGCGCCCGCGCCCGCGCCGGCGGCGGCACCGCCGCGCGTCTCGCGGTGCAAGTGCGCCAAGTACCCCCAGTCGACCGCGTCGCGCGTGGCAAACCCCAAGCTCTGCATCTTGCGCACCAACCAGAGCTTGGTGCGAGCGTCCATGTACAGCGTGCGGAGGTTGGCCTTCTTCTTGACGAGCTTGTTCCACTTATAGCGGCACTGGATGCGCAGGCGCACCCCGTTCATCTTCTCACTCACCACGGTCCAGTTGAGCACGCTCTCCTTCTTGCCCGCGAGCAACTCGTTGACAATCTCCCGCAACTTGTCCTCCTCGGCCTCCAGCCACTTGTTGAGCACGCGGTTGTCCCCGCACTTGATGTAGTTGCGCCATCGGTCGCGGCAGTCCTCGGGCATGCGCCCCATCACCTCGCCAATCTCCTTCCAGTTGCCCTCCTTGGTGGCGGCCAACTTGCGCAAGTACTCGTCCTCCGCGGGCGTCCACTTGCCGCGCACCTCAAACACGTGGAACTGCCGCCGCACGTGCTTATACACCAGCGCCCGCAGGCGGTACGGCAAGATGCGCGTGAGCAGCTCCCAGAAGTTGTCCTTCTTGCGCTCGCTCAGCCAGATGCGATTGCACACATCCTGCCGCGTCACCTTGTGGAGGTGGCCGTACCCGCTGATAAAGTGCTCCACCGCCGCGATCTCCTCGGGCAGGAACGCGCGCGGGCCGCTGTTGCTTGGCTGCGGGAGCAGGTTGTACCACAGACACGCCAACGCCGCCAGCTCCACCACGAGCGCCTCGAGCAGCGTGAGGTGGTCAAACTTGGACGGCGCGGGCGCCTCCGCCGCGCTCTTGCGGCGCCGCTTGGGGCTTTCGTGGTTCACCGCCGCGGTGGCGGCCGCAAGCACCTGCTGCGCCTGGTGCGGCGCCAACGCGTGGAGCGAGTTGTGCGCCGCCATCAAGTCGTGCTCCTGCAACAGCCCGCCGTTGCCCAAGTGCTTCGCCAACTCGCGTGCGTCGAGGATCGCCGCCTGCACGAGCTCGTCGTGCTCCAGCGAGTCCATCCCGGTGAGGTCGGGGTCGACGTTGGCGTCGTGCGTGCGCTTGCGCCGCCGCCGCCGCCCGTAGGCGTCGTAATCGGCCTCCCCCGCGCCCGCAGCGCCCGCGGCGCCGCCCAGGGGGGCCGTGTGGCCCTCGCCTGCGTGGCTCTCGCCACCCTCGCCCTCCATCTCCTCCGCCAAGAACCCCGTCCACGGTCCAAACTCCATGAGATCGTCCACCGGTCGCCTCTTTTTGCGCTCGAGGGTGCCGCCGACGTAGCGCATCACCGCGGCCTCGACCGCGTCGTTGAGCTGCTGGTTCTTCGAATCCTCGTCCGCATCCATCCCCGCCGCGTCCGCGGCGGCCAACCCTGCCACGTCGATGGGCTCGTGGGCGGCGGGCGCGGCATCGCGCGTATCGCGCTCCTCGTCGTGCTCCTCGCGTTGGCGCTCGTGCGCCTCGCGCTCGCGCTCACGCTCCTTGCGCGCTCGCTCGCTCTTGGAGCCAAGCTGTAGGAGCGCCTGTGCCCCGATCTGCTGCTGTGCCTCCATGGTTGCTGATGAGGTCAACCAGGCCGCTTTGCGATGCGCGCGCCGCCCAACCTGACGCGCATGCAGGACGGGTGCGTAAGCACACTACACCCCATCTCTACATGCTGATCTCGAGCCCAATCCTGGCGCTGGCGCCGGTGCTGCCACTGCTAGCGCCGGCGCTGCCAGCGCTGCCGCTGGCAGCCAGCGCGGCGGCCCGCATTGCCGAGCTCGAAGCGGAGCTCGCGGAGTTCCAGGAGTCCTCGCGCGAGCTTGAGCAGGCGCTCGAGGACGAGCTCCACGCGTTGGAGGTGGCCAACGAGAAGGCGCAGTACCGCGCCGCGCTCCTTGCGTCGCAGCTCGCGGCGGCCTCCGAGCGTGCCCGCGCGCTGGCCGCCGAGGCGGCGCAGCTCGCCGAGGACGCGCGCGCGCAGCGCACCGCCCACGACGCGGCGATGGCGCTCCTCCGCCAGCGCTTGGTCGAGGTGGAGATAGCCCACGACCACATGGAGACCTCCGACCGCGTCCTAGCCAGCAAGCTCGAGTACGCCACCCAGTTCAACGGCGAGCTCCTCGAAAAGGTGGCCATGCTAGAGAGCGACCTCGAACGCGAGCGCCAGCAGGCGGCCCAGGCGCGCTTGCTCTTGAGCAACGCCCAAAATAGCCACCCCGACGACGCCGGCGACGTCCTGGTGCTCCTGATGCGCGAAATCCTCCGCGCGGGCCCCCCAGTGCTGCGCGTGCCGCACATCCCCAAATCCGACTCCCTCAAGCGGTTGCACGAGCTCACGCAGCGCCTGGGGGCGTTGTCGCAGAAGGCGCACAGCGTCAGAGAGGCGTTGGTGCCGGGCGCGCTCAAGTCGCCGTCGACAACGCTGGTGAGCGCGCCCAGCGAGCCCCGCGGCGACAGCCGCCCGCGGCAGCGCGCCAGGCTGACCGCGCGCCCACGCCTGCGGCCGGCGCGCTCGATCTCGCCGTCGCCGTCCTTCGTCAACCTCGCGCAGTTTGCGCGCGGGACGCCGCTCGACGCCATCGACGGGTCCCCGGCGAAGCCCGCGCCCGCGCCCGCGCGCCACAAGTCCCGCAGGGGCTTCTTGCTAAACCTGCTCAAGGGATTGTCCGCGGGCCGCTAACAGCCCCTACGCGTGTCGACTGGCTCAACACACCTCCAAACCCTACACTCGTTAGTCCTCGCCCTTTAGCCCCCTCCCACCCCTCCCTCTCCGCCTCTCGGTGTAGATCCTGCATACCGCCTGTATCGGCGCGCTACGCGTCAACGCAACCTCCACCGCTGAGAGCGACCACCGAGTGCCGCCACGTCCCATCTTCACCTCCACTCAGTTGCACCATGGAGCGCTTTTCCGCTGCCGTCGCGAGGGGAGACACCACCCAATTGCACTCGATTCTCTGCGAGCTCGCGGTCCGCTTGGACCAGCCCGGCGCGCACCCAAACCTCGACCACGCCGAATGGGCCACCCGGTTGATCTCGATGTTTGAGCGCGAGACCGCCATCTCCAAGGGCGCCACGGCCGCCGACCCCGCCGCCGCGGTCCCCTTTGCCACCCTCAAGGTGGCCTCCAGAAACCTCGTCACGTGCCTCCAGCACAACCACACGCGTGCCTACGACTTTGCCAGCAAGTTGCTCAGCAACATTGGCGAGAGCGAGACACACCCTCGACAGTTCAAAGCCAGCGTGCTCGCGGCATCGGACGTCTTCCGGCTGTTTCCGGCGCTGCTTGGGCTGCTCAACAACTTTGCCATTGCGCAGCTCTACAAGCTCCTCAAGCGGCAGCCGACCTCGCCCCACGTCACCAACGCGGTGTACCTCTTGGCGGTGATCACTGAGAACGCCACAAGGCTAGACATTGATGACAAGTTGCAGCACAAGTTGCTCAAGATTGTGCTGAAGAGCGTCCTTGTGCCGGTCGACCGCAGCGGCAACGGCAGCGGCCTCGGAGCCACCAACGGCGACAGCGCTAAGGGCGGCGCTGACGCCGAGGATCCGCCCCCCAGCGACACCATTCTGATCCCGCTCAAACGCAACTACTACGTGGTGTTGCGCAACCTTCTCGTGCTTGCCGTGACGGCACACTATGAGCAGTTGTTGGCCGCGTCCGCGGCGTCGTCGAGCTCGTCGTCGTCGCTGTCCAAGTTGAAGCCCGAGCACTTGATGGCACAGCAGCATAGCTTCCAGATGGCGCTCTTGGCGCTGCACGACAAGGTGATACAGTTTGGGTTGACCAACCGCGAGCTGGAGATCCGCGCGGTGGCGATTGATCTAGTGGCGCGCTTGATGGTGAGCTTTGTCCCCACCTCCACGCTGGAGGCGTCGCGGTTCAGTCCACTCGAATGGCTCATACTAACGCAGTTCCGGCTTCCGCCCATCAACAACTGGGACCACCACCTCGCTCGCGAGACCACCACCGTGGACGCCAGCGAGGGCGAGGACGCCCCCTACGTGGCGCCGTCCGTGACCCTGCGCGACAGCCAGGCGATCATAAATGCGGCCACGGCGTTGTTGCTTCTGCAAACGTCGATTGTGCAGGCGCTTGTGCTCTACATCCAGTTGGAGCAGGTGCAAAACTTGGACTTCATTTCGGCAAACTTCACCACCATCTTGGACCTTGTGTTGACCAAGTTTGGCGAGTTGAACTTGGCCTCCAACCACATTCAGAACCAGCACTGGATCAAAGTGCTACGCGCTTGGAGCGCGGTCATTTCGTGGTTGATTGCCGAAGGTGAATCCAACTGCCATGACATGTTGTTGGCGTACGTCCATGACAAGTTCCGTGAGGCACAGGCGGCAAAGACTACCTCCGGCACCGCTGCTGCCGACGCCAAGCTCAAGCGAAGGGAAAGTGGGTTGTTCAACGGATTCAAGGTAAAGAGCAGTCGCGACAAGGAGCGCGAGCTCAAACAGAAGGAGATCAACCCCATGGCCAACAGCTACCAGTGCTACTTCTTGTTGCAAGTGGCGAATCAGCTCATTCCTTTGGGGGTTAGTGGCAACGGCACCTCTTTTGAGGCCACACCACAAGCGACAAGTGCCGAGCTAGTTATCACCAGCGCCGAAGAAGACACCGATAACACCACCACATCTCACACCACCTCGTTTCTCCGTGAGCTTCTCTTCAGGCTAGTGGTGAGCGACTCGAGCTACATCCGCGTCTATGCGCTCGACACATTGCTCTTGTATGCAAAACACCACGAGGTGGAGGTCAACCAGTTGATCCTAAGGGCTTTCAAGTTGGTTGACGCTGAGTTTAAGACAGTCCGCGAGAAGAAACCCTCACAACGTGCTGCAACTGCCTCGTACACCGTGGCGCGTCCGCAGATGCGATTGATCCAATACTCATTGGTGCTTGCAGCTTTGATCAAGACAACGCCATACACAGCGCTTCAAACCGCCACCACTATCAAGATCTTGAGTTTCTGCACCCAGAACTTGAAGCAAACGAGACTGTCTTTCGGCGACGACACCTACACGCGAAGCGCATGCTGGATAATGTTGACCGCCTTGATAACGATGTACAACGATAGTGAGTTTGTGCGCTTGAACAGCTCGCAGTTTTTGGTGTTCTGGAAGGGGTTGTTGACCTCGCAGTACCTTGGGGGCAGTGCCAGCGCCACCATGGAAACCAAGGATGTATTGAGCAACTTGCGGGTGCGCAACTTTGCCTTGTGTTGTCTTCTCAACTACTTGAGCACTGCAGAGTTGACTCCAGACACGTTAAGGCAACTCCAGTTGCTATTGGCCAAATCCTATAACTACATCACATACTTGGAGAACATCTACAGCGATGGCGTGGGTCAGATCACTACTTTCAACGCAACGCAGTTTAGCGTGGGTGAGTTCAATGTCGACTTGGTCAACAACATTCAGTACTCAAACTACGACCAAGGGCTCTCCGAAGACAAAACCATGATCGCCCTCATCTTGTACAACAAAAAGATATTGTTGCAGTCGTTCAAAAAGATCGGAGGGTTGATCAAGGCAAACGACATGAACAGCAACATGGTGATATATCTCTTGAAATTGTTTAGCGACGGCAAGATTTTTTGTCGTGCCACAGGCCAAAGTGGGGAACACCCCAAGGACAAGTCCAAGAAGCGCACTGCTACAGTGGGCGACCCCAGGGCATACAGCTGGAATTTTGGTGAGGAAAGGTTTAACAATTTTGGGGTCACCAGTAGGACCCAGCTGCAGTTTAGTGCAGCCGCACACAACGAAGGCCTCACCTACAGCGATCCCTTCGCTTCAGGGGAAGGTGGGTGGACTGGCTTCTTCAATGAGTTGGTGTCAGTGCATTCCGTGACGTCACCCACATGTGACCCCAACACGTTTTTGGTTGCCAGTCTCGAGTCGTCGATGCTCTGTACCTCTCTAGTCGATCTACTGATTGACCTTTTCCAGATTGTATTCCCCAATCTCCCGCTGAAAGTGCAAATGTCTTTATTGGAGCAGATGAGGAGTCTGCTCGTGCTGAACCCTAGTCAGATCGACCCGTTCAGATTGAAGGCCATCACCATCAATGTGTCGGTGGCGCTCCACGGACTTTCGCTGCAAAATCCCGGTTTCGACCGTCAAACAACATCCACTTTGCTCGAGATCCTCTCAAAGATCCCGCTGAGCACAAACCCCTGCTTGGTGGAGTTGAATAGCCAATCGGTGGGCAATTTGACGAGTCACGACCCGGAGCTTATACATAACCACATCTCCAAATTCACCTCCGAGATTGTGGCCACGATGGACCCGTTGAAGCGCGGAGAATCTGTGTTGAAGCTCGCTCACATCTTCCACTCTAGTGGGCGCGGCTTTGCGGAAGTTTACGATATCATTGGGCAGTTATTGAACGACCCGAATCCGATTGTGTACTACCACGCAGTGCGGGCATGCTTCTTGGTGCTCGAAAAGGGCACCTTCAGTGCAGACGCCCACAATGGCCTACTTGCAAAGCTCCATGCAAACTACTTGGATGATTCATTTGGGTTCGATGCTCTTTCCAACCGCGCCTTCACCAATTTGAAGTGTCAGTACGGGGCCGTGGGCCAGGTTTCCAGCATCTTGCGCCTTATCATCACCCTGTTGGGTCCCAGTTTGCGCGAATTGGACTCGCTGCACCGCGATTACGTACGCACCATGATTGTTACTATGTGCTTGGGTGTGGGCGAGGGCACCACCAGAGACATCTTCGAGGTTACTCGCCTGTTGCTCCTCTTGTTCCAAGAGCTCATCATCTTTGACCCGACATTGATCGAGGGTGAGGTGCAATACGTCACACAGTACCTCAAGTTTGTGGTGTCCAGCAACCTCAAGCTCGGCATCGCGATATTACTGCCCACCACGCGACCATCGGAGACTTTGTTTCCTTTCACGTCGTCGTTCGAGTTGTATAGGCTAGCCTACTCGTGCCTATGTGAATTGATGAAGATCTTGGGTCCTCACAAGCTACTCGACGATTACTTGATCAACTTGTTGTGGATCTCAATGAACTTCAAGCCGTGCCCGGAATTGAAAGACATGATCCGCTTCTGGATGCAACTGACAGCCCAGCAAGACTCTGCAGATGGTATGAACTGGTTTGTCACGTTGAGTGGAGTTTTCCGGTTCAGCGCCAAAAAGTTGGTGGCACGATTTGTTGAGCTTAACTACAAGCAGAAGTTGCTCCCGCTTCTGCAGCGGCAAAAGAAGAAACACGTCAATGACGATGCCAAGACCCTCCAATTCGACGACGATGAAAGCCAAAACATCGTTGGGGATGTTGTCAAGGCATCGGCCATCGAGAAGAACGAGCCCATCACGTGGGAGTTCAAGCTGTTTATCTTTGAGCTACTCTATGAGTTGTTGAGCGCGTCTAGCCACACTCAATCGGGGCAGTGGCAGAACCGCATCCAGGACATTGTTAACATATCGTTCTTGGGGAGTACATCACCCATAAACTCCATCCGCAAGCAAGGGGTGCAGTTGTTGGACAAGACGCTCGAGATATTCGGAGACATCCCTGACCCACTCTACCCGGCGGTGTCGATATTGGAGCAACAGCAGGCGCAGATAATCTCGGCATTGATGCCGTGCTATCTGAGCGAGAGCGACGCCGACTTGCTCGTCGAGACCATCAACACCTCGAGCAGGTTCATCAACCTCCCACGCATCAAGTTCTACTCCAAGCAGCGCATATTAAAGACGTTGATTGACTTGTTGGAGGAGCTTTCGTCAAATAAATTTTTGCGGTTTGACTACTTGGAGGACTTGAGTGAGTTCAACAAAAAGCTGATCCAGTTGGCCATTTTGAACTGCTGGGCGTTGCTTCGTATTGATAGCCGCAACGAGAGCGAGGCTGACGACGAAGGCGACAATGCTCAGCTCGCCACCACGTTGCACAAGTACGCCAAGCTTCTCAATCTGTTGTGGATCTTGGTGTTGCGCGAGTACTCTGTGTTGAAATACAGCCAGCAGCTGTCGCCAGAGCATTCGCGCACAGAGTTGGCCATATACGGCGACTACTGGATTAACTTCATTTCGGTGTTGAGCTTGGAGATGGAGGACCCAGCACTGCATTTGCATCAGAGTTTGGGCGACGACGCGGCCAACTTCCTCTTCATCTTGTTTAGCCAGTGCGTTGAGCTGCTAGTCAAGGGTCGTACCAGCGAGGGCTATCGAGTCGTTGGGGTGCTCAGCACCATCAGCCGTCTTGTCAAGAGCAGCGAGGACCTTGTGGTAAACTACATCTTCAGTGACGAGATCTTTGGCGAGGTTATCGACCTCTTTGACAGGTTGATATTGGTCGATGATGACCCCGAGGTGCAATGCCAGTTGATCGAAATCTTGAACGCGTTGTTCCATGTCTACATGAGACACCAGAAGCAACAGGGAGGCGACGACGCGCTCGTGCCCGGGTTTGACAAGCTTTTTGAGTTGATCAGAGTGCACATGCTTCCGCTCTTCACCATCCTTCCGTTCTTGCGTCAGGACTACGACCCGTCCAGTGTCGAGGTGAGCTACGTGCTCCGCCATGCCGACAGCGCCCCCAACTTGATTGTGTTGAAGCGTTGCTTTGGCAGTATTGTCCAGATCATCAGCGAGTTCAGCGACGTGGTCAAGAGCGACTTGTACTCGTGCTTGTTGTTTATCTTCGCCAAGGTGTACGAGTACGGCAACCAGCTTTTGATCAGTACCGTGTTGCCACATTTGAAACAAGTGTTGAGCGAGCTGCGGCTGCAACAAGAGCTGTCCGGGGTCGACATTGTGACGCCTTTCGCCCAATTGGTGCGAGGCTACTACGAGATTGACCAGCAAAACGTCAATTCTGTCCTCACGAGCATGGTGTTGATCACCATTGGCGGCGTAAACATCGGCAAGGCCGACTCCGAGAAGTTGGGCTTGGCCCTCGTCAAGATGATTGAGCCAGGGTCGCCCAATGCCACCATGGCCATCCACTGCGTCAAGACGTTGATTCAGCACTCCACAAGCTCAGCAGTGGTGAAGAGCTTGGTGAGGCACCTCATAGAGTTGTTGGTGCGGGGAGAGGACGGCGTCGATGCTAAAGTGGCGATGGAGGTCTTGTTTGTGTTCAACATCAACTACAAGGAACAGGCCAGACGCACGCAGGTGTTTTCGATGTTGGTGCCGTTGCTCTTGCAAGCACGCGGGTTGACGGAGACCTACGTTCACCAGCGGTTGTTGACCTTGGTGGACCAGGACTCGGCCGCGTTCCGCGTGGTGGTGCAGGAGGTGCTCACCCCAGTGCAACGCACCCGCATCCAGGATATGTTCAAGCGGCCGCAGGCGGAGCAGCACCACGACGAACCGCAGATTGCTTTAAAGCGGTTTGGAGAGAGAGGCGACCAGAACGGAGACCAAGGGGATGCGCCAGAAGTCGACCCGGAGGAGTAGTAGCTACACAATACAAAGAGTAATCAACAACCTCGCAGCTTGCAGCGGTGAGCTCGCCACGAATGGGCCTTGCCAGCCGTGTCACCGATGCGGTCATCGCTAGTGTCGCGGTCATCGTCGTTGCTGTATCCTGCATGTTGAATGCAGGTATAGCGCCAAGCCCCCAGATGGCGATGACCGCCATGCTTCTTCGCCTTCTCTTCTTGTGGTTGGCGGTGGCGGCCGCAGGCACCACCCACACGTTCCACTTCAACGCGTCGTGGGTCGAGCGCAACCCCGACGGCGTGCACCCGCGCCGCGTGATCGCCCTCAGCGACGAGTGGCCGCTCCCCACCATCCACGTGCGCCAGGACGACCGCGTCGTCATCCACCTCACCAACCTGCTCGAGCCCGGGTTGAACACCTCCTTGCACTTCCACGGCTTGTTCCAGCAGGGGCAGATGGCGATGGACGGCCCCGAGATGGTGTCGCAGTGCCCGATCCCCTACGGCCACACCTTGACCTACAACTTTACCATCATTGACCAGCTGGGCACCTACTGGTACCACCTGCACCTGGGCAGTCAGTACAGCGATGGCATGCGCGGCATGCTTATCATCGAGCCGCGCACCGTGCCCGAGCACTACGCGTACGACGAGATGGTGCCGCTCCTGGTGGCCGACTGGTACCACCAGGATTCGCGCGCCATCATGCGGCTGTTTTTGAGCCGCTTCAACCCGACGGGCGCCGAGCCGATCCCTCAAAACAGCTTGTTCAACGAGACCCGCAATGGCACCTGGACGGTGCAGCCCGGCCGCACCTACTTGCTTCGCCTCGTCAACATGGGCATGTTTGTGCCGCAGTTTGTGTTCATCGAGGGCCACTCGATGGTGGTGGTGGAGGTGGACGGCGTCGACGTGGAGCCCTACGAGGTGGACCTGCTTCGGATCCTGGTGGCGCAGCGCTACGCCGTCTTGGTGCGCACCAAGGCGCACCCACCGCGCCGCCACTGGCGCCTCGTGCAGATGATTGACCGCGACATGTTGGACTGGTTGCCCGCGGACTTGGAGTTGGTGAGCACCAACTGGCTCAGCTACGCCGGCGCCGGCGACGACGCCTCGCCGCCGCCCTACGCCACCGCCGACTACGACGCGTTGTTGGCGCTGATCGACCCGCTCGACGATTTTCTCCTCACGCCTTTCCCGCCCAAACCGCTCTTTGACGCGCCCGACTACCAGATCGTGCTCAACTTCACGATGCAGAACCTCGGCGATGGCGTGCAGTACGCGCTCTTCAACAACATCACCTACACCCCGCCCAAGGTGCCGACGCTCTACTCGGTGCTCCTGGCCGCCTCCGACGAGTTGGCCCAAAACAGCCTCGTCTACGGCACAAACACCAACACCTTTGTGTTGCAGAAGGATGAGATTGTCGAGATCGTCATCAACAACCAAGACCCCGGCGACCACCCGTTCCATCTCCACGGCCACATCTTCCAGGTGGTCTCGCGGCTGCCCGCCGGCGACGACGATGACAACCCAATCACCTTCGACCCCACCAACCCGGCACACACGCAGTACCCCGAGTCGCCGGTGCAGCGCGACACCGTTGTCGTCAACAGCAACGGCTTTGTGGTGTTGCGCTTCCGCGCCGACAACCCCGGGGTGTGGTTTCTCCACTGTCACGTGGACTGGCATTTGGAGCAAGGGTTGGCGATTGTGTTGGTGGAGCAGCCGGCGGCGATCCGCCAGCGCCAGACGGTGCCGCCTGACCACTTGGCGGCGTGCGCCGCAGGCGGCGTGCCCACCAGGGGCAACGCCGCCGCTAACGACGCCAATTGGCTAGACTTGGCGGGCCAGAACGCGCAGCACGCGCCATTGCCGCCCGGGTTCACCGCCAAGGGCTACGTGGCGCTCGCGGTTTCGACCTTGCTCGGCGTCTACGGGCTCTTCCTGATCTACCGCTACGGCATGGAGGATGTGCGCGTCGACAACTCCGAGGCCGTGGTGCAGAAGCTCCGCTTGCTCGCGGGCTGATTGCGAATATAAAAATGCCGCGCGAGTCACTCCACTTGTATATACGGATACCTCTTTTCCTCATGACCAAATACGTAGTGCTTGGGTATGTAACGCGGACACCCGTCTGCAGCGCCAACTAACAGCCACAGCGCCGGCGTCATCGGCTTCTATACCGCATTCAACCTTATCGAGAAGGGTGTGTCGCCGCGCGACATCAGTGTGGTGGCTCACCGCTTACCCGGCGACGAGCTGATCAACTACACATCGCCGTACGCGGGCGGCAACTTCCTGTGCATCACCGGCGACGACGACGACACGCTCGAGTACGACCGCGCCACATATGCGGCGTTGCCGCGCATCCAGCAGGCATTGGGCGGCGCCGAGCGTTGCGGACTCGACAGGTGCCCGCTGCGCGAATTTTGGGACGCGCGGCCCTCCGACAAGAAATTAGACTCCTTGCGGCTGTACTTGGATGAGTACACCGAGATTAGCCACGATCAGTTGCCACGGGGTGCCGCGTACGGCATCAGTTTCCTTCTGTGGAGCTTCAACTGTCCCAGGTTTCTCCTGACCTTTGGGCGCTACTTGTCCGAACGTGGCGTGACATTGGTTCGGCGGCACTTACTGCATATCGATGAGGCGTTCGAATCTGGAGTGCATGTGGTGATCAATTGCACTGGGCTTGGCGCATCAACCCTCGGAGGGGTGCAGGATCGCCAGGTGTACCCAACGCGGGGCCAGGTGGTTGTGGTGAAGGCGCCGCACGTGCACCAAAACGTTTTGCGGTGGGGCGGCGACTATGCCACCTACCTCATCAAGAGACCTTTTTCCAACGACCAGCTTGTGCTTGGCGGCCTTATGCAGGCCGACAACTGGCTGGCGGACACGCTAGGCGCCGACACCATCGATATATTAGAGCGCGTGAGCGCATTATATCCTCCACTCTTGACCGAAAATCCGCGCGGCCCCTCGATCAAGGATTTAGAGGTGTTGCGGGTTGTGGCAGGATTAAGACCCAGTAGGCACGGTGGTGTTCGCATCGAGCGCGAACCGCACCTGGACGCACACCGTTGCATTGTGCACAATTACGGCGCCAGCGGGTACGGATATCAGGCAGGATTTGGTATGGGCCAGCGCGCGGCCGCGTTGGCCATGGAGCGCGACGCTAAACTCTAAACACGGCGATGAACGCGACAGCCCAGATCAGAAATGTCAATAGTGCCGATAATACTCGTTGGTAAGCGTTGCCGCTTATCTTTTCTAAGCAAGCCTTTGTACAATCTCTTTGAAAACTGAGATTGGCATCTACTCAAGCGGAAGCGATATGCCGCAGGAGCCGAAAGGGCCGTCAAAATGTGTACCTCTCCTTATTTTGTTGCGCCTGAGCTCTCACTTCCGAAGAAGTCCGAAGCATCAGTGGCATTGGCCTTATTGCTGTCGCTTGCCCAACGGCGAACGCGACTCCCCCGATCGGATGTCTTTGTCATGGTGGTCGAAATGGCGGACTGTACTTTGCACGAGCAAGAGGTACAGCGGTCAATAAAAAACAATATCAATTTCATTCACTAATGTAAAGCTATCTAGAATTGGTCAAGAATCCTTGAGAACACTGACACTCTTTGATCTCGTGCCGACTCCCGATTTTATGTTTAGCATCGACATGCAATGAAATTAGTGTGGCTAGAGAATATCCTTGGGGCAGTCATCGTCTTGACTCCCATTGAGACACGCCTTCCCCCCTCGGCTTAACAACACCTTGCCGATGGCTCACGACGTGCAACTGAGCTTACATAACCGCCGTTACATAAAACTGGAATACAGGCTACCAGTGTTATCAACAACGCCATACCAGGAAATGTTGAATTTGCATAGCTCGATATTAGCTTGAAAGACTTGTTGGGTTGTATTGTTATCAATGACCAGGTAGCTGATAGAGTGAAGCAAGACGTTAATGACTTGTCTGGATGCAAAGCGGCGATTGCTTTGAGTACCGTATTTTGTGGTGCTTATTGCGAAGGTAGCACGTTTCTGCTTACTTCAATTACATGTCTCATCGCCTATATCGATGTCTCATCGCCTATATCAACAATCATTGTCTGTCGATCTGAGTTTTGCAGCCAAGTTGATGTACTGCATATGAAATATATGCAGTGCTTATCGTCAACATACGCCTTATCAGAAGCAAATTTCATGGTCGTGAAGTGCGCTACGGTTATTGAGGCTAGGTTGCTACGAATCTAGCGGAATTTCACTTACAGTTGCCCTGCAACCGTGCCTAGATAACTCAACAAGACACCAGTGGAGCAGCGTCGACCACTGCAACCATGTTTATCTCTCAACTTATGTACGGTGGCTTATCGTGGGCGGAAATCTGGCCCGAGCACGCAACGGCGCTAATCACATGGTATTCACACGCGCAGACTTTCTAGTCAGGATACTTTCGGATCGGGCATTGAGAAGCGAGGCATACATGAGGGCTTCCGTGCTGAGCGACCGACAAGTTCTCTTCGCTACATGCTGTTCATTTTTGGCATCATTCGCAATCAGACGGCGTTTGGGTCAGCGAACGGTTACGTTAGTCACGGCATGCAACACCGAGCTATCAGTGATATGTGTGGGATTTCCCCTGAAAATGAAGCACCTAATTTGACTCGTATTGTTTATCAGTCGTCGCCTTTGTACCTTTTTCGGTCAAAAGACCGCCCTCGTATACAATTAATATCAAGGTAAATAAAAAATACCAAGGTTTGGAAGTGACAATCCGACCAACGAAGCCGTCAGCGAAGGAAGTGGGCATGTGCCGCTCCACTATCTGATGTACAAGGTGCGGCTCGCAGAGCGAGCTTTCATCATTGTGAAAGTAGTCTTGGCATAATATTAGAGTAAGGCGTCTGCATTTAGCCGCAGAGCTACTGACAATTGGCGGAGAGCCATTGGACCGTGCGGCACGAGAGATAAGAATGCTGCAACTTTAAGGTTTAAGTCGTACCGAAACACGGAAAAATACGAATGTCAAAAAATGCGGCACTAAAAGCCACACTATTTTGGCAATCTAAAATGAAGACTGACGCACGAATATGCGGGCGCGAACACTCATTCTTTCAATGCTCCGTACGATAAAGTTTTAGGTTGGAGCTGTGTACTTTCCGTATAGCCAAGAGGCTTGCGTCTAGCGAGCATATTGCGTTGCGGTTGGGTGTTACAGCGCAGCTTTCTATTGTTTGCTGCAAGCAACTCATCATGCGTATTTCGAACCACTGTCCAGCAAAGTTTGGTGTGGCACTTTTGACGTTGACGCCGTTCACACTGAGACCGATCCACTAAAATAATAACAGCGCTGATTTTGATCGAGTTTTGTTGCCGCACTATCTTGCGGCAAAAGCCACTTGTTTTCTTATCTAGCGTGCAGCTGGATATGAGACCGGGAGCCACATTATCTCGCCGAGATCAAAGCTTGTGGGCGTCAGTATATTAATACTTCAACTGACCGTTGTAAGCGATGTATATCCAGTATTGTTCTCAACCCTTGATTGCGCCCACAGACAAATCTTTTGTCCAAGATGTCTGATCTCAAGGGTGCAACCATCAATCCGATCACTAGCATAGTGAGCGGGGCCTCGCGCCTCGAACCCGAAGATCACCAGGTTGACTTGGCTGCAATTTCCTCGCAGCCAATCTCGCTAGGCGAAATTGGCCAGTCTTTGACCAGTGACCAAAAATTTTTCATCTTGAAAAGACTCAACTATGATGGATTGGTCAGCTTGGAGGACTTGCCCGTGGATGCCACCTTCATGATTGAAAAGATTGAATCCTTGACCGTTGAGGAAAGTTTGGAAATTCTCAGAGATTCTGTGAAGGAGTATAAGGACGATCCCAACTACCCAGCTAAAGATTTGCAGTTGATTGAGGACTTGTTGAGTGAAATTCCCGCAGACTACGACAATGTCAAGTCCAAGTTGGGTAGCCAGTTTGCAGACAAGGATGAAGAAAAGAAGCTGCACCTGGCTTCTGAGGTCCACTTGACCCTGGAGAGCGAGCTGGTGACCGCCGACCCTAATAGACACGAGATTGTCGACTGGAAGTTGCAGGTCAGATTGGAGGGGGCTATATTCGCATACCACTCGCCCTACCCCGAAGTCAGAGCCATTGCGGGACCTTACGATGACCCCAGCATCCCTTGTGAAACCTTCCGTGCTTATGTCATCGGGATCGTCTGGATGGCAATAGGTGCCTTTATCAACCAATTTTTCCAAATGAGACAGCCCGCCATCTCATTTTCGACCTCGGTCGCACAGCTTTTCCTTTATCCAACAGGTCAGTTGTGGTACTACGTTTTCCCCGATGTCACAGTCCCGCTTGGCAAGTATTCTTTCAGATTGAGTCCAGGTCCCTGGACATACAAAGAGCAAATGTTTGCAACTATTATTTTCGCGGTGTTTGGTGGCACACAATATGTCTCATACAACTTTTATACTCAAAAGGTGGACGTCTTTTATGGAAATAAGTGGGTAACCTGGGGCTACCAGATCTTGTTGGCTTTGTCAAACAACTTTTTGGGGTTTGGGTTTGCCGGTATTTTGCGTCGTTTCGCTTGCTACCCAGTCAAGGCTATTTGGCCCACAATTTTACCCACACTTGCCTTGAACCAAGCCCTCCTCGCACCTGAGAGAAAAGAGAACATCAATGGGTGGACTATTTCGCGGTACTACTTCTTCTTCATTGCGTGTGCAGGGTCTTTCTTATACTTTTGGATCCCCGACTACTTGTTCGGGGCGCTCTCGACATTCAACTGGATGACTTGGATCAAGCCAGACAACTTCAATCTTGCTATGATCACTGGCAGCGTTAGTGGATTGGGGGTGAACCCCATTACGACTTTTGACTGGAATATTCTTGATTTTGGCAGTCCTTTGGTGGTCCCATTTTTTACTCAGGTGTATCAGTATGCTGGAATGGTGCTTAGTTTCTTCATCATTTGTGCCGTTTATTGGACCAACAGCAAGTGGACCGCATTCTTGCCCATAAACAACAATGGAATTTTTAACAACCAGGGTGGGTATTACAATGTTCGTGAGGTTTTAGACGACAAGGGATTGTTGGACATCGAAAAGTATAAAGCATACGGGCCTCCATTTTACACTGCCGCGAACTTGGTGGTGTATGGTACCTTCTTTGCAATGTACCCATTCTCGGTCTTCTATGAGTCCATCGTCAGGTGGCCAGCTATCCAAGCTTCCTTGTACAGCGTGTACACCACATTCAGACATTTCAGAACCTCTGTATACGAGGGATTGACCGACCCGCACTCACGCATGATGTCTCGCTACAAAGAAGTTCCCGACTGGTGCTACCTCATCATATTGGTGATTGCACTTGTGCTTGCTATTGTTTGCGTGGAGATATATCCGACGCAGACACCTGTATGGACGCTCTTTTTTGCCCTTGGCATTAACTTGGTATTCTTGATTCCATTAACAGCGCTCGCGAGCTCCACAGGTTTTAGCTTTGGGTTAAACGTGTTAGTTGAGTTGATAATTGGGTATGCCCTTCCAGGAAACTCGCAGGCATTGATGTTTGTCAAGGCGTTTGGATACAACATCGATGGTCAGGCTCAAAATTATGTCTCGGACCAAAAGATGGGCCACTACGCCAAAATCCCCCCCAGAGCACTTTTCAGAGGCCAGATTCTCTCGGTGTTCATCGGCTCTTTCATTGCCTTGGCCATCACGAACTGGCAAATCGGTGGCGAAATCGAGGACCTTTGTGTCCCTGGCAACAAAATGAAGTTTACTTGTCCACCTGCTAAGACCTACTTTTCAGCGTCTGTCTTGTGGGGTACAATCGGCCCCAAGAGAGTATTTGGTGGATTGTACCCAGTGCTTAGATGGTGTTTCTTGATCGGCTTCTTGTTGGTTTTCCCGGCGCTCGCGTTCAGATGGTACGGTCCCAAGAAGATTGCCCGTGACTTCCAGCCGTCGATCTTCATGGGTGGTTTCTTGAACTGGGCGCCATATAACCTCAGTTACTACACCGGGAGCATGTATTTGTCGATTGCTTTCATGTACTACATCAAGAAGCACTACTTGACGTGGTGGGAGAAGTACAACTTTGTGTTGTCGGGTGCGTTGGGTGCTGGAGTGGCATTCAGCAGTATCATCATCTTTTTCGCGATGCAGTACCACGACAAGTCTATCTCCTGGTGGGGTAACAATGTCATGTACGCAGGACTTGATGGAGCTTCACCATCGAGGTACAACGTTACTGAAATGGCGCCAGACGGTTATTTCGGACCAAGAATTGGGCATTTCCCCTAAGAGATGGAACGGTCGGCTTCACAAAATTGACAATATTGGTTAAAGATGAACTTGGGGTGTGATTGTGAGCGCAAGATCCTGCGTCTGTTAGTTTAGATTCATGGCGATTTAAAGTGTACTCCTGTTCTGAAAAGTGACGGTCTGAGTCGCGACGTGGAACACAAAGGTAGATCCATGCCTTGATGTTTGAGCATGCAAATCATATCAAGGGTAGCTAGTGATACACTGCAAACTAAGATTGACTGGGCATTGCCTACATCCAGTCGAAGCAAGCTCGCTTCCACTACGATATGTAGCATCAAAGTGTCACAGGTACCGTCTAGCGAATGTGAAAGGTCGAGCCCTCATCAAACACGGGTTATGCCAAGAAGCGCATTTACAGAGACTCATGCCTTCACTCGGACTACTTGTCTATTAGCATGTGCGCCCGTAATTTGCAACCAAATATCTGGCTGCGGCATATCATCGTTCAATACTGCACATGATTAATTTCACGTGCCAGCTCCCACTCGTTATCAAGTATTTTACCGTCCTACGTTGCCCAGCACCACCACCCAAAAGTCCTCGCCATGTCCTCTCTACTTGAGTGGGCTTTTGGCAAGAAGCTCACCCCGCAAGAGCGGCTACGCAAGAACCAGCGCGCCCTTGAGAAGACGCAGCGTGAATTAGCCCGCGAAACCACCAAGCTCCAGGCGCAGGAGAAGAAATTGGTGAGCGAGATCAAGAAGAGCGCCAAGGCAGGCCAGATCGCCAGCGCCAAGATCCAGGCGCGCGACTTGATACGCACCAAGTCGTACATCACCAAGTTCAACTCGATGAAGGCGCAGTTGCAGGCGATTCTGTTGCGGATACAGCTGGTGAGGTCCAACCAACAGATGGCAACGTCGATGCACGACGCCACGCGGCTTTTACTGGGGATGAACCGGTCGATGAACCTCCCACAACTACTGCGTATCGCCCAAGACTTTGCCAAGGAGAACGACATGATGGATCAAAAGCAAGAGTTTATGGACGACGCCATCGACGACGCCATGGCCGACGACGACGAATTGGGCGAAGACGAGCAAGTCGATGAGCTCTTGGGGCGTGTGTTGGACGAGATCGGGGTCGACTTGAACGCCACGTTGCAAGACACCCCGAGCCTGATTGCCCAGCCCTTGGCCCCGCAGACCGAGCGTGTCGCACAGGCGGAGGGTCCGGGCGCCATAGGCGCCCATGGCGCTGCCGGCGGCGCCAGCGAGGAGGACGACCTCCAAGCGAGGTTAGATAGTTTGAAGAAGTAATTGCTACACTCTGTTCTTGCAGACTTCAGCATCTCATATGTACTTCTGCTCCTCCAAGTAGCGGATGATCTGGGCAGCAGACTCCTCAACTGAGGCGCCCTCGTAATTGCGGAGGTGGATCTCGGGGCTCTCGGGTGCCTCGTAAGGGGCACTGATGCCCGTGAACTCCTTGATGATGCCCTCACGAGCCTTCTTGTACAACCCCTTGGGGTCACGCTTCTCGGCCACCGACACTGGTACGTCAACATAAACCTCGACAAAAGGGTACCCGTCCTTGCTGTGCAACTCACGTGCTAAGGCGCGGTCCTGTTTGTATGGAGAGATGAATGAGGTCAACGTGATGCAGCACGAGTCGGTGAACAACTTGGCCACTTCACTGATACGGCGGATGTTCTCATTGCGATCAGCCTCGCTGAACCCCAAGTCCTTGTTGAGGCCAAACCGCACATTGTCGCCATCAAGACGATACGAGTTCAATCCACGAGCTAAAAGAGACTGCTCCAAGGCGCACGCAATGGTGGATTTACCTGACGCAGAAAGACCGGTGAGCCACACTGTGACGCCGCGTTGCTTGCGGAGGGCCGCGCGCTCGTCGTGCGTGAGGTTCTCGTGCCAGGTGATATTTGTGGCCATTGTGCGGTGCGGATGATCTGCAGCAGGAACGCGGCTGCAGCAGCGCCAGCAGCAATGTTTCGACCTGGCCAGCCAGAGTGGGTGGAGCCAAAGGGCACATCATTGCACGTGAGGGTGAAAATTTTGGCTGCAAATTAACTCAAACTGATAAACACGTGATGTTCGAGTAAAATTGATTCACGGCAACGTCGTGATTGAGAGTCGTGTGCTTATTACGGCTGACAAGGTGATCAAGAATGCAAAGGACATCTAAAGAAAACCCGACAATCAGCGTTCATATGTTTTGAAGCAATAACAGCGACCGTGTACCGTGTTCGTTTACCCAAACTCTGATACTTTTCAGTAATACTCACGCCAAAAGTACTTGTTCAATTGACAAAACCACTCACCATAATCCGTACATTGTATTTTAGTAGTACAGGAAACTGCAGCACCCACAGAACCGTCTGCCATCTTCTCAACTGTCAATGTTATTACCAAGACTTTGGTCTTGTTCTATATATTGCCGATATCAACCGATATATTGTATCATCTACCTTCACGTTACCATAAAGAAATGTTCGAAGGTTACTGAGTAAATAGCACCATTCGTATTCTCACGCTTCCATGTTTCGTTAATTCACGACAATCTTGATCTGCTGAAGTCGCAAGTCCACTTCAGCTGCCCTCGATCACAACGAGTTAAGTTACAGATCATGTTGAATTCCGCTGCTTTACCACTAATAACGTATATATCATACCTCCAACCCTCATTTAGTTGTAATCTTCTATTTGTGCTTTGATTAGTGGAGCTTCTCTCGAGAGGACATGTTTATGACGTAGAGATTGGAGAGAAAAACATCACTAAATGCGTTAAGCTTGTTCACCCGAAACGGTGCGTGCAGATAAAGGCAGTGCACATTTTAACCCACTTCATTACTGTTGTGGCAGAACTATGTTTCTCACTAAGATTATCAGAGTCTTGTATTGCCTTCGAAACATCTTCAGTCCAAGATAAGGTTTTATGGATTGAGTAGTCTAGCAAAGAAGGGTAGCTTATCTCAGATGAGTACCAAGTTGACAGGGTCAACAGCTGAGATGTGGATAATCTCTGTCAAGGAGTGATACCCTCTCTAAAGCGATTTTGCAACCATCAAGCTTTTTCAAATCGGCGTGCATGTTGCCCTTGTATATAGACTTGTAGCCTCAGAAAGCACTGGACTGTAACTAATAACTCTAGTCTGGATCTCAAAAAATGCACTCGAAATATCCAATCATGGACGAAAACTGACCAAAACTTTCGTTGAAGCTACAGACTGCGCGTTTCACAATATAGCAATTACGGAAGCGCGCTCTTCATACGTTTCATAATCCTTAAAGATTGAAGCCGGTTTGGAGGCAGAAAATTGAAAACTAAAGGTTTTAGTTTTCACATGTTGCTTCAAATGGCTGCATTTCATGTTCAGCACTTCTGAACTATTTTTGAGTTATGCAACCAATTTTTACTGCCTTGGATAGAGCGCTCGATTTTGATTTGTCTCACCCAGTTTGAAGACCATCGAAGCATTCGCGCCAGAACCACATCGATCAAGAGCATACTTTGAGTCAATCCGATTTACATTGACCGCCAATACTCCATCAGTTCGCGAGTTAATCCAATCCAATCAACTAAATTTGATAGCATCTGGGATGTAAGTTGGTTGTGCAAGGTGAGACGAGGAGGAGGCGACACCGGAATAGAACAATAACTGGGAGTCGCTCACATATTCGCTTGATCTCGTCCCATGACACAAAAATGTCCCTGGTTTTCCCTAATTGCCACTTAAATATGATACAAAAATGTCTCATATAAAACAAAACGTAACGCACAATTGCAATCTAAATAGCAGGTTCTGGGGTCATATTCACACTTAAGTGGGAGACTTTAAACCCTTTTCAGAACACAAAATTGGCATCAAAATCTGATGCATAATAACGAAGTTATTTAGTCAGCCGTATTTACACCAGTCAGTAGCTAACAATGTAAGCTACATTATCATAGTGTTTTCTTCGACATTGGACGAATTTTGATTCGTACTCATTTACTTTTCTTAAATCGAAGAATCTTATAAAGTGACCTTTCGGCCGTCAATCTGCTGCTGACAATCTCTAACTCCTTGGGTATTCTCAGTATCGTTACCTGAGTACGCTCGCTCAAGACAATACTGATAGCCACACGAAATGAAACAAATGTTATACATATTCAATTCAAATCTCATCTTTTAACCAAAAGTTTGGCTTAAGTGGGAACGCTACTTTGAGTTAAAGAACGACGTAACTCATGCAAAAAAGCCCCTTTCGAGGTTTACAGAGCTTGGGCGTTTGTGGGATGCTCACTAAATCTGTCACTTATACTGTTGCCTTTCAGCTATTTTGTAGCGTTCTATGCTTCGAGAAGTATATCCAATTCCAAATCGATTAATGTGAATACAAATTTGCTTGTAACTGGGACATTATTGTTTTGCAGTATCAATTTAAAATTTCGTGAAAAAGAACCACGACAATTTAGTTAAATCGATATAGCTTGGCCGTTAGTTGTCAACTGCCCTCCATAAGATATCCAGCTAGATGCTGACCGCGATTGCTACATTTTGACAAAGGTATGAGCGCTGAGTGTGCCATATGGAAGAGATATGAAACTATGATTATAATCCCATCCCAAAATGTGGCCTCCCCCTACGTTTCAGAGCAAGATAACTACCAACAAAGAGATACTACGCATACAAATGAATCTGAATTTCTACGAAAATTAGATCACCATATGCGTCTCGCTTCAAATAATACAACCACGTTGATCACAATAGGCCAAGTCAGCAGGTGAGCGATTTATGGCGGTTTGTAATGTAAATCAATGGATGCGAAATTCTGCAAAATTCTTGTCGACAGAATCTCCCAAAAACTCGAAAGTCCACCTTGAGTTTCAAAAGTTGGTCAATTCGCCAAGCCGAATTGAACAGGTACATTACCTCCTAATTGAGCCTCGCACGTCTTTGTGTCCGGCCACAGAGCTCTCTGGAGGCCTATTACGGCGACGAGGTCACCACCATTGTTATCAGCGGGCTCGGAGCTCCCTGTCGGTGGGTTGAATGGCTGCAAATTGTGAAAATTGATGTTGTTGTCGGCGGTTTTTGAATTTTAGTACTATATTCTACTTGACACTACGTATCTGGATTCATCTATTTCCAACACTCTGTACAAGTCCATTACTTGTCTCTCTGATCTGGCTAGCCTCGAGTTGAGGCCCATTGGTGCTGTGAAGACATTTACTATGGTTCAGGGGTTGCTTGTATTAGTGTAAGTTGCGAGCACAAACAGAAATGGTTTACTGAATAGTAAGTAAGCCTTGACTTAGGCTGTGTATACCAGGCTGCATATGAAGACGTAGATAGTCTCGTGGGTATGAGTGCGATCAAAGAGTTCAGTCCAAAACGTGGGACGTACAGAGGGATTCACAGCCGTGGGCCATGAAGAGCCCCGCTAATCATTCAAACCATATCCCTATGTAGCACACGAGATGGATCATGGTTTGGGGAGAGCTCCTAATTGCTACGAGGTATACATTTGGCTGCAAATCCCTCACATCGATGCAGAAGATTAAGGTGTAGTTGTAGCAAAACTGCTTCGACGTCGTATCCAGATACAGTACAGACTCCCTGGACTTCGGTTCTCGCTTAAGCATGATTTGATACCTTATTACCAACTCACCTAAACCCAGACAAAGTGCGCTACCGTGAGTCTTGTGGGTATCTGGGTTCGCATTCACAAGCCATCCAAATCCTTGATGGGCCAGGCGGTACAGATAATCAAGGTGTGTGCTACTGATTATGTGTTGGTCTGTGATGCCATAAATCAAGCGGTCAAATGATGAATAGTCGTATCATAAATTTAGGTGTAATGATCACTCAATCCCCACTTTAAGCTATTCCGGACAAACGTACCGTCACCGTGTCAATATCACAACAGTTGGGAAAAAAAGGCGAACATCAATTGCAAATCAAGTAAGATTCAGTTCGAGTACATATTGGCAATGGTCTGTTGAACCTGACTTAACTAATCGAAAAGACAATCTCGTCGAGCCGGCAACCCAAGATTCCCATTTCGAATAAGGTTTACTATGTATATATATCATAGGGCGGTGCATACGCAAACTGTTATCGTCGCTGCGTGGTAGATAGTCAGTATTATATGAAAAAGCGCGTGGTTTAAACAGCGTAAATAACATAGCCTACCAAATCTTCTCTATCTCAAAAAGTGGCGTTTCTGGCTAATGCATGCTTTTACACTCATCCGTACTTGTACATATGGAACTTGCACCTCTCGTTTAGCACTTGTGCAGAACTAATTAGTGAAGCTTGTCCACAAGTCTGTATGTGATTTTGAGGACCACTGTTGTTACCGCTAATTGAATTTGAGGTAAGTCAAGCAGCAGTTCTTTATGAGCATACTTACTGATAAGCACGGGCATCCGACAGTTGTATCAACGAGAGGGTGATATCCATAGATACGTACCAATATTCGAGAAAGCACATAAGCGATATACTAAAACAAAGATCAATAATATTCACATGAAGGAAGCCATAAAAAACAGTAAGTACCACCAAAGACACTTTACATATGTATACTGACTTGCAGAGATCTAATTTAGGCGGCTGGTGTTGAAAATAGCAATACCACTGAAATTAGTTATATTTTCACGACATAAGCAAGCAACATCGAAGGATTTGCAAACAAAGATGGAATGCAGCATACGGTAACATTATAAGAGCTCGTGATGAGCGATAACGACCACAAGGGCATCTGCTCGCCAATGCGGCGGTTCTGATTTATCAAGTTAGTGGTGGTTTCTGACATAAGGCGTCGGAATTTGCTCAACACTGCAAAAGTTGTTGCCAAAGTGCAATAAAGCATCTATAACTGATTAAAGACTAGATACCTCTTTTTTTGCGAGTCTCAAGAAACGATCACTTTACCTGGGCACTCGCTTCGAAATCTAATTGTTTGTTGCGTGCACAGCATCAGGGGAATGGTTAGTTCAACGGCTGGTCATTTCGATCGGACTACGAGTGTGTGCCCATGGGACCGAATGAGGATATTATAAATCAGGTTTATTACAACATAGACAGATATTGACGATTTCAAGCCGGTCGTCGACAAAGTTACTTGAATCGAATATCAATAATGTTCTGAAAGATCTACACAGAGCAGTCTCGAGAAGTTTCGCCTAAACAGTGCACATCATGTTCCCTGATGCGTTCTTTTACAACCTGGCGTTCGAGAAGGGTAATGGCCGCGCTGCTGGTTGCAACACCTTGTCATCACGTGATGATTTCAAAAACATTCTCAACTATAATTTTTTTTTGCCCATATCAATCCAGCGTCTTCACAGCAGCGTTCTACCACCATGTTTTATGAGCTCATGGCCATTTCGCGGGTCTCAGACCCGCTCAAGGCAAACAAGGAGGCTATAAAGATTGTGTCCACCATAGGCAAGTTGATCTTGACCAACAGAGGCGTCATTCGTAATATCACCAACATGGGTTTGAAAAACTTGCCAAAGTTGATCAAGAAGGAGCAGGAGAAGCACTTCCAAGGCTACCACTTCATGATGGGCTTTGACTGCTCCACCAAGGTGCAGCAGGAGTTGTTGCGTACGTTGCGGCGTGACCCCAGAATCCTCCGTGCTAATGTCACCAGGAACGATATGACTGACAAGTTGAACTCAGGCACCTCGTTTGAGCGCGCGTTCCAAAGTGTTCCGCGCGAGTAACCTTGGGAAGAGGGTATGTACATAATAGAATCAAGAGAGAGAATCTTGCGAAAGCGGAGTGAAGATGCTCATGGCTGCTATATTGTAGACTACTTAGATTTGTTATTAATGGTCTGGTCGTCAACCTCGTCGAGCAGGGTCGTTGAGGCGTTGGAAGAGCCGCCGCGTTGTTCGCGAGCGAAATGGTCGCTCTCGAACACTGACGGCACCGTGCTGTGTTCCATGGACAGCTGCAGGAACGTTTCTGCGTCCTTGACGGTGTCCTCGTCCTCCTCGGTAGTGGTTGATGGCCGCGAGCTCAAGTTGAGCAGCGAGGTCGATCGAAGCCTCGTCCCCGTGGGCACCTCCATGTGCGTTTGGGTGCCGCTTCGCGACAACAGGCGTGTTTTGAAGGGCCCCAAGGCAGACATCTCGACGTCGGTGGGGAGCTGACTCAAGGATTTTTTGTAAAAGTAAGGGTAATCGGAAGGCCCGCCGCCGTTGGGCGCCGGTGACAGCGCCTCACCCAGCTCGAGGTCTTGGGGCACCGTGCTGTACTTCAGCAAGGGGTCCAGGTTCCACACGTCGATGCGCTCGATCTGGGTGTACAGCCACCGGCACCACAACTTGTGGTTGATCACGGGCAAGTGGGCGTACTTGGTATAGCTGAACACCACAAGCAGGAAGATGGCGCCGCCGATGAGGTCGATAAAGTAGTGGTGCGTCAAATACATTGTGCTCCACCAGAGCCAGCACGCATACCCCCACCACACGGCGCGCCACTTGGGGAACAACCAGCACAAGAACAACACATCCATCACCGAGCACCCCAGATGCAAACTGGGGAACGCGCCAAACACCACGGGCGAGTTCGAGAAGGTGGAGGTGTACATGTCGACCCCCAAGAGGGCGTCGATACGGCCCAACCCGCCGGGGGAGCCGTTCATCAGATAGTTGGCCGGCTCCAAGCCGTGGCTGTTCTTGTACCACGGCGGCGCCGCCGGGAACAATATCTGCGTCATCACCCCGAGCAAGTTCATGTAGCCAAAGGCAAAGCCGTATGCGCGCAAGCTCGTGGGCGGGGCAAACACAAAGATGAAGGCGGCCACGACAAAGGGCGCGCTGAAGTGGATGATGCCGTAGGGCAACCACGCGAGCACATCCAACATGGTGGTGTTGATCTCGGCCAACACGTTGGACAAGTTGTCGCCATATAAGATGGTTTCCATCGCGGGCAACAACTTGACCAGGATCGCCGGCTTCCACGCGGTGGGGATCTTGCCCGCCAGGAAGAAGAGCGCGAGCCACGTGAAGATGGGCAACGCGTGCACAAAGAACTGCAGCGTTAAGGGCACGAGGAAGCACGACACGAAGGCGGCGAGGATGAGGGTCTTGAGCGCGAGGTGCGCCGGGAAGATGACGTAGACAAAGAAAATCATCAGCGCCAAAAAGGCGTAGTGGGCCACCTCGCGCTTCTGCCAGCGGCGCGACACGAACGCCTTAATCGTCTGCTTGGGGCTGGTTTCAAACAGCAAGTCAGCCAAGGTGTTGCCTGGGCGGCGCTCTGAGAGGAAGTAGTAGTGGAACAATTGGTACGGCTTCTGCACCAACGGCGATCTCAACACGGACATCGTGTGAGGGGTGTATGTCGGGGGCAATGAGGGAAGTTGGACGCGTCAGAGGCGGCAGAGACGGAAAAGCGATACGGCGAAGTGCGATCCAAACGGCGATACGGCGATGCAGCGGGTTGTATTAGTGCTGTCGCGTTTCTGCCCGGGTCTGGGATGCTGGTATGCTGGGGTGCGGGAAGAGAGGGTGGAGTTTCTCTACTTTGGTTGTCTAGCTGGTTTTTTTTTTTTTTCTTTTTTTCATTTTTTCTTTTTTCGCGTTACCGCGATGGAGAGAAGCAAAGGGTGCGTGGAGATGGCGGAGGCAGAGTGAGCAAACGGGGAAGAAGAGAGGTGACGTCCGAGAGTTCCGGCGGGTGACGCTGCCCCGGCGGCCTGCAACGGACGTCAAGCGCTGGCGCGCAGCGTTGCACCTGCTAAATCGGCCGTTGCGGTTTCCCCCTATTTGCGGAGTAATGATGATGCGAAAAATGAAAATAACGGCACCATTGCAACCGGCTGATGGTATTTGCCGAGTTGGCCCGGTCGCTCATACGTTTGTGGATCTGCAGGCACAGCACACCACGGCACGCACAAGCGACTGCTTCCTGATACCAGACGCTGTAATGCTGACGTTGTAGTGATGAAGGCTTGTGGTGAGGGTTCTTGCTTGCGGCACGTGCCACACAGCCTGCAGTACGTTTATGATGAAAGCGCAACAATGGTCAGCGACCGTTGACCCACCGTAAGCAATGCCAGTCGAAGAAACCGATACCGAGGTTATCTTGACACACGCCAACGGGTCGACTGCGCGCATCCTCAAGTTTGGCGCCACCGTTACATCGTGGAAGCCCGCCGGCCATGGCGAAAAGCTCTGGTTGTCGCTGGGGGCCAAATTGGACGGCACCAAGGCGGTCCGCGGCGGGATCCCGCTCGTGTTCCCCGTGTTTGGCAAGTGCAAGGACAAGCTGCACCCGACCGAGCCCTTGCCGCAGCACGGGTTTGCCCGCACGCTGCACTGGGAGTTCTTGGGGCAAACCACTGAGTCGCCGTTGACGGTGCAGTTTGGGTTGGGTCCGGAGAACGTTGATCCGGACTTGCTCGCGCTTTGGGGCCAGGGCCACTACGACTTCACCCTCGTGTTGAGCGTGCTGCTTGAGGCTGACGCCTTCAAGACGGCCATCGACGTGGACAATGCGGGCAAGCAGCCCTTCGAGTTCAACTGGTTGTTCCACACCTACCACCGCGTGGCCGATATCACTGACTCCTTGGTGACCAACTTTGCCGACGCGCGGTGCTACGACCAGTTGCTCGCCGAGGAGTACATCGAAAAGGCGCCCTTGATCCTGTTCCACGAGGAGTTTGACCGCATCTACAAGGACGTTGATCAGCACAAGCTTGCGCAGATCGTCGACAAGGGCAAGGTGTTGACCACGGTGGAGCGCCACAACTTGCCCGACTGCGTAGTGTGGAACCCCTGGATCAAAAAACTGGCCGGAATGGCCGACTTTGCTCCCAAGGACGGCTACTTGCACATGTTGTGCATCGAGCCAGGCCACGTAGGGCTGTTCAAGCGGTTGGCGCCAGGGGACCGCTGGAGCGCGTGGCAGCGCTTCAGCTTGGGCGACGACATCAAGGTACAGACCAACATTTACTAGCAACCAGCGCGGTTGCGGGGCTCTGCGGAAACTGCTAGCGTTGCCCGCCTCGCCCGTGGCCATTGCCGCCTTTAGTCTACATATGCTTCAACGAAATTGGATTAGGTGTAAAGGCTCTAGCGGGCGGAGCGCTCGGTCTTGCTAAAGAAGCGCAGAAAGCGCGACTCAGTGCGCTTTTGTGGCGGTAGCGACGACGCCAGGGCCTTGTGCTTGAGCGATCGCGACGGCTCCTTGCGGTCACAGTCGATCGATTTCTGCGATGAGGCAATTGTAGGCTTGTTGTAAAGCAGAAAGGGCTGCGGAATGGTGATGTTTGGCTTGGCGGCAGCGCTGCCGCGTCTCGACGGCGGCCGCGAGGTATCAAACCTGGGCACGCTAGGGCGCTTTGTCAACACGGGGATATTCGTTTTGGAGTGGTTGGTGGGCAAACACGAGTGTGAGGATGCCTTTGCGAGCTTGGTTGCAGGACTGCCCGAATGCTTGACCCCGGCGAGCTCAAGCAGCGACATACGCAGTCTGACCTGGGCCTGAGCTGGGCCCGCAGCTCGTAGTATGGGACGTGGCTTGAGGAATTGGTGCTCAACCGTCAGCGCATCGGCTGTAGCTCGCACGGGCACGGCAGCGGAATGGTGGGCCGGGCGAAGCGCCCGTGTTGGCGATATGTCGGTGGTTTTGGTAGTGTAGTCGTGCAACAACTCATTCAAGTTTAGGCTGCCCTTGGACGGCGAGATCTTGCGGATCGGGCTGCTATCGATCTCGTCGATCGACGACGCGACGTAGTTCATCTGTGGGCGGGACTCTATGCAAGGCTGCATCAGCAGCGGAGGGGCCAGAGGCGAGAGTGGCGGGGGGTTGGGCACCTCCTCAGCCCCTAGTAATGTTCTTCTTCTTTTGGTGACACTCGACAACACCTCATCGGGCACTCTTTTCTGGTCGAGTGCGTCTGCTTGGTGTGATGGGTTGGGCAGACGCTGGATGGAACGTGTTGTGGGTCTGGGCGGCAGCGACGCTGCCTGAGGACTAAAACGTCTTGTGGCGGCGTAGTGCGACGAGATCAGCTCCATCTTACCAAATTTGCGGTGATGCGCTGCGGAAAAGCGTTTGCCCGGGTTGCGGTGCGACTGTGCTGGGCTCGAATGCGTGGTGTTTGTTGTGTTTGCGAGCACGCTGGTTGCGCGTGCATTCAACTCCTCCAAGACATTGGTGGTGAGTTTGCGCGAATAGCCCTTGTCCGTCATTTGGATGTCCAATTGATCAAGCGACGGGTACAAATTGGGTGGCAGGAACTGGAATGTGGGGGACGTGAGGGTGAGGTTCTTGATCCGCTTTATCGGCGTGCGGAGCTCCTGGGATATGTTGTATTCCATGTCCATGCCTCAGGCCTGCGGAAGAGATGGCTCACGACGATAACATTCGAAAACTTTGGTGGTAATCTGCGGCATGTTTCATGAGTTGCCCAATGGGGAATTGGTAAACAAACCGTTCCACACAAGTGGCTGCAATCTCGCGATGCAACGATAAAATCAATTAATCTCGGAATATGCAGGAGCCACCAAAGACGTGCCGGCCACATCGAAAGCGTGCAAAGGACTAGTGCGCTGATGGGGTGTGGAGCCGGCAAGGTCAGAACGTGAGACATTTGCACCGTAGAAATGCGGTGAAGTGTGGCATGATGACCTGATATCTAGCCCGAAAGGCGCCATAGACATACACAAGGAACAGCGACTGCCCCAACGTCTGCGCTCACCTCGCGTTTGTGAACGCAGGGCAAGCTGACCTGATAGCATCAAGGTGGCGCTTTCCTGTCGCCGGTTGAGGCGCAGCTCGCAATGGTCAAAAAGTCTTTTGGGCCGGCGGCCATCTCCGAGTCGGTCTCCACTCATCCAGCGATCAGCCGCACAAACCCCCCTCGCTTCCTCGGGATGCGGGGAAAAGGGCCCTTGCACCCCGCGCGCACCAAACGATCGTAAAATAGCTTTTCCGTGTCGCCGCAAATGGTCTATGTGCCTAAATTGGATTAACCGAACATATGGAAATCCACGTGATTGCTGCTGTGATCAGGCAGAGACTGCGGTGGGATGCGGGTGGCTACATAGTGGCTCAAGTCTCCGACTTCGGTGACTCTGCCGGGCAAGTCAAGTCCGGCCCACTGTCATCGTTTTGCCACCAATTGATACTGCCCGACGGCCTAAAGTCTTTTCGCATAGACTAATCTTGTCTTCTTTTTTTTTTTTCTCGCGTCCTTTTTTTTGATAATTATGGTTTCGGCGTCCATTCTCGGAGGAGATTCGGCCATTTGACTTGCATTAGGCAAGATGAGGGGACGTACGAGTCAGCTTAGAACTCCGTGTTCCGAAGAAAATATGACACAACACCGATAAGAGAGCCTATGTACTACTGGGTAAAGAAATAGCACGTTGATGAGCCGATAGCATCGAGCTAGAGAGCTTGTGTCTTCCATCCTCGCTATATTTGTATCATTCATTTAGTAGTTGAAATCACAGCTCCGACCATCGCAATGTCTACGGGCTTACTCGATGACTCGTTTGATTCACGTTCACTTTTTTTTTCTCTTCTTTGTCCGGGAACTGCCGCGTCGGATGAATGGAAATGCGCAGCCAGACGACTCTCGGAGTAGGCATCACCGAGTTTCACTACTGCAAGCAACGTACTCCGCCCGATGTCATATCTGGTCAGCTGGAATCAAAAACCTCACTTATGATCACTGCAATATCTCGAGCGGCATGCAATGTTCCGACTACTCCTGTACCCCTTCGTATCGCTCTCTGATCATTATGTCAGTTCAGCTCAACGTCGTTTTACTGTGTTTTTTTGTTCTCGACTCCTCTCACATCCTATTTTATCCGATGCAGGATCGCCTCAACGCCTAAATGTGCATACGCGCAATACCCCAGAAACCGAGGCAACTTACGATCACACGCCCATTCGAGGTCCCATTCTATATATGTGCTTCGAATTTCGCTAAACTTCATATTCTGCAAATTATCGTTTGGACCCGACTAGTTAATCAAAGACGATTTTGATCAGTTGATCTGTATCTTGCCCGCAGCACTTGCTTGTTGCAACTGCCCAAAATTAGCAGCCACCCAAATTTTCACTACCTACTACCACGCCACCGATGTATACCCAATCTTTACTATCATACTCGATAGACCACTCCACCAAGGTGTCTTTGCCCTCGCCACAGATAACACTCCCTCCGCTCCACTCACTATGCGCTCATAATGGCAACCACGCCGTACTACACCCACCATCATCGACGTTGCACCAGTTTGCCGCCCACGGCAGGGCCATCATACCGCTTCCGGCCAGCTTGGTCAAGGCTCCGCATTTTCAGCTCACAGAGAAAAACTTGGGAAGCAACAACTACTACTCAGGGATCCCCTCGCCGCCAAAATCGATCTCGTCGGTGGGCACAGTGTCGCCCGTCAGTCTGCCGGTACACCGACAACCCTCGCACCTTAACCTCTACGAGCCGACAACCACGCAGCAGCAGCTGCAACCACAATCACAATTCATTCAGGAACAAGTAAAGCCCGAAAAGAAGAGACGCCAGCGAGCAGGACCCTCGTGCGACTCTTGCCGGCAACGCAAAGTCAAGTGCAATGCTGAAATTCAAGTGTTGACTAGTAATGCCGATGAATTCCGCGCTTGCTTCGATCGCTTCGGTTTGCCCGAGGCCGACTACGCCACGCTCTTGGCTGGAGCCGCGGTTACATTGACTCCACTGGAGCAGCTCACCATCCAAAACCACAAACTCGTGAGGTTCACATCGTGCAAATCGTGCGAAAGCAAACAAATCGACTGCCATTTCTCCAAGGGGTTCACCAAGGAGGACATCATAGTCATGGCCAAACGCCCGACAACAGCGTGCAAGGTTGTTAAACCCTCGGCAGCGCCACAACCCTTTGCTGCCACCGCTATTGCGGCAGCATGCACCCCGATCAAAATCATTCGTAAGCCCGCCGAGAAGAGGCCGCGCGAGGGCGGCCGCAGCAGAAAACTGTCTTGCACGCTTTGCCGGCAAAGTAAAGTCAAGTGTGTTTCTGCTGAGGGCTCGGGCAAGTGCGAGGTTTGTCTCAGGAAGAAGAAGACTTGCTCCTTCGATTGCTAATACAACGCCACCCAAAATTACACCCAATAACAGCCTTCGTATAACGCATTTCTCTTTCTCTCACAGCTCCCCAAGGCACTCGCTTAGCACGTTAAACACGTACTCGAGACAAGCGGCATCCGTCATCACCACGTCATGGTTCATCTTGATCAAGCGAGTATCAGTGCTCTCCTGGAGCCGGCTGAACACATTTTCAAAAATCTTCTTGTACTTCATGTTGCCTGGGTTCCTGAAGTTGCTCTTGTAACTCATCAAGTAAAGTAACTGATTACCCTCGTCGAAAAATTTGTGATTTTTGACGGTGATGACGAAGGAGATGCGGTCTTTGGCCATCTTCTTTGACTGAGGCGCAAACGAGTTGATGGTGAACACGAGCCTGATCGTCTCCAATGACTCATGCAAGGTGTCCAAATTGACCCTACTGATGCCATTGGAGAGTCGCGGTACCGCCGCTTGCTTGCTGTCGAACTTGTGGCGAAGCTGGGTCACATAGTCGAGAATGGGCGTCACCTGGTGTATGTACCGAATGGCCCCGGTAACCGAGGATGACGCTGAGTGCGTTGAAGTGGTGATGTAGCGGTTGATCTCGCGAACAACATTTTTTAGGAATGCCGCCGATGTGTGGGTGTCGAACTGTATCCCTTGCGGAGTGAGGTGCACCACGAGGTCACCAAAGTTATCATTTAGTGCCACCTCGAACCGATCAAGCGTTAAGTTTTTCACCTGCGAGCCATACCCGTGTTGGTCAAGCCGGGTGATGACCTGGATGATCTTGTTCAAGCGGGAAAGTTCCTCAAATACCAGCGTGAGAAACAACTCAGACGGCCCCGTCAGCGTGCCAATTGCCTGGTTCATGTGCACCTCGTCGTCAATTTCGAAATGAGCTGGCAGAAGCCGAATGTGTGCTCCCAACTGCTTGCTGCTTATGGCCACATTGCGGAGCGGGCCAACAACTCGAAGCCGCATCAAAGAACCCATGCGGCGATGGTTGACGAGCTCCACTTTCAAGACAATCAACGTGGCCGAGTTGTTCACCGGGAAGAGCCCGTTGTTGTGTAGCCCGATCCGCTGCTCGTATATCACCTCTGCGTCTTCATCCTTCACTGACGGCAACGTCGACAGTAGTCCCAATTTCTTTAAGATCGAGTCGCCCTTCAATTTGACAAACCCAACGTTGCGCGCCTGCAACTCTTCGAGCACAATATGGTCGATTATCATGTTAGAGCAAGTCACCGAGAGTGTGCTGCAATACTGGTAGCTGATGGGGCTTGTGGGATCTTGGTCAGCGATGCGTTGCAACCACTGCAACCTCCACTCACCCCTGACACTCTTGATGCGAGCCACCCACCAATGCGTGGCCAAAGTGGCGCCGTCAGCCATGGTCACTAGGAACCACGACGACGGCCAATTCCGGCGGCGATAGTGCTGAATGCGACTAGCCTTGTGAGTGGGCTGCTGAAGCTGAGCAGTTTGTGCGTCGCTGAGCCTGATCGTATCATTGGGGATCCACTCAGTAGTGACAAGCTTGTTGTCGATCTCTCGCTTGAAAGTCTCGAGCCGCAACTGCAAGAGTTGGGCAATGATGTGAGTCACCATCTCGTCCTCGGCAATGAATTTGCCGGTGTCGCTTTTGGCCGCGGGCATGGTGTTGATCTGTCGAGTGGCCAGCTGCTGAAGCGGCGACGGGTCTATAAAGTAGAACGACCCCGTCAAGGGGTTGATCGCAAAGACGGTGCTCTTGGTCGGGGTCAACTGCACCGCCACTTGGTGCGGCGAGAGCGATTGAACCGCGTCCTGCTCCTGCTGCAGGCCAGCTATTGCCTCACTTAAGCGGCTGAAAATCCGCTGCATGATGTCTTCGGAGTGGCGACTGGCTACTGAGTAGAGCACTGTCTCCACCGAAAGCTCCTCTCCGTCCTGGGTGTGGCCCCCATCTGCGACATGGGCGCCGTCCTTGAACCATCTGATGCTCAAGCGGTACTCGTGGTCGATGCCTAGTTCAATGAAGCTGCGCCAGCCGCGCAGCAAGTGCTGGTTCGACCAGTAGTTCACCACAATCAACCATCGTTTACCCTGGTGGTATTGGTATTGGATGTTGCCCCGCCACTTACTGTTGAGGGACAAGTGTCGTAACTGGCGCAGCAACAAGTAGAGCTTGAACAGCACTGCGTAGCGGTGGAGCAACTTGTAGAGCCCGCCGAGTCCTGTGCTCAACAACACCTGATTGCTGAGGCGCTCCAAGTTGCGGAACGAGTGCGCCGGGAGGTGGGTGACGCTGAAGCGTTCGTCGGCGGCGCTGTCGTCGTCGTCGTCACCAAGGGTCCTCGTCCGCGCGTGCCGTATGGTTAAGGTCTCCGGGTCGATGCCAAACAAAAACTTGAAGTCAACAAAGTAGAACGGCGAAGTGGCGTACTCCTCCATGTCCAGATGATTGTAGACAATGACGTCGTTGGCTATCGAGATCGACACTTCAAACTCGTGAGGAATCAGGAGGTATATGCGGCCGTCGGCCACCGCCGAGTGCCGGAGCATGCGAAGGGGCACCGCCGTTGACTCATTGGCGGTGGCCTCGGTGCTCATCAAAGCTAAGCGCGCCGTCAACACCAAATTCAAGTCCCGGAGCGTGTCCAACACTTTGCGCGCTGACACCGGCGGCTGCGCTAGCAACCCGTACGACGGCAACTGCGGACGGCCCTGTACCAACACCTCGATCGCCGTCAAGAGGTCCGGGTTTGGCAACTTGGCCCCCAGAAACCGGCTAAGCTCGCCGATGCCCATCGAGAGCTGGTCAAAGTACAGGTCCTGGAGGCGGAACCAGTTGAGCAAGTCGATAAGCCGCAGTATGTCTTGCAGCACCGTGGCCCACTTGACGAGGGTGTACACCTTGATAAAGTCATGTCGTAAAGCGATGATAACCTCCAAAAACTGCCGCTTGCGCTTGGCGTCGAGCTCGGTGAGTCCATTGATGGAGAGGTTCTCAATGACGTTGGTGAGCTGCTTGTAGGACTCCCGCGCGTAAAATTTGAGCACGTGGGCGAGCGGGATGATGTTGGCGGTGATGTGTGGGATGATGGGCACCGTCACCGCGTCGGCGGTCGCCGCGCTCGAGCCGTCTAGTCGCCCGGCAGCACCGTTGGCAGCACCGGCAGCACCGTTGGCAGCAACGGCAGCACCGTTGAACACCGTAGCCGCGGCGTGGGGCTCAGACCCATTGGTGGCAACACTACTCATCGCACGGCCTATTCGTCTTTAACGCGGGTTGGTGACACCGCGCCGGCGTTTTCGCAGCGGTCTGAAATAGTTGAGCGTACTGCACACAGGACCGCACCGCCAAGGGTGCTAGAGGCTACTGGACTTGATTCCATTCTAGTGTACATTAGTGTAGGGGCTATCCCTCTGTCTTTAGAGCCGCTCGTGGCCCGCAGTGACTTCCAACACAGTGGGCCGATTCTGCTTGCGCACCAACAACGCCTCGACGAGTCCCTTGAGCCGCCGTATGATCGCTTTGCCCTCGTCCCCCACCAGCTCGTCCCGCAATATGTCCACGACCCTGAACCACCCCCAGTCGATCATGGCGATGCGATGCGGGGTCTTGTTGCGGCTGCGTTGTCTCTTGAGCACCAGCGGCGAGATGCCGCCGGCGCCGCTGGCCGCCATCGCCAGCACTGGCGGCAAGTCGAACGGCAAGCGATTCTCCAAGAGCGCGTATGTCACCACGCCGAGGGACCAGGCGTCGGTCAACTGGCCGTTGTAGCTGAGCCCCATCAAGAGCTCGGGCAGGATGTAGTCCTCTGAGCCACATCGCGTGGTTAGCATCTCGTCGCGGCTCGACACTCTGCGAGAAAGCCCGAAATCGGTGAGGCAGATCACATTCTCTAGCAGGCTCAGTTGCAACAACACGTCGGGGTCGTAGTTGAGTAAGATGTTCTCCAACTTGATGTCGCGGTGTATCACATTGTGCCGGTGCAAGTACGCCACCACGTCAAAGAGCTCCATCACCATCTTCTCGATCGCTCGCCAGTAGCGCACGCAGGTGGCCCTGTCGCGGGTCTCCATCTCGTAGTACTTCAGCAGAAACTCAAAGAGGTTGCCGCCGGGGGAGTACTTCAAAAACATCAACTGGTGGCAGTTGGCATCGTTCAAGCTGTCAAAGTCGTGAGTGCTGCCCACTTGGGCCGGCTGCACCATTTTGCAACTGCTGGTGGATTCCTCGTCGCTGGAGACGACTTCGCTCGAGAACACATCCATCTTGAGCGTGAGACTGTAGTCCAAGAGCTCAATGACACCGGGATGACGCAATTCGGACAAGATTTGGAGCTCGCGCTTGATGTAGGACTTGAAGTTTTCGTACTCGTCGCGGCTGCTGTGCGGCACCGCAATAATTTTGATCGCCACGGGGTCCCCCGTCTCGACATCCTCTGCAAGCACCACCTGGCTGAACAGGCCCTTGCCGATGTCGCGCACATACCGATAGCAGTTGCGATGAAGCGCGCCGCGGTACAACGTGCCCTCAAGACTGCTAGTGCCTTCGGCGGTGGACTCGTGCGTGATCCCAGCCACCGTCGCCTCGAGGTCGTCTTGTTCCGGGTTGCTGACAAAGCGCTTGCTCTCACGCTTTCGGTCTGGCTCGGGTACATCGCCCACCGCCTGCTGGAGCTTGTACGCGGACCGATCGGCGACTAGACTGGGTCTGTACTCTGATGAAACCCTGTGGGGCGGCTTCAAGTGGTCATGCATCATCATTGCCGGATATCGCCCACCGCCGCCATTGCGAGGTGCCGCATGTGACGGAGGCTCGGGCTGTTCGAGGCTCACCAGCGGCGTCATCGGCGGCGGGTCGTTGAATGTGGCATGACTCGCGACAATGGGGGTGGGCAAGTGGGTGATGTTATCGAAATTGGGCGACGACGAAAGCGGCGAGGGCGTCGGCTTGAGCTGCAGCGTCTTGATCGGGGCAAGCAAGTGGGAGCGGCGGGCATTGTGAGGGGCGGCACTCAAGTCTGAACCGGATTTGACGTGAGTGGTGTGGTTGCTTATTGCAGTGGTCCCGCGCTCGGTCCGCGAAGAGGCATCCTGTATGGGTTCTGCGGCCTCCCCGTGGGCCGATATTGGCGACAATGCGGGGTGGCCCCGGTGGCGCAGAGGCGTCCCCTGCTGGTATGCATTGCCACGAGGTGTCATAGAGCTGCGCTTGGTTGGGCCCGACATGCGATCCACCAACGCCAGAAAGGACGGAAGGGAGCAGGACAATGCAAGCACTAAGCCAGCAGCCGTGCCCAAAAGCACAACACTGGACGATTGCGTATGTGCAGGAGGACGGCTTGTGGGTTCAACGCGCATCGAGCGCGAGTCGACCGGCACGACCTACCCACCAAATCCACACACGACATGGGCGCGGCTAAACCTGCTTGCCCCGCATTCCACGATCGTTCTCCATTATGCGGGGATCATGAAGGCGGATAGAGTGGAAGTGGAGCAATGGTTTGGTGACTATACAGGTGGAGTAGCATCATTTTTGTGCCATCGTGTGGCACGGTCCATGCGGCAAAAGATTGGTCTAAGCAATCAAACAAAACAGACAAATCAATAAAGCCACGATTAGATAAGTTATCGCGCACATGATAAGATTGGATGGCTTGTATAGCGCGGATCAAAGCAGGAGGCCCCAATGCCCCGGGCTGCCTTGGTTGCAAAAAGAAAAACTTCCCGATTAGAGTAAACTCTTCTGTTCCTGTACCGGGTAGAGGCGCTCATGCGCCGGTTTTTGTCTTTGGCGATGGTGCGGCTAGTTTCGGCGTCGCGCACAGAATTGCCCATCAAAGAAAACTCGTATGCGGCACCAGCGGCCACGCTGAAGAATAAATCCTCGCTTCGGGCACGTTAGAATAGCTGGAGGGTCGCAGGGCTGTGATGTTCCAAATTAAAAATAGTCCCTCGACGCGAGCCAGCGTTTGCATTTGGGCAAATCGGTGGACTCTATCTCGATGTTGGTACTAACCTGCGTTTGACGTGCGGCTGATTACAAGGCTTCATGCGGCACAGAATTGCAAAAATCCCTCTACCTGTGTAAAGCGGAGACGTCACGAACACTTTTTGCTGAATTCAAAACCGCATACAGCACGTGCCCTTGAATCATCGTAGTTCCTGTCCAACGATTGATGAGGCACTGTCACTATTGACGTACGGCCCTACCAAACCCCACATCATTTGGTGCCAACAATGCCAAGGGAACAACATTGATGCGCTAAGAAAACTATGGCGCCTTTGCGATAATGCAATCGTCTCGTTCATGCCGTGCTCTGGCGTAAGCAACCAATCCGAAACGCGCTGTTGCTGGCGATTAGGATTGTTTTGCTGCTTTTTTGACATGCTTGGCACGTATTTTTTGTCCGCAAGCACGGCAAGACTGCAACACAATTTGCAACTGCGCCAATCCTAATAATAATGGCGCCGTGCTTTCTGATGGCTTCATCCGCGGTGATTTGTTTGATATGCGTCGGCATAGTGACTGAGGCACGATTCAACGTAGGCTGTAGCGCTTCGGGGTTTGGCCGCAACACAGTGCTATATAATCGGCGTGAGTGCTCATTGATTTCAAGTTTATACTAAGGCTTCTTTCTTTTGTCTTCCATGACCGAATACAAAGTTGGGCCTCAGGCGCACACGGCTATTACTAGTGTCATCTCAGGCGGCGGCGAAGATGGCGACCACAAAGACCAACAGGTGGACTTGATGGCGATCACCTCGCAGGTGATCTCTATTGGTGACGTCGGTAACAGCTTGACCGGTGACCAGAAATACCTCATATTGAAGCGTTTGAACTACGAGGTCTTGGTCTCTTTGGAAGACTTGCCTCTAGGCGCCACTTTCATGATTGAAAAGACCGAGTCCCTCCAGATTGAGGAGTCATTGGAGATCTTGAAGAAGAATTACAAGGAGTTCGAAGACGATTTCAACTACCCCGAGAAGGACTTGCAACTTTTAAAGGACTTGATTGACTACAACCCTCTGGCCTCTGGCAGGCCCGAGGTTGTCCTGTCAACCGAGAAGAATGCCAGCGGAGACGAGAAGACGAAAGTAGTCTCGTCACTGCACAGCGTTGACGATGGCCAGTCGCTGCAGCTTGAGTCGCACAATAAGGATTATCATGAAATCGTCGACTGGGCCTTGCAAGTGCGGTTAGAAGCGGCCATTTTAACCTATCATTCGCCTTACCCTGAGGTGCGTGCCATCTCCGACCCTTATGATGATCCCTCTATCCACTGCGAAACTTTTAGGGCTTACGTTATTGGGATCATCTGGTTGGTGCTTGGTGCCTTCATCAACCAGTTTTTCGCTATGAGACAGCCTGCCATTACCTTGTCCACTCCAGTTGTGCAACTCTTTCTTTATCCCTGTGGGAAGATTTGGAATTATGTCGTTCCCGATGTGACGGTGCCTTTGGGAAGATATTCTTTCAGATTGAACCCGGGACCCTGGACTTATAAGGAACAGATGTTTGCAACCATCATATTCTCGGTGTTTGGCGCCACTCAGTACGTTTCGTACAATCTTTACGCTCAGAAGGTTGACATCTTCTACGATAACAAGTGGGCCACGTGGGGCTATCAGATCTTGTTGGCCTTCTCGACAAATTTTATGGGGTTCGGGTTTGCCGGTATATTGAGAAGGTTTGCCTGCTACCCCGTCAAGGCCATCTGGCCCACAATCTTACCCACCCTCGCATTGAACCAGGCATTACTCAAGCCCGAGAGCAAGGAGAACATCAATGGGTGGACAATATCGAGATACAACTTCTTTTTTGTTGCTGCGGCTGGCTCGTTTGCATACTTTTGGCTCCCCAACTACTTGTTTCAGGCGCTTTCCACATTCAACTGGATGACCTGGATCAAGCCAGACAACTACAACCTTGCCATGATCACTGGCAGCAACGGCGGGATGGGGTTAAACCCAATCCCAACCTTTGACTGGAATGTGTTGTCCTATAACAATCCCTTGATTTATCCCTTTTACACCCAGGCCTACAATGTGGCTGGCGCCTTTCTCGGCTTGCCCATCATCTGTGCGCTCTTTTGGACAAACTACAAGTGGACTGGGTACCTCCCAATCAATAGCAATGCTCTCTTTAACAATAAGGGCACAAGGTATGTGGTCAATACCATCTTAGATGACAAGGGACTTTTTGACGCTGCCAAGTACGAGAAATACGGACCCCCGTTTTATAGTGCAGGCAACTTGGTTGTGTATGGTTCGTTTATTGCCATATATCCCTTTTCGATCATCTACGAGTCGGTGATTAGATGGCCCGCCATCAGAGACCTGTGCAAGGCCGTCTATGACACATTTAGACATTTCAAGAAGTCTGTCTATGATGGGTTGGATGACCCGCACTCCAGAATGATGTCGGTCTACAAAGAGGTACCTGACTGGTGCTATCTCGTCATTTTGGTGATCTCGATCGTCTTTGGTATTCTCTGTGTTGAGTTGTACCCCACACAGACTCCCGTATGGGGTATCTTTTTCGCCTTGGGGCTCAACTTCGTCTTTTTGATTCCCTTGACTGCACTTTTAAGTGCCACCGGCTGGGGGTTTGGGTTGAACGTCTTGGTACAATTAATTATGGGTTACGCTCTCCCCGGTAACTCGCAGGCGTTGATGATTGTGAAAGCCTTTGGCTACAATATCGATGGACAGGCACAAAATTATGTTTCTGACCAAAAAATGGGTCACTATGCCAAGATCCCACCCAGAGCTCTTTTCAGAGGCCAGATCTTGGCTGTTGTGATTGGCACTTTCGTTGCATTGGCTGTCACTAATTGGCAGATTGACGGTGGTATCAAAGACCTATGTGCCATTGGCAATCGGCAAAAATTCACCTGCCCCGGTGCTACCACGTTCTTCTCGGCGTCGGTGCTTTGGGGTACCATTGGGCCCAAGAGGGTGTTTGGTGGCTTGTATCCCGTGCTTCAGTGGTGCTTCTTAATTGGGTTTTTGTTGGTGTTCCCTGCTCTTGCCTTTAGATGGTATGGTCCCAGAAAGATCAGAAGAAATTTCCAGCCATCCGTGCTCATTGGCGGCTTGTTACTGTGGGCTCCTTACAACTTGAGTTACTACACCGGCGGGTTATACCTCTCCTTTGCTTTCATGTACTACATTAAGAGAAACTACTTGGCGTGGTGGGAGAAGTACAACTTTGTCCTCTCGGGTGCCCTCACCGCAGGCGTTGCCTTCAGCAGTATCATCATCTTCTTCGCGGTGCAGTACCACGACAAGTCTATCTCGTGGTGGGGTAACAACGTTATGTATGAGGGACTTGACGCCAATATTGGCAGGCTCAATGCCACCCTTCAGGCACCAGATGGATACTTTGGCCCCAGGATTGGCCACTTCCCGTAAGTGGCGGTCCCATAAATACAACACACAGATTTCGAAGGTTGTTCAGGCGAACCTTGGCAGACTGCCCTGCGAATTAAATAGTCTTTTACATAAACCCCTCGAGCACGCGGAGAGCATTCTCCAACCTTGAAAGACCCACTTCATAGCGGTCTTTGTCAAGTACCATATCAGCACTCAATCTAGACAATGCGTCAATGATCTTCTCGATTAGTTGCTTCTCTTTGGCGGGCAAATCCAACTGACTGAACTCTTCCCCGATAACGGTACCGTTGGTGCTTTCGAGGAGGCTGATCAACGTCTGATACGAGAAAGGCTTCAAAGCACCACTGGTGCTTCTGCCCTTCTTCTTCAGGTTCTTCTTCCTATGATGCACTGTTGAATGCTTCACTGATTTGGCCCTCGGCGGCTTAGTGACTGGCTCAACATCGTAAAAATCGTCATCCTTGGCACCATCGGGAACAATCGCACCCACAGGGGTTTCCGTATTCTTGGCGGTGTCGTCGTGAGTCACCAGCCCAGGCTGTCCCATTGGTGACAATAGGTGGGTGGGCGCGCCCTGCAGTGATCCCACATCAACTGGGTGAAATCCCTCCTTGATGGCGTATTGCTCCTTTGGCGGGTAGGGCATCGGAGTCACAATCTCCGCGGACCGCTCAATGTGCGGTTGTGGGCTGAGGCTCGAAGTCGGCACAGAGCTCTCATTATTGCTTGTTTGATGTGGAGCAGGTGGCAAAGACTTCTCACGATCGCCGGCTTCGGTTTTCGCCAATCCAACGGCCTCAGCGGCTGCTCCTGCCGCAGCCACAGCAGCGCCAGCTCCCGCGGCTGCTAAACCTCTCAAAATGCCACCAGCGCTAGGGGACCCCGCAACCTCAATTGGGGTTGAATCTTCAAGCTTGGGCTTTGGTTCCTTGGCCACAATGGTGGCAGAACGATCGATGCCTATGTCAGCGTCAACTCTGTCACCCGAAATGGCCTGATCCTCTCTTTCCCTGAGCGAGATCTGTTGCGAAACGTCCCTAGCACGCTTGATGTTGTCCGCGGTCGGTCTTGGCGGGAGATGAACCAGCTTCTGGTGGACCAGCTGCGGAAGAACTGTCGGGGCAGATGGAGCAGTAAACTCCGTGCTGCCGGTACTCTCCTGCTCGTCGGCTGTCAAGTACAAATCATGCAGGGCCTCTGAGTGCAAGCGTTCGGGTGACACCTCGTCCTCGTGGGCGCATGTCCTATCCTTGGCGCTGTCGATGGAGCTAGCGCTGCTCTGTGATTCGCGTGGCTGTCTCAGGTTGAATTGGTCTGCATCGCGCATGAGCTCGTCAAGACCATCGGTGACACTCAACGAGGACCGCTTGCGGCTGTTGCGTTTCTGTTTTGTGGGGGATTGCGGCGACGTGCTCGCTAGGATGTCGCCAAAATCCTCGTACCCACTCTTGGGCCTGTGGGCAGAGCGCGGGGGCACGGGCGAGTCAATGCTGGTGTGAGTGCTTACGTCGGGCCTGATTGGTCTGCGAGAGGGCCCGCCGGTATACGGCCGTTCAGAAGAGTCCGAGTATGTCGATGTTGGCGTCTGGGTGACGCTGGCGTTGACCGTCTCAAGCGCACCTATAGGGAACGATGCCTCCGAGCTCAATCTAGGGGTGGTTTCCTCTGTGGGTGCCTGCACTTTTACCGGTGGCGGCCCGACCTTGGTGATGCTAAGCCCCCGCTTGAGTCCGTCTTCGCCGTACTCGTCTTGATTGACTGCAACCACGGACACAGGCTCCACTCCGGCGTATTCGACTTTGCCCAGATATTGCGAGATCGATGAGGTGAAGGACGCCCGCTTGTTGTGGTTGCGCGGGGTTCCGTATGCACTCAGGATGTTCATCACGTCTAGGCTGTCGCGGATCTCGTCGAACAACGCGTTGGCGGGAGGCCTTCGCAGCGCTGCCTCGTCTGTCTTGGTTGGGGTGGCTAAGGGACCGCTAGAGTCTCCTTGGCCCGCCGACATTGACTGCACATACAGAAATTGCGACTCGGCATCATCGCCATCGTCGATGCCCGACGAGGACTGACGGATTGTGGATCGCGACGACTGGTTTTCGCGCCTTGGTGAGTCAAACGAGGCCATTTGGGGCTGTGGTCACCTGGGGAGGAAAGGAGCTTTGTGTGGTGATGGTGATTTTCAAAGGTAAACAGAACCTTCCCGATCCGGAAGTGGCCTGTGAGTACTCGTGGGACGCTGACTTGGCAATGGATCAAGAAGTGGTGGTAGTAAGCGCGAGAATCTGGCCACGGTCAAGCTCGATTGTTGGTTGTTGTCTTTTGGATTTCAGGTGTACACCGTCTTTTGCCAGCACGTCGCGTGTTGTGGTTTGAGGCATGTCTTGCCGCATGCGGCGTTGCTTACAATGCTGCCAGAAGCACGGAATGTCGTGCACGTGACCATATCTTTAAAGGAGAGCTATCACGAGTGGGGGAGAGCGCCCCCGAAAATGGGGCTAGGCGTTTAGCGCTAGGCGTTTAGCATCAGATAATTCAGGTATTAAGACGGATATGGTACAGAGTTATGATGCTAGGTGAGCAGCTCAATTTGGGGTGACCTCGCGAGATCCGAACAAAGCAACTTTGCAGAGAAGTTGGCTCCATCTGAAAGGCACAATTTTATGGCCAGCATTCGCTTTCGCCCCTTCACCAGGTCTATGGAATGGTGGTGACACCAAGATATTGTTCACGCCTCTTCCTCCAGGTTTGGTTGTGCATGTAATGACCGTCACTTCATTTTTTCCTGGCGAGCATAATCGATTGTCACAGCCAAGTCGCAATTCCCTCAGAACCCCATGTTTGATAGGGCTGCCCATTGCGTATGAAAGGAGTCTCTATCCGCCATGCAAACTTCTTTTCCGCCAAGCCGCTAAACTATGAGACGTTTTGCCAAAGGCTAGGCGTGGTCCACCGCCGGAGAACGCCGCCATCCCCACAACTAGTGACTGATTGCATTGTTGCAGCCCGCACGCTCGAGCGGGAGGCAGCCCACACGCGTCGCATTGAGCCCAAGGCGCGGGACTTTTTGAGCATACGACGCTCGCACTCTACTTATGACGTCGAGTCCAAGCTCGAGGCATTTTTGCGGCGCTACCAGGCAGTGGTATGCCACCACGACTCGGTGCTCAAGGCATACCTACTTGTGAAACCAACGCCAAGCAACCTGGAACTGGTTGTAGAGATGGTGCTGCTGCACTATATCATGAGCGCGGCGCAATCGCCAACCTTGGTCATGGTCGCCCTCCGTCTCTTGTTGCACGAAAAGGATTATCGCAATAGCTTTGTTCTCATTGACCGCACGGTTTCTCTGCAGCAAAATTTGGGCTTACAACGGCTGGCGACGCTTGGCGTTGCTGCCGCTGTCGCCGGCGTGAGCTTGGTAAGTGCTGCGGTGGCCACAAGCTTGCTGGCTATCTTCATCGGGGCCACATGGGTCACGTTGGGTTTAGCATTGAAGTATGCCTTGTATAGAGTGCACGCGGTGCGCAAATTGGATCGCGTTAGCTGGAGGCCACATTGTGGAGCGTGGTATCGATATGCGCGCACCCATGAACTCTATATGGTCAACAAGATCATCGCCCACTACGAAGAGCACACCGAGGTCAACGTTCGCAACTACCATCATAGCAACGTCCGCCACATCTCCAAGCTTAACACGTTTCATCGCAATGATTATGTGTTGGAGTTGCCCGAGGCACAAACAGTGACAGCAGGCTCTCCCACTGAAATCGAAACACTTTTCCGGCTGCAGCTCAATCTTCGCCGCATGGTTTTGAACGACTTGCAAGAAGAATTGATGTTTCTAGACTACTGGCTCACACAGGGAGAGGACTACGAATGGGTCGAGCCGGACCAGGACCCGGCAGAGGTGATAAAGTTGAGGACGCAATAAAAAAGTGATCCATCAACCGCCAGGCGCGCTGGGAGAGCGCAAAAATAAAATAAAATAAATGTAATGGATCCTCGCATGCAACGCTCAGGATTTGGCGTACCATCCCATGCCAGAAATCGCTGACGGACCGCGCGATGTTGTATCATCCTTGGCGTTCTCATCGGGAAACCAGTTGCTCACGACCTCGTGGGACAATCAAACGAGACTCTATGATTGCAAGTCATCGCCGAGTCTCGTGACCTCGATCGACACTCCGACCACGGCGCTCAGCTCCATATTCAACTCGGGCATGTTCCATTCAGGGTATCTAGATGGCAGCGTGCAATCGACCGATTTGGAGAACCATTCGCTTGTCACGTTGAAGCCGGCTCCTGCACTGGGCGGGTCCGTTTCGGTTGGCGTGGCCCACTTGATTAGCCAAACTAGTCACTCTTCAGCGTTGATCGCTGGCGCGTGGGACGGTCACGTGACCGTGATTGACCCTAGAACGGCACCTGGTGCCAGTGAGGAGCGCTCTTTGAGGATGCCTCACAAGCTTTTCGCCATGGCCTCGTGCGACAGGTACTTGGTGGTGGGGATGGCGCTGCGCGTTGTACATATTTATGACCATCGGGACTACCTGGCTCCTGTGCAGGTTCGCGAGAGTGGGTTGAAATTGCAAGTGCGGGACCTCACGTGCTGGGATGATGGGTACGCCTTGGCCTCCATTGACGGCAGAGTTGCAATTGAATATTTTGACCCCAGTGAAGCAGTCCAGGCTCAAAAGTATGCCTTCAAGTGCCATCGCGTGGTTGGCAATATCGAGGATGAGGTCTTTCCCGTCAACACTGCTCGGTACAACCCTCAGAATCGCCTCTTGTACACTGGCGGTAATGACACAGTGTGTCTGTGGGACTTCAGCGCTCGCAAAAGGATGAAGCAGTACAAGTTTGCGCGTGAAGTTTCAGATTTTGCCATCAGCGACGACGGTTCCTTGTTGGCAGTGGCCACGAACCGCACATCTGAGCTGGCCATTGCGCTGGACGCACGTGACCCCATCGCCAAAGTGTTCATCAAGACCATAGCTTAAAGGAAAAAAGGCTGACAAGGATGTCTTTTGAAGAACGGACGGAGGTGTTTGAGAAATGGCTCCTACTGAGGCAGATTGACGTTTCACCGGCAATTGTGATTGCGGACCTTCGAGCGCATGGACAGGGGCGCGGCATGCTTGCCGTGGCTGACATCGCCCAGGATGCAGAGCTTTTTCTGATCCCCCGTGCGACGCTCTTGCACCTCGAAAACAGCAGCTTGTACGACAAGAGCGATACCAAAACGCGAGCACGCCTACAGGAGCTCGGTTCCTGGGAGTCATTGATTTTGGCCTTAGCGTGGGAGTGGAAGGTGTGTGGTGCGCAGAGCGCATGGGCCGCGTACATAAACGTTTTGCCCTTAAACGACTCATCTTACGAGTACAACCAGCTCATGTACTGGAGCGATGCGCAAGTGGCAGCGTTGCGGCCGTCGTTGGTGACTCAACGCATTGGCAAGGCCGAAGCGAATGACATGTACCACCGTTTGTTTGACGAGGTGATTGTTGAATTGGGGTTGACTGAGCTCCAGTCAGTCACCATGGACGACTATCTTGCCGTGGCAACAGTGATTTTGAGCTACTCGTTTGATGTGAAGATAAACACCGCGGATTACGAGGACGATGAGGAGGAGGAGGCTGACCTTGTCAAATGCATGGTGCCCTTGGCCGATACCTTGAATGCCAACACGCATTTGCACAATGCGCACCTAATCTACACTGCGGATAAATTGGTCATGGTGGCCACAAAGGCGATTGCCAAGGGGGAGCAGGTGTACAACACCTACCTGGACCACCCCAACGCGGAGTTGCTTCGTCGGTATGGCTACGTCGAAGTTGGTGGAACCACCAACGAGTTTGGTGAGGTAACTCTCGATAATATCAAGACGTCCCTTGGTGCATTGCACGATGATGCTGAGAGCTTGATTGAGCTCGTGCATGACCTGATAGACATGACTGAGTATGAAGATGGCGTGGAGTTGATTACCGAGAGCTACGACTGCTACAAGTCGGGCGAAGTGATACCTGAACTTATCGTGCTAGTTCAGTTCTTGGTGACGCTAGTCAAGGTGGAGAGTGCCGAGTCCTTTCTCGCCAGCGAGGACAGGAACCGCACAGAGCGTGCTGGCAGAATCTTCAAGAAATGCATGCAACTCATCGATTCCGGCAGATTAACGAGTGGGTTCATCGAGCTATACCGAGACATTCTCAACATGAGATGCAACGAATACAACGTTGATGGGCACGGTGATGAAAAAACTAGAGCTGGTATGGCCAGGACGGTATTGAACTGCGAGCTTGAATCCTTGCGCAACTGTCTCGACACCGACAAGGTCTTTGCGCAGTACAAGGTGATTCCAGATGACAAGTTACTTCGGAATATCTTGAAAAAGCGCGAGCTCGAGCCAGAGATCGAATCCACCAAGCGCAAAAAGAGCAAAAAGTAACCTACAGCACAATGACCCTTCTTGGCATGCATATTATGGGTGGGGGCTAAAGTGCAACACATCAGTCGAACTTTGGGGCGAGACAGTGCTCGCAGCCATAAAAGACTCATCCGAATGGGACGAAGCAGGCTTATGCTTATGATCGTGGGCGCCCAATGGTCCAGTCTTGATCACAATCTGTTTTGGTCTCGAAACCTCAAAACCAGTTTGAGGTGGAGTGTTATTTTTCCAAGGAAAGAAGGTGGACAATTTGGACAATATGTGCGGTGTCTTTCCTTCTGCAGTGGTGACGGTACTGTGCTCTTGGAAACTGTGTATCCTGTGGTTGCGAGAATCCCAAAGCGCCTTGATCTCGGGGTCCATGGGGTTCTGGTCCACAAAGTACTTTTTGTAGATTAGGTCACCCTCCCTGAATGTATAGTCGTTCATCTTTTTTCTCTTGTCTGATCTCATCTGCTGCTCGTGGAAGGACAGATCCGGACTGATTGCGGGACTGAGCAAAGGATCACGCGCATCCGATTCATTGAACTCGTCATTGCGACAAAAGACTCTTGCCGGACGCACATAAGAGTTAAGAGACGACTCCTCGTGAAATTCGTCGCCCATTTCAAAAGTGCCCACTTTTTCGAACCTCGACGTAGTGGTGTCGTCCCAGCCACCGGTTGGAGGCAAGCCCTCAATCCCACTCCGAAAATAGTACCCAAAATCTTTCCCGCGAGAATGCCTCGAGTGGTCGTGTTTGGGTACCATCAAATTGTCATCCTGTTGATACTCAAAGTCGCGGTTGAAGTCATCAATCGAGTTATCTAACGAAAGCTGACGCTTTGAATCAACCTTCTTCTTCAAGCGCATCTTTTCAGCAAACGCCGTGTCAGATCTTTTCGCAACAATGGAGATGATCATTGAAACGAATCCATGAATCAACCGCGAAAGAAATGTGACCGAGACGAAGAGGTGAATGGCCAACTGGCCATAAGCGACAAATGTCCGCTTCTCTTCACTCACTTGCAACGAATCGATGAACGGGATGCACAATAACGTCACTACCAACCTAGCCACCGCCAATATGAATCTGGTCGAGTACCAACTGAACTTGACGTAAAATGGCTTGTAGTATATCAATAAAGCAAGCTCGGCCGCCTCCACCACGGAAAGAATGATCACCTGCGCCGAGCCGTGGTTTTGTACCACGGCAATCACAATCAGGCGAAGGGCTAGGGTCACATAAGGCACAATCACGTACAACACTCTACGGGGCTCGTACTGGTAGTATAGGAACCCCCAAAGCAAAATTGTTTTCAACGATGTGTAGAGCTTTGACCGGTTGGAGTTTTGGGCAAACACGCCCCTTATGGTGATGGTTATCAAGTAGTTGAAGACAAAATACAACACAAGGCCGACCCAAAGTGCCAAACAAAGCGCCGCCGGTACCAATGTCTTTGTCGGGACGCGGTACACGTAATCCTTGCGGTCCGATCGCGACGTGAAATTGCCATGTAGCACTGTGTGGTTGGAAGAAAGCGGCGTCCCGCGTATGGTTTGGTTGTATCCATCATAGTCCGCCGGGAGCGAGTATCGAGGCACTGCCGCCTGGAACAACTCATCGTAGCTGGTGTTCTCATCAAAGAGCTCTGCCTTCAAGGCGGGAATATACGGGACGTTGCGACTCTTGTGGTGCAAATCAACAGCACTCGAGAATAGATGAAGCGTCAATATCAAAAACGGCATCGCAAACAAGTCCAAGAAATTGTTGAGAATGTCACCAAAAACCAAACACAAGTTCTTGCTACTGCTCAACTGGCCGTCGGTCACCATATGCCGCTTCCCCCGCAAGATGGACACAAGCCGCCGCACGTACAAGAAAAGCTGTTTTGCCACAACCATGATCGCCATCCAGATGCACAAAACAACCATAAAGTTCTGCCACGTATCATTGGAGGCATGATTGGTGCTATAGGCCGTGAGCCCCAGAAGCCCCCGCTTGTAAAAAGTGTTGTAGACGTGATCGTTGACCGCGCGGCTCTTGGAACCAAGATACAGCGGGCCCTTTGGGAAAATGTTGATGACCCCGATCAAGGCGCACCACTTGAATTTGGATATTATTGGCTGGTAAAATCCCGGGTACTGCAAGTCCAAGGCCGCGATAAACAAGGCAAACTGCATGTAGAGCACGATCGAGTGCACGGTGCACTCCAACTGCTTGAGCAAGCTTTCGTTGCAGATTGTCGAGACGGTGAAAAGCAACGGGTTCGACGACTCCTGGTACGAGGAGTAGATGATGGTGACGAAGTTTACTACTCCGGTAAACAACAAGAGGCAAAGCACTCCGATCAAGATGGCGCGGCTGATAGACGCTTTTTGTATCGGGGTAATGTAGGACTTGTTGCATGACACGATGGTTGAGTTGGCATCGTTCAATATCAAGGTGAAGGTAGCCGTGTACGACCCCAAGCGATGCAACTTGTTGTCCAATGGCGCCTCGTACCTGAACACGATTGTATCGTTGACGTAGAGCGGGCAGTGCACCGTGTTGTTGGCGTAGTCGAAAACGGTCTCCAAAGCAGCCATTTCGGTATTGTTGAGGACAAAGGCGTCGTGTCCCAGCGGAAGTGCGGCGGCGGCTGTATAGTTAAGTGCGAGCGCGTCATTTCGGTCTCCACGCCGCTGATTCACCTGCGGCAAGGACTCGTTCCACTTCAAGGGGGGTACCTCAGGCGTCGGCGCGTGCGTGGCGTTGGCTCTGAATCGCGGGCTGACGTAGTACTCGTCGGTCTTTTTGACGCTCACAATGTCGCAAAAGCGCACATTCTCATCGATAAACTTCTCGCCCATAAACCAGATCTCAACGTGCAAATTGCTCCAGCGGTTAGTGTATATGTCGACATCCTGAATCTGGATACCCGTATCCAGAATGTTGCGGCGGTTGATCACCTTAGAGGTAATGAAAAACTGGAGCATGCCCGTGTCCTCGTCTATTACGACGTCCTGTACAAACGACGCCAACAAGAAGTCATTCTGCCCCACGATGCCGCATTGCTGCGACCCAATCAACGATGCAAGTGCGGAGCCGCACGATAGCACCACCGCGAGAAGTAGAGCAACCGCTCGCATTCTCAAGATGTGTGCGAGTTACGTGCGGTGAAGGAGCGCCCAGTGCTCGACTCTCCAGACCAATTCGAGCTTCGCGGCACACCTAGCTAATATTCGCTTTTGTGCGAAGCGGATGGTACAGACGAGGCACTCTGTTTGTCGGTTGAGAAGAAGAGTGTTGTGATTGTGCCAGGGTCTAGAAGTCTTTGTCGTATTCGGTTGATTCTCGTATTTATCTGCGTGTGCGTAATAGCTTTAATTTCTTTTACGCGAAAAAACAAAGGCGCTTGCAGAATCTAAATCCAGCACGTCCATGCCAAAATAAAGTTTTGCGACGATGTGAGGGAGGATTGGCCGTCTGTATGGTGGGCTTCATGTGGTACGCTTTCTGAGCAAGTCAGTCGCTGCGTGTGACCCGTCTCAGATGGCGTCAAGTGTATTGCTCGCGATAACCATTTGTGAGCATGCGGGATGTGCTATGTGCTATTGTCAAGCTATGCACATGCCCAACAAAGGCATCACTCAAGTCTTTGCACAACTTCGGTGGGCGTGCACGTAGCGGCTTCGCGATGGCCTGACATGTGCCGATGTAAACTTGCGCGGTGTGGCAACACAATGAGGTAACCATGTGCTGCGCTTAGACGACATGTTTTTGTTATATTCATGTCGCATGATGCTCTTTTCTTTCGCAAATGCGGTCTTAGCTCAGTTGGGAGAGCGTCAGACTGAAGCAAACTCAGTCACAGTTAATCTGAAGGTCCTGTGTTCGATCCACAGAGATCGCATTTTCTTTTTTTTTCGCCCATTATTGACACCTCGAGTCTACCGGTAAGCGCAGCGGTTGATGCCCCTTTTGTGTCGACGGCTATTACAGGCAGGTTGATAAACCGTTTATAATCTCGTATTCCGTTGTCTATGTACACTCGTTGCCTCCACTTGTAACCTCGTTCAATCATTCACCTTACCCCTCAACTTGGGGTACAACCTCGCGGCGTGGTAGTTGATCGACGAGACTTGCTCCTTCTTTGGCTTGAAAGTCTCCATGCATGTCTTCAAGTCTCCTTCGAACGCCGAGCACGCAATGGCCCCTTCGCCATTAGCGGCCCAGCAGTTCAAAAGCGATGACATGAGCACGAAACACTGGTTGGTTGACTTTTGTACTGTTGCTCTTCTGATCTTGAGCCGCGGTAACGGGGGCAACGCAGTGCTCACCTGGTTCTTTTTAATCGCCATGGCGGGTAGGATTGAACTAGTGCTGTTAATGTTTCGAAAATTTTTGGAAAACCGACTATCCATAAATCAGTGCTCCTCACGTGATGACGAAACAACAATTTTGGCTGCAAACGAACATATAACTACGCGGTACACTATTGTAAAGCTATCATCTAGGTATTATCTTGTGCTGCCTTCGTTCAGGTGTAGTCGCGATATATGCCTTTAAATACCTTGGCGAGTGAATGTCGACCATCGTATAATGGGTACACTCCGATCGCGAAAAACGTAAAGTAAAGCAAAGCCATCGCAACCCCTGTCCACCCCCTAAAAAATGCCTTGCTCCACACGTAGTCTCGATATAAGGGAAGCGGCCAGAGAACCCATGTGATGAGCAATGTGAAGAAAAAAGCTCCGTAAGCGATTTTGACCAATAAATCGACCCTTCTTTGCTCCTTCAACGATACTTCCAAACTCTCTCCATCCTCGATCAGCAGATCAACCGCATTGGTTTCGTTGTAGATCCTCCCCTCTTTGCTAGATGCTTCCTCCACATCTGTGTTATCCTGCACACTCTTGGATTCACTTTCTGCAACAGTGAAGTCAACCTCCTTGAATCGATTCCAGTCAAACTTGGCAGGCTTGATGAAACTGATGGACAATGTCAATATTGCTGGTACCCCTATCGTGGTAAGCCCGCCATACAAACAGGGCAATTGCTGCCCTGTCGATACAATTGTAACATCCCCGTAAAATTGGTAGGCAGTGCTCAACCACACAGCGATCCCGGCAATACATCCAACAATTGGCGCAACAAAAGCAGCAACCGTGGTTTGACCATCCCATGTGATGGTCAACACCAAGGGAACAACCCCGGGACAAATCACCATTGAGCAAAAGTATCCCATCCACGTAGTGTCTACTCCAACATAATGCAACATAACAGAAAACGCTGCTGCAAATAAGCCAAAGCACACTACCCCATAGTGAGCCACATTGATCATTTGATTGTTGGTGGCCACCGGATTGACATACTTTTTGTAAATATCAAACGAGACAATACTGCTCACCGAGATCAATTGCGCGCTTACGGTCGAGGTCACCGCCAAATAGATCATCAACGCGCAAGCCCCCAAGGCACTGTCGCCCAAGATGGCCTTCAACACAAAAGGGAGCCCAAACCCACTGTTGACTTCGTAAGCGGTCATCTTTCGTGGGTACGTAGGGAAGATCGGACTGTCTTCAAGCACAATGTTGGTCAACCCGACTATGGTACCAAGGGGCCACACATTGGCAATGATGGTCCCCGCTGCCAAGAGGTAACCAGGCACCGCCGAATGAATATTGGAACTGAAACTTTTTTGCCAAAATGAGCTGTCCATCACCGTCAAGCCAAGATTGCCGATGGTGTGGATGATGCCAAAAAGTATGGCGCCGTGGGATTTTCCGGTTAAGAAGGAACCTTCGTAATTACCCTCGATATAGCGGTCTCCCTCATGCTTCATCACCAAGTCATAAAGCCCATCGATCCCACCGATATGAGGAGACGTCAAGATGGCCGTATTGATGTAAATTAAAATCACAATCAAGACAAACGAGTGAGCGTAATCGGTCAAAAACGTAGACTTCAATCCACCCACCGTAGTGTACAAAAGAACCCCAAAGGGAATTAACATTGTGCTTGCCACAATGTGCAAGTTTCCAGCGATAACCGAGATGGCACTGGCTGCACCCAAAATCATGAACGAACATGATAAAAGGTTGTTCACCAAGCATAAGAACATGTAGAGCAAATGGCACGCAGTGCCGTACCTTATCTCGACAATCTCAAGACACGTGTGGCTTGTGGGGATTCTCTTCTTTGACAAGATCCCTACCACGCTCATTAAACATATGTGGAACACCAAACCCGACCCGAAGTAGTATGCACTCATAACGCCATAGTTGTATACCATAGTGACAGTCCACAAGAATTCCGTGGCCCAAGTCCACGACGAGTACACTGCACTAGCGGTTAACCCAATTCCGACAGATCTGTTTGCAACCATAAACATTTCAGTGGATTCTGCATCCTCGTGAAGGTATTTAGTCATGAGCCAGGTTGCAACAACGATTGCTAACGCAAAGAATGCCCCCACGCCAAAGAGAAGGCCGAACCCAACTCCCTTGCTCAAAAGATGAACCTCAATGTTAGTCATTATTACCCCTTTCCCTCTTGTGTGGGTGTGCAAATGTCGACTTCAAACCCATTCGAATCGCTTATATAGCCTGATTTGAAAAAAAACTCTTTGCAAACCCCCTATGATGACATCCTTTGTGCTGATGACGTTACAATCTTCCCGGGGAGTTTATTTGTGAGGTTTCATGTGACATAGAAGTCAAACTTCGCATGGAGTCGCCCAATAGTGGCTCGCGTATGTGATGGCCCCCTGGTGTTGGTATTCAATGGCGCAATGGCTGATGCAGGTCGGGTCTATTGCTGCAAAAATTGATTACTGTAAACCTTATTTGGTTGCAGCTTGTAATAGTACAGTGAAATGCGCCACACTGGGAAGAGTTCTTCAAATGAGCCACAGCACAGCTTTGAAATGAGGTAAAGTTCCTGGCGAGTACTATGCGGCCAGATAGGGCACTTTCGGATGTTAGCTTGAGGCGTCCGTCCACATGAGGTTAATCAAGCCAAAACCAGTCCTCGCGCGTTTAATCAAAAGCAACCGCCGGAAGAATCGTGATGGCTACGATTTGTGTATATTTGATGAGAATGTCTGAATCGCGCCGTTAACATGTCTACAGGACCTGTTATATAGACTATCAAAAATACTTTTGTGGCGGATCAATTCCACTGGGGAGCGCAAACCAAAGGGTCGACGTGAGGTTGAGTTTGGCTCGAGGTAGATTTGTGCGCCGTTGAATCTCGCGCCTTTCGATACACGTCAAAACTCGTTTGTGTCGCATGCATGGGGTAATTTTGATGGCTACCGTAGTCCGTGAAATTGTCAAGACAAGACCGTAGCTCCCTGATCATGACACAATTTGCATCACATCTAGTGCACTACAACAGGGCCATGCTTTCCTGAACTACCCCTAGAGCTCCTTGATGGGCTACGTTCAATGTAGTGTTTCAATTTGTAACATACTAGAACTTGATTTATAAGACAATTGACCGAAAAAAGAATATGGCGTCGTTTGGATTCAGTGTGAATCTTGTAGTCGTGAAAGGGATTATGCATCTCCAGCGATGCGCATAAGATATCAAGCGATCTTGCTGGCTGCTGATCTAGAAAAGGTAAAGGTAAGCTGCACACAAGGCGCCAAGGACGTATGAAGGTCCAGTCGCACTACCGCTATTTGCAGCAACGGTAACAGATGGGGCAGGAGTAGCAGTGCCACTTGCCTCTGGTGCAGATCCAGATCCAGAACCAGAGCCGGAACCTGGAGCAGAGCCAGAGCCAGAACCAGAGCTGGAGCCACCTGGAGCAGAGCCGGAGCCGGAACCACCTGGAGCAGAGCCGGAGCCAGCACCACCTGGTGCAGAGCCGGAGCCAGAACCACCTGGTGCAGAGCCGGAGCCAGAACCACCTGGTGCAGAGCCGGAACCACCTGGAGCAGAGCCGGAGCCGGAACCAGAGCCGGAGCCACCTGGTGCAGAGCCGGAGCCGGAACCAGAGCCGGAACCACCTGGAGCAGAGCCGGAGCCGGAACCAGAACCACCTGGAGCAGAGCCAGAGCCAGAGCCAGAACCTCCTGGTGTGGAACCAGAGTCTGAGCCCGAACCAGAGCCTGGAGCAGGGCCGGAACCAGGTCCTGAGCCATTACCGGAATCAGCACCGGGACCAGAGCCCGAACCAGAGTCGTCACAAGTACCATCACATGGTTCGGAGCCCGATCCAGAATCGGATCCCGAGTCGTCACCTCCCGAACCAGAGTCGCCGCCAGAGTGAGAGTCGTCGCCTCCGTTGTCATCGCACTTGCCATCGCAAGGCAAAGTCGCCGTCGTAGTTTGAGTGCGGAAGGTCGTTGCAGTACCTGGGTACGTGGCGCTTGAAGTCAATGAAGCAGTGTCGCACGAGCTGGTAGTGTCGGTGCGTGTCGTGGTCAAGGTGTCAGTTGCCGTGGAGCCCGTTGGCCAAATAGGCGACTCGGAGGATGTCGTAGAAACCTTCCCAGTAGCTGAGGAAGTCAAGGAACCAGAGGACGCAAAAGTCGATGTGGTGGATGAGTTAGAAGAGGTTGTGATGTCACTTGATGACAGACCAGTAGCCGTTGTCTCGGTAGATGAAGATTCAGTCGGAGGCTCAGTGGAAGAGCTTGACGACGTGTCAGTAGGAGGCTCTGTCGAAGACCCAGATGAAGTGTCCGTCGGAGGCTCGGTAGATGTGTTGGACGAGGTGTCCGTGGGAGGCTCAGTAGACGTGTTCGACGAAGTTTCCGTCGGAGGCTCGGTCGACGAAGTGTCAGTGGGAGGCTCGGTCGACGAAGTGTCAGTGGGAGGCTCGGTCGACGAAGTGCTCGAAGAAGTGTCAGTGGGGGGCTCAGTGGAAGTATTCGACGAAGTGTCCGTGGGAGGCTCGGTCGACGAAGTGTCAGTGGGAGGCTCGGTCGATGAAGTGTCAGTGGAAGTAGTCGACGAAGTGTCAGTGGGAGGCTCGGTCGACGAAGTGTCAGTGGGGGGCTCGGTAGAAGTGCTCGACGAGGTGTCCGTGGGAGGCTCAGTGGGAGTGCTCGATGAAGTGTCCGTGGGAGGCTCAGTAGAAGTGCTCGACGAAGTGTCCGTGGGAGGCTCAGTGGAAGTGCTTGATGAGGTGTCCGTGGGAGGCTCAGTAGAAGTGCTCGACGAAGTGTCCGTGGGAGGCTCAGTGGGAGTGCTCGATGAAGTGTCCGTGGGGGTAGCTGATGTCGAAGTCAGTGTGGGAGCGGTCGTGGTGTCGGAAGACGTGCTCGAGGTCGCAGTAGATGTTGCGGTGGACGAAGTCGACGAAGGAAGCACAGTGGGAGCCGGAGGCACTGGCAAGCATGCAGCGCAAGCCGACGACGGGGTGCTCCTACCGGGGATAGGTCCCTTGTAGTAGAGGCCGCCATTAATCACAATTCCAATCGGAGGCCCAAAGTCAACGGTCTTGGTCTTGAAGAGCAAGGGGTTATAGCCATGGCCAATCTTGAAGTATTGCTCCGTGACACCAGCCTTCAAAGTCAAGACCCCTGTGATGATGTCATAGAAGTGGCCAGTGATCGGCAAGCTGAGACCAATGATGTTGCCATCACCAAACCCAGCGACCAAGAATTTTTGTGAGAAAGACAACGCCTCCACCCTCACCTTGGAGCTCTTGGAGCTGAGAAAGATTGTTTGCTTGTCATCGAAGTCAAGCAAAGACTTCTGGATCCAAAGACTCGATCCCGTACCAACATCAATGCATCCGGAGCCCTTGACGGCAGTACTTTGCTTCCAAACCTGGTTGATCAAACAAATCTGACCATCGTTGGTGATCAGACCGCCGACACCACCCAAGGTTGCGACGCTGTCGGTCAACGAGCTGGAGTACAAGTTGACTTGTGCTCCAGCGGCGTTGTTCCATTTGTCAGCAGCCAACACATATTTCGATCCACTGACAGTGCCGGCCGAGTTGTACCAAACATTGCCGGTATTTTGGAATGAGCGAGCGTTCAAGTTGTACACTGGCGCAAACAAAGACTTGGTGGAACTGAAGACGATGTTGCCGGAGTTCACAATCTTGTGGAAAGCGTCAAGGAAGGAGATCTTGAGAGAAAGAAGACCATTGTTCTCCGTGATGTAAAAGCTCCCTTGGATGTTGAGATCGCCAACGAACTTGTCCACTGCCGTGTTTATAATAGACCAGAAAACATTGGGGACAATATTGATGTCTCCGAGGAAGACGACGTTTCCATGAGAGATAGTGTCCTTCGTTATGGTCTGCGAGCAGACCACCAGGAGGAGAAACACCGTGGTGAAGAGTGAGTGCAATCTCATTATTGGCTCGAGATGCTACTTTGATCAAAAAGCTTTCAATGTCGGGCACGAACCATGAGACATTTATACGCAAGTGGCACATTTGATCCACTCTGGACACAGAGCCACACACTGTGCTGCCTTTGCTTGTACGAAACCATAATTGAGTGCATTTGCTCATATTCGTGCCCTCGATTCCGGTGGGGTCGTGTTGCAAGCTGGATTCGGAAAACCCACCTCCCGAATCGGCCAGCAACATACGCAACTCATGCACACAGAAGTTATATTTGGCTGAGTGTTACCACTACTATGCATTCAACGTCCAAATTTGAGCGTGTGGTATCGCTGATGAGCAGCTGACCCTATGAAGTTTATTATGCTGAGAGGAAGGGGCAGTTTCTCACACATGTCCTATTTGAGGATGTGGTGCTCTCAAGAAGCGCGCAGTGGATGGCGTGAGGAACAATGTCATATGCACAAGCAATGATTTCACAACTCGCAAATCGCATGGCATTGCAAGCTACGAAAAGTACCACATCCAAAATTGCTAGCATGCGAAATGATGGAAGTCCTTTCTTACTTCGCAGTCAGCTGCAGCTATGTGGTCCTCAGACATATGGATTCGAATCCTTCATTTTTGGCCAAACAAGACGAAGAAGCTTTCATGGGTTTCCGAGGTAAATTACAAACTATATTTATGTGTCGTATTTTTAGTCGCTTAAACTTTAAACGAAATCGTGCATAAGGCCTTTTAGTCGTGCATAAGGCCTTTTAGTTTTTACCTGCACAAAGCTTGAGTTTGTGCAATATACCCGAGAATACCCATGCGAAACACGACAATCTTGTTGGCTCATTACGGAGCGAAGAACACATAGAATAGATGAAGTCTTCACGTAGTTCGACAAGCTTTTGGACAAAGGTGTCAAGTTTCGATGTTCTTACCACCGTCGTGATGGTACCACAATGACACATACGCCACATGTGTGAGAATAATTCGCGTCTTCAGCGATCGCAGTTACCACGCTTCAATTCCTCGTGAATGAGAAGCTTCTTTTCACATATGTGGTACAAAAATTTATGATGTCCATCGGGCAAAATTGTGGCCCAATTGAGTCCCTCCTGTATCATTTTCTCGTAATATTTTTCTGAATTACTCTCAAGTTAGTTCATCTAGTTGATAAATAATATGAACCACATCGAACATTACAGCAATAAAAGTGTCAGATCTGGACAATTTCGGTAACATGTCTGGGTGAAATATAGCTTCACGTGGGGTTTTCGTAATCTTCGAACCCGTTTAGCCGACTCGCCACGCTATCGGATAAGTAAAATTCTCGCGAACTGTTCTCGACCCGAATAATTTATGCACGCAAAATCCAGCTTTTTATTTGGCCTGCATACAATTTCATTTGACAGCAAAATGCACGTTCCATGCAAGTCGATCGAATTAGGCAATCATGTATGATTTACAAAATAATGTTTTTTAATATTCTGCATGGCGCACGATTTCACCCACAGAACAATCGGTCAATCACTCATAAAAGTACTAAGAAGAATTCGTGTCAGTAATTCATATAAGGATCTTTTAGTGAATTACAAGCACAGATGTCTTGTCGAGGTTGAACATCGCACATACTGCATTTGTGCGAGGAAGTACCGCATACCACTTACAAGATAATTGAGTGAGTCCCATCAATGCAAGACGCATGTGCTACAAAGATTTGCACTAAACTCAAAATTGTAAGAACCTCAGGATTATCACAGATACACATTTCGTTGTTTTAAGAAAAGTTTATGCATCGCTATAGAAATAAATAGTGAAAATAGCTGTAATGAACTTTAAATTAAAACTCAAAGAGGTCTTAGCCAAATGACCACAGGTAGCTCGAGAGCAAGCTTGCACGCACGACACTAGTCATGTCAACTGGAAATCCGTTACCAGCGGCAGTCAGATATGTGTTCATATGCCATAAGGTTTGAGGCATGCGATCAAGAAACACGCCATCATTGCTGGTTATCCACAAATTCTAGAATCGATGCTTCAGTTGCCCATTGACCATCAAGCTTGTTAATCGCATAGCACGTTTAGGCATCTTTGCTGACCCAATTGACGTTTGATTGAATTATTGTAAAAATCTAAGCTGGGATGAAGGAGGCAGAAGTGCTTGGTCTCAGTTGGGCCCACTTGATGTTTCTTGTGGGGATAGTGAAGCTGGCTTGTAATAGGGTCACCCTAGGCTTAAGTTAGAAAATGCATGTTTTCGCAACAGAGACGTCGTCACTATATTCTCCGCATCACATTCAAGCTGGTACCAACGATATGTCCGCCTCGACCAGCTCATTCACGACGTGCGCTTTTGTGTGGTTATGCCGATTCGTCAGTACGTATACATTTGTCGACGACATGTCGCCCTCAAATTGTACACGCAACTCAAATACTTCCTTTCTCCAGTGGAATAGTTCTTGGCTTAAAATTCTTTACCTATTAGAGAATCCGCGTAAGTACGTGCACAAATCCGCAAAAACTCTCGATTTCATGCCTACACGCTTTTGCATGCATATACAGCACCGCTTAGCTCGAAAATGTATTGCACATGATGAAGAATAATCACAATTAGTTGGTAAAATGTCTAACCAGTGGAGGGAATTGCTCCCGTGGTCACGAAAGGTGTAAACCATGTGAGGTGAAAGGGGTATAAGGTCACAATGGGTGGTTTGCCATGTAGGCAACTTGTCTGAGGCGATCAAACGAGGTAGAAGTAAACAGCACACAATGCACCGACGATGTACGACGGACCCACCATCGATCCACTGTTGGCAATAGCGCTCACCGATGGAGCCGGTGTGGCAGTGCTACTCGCAGAGCCGGAGCCGGAGCCAGAGCCGGAGCCTGGAGCAGAGCCAGAGCCGGAGCCTGGAGCAGAGCCGGAGCCAGAGCCGGAGCCTGGAGCAGAGCCAGAGCCAGAGCCGGAGCCTGGAGCAGAGCCGGAGCCAGAGCCGGAGCCTGGAGCAGAGCCAGAGCCAGAGCCGGAGCCTGGAGCAGAGCCGGAGCCAGAGCCGGAGCCTGGAGCAGAGCCAGAGCCGGAGCCAGAGCCGGAGCCTGGAGCAGAGCCGGAGCCTGGAGCAGAGCCAGAGCCACCTGGAGCAGAGCCGGAGTCACCTGGAGCAGAGCCAGAGCCGGAGCCAGAGCCGGAGCCTGGAGCAGAGCCAGAGCCACCTGGAGCAGAGCCGGAGTCACCTGGAGCAGAGCCAGAGCCGGAGCCAGAGTTGTCGTTGTCAGACCCAGAGTCCTTGCCATTCTCATCGCATTTACCCTCGCATGGCAACGTAGCAGTTGTGGTCTTTGTGAAGAAGGTGGTGGCAGTGCCTGGGTAAGTCGCGCTTGAAGTCAAAGACGCAGTATCGCAGGAAGCGCTAGTCACGTCAGTGACCGTAGTCAGCAGGGTAGTGGTAGCACCAGTTGGCACAACAGTACAAGAGCCATTGAAGTCACAAGAAGTGGTAGCACCAGTTGGCACAACAGTACAAGAGCCATTGGAGTCACAAGAAGTGGTAGCACCAGTTGGCACAACAGTACAAGAGCCATTGGAGTCACAAGTGGTAGCGGTCGAGTCACCAGATGAAGTGGCAGTCGAGTCACCAGATGAAGTGGCAGTCGAGTCACCAGATGAGGTAGCAGACGAAGCGCCAGAGGTGGCAGTCGAGTCACCAGATGAGGTAGCAGACGAAGCGCCAGAGGTGGCAGTCGAGTCACCAGATGAGGTAGCAGACGAAGCGCCAGAGGTGGCAGTCGAGTCACCAGACGAGGTAGCAGACGAAGCGCCAGAGGTGGCAGTCGAGTCACCAGACGAGGTAGCAGACGAGGCGCCAGAGGTGGCCGTAGAGTCACCAGACGAGGTGGCAGTCGAGTCACCAGACGAGGTAGCAGTCGAGTCACCAGACGAGGTAGCAGTCGAGTCACCAGACGAGGTGGCAGACGAGTCACCAGACGAGGTGGCAGTCGAGTCACCAGACGAGGTGGCAGACGAGTCACCAGACGAGGTGGCAGTCGAGTCACCAGACGAGGTAGCAGACGAGTCACCAGACGAGGTGGCAGTCGAGTCACCAGACGAGGTAGCAGACGAAGCGCCAGAGGTGGCAGTGGAGTCACCAGACGAGGTAGCAGACGAGGCGCCAGATGTGGCCGTAGAGTCACCAGACGAAGTAGCAGTCGAGTCACCAGACGAGGTGGCAGTCGAGTCACCAGACGAGATGGCAGTGGAGTCACCAGATGAGGTGGCGGTCGAGGCATCAGAGGTGGCAGTGGAGTCACCAGATGAGGTGGCAGTCGAGTCACCAGACGAAGTGGCAGCCAGCGAAGCACCATCGCTAGTCAGAGCAGAGGTCGCTGAGGACCCGGTTGTGGGCACAGCGGAAGATGAGGAAGTCTTGCTTGACGCCGTGTCGGTGGGGCCATCAGTTGAGCTCGAACTCTCACTTGAAGTTTCAGTCGAGGTTCCAGTAGCCGTGGATGCCGTTGTCTCGGTGGAAGTTCCAGTAGCCGTGGATGCCGTTGTCTCGGTGGAAGTTCCAGTGGAAGCGCTCGAAGCTGTCGTCGATGAGGCAATGGAAGAGGTTGCGGACGGAACAACCGTTGGGATCGGGGGCACCGGCGCACATGGCGCACAAGCTGAGCTTGGAGTGCTTCTGTCAGGAACCGGGCCGTTGTAATAACAGCCACCGTTGATCACAGTGCCAATGGCAACCCCAAAGTTGGTCGTCTGGATCTCAAACTTCAATGGGTCGTAACCGTGGCCGATCTTGAAGTACTGCTGCAACAGACCGGCTCTCAAGGTCAAGACTCCGGTGAGGATGTCATAGTGGTGGCTGGTGATGGGCAAGCTGAGTCCAATCACATTGCCACCACCGTAGCCAGCGACAAAGAAAGTCTGCGGCTTAGATAAGGCTGCCACCTTGATGGCCGAAGTGCTTGACACAAGGTTCACAGTTTGGCGGATGTCAAAGTCAAGCAAGGAATCGTGCACCCAGAATGTGGAGTCGACACCCACAGTAATACAACCCTTACCGACAACTTCAGTGCTTTGCTTCCAAATCTGTTTTGACAAGCAAATTTGCCCATCGTTGGTAATACGGCCACCAAGCCCACCCAAAGTAGCGAAGCTGTCGGTAACAGCGCTCGACGAAAGACTTACCAAGGCACCAGGCTTGTTGATCCATCTGTCAGCTTGCAAGATGTACTTTGTCCCACCGACAGTTCCTGAAGAGGAGTAAAAGAGACTTCCCGAGTTCTCGAAGTACTTGAAATTCAAGTTGTAAATGGGTGGAAACAACGAGTTTTCGGAGCTGAAAACAATCTTACCTGAGTTACGAATCTTGTGAAGAGAGTCGAGGAAGGAGATGTCAAGATTGCGGTGCCCATGGTTCTCGCTGATGTAAAACTCTCCATCAATGTTGAGATCCCCGACAAACTTACTGATGTAATTGTCGATAATAGACCAGAAGACACCCTCGGCGACATTGACATCCTTGTGAAAGACAACGTTACCTTTTGTGACCGTGTTCTCAGTGATTGTTTGAGCGGAAATCGCCAGGGCGAGGAGCGCGGTTGAAGCAAACTCTTGCAATCTCATGATCAACCTGCTTTCTGGTGAACTGAAAGATGTAAAGGCAGGGAACTCGCTCTATCTTATAGCTGGCCAAATTCAGGGACATGCGAAGTCTGTTGATGGCACCAACGCCAGACTTTGGTGTATGAGCATATTTGGGTCCGCCTCAATTCTGAGTTCATACCAACATCGCTCAATGAAAAGCTGCAGCCGTCTACAACGGGAAATACAAGTGCCCAAAAGAGCTCTCCCTGAGATGCAACAAACCACGCGAGTGTGAGCGCGATCGGATCAACAACGACAGCGTTGTGCATGACAACAATACGAGGAGGCTATAAGCCAATGAACGGGCCCATGAGATGCACAGCAACTACCGTAATGGCCTGCAGCGTCTTCTAGATTGACGTGCATGTGGCCTAATACTTGCATCGTTACGAGCTTCACGATATTTTGTTACGCGACCAATGGGCAAAATAAGTTTACTATTCCACAGACCGAGGATGAAAGATATTGTCTGAAGAGGTACAAGCATCAAGGCCAATCATGATCAAAGTCCTTGATGAAAGTTATTGGATTTATCTAAAGAACGACAGCGTGAGAAACTTGGGCGAGTACACAGCTTGTAGTTAATTACCCCAACACCACAAACATCACGATATTAATTCGTGGCGCTTAAAGCTGGAAAGATTTATGATGCTCTGACCGTCGCTGTGATGCACTGAATGCACCAGTTCTTCCCGAGGCCAAAGTTGGTTCGCGCCGCAGGCTCGCAACACGCCTAAAAATATTCAATCTAATTCGTGCGCGTAATCTACGCCGATGATATCTGGCGAATATACTTTCATTTTCAAACAGTGGGATACGAAATGAACTTAGAATGATATCAATGAAGTATTCAAGACGTCGCTATCGTTTTGTACTCTTGGAAATGATCTCTTGAATATCTATGGCGCTTACTCTGTTTCAATGGCAAAGACTTTTCTTTGCGCATGCACTGCTGGTATTGCGTGAGCTCGAAAACGATGAATGATTCTCAAAAGTATGCACGCTCGAGCTTAAGGTTGACATTCAACCATATCATAACATGCAGCGACGGTGGAGCTTTTGCATAGAAATGCGAAGCGATTGAAATTAGACGAGGCTTTAGCCAGAAGCTAGCATTGTAATATACGAATAAGCTATTGTGCTATTGGTTGATTGCGTGAATTTCAACTCCCAAATCTAAATCACCGAGCTCAGCGGTCAGTTCATTGCGCCAACTCTTTGTCCGGGAGACATTCATATCGATTTGCAGTCACAAAGTCGCGCAACATTCGACGAGTTTTATTTTTCAACATGTATCGTTCTCCTGCACGTTTAGTCGATCACTAAAATTAGGCTATTCTTTTTATTTTCGGCTAAGCGGCAATTTCGAACAGAGCGCCATTAGTGGCTCCATTTGTGCAGCTACTTACTGGAAGCTCATAGCTATCATGGACTATGCTCTTGTGCTTGTAAGTTCAATATGAAGAGAGATCCTTCTTCAAGCCTTATGTACTTGTGTGTAACAACTAGCAGTGGCATGCACATGAATGCAGGTGCAAAATATTTTAGTTGCAAGCATGCACCATCGTCACCTCACTTTCACGTGTCAATATTTTTCGGATATGCAACACATAAGAGTTATGATTGTCAAAGCGTATTGTCGTTCCAAACTATGGGATGTGAGAAGCTATCTGCCCTTCCCTTATCCATTTTCGCAGTATCGCATCATTGTTTTCGATCTTCGCGTGTTGAACAACTACACATACCGGTTTCTCACAGTCATAGAATATGCGAGGTTTACGTGAAGCTATGACGATATGCACTCTCAAATAAGCTTAAGCTTTTCAGGTTGCCACTTCAGTTTGAAATTATCTGTGCATGAATCGGAATGCATGGTGAGGAAAGGCAAGTGCATGAACATGAATGCAAGGCGAGTATAGGCAAGTGCATGAAGATTAACACACTTACTCATTGGCCAGCCCTTTACTTAAAATCATTTACCTGTGTTAACTTTAGCGTTCTCTCTCTACGGATTAATCATCGCGTTGGGATTTCTCATCGAACCGTCGAGCTCGGTGTCGCCACAGATACTCAACTGAAGTTCACGAGACTCACTCATGAAATATTAGGTGGCTGCTTCTGTCTTCATGCGAAGCTACACTAAGGTGCGAACACAATCAAACCCAAGAATATCTTGCATCATCGCCTTGTGAAGGCTTTTGCAAAGTCAAATACGAACTTTCAGTTTCGCATTGTCCCTATCGCCTTGCATCCTCAACGCAACAACCTTCCTCAAATGAGGGGTGCTAGACGCGGTCGAAGTAGCAATCTAATGACCGTGTTTCAACTATTTGTAAATAGAGCTGACATTTATTGGTCAAGGGTTCTTGAGAATGACTCCGCTCATAATGTTGGAAATCCGAAGTAATAAACTTTTATTACAGAGGGACTAATCGAAATATGCGGGATCCTTGAATGATCGCTGATGATGTTCATGTGAGTGAAATCACATACTTCTCCGTTTTAGCACCAACAACCTCCAAATCCTGAAGACCGTGATTGATGGAGTCAAGGGTGCCTTCATACAACTTGAATCTCGCAGGGGCAAGCCTCCTCGAGTTTAGGTAATCTGAAGTCACAGCAACAACTTTGCTCCCAAAGTCAATGTCCTCGTGGAACTTTTTGATAACAACTCCTTCAACTTGAACTGAAGCTGGCACTATCTTGGGGATACCAACGATGCCAGCAAACTTAGTTATGTGAGTCTTTGCACTCACAAGGTCGAAGACAACCTGAGACGTTTCTTTAGATATGCAATCGACCGCAAAGTCAATACGATCCGGCAAGCGTTGCGCGATCTCATCGGTGGGCAAGTACCGGTCAATGATTGTGTGTGCACCCAAACTGCTCAAATACTCTATGTGATCAATGCTAGCGATTGACACAACCTGTAATCCGATCAACTTGGCCAACTGTGTAAGATAAATGCCTACTACAGTCCCGCCGCCCCAGATCAAAAGTGTTTGGGGGTCGTTGTTGACGTTTGGGTCGGTAATCGGGGTTGAGGTCAATGGAAACTTGAAACTGTCATAGATAATCACAGACGCCGTGACCAACCCCACTCCTAAAGTTGCCCCATCCTGGTGCGTGAGAAAGTCAGGCAACTTCCACACGAGTCTCGAGTCAATGGCGGTGTACTCCTGGAATGTACTTGTTCTGTTGTCCCTGTAACTGGTGCTGCTAATGACAACGTTGTCGGCCTCGCTAATGTTGGCTGCGACACGTGACCCCTTCTTGATGACGATGCCACTGCTTTCGCGGCCATTAATCCAGGGAAAGCTATAAACTCCAAATCTATATTTTTTAGCCTTCCAGTCAATGGGGTTCAAGCCCACCGCCTTGTTTTTGACTAGTATCTCGTGGTCATTCAAATCAGGAATTGGTATAGTTCCAAGGCTCAAGGGTGCATCAAATGAGGTAATCAACAACGCCACTTGTTTGCTGGTGGTTGGTGCTTCTGTCTCGTTCTCCACGTCGCCTTCTTCAACGACTGACACCGACAGAGTGTCCTTGAAAGTGGACAATCTGTTGTCGCTACGAAGTATAATGTCGTGGACTGAGATCATCTTGATAGTGGCGCAGGGGGAGAGAATTCGCCAATCTGTAAGATTCTGCTCTACTTAACATAGCTGCAAAACTGGGGCTTCGGAGGGTTGCGCTATCGATTGTCCGGTGCCACCTCGAAATCGATGCACATGGGCACGCTGATTTGATCGGATCGTTTGGCACTCACTAATTGAATACCCACGGGCACCGACTATTCTGTGTATATTGCGTCATCCTACTCGCCGCTCGTTTCACATTTGAAATTGTTGCAAATCGCGTGCAATCGTTCAATGTGAGGATGCACCTTTATTTTTTCTTTTTGCAGCCACATGTCGTGGGCCGAGAGTTCTTGAAAATCCAATCAAAGAACGGCGCTAGCGCGACATCACCCGAACAATGCAACTTGTGAGTCGACCCGAAAACTGTGGCGGTACCGATCGGGTGCGTCCTCCCAAGCACCTTCATCTTCTTCGAATTTGCTCAGTATAAAGTAGCTATAGTGCTGTACTCTGAACGTAGCCAGATACTTTCCAAGATTACCACAGACAAAATCGAAACCGTTGGCGTTGTGGGTGCCGGCCCTGGCGGGTTGGCTGCACTTTACGAATTTCTTCATCTTGACAAGAATGGCCGGTCCACTGTGGGCGCCAGCCCCGCGGCCGATCCGCGTTTCCAGGTGACCGTTTTCGAGCAGAAATCTAAGGCTGGTGGGATATGGGCTCCGTCCCAGGAGTCAGACTTGGCATTCCCGCCACGCGAGATCTTGAAGGAGCAAGACGAGTATGGGTACCTGGATCCGGACGTGATTCATCCACAGCAGCCCATCCCCGAGGCTGCGACCGACGCCACGTTTAAGGCGCCCTATGTAGTGGAGGGGACGCCGCTCCTGGACCAGTTAGAGTGGAAGCGTAGTGGGGTATTCAATGACCTCTTCACCAATATCCCCTCCAGGTTTACCCGCTTCCTGTACATGCCCAACGAGGACCGGTACCACGACAAGGGCAGAAAGATATACCCCTTTCTCACGCAGGGCGAATTGCTGAAGCGGTTCGAGGAGTTTATCGCCAACGAAGGGTTGGCGCCGTACATCCGCTTCAACCTGCGCGTCGAGGCTGTCGCCAAGGATGCGCGCACCAACAAGTGGATTGTCACCGTAAGGCAGACTGTGCGCGGGCCCACCAAGATCGAGGAGCATTGGTACACGCAACAGTTTGACGCGGTGGTGATTGCCAATGGCCACTACACGGTCCCCAGTTTCCCGCGCATCGCCGGGTTAGCAGACTACAATCGCCGCCACCCGGGCACGTTGATCCACGCAAAGGCGTACCGCGACCCCTCGATTTTCGCCAAAAAAAAGGTGTTGGTTGTCGGCGGGTCTATCAGCACCGTCAATTTGCTACAATACGTCTACCCGGTGGCTAAGCGCACCGTGCTCTCCAAGAGGGGCCCGCACTTGGTGTTCCCATGGATCAACAAAGCGTTGCAGGCGGAGGGCATCGTCCAAAAACCCACCATCACCGAGGTGGTTGGAGACGAGTTTAGGTTTTCTGACGGCAGCGTTGAGTCCGGTTTCGACATTGTCTTGTTTACCACGGGGTACCACTACCACTACCCCTTTTTGAAGAACTACTTGGACGTAGTGGACCCGTCCAACTTGAGCCGCGTGGCTGGGTTGTACCGCGACACCTTTGCCATCGAGGACCCCACGTTGGCCATCACCGGCGTCGCCATCCTGGGGGTCAACTTCCATCTGATTGAGGCCAGCGCTGCCGCCATCGCCGGGGTGTGGTCCGGTTTTGGCAAGTCCCCCTTGCCGTCCAAGGAGCAGCAGCGTCAGTGGTCTGACTACAAGGTGGCCACCGTGGGCAACAACTTGTTCTACCACTACTATGTGCACAACCAGATCAAGGAGGAGTTCATCGACCCCTTGTATGAGTACGCGCCCGCCGGGCGCTACAACCCGATTGAGGCAGACTGGGAGCACATTGGGGAAATCAGTGAGAGTATGGCCTATTTGGAAAGACTCTACTATGGCTTGAAAGAGGGGCGATTGAGCATCGAGGATACGGTGTGAGCCGCGCGCGCCACAGTAATACAACCAGAGCGGACTGCACGTGTAGACAAGGGAGTAGGGGCGCTTCTTTTTTTCGTTTGTGGGGCAACGGAATAACAGCCGTCTATGGAGTCTATCAACTTCCATGTCCAGGTGCGGCAGACGCAGTTTGCGATCCCCAGCGAGCTTCTCAGGCGTAACTTCAGGCTGGTGCAGCGGGCGGTTGAGAAGCAGAAGAAGCAGCTCGCGGAGGACATCGCCAAGATCCGGCAGCTGCTGGCACTGCCGCAGGCCAAGTTACAGATGGTGCGTCGGGCCATTGCGCACGCCGAGCTGCTTGAGCAACGCCTCGCGCACTTGTTGGCCAGCGACGCCGACTACCGCGCCCGCATAGCCTCGCGCAACCGCCACTTGCAGCAGTTGGCCCAGTTCGGCGTCGAGGACGACGGCAGCCCCACGGGCGCCAAGCTCGACTTGAACAGCGAGGCCCTCATCAGGTGGTACAAGGACGAGACCAACCTCCTTGTTGTCGACTACCTCATCCGCGCCGGCGCCTCGCCCAACCGTGGGCTACAGCTCTTGCAGGAACTCTGCCGCAAGTCGCCGCACTTGGCGCGCTTGATCGACGCCGACGTGTTTGCCGAGTTTAGCCGCGTCCACGCCTCTATCGCCACCGAACACACCCTTGGGGCGGTAACCACGTGGTTCAACGACAACAAGCAGTCTCTCCGCAAACTCAGCTCCAACCTCGAGTTTGAAATCCGGTACTGCCAGTTGTTGTCCTTGATTGAGCGCAACGAGGTAGCCGAGGCCATCAAGTATTCGCAGCAAAATTTGTCCTCATACGGCAACCGCGACAACTACGGCGCCGACGACGGCGACCACCACGCCGCCAACTTGGACAAGTTGAAGCGCATCGGCGGGCTCTTGCTCTACCTCTCCATCAACGAGTCCGACAGCTTCCTGTCGCACTTGGTGGTCAACTCGCACGCCTACAAGGAGCACGCGGCGCTCCTCTCGCACGGCCGCTGGGAGGCGTTGGCCGCGTGCTTTTTGGACTGCTTCACGCGATTGTACGGCGTGTCGCGGCACTACCCTCTCTTTGTCTACTTGTCAGCGGGCCTTTCAAGCTTGAAAACAAAGAGCTGCTATTGCAACCGCGACAACACCATATTTGCTACACAGCTGGAGGCGACCCACCTACAAGGATTGCCGCCCACCAGCAAGCAGTTGCGCGGGCCAAACCAGTACTACCGCCTTCTCGGAAAGGTCAACGACTGCCCCGTGTGCTCGCCAGAGCTAAACCAGTTAAGCGCTCACTTGCCCTACGCCCAACTCATTACCCGCATCTTCAACAACCCGTTCAAGCTTCCCAACGGCAACATCTACCCGTTCGACAAGTTGCTACAGATAAATCTGGTGCCTCAAGGCGATGACTTTTTGCTCAGAGCCGGCAAGATAAGGGATCCGCTCACAAAGGAAATCTTCAACGTGGACGACTGCATACGAGTGTACCCGGCATAGTGTCAGGCTACGGGCCGGTTTTCTGTTTCCTTTTCTCATTAGTACTATTTAGCTCATGCAATCTTTGCGAGATAATCCTTCATTGAAATGGTGGTGAAGCCATCTGCCGGAAGCTGTGAAGACAGCAAAGTTGTGTTTGACCGCAAGGCGGCGTCGGGCGGGGCTTGCTCCGCGACCGATGCGGGCTTTGAAAAGGAAAAGCCCCTAAATTGCGGCGGCAGTTGGCAAGCGTCGCCTGCGTCCTCCTCGCCCTGGTCATCAGGCGGGACCATGCCCTCAGCTCCACGCTCATTGTCGAGCATGTCGGCAAACGAGTAAAAGTTAATGGTGGGGCAGTTGGGATTGTGCGAGGCAAGCGACACGCTCGAGCGCCCCGACAGCGGATGGCTGTTGTGGCTGTGGCTATTGAAGTGCTGCGGCGGACGGGGGTTTGTGGGCGACATTGAGCTCAAAAGCGACTTGCTTATGGACAGCCTCGAGCGCGACCGCGACCGCGGTCTGAGCTTGCTGCTGCTGCTGCTGTTGCTGTTGTGATGGGGGTGCGGAGTCTGGTTGATGGTGAGACTCAGCTTCAGGTGCTCGTGCAGGTTGCTGGCGGCGAACTCCATTTGCGAGTCCGAATCTTGGTCGGTTGGGTAGTCGCCGTCCTCCTCCTCGCAGCAGCACACGATGTTGACCTTGTTGAGGTCAACGTGCGGGTTGGAAAGAATCTCTGTGGTGGTATCCAACACGGGCGCAACGTAATCTTCGGTACTGTGGTGGTCAGGGATGGCGTAGCTGCAGTTGGAGTGCTGCGAGCAGTTAGACAACGTTCGAGCGAGCTTCTGGCGCGATGACGGAGGGAGAGACAGCATGCTGCACGAGAGCGAGCGTTCGAATATGCCTTCGCTCGGCGGCGACGACATGGACTTGGATCTGTGCGCGTGGTCCATTATTGGTCGACTGTGGCTGCGACGCGAAATGCAGAGGGACGAGGTATGACTTGGATTGTGACTAGCTGTAGTCAACACGGCTGCGGATTTACTGAATAGATATGACGTTGTGAATGCTGTTGTCCGGCAGAAAGGGGAGCAATTGTCGTAGATGATGGCAGCGGCGTCACTTTTATGCGCTCAAAATTATTTTGTACATTACTTCCAGAAAAAAAAATAAAGCGAGACCGACAAAAATGGTACTCAATAAGCGAACAAAAAAGGTCATCGGTCAGCAATTACGTGAGCAGCCACGGCGTAAGGGTGACTTTTTGCAAGGGTGAATTTAGTTTGTAGAGATATCTTAGTGCCCGCTTCACCGCAAATGGATCAGGACGGGTGGCTTGTACAAACGGCGGGTCAGAGAGCAATTGATGACCCCAACGGGAACATCTTCCTTTTAATCATTTTCAGGCATGGAAGGACGCGGCCAGCTCTTTGTGTATCATTCTCGATTTGGATTGTGCCTGAAAAAAACTGATAACGTGGGGGCGGAGGGTGCATCAAGCATCAAGCTTTGGCTTATCACACCTGCAGCATAGTTGGAACAGGTTGCATTGGTGAGGCCACATTTCAATCACATCTGTTTCAAGCGCGTTTGATGGCAGCGATTGATAACGCTTCACCCAACGACGAGGCTGAAATTGTTGATGCGCCGAAAAAAGATTGCACGGCGTGAAAAAATATTCTGCGCGAGCCTTTGTAGCGTGATTTTTTGGTCCACCAAAGGGTTGAAAATCACGAGACGTGTGGCTCGGTGAGGCCGGATCCCGCATTACTGCTCAGCCACTAGCGCTTGTCGTTGGTCCACAATGTATCCATGCGCTTTAATTGGCTAAAAACTGTGTGTTCGCTGGATGAATTGTTGTTACGGGTGATTTTGGGCGGGGCTGACGGCAGATGACCTGCCCCGTGAGGAGAATGTCCACGCGCCTAAAAAAACATAGAGAGGGGAGGAAAAAAAGGCCGTGCGCCGCTATGGGGCAGAAGACTCGGATGCAAACATGCGTCGAGGCTTCTGCTTTCGGACCGCGGAATGAATGCGGGAGGCCTACGAGGAGTTATTGGGGATGTAAATATTGATGAGGTCCTCAGACACCCACTCGACTTCCAGAGCCGACTGGTTGCTAAGGGCCCGTGTCTCCATGCAGGACTTGGCAAAAATGGCATGCGCCACAAGGAAGGTAAGGCGAGATATGGGGCGCACGTCACGTAAGTTTTATAACTGTACAAAAATTCACCTTGAAGCGTTCTGACGTCAGATTTGATCTAAGGCCTAATCAAAACACAGGAACTCATACAGTCTTACATCGATCTGAACCTAAACCTTATGGGTGTAAACCAAAATGATGGCTAAGGACACTGTGGAACTCAATGCACAATCGTAGTGGAAGATGTCAGCTTCTCCCGGACAGCAACAACTGCAACTGGGTGACCCAGTTTCTGGCTGGTATGCCCCACTTGGTCAGTGGCTAGCCAAGGCTGCCCCGGTTTTATGCACCCGCGTCGGCGCACCTGGCGAAAAAAAAATACCACTGCTCAACAGCACTAATACTGTAAGGCATGCCCGTCAACGCGACGATGTTTGACGAGTTGCCCCTCGCGGAGCAGGTTGCCTGTTACGTCGCCTACGCAATGTATGATCCCGCTCGCGTCTACTTCAGATTTGTTTCTGCGAGCACGTTGCCGTTGACTATTTTACTCGCGTTAGCGGTGGCGTGCGTCGTGATTGGGTCGTTTGCGACCGTGGCGATGCCCCAGAACGCATTAGACCCCAACGAAGACGCTGAGAACCCCAAATGGGACCCTTCTGACCGCGACCACTCCACCTACTTGCGGAGCACGATACTGGACTTGGAGGTTTTGCAGATGGACCGCATATCGTTGAAATATACCGTGTTGGTACCGGTGTTGGCGGCGTCGGTCTTGTGCACCATATACTACGTCATACAGCACTACCTGCTAGCAGTGATTTTGCGCTACCTCCAGTACTACGTCGGCGTTGTATCAGTGCCGGCAACCTATCTGACATTCGATTACTTAACGGTGGCCCTCCGCCGCAAGCTCCTGTATTACACGGGAAGGGACCTCTCTTCGGCGTCGCGGTTCCGGCTCACCATCTCGCAGGATCCCAAGCACCACACATACCCATTGGGCCCACTAGAGCTGACTACAATCGAGGGCAATCCCATTTTCTTACTGTCCACCACCAAGGAGAGGTCAGACTTGAAAACGCTCAAGAGACACTATCGGCAACATGGTATTCGCTTTTTGCCTTTGAGCCACATTGACAGCGCCAACCAAAAATACAATTATGTCTTCGATTATGCAAACATATCGTCCGCCATTGCCAGTGTGACCGTGTGTGGCTTGATCTACAAGTATAGCACACCCTCCAACTGGATCCTCTCTAACGTTTTGGGCGTGAACTTTGCAATTTTCGGGATCCAGAATTTAAGGCTATCAAACTTCAAGATTGCAGTGCTACTTTTGGTGGGGCTTTTCATATACGATATCTATTTCGTGTTCAAAACAGACATTATGGTCACTGTGGCCAATGGGTTGGAGGCTCCTATCAAGTTGGCAGTGCCGAGACAACCCGACTATTTTAGAAACAATCGGCATGGGTTCGAGAGCTCTTTGTGGGCTCTTTTGGACCTCGTGAGCAACACCAGTGCCAGTTCGTTGGCCAAATTGCCCACGGTGATCTTGGGGTTGGGTGACATTGTTGTGCCCGGCTCATATGTGGCGTTGTGCTTGCGGTTTGATTTGTACAAGCACCATCAGGGCCCTAAGCGGTTTGCCTTCCACCATCTTAATCCATACAGCAAGGTGTACTTTTGGACGTCTTTGTTTGGGTATGCATTGGGCTTAGTCATAACTGTTGTTGTTCTACAATGGTTCGGAACGGGCCAGCCCGCATTGTTGTACATTGTCCCATGCGTGTTGAGTAGTGTCTTGGTTATGGGGGCGATAAGAGGCGATATTATTCAGTTGTGGAGCTACACAGAGGAGATTCCAGGCGTACCCGCCGCAAGGGATAGCGAGGAGGCGGAAGATGTCCAGGTTCCGGCTTTTGCCGCATTCGAGTACAGCGACGACGAGAAAGATATTTCCTTTGACGCCGACGACATCGACAGTGACGAAGATATTGATATGATCTCGGAAAACTTGGATCTGAGCCACGACGACGAGACAGACTTAGATGCCTTCGTCAACACACGTATCTATCTGATGCAATCGGATTCGGATGACGATACGTTCCTCATTGAGTCAGAAAGCGAGCTGGACGAAGAAATCGACTCCTTTTCTAATGACGTGTACCTGGTGTCGCAGACCGAGATCGCAATATTACACAGAGATAAGAAGAATGAGCCACGAGTGTGGTACGAAGACTAATGCCGGTGAGATAATGTTTTAGATGATACGAACCGCGACAGAGCGCGCCACATGACCGGATGCAGATGACGAATGTTGCTCGTCATACCGCACTATCTTGAGCAAATTTTTGTCGCCGAAGCTCGATAGAAGACATGCACGAACAGAAAAACATAAACAAAGGAAAGGGGTATTAGCGTGGCTCGCGATAGCACCAGCGTGCCTTGTTTAGCGTGGTGCACCGAAACACACGTCGATAGCTGGCTTGCTGCCTTGATTGTTGCGGAAGGCAATTTCTCGGCAGCAACTGTCCAGAGGCTACGCAGGGGCACTATCACGTTATATTCGTTTCCTGCACGTGTCTGTCTTTCCCAAATGGGAATCACGCTGGCGCCAACGCGCACAACCTCCGCAAGTCAAAGATTAGAGACTGAGGTTTGCCGCCGTAGTTTTTTTTTTTTTTTCTTTTATCATGCATAAGAAAACATTTGAGCGATAAGTCGTATTCGATGTCCGCACGCGCGCGTGGAGAAGACCGTTACGGTTATCATGCCTGCATATGCACGCTAGCGCAATTCTTTGGAAAGCTATGGCGGCGCATACGCCCCATAGAGAATTCTATACTAAACTGATCATTTCTTATAAAGGCGTTTATGTATCCTGAGATACCTAACGCCACGATAATCGTACAACCCCACTTTTCAATCAAGTGCGCCCAACATTTACAGGAGGCGTTTGGTGATGTACTGAACCCCACTACACTCGCCATCTTGAAAGTTGCAACCAGAGGCCACGCTACCCGCTTCAGGCGACCATGAGTCTAGCGCGCAAGAGACTAGATGAGATCTTAGCTACATCTATCGAAGATATCGAGAACATGTTTTGCTGGAAAATCGACGCTCGCACCGTAAATTGTCCACGCGGAGCCAAACAAGACACCCCAGCGGGAGCCGCACAACGCGCACCGGCGATTTTGAACATCGCCGCGACAGCGAGTGGCAAGCGCAAGCGACGGAAGCTTCTGGCTAAGGAGTCTGCCTCGTGTTTCTCTGCAGCGTCCTCGTCCACCATTACGTCAGCATCAACACTGGCCGCCGTCGATATCAAGGTACGGCAACCCAGCCAATCGCCCAGTCATTTTGTTATAGAGATGACTGAAGTGGTCAACGACGATGACGACTTTCAAACGGTGCCCAGTATCGATATGATTGATGTATTCATCAGGCAGGGCCGCGCGCCGCGCGCAGATACGTAAGAAAATTCCACATTCCGATTTGGTAGCAGGCTATGAACTCAACAATATACAAACTCTTCAGCAGCGCAGCGGCAGTAGTGGGCGAACGTGTCTTCAGTAATCACCGGCTTTGTGTAGATGAGATCATTTCTTTGGGGTTATCGGTGTGGTTTCAATTCTTTCTTTTTGTGGTGATGCGCATTAGCATCTTATCACGCTTTGATAGCGTTTATCTTTTTTTTGGATTCTGCGCACTCAACTGCTATCTTTGAAATCGACAACGCCACAATAGCTACGACGTGACAGGCTGCAGCGCCTTGCATGCAATCGGTGAAACTGTGCTTGTTTTGTGGGACTGGCATGGCGGGTATTTGTTCCGAGAGTCGGACGTAATGTTGCGCTTTATCGTTATCTGACACTCAATCTCATGGGCAGCGCAAACGGCAGCAAACAGCCGCACCAAATAATCCGAGCGCCCTCGCAAATGTCGTAGACGGTTGTCAGAACCCGCCAGAGGAGACATTGTCGCGAGACATCGCTGCTGGCTCAAATTGGCAATGGCCGAATATCCCTCGCTACATAGGGCGAGCACATTCAGTATAGCTCGGATCGATTAGCGTCAATCGGGTGACGCGCGCGTTGGCTGTGCATCTATATTTGGACAATCTAATCGAATATTCCGTTGTTCGGGCGCAGTGAACGCGCAGGCACATCAGGACACCATAGCAAAATATATTGAGGGTAGTTTTAGCAAAGTTGAGGCGTAAATCGGCAACTGAAAGCCTGGGTCAAGTAGACACCGACATCGGCTCGTCACACCTTGGTTGGCCATCTCGCCCACTTCCTTCCACTCCCACGTCGCACGTGACCCGTCCTCCACACAGCGCGCTTGACATCGGTGACGAAAAAAGAGTGCGAACAAAACGCCCACGCCGATAAGTGATGGTGTTGGCAGATTTGGGCTCGCGCCTCCGCGGCGCGTTGTCGAGCGTGGAGTCCGGCAGCGAACAGGAGGTGCAGCTTCTCATCAAGAACCTCTGCACCGCGCTCTTGGAGTCCGACGTCAACGTCAAGTTGGTGGCGCGGTTGCGCGAAAACATCAAGGCCAAGGTGGCGCACGATATTAGCGCCGACGAAAACACCGCCAACAAGCGCAAAAAGCTCCAGAAAATCGTCTACGACGAGCTCTGCGGTCTCGTCGACTCGCACGAGGAGCCACCCAAGCCCAAGAAGTTGAGCGGCCAACTGGGCGCCGCAAAGACGTTGCGCGGCAAACGGGCCACAAAGGTCACCGCCGAGCTGCACGTGATCATGTTTGTTGGGTTGCAGGGCGCCGGCAAAACGACCTCATGCACCAAATTGGCGCTGTACTACAAGAAGCGCGGCTACAAGATCGGCTTGGTGTGTGCCGACACCTTCCGGGCCGGGGCGTTTGACCAGCTCAAGCAGAACGCCATCAAGGCACAGATCCCCTACTACGGGTCGTACACCGAGCACGACCCGGTCAAGGTGGCCAAGGAGGGGGTGTCCAAGTTCAAGAAGGAGCGCTTCGACATCATCATTGTCGACACCTCGGGCCGCCACAAGCAGGAGCAGCTGCTCTTTGACGAGATGGTGCAAATTGGCGACGCGGTGCACCCGCTGCAAACCATCTTAGTGATGGACGGCTCGATCGGGCAGGCGGCGGAGGTGCAGGCGCGGGCGTTCAAGGAGAGCGCCAACTTTGGCTCCATCATCTTGACCAAGATGGACGGCCACGCCCGCGGCGGCGGGGCCATCTCGGCGGTGGCTGCCACCAAGACGCCGATCGTCTTTATCGGTACCGGCGAGCACGTGGGCGACTTTGAGGCGTTCAAGCCGACAACCTTCATTCTGAAGTTGTTGGGCATCGGCGACATCCAGTCGTTGATTGAGCACGTGCAGTCGCTCAACCTCCAGGACGACGAGTCCCACAAGCAAACCATCGAGAACTTCAAGGAGGGCAAGTTCACGTTGCGGGACTTCCAGATCCAGATGAACAACTTTCTAAAGATGGGCCCCTTGACCAACATCGCCTCAATGATCCCCGGAATGTCAGGCATCATGGAGCAGGTGGGCGAGGAGGAGACGTCGAAGAAAATTAAGAATATGATCTACATCATGGACTCGATGACCGTGGCGGAGCTCGACAGCGATGGACGGTGCTTCACCGACGAGCCCTCGCGGATCCTCCGTGTGGCGCGCGGGCTGGGGTGCCTGGCGGTGGAGGTGGAGATGGTGTTGCAGCAGCAGCGCATGATGAGCGCCATGGCCCAGGGTGCCAAGAACATGGCGCCCGGCGCGGTGCCCGGCGCGCCCAGGCTCCCCGGCGCCGCCGCCAGCAGCGCCGGGATGCAGCGCATGATGCAGCAGGCGCAGCTGAACCCCAACTTCATGCAGCAAGCGATGAGCATGTTTGGCGGCGGCGGCGGCATGCCCGACATGAGCGCAATGATGCAGAACCCCGGAATGATGCAGCAGGCACAGCAGATGATGCAGAACCCCGGGATGATGCAGCAGGCGCAGCAGATGATGCAAAACCCCGGGATGATGCAGCAGATGATGAGGCAGTTTGGGGGCGGAATGTAAAAAAAAAAAGGAATATGTCATTAGTGGGTCAAGTAGCACTCGCCCTCGAGGTACTGGATGATGTCGCGGTGTTGCGGGTTGCGCGCGCTCAAGCCGAGCTCGGCCCAGGTGGCGCAGGCCAGCTGCGCCGTCGCGGCGTCGTGCATCTCGTGGAATAAACTGGCGACCGACCGCTTGAAGTCGCAGAGCAAGTAGAAGGCGGCGCCGCGGCGGTCGTGCCGCACCCCCTGGCCCAAGAGGCGCATCCTGCCGGCGTGGAAGAGCGCCTCGTACTGCTGCAACACCCGCACCACCTTGGCGATATCGTTGACGCCAGCGTCGCCGCTGGCGAGGCGGGCATAGCCGTTCTGGAAGTGCAACTTCAACTCGCGGTACTCCAGCACGCGCGCCAACAAGGGGCTGTAGTATATCTTGGCCATCGCCAACAACGCCATCTCGAGCGCGAAGCGGTACTGCACCGCCACCGCCACGACGCGGCGCCCAAAAAACTCCTTGTTGAACAACTCGACGATGCGGTAGCAGCACCGCAACGCCTTGTACACGTAGGCGCGGTACTCGCGCGCACTCAAGTTGAGCTCGGTCTTGTAGGCGTCCAAGGGCGCAAACGCAAACAAGTACAACTGCAACCGCGTGTACTCGAGGGTCAACCGGAACAAGAGGCAGTCGGGGGACGCCGCCAAGGCGCCGTCCATGTCGCTCAAGACGCGCTCAAAAACGCCAATGTCGATGAAGCGCTTGGTGCGGTTGATCTGGTAGAGGCGCGTCACCAGGTTGTCCAGGCTCTCAAAGTGGCGGCAGAGCTTCAGCTGGAGGCCCAGAAGCTTGAGCACGGTGTCGATGTACTGGTCGTCGCGGTCGGAGAAGGTGGTGGCGCCGCGGGCGCCGCCGGCGCACGCGCGCGCGAGGATGTAGTCGTCCTGGTGGTGCTGCGGGTACCCGAGCCACGTGAGCCAAAAGTGCAGCGCGATGGCGCTGTACTTGTAGATGCGCTCGCGCGTGGCGCGGTTGTTGTCCAGCGAGTATCGCAGGATGCCCACCTGGGTCTTGTGGCTGAACTCCTCGATGAAGTCCAGCTTGTGGAGCCCTAACTGCAACGCCAAGTTGTTGGTGAGCAGGAGGTACTTCATCGCCAACTCCGAGCTGTTGCCGCCGCGAGAGGGGAGCGGCCACGTGGTGAGGATCGCCAACGCCAAGAGCGTGTGCACCAGCCGCGGCGTGCTGTACCAGCACTTTTGCACCACCAACGCCTGCACCGCGCGCACCAACGCGTCGCTGCGTGCCGCTGTCAACAGCAGCACCGCCACGATGGCCCAGAAGAGGAGGTCGCTCTCCTGGTGCACCTGGGCGAGGTCAAAGAGGAACTGGCTGGGGAGGATGGGGATGTACTTGTGGAGCTGCGTGCGGTAGTTTTCAAAGAGGCGGCTGGCCTCGGGGGGCGTGAGGCGGATGTCGCCGAGGATAAAGGCCTCGGCGGCGCCGGGGTCAGCGGCGCCGGGGCCGAGGGCCTCCGGCGCCACCACGGGGATCTGAATCGTTGTGGTGGCGACCAACTTGCCGTGAGACATCGCGAGCGTCAGGCTGGAGGTGTGCTCGCGGTAGGGCGGAGGGGTGGGGGCCACCACGGGCGCAGCCGCGGGCGCAGCCGCGGGGGCACCCCGTGGCGCAGCGGCAGCGGGCGAGGCGGCGGCGGTGGGCGAAGCGGCGGCGGGCGCGCCGCTCGAGGCTGGCGCCGCCGGCCGCGGCGCCGGCGCCATCGCAGCCGCCACCAAAGCGGCCCTCCTCGCCACCATGTCCCCGAGCCGCAGCTTCAACCGCGCCACCTCCGCGCCGAGCAGCTCCACCACCTCGCTAGACCTCTGCGGCGGCGTGTGCACCACCTCAAACACACACGCGCGGGCGCGCCGGGCGCACGCGGTGCACGGCGCCGGCCGCGTCCGCGCGGCGTCGCACTTGGTCTTGTACTGGCGGCACCGCATGCAAGACTTGAGCACCTTGCTATACGGCTTGTCTCGCATGGCGAGAGTGCGCCCCCGCATCGTTTGCACCCATCTGCGTGGTCAGCAGGTTCGGGTGGCGGGTGATTGGCCGGCAGTATGCAGGAGATGCTTTGGGGACGGCGGCAGGCACGCGGTGGCGCCAGAGACGGGCGCGCGACGGGCGCGAACGGGCGCGCAACGGGGCGCAACGGGCGCAGCACCGCGACGCCGCCACGTTCCGCGCCGCGGCCCGCCCGTCAAAGTCCGATTATCGGGGTTGCGAAAAAAGGCCCAAAGCGGCATCGCATCGACATGGACAAGCGAACCCCGGCGCAGGCCACCGCGTTGCAGTTGCTTAACGTGGCGCACGCGAGCGCGCTCAGCCCGGCCGGCAAGCAGCACTTTGCCCAGTTCGAGGCGCACTGCCGCCAGAAGCTGATCACGTTGCCGGGGGACTACGGGTTGCAGCGCGCGTGCCAGCGGTGCGGCCTACTCTACGTTCCGGGGTTGACGTGCTCGATCCGGGTGCACTTTGGGCGCAAGCGCGCGGCGCGGCCCCCCGTAGGAGCGGGCGCGGCCGTCTCGGCCGCCAGTGCGCTGATCGCCCCGAAAGCGCAATCGCTGGCCGCCCTGGACCAACCGCTGACCGCCTCGAAGGCGCAATCGCTGCGGGCTCCAGGGGCCCCTCCTGGCGAGGCCACCCGCGGCGCCACCCCTAGCCGTCCCCGCTCCCTCGTCTACACCTGCCTCCAGTGCCATCACCACCAAGCGATCGCCTCCTTGCTCACTCCCGCCGCCCCCAGCGCCACTCCCCACGCCACCCCTCCCTTCGAGGCCACATGGCCCAAGCTGGCGCGCCCAGCTGCGGCGCGCGCCAAAAAGCGCCGCGCCACCCACAGCCTCGCCAGCATGCTCTCGTCAAAACGGGAGGCTACGCCCAAGTCGCTCGACTTGATGGACTTCATGAACATTCATTAGAGTAAGTACTCGGCGAAGGACGGCGGCGCGGGCTCGCCCTCGCGCGTGGCGCCGCGCTCGGCGCGGCGGTCCTCGCGCGCGCACGCTCGCACCCACCGCCGCCGCCGGAAGAACTCGTGCTTGCCGTGGGCGTCGCCGAGCTCCTCCGGTGTCAACACGTCGTAGACCCACTTCTCGTCGGTGTCGACGTGCACCACGTCGGAGATGTAGTTGCGCGCCACCCACTCGGACACGTCGAGGTCGAGTTTCCACCGGTCGCGGAACTCCCAGTCGACGGGCGGCTTGATGTCGGCGAGCTGCGTCGCGAGCGGGATGTGGTAGGAGGGCGCCGCGGCCTCGGCGTCGGACTCCAGCTCCGGCGGCGCCGGCGGCGCCTCCGGCGCCGGCTCGGGCTCCGCAAACAACCCCTCGCGTAACTTGCGGTGCGGATTGTTGACGCTGAAGAAGTCGGGGCTGAACCCCACCGCCTCCCACACGCGCCCGGCCAAGCGCTGGACCTCAAAGATCTCGGCCTCGCGCGCCTCGGGCGCCTCCGGCGGGCGGCGCGCCACGCCCGCGGCGCGCCGCACCCGCATCTCCCACAGCACCGCCCACAACCGCGTCTCCTCGTCGTGCGCCCACTCCAACACCTTGTTGCGCACCGCCGGGTGGAGCAACGCGGCGCCCGCCCAGAGCGCCGCCACCAACCCCAAGCGGATCGGCACGTGTGCCACCACCACCGGGAGCACACGCGGGAACACCGCCACCTGCCACGCCATCGCCGCCGCCACCGCCAAAAACACGAGCGACAGCACCTCCTCGTCGACAAAGTAGAGATAGTCACGTGTCACCCACGTGATCCAGTCGAACGCCACCACGTACACAAGCATGTAGTTCTGCAAGTCGGTCAAGTTGACGATGAACTCGCGCGAGAGCTCGGGCACAGGGTGCGGCACCGTGGGTCTGTCGACGCGCAGCAGCGCCGGCACGGGGTTGCGTGCCAAGTGCGCGACGCGCTCGGGGGCGTACACCGCCATGTAGTGCGGCACCATCACCGCGAACAAAACGTACGCGAGCGGCACCACCGTGAGCAACACGGGCCGCAAGATGAGGTGGGTCGCCGCGAGGAGGAGTGCGAGCGTGTACGCGGGGCTGCGCCACAGACAGAACCGCACCGCCGCGTCCAACGCGGCAAACACCGCCAGGAGCCGCTGCACCAACTGGATCGAGTTCTTGGTCATCACGTTGACCAGCAACGCCGGGCGCGTCTTCTGCATGCCCAAGCGCTCGTTGAGCGCGGTCTGGCCGCCCGAGGTGGAGGCGTTGACAGGAATCACCATCGCGAGCATCTTCTCCATGAGCTTGTCGGCGAGGACCGACTGGCGGGCGGCGGGAGCGCCGGCGGCGCCCACGACGCCCGCGGCGCCCGCGGCGCCCGCGGCAGCCACGGAGGCGCTCGCGTCGCTCTCGCGCCGGTCGGGCCAGAAGCTGTAGTCGCGGGAGCCGCGCTTGCCCTCCGTGCCATCCGTGCCGTCGCCATCCGCACCCGCGCCCCCCGTGCCTGTCGCTGTCGCTTCCTTCGGCCCCGTTCCCTTTGGCGCCGCTCCCTCTGGCGCCGCTCCCGGCACCTCCGTCGCTCCCTTCGCCCCTGGCCCCGGCCCCGCCTCCGGGCCTGGCCCCTCCTCTATCGTAAGAATGTTCTCTAGGAAGCTCGACACCAGGTTCATGCGTAGCCGATCTACAACTTTATTTTTCTGCGCGCCTTGGCTGTCGTAACGTCGTTATATTGGGTGTCACACGCGGCACTTCTTTGATGCGCTGTCGGCGCCCGGCGCCGCGCGCTTCGGTCGTATGCAGTTTAGCTGCAGCTTCAGCACCGGCTGCAACGGCTCCTCCTTCACCTCGAAGCTCGGCGCCGGGGTGAGCTCGGGGGTGGCGGCGAGGGTGGCGCGGTTGAACCCGAGCGCCTCCTCGAGCTCGCTGATCTCGTGCTTGATTTCTTGTTTTGTCTCTCTTTTCTTGGTGGGGGTCGCCGGCGGCGTGCCCAACGCCGCGGCGCCCATTGCCGCGGCGCCAATTGCCACTGTCACGCCCTTGGCACCCTTGGCGCCCTTGGTACCCTTTGTGGCGCCGGCCAGGATTGCCGCGCCCCTGCCGCCCGCCTTAGTAGCCGGGGCCGCCAACCGCTCCGAGTCGATCTCCTCCTGCGTCAAAAACAAGTCGGGGATCTCGCGCTTGAGCCCGCGCACAAACTCGTCGCAGTCGCTCAACACCTGGTAGTCGATCACCGCGCCCCACAGCGCCGCCACCGGCGTCTTGTTGACAAACACCGTCTTGCCGCCCTTGGCGTGGATCGACGCTGCGAGCGACCGCACCAACTTCTTGACCCCGTCGACTTTTAGCAGCGTGCCCATGATGAGCAACAAGTCGGGCCGCGCCCGCAAGTCCTGGTTCAACCCGCGCGCCAAGTGCTCCGCGTGGGGGTGGTTCTCGCCGTACAACACAATCAGCGGCCGCAACATGCCGATGGTGCCCGTGAGACGCTTGCCCAGGTACAACCGCTCCAAGTGCTTCTGGTGGCACGCCTGGCACTCGGGGTTCTCGCCGCGCTGCAAGAGGCGCTGGTACTCGCGCGTCCACCCACAGCTGGCGGGGCACAGCGTGCACAGCAACTGGTGGAGGTCGCCGTGCAACTGCACCACGTCGAGCTGGCGCCACTGCGCCGCGGCGTCCTCGAGCCCGGTGCGGAGCTCCAACCCGCGCTCCAACCCGTCGATGTTCTGGGTGTAGCACCGGAGCAACTTGCGCTTCTCCTTGAGCGTTTTGATGAAGCGGTGGGTCTCCGTCGGCCGCGCGCGCTTCGTCAGCGCGTACAAAGCCTCCATAAAGGTGCAAAACACCAGGAGCAGCGCCTCGTCGCGGAACAACAGGATGTCAAAGAGATCCTGGCCCCGCACCACCACCTTGGGGTGCTGCGCCTTCACCATGTCGTACAACCCGTCCAGCAGCCGGAAGTCGGGGATGCCAGCGTTGCACGAGATGCCGGCGCCGGTTAGCACCGCCAGCCGCTTCGCCTTGTAGATGTGTTTAGCCACCTCCGCAAACCGGATGGCGTCCTCCGCAGACGTGTTGGCGAGGTCGATCGTCTTCATGGTGGCCGCACAAGGGCGAGCGTCCGCCCTTTATCGTTTTTTTCGCGCCCACCACAAAGCGAAATGGGGGTGTTTTGATGAGGCCGGATTGGGAAGGCCGCACGCGGTAGCGGCGCCAGCCGCTGCCGCAGCCGCAGCCGCAGCCGCAGACGCTCCGAACCTGCCGCTGCCGCAGACGCTGCGAACTTGCCGCTGCCCTCCCCCCTCCTACACTTCCTACTCAGTCTTCTCCTTACCCGCTCTGGCTATTCACCGCCAACTCCATAATCAACCGCGTCGCCAAGTGAAGAAACGGATACGCCGAAAACGAGCTCATCTCGTCGACATCCTGCTTGACGCGCTTGTCCGCCACGTCTTCCTCCATCGCGTCGGCGCGCTCAGTGTTCTCCCACCCGTCAAACTTGAAGTCCACCAAATAGTTGTTCGGCTCCAACTGGAACAACTGTATCTGCATTTTCATCATGTCGGGCACCTGCGGCGCCGCCTGCCCGTCGACAATGCACGGCCCGTACCGCCACCGCACCCGGATCGTCCACAACTCCTCCTCCGTCGGCTTCGACCACTCCGCCCCCAAGTTCTTCAACGCGCGGTAGATCTCCCCCATCACGTCGAGCGGGTATGACCGCGACCGGATGCCAAAGTGCCACCGCGTCTTCAGCTTCTTCAGCAGCACCGCGTTGATCTTGGCCTGGCTGTCGCCGCTGTTGGCCATCACCGCGCGGTGGATCAGCGGCAACAGCGACGGCAAGATGGCAATCGTCGAGTTGGGCAACGTCAGCAAGTCAGGCACCGCCGCCAACGTCTGGTACGTCAACGACTGCTGCACGCCCGGCGCGCGGTGCGACACCGCGCTAGCGCTGGCGCTGCCCGCCGCGCCTGGCGCGCCCTTCCACGACGGCGGCGGCAGCTGCAGCAAAAACGCATCCATCTTGTCGTTGCGCAGTCGCTTCAAGTCCTTCACCAACGTGTGGTTCTCCCGCATCAACAAGTACGCGTCGATGATCTCGTTCAGCTGCTGCTGCGGCGAGTTGTGCTCGTTGCACTTGTCAATCACTCCGACAATCTCGTCGCGGTCGTACCCCATGGCGTTGGTCAACGCCGAGATGACATCCTCGTCGATCTCAATCTTCTTGTGCTTGGTCTTGGAGAGGTCGGGCGGCAACAAGTAGTCCTCGATGCCCTCCTTGAACCACGCGTCCTCCATAATCTCGTGGATGGTGATGCGGTTGAGCGGGTTCACCACGAGCATTCGCGTCAAGAGGTGCTTGGCGCCGGCAGAGAGGTAGTTGGGCAACGTGTACACGCCGTTGCTGATCTTCTTGAAGAGCGCCGGGATGAACTCGTCGTCAAACGGGAGCCGCCCGCACAACATCACGTACAAGATCACCCCCAGCAGCCACACATCCACCTCAGGCCCGGCGTACAACTTGCCCGAAATCACCTCGGGCGCGGCGTAGTTGGGCAGCCCGCACAGCGTCTTAAGAAAGTTGCCGTCAGTCATGATGTTGGACAACCCAAAGTCGGCGATTTTGACGTTGAGCTTGTCGTCTAGCAACAAGTTCTCTGGCTTGAGGTCGCGGTGGACAATCTTGTGGCGGTGGCAGTACTCCACCGCGGCTATGATCTGCTGGAAGAAGCGCCGCGCCTCGCCCTCGGGCATCTTACCGCGCTGCACAATGTACTCGAACAACTCCTTGCCGGCGTACTCGATCACCATGATGATCTCGTCTTTCAGCTTGATCACGTCGTAGAGCTTGATGATGTGGGGGTGGCGGAGCAACCGCAAGTACAGAATCTCGCGCTCGACGCGGCCCTGCATGTCCAGCTTGGCGAGCGTCTTGCGGTTGATGATCTTGAGCGCCACCTTCTGGCCGGTGGTGATGTGCTGGGCGAGCTTGACCTTGCCGAAGGAGCCCTCGCCGAGCGTCTGGAGCACCTGGTACTTGCCGATGCGCACGTTGCCGTGGGTGTGGTGGTGGGACAGCGCCTCGGCGGCCGGGGCCGCCTGGGCCGCGTGGGGTGTGTGGGGCGCCGCGGGCGTCTGGGGCGCCACGGATGGCTGAGGCTCAGACATTTGCGCGTTTGGAGTGTCTGAGGGTGTGCACCACGAAGCCAGTCGTGAGATTGAGAAGGACGCTGTAGGGGGCGTCAAACATCGGCGGGCGTTCGGCGGGGAAAAAAAGGCGCGCCCACGTCGCGGCGGGTGACCCATGCACGTGACTCTGGCGGACGGCCACCGTCGCCCAGCTACAACAGGTATGTGGCGACGTCTGGGTAGCTTCCGGTGTGCATAAACTAGTCCCTGTCCCTGTACGCTCGCGCGTCGCGGTTGGGGCTGCGCGTCCTCGATGGCCTGGCGTGCATTGGCGCACGGTTGTAGTTGGTCTTCGGCTGCGGCCGCTCGCGGCCGCGGCTGTCTGTGGCGGGCCGCGCGCCGCGGCCTGGGGCCTCGCCGGCCTTTGTGCGCTCCTCTGACTTCTGTGCAACCAACTCGGGCGCGATGCCGTCGCTCGCGCGCGCTGCACTCACCAAGAGCGTCCAGAGACGCGTGCAAAAGTCGAGCGAGTCAGCCTCCCCCAAAAACTCCGTTAGCTGGCGGTGGATGTGGCGCACGTCGGGCGTATCCTCTGCAACGAGGAGCTCGCAGAGGTAGTCCACCACGATGTCATCGTCTTTCAAGAGCTCGTCCAATTCCTTCCTGATCCAGTGGCGCATCACCCGCATGTCTACATCGAAGATCGCCACCTCCTGCCTGAAAATCTTGGGGAGTTTCCTAGATGCGGCCTTTTTGGCCTTTTTGTCCTCGGCGTCCTGATCTACGGGCTTGGGCATGTGGGCTGCACAGAAGTGTGGGCTGCACAGAGGCGTGGTGAGACTTAGAGGATGAGGAGCGGATTATGTACAGGCGCGAAAACCCTCACGTGCGGCGCAGCCTGGTTGCGGCCCGTCGCTCCTGCGAGGTACAATAGGCTCATATCGCACTGTCTATTAAAAACTACCGCCGGGCTGATGGCTGTGAATTCATTTTTGTGGCTTTTGGATCGTAGTTGTGCATGCATACTCCCGAAAGAACGTTTTAAGCAACTGCTCGCTCACATATTCGAAGAAAACCTGGTACGCCATTCGAGTTCTATACGCGTTCACTATTCGCGGTACTGTCATCTGTACTATGTTGCTTGAATTCGAGACACGCATTTGCGCATGAGATGAGAGACCGTTGACCTTGTGAATCTCGCCGTTGAGTGATCACCCTCGAGTCTAGAGTGCATTCTCCTGCGCGATCTCCAACCGAAAAAATTATCAGTGATCCGTGATATCCCGGTGATGTATTGCGCCAGTGTAACCGAGTGTGACCCACATACACTGACACGTCCGCTTACAAGCAAAACCTAAGCATTCAGCACAGACCGTTCGGACTTTTCGGAAGAAAACGTTCATGTCAGATCGTTATTGCCTAGATCATTTGATCCCCGGGCTGTTGCCAATGTGCCGCTTGTTGACCGCGCTGACGTGTATTTTTGGCACACCTACAAATTCTCTGAGTATTTGCTTCGAGAGAGAAGATTATTCGTGCTTTGATTGTTCACCGCTGAGATTGATGATCATTCGATGCCAATATAGTTGCAATAGTTCTTTGTAGTTTGCCTATTAAAAGGCGAATGGCTTGTACTTTTACACGGTCTTGTGACAAAAATGTTGTCTGAACGCCGTAGGGGTATGTAGCCGATAAAGCCGCCGAACATTTGCAATCTTCTAGCCGAGGAATAAGCGCGCGACGTTGATAAATGCAGATGCTCATTGATGCATATTTTTGTCGTAATCTTTCACACCAAATGTCTCATCGCTACTGATACATATCCCCCAAAACGATGCACAGGTATTAACGTGCCTACGACAACGCTAGAACATTCAAAAACCTATTGTTCATATCTCACAAGATGAGCCCGTTCATTTGCCTGCGACAAGCAGTACACACACATATGGCAATCGTTTTCGCCTGAAAATGACCTTCTTTAATTGAAAGTTCAAGTATCAAAAACACTTGTGAGTAAAAACCCCTGTATCAGGATTGATTCTTTTCTTTGCCGAATTGATTTAGTGTAGTCCGTATTATTCTCATTGACCGCATCATATCTGTGACATTCTTGGCCGTTCGCCAAAATATAAGCGGTCTCGCCACGACACTTCGCATGCATAAATCATGCAGAAGTAAGTTGCCGAAATCTGCAGCATGCGGTGAAGACAAAAACACCCTTCTAACCTTAAAACGCTAATATCTGACTAAGCCCCCAAAGTTTATTTTGAGTTGTGTGAATATCCGAAAGCTTAATCGAATACTTGATAATAAGGAGATACCACACACTATTCCGCTTCCGCGATGATGTGCTCTAGCGCTGCATTGAGGCGAGAGTCTAATCAAAACTGAGTAGGGGGTTGAATGATGCAAATCATGGCTACTCGATCCACTAACCCCTGATCGATGCCCTACGGTTAAGCGCATCCTGCATTTGAGTGGCTCAAATGTCCTGCAAGCATCACGTACACACAAATCATTTCGAGTGTCAATTCTTGTCTCTGCATCGTCGTAGGCGGCATCTGGAGCTTGCCTCATCTCGCCGCATTTCGGTGGCACATGAATTAGAATGTGGCAATTGAATAGGTTCGACTCCTATTAACCGCATTTTGTATATTCCTATATTATATTATATCAATGTGTTGACAGTTGAATTATGAAAGAGTTGAATTATAAACTATGATGACGGTGTTGACAATGTTGTAGAAACCGGCAACCTCGCCAATCTAGCATGAGTGCAATTCTAGGTGAGTTGTGCAAACGACTGAAGGTTTTGTCCAAGGGTGGATAAGTTAGGCAAGATGTATTCTAGCGACAGCCTCGATTCGGAATGTCAAATCTTATGAACAGGAAATTTGGGCTCTGTGGCGGCATCGTCACTTGCTCCTAATGTGTTGCTGGCGAGGCAACCTCCTACAGCCAGAATTACGCATCTTCGGATGCGCACTTAGTCACTTGCTTGCCGGTAGCGAAGTGAGAGGGTGCTCTAAAAATAAAATCTGCATGCTGCATTGGTTTTAACCAAGAGCTATAGAACAAAAGAAGGAGTAGAACCCAAGACCAAATACACACATACAACGTAATCAATGAGATAACATTGTAATACTGCTTGAAAGTCTGTCGTAGGATGATCTCAAAGCCCAAGTTATGGCGGCCTGATATTTAGCTCAACGAGAAGCTGAGGGAGTATTTTTTTCGCTTTTCATGTCGCCTAACGGGATGCAGTGAAAAACATTTTCGCCTATTGTTTTGGTGCCGTATATCTGTTTGTGGCAGCCCACGCTAGGTTGCAGCCAAAGTGCACCACTTACTGCTTTTGTCGGGGAGATGATGGCTCGGCATCGTATTTCCATACAAAAATACCCCCTTGCTAACGAGACCAAAATGTGTATTTAAGTGGTGAAGTTTGCCACTCGGTATCAACCCAGCTCATCACACAGGTACCACCATATGTTGTTGCTCTCGCTTATTTGGACTGTGTTACTACCAAGTATCGCGACTGCTGCCGAAGTTTTTGGTGTCTTCACAGACATCAAATCTATAAAATACCGCGCAGGTGGCAATTACAACGCCGACATCCCTGAGAACCCAAGCTGGGAGGCTACCGTGGCTTGGTCATTTCCCCAGGGTAAGTACTCTGCGGGCGACACCTTCAAGTTAGACCTTGCTTGTGTCACCAAATTTACCTCCAAGACACCCTCGGTTTACCTTGAAGCCGGGAATAAGAGATATGCCAAGTGTGAATTCCATAGTGGCTTGCTCACGGTATCTTATTCCGAGCTCTCTTGTACTGTCCTTGACACTTTGACCGACTCAGTCACCGCCTCTGGAACTGTGACGGTGCCATTCGTGTTCAATGTTGGCAATAGTGCCTTTGAGCCCGACTTGAGTTGTTCCACGAAATTCCACGGAGGTCGAAATGACATCTCTTGGAGCGATGGCCAAAATGACATCACCGGCAGCGTATCGTTCAAAACTGGCCTCTCCCAGGCCAACGCAGGTTCTTTGGAAAGGGGAATTTTCAACGTCAGGTTACTCCCTGATTTGGGGTTGTATGAGACAGGCTTTTTGACCTCCAATAAGTGTCCCAGAGGTTACAAAAGCGTCACATTTGGAATTGACGTGCCCAACACCGCCCAGATCGATTGCAACAATGCTCACGTGGGTCTCACCAACAAGTTGAATGAATGGTATAAGCCCGAGAACAACATGCCTTTCCCATTCACGGGAAAGTGCGAGAGAAGCTCGTACGTTGTGACCATGAAGAACGTCCCCGCTGGGTTTTACCCCGTGATAGATATCATTGCCGGACGCAGTTACAAGCACATTGACTACATTTACAAGTTCACTTGCGAGGGTAGCATTTTCGAGCAGGATTACAGCAAGTCTACGAATTGGGGCGACTATGACAACAATGATCCAGGCTCGGAGGGGAATGTCGTGATCTACACCACTAAGACATGGACCGGGAGCACAACCCGTGTTACCACGTTGCCATACCCGACCGGCCGTCCTTCGCAAACAATCACCGTTGAGATTGACGTTCCAACTCCTACGAATGCGGCTACGACGAAAACATCTACGTGGACTGGTAGCTATACCACAACCATTACCAAGACCGACACCCCAGGTGGCACTGACACTGTGGAGATTGATGTGCCTACTCCTACCAATGCCATCATCACCACCACATTTACGTGGACAGGTAGCTATACTACTACGATCACCAAGACCGACACCCCAGGTGGAACTGACACGGTCGAGATTGATGTGCCTACTCCCACCAACGCTGTCACCACTATAACCTCGACTTGGACAGGTAGCTACAACACAACCATCACTAAGACGGACACCCCAGGTGGCACTGACACCGTTGAGATTGATGTACCGACTCCGACTAATGCCATCACCACCACCACATCTACGTGGACAGGTAGCTATACTACTACGATAACCAAGACCGACACCCCAGGTGGAACCGACACGGTTGAGATTGATGTACCGACTCCGACTAACGCCATCACCACCATCACGTCAACGTGGACAGGTAGCTACAACACAACCATCACTAAGACCGACACCCCAGGTGGCACTGACACTGTGGAAATTGATGTACCGACTCCGACTAACGCCATCACCACCACCACATCTACGTGGACTGGTAGCTATACTACTACGATCACCAAGACCGACACCCCAGGTGGAACTGACACTGTTGAGATTGATGTGCCTACTCCTACCAATGCCATCACCACCACCAGATCTACGTGGACTGGTAGCTATACTACTACGATCACCAAGACCGACACCCCAGGTGGAACTGACACGGTCGAGATTGATGTGCCTACTCCTACCAATGCCATCACCACCACCACATCTACGTGGACAGGTAGCTACAACACAACCATCACTAAGACCGACACCCCAGGTGGAACCGACACGGTTGAGATTGATGTACCGACTCCGACTAACGCCATCACCACCATCACGTCAACGTGGACAGGTAGCTACAACACAACCATCACTAAGACCGACACCCCAGGTGGCACTGACACTGTGGAAATTGATGTACCGACTCCGACTAACGCCATCACCACCACCACATCTACGTGGACTGGTAGCTATACTACTACGATCACCAAGACCGACACCCCAGGTGGAACTGACACTGTTGAGATTGATGTGCCTACTCCTACCAATGCCATCACCACCACCAGATCTACGTGGACTGGTAGCTATACTACTACGATCACCAAGACCGACACTCCAGGTGGCACTGACACTGTTATCATTGATGTCCCAACTCCAACTAACGCTGTCACCACCGTAACATCAACTTGGTTTGGAAATGGCACCCGGACCACTACGAGGACTGCCCCACCGGGCGGAACCGACACTGTTGAAATTGACGTTCCTTACCCCACGAAAGCTGTTACAACGACCACTTCAACATGGTCGAACAGCTATACCACCACGTTTACCAAGACTGACACACCAGGTGGCACTGACACCGTTATCATTGATGTGCCTACCCCTACTAACGCTGTCACCACCACAACGTCAACTTGGACTGGGAGCTACACCACCACGTTCACCAAGACTGACACTCCAGGTGGCACTGACACTGTTATCATTGATGTTCCAACTCCAACTAACGCTGTCACCACCACCACGTCGACATGGACCAACAGTTACACCACCACGTTCACCAAGACCGACACTCCCGGTGGCACTGACACTGTTATCATTGATGTGCCTACTCCAACTAATGCTGTGACCACCACTACTTCAACTTGGACTGGTAGCTACACCACCACCTTCACCAAGACCGACACTCCCGGTGGCACTGACACTGTTATCATTGATGTTCCAACTCCAACTAACGCTGTCACCACCACCACGTCGACATGGACCAACAGTTACACCACCACGTTCACCAAGACCGACACTCCCGGTGGCACTGACACTGTTATCATTGATGTTCCAACTCCAACTAACGCTGTCACCACCACCACGTCGACATGGACCAACAGTTACACCACCACGCTCACCAAGACCGACACTCCCGGTGGCACTGACACTGTTGTCGTTGATGTTCCTAAGCCCACCAACCCTGTACTCACTCTGACATCCACTTGGACCGGATCTACAGTTTCTGTGACAACCGTCACTACTGGGATCACGTACACAGTCATTGTTTGCACCCCCTCGAGTGATGTGGTGACCAGCCGTACAGCGTCAACTCATAAAGATGACACTGTGTCACCGCATGCAACTACAACCTTGGTTACAACCACTGCAGTTGTGTCTTGTGATGAATGCGCAGAGCTGACTCAAGGGTCCACTTCGCCCGCAAGCAGAGGCACTGTCACCCATAACGATGAGCACGCAACTACGAAGCCTGCCGTTTCTCTGGCGACCGCCAACAAGCCCTCGTCAAAGTCTGAAGCGACAACTAGTGCCAAGCCCGCCAACCTGGTAGGTACCAGTACTCAAAACGCTGAAGACGAAGTTACAACCACGCAAGGGCAGTATTCTGCCACCACAAACCCTGAAAGCCCCGCTGAACACGCCACTACGCTCGCCACCAGCTTAGTAGCGACGTCAGCCTCTACGGCAACGGTGTCTCAAGTGAACGCGGCAGCATTCCTGGTCTCGCGCCCCACCTGGGCATTGATGTTGGCCCTTTTACTTTCGATGATATGATCCGACACTTGGTCTTTTCGCTTTCGGTCCATCCTGCTGCCAAAAAGCTATGGGTGGTGAAATTTCTTAAGCATTCTATGATACCCCGATATCTACCTTCTTTCTGTGGCTATTCCCTTACATACAAATTCTTAATTCAAAGCTTCATTATTACAGCGCATCGTCATGTATGATCACGTCTCTTGTGGGAGATCGAGCACGGGTTGCCCTTTGCCCCTTTAGCATATCACTGGCAATTTGGATTATCGACGTGAGGGAGCAGGGGGAGGAATACGGAAGAAACGAGGCGCGCACGTGACACTTTGCATCAACAGAATCAAGCTACTCAAGACTTGCCATGCCAAAGCTAGATTACAGATGCATACGGCTCCACTGGTCAGTTTGCAATTGAGCTAGGTTTGCGAGTCGATTGCGCAAACCAACATGTATCATTGAAAGTACTCTTATCCCGATTGTTGAAGTACAATAAGACTTCTTGGCTGGTTTTTTCGCAATTACAGTAAAATACATCAATCGCCTCAGTTCTTTTGGTGATCTTCATGAGTAAAATCGTCATTCGATCCAAATGCAAACATAAGCACAAATTACATGGAATCGTGATAAACTTTTTGGCTTATGTAACTTACAGTTTACTGCCATCGCGAGTTCAGTGGTGTCCTCACGAACGCCCGGCCAGTTTGCAGCCACGCCTGCATACACGGTACAACAAGCGGTTTTACTTTTTCTGGCCGCCTTCCAAATCGCTCCTCCACGCTTGCTCAGCTCCTCATTATGTTACGGTTCTCTGCACACGCTGCCAGAAGGTACAACCTGACGCAAGCTTTTGAGGAAACTGCCAAGAAAGCTCATGGCGACAAGATATCGTATGGCTGCTTGTCGAAAGCGCAAAGGGCATATTTGGATCGTGTGATCCGAGTTGACCAGGCCGGCGAATTGGGCGCCAACTATATCTATCGAGGCCAGTACGCGGTCCTAGCCTCACGATTTCCAGAGTTGAAACCCATATTGCAGCACATGTGGGATCAGGAGATCCATCATCATGCCACATTCAACAGACTTCAGACGCAGAGACGCGTGAGGCCGTCGTTGTTGACTCCATTCTGGAAGCTCGGTGCGTTTGGCATAGGTGTCACCACAGGACTCATGGGTAAGGAAGCTGCTATGGCTTGCACCGTGGCTGTCGAGACTGTCATTGGCGGTCACTATAATCAACAGTTGAGGATCTTGATGAACCAGTACGACATTCCTATATATAAGACAGAATCGGGTGAGTTGGTGGAGGCGCCGTCACTCGAGATCAAGGACTCGCCAGAGTTGTCTAACTTGAAAGACTTGATAAGTACGTTCAGAGATGACGAGCTTGAGCACTTGGACACTGCGATAGAGCACGACGCCGAGAAGGCGGTGCCGTACCGCTTGTTGACCGAGGCGATCAAATTGGTGTGCCGCAGCGCCATCTGGACTGCTGAACGAGTCTGATCCAGAAGCTGCCAGTACTCAACCCACCTAGTCCACCCAAGCCACGATGCATATTACGAATTTTACACCTGTAGAGGTCATTTGCAACAACCTGCATACGCGCACCGCGCGTGTGCGCTCTGCGAAAACGAAATACACCAAAAGGAAAACGTAAACAAGCCAAAAGTACAACCACACTGGCGGTGCCACACACAGTCCGAGCCCGCTTCTCCGATGCCGCCCCGCCAGTCTATATATCGTCCCCCGACGATATATCGCAGAGGGTTGACGCAGACGCAGTACCAGGATCAGCTTAATCAGCAGGACATGTTCCCCTTGCTCTCGTTTCGGGAGCTTTCGGTGCACCTTCAAAACTGCAACTTCATCGCCAATGAGGAGTTGTTGACCAAGCCCACGAGCACATACATCCGGTCGTTGTTTGAGCAGGTGCTAGACTCGTTCATGGGGGTCAACAACGACACAATCCACAAGATGATTGCGCGGGCGCAGAAGGGAGCCGTCGATGGCTCCAGGGTCGAGCAGGCGTCTTCACAGCAGCCGCCCGACCCCAATGGCACTTCTGAGGATGACGTATCGCCGGCGCTCCACTTGGTGATGTTTTATAGAGTGGCGTGCCACTTTCTCATCGACTGCGGCATCTATGATTTTAGTGTCATGGATATGATGCGGCCCGAACCCTTTCGGATGAAGCGAATATTGAGTGCCATAATAAACTATGCCAAGTTCCGGTCCGATCTTTCGGTCGAGCCCGAACGCCTTTTAGCGGTTTGTGAGAACCACTTTGACACCCTCCGCAAGGCCGAACACGAAAACATCCAACTAACCAACAAGATTTCCCTGTTCAAGCGAAAACTCGAACAGCAACAACAGCAGCAGCAATACGAGCCACAGGACGACGATGGCGATGACACCAACACCAAGAAGGCCTCGCTCAAACAGATTATGGCCTACAACAAAAAGTTGACGCTGGAGTTGGAAAAGCTTCAGAAATACTCCAACCAGTTAAACCTGGAATTGACCAAATACAAAAACGAGAAGAAGCGCGTGGCTGAGAAGATGGAGGACAACGAGTACTTGACCAATGAGTTGGAGAAGGAGATTGAGCTTCTCAAGCTGTACATGCAGACCGACGTCCCCACGATCAAGCGCATCATTGGCGACTTGAAGAACGACTTGGAAAAGCATCACGAAACGACCAAGTCTCTCACGAGCTCCAACCGCAACTTGGCCATCACCATCGAGTCATTCAAAGTGGTCGAGTCTGAGCTAAAGCAGCTCTTCAAAAATTTAGAGGATATCATGCAGGACTTGGCCAAGGAAGAAAACACCATTGAGAAACTCAGGTCGTACCAGGACTTGCTTAGCCAGCTGGAGATCGAAAGCCTTGACTTGCGCAGCAAGATAGGGCTAGTCGAGAAGCAGCTAGAAACCCAACAGGCCAAGATTGAACGCTTGGAAAAGCAGCTGCAAGAGCGCATCGAGCTGAGCAAGCAAAAGCTTGACGAATTAAACCAGGAGTACTCAGAGCTCTTGAACGAAAAGCAAAAGTTCGAGGACAAGTTAAACGAAAAAAACTCAGCCATCGACGAGTTCAAAGTCAAGATCAAGGCCAAGACGAAAGAGTACGAGGACGAGTTCAAAGAGGCCGAGCTGAGCCTCGAGAAGTTGAATCTTCACGTGCGGTTTTACATAACCGAGATGACCAAGCAGATGGAAGCCACCTTGGGTCGATGACGGGGTCATTGCACTCGAGCGAGTCACTATTGTAGAGTAATGATGTATATTAGGGTGTATTATAATTCGAATGCAATGCGAAGTTGTAAATGCTTGTGGGGCGCTCATGGTCATGTCACCTTCTCCTTTGTCCTGGCCAAATCGAGCTCTGGGTCTGTCTCAGCTGAGGCGTGCTCTGGATCTGTCTCAGCCAATTCTGAACTCTCCTTGGCCTCTGACTCCTCCTCGTCGTCGCTCTTCAGTAGTTCTGACAGCCGTGGAATCATCTTGTTGGTGGTGAAGACACCAACAACCAAGCTCACCGCAGACAACGCCAAAGAAAAGTAAAAGACGTTGCGGATGGCTCGCATGAACTCTTTGATCACCAAATCCTTGGCAGCGGGCGGCAACCGGTTGATCAACTCGGGGTTGGAGATCACCGACTTGGGTGGAACTCCAACCAACGGACGGTAAAGGTCGCTCGAGACATCCACGTGCCTCAATGCGTCCTCGAGGTATGCCGCGCCTGTCGCGGTGAAGATGAGCTGCGCGATGCTAAGCCCGATGGCTCCGCCAATCGACTTGCCAAAGTTGAGAAAGATGGTCACCAAGATGAGCAGTCCGGGCACATCCTGGGGCGCCTTGAGTTGCGCCAGCAAGAGAGAACTCTGGAACTGCAAGCCAATGGATACACCAACAATAATTAAGAGTCCGATCCGACTCGGAGACGCAGAGTTCTCGTCCAAAAGCAACAAGAGGCCGGTGCCTATAGGCCCACATATGTTAGAGATGGTCAAGGTGACTTTGACGTAGCGGGTGAACCTCATGAAAATACCATTGAAGATGGACGCGATGGTGACGGTCACCACCATGGGGAGCAAGTCGATCCCCGATTGCCACGCCGACGCGTTGAACACCACCTGGAAGTATACCGCCAAATAGGTGATCACTGCCATGAAGAAGCCAAAGTTGAAAGTGGCACTGACAAAGGCGGCCAAGATCTGTGGCACGACAATGAGCTCGCGGATGAGGATGGGGTTGCGCGACAACCTAAAGTTCCACACCGCAAACAAAATGAGTAACACGCCGCTGAGGACAAAGCAGCAGATCACCGCCGCCGAGCGCCAGGGGAAGTCCTGGCCTCCAAACGTGAGCGCAAGCAATAACAAGACAAGTCCGGCCACAAGAACAAAGGTACCGACGTAGTCGATTTTGGCCAACTTTGAGCGGATGTTGCCCGTGGGCTTAGGCGGATGGAAGCCAATCATCAAGAGGGCCACGGCAAACCCGCCGATGGGCAAGTTGACGTAAAAGCACCACCGCCAACTGACGTGGGTCGCGAACGCCCCGCCAATAAAGGGCCCCAAAACCGACGCCACGCTGTAGGTGACGCCGATCAAGGTCATCAGAAGCGGCCGCTTCAGAATGGGCACCGACTCGGTCAAGATGACAACCGTCATGGACTGGATGGCGCCTCCACCAATGCCCTGGATCACCCGGCCCCCAATAAGCATGTCCATACTGTTGGCCAACGCCGATACCAACGAGCCAATCTCAAACACCACGACGCCGGCGATCATGGTGTACTTGCGGCCAAAGGCGATGGATATCTTGCCGTACGAGGGCGCGAGGCACGCCAGGGGCAACAAGTACCCCGTGGTCAACCAGCCGATTTTTTCAAAGGCGTTGAATTTAGACCCAACCTGGGTCAAGATGGTCGAGACAATGGTTTGGTCCAACGCTGCCACGAAAAGCGCCGCAACACATGACAAGAGCGTCAACGCCAACTTAAAGCCAGTCAAGTGCTGGTCGACCGCCCTGGTGCCATCGCCAGCGTTACTCTCCTTGTATTTGCCTTTGTTCATGACAACGACGACACCAGCTTGCTTTTCTGATGGTGCGTTTATTTTTTACAAAGTGGTGTGGCTGACAGCAACCGCGCAAGCAAGCATGATGCCGCCCACGATGGCGGGGAAGCGTTCTGTCCCATGTAGAAATGGTACCACCGCCTCCAAGCCACCTCCACTTACAGATGCTAGGTTCACAAGCCGCGCTGCATCGCCGCGCTGCACCGCCGCGCTTGACCGCCGCGCTTGACGCGGCGGCATAAAATGAAAGTGCCGCATTGCAGCCGGTAAGCACCTAGTTGTTTATTAATGCTTAGCTTGGCGGACCGTTCTTCAAGAACAGTAAAAAGTCCATCTCCTCGTCGTTGTGCGCGGGGCTTGCCGCCCCCACAGGGGTGCCCAGCACCGTGCGGTCGTCACTACCCTCGCTTTTTTCCGAAATGGGGCTCTTGGCATCGATTGCGATCGCGGGGATAGTGGGGTCGGCGCTCGCGCGCTTGCTGACCCGGTGTGGGTCGGCGCTGAGCTCGCCGTCGTGGCGCTTGCTGTGCTGACTGGCGCGTTTCGATTCGGCCATTGAGGTGCGCTTTTGGGAAAAGTTCATCGAGAACTGCTCCAAGGCAGATCGGAAATCGCGGTCGTTTGCGTCACTGCTCAAGATGTTTGAGAAGTCGTGGGCGTTGTTCAACGTGGTTGGCGCGTCTTTGGAGTCGTGGCTGCCCCCACCGGTGGCCGCGAGCGAGTGCCCAATCTGGTCGTTGACGTACTGCGTCTGGAACCTGCTGACATTATCCTCGGAGGGCAAGGCAAAAAAGGGCATGCGCATGTGGTGCATCCACCGCCGCCACCGGGGGAACTCGCTCAAATTGATCGCCATGCTCATACTGATCGACTGCTTGGTCATCTTGGCGCTGGTGGCGATGGACCCGACGTCGTGGCCCACAACGTTGCTAGCGGCGCTGATCAAGAGCCCGCCAATGCGGTCGCTGTGCTCCTTTTTGAAGTTTTGGAAAATAGTGTACTCCCAGGGCACCTCGCGGTAAAAAAACACCAACGAGTCCACAAACCCATTCAAAGGCTGCATAAAGGCACCCATGCAATTGAGCCAGTATATCGGCGGGTTGTGCTGCTCGTACCTGATCTGCGTTACGTAGAGCACAAATGGGAAGAGCCAGAGAAAGATGTAGGCCACTGGGTAGATGAAGATGGACTTCATCTGCTTCTGAATGATCTTCTGGCGCTTGCGGAAATTCTCCAAGTTCTCGCCATAGAGATTGGGGTTCATCATGTTGAAGTCCTCGGAGCTGTTTCCCTCGCCGAGGTTGTTGGCTCTGCCGCCTGCGGCAGACCCTTCGCCTGGAGGCGACCGCGCGCGCCATCGAGGCCATGTGCCAGACGCCCCGGTCGCGGCCGCGGCGCCCTGTGGACGCTTCTCCTCAGCAGGATCGATGTCGGACGAGATCGACCCCACTTTGCGGAGCCACCGCTCACTGTTCTCGGGCTTCAGCATCTCCAAGTCGTCCTGCCCGGGCAACACAAACTTGGGCATGAAGTTGTCCAAAAGTGACCTCCAGGCATATCTGAGCGCCGAAAAAAAGGTGGGGCGGTCCAGCAACCGCCGCAGGCGCTCGCGCGGCAGCGTGTTGGTGTGCATCGTCTTGAACACCCCGCCCAAGGTCTTGAACTCGCGGATGACGTGAAAGTATATCATGCAATACACCGTGAAAATGGTGATCACAATCAAGTAGCGTGGCAACCACAGCAACACGAGGCGGTACCACAAGGGCGTCAGCGGCAACAGGCACCAGCACACGAACGACGCGTAGCCGACGCCCTTGACGTAAGCGAGGCTGGCCAACACCAACGGGATCAACACCAGTAACACGTAAACGTAGTAGCGGTACAAGTACAACCCGCCCTCGACGCGGTGGCCGTCAAGCCGCACCGTGAACTGCGTCTTGAAAATGAGCATGAACGTGTGCACCGCAAACGCCAAGATGGCAAAGTCGGCGCCCTCGATGGCGGTGGCGGTAAAGAAGCCCATCACCTGGCAGAACTTGTTGCTATAGTACGACGTGTCATCGGTGAGCACCCGCGACGGGTAGATGAGGAGGATGATGGCCTTGAGGAGGTCGTAGCATATCAAAAACAAGATGAGGTGGTGCCGAAACACCAATCGTCGCGGGTCGATCGCGAGGAAGAGGTAGAGAGCCGCGAGGCAAAACACAATCGACGTGGTCGACAGTGCGATCGAGAGCACCCGCTGCACGAACTGCTGCCGGTACGTGAATTTGGTCGCCTGGTTGGCCGCCTCGCGCGCCACCACAACCACCGCGTCGTGGGCGGTGCTGGTGGAGCACCACGGCGCGCCTGCCGAGGCGCCTGCCACCGCGAGACGCTCTGCCGTCCCCGCGCGCTCGCCCTGAGCCACGACGAAGCTTGCGAAAGACATGTCAGATCTAGAGCGTATGCGGGTTCCTCCGTGCCCGCCCTCTGATTTGCTGTGGCGAGACAGTGGGATTTTTTTTTTCTGTCAATGAGTTGCGGCCTTTGTAAATTATTTTTCACCAATGGACCCAAGAAAACGTAGACACTCAACGAGGGTCAGTGATGGCAGAGAAGGTATCACGGGTTGAGGTGCTGAACGAGGTACAAAAAGAAGATAGTGTTCGCGACGCTGTGGATAAAATAGGATGTGGCAGGAGGCTGTGTATGTGATCAAACGGCTGGAGAGGGTTTGGGCGCGCCGGGGAAAAAGCCGCCGAGTTCCCGTGAGCTTTGTACGAGCGATTTACGAGCCACGCTCAGGGCAAACAGGAAAGCAGGGTCTTGGCTACTTGCTGCGGTCACGAGGCGCCAGCCGAGCGGTCACGGTTGCGCAGCTCCAACGACTCCTTGTGGGGTCACTGCCATGGCCTCCTTTGCGACGTGTTAGCGTTGCATACAGCCTCATTTGCAGCTGGCAGTGAGTGCATGCATGCGACTTTGAGTTTCGCCCTCGGCGCAGCACCATCGCTACAATATGCAAAGCATCAAAATCATGCACGAAACATCTCATTATTTTAACTTTTATATAATACAATACTCATTAGCGCTTAGATGATCAAGGCAGCGACGGCGGCAATACCAGCAGCACCGTAGGCCAAGGTGTTGGCACCGTTGACCAAGGTGGTGACCTCGGGCTTGGCAGTGCACTCGTCACAGACGGTGGAGGTTGCGAAGGAGTGGCTAGTCACGGTCGAGGGCTCCGCAGTGGTAGGGGCCTCAGAGGAGGTGGGGACCTCAGAGGTAGTAGGAGCCTCGGAGGAGGTGGGGGCCTCGGAGGAGGAGGGAGCCTCAGACGAGGTGGGAGCCTCAGACGAGGTGGGGGCTTCAGACGAGGTCGGCGCAGGGGCAGATGAGGACGAAGGCTCCGGGAAAGTACCACTAATGTACAAAGCAATGTTCTTTTGACCCTCACAGCCCTTGACGTTGGTGATGTAGTACCCGGTCTCGGCAGGGCACGCGTACCAAACATCGTTACCGAAGGAGGGACCGAGACGGAGCTTGTTGCCGTTAAACCCAAAGTTCCTGGAGGCATGGTCATGCTGCTGGGTCAAGACCAATCTTACAGTGCCAACACTCTCCAAGGCAAGTTCAGAGTCACCAACCGTGACGAAACCAGATGGCTCTTGGAGGGTGAAGGTGCCCTCGGAGCCGTCTTCAATGGTGACCTCGTTGCCGTTGATGGTAACGGGCGAGTTGCGTCACCGCTGGCGGTGAGCTTGAAGGTCTGGTCGGCAGCGACGTAGGCGGCGAGGGCGAGGAGCGAGGAAACAGTAAGGAATTGCATGATTGTGTGTTATAGAAAAATTGAAGACGGTGGCGGCTCGGGCTTCTTATATAGCGACAATGATTTTGCGACTCAAGTCGTTTTGTTGCCTCGCCTGATTGAGGCATGCCATCTATTTTTGCACCGTGTGAATGTCCTAAAAATACATCACATGTACGGTCATGTCCACTCTGCCCAATTGGGAAGGTGCCCGCACTCAAACTTTATCACTCGTTCCAGGTGGATCCACTAGTGTTCCCCTAAGAGTCGAGAGCAAGCACCAGCGTTGAGCTCGCATCATCTGAGACTGTTGAGCGGGCTACCGGTCAAACAGCCACTAGTAGTCTTTGTGGCTTTTGCTCTTCCCTAAGCCACCCTGCGGCGCAAACGCTGCTCACTTTTTTCTTTCCGTGCATGAACTGGCCGCTTGTGGGCGATTATTTTGCATCGGTTTTCCTTTCGGGTTTGTTTTCTCCTCATTTCTGCATCAATGTCACGGTTCCTTTTCTCTTTGTTTAGTCTTTTTCTGCATTTTTCCGGCGTTCTTTTCTTGGCTAGTATTTGTTTGTATTGCGTAAAATTACGTCATACAATAGTTGCGAACAAAACCACCATGTGTTGAGGCCAGGGCTCTCTAGGTGAGTTTGCCGGGTTGGGCAACCACACACCCACATTCATTCGGCGTTGTCACACCACGGGGGTTAGCGCTGGCTCTAACTAAAGCCCACAAAAAGGACAGCTTTTAACGATCCCACTAAACCGCGGTGACGCTGGTTGGATCCCGTAGCAGTAAATTTACCGCTTCGCGTGGTACCTGCCTTACCGAATGTGGGCTGAACAAAAATTGGCACGTTGCCGGCTGGTTATAATAATTTTCCGTAGCCAGCTCGGCGGCCTATACATACACCCACGTGTTGCGCACCACATAATCCACACATGTGGAGAAAGTCACAAGATTCTCCAAGTATAGTAGCGCCTGCTGCCAGCACGCAAAATGTTCATTTCTCCTAATCATCTATAACTCGCTACCAAAGAGAGTGGCCACAATCCGCTGGGTCCATGACCGCTTCACCACTCCTTCATCGTTCAATTTGTGACTTCTTTGTATCTCTTCGTAGAACTTTTGTTCGTGCATCTCCACCTCTTTCAAGCCCGTCACCAAATCAACCTTTCTCGGGTCTCTCCATTTGGTTCTGCGCCAAACCTTGTACCCCACAAACACCCAAATGTCGATAAATATAAAGAGGTACAGAAAGAGGAACAGCTTCACGTTCCAGTTGCCTGGAAGGAAGACCTCATAACTGCACACAAAGATCATCACGAAGGATGAAACTCCGCCGATGATCAGCAACCACGGCTGATACCACCCTTTAAAGGGTAAAGAGTCGCGACTAATATTTTGAGCCTTCAATGCTTTAAAGAAAAAAAAATAAACCACGCACAAGATGGTAAAGTTGATCAATTGGCAACTGGTGATGATGCTGAAGATCCAGTTCAACACCTTGGATGCATTTTCCCCCAACTGCATGAATGACAAGAAAGCCCAGCACAACAGGATCAACACGCAGTAAATAGGGATGCCCGTCTTGGTGGTAGCGGTCAAGAACCGCGGTGCGAATCCGTCCAAAGCCACACCGTAAAGGGTGCGACTCAGACAGTAGGTGTACAGATTGCCTGCCAGAAACGCCGAAGTCACTAAAAGACCATTGACAATGTGCGGCAACACTTTGATTCGCATATTTTGCATGGCAATCACATAGGGAGACGCGCCGGCACCGGGCTTCAGCGATTCGCTGTCCAACTGTGCCACCAACACGGGGTCATTATATGCCACCAAGGTTCCCACGCAGAGAGCACCGCCCAAGAAAAAAATCAGCAACCGCACAAACACTTGCTTGAACGCCGAGGGTAACGTTTTGCGAGGATTGATTGTTTCGCTGGCAACACTGGAGATGTACTCGGGCCCGGCAAAAGTGAAACATGCCTGGATCAAGCAGGCCAAGAACCCCTGGAACCGGCCCAAAGTACCCGTGGAGTACCAAGGAGCCATGACGCCGGGATGTACCCAGTACCGGAACCCGTAGGGGTCGTGTTGCGGGTTGCCCCCAACCATCGTCACGAAGGTGAACAAGAGAAGCCCCGTGGCCAAGACCACCTTGCCAATACTCAACCAGAACTCTGTCTCACCATATATCCTCACTCCAAATACATTGATGGCGAAGTAAAGCACAACTTGCACTGCCAACGGGATGGCAGGGCTATAATCGTCGCGCCAAAAGTGAAGAATCAGATTTACAGTCACAACCTCAAATGGAATTTGCGAGCAGCAAAGAAACCAGAAATTCCACGCGGTCATCACCTCAAGCGCCTGATCACAGCACCGGCCAGCCATGCGTACAAAGGGTGACGTGATGGGCAAATAGGTTACAAACTCGGCGGTGGAGATGGTGATGCAAAGGATGGGAATCGACCAAAGAGTGAACCCCAATAAGAGACTGAGAGGACCGCCCTTGGCAAGCGCCTTGCCAATGGTGACAAACAATGCCGACCCGATGGTGGCGCCAATACCCAAAAGCTGCACGTGGCGACCCTTGAGCAGTCGATGCAACAGATTGTAGTTGTCATCGGTTGACGTTGTGGTCTTGGAGTATATCAGGATATTGTCATTCTTCTTGTCCTCATCGTTGGGGTCGACATTGTGAGGATGCCGAGGGTGGGGGAGATAAAGATTTTCGCGCTGATTTTTCTCTTCGTAGGTGGTATTCACCGGAGAAATTAGGTCGCCCACCACACTGCTCACAGCACTGGCCACGGCACCCGAAGCGGATCCGTCGCGCGAGCCGCCAGCCGCCACATGCTTCGGCGGGAGCCGCGGTATGAAGTTGTCGCTGAGAAACGAAACAACTGTCATAGGGTTTGAGGTGCAGATTTAGGAGGGACATGGTCTTCCATGCAGTTTTATACTTTTTTTTTTTGTGCGGCACCCTCGCTCATACCACGCTTAGTGCGAAAAATTTTAGCCCGAGGCGATGGGTGCAATTCCTGGGGAAGCGCGCGCTTTTACGAGAAATGGTTGATGTGGTCTGCCAATAAGATAGATTAGACAAGAGACCAAGAAAAAATAAAGCCAGGACAAAGGACATGCACCACACGACGCTGGCACTACTGGTAACTTCTTAAACCGTGTATTGCTTAAAAGAGCGCAGCGAAAGCGCCAACAGCCAAAACAGACATCACCGACACCGCTCTATGGCCAGCACCTGAGCTTGGGGTCAGGGTCGCCGAGGGAATAGACGAGTTCTGCAGCTTGGACTCAACCTTGGTAATGTTGGCGCAAGCAATTCTGGTCTTGTCAGCCAAGTGAAAGACGATTGACAAGTTGCCAAAAAACGCCGGGTCGCTGGGGTTCGATGACAAGTAAGGCTCAACATAAGTAGCATTGATTGAGTTGCCGCTGACGGTACCATGCTTGCCGGACAAGTCGCCGGCCTCCTTCAGGGCCCACTCAATGGCACTGACGCTGCCGTTATACGGGTTCAAATGCTCCAAAGTCCCCAGGCAGTTGCCGTCTGCAGGAACGGGCAACTGGTGGACGTGGTACATGAACGGACCGCCGGCGTCGGGCAAGCCGCTAACGTCGACATGGACGCTGATTGACGAGTTGTGCAAGGTGTCGAAACGGACCTGTCCCTGCACGTTGGGGCTGTCAAAGTTGGCGACATAGGAGTCACCCTTTATCAGGTCAGAGGTTATGGGGGCCTCGCCAGCTGCGGCAAAGACATAGAGGAGAAAATAGGGAATTAACGCTAACATTTCTGACCCTAATCTAAGCTGTCAAAATTTGCGACGCATCGGCGCCCACATATATAGTCGCAGGGTGCGAGTTTGATCAACGCAATTGGCAAGATGATGTCCGCATCGGCTATTGACGCTGCGCTTTTCCGGTACCTTTTTGGCGAAACCTGCACTTTCTGCTCTTTGTGCGCAGCATTTTGCGAGAACAATAGCCCACCAGTTGCCATGACGCACGAAGGGTTAGCAAAGATGCTTTCCAGAAAAATATCCGCGGCTGGCGTTGCTGTGGACTGTAGTTTGTATGGGTTAGCGCCCCCCAGAGTTGCTCATTCTGAGTAATCACGTCTGGCTCGAGGCCTAAGCAGGTGGGGCACATACACCCCTTGTGGTGTGATTAAAGTCTATAATTCGGGCTTGGAGCACCCGTTCTCATTCCACTTGGTTGAGGAGGGCAGCATACAACGTCAAACAGGCAGCAGCTGTCAATGTCTTATATATTAAATAATTTGCTCATATTCTGGCCCGTTGCTGGCAATCACGAGTTGTCGTTTTGGCTGTTTGAAGCCCACATGGGTCGATATTTTCGCACCGTTCCTGACCATCGCAAACATAACCGATGCGCCGCGTTAAGCGCGCGTGGGCACACGCGCCCGCACCCTAATGTTGCTAATTGCCACATTCGAGGAAAGATCTGGCATAGGCGCGACATGCGCCATACCAGACGATTTGAGGTCCAATGACCCGCTCCTGCATACACCCTCCTGCATGCCCTCATGAACCCACCAGCCACTTTGCTCAGTCGGTAACGCACTCTTAATGGCCATCCCTTTGCTCGGCAGGCTCTCTGTTACAGAATGGCCTTTGGTGTTTGTCTCTATCACGTTGGCGTGGATCGAGTACGTGCTGTCGTGGATCCTGGCGCTTCTCCCTAACCACGTGATCCACTGCTTCACGTGGTGCCTCAAGGTGTTGTACAGCTTCAGCGCTGACCCAATCAGGATCATTGGCGACGGCTCTGCCGACGCCAACGCCGCGTCCAAGTACAGATACGTCGACGTCAAGGGCGACTCGGCGTTCGAAGCCGACAAGTACCACTTGATGATCGACATGTTGAACAGCCCCGACTTCCAAACGAGCTGCGGGTTGTTTGGCTACGACGTGGAGTCGCACATCGTCAAGACGGGCGACAATTACTTGTTGACGATCCACCGCGTTGTGCGCCCCAAGCTGCACATCCCGCGCAACGGCAAGGTAGTGTACTTGCACCACGGCTTGCTCATGAGCAGCGACATCTGGGTCACCATGCTTGAGCGCCACTTGAACTTGCCATTTTTGCTCCACGACTTGGGCTACGACGTGTGGCTCGGCAACAACCGCGGCAACAAGTATCTGCAGAAGCACTTGTTCTACCGCACCAACTCGGACAAGTTCTGGAACTTTCTGTTGGATGAGTTTGCCCTCTTTGACATCCCCAATACCATCGACTACATCTTGAGCAACACCGGTGCCCGCCAGCTCACCTACATCGGGTTCTCCCAGGGCCTGGCGCAGGCGTTTGCCTCGATATCGGTCAACCCCGAATTAAAGGATAGAATCGACCGCATGATTGCCATCTCGCCGGCCACGACGCCGCACGGGCTCTACCTGAAGTTCTTGGACTTGCTTTTGAAGGCGTCGCCGTCGCTAGTGTACCTAATATTCCTGCGCAAGGTGCTCATGCCCTCGGTGTTGATGTGGCAGAAGCTCATGTACCCGCCCTTTTTCGACACCATGATCGACATCTCCAACTATTTGTTGTTCAACTGGAAGCTGCACAACATCACCAAGATGCAGAAGTTGGCGTCTTACGCGCACTTGTACTCTACCACTTCGGTAAAGTGCGTCGTGCACTGGTTCCAGGTGATCTCGCTGAAGCGGTTCCAGATGTTCAAGGACTCGGAGTTGATGTCGGGGCTCAACCCGATCTACTATCCGTTGAAGAACATCCGAGTGCCCATCCACATCATCTACGGCGACATTGACTCGCTTGTCGACATCGAGGTGATGAAGAGCCAGTTGCCGCTCGACACCACCACCACGCAGGCGGTGCCAAACCACGAGCACTTGGACAATTTGTGGGGCCACGACGTCAAGGAGATGGTGTTCAAGTATGTGCTTGAATACCTCGGCGAGACCGAGTTGACGCCGTCCAACGTCAAGACCAAGCAGCTGTACTTGCAGTTTGACACCGACGAGCGCTTGCTGTCGGCGGGCAGCGTCGATGGCGAGGAGACCATCCGCGGCGAGGACACCGCGGCGCTGTTTAAGATGGACAGCTCGATCAAGATTAGCCGAAGGCGACCCTCTGTGGGGGGAACGGTGCTAAACTTGTAGCCTCACGCCGTTTGCAACCATTTCGGAATTATTTTTTAGTCTATTTTTTGTTTTTCGAATGATTTTTTTTTTTCTCTTTTTCTTGTTCAATTTGGCTGCAAAACTGGCCGCACCACTGTACGGGACGCATCGGCGGGTTGCGCGCGTTTGGGCGTTGCACGTCACGTCACGAGATGGGAGTGGACCGGCACAATTTCCGCTACGGCCCCGCAAGAAGCGCCATACGAGCAGCACCAGCAAATGTTACAACACCCGGCTTGGCCACCGACCGATGGGCTGTTTCCTGGTATGCTGGCGCGCCGAGTTGCGATGAGTGTGAATTCGTGACATGCGCAGATGCTGCCCAAAACGGCAGTCTACGCTTGTCCGCCGCACGCCCTTTTCGACTTGTTGCACATTTGGGTTGCAGTTTTTAGATGGTGCCAAACCTGCGTAGCCACCACGACTGAGCGGTAGTTGGCGCAGTTACCCCACAGAGCGCAGTTTGAAGCACTCTGACACCGCCATAACCACATACCCTAGAGCGCAGAGGTCAAGAGAATCAAAGTCTAGGTAGACATATTTGAGACACCCGCGCCACTTTCCTCGTACGAGACCGCTCCCGTGTCTGACGCTCAATGTCAAACTTGCAAAGCCTCAATGAGAAGCGCGTTGGGGACCCGGCGCAGAAAGCTTCCGATGCACAGCCAGCAAGGGGCAGCCTTCTATTGCCACTGGGTACGTATCCACGGAGGCACCCCCGTGACCACACTAACACTCTTAGCCGTTGTAGAACGAACGTTGAAGGCCATCCCGCGCTCGCACGAGCCTCAAAGCGCCCGGGGCGACCCGATATTGAAGGACCTCCTCAAGTTGAACCCCCACACCTCGCTGGTTGTGGCAGCCAGCGCGCCACACGGTGCGCTCTCGGTCAACCACTACTCGTTCAAGTTGCTCGAAGTGCTAGCGTTGCTCAACGACGAGCCGCATCTCGACGACTCACAGCGTATGGGAATCGAAGCCACCCTATTCGAGCTCACTTCGTACATTCCGCGGCCGGCCGATGTCGACCTGCCCAACGCCTTCCTGCATCAACCCCCCGCATTCTACCCCAACGAGCAGCTATCAAAAGTATTGATTGACAATTTTGCTCACTTGCTGCGGTTTCTGTCGTCGTATTTCAACTTGTCGCTTGCTTCGCACGTCACCAAATACATGGTGGAATTGGTGTATGCCTTGCAATACTGGGAGATTTACCACTTGCTTTATTTGTTGCCCAACTTGGAGCATTTTTTGAAGCTTTGTGACATTGAGGTTATCCAGACCCCGTTTGGGCCCTTGGTCAAGCCGCCCGCGAACTACCTCGAGCCCTCGATGGCCCAGGGCTTCGACTACCCCTTCCCGTACCCCTTCTACAACTACTCGTACCACGCCATTGAGGAGAAGGATGAGATCAAGAAGCGCAAGCTCTCTCGCATCCACATCACTCCCTACATCGATATCACCTTGAAGAATGTTGATCAACCGGCGCGGAGGAAACCAGCCACAACCCGGACGTATACCAAAAGAGTGGGTAGACCCAAGTCAAGCGTACCCCAGACTGTCAAGAGCGCCGTCAGCCTGCCGGCTGCCACCCAACCAGACTCCGATATCGAGCCCGACAAGCTGACGGTGAGCGTGTACAACAACTCCACCGATTCGAGCGACAGTGACGACGAAGACGGCAAGCGTGCCCGCGCCGACGGCATGGAGGTTGGCGAACTCGACGAGGACGCCAAGTCGTCGGCTCGAAACAAGTCGGGCGTTATTCACCAGTGCCACTTGATGGACCCCAACCTGCATCAACCGTGTCTCAAGATTTTTTACGGTAAGAACGAGTTGCTTCGGCATCAAGAGTTTGTGCATGCCACCAAAAAGAAAATCTACAAGTGCATCTACTGCACCCGCAACGGCACCAAGGTGCTGAGTTACCCACGCCACGACTCGCTCGCGCGACATATACGACGCAAACACGGCATTACGGGCAAGGAAAACAAAATGGCGGTCAACTTCGCCAAGGAGAATGTCGAGATCATCGACGATCCGGGCAAATTGGCCGAGGCGCAGGCACACGCGCTCCATGAGGAACATGAGCACGCGCAGGCCCAAAAGGACAAAAAGTTTTTGGCCAAAGTACAACAGTTTCAACCGCCCTTGCTCTACTCGCAGCCGCTCGTGTTGCAACTGCAGCTGCTGCCACACGCATCACTGCCCCCTTCAACCGCTGAGTATAATTCTGTGGGAAGCACCGCCACGGCGGACACGCAGGTTGCGTCACTGGACCCCAAGCCTCATCAACACTTGAACTTTACGTTTTCAGTGAAACCAATCCTACCTCCCAATGCCGCTAGTGCCAGCTCGGTCAACGCGCTCCCTCCTGTGAACGCGTCGTCCTCGCATACGACCCCCATGGTCCCCTCGGTGAGCACCTTCAAACAGCAGTCACTGCCTCCCCCACTACAACCCTTACCCCGATTGTCACTGAGCAGCTCGTTTAGAGGCCCGGACTATGAGTCACCATTGCCCGACCGGGTGGATAGAGTCAATTTCAACAAGCCCGAAGGCTCTGCATTGAAGGAAAACTTCCAAAAGTTCAGATTAGCCAATTCGCCGGCCTCCATCAAGAACGGCACGGTGGCAAACGTCACACCAAACACCAAACCAGCATATGGAGAGGAGAGTGGACGCAATCGCTTGCCCGGAATTGGCATGTACTTGAACCAGGACTGGGGCACGCGCCGCGAGCTGACAGGCGCTCCGCCGCACGGTTTCCCCTTATTGCTGCAGCCTCAGAGCCAGCCTCCCATTCCGCCGCCGATTCAAATCCGTAACTTGGCGCCACTGCAGCCATTGCACTCGCTAGGGTTCCAGGTTTTGCCTCAGGAATACCCGCCGCGTTCGGCACCCCCTTTTGTGCCGCCGAAACCACCGGGTCAACCTGCACTGTCGCTGCCACTGCTGGTGCGGTTGCAGCCACAACTGCAACAGCCACCGCTGCAGCAGCTGCCGATACCGCGACAGACACTGGTTTCACAGGGTACGGGCTACCACATAATTCCACTGCATCCCCAGCCCCCACCATAACCCACCTAATATGACACTCCGTTTCCTCGATTGTAGGGCAGCGCACTGCATGGCAAAATGGCTGCAAATTTTGATGCTGCCCCTGCACACGACGTGATGCAAGATAGTCGTGTCGGGGCCATCTATTAAAATTCCGCAGCCGGTTAACCACCACCGACCCCATCCTACCAGCCACCACTCACATTAACGCCCCGGATCCCAAAGCGCTGTGCAAACCTGCTCCCTTGCTATCAACACAGGTGCACCCCAACCTGGCTGACAGAGTTTCCTTTGAGGCGAAGAGCTCTTGTACTTATATCAAATTGTTTTTTTTTTTACTTTTTGCATTCATTGGCATACCAAGCACCTCGCACCTTGCTAACAACCTACCAATGTCGTCGATAGCGGGCCTATTAGACAGAGCAGCCAGCCTTCCGAAGCCATCTACAGAAACTCCGAGCTTGGAGCAGAGACTCGCACGCGTGGACCCACCGCTGTCGAATCCTCCGCTGTCGCAGCCATTGACCCAGGACACGTCTCAGCTTCTTCCCGAGGACGTTGCGTCAGCCAAAACGTCACGCCCACATGGTGCGGAGGACGTGGAAACGCTGCCCTTGCAGCCACGGGCGTCTGCGATAAGGCCCGTCGATGTGCTCGTTGATGCGCCCGCGGTGGCGCCTACGGTGGTTCCCGCAAAGGCGCCCCCAGCGCCCGATGACAAGCGGGGAAACGCTGACGACCTGCCCTCAGTGGTGCCCCCCGTGCCTTCCCCAACCGCGGTGCCATCGCCACTGTCTGCCTCGCTCCAGATCGAGCGCCTGGCGTTACCACCCAGTTTGGCTCGCACTCCCCTCGACTTGCTTGAGGAGGGAGCGGCCTCTCGTCGCGCCTCTGTGGGCGGCGTCTCGCCCCAAGCCAAGCTGGCCCTGATCGCCCCGCCAAAAGTGCCCTACATGGCGGTGCTTACAAAAAAAGGCAGGCTATCAGTGCACGAAGTGGTCGCGGTGTTGAGCGCCGGCGAGCCCGAGCTGGTGCGCGAATACGCCGAGCATTTGTTCAAGATCGCCACGTTGCTTTATGAGAAAGCTCAGCTCTCGGTACCACAGTACCAGGCCCTCGAGACGAAGTTGTATCTGTTGATGAACGGGCTAGGCGCGTTCGAGGACCCTGACTTTATCAACTCGAAGCTCCACTTGGTGGCGGAGCGCAACTTCGACATACTCATCAAGCTAGCCACCTCTAAGCAAGAGGTTGAGCTTTCAACTCGATCGGTGCGCTTCTTGACGCTGGTGATGATGAGCCTCAACTACTGGGAGGTTTACAACTTGCTCGTGTGGAAGCCCGCCATCTACCACTTCCTCACCGTTATCCAGTATAACATAGAGGATTCGTACCAGGACTTTGTGAGGCGGTACACCGCTCACACCGAAAGGGCCAAGCTTGCTCGCGAGGAGGAGGCCATGGCCGCCAAGACCAGACGCCGCCGGGGCATGAACGACGCTTCCGACGAGTCCAGGGACGACCACGACAAGTTCATCGCCGGTGTGCTCGCCAGCGGCAAGAAGAAGCGCGGCCGGCCGCTGTCGAAGCCAAGCGTGGCCAAAAAGGCCACCAGGGGCAGGCCCGTGAGGCTGCGGGCGCACCCGTCGACGCCGCGAAAGCGTCGCCGCAGCAGCAACTTCGACAATGAAAGCCCGGACCCCGAGAATGGCGGCATCAAGTCGTCCAACTACGACCCCGATGTGGTGCACGAGTGCCAGTTGCCCTCTGCCGACTTGCCCAACCGCATGTGCTTGCGGCGGTTCCTGCGCAAGTACGAGCTAATCCGCCACCAGGAAACGGTGCACTCCAAAAAGAAGAAGCTTTTCAAGTGCTACGTCTGTGTCAAGCTGAGCCCCGAAATTGGACCGCGTATCTTCACCCGCCACGACACCTTGGCGAAGCACATTCGCGTCAACCACAAGATCTCGGGCAAGGAAGCCAAGGCCGAGGTGGCGTTCTCCAAAAAGCACGCTGAGGTGGTGGAGGAGGGCGACATCACGGTGCACGTGGGCCGCCGCAAAACCAAGGTTGACTTTGAGCTCAGGGCCCACATGGATAAGCGCAAGGGCTCCAAGGACGAGCTGATAGACTCGGACGAGTACTACGACGACGAGTGAAGCTAATGTACATTGATTTAGGTGCGCTCGTAGCGCTGCTGCTCAAGGATGGCGCGCTTGATATCGGGATCAACCTCGGCAAACACGTCGGGCGGCACGTCTTTCAAGCCCGTCGCCCTGCGGGTGATGTCGGGGTTGTAGTAGACGGTCTCGGTGACAACGCGGTCGCCGCCATCACCCAAGCGCGTGTGCACCGCCCGCGTGGGCTGCGTGCGCTGCGGCACAAAGCTGAGCCCCGTGTAGGTGTCCTTGAGGCCCCTGAGCGCCTGCTGGCGGTCCTCGTAGAGCCGCCGGTTGTACAGCGCCGTTTGCATCACAATCTGGAACATCCACGTTTTGTCGGTCTGGTACTTGACCACCGCCGACGACGCGAGCGCCGCCTGGTTGACCACGGGGGGCGTGCCGTTGCCCAGGTCCGCGCCGGCGCTGCCACCCATCCCAAGCCCGCTGGTGATGTACCGATTCAGATAGAGCTCGGCCGGGTCGGCGTACTCGCCGGGGACGTCGCCACGCTCGATGGCGCGGTCCTCCCAGAAGTCGTCAATCACCTTCTTGCCGTTTATGAGCATGCGGGCGCCAAACTCGCGGAAAATCGACCGCGCGCTCACGAGGTTGACCGAGCGGCCCTTGTACAGGTTGGGGATGATGTGGCGGTTGATCAAGTCCATCTTCTCCTCGTGGGTGCACACCTTCTTGAACAAGGTGCGGTGCGTCTTGAACAACAAGTACGAGTCGCGGAACCCCACCAAACGCGCCGGCTCCGTCGACACCATAAAGAGCTGGTCGCCGTTGTTCAAGAGCGTAAACGTCTTCATGCGGTACCGCCGGTCCCCAACAAGCTGGCCGTTGGGGAGCACCTTAGCTTGGCCCTTGGGGTCCTCGTGGTCGATCACAATCTCGTCGCTCTTGACGTTGAGCGGGTTACCGTCCTCGTCCAACACGCCGTCCTCGTTGAAGATGAGCTTGAGCTTCTTGCGACCGCGCTTCTTGGGCGGTGGCTTCTTGAACTTCTTGGGCTTGGGCTTGGGCTCCTCAGCAGCGACCTCGGCGTCGCTCTCGGCTGCGGCCTCAATGTCGCTCTCGGCGGCGGCCTCCTCAACGTCGCTTTCGCCGCCCTCGGCGTCGCTCTCGCCGCTGCCTTCGCCGTCGTCGTCGACGGGCGGCCGCAGCAGCGCCCGCGTGCCCCGCAGACCGCGCCTGGGGGCCACCTCGTCGTCGTCGTCGTCCAAGAGGTCGTCCGCCACTTCCTCCTCGCTGACGTATTCGTCGTCGTCAGCCTTTCTCTTTCTCGCGTCCTCCGCGTCCGCGTCGGGGCTGCGGCGGCTGCGCAGCAGCCGCGCCCGCGGCGGCAGCACCGGCGGCAGCGTCGTCCTGCGCCCACGAGTACTTCTGGCCATGCTGATGGATTGCAAAGTGTCAACGCTCGCTACGTTTTGGCCATACAAATTGGCACGCGCACGACCAGTATAGGGCACCTCTATGTTGTATATACATGCATCTCCTAAATCACATCGTCGTCTCTGCGCTCGTTGTTGGGCTGGATGTCCTTGAACGCCGGCTTCTTGTCCAAGTACTTGTCGAACGCGTCGTTGGTCTCGGGGAATGGTCTCTTGCCCAAGAGGCGGATCATGTCCTCGCGGGTGATAAATTCCTTGCGGAGCAACTCCTCCGCCACCAACTTAACCTCGGCGGCACGCTCGGTCAACAATTCGCGGCACTTGTTGTAGCACTCCCCGACAATGCGCTGCACCTCTTCGTCGATGACGCGGTTGGTCTCCTCACTAAAGGGCTTGGTCAAGTCCTCGGAGTCTCTGGTGTCGGCATAGTTCACCATGCCAACTTTGGGGGACATGCCAAAGCGCATCACCATCTGCTGCGCAATATTGGTCACCTTCTTAAAGTCGTCGTGGGCGCCGCTAGTGACCGACTTGAAGTTCAACTCCTCGCTGACTCTCCCGCCCAACGTCATCACCATTCTGTCGTGTAATTGCAACCCGGACAACAAGTATTGGTCGGGCGGCAAGTACTGCGCATATCCAAGGGTGCCCTGCCCGCGGGGGATGATCGACACCTTCAAAAGCGGCGACGCATACTTCAAGTACCACCCGCAAATGGCGTGCCCGGCCTCGTGGAAGGCAACAATCTTTTGTTCCTCGCCGTTCAAGAGTTTCGACTTCTTCTCGATCCCACCAATGACTCGTTCAATAGCCAACTCGAAATGACGCAACGTCACCGCTTCGGCATTAAATCTGGCGGCAATCAACGCCAGTTCGTTGCACACATTGGCAATGTCGGCACCGGAGAATCCCGGGGTCAACGCCGCCAATCTCCCCGACAAGTCTTCATCAATATCGGCCGCCATCTTGATCTTCTTCAAGTGCACTTCAAAAATCTCCTTGCGTCCCTGCAACTCGGGGTTGTCAATGGCAATGTGCCGGTCGAATCTTCCCGGGCGCATGAGCGCCTTGTCCAAGATGTCGGCCCGATTGGTGCCGGCAAGCACAACCACGTGGTCGTTGGTGTCGAACCCATCCATCTCCACCAACAACTGATTCAATGTGGTTTCGCGCTCGTCGTTGGCACCGCTGGCGTTGCCCTTGGAACGCTGCTTGCCAATAGCATCAATCTCATCCACAAACACAATCAGCGGGGCGTTCTGCCGCGCAGTTTTGAACAAGTCGCGTACACGCGACGCCCCGACACCAACAAACATTTCGACAAACTCGGACCCAGAAACGGAGTAGAAGGGAACGCCGGCTTCACCAGCAGTGGCCTTGGCAATGAGCGTCTTACCAGTACCCGGCGGACCCGAAAGAATGGCACCACGGGGGATCTTGGCCCCCAACTTTTCGTACTTGTCCGGGTTCTTAAGGAAGCTGACAAACTCCATCACCTCCTCCTTGGCCTCGTTCATGCCCGCCACGTCCTTGAACTTGATCTTGATGTTGGTTTCCTGGTTGAACTTCTTGGCGGTGGACTTGCCAAAGCCCAACGGCCCGCCCATGCCGCCCATGCCACCTGCCTTCTTGGTCATGTAGTAGATAGCCCCCAAAAACAACAAGGTGGGCAAAAAGTTGACAAGCATCTTGCTGATGCTGCCCTCGTGAATGTGCACCACGGGTACCCTGATCGCCTCGGGGATCTCCAATTCGTCCTGCACGTGACGCAAGTTTCTTTCAAACGACTCAATCAGCCCAATGCTAAAATGAAGCTGCTGCTTGTCCGAATACTGTTGTAATCCGCTGTCGTTCAACTCGATGGAGGCGGTCTTGTTGTTGATCACCACGATGCGCTTGACGTAGTTCTTGGCAAGAAACTTTGACACAAAATCCTGGAACGAAATCTCCAGCGCGTAGTCCAGATAAACGCTGGAGAAGATGTACATCCCGAGAAGAACAGACCCAACCACAAAAGACCATTTGGTGAGCTTGTCAGCGTCAATGTCAACGTTGATGGTGCGTCCGTCGTTGTTCTTTTTCTTGCCGCCGCTTTTGGTGTCGGCGGCCTTTGGCGGCGGCTTTTCATCCTTACTCTTGAAAAACGGCTCCATGACGCCAATCGACTCGAGCGCTCTCCTGCTCGCCAACGCCGTCGGAATCAAAGCGTTCTTATCGGGCCATGTGGGCACCGAGTCCAACAAGGCAAAGAACTTGAACCAGTTCCTGACGCACTCGGTGGGCACCTCAAAGTCCTTGGCGATGGACGGTAACGCCGCCTCATCGAACTCGCCCGTCTTCTCCACTTGCAACGCGTAAATCACCTTGAGGTCGTCCGCCAAGGCGGAGTCCTCGTAGTGCAACGTCTCGACGCCCTGGTGCGGCAACTGCAACAAGTGGATGGTCTTGAAGTAGTCTGCCATCGTTTCTCTAGAGGGCGTCGCCGGCGGGAACCGCTCCTTGAACTCGCGCGCGAGGCGGTTGTACACCACCACAGCGTCGCCATTAGCCTGGGGCAGCTTGTCAAAGGCATGTGACTCTCTGATGTAGGCCTCGATGAGGAAGGAGTACACCTCGGTCAACTGGCGCACGCTGTCGGGGTCTTTCGAGTCGCCCACGTGCAACCTGACGGTGTTGGACACGTCGGCGTCGTACCCCAACGCGCCGCTAACGAGCTTGAACTTCAGCCGGATCGAGTCAAACACGTCGTCAGGTCTAGGGTCGCGGTCGCTGCGCCGCGGCGGCGGGCGCTCTTGGCGCAACGGCACCGATGTGTGAAGATTCATCGCGGCGGCGGCGGGACAGGCGACTCGCAACATCGCAACGCCGCTCCGCCTCGACACCGCAAAGCGTCTAACCAAACCGTTCATTATAGCAAACGGGGTGGTTCGGGCGCGTGTGTACAATCACACGAAAAATATATATCGTTGGGGGGTGGTGGGGCCTGGAAGTGCCTTTTCCGCTCGTATGTGTAGCAAAGCGTGGTGGCGACAATCGTTAGCCCTGACCGCTGCTTTTTTCGCACAAAATTTGTCCTGCATACACCGACTCTCGCATGCGGAGCAACGGCTGCAAATGCAAAGCGGCCTACAACTGTTGCTAGACCGACTTGGTCCGCGGCACCCTCTTGTTAGTGGCAAAGACACTAAAGAGGAAACCACACACCAGGAACGCGAACCCCATGTAAAAAGTGCACGTGAGCCCCCACATAATTGCGGCATACACCGACCGCTGGAGGGCTGCCGGCAACCCGTCGATCGAGGCCGGGTTGCTCAACAATTGCAACGCCACCCCGGGGCGCTGGTTGAGCGGTATCGCTGCGCCAATCGTGCTCAAAGTCACACTCTGAAACAAAATCGTCGCCACCGTGACCCCGACGGTGCCGCCCAAAAAGCGCATAAAGTTGACAAACGTGGTGACCAAGATCAACGACCCGTCGGCCTGCGGCGCCCTGATCTGACACGAGAGCAAGGTGCACTGCACCAGAAACCCCAACGACACGCCCATCAAGATGAGGTACCCCACGCGGCGCGGCGTCGGGGTGGTTTCGCGCAAATCCACCGCGATCAACGCGGTGCCCACCACGCCAACGGCGCCGCCGACAAGGTAAAACGGCTTGACGAGTCGCGTGAGTCGCGTGGCTACCCCGTTGAATATCGCCGTTAGCGTCACCGTCACCACAAGCGGGATGAGGTCGATCCCTGACTGCCACGCGGAGTGACCCAAGATCACCTGGAAGTAGATGGTCAAGTATGTCACGTTGCATAGAAACATGGCAAAGTTGCAAAACCCGGCGCACGCGGCACACAAGATCTGCGGCACCGCGACGCACTGCCGCAAGACCAATGGGTGGTTCAGCACCGCAAAATTCCACCCTGCAAACACCCCTAACACCACGCCGCCCACCACCACCAAGCTGACCACCGCAGCAGAGTCCCAGGGCAATGTCGAGTCACCGCCTAGCGTCAACCCGGTCAAGGGAAGAACTAGCCCCGCGGCTAGCAAGACACTGGCAACGGGGTCAAACAGCGCCAACCGGTGCGCCATTTTCGGCCTCGGCGGGTGGTACCCCCAGCATAACAATGCCAACGCCAAGGCGCCGAAGGGCAAGTTGATGTAGAAGCACCACCGCCAGCTGACGTGCGTCGTGAGCGCACCGCCAACAAATGGGCCCAACACCAGCGCGATCGAGTACGCCACCGCAATCACCGCAATCGACAGCAGCCGCTTCAGAATTGGCACCGACTCGGTCACAACGATGCTGACGAGGGTCTGGATGCACCCGGCACCCAAGCCTTGCATGGCGCGGCCGCCTATCAACATGTCCATGCTCGTCGCCAACGCGCCCACCAAGGACCCAATCTCAAACATGACAATGCCAGCGCACAAGGTGGCCTTGCGGCCAAACACGATCGAGAGCTTGCCGTAGGTGGGGCACAACGCACACATGGGCAACAAAAACGCCGAGTTGAGCCATCCCACCTTTTCGAATGCATCAAACTTGTTGCCTACAGTGGAGAAGGTGGTGGTGACGATGGTCTGGTCCAACGCTGACACAAACTGCGAGAGGAAGCACGCTAAAAGCGTCAGCACCAACTCCTTCCCTGCCATATGGTGGTCCACCGCTATGCTGCCATCGCCAGCGTTAGACTCGCGATACTCGCCGGGCTCGTCCTTCTGTAAGCCGCTCATAATTATACAAGGGCGGGTCCCTTGGGCCCAAAGCTACATGCCCCGCAACTACAAGCCTCAATCACAGGCCAGAGGGCCAAAAGCCTTTTTTCTCCCCTTTCGAGGCTGCGCGCCACTCTCCACCGTCTACGGTTTGCAACCATTCGCGACATCTTGCATACATTATCGGGTCAATTCGCCGTCACCTCGATCTTGACGCCCTCCAGCACGGCAAACTCCGCCTCGATCGGTCTGTGGTCCAGAAAGCGCACGCCGTTGTGCTCGTTGCTCAACACGGCGAACGAACCCACTTCGATGGCGCAGTTTCGGTGCAGCGAGCTCCACAAAAAGTCGATAACCGTTGGAGTCTGGCTCACCTCAAATCCGGTGTAGGTGTTCTGAGTGTCGTTCAAGTGGGTGTGGGCCATCAAATTGGCATCCTGCATCTTGGTGGCGATGATCCCGTACGCGATCCCGTCGCTCAAGGAGTTGAAGTCTCCGCTCAAAAATGTCGGGTACTCGTTGGGAATGCTCTCGATCCAGTCGAGTATGAGGTGAGCCGACTTGGTCTTGGCCCGGCGCGACTTGTGGTCGAGGTGGGTGTTGATGAAGTTTATGCAGTACCCCAGCTGACGGTGCTGCAAGGTTGCAAACGTGATGATGCGCTTGGTGGCGGCGCCCCACAGGCGCTCGGGCAGATGGGTGTGTGCCGAGAGCCACCGCGAGGTGCCGTTCAACAAGGTCCACTCGTGGGAGTTGTACACGATCGGGGCGTACTCGCCCTGCGTCGCGCCGTCATCGCGACCAACCCCGTAGTGCGTCCACGGTATCTCGTCCTTAGCATCGCCATTAAGGCCCTTGATGATGTCGCTAAGCTGGTGGTGCTTGGCCTCCTGCAACCCGAGAACGGTGGGGACATGCGGGTCCATTGCCCGCAAGCTGGCAATAACGCCGCCACGACGGTCGTTCCAGTGATGCTCATGCGGGAAGCGGTTGAAAGTGTCGACTCGCACGTTGAACGATCGGATCCTGAAATCAAACGACCCGCCCGTGGTGTTGAACTCAGTGTAGCCCTCGTTTTTAACCTGGTCCTGTTGCAGATAGCGGAAGTGGACAATTTCATCGCCCGCAAGCCGCAACGCCCACGCTTCGAGATCGTCAAGATGTATTATCGCCACCACCACCACCACTAGCAACACGCTGAGACCCGCGCAGAGTTTCTGGCGAAACGTGGGCATATCTGCTGTAGCACTGTGTCTGTGGCCACACGCGGTTTGTGGGTAAAATCACCGATGGGCAGCTAAACTTTAATGCAATGTGCCGTTGCTGTCAAAGTGCAGCGCCACGCGTCGCTTTTATGCAACAAGGTGATGACAAAATGCCAACATTGGCGCCGCCCATGACAGCCAATTTGACGTGCAGCGGCCCGGAGCTGATCGAAAATTATCTCCGATAACCTTAACCTTCGGCGCGTGTGCGGCCAATTTGACGGCGCGGCTAGATATGGACCGGGGCTTTCACGTGGTGATGGCTACGATATAGCGCCCGGGGCGGCTGGTGGCCGCTGCGCCAGTGCCATCATCGCAACCAGCAGCGCTTTGCCTTCCTTTGTGGACTTTTCTAGTACGACGGATTTATTCCCTCACCGCCGACGGTCTGTGGTGCGCCAAATTTAGCCGTTCGAAACGTTCCCCCCACCCATCATGCGCGAAAAACAACGGTCCGGTGGCCAGTGGCTTCACGATGAGGAAAAGGCCGCATGCACGCGCGCTGGCCGCTGCAGTTTGCGTCGTGGGGCCTGCGGGTCTAGTGGTGTCGGGGTTTGAGCGATCTATTTATATATGGTGAAGGTTACGCAATGGCCAAGAAATGCCCACATACAACCGAGCCCGCGAAATCGAACAGCCTCCAACGCATACTTTTGTCGTCGAGCTCTGCCGGTATCCCTCCGCCATTGGCCCCCATACGCCCCTGGAATATTCCCAGCATCCCAGACACTGGACCAAAAATTCGACAAAAAGAAACTTCGAGCCGACCCGTGAACATCCGGCTGATCCCGGCCAGGGCCCCACAACAGGGCAACGTCTCCAGATCGTCAGAGCGGCGGCGCAGTGCAGCGAACACGCAATGTCCGCCTGTGCAGCCTCGACGCCACAACCGTCTTGACCTGTTAGCCTCAGTTGCGACGCGCCGGGTGTTCTGACCCTAGCTTATTCTTTTTTTTTTTTTCTCGTTGGCGTTATTTTCGGGCCCGCGGCAGAGGAAGCCGCCGCATCCGATGCAAAAGTGGGCTCCGTCTGTAGCATCTGCGCCGTAGTGCCTTATCGCTGGCATCATGAAACCGCCCACGCAACGCAACGCCCTGGACTGGGACGACTCTGACGAGGTGGCGGACTACGCGGGCGTGCCGAAGGCCGCCGGCGAGCCGCCCGTGGCGGCGCCGCCGTCGCCACACACGAAGCGCCGCCTCTCGCGGCCCGACGTGCACTCCATTGTGGGCGGCACCTCCCTCGAGGACGCGTTCCGGAGCAGTCTCGTGCTTGACGGCGCCGGGCCGCGGCCGCCAGCGCTGCGAGCGGCGTCGGGCGCGACCGACCTGCCGCCGGAGCTGTCACGCACGGGGCTGACCTCAACGACGCTGTCCGCTACCACCACGGTGTCGGCTGCGGCGGACGCGGCCGAGATCCACCCGCTGGCCGACGAGCTCAGCACAGAGAAGACCCACCCGGCGGCGGCGCCGCGGTTGGCGACGCCGCCGCGCGACGCCCACGACGACGTGTCGACCAAGGCGACGCAGAAGGTGTTTTCGTTTCTGCTCCCGTTCGGCGGGCTCTCCAACCTCCGCTCCAACCTCTATCGCCAGCTCCGCGACTTGGACTTGCACATCCCGCGCATCGGGCTGCCGTTCCGCGAAGACGAGCCCGTGTTCAGCGACGACGTCGACACCCGTGACGACGCGCACGTGGCAGAGCAGATCCGCCTCCGCCTCGAGCGCCAGCAGCTGCTCAACACCATCCAAGAGGCGGCGCTTTTCCGCAAGTTCAAAGGCACCGACGACGCGCGCGTGCGCGCGGTGAAGCAGTCCATCACCAGTAGCGTCAGCGGCATTGTGCACCCAACGCGCAAGAAAAGCCCACACGAGGAGATCTTTAGCGAGCTCAGCGGCAACGTGGTAATCCTCGGCGGGTACCGCGGGCTGATTTTGCGCAGCGCCAAGACGGGAAAGCGCGTGTGGATCCCGTACAAGGCCGGACTCAACTTGCGCAAGGTCAACTTGCTCCTCGGGCCGACGCTCGAGGACGAGTTGCGGGCGCACGAGATCATCTACGCCGACGGCATGCTCAAAAGCGTCGGCCCCATGGACATCTGCAAAAAACTCATCAAACGACTCGACGCCAACGCGCGCATCAACATCAAGGACTTTGGCTACGACTGGCGCTTGTCTGGGGAGGTGATGCTGGCGCAGCTCGAGGAGTTCTTGAGCAAGATGTACACGCTGACGGGCAAGCCCATCATTGTAATTGCGCACCTGATGGGCGGCATGGTGGCGCACGCGGTGATGCAGCGGCGCCCCGAGATGTTTCGGCTGTTGGTGTATGTCGGGTGTCCCAGTGAGTGCCTCAACATCTTGGGCCCGATCCGCTTCGGCGACCTGGTGATTCTCCTGGACAAGATCTTGACCCCTGAGGCCAACTTCATGATGCGGCTGGGGTTCAACTTTTTGCCGTTGAGCGGGCGCGTGTTTGTCAACCGCCGCACCAAGGAGTTTTACGACTTGGACTACTTCAACCCGGACACGTGGGTGGAGTACAATCTCAGTCCGTTGGTGGCGAAGCGGCGCAAGCTACAGGAGGCCCTGGACGACGCGTCGGCGGCGAGCTCGCTGACCGTGGTGGACAGCAAGACGCTGGCGCTGGCGCTGGCGCTGGCGCTGGCGCTGCCGGTGCCAGCGACGGCCTCGACGGCCTCGACAGTGGCGGCGACGCCTTTGGCGCCCGTGCCACAGCGCGCCCGCAGCGAGTCGCTGTTTGCGCTGATTGCCGACAACATCCTGACGCTCGGCAGCCGCATTCGCAGCTGTACGCCGTCGATTGTGCGCAAGCGCACGCACCGCACGGGGTCGCCCCTCCGCGGGCACACGCCGCCGCAGCCGCTTGACCGGGCGGTGCTGCCCGAGCGCGCGCTCGAGCTCGAGGACGAGGAGTACACCACGCTGTTTGCCCAGGCGTACCGCTACCTCAGCGAGAGTTTAGCGCGCGCCAAGGCGTTCGTGTTGGGGCTCAACTACAACCCCGCGCTCGAGGAGGTGTACCCGCCGCTCGTGGTGGTGTACGGCAACCAGGTGCCGCTGGTGCGCGGGCTGTACGTCGATAGCATCGACGACATCAAGCGCGGCAACTACTACCACTTCTACTACGGCCACGGCGACGGCGTCATCCACCAGCGGTGGTTGATGCCGCAGATGAAGGGGTTTGACTTTTTCGACCCCGAGCTGGGTCACGGTCAGATTGTCGGTAAGTTTGCGCTGGCGTGCGGCCACGTCAACTTGATGACCGACCTCGACGCCATGGCGCGCGCGTTGCACGCGGTGGTGGAGGCCGAGGCGATCTGGCCGCAGCGCAAGGTGGCGGCGCGCCGCCGCCTCGCCTAATGCATGCATCTATTGCTCTACGTAGTGCACCTTGATCCACAAGCTGCAGCTGCCGCACTGCACCGCCACCGCGAGCCCACCCTCGCCGTCGTCGGTGCCGCGCTCGAGGTCGCGCTCGGTCAACACGATGGCGGGGGCGTGGCACCGCGGGCACGGGCGCGTCCACCGCCCGTCGTAGCTGAAGGAGGCGAGGCTGTAGGTGTCGAGCCCGTCGGCGGGGGTGTCGTGGCGGGCAGCGTCGTGCGCGTGGCGCCGCTGCGGGTCTAGCGCGTGGTACGCCGCCTGGATCGCGGCGACGGCGGCGGCGTCTTCGCTGCCGCCGCGGCGCTTATCGGGATGCACCTCTAGCATGCGCTGGCGGTACGCGCGCCGCACCTCGTGGTCGGTGGCATCGGGCGGCACCCCTAGCACCGCGTACGCATCCATCGTGATGCCCAAAAAAAAAAATCCGCTGGCGGGCTAAAAGGCGGATTTCGATTTCGCGATGCGATGCCCTCATGTCCAAATCCACCGAGATCAAGGTGACCGCGGTGCACGACGCCGCGGCGTACGTCGTGGGCTCCTTCTTCAACGGGTTGCAGATTGCGCCCGCGACCGAGTTCGAGTTGTTTGAGCACAAAAAGCGCCGCCACCACGTGGTGCACGGCGAGAGCGCCACCTTGGCGTACGACGGGGAGGGCGAGGGCGACGAGTACGCAGTGTGCGTCTACGACCCGCAGACGCGGTCTGCCGAGCTCTTCCGTGCGCCCATGGTGCAAGGGCGCGTGCTTGCCAAGCTGAAGAGACGCGCCACGGGGCCCGCGATCCGCCAGGCGGGGGTGCGCAACTTTGAGCAGCGCACGGCGCTCGGGGAGGCGTTTGGCACCAAAAAGGCCAAGCTGGCCATCGCCAACGTCGAGCGCAACCGCATCGACGCCGACGGGTTGCACGACCACCAGACCGACATTGTCGACGCGGTGGCGCAGACAACGGAGGCGTTGCCGACGCGGCAGCAGATGGAGGACAGGCTTGTGAGCGAGCGGCCGACACCGCCGGCGCACGCCGACGCCACCAGTGTCGAGGAGGTGTACGTTGTGAGCGAGATGATCCCGGCCAAGGAGTGGAGCTTCTTGCGGGTGCAGCCGGTTGTAGAGGCGGCAAACGCGGCGGAGCGCCTCGCGTTGATGCCGTGGAAACTGGCGTACGTGGCGCTGCGGCTCGAGCGCGTGGTGGCGCTGGGCTCGACCGCACGCCTCCAGTTGCTCTGCTACGTGCTGCTCCTCTTTGGGGTGTACGAAAACCGCCGCGTGCGCGACAAGCAGCTGTTGCAGGAGAAATTGGGCCACCGCGTGGCGGAGGCGTTGATCGACGGGGTTTTGGAGCGATTTGCGGTGGCGAGGGCGCTGCACGTGGGGCGCTCGAAGGACCGCGCGTTTGTGATTGATCCGCACCACGAGGACAAGTTGTTGTGCTACCTCCTCGCGATGGTGATGCACCTCGAGGGCTTTGCGGTGGAGTTACCGCCGTTGGCCAACGAGTTGAACATGAAGCCGACGCGCCTTGTGGGGTTGTTCAAGGCGTTGGGCGCGACAGTGAGCGCCGCCACGGTGGCGCAGGCGGAGGCGTTTGGCATTCCCAGAGCGCAGGCGGGGACCTACAAGGTGGCCACGTTGAAGGTGCCGTTCAAGCTCCCGCAGATGACGAGGGGGAAGAGAAGATAGACAGGGTAGGGAGTGTAGGCGATGGCGGCGCGGCGAGGGGAAAAGATAGACAGGGTAGGGAGTGTGGGCGGTGGCGGGGCCGGCGCGCCGCGGCAGGGTCAGCGGGCCCGCAGCGGGGCGCGCGCGGCCGCGCGCGGCGGCACAAGCAGCCCCTCCCGCCATTAACGTCCAACATGTCCGAAGCCGAGATCGAGGCCAGCTTGCTCGCGCTCGCGGCGTGCGAGCAGGAGATGGACCGCGCCGAGAAAGAGGCCGAGCTCTTCCGCATCGCGAAGACGCAGGGCATCTACCGCAAGCGCCGCGACATCTTGACCAAAATCCCCAACTTCTGGTACATTGTGTTGGCGGAGAACGACGACCTTGCCGAGTACATCAGCGCCGACGACTTGCAGTACTTGGAAGATGTGGCGGATATCTACGTCGAGCACGACCCTACTAATGCGCGCGACTTCACCCTTGAGGTCAAGTTTGCCGGTGCCAGCGTGCCGGCGCAGACGGTGGTGAAAAAGTTCCGCACCGTCACCACCAACGGCGAGGAGGTGCTTGAGGCCGACGTGGCCGCGGTGGAGTGGCCGCCGCAGTTGCGTGCGATCAACCCGCACTTGGTCAAGCTGCGGACGATGACCGCGGAGGACAAGAAGAACTACCGACTTGGAATGAAGTCGTTGTTTGCGTTTTTCGCGTGGACGGGCCGCAAGCCGGGCAAGGAGTTCCGCCACGGCGAGGAGCTCGCGCGGTTGATTGTGGAGGATTTGTTTCCGTATGCGGTGAAGTACTACACTGAGGCGTTGCCGGGGGAGGACGCCAGTGAGAGCGATAGTGAGGAGGGGGAGGCGCTTGATCTTAGTGATGACGAGCCGAGGGTAAAGAGGAGGAGGGGCGAGGAGCACAGCGAGCACAGCGAGCACAGCGAGCCCAGCGAGCCCAGCGAGCGCACCGAAGCTGAACGGACTGCGTGAAGCTGATCGGAGCGGAGCTAAGCGAGGCTCTACTAGGCTCAGTGGAGCTCTATGGGCTCAGTGGAGCCCGGCTAGGCTCTACTAGCTCAGTGGAGCTCTGCAAGCTCAGCGGAGCTCTGTTATGCTCTGCTAGCCCAGCGGAGCTCTGCGAAACCCACCCCAGCAGAGCTCCGACCCGCTCGGCGGCGCTCTCCTAAGCCAGCCAGCCATGCGCACCGGAGCTTGGCGCAGACGTACTCAACGAACAAATACCACAAGCACGCTGCAGAACGTAGTCGCCCGTAAGGCAAAAGTGGCGTGTGCGGTGGAGGGCGCGGCCGGGCGGCGCGCGCATTTTGGACGCCGCGCCACTCACCCACCACCATGTTCAAACGCCTCCTTGCCACTGCCGCGGCTGCACCGCGGTTGCAGGACGTGGTGATCATCGGCGGCGGCCCCGCCGGGTTGTCCCTCCTCGCCGCGTTGAAGAGCCTGCCGGTGACGCGCCACCTCGAGTGCACGCTCGTCGAGGCGCAGCCGTTGCTGGCGGTGCGTCAGTTTGGCGTCGACCCGCCCGAGGACTACACTAACCGCGTGGTGCTGCTCACCCCTAAGCTGGTGGAGTTCATGGACGCCCGCATCGGCAGCTGGCGCCTACTCAACCACGACCGCCTCAAGTTCTACAACAGCATCGTCGCGTACGACTCGCAGGACCGCACCGCCGCCATCGCGTTCGACGACTCGCTGGTGAAGTCGCCGTTCTTGGCGGTGATGGCCGAGACCATCAACATCCAGCTGGCGTTGTTGCAGCGCGTGGACGAGGTGGGCGGCGATGTGATTGACGCCACCAAGGTGGTGTCGATCGACGACGCCGCTGCGGGCGCCGGCGGCGCTGCCGGCGCCGACTGGCCCGTGGTGACGCTCTCCGACGGCACCTCGCTCCAGACGCGCCTCCTCGTTGGCGCCGACGGCTACAACTCCCCCGTGCGGCACTACGCCGGCATCGAGCTGCGCGGGTGGGCCTACAACCGCTTCGGGGTGGTGGCGACGGTGCGTCTCCAGTTTGAGGACTACCGCGCCATCGCGTGGCAGCGCTTTCTCACCACGGGCCCGCTCGCCATCCTTCCGTTGACCGAGGACAACGCCACCATCGTGTGGCTGCTGACGCCCGAGCTCGCGGAGGTGTTGCTCAAGACAGACGAGCGCATCTTTGCCGAGTTGATCAACGCCGCCATGACCCTCGACGAGGTGAGCCTCGACTTTATCTACGCCAAGTTGCGCCAAGACCCCACCGACGCCAGCGTGTTGGAGGACATTGCGTGGCGACAGCTGCGGTTGAAAGTGGCCGACTTGGAAACCAACTACCCCTTGCCCGTGGTGGAGGTGGTCAAGGGCCTGCGGGCGCGCTTCCCGTTGAAGATGCTGCACGCCGACACCTACACCGGCCACCGGTGCGCCCTCGTCGGCGACGCCGCCCACACGGTGCACCCGCTCGCCGGGCAGGGCCTCAACATGGGCCAGGGCGACGTCGAGCTGTTGGTCAATGCGCTTGAGAACGGCGTGCGCCGCGGGCTCGACATTGGGCTGAGCTTGGTGTTGGAGCCCTACACCAGCGCGCAGTGGCCCGCCAACCACGTCTTGTTGGGAGTCTGCGACAAGTTGCACAAGATCTTCGCCACCAGCTGGGCGCCCGTGGTGTTCTTGCGGGGCGCCGGCATGAAGAGCTTGAACATGCTAGACTCGCTCAAGGACTTGATGATCAAGACCATCAGCGGTAGGTAGTTTACAGTTTTGTCACGTGCGCCTAGCAATGTAGCAACGAAGCATCGCTCCATCGTCACCCCCATGTTGCGGTTTGTGCGCTACCAGTCGCAAGCGGTCAAGGAGGCCATCATCACCGACAAGTTCGGCACGTTGCGCGAGCGCTACGAGGCGCCGCGGTACCCCGTTGTGCTCTGCCACGGGTTTTCCGGGTTCGACCAGTTGGGCCCCAAGGCCGAGACCATTGTGCCGATGCGCCTCGACTACTGGCGCGGCATCAAGGAGGCGTTGCAGCAGATTGGGCTGACAGTGTTGATCGCCAAGGTGCCGGCATTCGGCACCATCGCGGCGCGGGCGGCGCTGCTCAACGCCTTCATCGACGCGCAGTGCCGCCAGTTGCGCCACCGCGAGCTGAAGCGCTCCCTCTACAACCACGCCGCGTCGACCGAGACCTTTGCCGACAAGGGCGCGCGCATCAAGGTCAACCTCATTGCGCACTCGATGGGCGGGTTGGACAGCCGCTACCTCATCTCCAAGTTGGAGCACCCGCTGTACCAGATCGTCAGCTTGACCACGGTGCTGACGCCGCACCACGGCTCCGAGTGCGCTGACTTCCTTGTCGACATGGCCGCGGGCCCGCTCGGCCGCGTGCTCCCCGAGCTGGTGCTGGAGCTCACCACCGCGGCGCTCCGCCGCTTCAACCGCGACACCCCAAACGACCCCAACGTGGCGTACTTTTCATACGGCGCGCGCTTCCGCCCGCGGTGGTACAATGTGTTCAAGCCCACATGGGAGATTATACGATCGCGCATGCACGGCGACAACGACGGCGTGGTTAGCGTCGAGAGCGCCAAGTGGGGCGAGTACTTGGGCACCTTGGACGAGGTGGACCACCTCGACCTCATCAACTGGACCAACCGCGCGCGCGTCGCGGTCGACAAGGCGTTGTTCCGCAAGGAGCCCAAGTTCAATGCGGTGGCGTTGTACTTGGACATCGCCGACAACTTGCGCAAGCGCGGGTTCTAACTAGTTTGCCGTTATCGTTTGTAGGTAGGAGAACAGGTCGATGCCCCACGTGCCGTTGAAGCGCCCGTGGCCGCTGTCCTTGGTGCCGCCGTGCGGCACCGTGGCCTCGTCGTGGATGCACGACGCGTTGAGGTGGACGCCGCCGCACTCGAGGCGCCGCGCGAGCGCGAGCGCCCCGAGGGTGTTGCCCCACACGCTGGCCTTGAGGCCGTGCGCGGCGGCGTTGATGGCGCCGACGACGGCGTCGGCGTCGTCGTAGGGCTCCACCGCGAGCACGGGCGCAAACGACTCCTCGGCGTCGAGCGCCATCTCGGCGGTGACGCCGGTGAGCACGGTGGGGCCGGCGCCGCCGGCGCCGCCGGCGCCGCGGTAGAGCACGCGCGCGCCACCGGCCACCGCCTCCTCGACAAGCCGGCACGCCTTGCGCCGCACCAGCTCGTCACGCGGGGCGATCGCGTAGTCGGGGCTGGCGGCCTCCACCGCGGCCGCCGCCGCAATCCGCCGGCAAAACGACTCGTACACACTGCGGTGCACGTACGCGCGGTCGACCGCCATGCAGATCTGGCCCTGGTGGCACCAACTGTCGCGCAACACCGTGGGCACGCACACATCCAAGTCTGCGTCGGCGGCGACGATGGCGCAGTTCTTGCCGCCAAGCTCCAACAACGCGGGCTTGAGGTGGTGGCCCGCCGCGCGCGCCACCGCGCGGCCGCTGGCGGTGGAGCCGGTGAAGTTGACCATGCGGATGTCGCGGTGGGCCAAAAATGCCTCGGTGACGGCGGCGGCGTCGCCAGCGGCCGCGTGCACGAGCTGGAGCGCCGCGGGGGGCACCCCGGCCGCGCGGAGCGCCTCCACCAACATGTGCAGCACGAGCGGCGAGCGCTCGCTCAGCTTGTGCACCACCAGGCACCCCGCCGCGAGCGGCGCCGCCATGGCGCGCGTAGCGAGGATCACGGGGGCGTTCCAGGGGGAGATGGCAAGCACGGGCCCCACGGGGCGGCGGCACACGAGCGCTAGCGCCGCCTGCAGCTGCGGCACGACGCCGTGCGGCCGCGCCGCCACGCACGCCGCGTAGTGCCGCAACTGCGCCACCGCGCCGTCAACGTTGAAGTGGGCAAACCACGCGGGCCCGCCAATCTCGCGATGCGCCTCCACGAGTGCCGCCCTGCGCGCCAGCACCTGCGCGGCGGCGCGGTGCAACACCTCGGCGCGCTGCGCCGGCGCCGTGGCGCTCCACTCGGCGAACCCGCGCCGCGCCACCTCAGCGATGCCCGCTACGTCCGGCGTGGCCAAGCAGTCAACGTGGTGGATCTCCGCGTGGCAATGCGACACCACGGGGACCTGTTTCACCGCGGGGGTCACCCCGACCAACATGGGCACGCGCTTCATGGAGAGCGCCCCGAATTTTTTGGGGTACGCGCATCTACAGCGATCGACCCGGCGTGGCGCAGCGATTGACATAAAGTGTAAGACCCGTGGCGCTACGATCGACAAGTGCTAGACCCGTGGCGCAGCGATCGACAAGTGCTAGACCCGTGGCGCAGCGATCGACAAGTGCTAGACCCGTGGCGCAGCGATCGACAAGTGCTAGACCCGTGGCGCTACGATCGACAAGTGCTAGACCCGTGGCCGATCAACAAGTGTTAGAGCAACCCGGCGTGGCGCAGCTCCTCGTTGCAGCTGCGGCAGTACGCAATGAGGCTCTCGGCGCCCGCGTCCATCGCGTCGATCTCCAAAACGCGCCCCATCACCAAGTCGCACCGCTCCACCTCGCTGTGGAGCCAGTTGCGCCACTCTCCCAACGCCACCTCCTCCTCCATGTGGTTCAACATGCGCAAGTGGGTCAACAACTCGTTGCGCTTGATGGCGATGTCCTGCGCCGAGCGCTTCAACCTCTGCGCCACCTCGCGCGTGCGCGGGTCGGCGTACTCCGAGTCCCAGAACGACGTCTTGTCCGGGTTCAACAGAAACGACACCAGCTTGAAGGTGTCGAAGCACCGCGACGCGTTGAAGTGCGGCGCCCGGCGGCGCAACAACTCCTCGGTGTCGCGCAAGTATACCGCCCGCAGGATCATCCAGGGGTCCGAGGTCAAAAACTCGTGCGCCATCTTCAGAACGCGCTGCACCGTCCAGAAGGAGGTGGTGCTGCGCGCCGCCAAGAACACATTGACCGCTACCGACGCCGCCAAAAACGCCACCAACACAACGTTCATGCGGAGTGCCCGCGCCAACGCCACCACCGCAAACACCACGTAGTGGACACCCTCGCTGACGTGGCGCAACACGTACAACAACACCCTGGTGAACAACATCATCGACACCGTGGTGAAGCGGATGCGCGTCACGGGCACCTCGTCGCGGTCGTCGGCGTATTGCGCCTTCGAGAGCTTGCCAAAGAGGTAGATCGCCTTCACCACCATGCCGTGGGTGCCAATGAGCCGCTCGGCGTCGCGCAACGACCGGAGAAGCAGCCGCGCCTCGGTGACGCAGATGCGGTTGCACAATATGCGCGTCAACGCCGCCATGAGCGGCAGGCTTTTTTCAAACTGCGGCTTGCCGTACACGAGCACCCGCAGCTTGCCGCGCGCCTCCTGGTAGATGACGATGCGGAACTTTAGCCGGAAAACCCCGCCAAGGGTGAACCGGAAGCGCGACTTGGTGTGGGTGACGTTGTAGTATGCCTCGTCCATGTGCTCGACGCGCTGCTCGATCTCGATCGGGTGCTCCTTGCCCAGTGGGAGCACCAGCACCACCTTGAGCTTGCGGTGCAACCCGCCCTCGGTGTTCCACGGCTTCTTGACGATCGACTTGAGGGTGGCGAGCAGCTGCATGTGGTTTAGCACGAGGGAGTTGTCCCCGAGCAACGCGTGGAAGAGCGCCTTGGGGGGCACGTTGAACCGCCCAGAGCCCATCAAGAGCGCCTCGTCGCGGAAGTCCACCCGGAACGAGCGCGCGGTGACCGCGTCGGCCGCCGCCGGGATCAACAGCGCCGCCGGCGGCGCCACCGGGGGCCTGGCCCCCGTCTGCAGCCGCGCGCGCGCCACCGCCTGCGCCTTGGTGGCGGCCAAGGTCTCGTCCTCCTCCTGCATCATCTCCGAGCGCCGCTGCGAGTCAATGCGCTCCATCTGGCGCACCAACTGCGCCGCGGTGTCGGGGACGTCCTTGGCCTTGTTCTCGATGAGGTACAGCACCTTCTGGCAGATAGTTTTGGCGTCGTCCAAGAACAACTTCATCTTGATCACGCCGTTGATGTTGTACAACTTGATGAGGTCGTGGTCGTCCTGCTTGACGTAGTCGATCAGCACCAACGAGTTGACGCTGCCCTTGAAGAGCGCAATGAACCCGAGCGCATTCATGTAGACGTAGACGTGCTTTGCGGTGATGAAGCACCTCCCACCGAGCTCCTGCCGCAGGTTGGGCGACCAGATCGACCGAAACAGAAGGAGGCAGTACTCGTTGGGCTCGATCAGCGTTTCAAAGATGGCGCGCATCTGGATGTTTTTGGCAACCATCGACGAAGGGTAGCCCTCGGGGAGGAACGCGTGGCTGGCGTCGGCGGGCGGGGCCCTGGCGCCGTCGTCGGCGGTCCCGCCGGCAGTTTCGCCGGCGCCCGCACCCGCCGGCGCCGTATACGTCAGCGTGTCGTGGAGATAGTACAATCCCCAGTTGATCGACCCCCAGATATTAGCGGTCAACGCCGTGGGGAGAGACGTCGCCTCGACAAGGCTGTAGGCGAGTATCGCCAGCTTCGTCAGGTCGGTGATGAACGGCGGGCGGATCTGGAGGAGCTCGTAGTAGACGTGGCGCTGGAAGTCGCGCTCGTGGCGCTCAATGTGGGTCAGGAGCCGCGACGGGGTGATGATCTGGCCCAGCTTGTTGACGACGCGCGAGCTGGTCATCTGCTGGTCGGTCACGGTGTTGATGGTGCACGCCAACTCCTTGATGATGGGCGGATAGCGCCCCAGCGCGATCTTGAGGAGGTGGTCGTTGTTGGTGGCGTGCAACACGCGGTTCTTCTCGTTGGCAAACACCATGAGCCACGACTTGAGCTCGAGCACCGTCTCGCACTGGAAGATGTAGGTGGCGTCCACCGTTTTCAACTCAAAGCAGTTGCGGCGGTCCTCGTAGGGCGCGTACTTGACGTTGCACACCAAGAGGCCGATCTTGTCGGACTCCTGGACATACGAGCTCAGCGGGCTTAAGTTCAAGAGCCCAAACACCCCGCCCTTGATGAACGCCCACCGCTTGACCCACACCTGGCGCAAGTCCTCCTCGTCAATGGTGTCGTTGCTGAAGTCGTCGCCGCTGTCGATACCGCCGCTGAGAGGCCGCTCCGTCGAGTGGCGGCGGCGCGCCAGACGTCCGCTGCGCCACAGCTTCATAAACACGTAGCCGTGCTTCTCGGTGGCGGGCTCGTCGATCTCCTGGAGCGTCGTCTGGTTGATGAGCGACGCGCGGTAGTCGTTGGGGTTGCCCAGCGGGCGGTACTGCGTGTTAGTCAGCTGCTCCACTTGCAGGCGCGCCGTCTGCATGTCGCGCTCGAGCTTGCGCGTCGCCACCGTGTTGGAGTCGCACCACCCCTGGATGCGGCGCACCTTGGACACCAGGTCGGTGTAAAACTTGGACGCGGCGTTGAAGTTGTCGAAGATGGCCTGCTTCGAGCTCCACAAGTTGGACGCCAACCGCACAAACACGCGGTCGAGCGCGTTGCCCAAGCTGGTGAGCTCCACCGTCAAGTCGATGCTCAACCGCACGTACTCCTGACGCACCGCGAAGAGCTGGTTGGCGTCCTCCATCACGATATTGGGGCCCTTGGCCTTGGGGGTCGCCTGATAGATCGCCAAGTACCGGTCGTATTTTTGCTGGCACTTGTCGAAGCGCCGCCGCAACCGCTTGTACTTGGTGATGTCGTTGGTGACCACGCTCTTGAGGCGCTCCGCCACCTGTGTCTCGACGCTCAACGACGCCAACGCGGTGCCCCACAACTTGTGCATCCCGCCACACACCGTCTGGAGCGCCTGCACCGTGTACTCCTGGTCGAGCAACCCATCCTGCAAAAATGTCGGCAACAAGTGCTCGAGGAACGAGTCCGAGAACGTCTGCAACTCGCTGATGTACTTGGGGAACTTGAGCATGGTGCTGACGATGGCGAGCAACCACTTTTCGATGTTGTCCACCTGGGCGTCCAAGTGGTTCACGCTGGCGCGGAAGCTCGGCAGGTCCAACGCGGCTTCTTTGAAGTCTACCAGGATGAGCTTGAACTGCTGCACGTGGCTGATAGGCGTCGGGGCTGCCAGGGGCAGCGTGTGGGCGCGTGGGCGCAGCGCCTCCGCGGCTGACATCGCCTGTGCCGTCGTGGCGCTGGGGGTCCCCGCAGGCGCCTCCGGGGGCGTCACCGAGGGCGTGCTCGACGGAGTCGCCAAGAGCGGCACTGCCTGTTCCAGCCTCGCTGCTTTTGGTTTCCTGACGTCCATCGTGGCGTAGAGTTCGGGAGGTTCTTCGTACCGTTTAGGCGACGCCTAATTGTGGCCGTAGCACGATGCGCACGTGATCGGCTGCGGGCCGGCATAGGCGGCTGGTGCACGGCAACTTTTGATAGAAAGGCGGACTAGGAACAATGGCGTGTATTGGGAGTCAATGCTTGACCGTCTAGGCGGTTGGCTTGAGCTTTGCGTTAAACTTCAATTGGCCCTCTAGGTCCCACAGGTTGGTATCTAGCGGCGTCTCTTTGCCGGCGCCCTTTCCGCGCTGCCGGTCACCCAAACGCTTGTGCCGAAACCAGTTGCCCACTCTGATTTCGCTCATGCCCAAGTGCTCGCTGATGGCAGCACGCACCTCCGCAGTGAGGTAGGGAGACTCTTTGTACTTCTCAACAAGATAGGCCAAAGCGTCCTTCGTGGGGCGGACTTTTCTGCCCGTCGAAATCGTACCCAATTCGTTTGTCGCGGGTGGGGCTGATGGATCCCCATCGGGCTTGGCCGCAGCCGCCCTTTTCTTTGCAGTTTTGCACTCAGCTTTTACCGTCGCCTTCTTTGTCTTCGCGGCCGCTTCCTGCGCTTTTGCGGCTCTCCTGCTCGCTTTCTCTGACTTCTTCTTGGCCTTTTTTGACTTTTTCTCCTTTGGCTTCTCCGTCTCATTCTTTACTTCCGATTTTGCACCTACGGGCATAGTGCACTTTACTTCCTTCGGGATACTGGAAGTGGGGATTCTTGACTCAGTGACCCAGCTCAACTTGGACTTGCTAAGGGCTTGCTCGAGGTGGGAGATGCACTTGTCTTCCGCAAGCTCGGTAGGCGAAAGCACACCACCTGCCCGGAGGCAAGTTGGTGAGTTGGTGCTTGACCAGGTTAGCTCGGTGCGTTGCAACGGCAGGCATGGCAAGGCGGGGCTTTTTTGAACGTCGACGGTGATCTTGTGCGATGTGAGCGTGGAAAGACGCTTGATGGCATGCTTCAGGTGGGCAATAGATGCCAAATTGGCCTTCTTGAGCATAGTGTTGAAGCACTGGGATGCTGGGCCGGGGGTGGAATGTTGTGTCTTTATACCATTACGATCCCACCAACTTCTTTCGTGGTGGTTTTGTATCCGAAGAGATGTAAAATCAACTTTTACTTAATTGAGCCAACATAATAGCGACAACTCTTCAGCCTTACCCAGGCAAGTTTGAGGTCTAATACTTACGTGGAGGTAATGTTTCAAACATGCAGATCAATTAGCCGCGCCTGTTTGCAGCCATTCGAACGCACCAACCTTTTAGATTTTCACTTGTAAAAATTCTGTTTGTCTACGAGTTATGCCGATGGTCCATTGTTTAGGGTTCGTGTTGTTCCTAGACTCACTTCAGGGGCTATTTGAATCTTGGTGATGCATTCTGCTTTACAAACGCTGCCATGTTTCACATTGGTGTGAGAAAAAAGACTTCGATACAGCCCTTAAAGGTACCAAATGGAACGTTTGTGAAACAACCGGCCCCACGAAAAGGAAAACTTCGATTGCAGAACCACAAAAGCCCCCGGGCTGAACCTATCATTAGCTCATACCTCCCAGCAACGTTTTATCAAGAAGTGTACAAAAATGAAACATCTGTCCGATTGTGATGCAGCTTTAGTAGCATTCACAGAGAGGTGCTGCAAAGCGTCAGCCTTTACGATATGTACCATATACCAGGCCAATGGACTTAACATCAGGGTTCCCACAATAGATGTCGGTACTCGGATTATCTCATCTGCAGGAGAAATGCCGGTCAGGCGCGAGAAGCACCTGGCCACAAGGAACACTCCTTTGACGTCAATGAATTGAGATTTCAACTGGCAAATTGAAATATAGAAACACCAATTAGCGCAACCCGCTGGGTCACTAAGGTCTGCATCATACCTTTTTACATTTTGGCGTCAACATGGGCTACCTGAGGTTGAAACGTGCCTGTGCCTACATATTGCTCGATGCATTGATTATTATCGGACAAACTGGGACGTGACATCCGATGGAAAATATAAGAAGTGACATCTGTCGAGGCATTCCTACGGCGCAACTCTCCATCGCATCTGCGTCAAACACGGCATACGCGATACCGGGCTCTTGACACAAACGTGACATGTCCGAAAATCACAGGTTCGGTTATTCGCGGCGAGGAACTCTTGAACCTAACCTCACCGCCTGAACCTTGATCTTGGTACTTTCATGCATGTATGTACTAATCATGTCGATGCAATGCCCACCAGACATCTCCCAGCTACATCAGAGCCTTTTGTGATAAACTCGATGTTCGTCCCAGCGCTTTCATCTTAATTTTTATTTTCTTTTCCGTTTTCGACTTGCATGGCTGCAAATACAAACGGCGTACTCAAAATGCCGTTTGGCTGCAGCTGGTCAGCAAGACAAAAATCTTGGAAGGGAAGCAAATCGAAACGGTATTTGCAAAGTTCAGAACTTTTGTTACCATCGTCCAGGCGCTGTATCATGCTGAAGGCTGAGAAATCGGACTCTGTCTCCTTGAGATCCGTGTCGATCAAGCTGCAATCCAAAGTCCCATCGTTCTTGGATTCGTTTCGGCGCTATGAGCCGCGCAAAGCCACAGATCTCGAGGCAAGTCTGTCCGATGCCTCCGTTCGGTTAGCCTTGCCTTTAGAGAGTAGCCTCAAAGACCGGCACGTGCAGATGATTGCCATAGCAGGATGTGTTGGCACTGGCCTCTTCATCTCGCTAGGGACCGCCCTAGCACAGGCTGGCCCGGCTGGGTTGGTGATTTCATACTCGGTGGTGTCGGTGCTCTTATTCTTCATTGTGCAATCGTTGGGCCAGTTGTCGGCTGCGTTTCCGGCGCTGGGCAACTTTTTAGCATACAACACTCGATTCATTGACGAGTCGTGGGGGTTTGCCATGAACTGGAACTACTGTCTACAGTGGATAGTCACGCTACCTTTGTCGTTGGTAAGTGCGTCCAAAACAATCCAGTTTTGGGATTCTGACATCAACACCGTGGTGTGGGTTGCGATTTTCTACGTTGTGATCTGCGGCATCAATCTATTCGGAGTTCGTGGCTACGGCGAAGCCGAGTTTGTCTTCTCATTGATCAAAGTGGTGGCCATCGTTGGCTTCTGCATCATGGCAGTGGTGTTCGTTTGTGGTGGCAGCCCCAACCACGTTGGCTATATCGGGGCAAAGTACTGGCACAATCCAGGCCCATTTGCCACCGGGTTTAAAGGTGTGTGCTCTGTTTTTGTCAATGCCGCCTTTCTGTTTGCCGGTACAGAGTTGTGTGCCTTGGCCGCCGCCAACGCAGAAAACCCCCGGTCAGCCTTGCCCAAGGCCGTGAAGCAAGTGTTTTGGCGCATCTTGATCTTTTACATGCTTTCAACTATGATGATTTGCTTCTTGGTGCCCTACAATCACCCCGATTTGATGTCCACAGACACCAAGTCAGCCTTGTCGCCATTTATCGTTGCGATTCAAAGTTCGGGAGTTAAGGCGCTTCCCTCAATTTTCAATGTGGTCATCATATTAGCAGTGCTCTCGGTGGCCAACGCCGCGGTGTTTGCGTCCACAAGACCCTTGGTTGCCCTCGCAGAGGCCGGGCATGGTCCGCTGTGCCTCAAATACATCGATCGCAAGGGCAGGCCGCTCTTCGCGTTGCTTTTCACCTACGCCATTGGATTGTTGTGCTTTGTGTGCGTCTCACCAAAACAGGACGATGTTTTCAATTGGTTGTTGGCCTTGTCCGGGTTGCTGGCCATCTTCACCTGGATCTCCATTGCTATTGCGATGCTCAGAGTGACTCACGCTTGCAAAGTTCAGGGCGTATCAATCGAGGAGGAGTTTCCCTTCATCGCTACGGGGGGGATTTACGGGGCATGGTTAACGCTAGTGATCAATGCGTTGATATTGATTGCCCAGTTCTACGTGGGATTGTATCCAGTGGATGGCAAGGAATTGGACATCTCGACATTCTTGCAAGTTTACTTGGCCGCGCCTGTTGTGCTCGTATGTTACGTGGGCCACAAGATTTGGACCAAAAACTGGAAACTCTACGTCAAGGCGTGTGACATGGACATCACGTCGGGCCGCAGAATTGTTGATTTGGACGTGTTGCGGCAGCAGCGGTACGAGGAGAAGTTGAAGTGGCAGAGCCGGCCTTGGTACTACAGGTTGTTCCACACATGGTGCTGATAACGATAGAGGGGAGCCATCGGATATTTATAGAGTTGGATGGATGCCAAAGTAGTGCACTTTGGAGACATATATCTCAAGGAAGAATGTAAGGTCAACACGGCGTATAAGAGGCAATTCGCTGCAAAAACACAGTATTGTCCCAAATTACGAGAATCTACCTCGTCGATAGCCTGCTTTCAGCCACAAGTCTGCACACCCGCAAAAATACTCATCGACCTCTCGCGGTTGCGTGGCTGCAAATCGCATCCGGCATATTGTGTAGTATCGTTTCTGGCGATCGCGAGCCAGCTGGATTGGACCCCAGGTACGAGCGAACTCCGTCAAGCACACACGCCCATTTGTGATGAGCACACTCCAGCTGCTTGTGGTCGACATCACGAACCTCGCTGTCGAGGCAAAGCGCCGCAACAGCGAGGTGAAGGCGGCCTGTGATGTGGCATTGAACTGCTTGAAACCACATGAGTCTGCGCTCCAGCTCGACGACAGGTTGCCCCTAAACGACACCGAATGCCACGACGTGGCGGTTCCCTTCATCCTCTCACTTCTGAGTGGAAACGTCAAGTTGGCCACCCTATCTGTCCCCGTGCTCCAGCGATTGATCAACGCCCACTTTGTGCCATCTGGCCAGATTGAGCCCATGTTGGCCAGTCTTGGCGATGCCGCCAATTTGTCAATCGACATCCAGTTGAGGACTCTACAATGCATGCCAAGCGTAATGCAGGTTTATCGAGACGCCCTCCAGGGCGACTTGTTGCTTAAGTTGCTTGCGATCTGCTCGGGTATGACTGCTAACAACAAGTCCACCGTTGTGATCAACACGGCTCTGGCCACTCTACAGCAATTGTTCAGCGCCATATACGATCGCGTCGCGAGCCCGAGCGCCCCAGGTGAGCACAATGTCACCATCGACGAGGACCAAGTTGTCGGTATTGATCTGAACTCGTTGGAGGCGTTCAAAATCTTTGACGATTTGTGCAAGTTGGCCTCGCAGGAGAAGCCGATATACCTTCCTCCCACAATGCGAATCAATGCTCTTGCAGTGTTTGAATTACTCGAAAATATTGTCGCTAACCACAAACCACTCTTTCAAACGCATCAAGAATTTGGATATTTGCTTCGACAAAAATTGGTGCCTTTGTTGCTCAAGGCACTCAACAAGTCATCCACTGAGGGTGGTAAGGCCTCGTTTCAAACAGCGGTAAGGGTAATGAGAATCATACAGGTGTTGATATGCCTGGACTTGTTGGAGGTTATCGAATTCGAAAGTGAGGTTATTTTGTCATACTTGAATCATTTCCTCAGCGAGGCGCCCTCAGAAAATCGCATCAGCAATCCAGATGAGGGCAAACGAAGTAACGGAGTGTGGGAGTACATGGTGTTGGAGGTTTATCGACACATTTTTCAGGACTTTGACCTTATCCGTAAGGTATTTCAAAAGTTCGACGCTGTTGAGAATTCCGAAAACTTGATGCAAGAACTCATATCGAAGCTCTCCACATACATTCAGCATGACACTCGCATACGACAAACCAACGCTCTTCGGCCCTTGGAGAGTTCCGAGAGTGCTCTCAACTCGAGCGCAATCTCGAGACATTCAAATTTGAAGATTTCGATCTTGGACCATTTGGACAAGGCCGAACCCCCCTCAAATATCCCGCCCACGTATGCTGGCTTCCTCGTTTTGCATATATTGATGACACTTTGCGAAGGAATCTCGAGGTTTGTTACCAGCTTGTCTAATCAGAAGCAAGATCCCAAGTCGATTGAGGCCGATGTTGAGTTCATTTCAATGTTTATCGAAGCCAGTCACGCCAACTTGTTGGCGTTGTTTGGTACACTTTTGTACACCATTATGGACAATGAATGCTTTCATGGACTCATCAGGGCAATGCAAAAGTACACTCACACTACAGGGCTATTGGGGCTTGGCGAGCTCCGAGATGGGCTACTCCTCCTTATATCTGCTGCCATTATTGACAATGTCGAGCAACCACACGATCGGAGCGAAACAGATCAAGATCTGCGTGCAGATGAAGGCGGCATAATGTCGCTCGGCGAGTCTATTGCCGAATCGTTGGGTATTCAGGAGAAGCAAGTGGACACGTACGCCGTACATTTGGGACCAGGGAAGTTCAATTCTCGAAATGTCACCTGCTTCAGAGCCTTGGTGAACTTAGCCGTATCCTTGGGGTCAACATTAGAATCTTCGTGGAGAATCATTTGGATCACGTTTCAATGGTGCGATTACTTTATCAATTGCCCAGAAACTCAACGAACAAACAGCGGTAAGGTCAAAACACCTGAAGATCTCAGTCCAGGTTTGAGTATAAGTGATCGCAACAACATTGAGAATTCGAAGAAGAAGTTTTTTGACAGTATCAACGACTATCAGCAAAATTCATTCCACAGCTTAGTGAAGTCACTCACAGAGTTGTCTCAACCTAAAGGTCAGTCGTCCAACCCCTTGAAGGTTTGCCCGCACAACCAAACTTTTTTCATGAATCAGATTGTCATCATAGCTGCGATCAATCCGATAAAATTCTTGATTGAGAAAGACGACACATGGGTTCTCATAAACCAATTCTTCACCGGTGAAATTGCTCTGAGGGACAACCCATTTGGCTTGCGTATCTACGCGGTTCAAAAGTTCATTTCTATTGTTCAGAACACCACGATCGAAGGGTTTCAATCAAATGTCAAAAGCATTAATGGCGCGACCGCAACCAAGTCGCTCGAGGCATTAATGGGAGTGTTAGAACGCATGTACAAGAGTGGGCAAACGCTGGAGCTACTTGTGATGAATTGCGAAACTGAAATTCGCTTGCTAGTTCTCACTGCGTTGCACCATATGATTGACAAGTACGACACATATTACCAAAACTCTTGGGATATCGTTTTCAAGATAGTCAACAGCTCTTTCAGCATTGACGGTGCTATTGTTTATGGCAAGGGAGACCAACTCAGGCTGCTTTTGAGCTCATCGTTTGAAACCTTAAAGCTAATACTCGACGAATTCATCTTTTCGTTACCATTTGACCAAGTCAAAATCTTGATTGACACATTGTACAATTTCTCCAAGCAGGAGATTGACTTGAACATTCTGTTTAGTGCCGTCAGCTATTTTTGGCTTGTGGGGGATTCAATAAAGAAAAAGGTGACTGAGAGCAGTGAGCAGGCACCTGCGGATGTGTCATTGACAGAAGAAGCAGATTTGAGTGCTGCGATCGAGCAATCGACTGACTACACGCTTTTGGACGTCTATCTCCTATTGACATTGTCCAAGATCTCACATGACTCTAGAGCTCAAGTGAGAGACGGAGCTATACAAACCTTTTTTCAAATTGTTGATGTCCATGGCGCATTGTTCACCTTAAGATACTGGAATATGATCTACGAGTTGTTGCTTCCCAAATTCCTCGAGCTCAAATTGCAGCTCGATGATGCGGGTTTTGACAAAAAGGAATGGATTGAAAGCTTGGATTTAATGCTTTCAGGATTGGTATCCTTATACCTGTCATTCTTTATTGACAGTGAGCACTCTATCCGGTATTGGAAGGGACTCATTGATTACTTTGGGCTGTTGTTGAGGTTGAAGTGGATTGACTTGAACGTTTTGGTGTTCAAATGTTTAAGAGACTGTCTAATCCCGCTTCAGTCAAACGATTCCCAAAGCAAACAGGATATTTGCGACATGCTTTTCGAGTTTTGGCTCACTGTGCCCATTGAGTATGACTTTTCAAACCCCTTATTTCAGGACTCGCTTACCAAACTCATGCATTGCTTCCCATCCCTCTACTCAGTGGTGGAAGGCAGGTTGACTATCGATGATGCGCAGAGTATTCTAAATAAGTTGAACTCGTGTGCCAGATACCCCGTCTTACAGGAGTCATACTCAGACGAGGACAAGCCATCTATGTTGCAGCAGGCTGTCTTAGACAACCTCCGTGCGTTCAAGGGTACCTCGGCGGCAGTGAAATCAATCATAATGCAACAATTAGCCAGCATTGTGGTATTCCCCTTTGCTGTGCGCACTCGCATTGAAGAGAAAATCGGATCAAAACTTCAAGGAAAGCACTTAAAAACTCCCACATTCGTTGCAATTAGTGCTCTGGCTCTCAATTTGCTTGGTGAACGCCTCAGAGAGTTCAATGACTTTGTCATTTTGATCGAGGACAACGGGGTCATCAAGATTTTGAAGTCATTACTCGAGGTGGTGGAAGCCAAATTTGACGGAGTCATTAAGGGCTCATCGACTCGAGCTTGGATAGAAGCCAATACTATTTTGAGGATGGTTATCGTGAAGATTGTTGAGAACGATAAGCAAGGTAGCACGGAATCCATATCAGCCGATTTGTGGGGATTGATGTTGGCTGCAATAAAGTTGAGCTTTCACACACACGACCTCCAGTACGAGTGTTTTAACATTGAGCAATACCATACTCTCGTTGACTTGGTATTGCCTCGACTCAAGCGCGAAAGTGTGCATGTTGGCTTTGTCCTGGACTTCATTGAGGAAGTCTACAATTGCTCGTTTATTTTCGCCATCAATGACATGGAGGCAACTCTAGTACTGGGGTCAGGCGCTATCGAAGACTTCACCGCAATATTGGCAACGTTTGACTTCGATCAACTGTTTGGCACCAGTGAGCCCTTGGTGATAGTCCCGAGCAAGCTCACCGCCCGCACGTGCTTGGCCGAACTTATCAGATTTGCCTCCAGTCCCCAAGTTTCCACCACCTTGAACGAGAAGAGTCTATCATACTTTGTATGCAGACTGGCGTTTAGTCTCCGTCGATTCGTTGCGGACGAAAGCTTGCTCAACAAGGCGCCATTGCCCTTTGTTCAGCGTGAGGAGATCTTGACGATCTTGAGGGGCATTATCGAGGTGCTGGCCAACTTGAGACTGCCCAACCAGAGCCAGGAGATGCTCAAATTGCAGCCATTGTTGGTGAGGTGCGTTCCTTACTCGGCAAGGATCAAAGGACTAAGTGAGCTACTCGAAAAAGCAATGCTTTCTTTGAGATAAAATACATCTATAATAAACCTTGTCGCTTCAACTCCTCGTAGTCCTTCTTGGACATGACATTGCCGTCGGCATCCTCAACCTCGATAGCATTCTCGGTATCGCCGGCGCGTGCTCTTTGGTCCCTTTTGACTTTGCGCCACAACTCAACAGCCTCGTCGATCGAGGTGATGTTGCGGAACAACGGGATCAGGTCATCGCTGACCCCCAACATCTTCAACCCTTGTTGGTGCTTAGCTCCGGCAAAATGTTTGGTGAAAACCATGCGCCCCTTGTAAGTCGCGTCGCCACAAATCTCGCAGTTGTACGTCTTGTGGTACCCCTGTAGCTTGTAGAGCCAAAAGGGCATGGGCAGGCCGTCTGCGCCCACGGGCAAGTTCTTGAAGGCGTTATCGTCGTCATCGGAGCTGCTGGCGTCCGACTCCTCGTCCGAGGAGTCCACGTCAGTAAATTCCGACCCTTCGTCACGCAACGCCGCCGCTTCAAGCATCCGCTCGCGCTCAGTCATGGTCGCTTGGCGCTCGACCCGGGCAATGGCATTTTGGCGTTCAGGCTCGAGGAACGACGCCAAGGCTGCAATCTGGCGTTCGAGACCGGGTACCACATCTGCTGAACCAGCCACGTTGGGGTTTGCAGCAGCACGCTTGTGCCTCTTTCCTGAGAGGTGTCCCTTGTACACCGATTCCTTGGCAAACCACTTGTTACACGCCAGGCAAAACCATTCGCCAGCATCGTTAGTGGATCCGTCAGCCACCGGGGCCGCCTCTGCGCTGGCGGCGGCTTCCGCACGAGCCAACACAGCTTCTTCCAACGGGTGTGCACGCTTGACAAACAGCGTCAAGTACTGCGCCAACTCGCGGAGATACGCTGTGTACTGCCCATGGTGGGCGATGACTGTATAGGGGAACTTGTCGTAGGTTGAGTAGAATGCCACGAGCGGCACTTCTGCGGAGACTTGGCAGTACCGCTGGTGGAATGCGCCCAAGTCGAGACTGCGGCCGCACTCTTCCTCGGCACTGAACATTGCCCCAAGGTCGATGTGACTGGCGGCCATGCTCAACACATGTTTGCGCTTGGCGCGCTTGGCTCGGGGGCCCTCGGTGGGGAACATGGCGTACATGGCGCCAAGGTCCTCCACCGCGTCGCTAGACGAGTGCTGGTGGCGATGTCGCACGCGGGCGAGCGCGGCGTCAAAGGCCGCGAATGTGTAGTGTGGGTCCGCGAGGGCCGCCAGCTCGGCTGCTGGCACGGCTGCGTCGCGGCGGCTCACCGCCAAGCTGCTGCAGCGGTCCCGCACCCGCTGCACAAGGAACTTCATCTCGTGCTGCTGCGCAAGGCGCTCGCTATGCGGGCGCTTGCGCGCCGCCATCTTGTGGGCGCCGGCAATCAGCGGCGGCACGAGCGCGGGGTCGCGCCGTATGCGCTGCGCAAGCGCCTCTTCGATCACCTCAATCTCCTCCAAGGTCAGGCGCTCAGTTTCGATGAACCCAGACATTGGTGCCCAACCATGGCCATCGCATGTGACGTTCAAAGCGGTGTTTGGCTATCTGCAGGACATTGACATTTATCGGTCAATCCCCACAGCAACCTCTGTTGCCCCCCACGGCATGACTGATCAGGGTATCCCGCTCTTCCTCTTCACCTACAACTGCAACAAGCGGGTGCTTGGCGCGGACCGCGTGGTGCCGCGGCTTGCCGAGTCGCTTCCAGACGAACTTGCCGATCTCTACGTGTTTGGCTTGGAGGAGTTATGCAGTATCCTCGACGGCAGCTTTGAGGAGTCGGCGCGCCAACACCTCATCGCCGCCACCACGGTGTTGCACGCGGCGTTGGATGCCAAGTACGGAGCCGACGTGGTGTTCCACACCGTTGCGATGCACCACGTAGGCGCCATCGCGTTGGTGTTGATCACGCCGTATGCGCTGCGGGTACTGCGCGTGCGGCCAGCGGCACTGGGCTGCGGCTACGCCATGTCCTCGATGAAGGGCGCGGTGGGGTTGAGGGTGCGGTACGTGCGCCCCGCCACTGCCAGTGCCACCGAGGCCGAGACCGACTTGACCTTTGCCAACGCCCATCTCTCGGCCTACGAGGGGGAGCACTACTATCTCAAGCGCAACCAGCAGGTGTTGTACTTGATGCGGTCACTCAACTTTGGCGACGGCTACGGCTTGCTTCGCCCGGGCGCCCACTGCTTCTTCATGGGCGACTTGAACTATCGCACAGCGCAGAAGCCCAACCTCGCATTGCAGCACCAGTTGGCCGCGCTCCAGCAGACTGCAGGCAGCGCGCTGGCCGAGGTGGAGGACCTCGTGATCAAGCACGACGAGTTGACGCGAGCGCGCGCCGACGGCGAGGTGTTCACCGGGTTCGCAGAGCCGTGTGTCGCGTTTGCCCCCACCTACAAGTTTGAGGTCAACACCGCCATCTACAGCCCCAAGCGGCTGCCGCTGTGGTGTGACCGCATCTTGTACCAGTCCACCTACGCGTCGCGCAAGCCGCGCGGGCAGCCCACGGTGCACCGGTACGACAGCATCCCCATCGTGCTCTCCGACCACCAGCCCGTGTTCCTCAGCGTCACGGTGCCGCTGGAGGCGCCCGACTCGATTGTGTCGCCCACGGGGTACCTCCAGGTGCTCCCCAGCACCTCATCCAACGCGCACGTCCACCACAAGCATATCCGCGATGAGGGGCTTGGCGACATGATGCCGCGCGAGGAGCTCCTTGCCATCGCCTCGGAGGTGATGAGCGGGCCGACACAGATCTATATGTTGCCAACGCTGTTGGACAACTTCACCCAGCAGTATGTGCGCGTGCTTCTGGACAAGGCAATCGGGTATCTGCTTTGGATGGGCACACGGCCGCGCGGCCGCTTGACGATGTTGGCGTTGGTGTTGGTGTTGTGGGTATTTTATTTGTACTGAAGGGCCGGCGCTAGCCGCGTTTTGCCGCGTTTTGCCGCCCAGACGCCGACAACGCCCCACGCATAAAGCAAAAACGGTTGCACCCGTTATGTACATCGGGCACTTGTTTCAGCCGTGCGCTGCAGCTGCACGTCTCGCGATGAAATCTGTCACCGCAGTCTTGGGGTTTGGCGTTACATCAAGTCCTTCGCGGGCGGCTAGACATGGACCCTCCACGGGGCAGTCTCATCCCCGTGACCACCAAACGCCGTGAAAGTAATCCGGATAGCAAAAATCCTTAACGTTTTTTTTTTTTTTTTCCAAACGTTATGCCTCTCCATTTGCAGCCATATAGACACGAGGGACCACGTTCTCCTCAGTGCTGCGTGCTAGCTGCTGTACGGTCCAGCACTGTGGTTGCTGCTCGCTAGATGACTGCACCCGACACACTCCTGCCCTCGACTGGGTACCTTACCCACACTCTGTCAGCGGTCTCCATGACTCGACACCTCTGCTACCAAGAACGCCGAACACGCTGACATCTTGGCGTGAAAGTCATCAGTGCCAAAAAAAGGTGACAGCTCGAGGACATCTTTGCGGGGCGACATGAGCTCTCTACACGAAAAGGAAAGCGATGTTGCGGTGGAGAAGGTGAGCAACACCACAGACCCATACCAGACGGTGTCGGCCCCATCGGCATGGACGCGGTTCAAGCATTCGTTTAGGCGCGCAGAGGAGACCGTGCCCATAGCCGACATGGAGGGCCTCTCAGACATAGATCGAGCCAATCTCGGGGCCGCTAGAGCGCCGCTTTCAAAAGAGCTCAAGAACCGACACCTCCAGATGATCGCCATCGGCGGGCTGGTGGGCACCGGGTTGTTGGTGGGGTCTGGGTCGTCGTTGCGCACCGGCGGACCCGCCGCGTTGCTCATAGCGTGGGGGCTCGTGGGCACGATGGTGTTCTGCGTCATCCACGCGTTGGGCGAGTTGGCCATCGCCTTTCCCGTAAGCGGCGCATTCCTGTCGTACGCGACGCGGTTTGTCGACCTGTCGTGGGGGTTTGCCGTCGGGTGGAACTACGCCATCATGTGGTTGATTGTGCTACCGCTCGAGTTGGTGGCGGCAGCCATGTCTATCAAGTACTGGAACGACTCGATCAACCCGGTGGCGTGGGTCAGCATCTTCTACTTTGTCATTGTGCTGATCAACTTGTTTGGGGTCAAAGGGTACGGCGAGGCCGAATTCTACCTCGCCATCGTTAAAATTGTCGCCATTGTCGGCTTCATCATCATGGGCGTGGTGCTCGTGTGCGGCGGTGGCCCTCACCACGAGTTTATCGGTGCAAATCGGTGGCGCCAGGGCGGCAGCTTTGCCAACGGCTTCAAGGGGGTGTGCACCGTGTTTGTCACCGCGTCGTACTCGCTTGCTGGCTCCGAGTTGGTGGGGTTGGCCGCAGCAGAGCTGGCCAACCCACGCAAGACCCTCCCCAAGGCGATCAAGCAAGTATTTTGGCGCATCTTTTTATTTTACTTTTTGCTGTTGACCTTCATTGGGCTCTTGGTGCCCTGTGACGACGAGAAGTTGTTGGGCGCATCGGACAACGCCGCGTCGCCGTTTGTGTTGGCGATCAAGAATTCCGGGATCTACGCATTGCCCTCGATCTTCAACGCGGTGATCCTCATTGCGGTGGTGTCGGTCGGTAACGCCGCCGTTTACGGGTGTCTGCGCACGATACAAAGCTTGGGGGCACAGGGGTTGGGGCCACGCTGGCTTGATTACGTTGACACGCGCGGCCGGCCCGTGGCCGGGTTGTGCATTCTGGGGGTGTTTGGCTTGTTGTGCTTCTTGAGCGCCTACAAGGATGAGGGCCAGGTATTTGCCTGGTTGCTCTCGGTGTCAGGGTTGTCGACAATTTTCTCATGGTTCAGCATTGGCCTCTGTCACCTACGGTTCCGCATGGCCATGAGGGCGCAGGGCCGCTCGGTGTTTGACGAATTGACCTTCACGTGCTTGACCGGCTTGTGGGGCACCATTTACTCCATGGTGTTGTTGGTGGTGGTGTTGGTGGTGCAGTTTTGGGTAGCTCTCTGGCCCACGCGCAAAAACGGATCGACCGATGTCAAAAACTTTTTCCAGAACTACCTCGGGGTATTTGTCATCTTGATCTTCTACGTGGGACACAAGGTGTGGCGCCGCAATTGGCGGTGGTACATTCCGTTGCTGGAGATTGATTTGGACACCGGCCGCAAACTGACCGACTTGGATATCATCAAGCAGGAGATCTTGGTGGAACGAGAATACTACCAGGCGTTGCCGTGGTACAAGAAGGTTTACAGCGCGTGGTGTTGAAGTACGAATAGAAGAAGTCTGCAAATAGCGTTTCATTCTACTTGTGCCATTAGTCAGGGAGTGTGTGGGGGTGGTGAATGTGTGATGAAACTACACCAGGAGTGCCCCATCTTCCTCGAGTTCATGCATTTTTCGCGATATCGCGCTTCTTTCAAGAAGCAACTCTTTCAAGACACTTGTAGAATGGTTGATTCTTGCCAATACGTTTTTCTCGCTGTCTTGGAGATCATTTGAGCGCTTGCTCAACTCTTCATCAATCGCGCTGAAAAAGTCCTGAATGTCTTTTTCAATGCGTTTTGTGTCGAACTCTTGAAATGTACAAACTGTTGTGATGTGGATCCTTAATGTCGCGTTGATAACCTCTAGCGATTCAGCAAAGGTTGTCATGTTCACGGAGACTTGTGGGGATTAATTCTGTTGGATTTGGTGATTGAGATATCCCCACATGATTTGACACACATTAGACTAATATTTCGTGTCGCGTTTCACATGATCGTTCACAAAAAAAGGCGAATTAGAAAGAGCAGCTGATTTCGCTCATGTGACTATATGCAACGATTTCTTAACGTCCACGCATATGAGTCCGACGCCTTGATCTGCGCATTAGAATAAGTGAATAGTGCTTTGATCCAATCAAGGCGAATGATAGGGTAGTATGGTTTTGATGCCTTTGAATGTCAGCCGTAAAGAAACGACAATAAAACTCTCGTAAGCCATATGAGTGGATGTCGGTGATATACGTTTTCTTTCTTGTTCACTTGCCACGTTAGCGTTAGCTTTTGCAAGTAAAGCTTGGTGGGCTTTGTGTCAATCACGGTTTGAATATCTCGAATAAATGAGGCGCGAATCGGACTCGAGCCTGGCAGGTAGTGTTTTCTTTATCACACTGATTAATTTGACACCTTAGTTCGGTTGTCTTATATGTATGTTGCACTGAGGTCTTAAGATGATGCGAACCATCTCATGGAGAAATGTGCTATGCGTTAGACAAATGAAAGTTTGCGCTTCGTTGTTGTTTACTAGTGAAGAATAGAGTGCATATGGAATGGTTGCTAATATGTAGTCGTGTAGAACAAGAAAAGCGATAATGAAGGCAATCGAAACGGAGTATTTTACAGATTCTAAAAGCAGTCACCACAATGGTATTGGGATCATTGAGCAGAAAGTTGAAGAAAACATCTTTGGACGAGTCACCATCTAGGGAAACCTCTGGTCAAGAGAACAATGTCGAGTCCACGGATGACGTTGATGAAATTGACGATCAAAATCAATCGATATTGCTAAGTATCATCGCTCAATTAAGACCAGGATGCGATTTGACTAGGATCACCTTGCCTACTTTCATTTTGGAGAAGAAATCAATGTTGGAAAGAATCACCAATGCCTTCTACACTCCACAAATACTACTCGAAGCAAATGACACGGACGATGCCGTGGAAAGATTTTTGTTAGTCGTCAAGTGGTATTTGTCGTGCTGGCACATTGCGCCTAAAGCAGTGAAGAAGCCCTTGAATCCTGTTTTGGGCGAAGTTTTTGCTTGCCAGTGGCCAGAGATGCCGGATGGGTCTACAGCATACTACATATCTGAACAGACCTCACACCACCCTCCAGAATCTTCTTACTTTTACGTCGTACCCGAGAAGAAGATAAGAGTTGATGGAGTTGTGATCCCAAAGTCGAAATTTCTTGGTAATTCATCAGCTGCAATGATGGAGGGAGTTGCTAACTTAACGCTAGGAGAAAGAAACGATGAAGTTTACACTTTGACACAACCAAATGTTTATTGCAGAGGCATATTGTTCGGCAAATTAAGGTACGAATTGGGAGACCACATGCTCATAAAGTGCGCAGCTACTGGATTGGAGGCCGATATTGATTTTAAGACCAAAGGGTTCTTGGGTGGAAGTTACGACTCTATTGAAGGCATTGTCAAGAACAGTAAAACGTCTGAAACATTATACGTCATTTCTGGAAAATGGAATGGAGTTATGGAAATAAGGCGCCCGAGCGAGTCCAAGTCGCGCATCTTCTATGATACGTCGAAACCGCAGCTTTATAGACCTGCTGTGAAGCCTATCGATGATCAAAATGACTATGAATCAAGAAAGCTATGGCTGAAAACTATTCAGGCTTTGGATAAACGTGATCATGAGGAAGCGACAAATGAAAAATTCAAAGTCGAGGATGACCAGAGAATACTTGCCAAAGAAAGAAGTGAGAGGCAAATGGAGTATGAGCAAAGACTATTCAGAGTGACAGATTCTAGTTCTTCGAATCTTCCTTTCATTATTCGATCTGACATAGATATTGATAGTGATGGATCTGATACCATCAAACAAAAGGTCAATAATTTGTACTCCTTCTGATAGCTTTCATCATGGATCTTCGATCTGTCAATGTTTTATTAATGCTTAAATACCAAGCGTGTGTGTATGCGCTTCAGAAATCCTGCCGTAATTTCGGGTACTGTATATATACTCATTCAGCGTTTACAATTGTTAGTTTTGAAAAATACTAACCTTAGATGAATTAGACGTCAAGACCCTCATGTCAGGAGACAATCAAGCACTATTGAAGATATTTGACTCAGCAGAGTTTGATGCATTTGAATGCATTGACCATATCAGGCGTAATACTGAGAACATAGGAATACACCAATATTTGGTGCGGAAGTTACGAACTTGCAAGTATGATGAGTTGGAGTTCTTGATCCCACAGTTGGTTCAATTGTTGGTTGCATTCGAAACAGAATCGATGGCACTTGAAGACCTCTTGATCGATTATAGCAAACAATATCCACATTTCAGCTTGATAGTATTCTGGTCACTTCAGGCTTACGTTTTTGAGCTAAGGAACGATCCTGAGTCGTATTCATTCCAGACTCTTCGAAGGTTTATAAACAAACTCCAAGGCATTATATTCAACGCTGAGATGACATCAACTCAACCGCCTAAATCAGAATTCAGGGAAAATCTTAAGCCGTCACTTGTCTTATGTGGTATGGCCGCCGCATCAATGGCGCTTCCGCAAATCAACGAATACGCCTCACCTTTGATCATTTCCCAAGGTAGACAGCAAAAGTCGTTTGTTTTTAGGCTTGCAAACTTTCAGAAGGCTTTGACCAAAAACCTCACTCTCAAAAACCAAAGAATCTCAACTGAAGTCAATGCTTTAGCTGCCTCGGATGATGAAAGACTTCATATGCATCATTCCACCGACATCAGTCGAGTGGTTACTTCTAGACCACTCAATGATCTTCAAAGATCGTCATCTCTTTCGCGCCTTCCTTCTTCTCGAAAAATTAGTTCCAGTCTGATGCAGCTGTCAGATGGTGATTCTGAAGCAACGGATGACGACAGTTTATCTTTGGAAAGACATGCTATGAATAATCATGAAGGCTTTTCAAAAATTGAGGAGTCATTGAACATCAACACTGTGATCAAGTCCAAGAAGAGTTTGAGAAGAAGCCTTGTGAAAGGAAATCTCGAAAATTACAAGACCACCCGTTCATCCTATGGTACTGGAACGGCAGGTTTTGGATCCCAATCAATGCCTGACTTAACACATAATGATGAGGTATCAACGATATCACCGTATTTATCACCAGCTGAGTCGGATTCGTCGATTTTTCAACACGGAGGCTCTGTCGACAACGATACTAAGAAGCAATCTGCACGCACCGCTTCAAAATCAAACCTTGATGCCTTTCAACTATTACGTATCAATTATGCAAAGAAAGAGACGGACTTCATCATGTCTCTACAAAATATATCATTGAGATTGTCACAAGTGCCGAAAGAAGCCAGACTCTCCGCTCTCAGAGCAGAGTTATCAATCATCAATCGAAATGAACTTCCATCACAGATTGATATACCTCAACTTCTACCTGTCACGAGCAACAAGAACAAAAAGTATCACAAAATTTTGAAGTTGAACGTCAACGAAGCATGTGTTTTGAACTCCGCCGAGCGTGTTCCGTTTCTTTTGCTAATTGAATACTTGAGTGATGAAATGGACTTCAATCCCTATTCTGATGAAAATCAGCAGATTCTCCAGGCGACCGCGAAGATGAATGACGGTGCCTTTGGACTTAAGACGGCTGTCGAGAATGTCTCAGGAAGTAAGAGAAGCAGTTTGGAGGAGATGGGAATCACGCGACCGATTGACTATGGCGAAGCTGACCTAAGTGACATGAAAACTGTCTATGAGAAGAGCATTCTCAATCTGACGGCGTCAAGAGTTAGCACTCCAGTTCGTTCAGGGCTGATTCTACAATCAAGGCTTGAACTTCCCGCCATCCCCTTGGGGAATACTGATGTTACCACGAAAGTGTTAGCCGATCAAATGCGGATTGCTTCAGTGATGTTGCAGCAACTTGAAAGCTCAGGATTGTCATCCTCGGAGCAAGCTTTGGCGATCAAAAAGCGAATCGTGGAGTCAATGCAATCTTTACAGAATCAGTTTGATTCTATAGATTACGAAAAGATTGTTCAATTGGGAGGCAACATACACAACGCTGGAGAACGCAAATTGGAGAATGATGTTAAGCTTGGAGAAGACTGGAACGCGAAAAAAATCCGCATCAGAAAGACTAGCGTCTACGGACATCTCAGAAACTGGGAGTTATGCTCTGTCATCGTGAAAAATGGCGATGACTTACCTCAAGAGGCATTCGCTTGTCAACTAATTACCATGATCTCAAACATTTGGAAGAGCAAGGGTATCGACGCATGGACTAAGAGGATGAAAATTCTCATCACAAGTGCTAATGCAGGATTGGTGGAAACAATAACGAACGCAATTTCAATCCATTCTATCAAGAAGTCACTTACAGAAATATCTATATCCCAGGGAGACAACCTCAAAGGCAGAATCTTTACTTTGAGTGATTACTTTGAGCGATTATATGGTCACAGGGAGTCGTTCAGATTTAGGCAAGCTCAAAACAACTTCGCGTCGAGCTTGGCTTCATATTCCATTATATGTTACATCCTTCAGATAAAAGACAGGCATAATGGAAACATCATGCTTGATGATGAAGGTCATATCATTCACATTGATTTCGGATTTTTACTCTCAAACTCACCAGGAAGTCTTGGATTTGAGGGTGCACCCTTCAAGCTTACAACAGAGTATGTGGAAGTGCTCGGAGGGATTGATTCCCCTGCATTTCAAACGTTCAAAAGTGTGTGCAAGGCTTGCTTCAGCGAACTTCGCAAAAACAGCGACCAAATTATCAACATGGTCGAGTTAATGCAAAAAGATTCTAGCTTACCGTGTTTCAAGAACGGCGAAAACACCAGTGTTCTTTTGAAGCAGAGATTTCAACTCCAATTGAGCGACGAGGAATCTGACCTTTATGTGGAAAATACTTTGATAGGAAAAAGCTTGGGGAGTGTCTACACGAGGCTTTATGACCAGTTTCAAATGATCACACAAGGTATATATAGCTGATCAATGAATCAAATGTGACAATTGAGATGTGGTATTTTATCTGTGGGGAATTCAACACACAAAATTTCTTAGCCTAAACTTCTTGATTCACTAATAATCCTCGAAGACATCATACTCCCATATATGTTATGGTGAACGCTAGATCTATTCCCCTAGGTGCAGTGACAAAGTTTGCTATCAGTGGGCGTAAACTGAGACTGTATCTATCGAGGTCCAATAAATCTCCATCACATTTTGAGCACTATACAACAAAATTACCAGACATCCCTCGTGCTTCGGAAGCCTTGTTGAAGGTCCTCGAAGAATTCCAGCCACCAAATCTTCTGGTATCATTGGATAACTCCACAGCAAGAGGTGTTAAAAGGGTTACAAAAAAGAAACCTCATGTAAACGGGTTTTTGGCCTATAGGATTTACTACTGCAGTCGGCTACAAAGCTTGGTGAATATGGACCAACAAAGGAAGTTTTCAACCCTAATTTCCAAAGTTTGGAAGGATGAACAACACAAAGATTCATGGAAACGGTTTGCATCTGAGTACAACAGAAGTGTCACAAACCTTCCATTTCCAGAGTGGTTACAGAGCATGCAAGAATCTACACCGGAAGTAGATATACGGCCAATTGCCCACACCAACACATGGTCGCACAGGACTAACAATGTTGAAGATATATTTAGATGACAGGTGGTCTAATTTGTACTCACCGACAACGAAGAGTGGGACAGTATGCTCTTCGGCCGCTTTGCGATCTCAGCCATGTCATCCTTCTTGCGCTTCTTATTACTTTTCAGTGGCCTAATCTCTCCTTCAACATAAACATCGTCCGGTAGGTCAAACAATCTCACATTTTTGATTTGAATATGGTGCATACTTTGGTCAAAGTGCGCCCAACTTTTGCAAATATTGTAAAATTCTGAACATGGGTACTGGATGTCCAATTTTTTGACACCATCGAAATTATTTACCGATTTTGGTAGATTGATGTTCAAACCGATGAAGAGTTTAGTCAAATGGACTTGATGATCACTTTTGCCTTCCACATCCTCCTCCGCGGCAATTGAGTCCTGTACTTCGTTGGGCTTTCCCTTTTGCTTCACTAAGGGTGTGAGGGTTGAGATCAAGTTTTCACCTTTGAGAGTGCCATAAGCATTTATGATATCGTCAATATCTTCATCCTTATATGTATAAGAATCAGTGAAATCTTTGACATAGGGGTGAGCTAATGTGATACCATCCGTCGCTTCCAACTTTTGGACAAGAATTCGAAGTTTGCTTTCGACCATGCCACTCCATTTGGCATGATCCTCGTCAGTTGATTGTGTGCTGGCAACGATACATAAATAAAACTTGTATCTGAAGAAGAAGTCATGTCGTTGGAATAGATCTCCCCACAGTTTTCTTCCTGCACTTATTTGGTTCATGATTTCTGATCCGCGTTCTAGTTCCTGCATGATTATTGTCTGAGTGGAGGACGTGATGTTGTGTGTAGCACACATCGACGGATATGCTGGTGTGATTACAGGCATACGATGCAGGCGATCTTGTGGGTAAAGTCGCGGATTCCATACCCTCACTTGCAAGGGTCCATCTTCAATAGGTTTCAATAAAACAGGCTGTGGCCAGCTCCATTTCGTGTAGATGTGAAAAAACTTTTCCACAATGACAGCACTAACAGCATTAGGATACAATTGACATATCCTCGCTACGAGCATTGCCCAAGCAACACCTCCTGGAAAACCATACACATTGGCGTATATGGCTCGTTGTTGGGCCCATAATTTAATGCACCTTAATGCATGCTTGAAAACTGTTGGTTTCGGAACTAGCTGCAAGATCTCGTCAGTAACTCGAGTCCCATTCAACGCACGCAAGTCTTTCTCGTCAATATTCCTTAAAAGGTTGTTATCCATAAGTGTCAAGTCTGCCGGAACTCGTGGAACATCAAGCCTTGCGCAAAGAAGATCAATATCAATTCCGTTGCATTCGATCTTGATGATCGGGACGAATGCATCTGGAACTGGGGTGATATCTTCCATTTCTGGTCTCTTCCGTAGAATTTCAACGAAAACAGTGAAGAAGTCTTCTCGAGTCACATGTTTGGGTACAACAACTAGTGTATCTATATCAGACCCTGGGCCATAAACTCCAAGGCGATAGGAGCCAAAAGTGAAGATCTTACCACCTGCATCCTTCGCCATCCCATCGCTCATATTTCTAGCCTTCGAGACGCTGTAAACAAACTCATGAACCAATTTTTGGAACAAAGAAAGGACTTCTACTCTTTTCTTGGTTTCTTGTGCGCTCTCAAAGGAGCCACGACTTTTCAATTCCTTGATCAACAAATCATTTAGGTTGTTTTCCTTTGGCGTGGGATTTGCCATCGATATGGGATCGGTGACCCCATATGTCTTGACGCTCATGATATAGTTACGCGGTGTCCCACCGAAGACTCCAAAAGAATCTGTGTTGAGTTTGAACGTCTGCTCATTTGTACGCGCACTACTTTTGAGCTCGAATAATTTGATATGCATGTACCTCAGTAATGCATCTTGCTCGTGAAACCCAAGCTCTCATATCACTGAAAGGAGAAATACTGCGTTAATCCACTAGTAAATTGGTTTTGAGTCTGTTTACGCTATCTGTGCAGATTTAAACTTGAAGCGTAGCATCAACCAAAGTTCGCTTTAAGAAGGCAAATTATAACTACGTAATATGAATCATGTTGAACAACCAGACTCGGATGGTTTAGTCCACCACTCGTGTTTGCAATCGTTCAACAATGGCAATGATCCATCAAAAGCTCTGAAGCTGTACGGGGTCGCATGCTGGGAATTAGTATCGTTTGAGAAAGAAACAATGTGCCGTAGACGAATCACACTCCTTTGAACACCCACAAACAGTCGTTGCTATCAAAACCACCGTTTAGTATGAATGAGCTATTGGGATTCATCATATTTACGGTCCATCGCCTCTTCGAAGGAAATAGACCTTCGCGATAAGCACGACCCTTTTTTATTTTCGCGGTTGTTTGGCTCTTCATGCACAAGACTTTTCTACACAAGTGTCCACGATGACGCAGGTGATATGGAACGCTGATATAGATGTCTACAACCCGCAGGTGATACCCGTCTCTGTCGCGGCCACCATTGCGAAGTACCTCAATGTGCAAGATCTTCTCTCCTTCGCGCAGGTATCGCGCAACACCTACAAGGCCGTCGCCGACCACCATCTCTGGGTGGGCAAGCTCCGTCTCATGAACATATGGAACGAGCCCAATGCATTCATCCCCAGTGATACCAGCAACTTTCATCCACAAAAGTTCTTACAAACAAACTTTAAAGACCCGCTCACCTGTCTCGACCACATTATAAAATCGCCCAAGCTCGCCAAGGTGCAAGTGCTTCTCATACATCGAGCACTCCATCGATACTACGACGACCTCAAATCGAATCGCCTGTACGAGATGCTCAAGGTGTTTACCAATTTCAGTACTCCGATGCAGCAGGCCAAAATATTGAAGAATCTTGCTGCTTTCAACAACATCGACGTCGACGCCGAGTCGCACGTCATGGTCAAGGATAAGATCGGCTCCATCTTTGAGATGTTCGAGAGCGCCTTGTTACGGGAGTTGGAGATTCATTTCGACCTTCAGGACCATGCCAAAACCAGAGAGTTTGTAGCCATTTTGCTCCTGTTGGGCAACGATCAAACGGTGACAGACTTCTTTTTGCAAAAGACAATTTTCGACAATGTCGACAGCGATGTGCTCAATCCACAACTGTTTGACCACGGAGCCCTCTTCCAGCGGCGCAACTTGATGGAGCTCGACGATGGTGTGACACCCCAACAACATAACTGGACTGTTCGGCGAGACGGACTAGACCATTTCACCACAAGACTCGCCGCCGTGTTCAATCGCGAGTCCAGCATTGTCGATTTGGTGTTCCCCCAGCTGCTTCCGATCATGTACAAGGTGTGCGAAGAATTGATATCCAACCAGTTGACCGAATTGATTATGGTTATTGTTTCAGCAGCCCAGGAGCACAACTGCTACTTGGTAACAGTGCCGCTACTCTACCAGGCCCTCACAGTGGGGTTTGTGGCCAAGTTGCAGCCCTGTGCCAACGTGGGGCCCTCCTTCTTACGCTTGGTGCGTGAGTTGATCGACATGCTGTTCGAGTCCTTCGCCGTTGATTATGTACGAGAAGAGGGTCAGACGTTCAAGCTATTTGCCAAGCGCGTCATTGAGCAATGGCGCGAGTCAATATCGCAACGAGAGCAGCAAACAGTGCAAAACATTCTCAAAAACGTACGCTTCGAAACCAAGAATGACTTTTTATCGTCTTTCAGAAAGGTGTTCACCATCAATGCCGGCACGCTGGAGGGAGCCACCACCAGTGATGACGCAGAAAACTACTCAGAGATTGTGGCTAAAACTAAGATCCTTTCGGAAAACATTAAGTCCTTAAACAAGATATTCAGCATCGAAACCTCGATGGAGATCATCCAAGAGGCCAAGACCTGCTTGTACCGATTGTTGGCGTTCCGGGACTTTTCGATCGTGGGGGTGCGCACCGAGATCTATGCCGGGATGCAAGACATCTTTGTAACCTTGATAGACAATGTGGGCAATGAGCACGTCAAGTTGGGGTTTGAAAAGGCACTCGAGTACTTAAAAACCTACAATCCCAAGGAAAAGATTGGCGAGGACCCGCTCGTGTTATTTTCGGAGTTGATCAACATGGCGGATCTTATCATTCAAATGATTGACATCTTTTATAAGGAGGAGTTTTTGAGTACAAACATTGTTAAGGTGGAAAACTCAATTTTGAATCCGTCCCTCCAGCACAAAAAGAAGTTTGAGGCGATTGTCGATACCTATGTGGCGGATGGGTTGAACGTGGGCATCGATTTGTTGATGGACCAGCTTGAAGACGTTTTCGCAACAGAATTGAAGCCAGAGGACTACAACCCGCCGGCCGGGGGACATATGGGTCCCACTAAGGCCGCCTTGCGAGTGGTCGAGATATTGGACGAGAACATGGACTTGCTTGTCGGTTGCACAGACAAGTCAATTGTGGAAGTTTTCCAGAAGGAGATTGCAGAGCGTTTCTTCCAACTCATTGTCAAGACATTGAAAAAGAGTACAATCTCGGTGGACGGATCGATGAACCTAATAAGTGACTTGAACTTGTACTACGACTTTATCGTGAGCCACATCCGCTCCAATAAGCGGCTCGTGATCCCATTCTACCAAGCGCTCAAAAAGGTTGGCAGCATTTACCTTATCAGCGGACAGGACTCCAAGTCGATTGGCAAGCTTGTGAGTGATCTCTCTAAATTCAATGGGATATTCAGCCAGGAAGAAGTATACGAATTTGTTCAGCGCCGGCAGGACTGGTTGACAATTAAAAAAGACGTCGAGAAGGTGATGTACGGACTTAGTCTCGGCGACTGCACGATCATATAGACTATAGAAACGGGCTGATTCATGACATCGCCATCTGAAACAGCGTATCGTAGGTGTCTAGGAAGAAAAGACAACCTCGTAAGCAATGGCTGCAAATCCGATATGGTCTCACGTGATCACACATGTGGACATGGCTGCAAATAGATGACGTATGATGCTGGCGCAAGTATTGGAGAAGCAACCACATAGATTTCTCGGATAACCCACTGGCTCGCACGTCGATGTCAAAGCAGAATCTGTACAGAAACACAAGTTAGGTCTTTGGGTACACAATTTCCTAAACCGACGAACTATTCCAAGATTGCAACATTCACGATGCACTTATCATAGAACTGTCGATGAACACCGTTTCACCTCAAGAATTTGATCTACACAGCGACATGTAGCCTTTACTAGAATTCTGGCCATTTCAACTCTTTTCAATCTACCGATAACAGTGGATAATAAAGTGGCCTCGCCAACCTCGCCGCCATTGGTGGTGACACGAAAGTGTGCGGCGCACTGCACACAAGCCAGATGGCAGATGAGTAGCGCTTGCGCGTGCACTTGGCGGTGGTGAGAATGCTACGAAGATGCCTCAGATGGCCAGTATCGAGGCTGCTCAGCTCCCGCGTGGTACCCCGGCGATCTACCGCTGTTGAGCGAATACACTCGTGCCAAAAGGCACTCACACGAGGTTCGTCCTTGGCCCGTGTTCTGCAGGAGATGATGGCCATATACAGCGGCTACAGCAATAGCCAATACAGCATCTGGGACGATCTCTGGCATCACACCCCTCATAGCGAGCAGCTTTCAAGATTCCTTCAGACCAACTTCGGGTCCAGCACGCTAAGACGTTGGCTTTTGTGTGACCTCGCACTGCTCTACCACGCCGGCGACTGGAGGACAGTGGCGCTGGCCATGGAGCTCATGCGGCAATGGCGCGTGCTACCCCAGGTAATGACAGGCGGTGCCCTTGATGGGTGCGAGGCAGTGCGCAACGCTCTTATCGAGCTTTTGGCACTTAACGGTGAGTTGCTTGTGAGCGCCTCGCTTATCCTCGACGCCAGCACTGCGCCCGACCGTCTCACCCTTGCCGTTATGCGCGGCCTTGCGCAGCCGAACTACGAGGATTGCCTGGCTCAGTACTTCACCGTGATTCGGCTTCTCCAACATTCACGGGGACTCACCTTAAGCACCACGGACGCGACGCAGTTGTTGGAGTTTTACTTGGCAGATCCGGCGGGGTACCCTGCTTTTGCCAACCGTCTCGTGGATATATACGAGCAGCGCGGCATCCCCGTCATACCGCGCTTGGGGTACGATCTATTGGCCGCCAACCTCGAGTACGGCAACGTCTACGAGGCATTTTGCATCTATCAAACGCACATTAAGCCCCGACTACATGAACTGCGGGTGGACTTAGCCGTGTTGCTGAAGCTATTGGACTCAATGAGTCAGCAAGCGCACCACCATCACCGTGAAAAAGTAAGCGCCATGCTTGCGGATTTGCAGCCGTTTTGGCATGAGCCTCAGCTTGAGGGCATCGTATTGCGCATTTTGGCTCAGCGACAACAGACGCAACAATTTCTGCATTTCGTGCGAGGGGTAAAGCCCCTGCCACCGCGTGCAACTTTGGAGCTGTTGCTCGAAGTGTTTGTTGCGGAGGGCAACCGCGACGGAGCCGAGAAGATCTTGGCCACGCTCTTCAAGTCCAAACGCACGCAGGTCACTCGCAAGAGCGGGTTCGCCACCTGTGGCCCCGAGGACGGCTTGACAGCTCGTGAGTTCGACATTGTGGTGTCGCAGTTGCTCGCCGATGGGCAGTTTGAAGCTGCACTCACAATGATCCGCGGTCAACCGGTCTTCGTGTCAAAGTATGCGCAGGTGACGTTGCTCAAGCATGCGTTGCAGCGCACAAACCTGGACATTGTTAGGGTCGCAGTCGCCTTGTTGACGCCGACGATCGGCCGCCTTCGCACCACCCAGCAGGATGGCGATGTCGTTGCCAGGCTCACGCAGGTGGTTATGCAGTTCATGGTGGACAATGTCGACCCGCGCGCGGCTCGCCGCCTCTATGTGCAACTCAGCCGCGAGCGAGCCACCCATGAGCTGATGCAAGAGTTTGTTCTGGAGCACGCCACTACCCGTGGCGCCCAGTTGGAGCCGACAATCTACCCGTGCTTGCTGCAGTTGGGGCCTCACTTGCACATGGCCGCGACCGAGCGCTTGCCCTTGTTGCTCACCATCTTTGGCGGCGCCACCGCTGACGCCTACTTGTGCCAATGGTGCGTCGCGGAGATGGTGGCGGTGGGGTTGACGACGCCGGAGGCCCTTGACTTGATTAGATTCGTGCACCCGGAGCTCTACGCCAAGTGTTTCGTTCGCTGATGTCTATCTGTATATACATGGGTTCCGGCCTGGCTTATTTCTTCTTCTTTTGCTTCTCGAGCTTTTTGTTGTACAACTTTCCACCGCGCTGCACCTCCTGCACGTTGATTCCCATCAAGTCCATGTAATCGTCGGTATCGGCTTGTTCTTCAGACTCCAGGGCCAAGCTCTTGATCCTCTTGTCCTGAGCGGTTTCGAACTTGTCAAAAGTGGCAAACCGCTGCTTAAACTTGTTGACGCGGTCCGCGGCAGCGGCGTCGACCGAGACCAAGTCCAGGCGGTGCGGGTTCCAAAGGGTGCTGTTGCGCTGGTCATTGATCATTCTGATCTCATCCTTGGGCGCCTGAGACGTTCTGCGGATCACCAGGCCGTCGCTTAACTCGATCAAGGTTTCAAACTGGTGGAAAATCGTTGGACGCGCCTTGCCCACTTGAATCTTGCGCATCACTCGGCGATTGGAGAGGTGTACGTCTCCCTTCATCGATATGTGTCTTCTGCCAGTGGACACCGCCAACCGTGGCATACAGCAGGAGTGGAACATGTTGCCTAAACTACCCTTACGAACCCATGCCGTTGCACATATTTTCATGGAGTCGAGAAGACGTCGTGCCCACACCAGAACACACAGTGGAGCACACTGACATTTTTTTGACCGATTTTCTGCGGCCAGAGAGAACCCACCATCATGTCGTTCGCCAATCAGACCCCGACCATCGTCGTGTTGAAAGAGGGCACCGACGACCTGCAGGGCAAGGGCCAGATAATCAACAACATCAATGCGTGCTTGGCAATCCAGGACACGTTGAAGCCCACATTGGGCCCCTTTGGGTCCGACATTTTGATTGTGTCATCGAGTGGACGCACCACCATCTCTAACGACGGAGCCACCATTCTCAAGTTGCTCGACGTTGTGCACCCAGCCGCGAAGATGCTTGTCGATATACTGAGGGCCCAGGATGCTGAAGTGGGTGACGGCACCACCCTGGTCACGATCTTGGCCGGCGAGCTCTTGAAGGAGAGCAAGCTGTTCATCGAGGATGGCATCAACCTGCATCTTATAACCAAGGGGTTGAGACGCGCGTGCGACTTGGCCGTTGACAAGATCAGTGAATTGGCGGTGGAGATCCCACAGAAGGACAATGACGTTGAATTTCGCCACTTGCTCGAACGCTGTGCCAAGACTGCCATGCTGTCCAAATTGATCAGCAAGAACTCGGACTTCTTCACCAAGATGGTGGTGGACGCCGTGTTGACCTTGGACCAGACTGACCTCGACGAAAACTTGATTGGAATCAAGAAGGTGCCCGGTGGGGGCATGGAAGACCTGCAGTTCATCGACGGGGTGGCGTTTAAAAAGACGTTCCTGTACGCCGGGTTTGAGCAACAGCCTAAGAAGTTCCTGGCACCTAGGATCTTGTGCTTGAACGTCGAGCTTGAGTTGAAGGCCGAGAAGGACAACGCAGAGGTGAGGGTGGAGCAGGTCAAGGACTACCAAGCAGTGGTTGATGCAGAGTGGGAGATTATCTTTTCCAAATTGGAGGCGATCCGCGAGCTGGGGGCCAACATTGTTTTGTCGAGGTTGCCTATCGGCGACTTGGCCACGCAATACTTTGCCGACCGCGATATCTTTTGCGCCGGGCGTGTCGCCACGGAGGACTTGGACCGCGTCATACAGGCTGTCGGTGGATCGATCCAGTCAACCTGCCTGGGAATTCACGAAACAGACTTGGGCACGTGTGAGGTGTTTGAAGAGCAACAAATTGGGTCCGAACGCTACAACATCTTCAAGGGATGCCCACAAACCAAGACTTGCACATTAATTTTGCGCGGAGGTGCCGAACAGGTGATAGCTGAGGTTGAGAGATCGCTCCATGACGCCATAATGATTGTGAAGCGCGCGGTTTGTCACAACTCGGTGGTAGCCGGCGGTGGCGCCATCGAGATGGAGCTCTCGCGCTACTTGCGCGAGTTCGCCAAGACCGTCGCTGGAAAGCAGCAGTTGGTCATAAATGCATTCGCCAAGGCATTGGAGGTGATCCCACGCCAGCTCTGCGAAAATGCCGGGTTGGACGGTATCGATATTTTAAACAAATTGAGACTGGCTCACGCCAAGGGGGAGTTGTGGTTTGGGGTTGATTTTCAACAGGAGACAGTGGGCAACAACATGAAGAGCTTCATCTGGGAGCCGGCCTTGGTCAAGATCAACGCCATCCTGTCGGCCACCGAGGCGGCGACTTTGTTGTTGAGTGTCGACGAGACCATCAAGAATGAGGACAAATCGGAGAGCGCCGGTGGCAGGGGTGCTGGGGCTTATTAGAGAAAACTCTACGAATAGATAACGGGATTCATCAGTAGCGAATGTAGTCACCGTGTACAGGGTTGTGTGTGGCTTGACTCGCGCAAGACTGCGTGTAGCCTTACGGGTCAGTGGACCATTGGGTTTGATGCACCGGGCTCGAGACCAATTCCGCTTGCTCGCAGGCCGCGCTGGTTGTCCGCGCTATGCTTGCACGCGCTCGCGCGCGCTCATGAGCGCGTGAGGCTCGCGCCCGTCGCGCTATCCTTTGGCGCGCGCGTACCGCGCACGATTCTCTGCAATTGCTCGTATTCCTAGGTCGCTTTTTTTCGCGCGTCGGTATTTGTTTGACATTCGCGACCTCGAAGGAGGCTGCAAGATTTTCTGCGACCCTTCCCATAGCGAGCACCCGGAGTGCACGCGCCCCTATGGTTCGTCTACGCCTTTTGCTAAAACGCGATTGCAAAAAAATAATAATAAAAAAAAAACACTCTCCCTTCCACCTGCCAGCGTGTTTCCCCCCCACACCCACCAACCCCGAAAGTTACGTGTAGAGCGCCTGCCTGAAAAGGCGCAATGTAGATGGGGGGCTTCTTTTAAGAAAAAAAATATATACTTGAAGGGCGCCGTGCTGAAACAACTTTCAAATCCTTTTTCCTTACAGTGTTGCGGCCTTACCAACAGTCATTCGTTCATTTCCAGGGTCCCGTCGTCAATTCTGTCGCGTCAGTTGCTGCCATCGCCCTGTTCATCTTACAGTTAAAGTCGCTCTTCTGTCATGCTTGGTCCACCATCACGATTGCACCCGAGGCCATACCCGCTCATGCTTGAGCACCTCGAGTCGACCGCCAACAAAGTGCTCACCAGCGAGTACCGCGCCGACAATGTGCGCGCCATGGCGGCGCTCGAGATAAGCCAGGAAATCAATCCCTCCATGATAGACTTACAGCCCGAGATCCAGTGGTTTATGCGGCCCTTCTTGCTCGACTTCATCATTGAGTTGCATGCACTGTTCAAGTTACAACCCCAAACGCTCTTCCGGTGCTTCAATATCGTTGACCGATATTGCGCCAAGCGCATTGTGTTCAAACGCCATTACCAACTCGTGGGCTGCACCGCATTGTGGATTGCCGCCAAGTACGAGGACAAGAAGCTGCGCGTGCCGACGCTCCGCGAGTTGTCGATGATGTGCCGCAGTGCCTACGACGAGGAGATGTTTGTGCAAATGGAACGTCACATCTTGTCGACCTTGGAGTGGTCGTTGGGCAGACCAACGTTAGAGGACTGTCTTCAGTTGTCCATCGAGTTTGGCAACGAGGTGGACATGACCCCTATGCGCTACAACCGCGACGTCAAGACCCCCACCGCGGACCCCAACCAGCTGTCGACCACATCGGCAATCACCGCCATCACCCGTTTCTTGTGCGAATTGTCGCTCTATCTGAGACCCTTTCTCGAATTCGAGACGCTGCAAGTGGCAGTGGCGGCTAATCTTCTCGCATGCACCATGTTACAAATCCCCACTGCCTCGCGCGTTTTTCACCATGTGGCCCGACGCGCTCGTCTGCTGCAGCGTGACGGAGTCGAGGGCGACGAGGAAAACGTCAGCCCCGAGATCTTGGGGGCTTTTCTCAGCGGGTTCGACGACCACACTGTGTTTCGCATTCGCAAGCTTGCGCTCCTCTTTATGCAGCAGTTGAACACTATCACCGACGTGCTTTCAAACAAGTATAAGCCATTGGGGGTTTTGGCGGTGGTGCAGAACTACATCAACAAAAACATTGCCCTGTTAGAGCACTTGCACAGCTTGGGCGAGGAAGTGGCCGCTTTCAGTATCACCGAGATGACAAACACCACATTGACGTGCCTTGCCGACACATTTCTTCTGTTGAACACTCCCATGGCGCCGGCCACCGCTAGCGGCAAGGGCGGCTCTGAGTTCATACCCGTGACGCCGCCATCTACTTCACACCTGCTCTTCTCGGACCACAACTCGTCCACCTCGTCCATCATGACCCCCACTACAAACATCTACAAGCTGAACCCATTCTACACGTTCTCGCCGGCCGAGTGTGCCCCCGTGATGGAGGCGAGTCCATACAGTTAGCAAAAAAAGAGCACATTTGAGGCATCCACCCATACCCACTCATACACTTGACATTAATGCATACAACATCACCAAACCAGTAGCAGAAACTATCGATGAACTTCCCGTGGCTGCTTGGCCTTGCGCGCCGCGCTGCAGTCACGTTTGGGCGCGCGCCAAATGTAGTCAAATTGTCGCGTCAAATATTTTTTTAAAACATCTCCTGCACCATTTTGGGACCCGCACAGGCGGCCGTTGTGTTTGTTTACATCTCGAGCGATCAACCGCACAAAGTGTCCAACCATAACTAACTTTTTTATATAACGAGGCTCCACCAGACCAATACAGGCAGACGATGGCTGAGGACGATGGCTTCAGCTCGAAGAACTGGGTGTGGGTGCCCGACGCCACGTTCTACAGCAAAGGATACGTCACCGACTACTTGCCTAACGGCGAGTGCAAGGTGACGGTGATCGACGGCAACCACGAGCACCACCAGGTGGTTAACAGCAAGCAGTTAGAGAACTGCAACCCCCAGAAATTCAACAAGTGCGATGATATGGCTGAGTTGACCCACTTGAACGAGCCGTCGGTGGTGTACAACTTGTATTTGCGCTATAACGACGACATGATCTATACGTATTCGGGGCTATTTTTGGTCGCCATCAACCCGTACAAGCAACTTCCAATTTATGACGCGTCGATGCTAGACCAGTATCACTCGCACGGCGCCGACACTAAGCCGCCACCACACATATACGCCACCGCCGAGGGCACGTACCGCAATTTGCTCGCCAACGGCAAGGATCAGCTGATCTTGGTCACCGGAGAATCTGGTGCCGGCAAGACTGAAAACACCAAAAAAATCATACAGTACTTGTCGTCGATTACTAGCGCCGACGCTGCTGCCAACAGCGCCATTGATGTCAAGATACTTCAGGCCAATCCGATCTTGGAGAGCTTCGGCAACGCCAAGACCATTAAGAACAACAACTCGTCTCGCTTCGGCAAATTTATCAAGATATATGTGTCAAGGCATGGATCGATTGTCGGGGCCAACATCGAATACTATCTTCTTGAGAAGAGTCGAGTAGCACATCAAGTCGCCGACGAGCGCAACTACCACGTTTTTTACCAATTTTTGCGAGGAGCCTCGAGGGACACTCTCCAGCAAAAATATAAACTCTCGGCTGATTTCGGTGCCCATGAATACCTCAAACATTCGCAACACACCATAGCCAAGACAGACGATGCCAAAGACTACTACTCCCTTGTGGAAGCCTTTCTTATTATGGGGTTTCAAGCAGAGGAAACAGACTACATTTTCTCAATGTTGGCGGTGGTGTTGCATTTGGGTAACTTGACCTTTTCGAGCATGAAGGCTGAGCAGGCCAGCTTCACCAAGGAAAGTCCCACAGCCATTATTGCGCAATTGTTGGGGGTAAACGAGAAGGATCTCACCGATAATCTCTTGAAACCCAAAGTCCAGGCTGGACGTGAATACATCAGCAAGGCGAGAAAGGCGCCGGCGGTTAAGTTTGCCGTCGATGCCTTCGCCAAGTATTTGTACGAGAAGGTGTTCCAATTCATCACTAAACGCATCAACGACAATTTGCGAGAGGACGAACAATACGAAGACCACCAGAACTTCATCGGGGTCTTGGACATCGCAGGCTTTGAGATCTTTGAGCAGAACTCGTTTGAACAACTTTGCATTAATTACACTAATGAAAAGCTTCAGCAATTCTTTAATCACCACTCCTTCATATTGGAACAAAGCGAGTACTTGAGGGAAGATATCCAATGGGAATTCATCGATTTTGGACAGGATTTGCAACCAACAATTGACTTGATTGAAACCAAAAAGCCCATGGGGATCTTGGCCATATTGGACGAAGAGTGCATGGTGCCCAAGTCAAGTGATAAGATCTTTATGGAGAAGCTTGCCTCTCATTGGGGCCACGGCGAAAACAAGAAATTTCAACAAAACAAGTACAAGAGCGGGTTCATCATTCATCACTATGCCGGCAAAGTTGAGTATAATGTGGAGAACTGGCTCCAGAAGAACACCGACCCTGTGAGCGATGGCTTGTTGCTGTTGTGCCAAAAATCATCAAACTTGTTTGTCAGAGAGTTGTTTGAAAATGATGAGCATTTGGGCACAACAAATTCCGGAAGCAAGTCCTCAAAGGGAAAGCTCAAAACGCTATCTCAAAAGCACAAGGAGCAATTGGGCACTCTCATGGAACAATTGGGCAAGACCGAGCCTCACTTTGTGCGTTGCATCTTGCCCAACCTTGATAAAAAACCAAACAAGTTTGACAAGCGGCTAGTTCTTCATCAGCTCAGATGTAATGGTGTATTGGAGGGGATCAGAATTGCTAGGGCAGGATACCCTAACAAGATGACGTTTGAGGAATTTTATCAACGCTACTCGATCTTAGATGTTAAGGAGGTGTTCACGAAAAATATGAAGACCAACTGTGAGCTTATCATTAGACACATCAACTTGGATATTGACAGTTACAAAGTTGGTATTTCTAAGTTGTTTTTCAAGAACGGCGTTTTGGGCAAACTTGAAGAGCTTCGTGATGTCAGTTTGAAGGCGCTCTTTACTGACTTTCAAAGCATGGTTCGTGGCAAATCAACACGGACACATGTCAAATCTAAGATTCAGCAGATCCAGGCATCGCAATTGATTGCCCGCAACTTTGAAACATTGCACAAGTCTATGCAAAGTAACTTATGGTTCGACTTGTTCATCAAGATCAAACCTTTACTAGAGGATTCAGTCAAGGTTTTGGACCGCAAAGAAATCAACGAGAACTTGAACAACGTCACGCTCAAACTCAAGAAATCTGAAGAGGTGAAAGCCAAGTTGGAAGCAACAAATGTCGACTTGAACACCCAAATGAAGCGCATTGAAGAAGAGGTAAATGCGACAAACTCAATAATTCAGCAACGTGACTCAATCATCGAAAAGATGCAAATAGAGGAGGAGGAGAGGAAGGAGAAGCTCACTAGTTTGACTAAAGAGCTAGATGAACTCAAAACCAAACATTCTGAAGTTGAGAACGAGAGAGCAGCTTTGATGTCACAGAAAGACGAGAATCTACAAAGACTAAAAGCGCACCAAGACTCACTTGCTGAGGCGGAAAAGAAGCACCTCGCCGCAAACGATGAGCTCCAAATTTTGAATCAGCAGATTCAAAAGTATAAAGAGGAGTCTGATAATCACAAGAAGTTACTTGAGCAGTTGAAAGAAGAGGCCTCGAATGGCATAAAGGTGATGCAATCTTTGAAAGAGGACCATGAAAAGCAAGTTCAAGTCATTCGGGACGAGATTATTGTGCTACAGCAACTGCGAGATTCAACAGAAAAGCAGGCTACTGAATTCAAAGCGTTGTACTCACAAAACAAGCAAGCATACGAGCAAGAGTTGAATGAGAGTAAGAGAAAGATCGAGTCACTCGAGAAGCAGATTGAGCAGGAGCATACCTCATCAACACTGAACGAGCGGCAACTCAAGGAGAAATACGACATCTTGGTGGGTGAGCATGAACGTCTCAAGGGCGAAAAGTCACAGATCGAGGAGAAACTCGAGTCTCTTTCCAGAGACGACGAAAGGTTGAGGCAGGAGTCCGAAAAACTCCAGTCCTCATACAATAGCCAAATCTCCAGCTTAAACTCAGAGTTGGAGATGTTACAAAAACAACTTGATGAATCGAATTCTTCGCTCCGAATTGCAAAGCAGACATCAACCGAGAAGGCCGCCGTGATTGCGTCACTTCAAGGTCGCATTTCCTCACTTGAAGAGGACCTTTCGAAGACAAAAACTACCAAGCTGTCCAGTGAAGGTCAGATTCGCCAACTTCAGGATGAAATCAAGAACCACAAATCCGTTACCTCTCGCTTAAATGCCAAGCATGTCGACTTGGAGCTGAAGCTTGCAGGTCATGTTTCAGAGTTGGAACGCTACAAGGAACAAGAGCGAGAATTGAAGTCGAATTATAAAGTTCAGCAGTCAACGCTTGAGCAGTTGGACAAGCTCAAGGCTGATTTGATGCAAGTGTCAAATGACAAGTCAAACATGTCCGCCATGATAGCAAAATCGCAGGCGGACCTTGAAGCATCAAGGATAGCTCAAGAACAATATGCCAAGCAGATTCTTGACTTAAAGGAAAAGGTCAAAGTCTTGGAACAGAGGGAAAGAGAGCACAGCATTGAAAGAGCAAACAAGGAGAACCAACCTCCATCCAATGATCCTTCTTTTGTTAGCGAGTTCGCCAGTATTAAGCTAAAATTAAATGAGCAAAGTGCGGCCCTTCGCAAGGAAAAATTTGAGAACCAAAAGCTTACGGAGGAGTTGAAGCAGTTGAAATCGCGCGTGTCGAGCTCGAGCAACCGTCAACTCACCCCCAACAACAGGAGGTCCTTGGCGTTTGGTGAAGATGTGTCGTTCATGGATCATGGCGAGCTCGAGTCATTGAAGGCGCAATTGCAACAGGAAGAGCTAAACACGCTGAGAGCTGAAAATTATGCCATCGAGTTACAGAAAAAGTTAAACAAGCTTCAGACTAGCCGCGGTATCAACAACAGTTGGAACACGGACTATGAGAAAAAGTTCAAAGAGTCCCAAGAACGGGTACAAGAGTTGGAGCACAAATTTGAAAGCTTGCTTTCCATCGAAGACTCGCCGCAGAGGCTTTCCAAAAGCGAAAGCTTTGGCCGAAGTGCCCTCATCAACAAAACTCTCAACAATGCCAACCAAGACTTTGTCAAGATCTACCAGGATATCACCAAGACTCTCAAGGTAACACGAGACGAATTGGCAGCCTCGAAAAGCGAAATTTTGAGGCTCAAGCGCCTCTTGAGAGAGCTGGAAGATGAATTGTACGAAACCAAGAAGTCTTCCTTCAAATCGTCGGTGACAGAGTATGAAAACGAATTAGCTCAATTGAAAGTGAGACACGACAGTGTCAAGACACAAAATGCTGACCTCGCAACCAACGTCGAGGTGTATCGGAAACGAGCCGCCGAGTATTACAAAAAGTTGGAGTTGGCGGAGTCTGCCATCAACATTTCCAAACGACATGAACAGCAATCAGCTGCCGAACTTGAGAGTACCCGGACCCAGCTTAATCTTGCTCGTGAAGAATGCCGGGCTTCTCAAATTTTGATAAAAGAGCTCAAGAAGGAGGCAGGAGCTCTTGAGACCACCATCAATGAGAAGCAGTATTTGATCAAGCAACTTCAAGGCCAAGCAGCTGTACTTAATGACAAGATCGAGTATTTTACTAAAAATTACGAAAATGTCGAGAACCAGCAAAAGTTGAAGGACGAAATCATCGATTTGCGCAAGGATCTCAACTTCAAGTTGGAGACCGAAACCTCATTGATCAAGGAGAACAAACAGCTTTCTTTGGATTTGGAGGAATTGACTCAAGTAAAGGCAGATTTGGATCTAGAATTTGAGAGTCAAACATCGAGGTTAGAGGAGTTGGAGGTCAGCAACGAGGAGTTGGTCAAGAAGTGCAGATCGCTTGACAACGATAGACAGCTCAACGAACGCAAGATCAACAACTTTACGAAGCAAGTGAAGAACTTAAAGGACCTCGTTGGCGAGCTCACGCAACAAAAGGATAACTTGCTTGCCGACAAAGACAAATTGGAGGAGGACTTGTTGAGACAAACACACACTTACGAAGAAACTTTGGGCAAGTTACAACAAACCGAGTCGGACATGGCCATCTTGAGGGATCATTTGGAAGCTCAGAGACAACACTCGGACGTCATTCGCAATGAGTTCCAGCAATCAAAGCTCTCAACCACCCACGATATACAGGACTACCTGAAGTTGAAGAAGGAAATCTTGGTCACTGGAGAAGAGAACGATGCACTCAAGAGAGTCAACAAAGAGTTGAGTGGCAAAGTACGCGTGCTCGAGGACAAGCTCTATGGCAACGAGCAGTTAAAGTATTGGGAGACTAAAGTTGACGGATTGACGCGCGACTTGGATCAGGCACAAGCGGAGAACCACGAGGCTTCGCAAACCATCAACAGCCTTCAAAGAGAGATGAAGCAATTGGCTGCCCGCGTCGCCAACGAGTCCCAATTGGCCAAAAAGTACAACGACGAGAACTTCAACTTTCAAAATCAAGTCAACCATTTCAAGAGCACCATCGACGTGCTTCATTTTGAAAACCTGGAAAAAGACCTTGCGATCAAGGCATCCGAACGCGAACGCAATGAGATGAAGGAGAACATGTTGCTCCTTGAAAAAGAGGTTCTACAATTGCGCGACCGTCTTGGTATATAATCAAATGCATCAGCCCCGCATGGGCCATACACGTCTATGTATTTATTGCCTCCCCAACCCAAACGCGGCCACCGCCAGCTCCAAGTCGCCGATGGTGTCGGTGTCACCCTGCACCACTATGCTAGGTTTGCCCGAGCTCACCCCCTTGGTCGCGACATTGCCCGTCAACACTTTGTAGGCGACGTTGGTGACGTCCCTTATGGTCAAGCTCTCAATCCTGGCCACCATTTCGTCGATCGTGGTCAACTTGCCCTGACACTGGATCTGTCTGCCCAAGTCCTCGAGGGCCATAAGCTTCAGCTCGACATTCATTAGCAACAGACTGATTAATTGGTTCTTGGCGCGGTTTAACTCATCCTGCTGAATTCCCTTCAGACTAGTGGTGTCGAGCAACTGGACGAGCTCGCCACACACGATCTTGGGCATGTACTGCGCATACTCGGGGAACACCAGGATAGTGATGCCGAAGATGCCCAGGTTGACGTACGAATGGTTGAACGCCATGCAGTTTTCAACAAAAGCGTGCTGGTTGAGCACGCGGGTGAAGAGTCTCAGAAACATGCCCTTGCCCGGGCCGCCCGCCAGAAACGACAGCCCGCCACCCAAGAGCTTCTGCAAAGTCGCCAACGCATACAAATCATCGTCAAGTAACCCGGCGGTCTCGAAGCCTATTTGCATGTGGTGGAGCAGCGGCATGTACAGGTTTTGCGGTGGAACGTGCTGCAAATAGCGCGCACCGCCAGTATAGGTGACGGTGCCCCATTCGGGCCGCTGTGCATTATCTTGAGGTGCCTTCCAGTCGCCCAACTGCGACTGGGCAAGCGATACTGCCTGCAGATGTGGCACCCCCACCATCGCCACCACAATGTTTTGTGGCTGGTAAAAGCGGTTGTGGTACTGCAACACCTCCTCCTTGGTGACATTAGAGAGGCGCAGGGCGGGGCAGAAGAGCGGGAGCCCCAAGGTGTTGTCGCGGTAGGCGACCGCGTGCAACTCCTCGGGCAACGCCACGTCGTACTTGTCCACGAGGCCGCCCACCTCAAAGTCAACCGTTTGCAACGTTTCGACAAACTCGGTGTCAGTAACTCGGGGAGCACGCACTGTCTGTGTCATGTAGTCGAACATGCGGTCAACATCGGTGTTGAACACCGACGCCTGGTACACCATCGACTCACGTTGAGACAGACAAATGTAGTTGCCGCCAACCTTGGCCAAGTTCTGTTGCATCTCCAAACCGGAGAAACGCTCCGTCAGCTTCCAGGCCAAGCGGTCGGTGATGTGGGTGAGGCCCGGGCGCTTAGGGTCCTCGAAACGCGACCCGGCGTCGACATACATGCCAAGCGCCAGGAAGTGGCCCGGGGTCAGGTCGGTGACGACGCGAAGACCGTTGGCGAGCGAGGTCATCTCTATGTTGGGGTTTGCAAACACCGGCGCCGTTGCGAGCCGCCGGGTGCACACTTTCAAGCCGAGCATCGTTGAAGACAACCTAGGCGAATGGCGAGCTTTTGGCGATGACGGCGCGTGTGCAGGAACCAAGTTGTGCAACACCTAGACGCCAACCAGATGACAAAGGCACTACGTACAGGAGTGTGGAGTCAGGGAACGTTCGGGTCTATTTGAAGCGTATGCAGTCTATTTTGGGGTCGCTCTGGTGACGGTGGCGCCCTCGTGGGCCAAGTCCAAAAGCTGCCACTGGCACTTGACGCCCTCCTGGGCGAAGATGTCCACCACGGCGCGGGCGATGGCGTCATAGTTGTCGGTGGCCAAGCACAAGATGGTGGGCCCGGCGCCCAGAAGACAGATGCCGCACAGCCCAGGGTGCAGGTCCGGGGTGACGCTTTGCAACACCTGCACCAACCCGGGGATCAACTGGGCGCGATACGGCTGGTGGATCTTGTCCTTCATGGCCTCGTAGATGAGGTGGTGGTTCGGCTCGGGCTGCGTCAACGCGGTGGTCAACACGGCAAGCCGCTGCAAGTTGAACACAATGTCGGGCTTGGTGTACAGTGTCGGCAAAACGGCGCGCGCCGTCTCGGTGCTCACCTCAAACTGGGGTATCACCGCCACGCACCGTATCTTGCGGCACCAGTCGTACTTGAGGTACTGCCCAATGTGCAGCGGCGGCGGGTGCAGCACGATCTTGGCCGCGTCGGTGTGGCCGTGCTTGGGTAAAATGCACTCCAAGTCGACGCTCTTGGCGGCGGTCTGGTGGTGGTCTAATTCGTTGAGGTACAGCCCGACAAACCCCCCCAACATCGCCGCGGCAATGTTGTCCGGGTGGCGTTCGATCATCAAGCAGTAGTCGAGCATGCGCTCCTTAGACATGTGCAACTGCGCCACCTCGTTGCCGAGCATGACGCCGCCCACAATCGCCGCGCCCGACGACCCCAACCCGCGGCCCAAGGGAATGGGGTTGTGCACGTGGATGTGAGTCCCGCGTGGGAACGCTTGCACGCCGTTGCACCGCATCACGTAGAGCGCAGTGCGCGTGAGGAGGTTGTGCGCCAGGTCGAGCGGCACGCTGGCGGCGCCGTCGCCCTCGTAGGTGATGCGCGCGTTGTAGGTGTCCGCGGAGGTGTCCACCAGCGGGTCCACGCGCACCTTGACGTCCAAGAAGAGATTCAAGCCAACCCCCAATACATCAAACCCGGGGCCAATATTGGCCAGCGACGCGGGCACTTGCAATGTGAACTCGTCCATGTAGTCTACACAACGTCGGGTTGGCCGTTTTGTTTTTCGCTCGCGTTTTCCAGCCGCGCGCCGGTCGAGTCATACCTCTATTAATACACACACGTATCTCTTTTCTCCCACGCAATGTCGGCGGGCTCCATGGGCAACGTCACCATGCTGGTGTAGTCGACAGCGGGGAGCTGGTGGCCTGGGGTGAACTTCCACCGCAAGTTGTACACGTAGGTGGCCAAGATGGTGCCCAATTGCACGTAGGCAAACTGCTCGCCAATGCACCGGTGGCGGCCACCGCCAAACGGCAAGTACGGCGAGCTCACGCCCTTCGACACGGCGCCAAAGCCGTAGTCAACCACATCGTCGCTGCCGCTAGCCGCAGTAGCGGTGTCCCACCGATGCGGGTCAAACTTGTCGGCGTGCGGGAAGTAGCGCTCATTCATCTGCGCATATCCAGGGCTGACCAACACATGGTGCCCCGCGGGGACAACATACTGCGTGTTGGGCACCACCAAGGGGTTCATCACCTTGCGGAAGATCGAGTGCAAGGGCATGTGCATCCGCAAGGTCTCCTTGATGGTGTTGTTGACAAGGGGCATCTGCTGCAAGCTCTCGTACAGCAAGGAGTCCAACAGGCCGCCCTGCGGGCCCAACACCGACATCACTTCAGCGTATAGTTCCTCCTGCAACTGCGGGTTTTCGGCCAAGTGCAAAAGAAACCACGCCAGCGTTGCAGCCGACGTGTGCTGCCCGCCCATAAGAATCCCAATCAACAAGTTGGCAATCTCCTGGTCGGTCATCTTGACGCCGTCCTTGTAGGTGGAGTGCGTCATCAACGAGTCAATCAAGTCCCTCGAAGGGTCGATATCGCCCGTCTGGCGGCGCTTGTTGATCAATTGCATATAGGTTGACGATATCTTGCGCTGGGCCGCGTCGCGCTTGCGGTACTGCTCAATAGGCAAGTTGCTAAACACAAAGTTGATTGGGGTAAACCCCTTGTCCAAGTCCAGGTACAACTGGGCAAAGGACTTGTCGAGCAACTGGCGCATATCGTCCCCCATCAACGACCGCGACGCGGTGAAAATGGTGATTTCTGGCTGCGTCTTCATCACATTGGCAACACCGCTGTCCTTGGAGGCCATCTCGAACTCCTCGGAGTTTTTGAAGTAGCTCAAGATCTCCTCCTTGATTTTGGGCACATACTTGACAAACGAGTCGCGCGTGAGGGCGTACTTGGCAAACTTCTTTTGCTCCATGAGTCTGGCGTTGGAGCAGTCGTAGATGACGCCCTTGCCAAACACGGGCGTGGTCAAGTGCTTGTAGGCCTCTTCGGCGGACACATCTGCCAACTTCGAGTTCAACACAAACTCGTGGCCCTTGGGGCCCAAATACACTGTCATCACCTTGCCCAACAACACAAAGGCAAACACGTCGCCGTAGCGGGCCCTACAGCTCTCGAAAAAGTCGTAGGGCTGCATGCCGTACACCACAGCCGACCCAAGCCAGGGCACCCAGTGAAACACAACCGGTACACGGTCCTTGCGCGTCTTGTAGTAGAGCTGCCACGCGATGTTGGCGACGAAGGGCGCAAGCAACACAAGAGCCACTTGTTGCCACAAACTGAGCACCACAAAGCGCCGGTAAGCTCCGACTGCGAGATCAGCTAAAGCCATACTTCAATCGGCGATGAAGAGAGTAGTGAGACGAACGGATTTGGCGGTCGATGTGCCAAAAAAAAAAACGATTGAAAATATGAAAACGCGGCCAAAACTCAAACGAGATGGAACCAGATCAACAGGGTGGAGCAGCCTCAGCTAGTTTCGGTCAAATATAGGCGCAGGTGAGGTTAGCTTTCGAGCGATATTGGCGTTTCGCACGCACTTGAAACCGGTCGATGCTTATTTATACCAATGAGGGTCGCTCAAAGTAAGCAGCTAACGCCATCGTTTAACTTGCGACTCGTATAGCGTGAAAAAAAAAACGCGTACTCCAATCGTACGGCACAACAGTGGTCTCGCCATATTATGGCTACCAATGTCGGGTCCGCCTCAACCACGCTAGTGCCTTGGTTGAGAGAAGATTCGATTACAAGCATCGAGGCATGCCGTACTTGAACGCACCTACGCAAGGAGCAGAAGGGACAGGGAACACTGTCTCCATTAAATGGCTGCAAAATCCGCCTTTATTCGTTACTCGTTAGCCTGTAGTCGGACAAAAAAGTGTTCTCATCGAGTTGGATGCCCAATTGGCGCGCCCTGCGCAACAACTCATCCTGTTCCGACTTGAGGGTGCTGTTTTTTGATTCTAAGAATTTGATATACTCCACCGACTTGGCCAAAATGGTTCCCTTGCTCAAGTTTCTGGCCGGTTCAAGCCCTTCCAAGTCAATTGGACCAGTGTCGGTTTCCTCGGGGATATAGTCTTCCTCCTCTTCATCTGCCTCGTCGGAGTTCTCTTTGATATTTCTCGACACCACACGCAAGCTGGGGACAGACTCCTGTAGCGAGGTGAACTTGTCGTTGATCTTATTTCTGTACCTTTGCTCAATGACATTGTGCGATGATTTGGTCTTCGTCTTGCCTGGCTTGGCAGAAGAGAAAAGTCCAACGGGCTCGGAGTTGGACCGCACTTGAGGTGGCTTGTTGTGGCTAGCGGCCGATGGAGCCACTTCTAGGTTGGTGTCAAACAAAGTTGAGTTTGAGGGTGGTTCCATGTCCATGGGCGCATTGGCATCAGGAGGGATCAACCCGAAATCGAAGTCTACCGGAAACATAGATTTGTAGTTCAGCATGCGCTCATCGCCATCTTCAAGCTTGGCCCCTGGCGAAACAGCTATCTCGTTTCCATCTTTTTTATCATATAAGGACTTTAGAAAGGCGTTGTAGTCGTTAATCCTAAACGTCATATGCACAACTTACTCATCCATGCGGAAAAAACAAGAGTGAAAAATTATAACCTGTAGTCGCATCTTACGAGTTTTATCGGCTGGATTGGTCGCAGCATGTGCCTTGCAATGGACAACACCTGTTTGTTAAGACGAGGCACTCCTATTTTTGTTTTATTTTTATTTCCGCAAGTCATTAAGCGTATAGATTGTGCGCCTGACTGTTGCGGCTACATCGTATGATTTCGGTGTCAGCATGCATAAATGTTCCGACGCACTACAGCCGTCCTAGTGCCTTATTGCAACTTTCTTTTTTTTTTCTCTTTTCGTACATATGTCTTTTTTTTTTTTTTTTAGGCTTTCGCGCTCAGCAGCCTCATCACTGGCCTAGTCGAGCCAGTCACCGGAAACACCCGAAAACGTACGCCCATGTCCGATCTACATCAATTGTGCAAGTTTAGCGCGCGACCTGTAGGGCCCGAGTACGTGGAGCAGTTGCTGCACTATCTCACCAACGGAATACCCGCCACGTACACTGTAGAGGAGGCTTACAACTACGAGAATGGCATCGAATCCGATGAGCCTGCAACCACCACAACCCCTTTACATTTGATATGTACGCACATGCCGTTGGATCTTTCAGATACTGAAACCGAGGTGGTGCTGCAAATGGCGGGGCTTTTGCTAGAGTACGGCGCCGGATGGTGCCTCGTCGATATCAACAACGACACCCCAGGCTGCATTTTGATCAGACGCGGGTTGAAGCAGACTCCAGTGTACAAGCAGATTGTCGATGCCGGGGTTAGGGCAGAGTTGTTATTGCGCAAAGTTGAGGAGATTGAGTTTGTGGAGGAGGAGGACTATGCCAGGGATTTGGCCGCTAATGAATCAGCGGCACAAAGCTTCGAGACAGTGCCAGCTCCCCCCCAGCTGACCCAACTCGCCGACAAAGATGCCTACGACCCTCTAGCGCCCTCCAACAACCAGCAGACCTATCTCCAGACCAAGCTAGAATACACTGACGACGCCCTCGTGACTAAGGACGCTAAGGATGGAGTCATGATGGAGTGGGAGTCAGACTTGATGCAGATGGGGTGCGACTCGCTCTTCAAAGGGGCACACGACGAGCAAGTAGTGCTCAACATTGGCTTCGGCATGGGCATCATCGACACCATGATCCAGGCACGGAACCCCACCACGCACTACATCTGCGAGGCTCACCCGGACGTGTTGGCCAAGTTGCGCCGCGACGGCTGGTTTGACAAGCCTAACGTGGTGGTGTTGGCCGGCAGGTGGCAAGACGAGCTCTCCAAGTTGCTCTCCAAGGGTAACGTCTTCTTCGATGGCATATACTACGACACGTACTCCGAACACTACCACGACATGTTAGACCTTTTCGACTTTGTGGTGGGACTTTTGAAGCCGCTGGGAGTTTTTCTGTTCTTCAACGGGCTCGGTGCCGATCGCCAAGTGGTGTACGAGGTCTACAAGGAGTTGGTGGAGATAGATTTGGGCAATTACGGGTTGCAATGCCGGTTTATAGAGTACAAGGTGCCCGCTCAGACAATGGACAAAGGCACGAGCACCGTCTGGGACGGCATCAAGCGCGAGTACTGGAGCTGTCCAGTGTACTACCACCCCGAGGCGCGCTTCATGGATGTATAGTTCACTAGTGCAAATTTGAGCAGCGCACGCTATTTCTGACCTATCGGTGGTTTAGAGAAAACGCAACCTAGGGCCGGCGCTACTTATCTACATAAACATGTCAGATCTCCAGACCAAGTTGGTGACGCAGGATATATTAGAGCGGTCGCTGAGCCAGCCGGTCTACCTTTCATCCATTGAAGTGGTGGGTGGCGAGACCTTCTCGTCCAACTTTTTTAAGAAGATATTGGCGCCGTTGACGGAGAAGTCAGACTACACCTTGGGCCAGTTGTTGCAACGCGTTGACCTGCTGTACTCGCGCTTGATGAAGACCGATGTCTTCCAGCGCGTTGACGTGTCGTTGCATGCTGACTACGCCAAGCTGTTGCCGCCCGTGACCTCCTACAACCACGAACGGTCGATCCCCACCAAGGTGGTGATTGACTTGAGCTCAATTGCCCTCAACTCGGGCGCGGCATTTCTCAATCTCAACAATGACCATCCTTTGAGCGTCAACCTCAACTATCTCAACAACAACTTCTTTGAAAATGCCGAAATCATCAACTTGGGCGTCGACTACAACCCCTACAAGCCTAACCAGCACCTCATCAGCAATGGGTCGATCTCACTCAACCTCCCCAACCCGTCTTTCAAGCTTGTGGGGGATTTTTATAGTACCACCTCAAACAACCAGCTTTGGCAGCACCTGCAGGAGCACACCACTGGCGTTTTCACGGGGTTGCGCCACTTCACGGCCGCCAAGCAGTTTCAAACCATTGTCGGGTTAGGACTCGCCAAGCGCACGTTGCATGACATTGACGCGAGCGCGCTGGACGACTTGAAGCTGTTTGCCGGGGAGTCCTTGAAAAAATCAGTCATACATCAATCGAGTTACACTGACTTGGGCTTTTTGAACAACATCACGCGCAATTTCCCCACCAAAGGGGTCAACTTGTTGGTTTCGAACGAGTTGTCCGCCAACGAGGGCGCGGCCAAGGTCGCCAACGACGATGTGTTTTGGAAGCTTGCCGTCTCCACCAATGTGTTCAAGTCCTTTTTCAACAACGCCCTCACCACGCAGTTACTGTTTGACGTGGGCGGCATCTTCCAGCCGCGCGGATCGAAGGCATCGGTGCACACATCTGACCGCTTCTACTTGGGCGGGTACAACCTGCTTCGAGGGTTCAGCAAGAACGCCGTCAACACCGATGGCGGGTACCAGTTCTACAAAGTTGGTGCCACCGTTTACGCCAAGTTCCCCAAGTTTGTGTATCGACCGGCAACGTCGCGGATCAATGTGTTGGAGCTTGAGGACGGCAGAGGGTTCGAGGCGAACCCGTTGCGGATGTACTTGACCGCGTCTGCAGGCCAATTGTCCTCACTGAAACCGTCGCTTGCCAGCAATGTGTTTGCCGATCGCAATGTGGCCACCAGTGCCGGCGTTGGGGTGAGGTACTTCAACAATTGGGCCAACTTTGACATTGGCTACTACCTCGCTTCGCGTGTGGGAGGCGACACACGCGGAGTCAAGGATGGGTTCCAGTTCTCGGTCTCTATTGGGGGGTCTAACAAAAGTGTATAAATCTAGAATCGAGCCCAGGTGTAGTGAGCCGCCGTGCGCGCGATAGCCAAAAATAGAAGGATATATTCTTCAGCTCGGGGCTGAAGCTATCGCTCTTGATGTTGCGTGAAAATGAGATCATATCCAAGGTATTGTTAACCATAGACCAGTACAAGGGCAAGGTATCGCTCTTGCGCAAGGGCGTTGCCAGCGACGAGTACCTCAGGTCGCCCAACTACTCGCGGTTGCTCGTGTGGAAGGTTTGCTTAATCACGAACACGTTGGATATCGCCAAATGGGAGGAGGCATTGTCCAGCAGCCGCGTGGTTTTCAGCCAGCTCGTCAAGAGGGCAGATATGCGAGTTCCCTGGCACCAGCTCGATTCTGATGACACCTTCTATCGGGCCGAGCTGGTGGTGTCGCGTAGCGGATCGCGACGTCAGGCAGCGGCGCCGCAACGCGGTATCAAAAACGTCATTGAGCGAACCAAGTCCGAGTACGACCCGCTTGACTCGGGCGGCGAGGGTCGCTCGGCGCTGCCAGCACCTAGCGGCCCCGACGACTTAAATCTTTTGAAGCAGATCACCCTTGACATTGAGCGCATCTTCCCCGGCAACGAGTTTTTCCACTTGCCCACGCCGTCGTCGTTGCGGCACCGGCGGGCGTTGGTGCAAATTCTTTACGTGTGGTCCAAGTGTAACCCCACCATTGGGTACAAGCAAGGGGTCCACGAGCTCTTGGGGCTCATATACTTAAACCTCTGCCAGGAGAGCATCGAGTGCCCGAATACCAACACCATGTCAGTGGACGACATCAAGATCTTGAGACTATACAACTACAAGTCTCTCCTGCATGACACCTTCACTATCTTCAATGCATTCATCAACAAGTCCGGAATTGCTGCGGCGTACTTTGAGCAAGAGACACGCCTTTCGGAAGCCATCCAGAACTTCAATGTGCAACTTTTGAAAGTCGACCAATTGATCCACTACAACTTGACCTCCAAGCTCAAGCTCGAGCTGCAACTCTGGCTCATACGGTACTTTCGGTTGCTTCTTTCGCGCGAACTCGGCGGCGACCTCGAGGTTGTCATGCGGCTCTGGGAGAAATTGATCTCATGCGGCGGCGCCACCAACCTCTCGTTGGCGTCGATCCCGGAGCTAGTGTCGTACATGGTGATTATCTTGCTCATTCATATCAAGACCGAGTTGATTCAATCTGACTTTAGTGAGGCCTTGGTGCTTCTTTTGCATTATCCCGCGTTGCGCACGTTTGCCAAGTACCCGCACAGAGCCAACGAGTTTGTGCAGACCCTTTACAGCGACGCGGTCCAGCTTTATGAGCTCAGAGGTGACGACTTGAAGCTTTACGAGTTCGGTATGCGACTCAATGACTACTACAATCCCAATATAAAGATCAAAATGAGCTACGCCGGCTCACCAAGGTCAAGCGATGGAGGCAATCAGACCAAGGAGGAGAAGATCAAATTTGAAAAGTATCGACTAGAGATGAGGCTCAAGAAGAAAGCGCAGGATATGGTTCAAAAGTAGCACAAAGATAAACTGAGTGAGTCAACCTCATGACTATCAACATGTAATATCCAAGCTGTTGACTACGTATATTCAAAAAGAAGTAAAAAAAAAGAAGGGACATGAAAGGTTCAAAAGCTCAGCTTTGGATATTTCAAGTACATCTTTGTTCAACTCGATCAATTGAATCACCTTGTAGCCTGTACGACCTATTCTTGCTGTCTCCCTTTGCAGTCAAGCCGTAGTCTGATACTCGAACACCTACACCTGCATATAGGATATCTATATCTGTGAATTGAAATATCGGCTCGAGCTTGCATCGCTCGCTGTCAACAATATGGGAAAGAGAAAGTCTTCAGCCAAGCCCCAGAAGAAGATAAAACAGGTGCTAGAGACGCAGTTCTCGTGCTTGTTTTGCAACCATGAAAAGTCCGTAATCTGCACCTTGGACCGCAAAAACGGGCTTGGCGAGCTTCACTGTAAGATCTGTGGCCAGTCCTTCCAAACAGCAATAAATTCGTTGTCACAGCCCGTCGACATATACTCAGACTGGATCGACGCGTGTGAGGACTTGGCCGAGGAGGCCGAGGTTGAGGACGGCGGCGAGGCTGGCGAGGAGGACGATGAGTTCAGTGACGATGAGTACGTGAAGAAGGGCGAGCGCGAGGTGATCGGTTCAAGTGATGAGTACTGATAAAATATACAATGACACGACGTGGTAGCCTAGACACGGTTCAGTGGAGACTGGCGTCGAAGAAGGTGTCGAGGGCTGCGCAGGTAATGTGGGCGAAGCGCTTGTTCTGGTCGATGCAGAAACTGTGGGTGATGTCGCCGGCGTCGCCCAACTCGAACAACACGTTCTTGTTGTCGTTGTCGTGGTACTTGGCCAAGATGGCGTCCCGCGTGTTGTCGTGGACCCAGTAGTCTGCGTCGGCGAAGAACGACCACACCTTGACGTTGTGCCTTGTGGGCATGTCCTTGAAGAAAAAGTCGTTCATTTCGTCGTGCTGCGAGATCTCCTCCATCTCCTGCTCGGCCAAGGTCAAAGCCTGTCGTATGATGCGCTGCGACAGCACCAAGTTGTGGGTGGCCACGATCGAGTTCTCCATGTTAGCTTGCGAGTCGGGGTCTGTTGTCGTGCCCGATCTCTTGTGTGAGAGCTTATACCGAATAATACTTTCGATTTTGCGGTCCGGTAGCACCAACTTCAAGAAACTCGTCAATAGCAACACAATGCGTATCACCGGTAGCAACCAAAACATTCGCGTAAAGACAACACCCGACAGCAGAAGCTTGATATCCAAGATTGTGGGGCAGATCAACCCAACAAATTTGATTTGCATCTTGGCCGCAAGCAGCTCATCCTGCAACAACGCCCGTGCCACTCGCTGCATCACAAACGACCCCACAGAGTGACATAAGAATAACAACTCCACCTTGATGGGGTCCTGGCTCCATTTGTCATTGACCAACTCGGAGATAATGGCCACCTTGTGCTGCACCTGAAAGTCCAAATTGTAAAACTCAAAGGCGGTCTGCTCGCCCCGAGCCACAAAGTCGTCAGTGGTTTGAAACCCCGCGTGAGAGATGTTGAAGATCTCAAGGGTCGGGTACGCCTTTTGCACCAACTCCAAGTACGTCGTGTAGTAGTCGATGAGCCCAGGGTTGCCCGGGATGAACACCAAAACCTGCGTCGACGGCTGCAACGCTGGCTTGTGGAAGATCGAAGTCAAGGGCTGTTTTGGATGCGTATAAAAGGACATGAGGGTTTGGGGCTTACGCACGAGCGTTCGTACACAGCGAGACAAGATCTTGGGCGAAGGGATAGCGAATTGCTGATAGCAGCGTAGATGGCGCTACCCGTTTCAGGTGATTCAGAGATTGCTGTCGTGCAGGAATGGACGGACTAAAAGGGCAAAATCATTGAGCTATACATATACATATTGATGCCCTTAACTTTTGGCTTGTTTCTCTATTTGTCTTGGTCTTGGTTTATGGTGAAGTGGAAATGACGCGCCTCTGTGGACCCGTCTGCCAAGTCGTCTGAATTGTGTAGATTTTTCTCGAAATAGTGCAACTCTCCCAGCTTGTGCAACAAGATAACTGTTTGGGTGCGCGTGCCGTAATAGCGGCCAATGGTGCGATTGCCCGCGATGGGGGTGTCGATCCCCAGCTCCAACGGCGGCACGAAAACGGAATTGCGCAACTCCAACGTCTTTTCGTTGAACGAGAGCAGCTTGTCAGTGGCGACAGCGCGATCAAACGTGTCTTGACTGAGCACACCGAAGCATGCGTCAACCAACTCCTCGAATGGCGAGTTTTGGGCAACCGCACTCTTGATCGCGGCCAGTAACGCCCGCTGGCCCATAATCACCTTTGGCCACGGGTTGTAGTAGAGCGAGTTCGAAAGGCCAAACGTGGTTTGGTTCTCGGTATCTTCACTCAACACTGTGGCGGAGCCTGCAGGCACGTGTACCTTACCTTTGTCACCGCGGTTACTGAGAATGTTTAAGGGGCCAATCTTGGCATCTGTAAGCGAAAGCTGGCCGTACAAGAGCAGGAACCCACCAATCTTGAGCAAAGGGTGCAGCCGATCGGCAGAAGGGCCAAGCAGCTCTCGCACCGAGTTCTCAAGGTTTGCCACCCACTCCTCGGCGGTTGTGTTGCGGTCAGTGCCAAGATAGTCCAATGGGATCACGCCGCGCGAAATCTCACTAAACAGACTGGCCGTATCGGCTTCGCGATAGTTCACCAACACCGCAAGCTTTCCTTCAGTGGTGACACCGATCCACGTGCCGTGCTCAGGGCGCGCCATATCGAGCGGAGAGAGAATGCGGGCGCCCCTTCGGCCCAATTCACGAAAGTTTGCCGCTGCCGTTGGCCGATTGAAAAACTCATCTCTGTTCGAGCACAATATGAACGGGTATTCCGAGTGCTCTGTCGAAGACAACAATATACACATGGGCGATATGGCAAGCGTTCTCGCAAGAGAAGAATATTCGGTACCACCAAATTCAAGCGTGTGCTCTACAGATATACAACGAGGGGAGCGCACCAGATGTGGGGACAGGCAGCCAAGCCTAAATCGGAAGCCCTGGCACGGCGCGCGAACCCAATGCTGCAACACGTTTGAAAATAACTGAAAATAATTTGGAAACCCATCCTAGACGCGGCGAGGTCGAGTTAGGTAGTAAAAGACAAGCGGGTGCATCGTTCAGCACCTGATCTCTTTCATGCTTCCAATGGACACCTCACCCACTTGTATGTCATTTTTTTCGTCATCCTCGTTGGTCTTGACATCCCCAAAAAGCCCGAGTCCATCTGACAACCTCGCTTCCCCGCCTAAGACCGAGGGAGCCCCATAGTGGGTGCTGGCTTCCCACGAATACTCGGCACCAACCTTTTTCGAATTTGTGGTCTGGTACTCAATCACATCTTCTATGTAATCAGCGTACCCACCTGCAATGTCATTGCAGTTGTACTGTTGATCATCAGCTGCGTATTCGTGCCGCAGGTCGCCATCAAAATAGTCACTGGCATATTTCCGCATCAAATCCATACCGTATCCATCGTCAGCGTCATCATAAGGATTGAAAGTAGAAGCCAAAGGGAAGTTGTCGCCATTGTCTCTGGTTTTCTTGGGCCGCAAAAAGCTCGCAAACCTAAACGGATGCCGCTTCCGTTGCAGACGCGTTTGTGGGAGCTCTGGGTCGGTGTTCTCGTCAGTAGGTACTTGAGCCAGCGAATGCGTTTCTGGGTAAAACCGCAATGGTTCCTTTTGAGGCAAGATTAAGTGGGTGTCTTTGAAGAATTCCATTTTGCAAATCAGCTCAATATCGATGCGGGTGTCGGGGTTCCACGAAAGACATGCTTGAACCATGTCGGCTAAATCTTGATGCGAATCATCTGGCAAGATGTCCCTCATCGTGACTCCATCAGTGGAAGGAAGGACGAACCCCAACTTGGAAGCCAACACCTGTGCTTCCTCCCAAAACCCCCCGAGCGGTGCAGGGCTGTCTCCCAGTGGCATATCCAGTAGCCCCAGTGTGGACAGCTCAGCCGCAATGCGCTTCGAAAATGTATGTTTGAGCTCGCTGAGCCTTGACGGACACCCCAACACTTCCAAGATTTTCCATGTTTGATCCAATTCATTGGCACCGGGGAAAAGCGGACTAAAGGTGGCAATTTCTACCGCAACAGTGCCGAAAGCCCATATATCCACAGGTTTGGAGTACCACTTCCTTCTCAATAAAATCTCCGGTGACCTATACCACCTAGTGGAGACGTACGCGGTGTATGGTCTGAAGTTGGAGACATGGCGCGCCAAACCATAGTCAGCAATCTTTATGATATACGTATCGTGCTTCCGCAGGGTAGAAATCTCGTGCTCTCCATAGTATTGAGCCGTGGAGCACACCAAGATATTTTCAGGCTTGATGTCCCGATGGAAGTACCCGTGCTTATGGATGTGGCGTATGCCGTCAGCGAGCTGGCACAATATGCTCTTTAAAGTAGCAGGACTGAACTTGACATTCTTCCTTGCCTTCATTAACTGGTACAAGTTCTGGTTCATGGACTCCATGACAATATGAAAGCTCAATTCCTTATCGTCGATAAAGGTTTGATAAATTTGCACTAGCGAAGGGTGCGAGGGTACCGCAATAATGAACATGTACTCCTTCACCCTGGAGTACTCAGCAATGGAGGAGAGTTTCTTCTTCATGGTTTTGATGGCCACAAGCGAGCTCAAATGAGACGACGACTCGAGAAGTGGTTCTAACATAGTGCCCTGCCTGTTGACATCAGCCGGGATCAAGTTGCAAATTTCGTGCCGGTATTTGGCCAATACAACAGTGCCAAAGCTGCCATTCCCAAGTGTGGATATACTTTGGAAGTTGTGCTCATAAGACTGAAGAGCTAAAAGCTTATGGCCCTCCATATCAAGTCAGGAGAAAAAAGAGAGAGCTTCCAGTGGATGGACGCCCTTATCAAGGACACAGACCAAACGGCGCAGGGTGGTAGAGTAATCTTTTTTTGCAGCAACATCTGGTCGCAAAACTTAACCCCCAAATTGGACACAAACCAAATTAAAAAGCACCACAAATCGGCGCAGAACAAGAGAGAAAAACGATAGCCTTGGTTACTGATTTCGTGAATGGCGTATATTGTGCTAGAACTCGAGTTCTTCATGCTCGATACCTTCAGATTTCTTCTCATCGAGAGTGGGTTCGTCTTCATCAATGGGGCGTTCCTTGTCAGCTGACCCCAGATGAGGTAACACATCGTCATCCCTTAACTCCACGTAGTCATTGTTGTCTTCCAAGTCATCCAATTCGGAGTCACTGCTGTCGAGGTGAATCATGAACTCATTGTTTTGTTGGAAAGTGTTTTTGTCGGTGGTCTCGGGCAGTGGTGCCCGCCCTGGGTTGCTATCTATATAAAAGTCATACTTTTCGTCAATGGGCTTGCTGAAGAGCACATCAGGAGCCACCGTGTAGGAGCTGATAATTATCTTCTTAGGGGTGCGTTCTTGGTTTTCACTCTCCACAAGAACATCATCATCAGACTCGGCTGTGCTGTGGTTTAAGATAAGTTTTTGGGTGGTAGGCGTCACTGGGTGCGACAACGTGCACGACTTGCCTCGCGGGCAGGTGCCATCTTCTTGAAAATCAGGACAAACGTATAAGTGCAAGAAGGGACAGCGAAGTCCCCTCTCACAGACGCCGCCCACGGCAAAGGGCCGACATATCCATATCTCGGTGTCTGGATCGTCGAAATGATCAGGTTTAGAATGCTGGAATGGGCACTGCGGGTTAGAGCACTTGTCTTGCAAATAGTAGCGACACAATGGGGTGTTATGCTGGGTGCGGTTGTGAGACAACAAGCAGTTTGAGTTGTGGCATCCGCCGCGGGTCAACGCCAGTCGGCAGAGCCTGATGCGATTTGGGTCGTGATGGTATGGACATTGGGAGCCTTTGTGACAGTAGCCTGAGATGCCACCAAAATTTTGGAATAGACAAGGCTCCCAAAAAATTGGTGGGGTTTTGTTAGTATTGATCAGTTGTGGAGAAGGGTTAGGTATTGGGGACATACCTGTTTTGGTGAAGTACATGCAATACTCCATATTGATTCTGCCGCGACTAGAGTGACACGTCAAGTCTCCTGACTCAGTCCTGATGTAAGGTAGATTGTTCCAGGTTATGACTTTCTCTTCCTGTTTATGAGACGGAGGCGAAATGAGTACGAGCTTGGATCCGCCACGGGTGACTGCAAAAACCTCGTCACCAACTCTGACTCTGTCGTACGAATCTGTACGCCCACGCTTGACCTGAATCTTTGCCTGAAGAATGCGGAGTTGGCGCTCTTGACGAATGCGTTCCTTGAAATTGCTAGCGGCAAGAGCTCGCTGTTCCCTACACTTGGTGTCCTGCTCGTAAATATCGGAATTGATAAGCGTCATGCCTGAGTTAGTAATCGAGGAGACGTACGATGGTGCGGAGGCCGCAGAGGAGTGTGCGACAGGGGCGACGTTGGCTTCATCACTAACTTGCTGGTTGAACTGTAAAGTCATGTTGCGATGGCTGCTGCCGCCCTTTCGCGCAAGGTGCCCACCTCCTCTGCCCCTGGCGGTATATTGTCGCCGATGGGGGCCGGAGCCAAATGGTATTGGGTGGTTAGAGAACTGTGCCATTTTTTTTTCTTCAATCGATCTTTTAAGCGCAGCAATCTCCGCATATTTCGCCTTGAGTTCTTCTGAGTCTGGCATGGGATTGGGAAAGGTGGGCTCAGACATGGCTCAGAGAGGTAGAGACAGCTAGAGATTAGTTTGTACGCGATGGGCCCAAAAGACTGTATCACGTGAGACATATCTTGAATGGGTACCTGAGCACAGCCAAGGCAGGACGCCATCATCAACGGGTGGGACGGGACGCGCGCCTACAAGAGCCCGAGGCGAGCATTGTCCAACACTTTCTTGCTCAAGGGACCGTCCATAAATTCGCAGCTTTGCACGAAGTGCCTGTCAGTTCTGACAGCAACCTCACGTGCGCATCAAAACCTGTGCCACAAATTGTCCATGCACTGCACTTTCTTGATTAGACGCCACGATGTCAGACAAGTTGAAGGCCTATGCTGTGAATTCCCTTTCCAGCATCTTGCCGCTAGACAGGGATACATGTCTGCAAATGGTGGATTATGCGCTCACGTTGCCCACGGACGATGACGTGCGAACGCACTTTTTGAACCTCTTGGGTGAGTCTGACGACTCGCTAACCTTTATTGGCAATTTCATCAAACGACGCCACCAGGATACCACACCACTGACACAAAATGCCAAGAGCGGCAAGGGACAGCGACAGCTCTACGAGCAGTTGCATGCCAAGCATGCACCCCAAAAGTCGGATTTCAGCTGGGGAGCCAAGCAAGAGGCGCTCATTGCCCCCCCGAAACCGACGAAGCCGTCAAGCAAACCGGTGAAACCCACAACCACGTCGGAGCTTTTGCCGTCAAAAGCAGACCCACGGCAAGTGTCTGTGAAGCGGTCCAAGAAGAAGAACTTGGACAATCTCAAGGACATTGAGTCCATCTTGAACGACTTGGAGATCAGTGAGGATTACGGGGCTGGCAGAAACACTATGAGGGTCTGCAACTGCATGGCGACACGACATCCGCTATTTGAAGTTGCCCCTAACTGCCTTAACTGCGGAAAGATTATTTGCGCGAAGGAAGGATTGCAACCATGTCTGTTTTGCGGCAAGGAGCTCTTGTCAGGACGCGAGAAGCAGGACATTATCCTGGTGTTGGCGCAAGAGCGCCAAGGGTTGGAGGAGAGACAGCCGGACCTCAAGCGAAAGCTTGCTGAGCAACGGGCCACTGCTGCCGCTGCGGCCACCAAGCCTAAGCTGACAAAATTTACCATAAGCATGAATGCCGGCGAGAACATGTGGACCGCTCAGGACAGAGCGCTCAAACAAGCAGATGCGGCTAAGAAGGCGGCGGCAGAAAAACTTGCTCAACAGGAGCAGGAGCAACAGGAGATCGCGTCCCAACAGGAGGCTCTCGCCAAATACGAACGCACGCTGCAAGTGGATCCGGCGCTAGTGGCAGCGCAAGAAAGATTAGACACGCTTTTGGAATTCCAGGCCACCGGTGCCGAGCGTACGCGCATCATTGACAATGCGTCGGACTTCGATGTACCATCTGGCAGCAGCGGCAGCGTATGGCTCTCGCCGACAGAACGAGCAGTACAGTTGAAGAAGCAGCAGCGCCAAATGCGCAAGCAGACTGTTGCCGAACGCGAGCGGTCAGGAAGAGGCGAGAAAGTGCTCGAGATGGTGATTCGGAACGGCAAGGTCACCATGGTGGAAAAGGCAGCACCTCACGCTGACCCCGTCGAGCACGACGAAGACATCGCGGACTTGGAGGCGCGCATACGGCAGAAAAAGCAGATGGAGGAGGAGAGTGCCGCTCAAAATGTGTGGGACTACGAGAATGACACGGACAACTGGGAGCGCCCGGTATACCCGGAGGGCAAGGAGACAACGCAGCCGCAAGCGCCAGCGCCACTCCCGACACGCTCTCGTGTGCATTTTTTCAATGACCTGGAGACGAACGAGTTGCTAGCTTGAATGCCTTTTCATTGTACTTTGCAGCCACCGCCTGTAGTTTTTGGCGTGTGTGCCGAACGTTACACAAACAAATGCCCAAACGTGATTGGAGTTTTTCCCACCCAGAAAAATCAGTCGCAACAAACCCGCGTCAACCGTATAACCGACCAGTTTTGCCGACACCGAGCAGCGTTATGATTGGCATTGCATCACGCGGAGCCCTTGCTTCGGGCAGGACGAGCGCTACTCGCGCTTTTGCGTCGACATCGCGGTGGATGGTTGAGCAAAGGGGTGCCACCACCATCCAAAAGACCCACTCTCCACCACCGGCAGTCAACACCACCATACCCCCCAAGACTGTAGCTGTGGTTCCTCCCGCTCCACCCACCACCACAGTGACTGCCACGACGCCGCCTCCACCGAGAAACAACAAGAAAAAGAGATCCTTCACCGGGATTTTAATACGGACACTCTTGTTGGGGTCGGCCATCTACGGAGCCACGTTGTACGCCGCCACCAAAAACGACAAGGTTTACGATTTTGTCTCGGACAACCAGTTGCCCTATCACGAGGAGCTTATGGACCTCATTGACAATGGCTCGCTCGACGATTTAAAGTCAGGCTGGGACAACCTCGTGCTGTCGTTACAACATTTCGAGTTGCCTTCGAAGGAGAAGCTCGAGGAGTTGACTACCAACTTGGAAAGCAAGAGCGAAAAAATCATTGAAGAGGCCAAGAAGAAGTTGAGCTCAACCAAGGACATCCCTGACAGAGTGTCACCCACCGTTGAGGAGGCCATCCCCGCAGTTGGCGACTCGACTCCCGCACAGCAATTGCAAAAACCCGTTGAAACCGTGCAAAGAGAGGTTAAGCAGTTACCGCTCATTCTGCTCAAATCCAAGGCGTCTGACCTGGTGGTTGACCCCACCGTTAAAGCCACCATCGACTCGTTCAACGACCTTATCAGGGCCATCGATCACACCCCTCGCAACGAGGCCTTGTGCAAGTCAGTCAACGAGAATATCAGCAAGCTTTCGGCAAAGCTCAATCTGTTGACCGCCAAATTCGAGGATGAGTTGCAGAGCAAGTTGAAGGTGACCCAGAACGAGTTGTTGCTGTCCTACACCAAGAAGGAATTGGATTTGACCGAAAACTTTCTTCAACAGTTCAACCTGGAGAAGATCCAGTTGGAGCGCAAGTTGAAACAAAGATTGGTTGGTGAGATTGAGGCCACCAAAGAGGCCATTGGCCAGGCGGCCGTCAATGCCGTCACCTTGATGAGAATTGAACAAACCAAAAACTTTGAAACTTTGATCAAGACGCAAATTGACAATGAGAGAAATGGTAGATTGCAAAATTTGGCGCACGTCAACCAGCGCTTGGAGAAGTTGGAATCATTTGCCCTGGAGTTGGAAACGCAATTGGTGGCCAACCACCACAAAACTCTTGTGCAGCAGCTGTTAAGCAAATTAAAGGGCTTGATCTTCAATGCGCCAGCCACCAATGAGCGCGCGCAATTGTTGGCGCCGTTTGTCGACAACTTACAAAAGGCTGCCAAAGAAACCAACGATGAATTATTGCAGCTCGCCGTCGCCGATCTTGCCAGCGTCACCGCGAAGGAGTCAACGCACTCCATTTTGACCAACTCCCAGTTGTTGAGCAGATGGGAACAGTTGTCGCCCGAATTGAGGTCGGCTCTGTTGTTACCGCCTAACGCGGGGTTGCTTGGTCATTTGTCTTCGATCTTGTTTTCAAAGTTGTTGTTGCCCACGAAGGGCGCCAGACCTGATGGCAAGGACATTGAAAGCGTCATTGGCAGAGTTGAGCAACTGTTGACTAGAGGTGAGTTGGATGTCGCCATTGAAGAGGCGGCCAATTTGAAGGGGTGGACGAGAAAATTGGCCGACGACTGGGTGATCGAAGGCAGAAAGAGATTAGAGACTGAGTTCTTGTTGAGCTTGATCGACTCGGAGTCAAGGATATTGTGAGCACCATAGGGCGGAATATATATTGCACACCTAGGCGCTGTAGCCGCGGTCTATTTCATGTAAGAGGTTGTGATATAGATCTGGCACGTGATACTTCGGTTAACCTACTGTCACGCCAATACGCATTTACAGCCATGTTTGATACTTAGTATCATAATTGTTGCAAGTTGCAACCTCCATGCTGAGCACTTACTTTAAAAGGTGAGGATATGATGCTTACAAATCTCAAGATGGTCGTTGTGCTAGCGTTGGTATATCCTTAGCGCCCCAGTACTCCACCAGCGACGATATGCAGGGACGTATCTCCGATAACTCATTTGACCCGAAGGAAGGTTCAGATGCACAAGCTACAATCTCTAATCCACCTACCCCTACTACTAGCAATGATACTCAGGTGTGTGGCAAGTTGCATACTCAAGTCTCTTCTTTAATCCCTGGAACACCCCCCTCAATCGGGAAGGTCTTGGAAGGCCACCAGTTAGTGTCATTCGGGATAACTAGCTCGATGAATATCGCGATGCACACTCTACAGATCTCATCTTACATTACCCAACCTCACAACAGCTTAGCAACATGGCGACCGTAAGAACAGCTTACCATTTACATCTCATCTCCTGTGAAGCCCTTTCTTGAATGCAGGACTTAAGAGGCCTTAGCGATAAAGTTGGTCCTGCCACGACACGCGACTGGCGCGTTTGAATTTTACGGTCAATCAATTGAGTACCCACACATCGATTATGTCCGCCGCTGCCGCCGCTGCTGCCAATGTGTATGGTGGCGATGAGATCAGCGCCGTTGTGTTGGACGCTGGCCTGTACCATACGCGAATTGGCTTTGCTGGCGACGACTTCCCCAAGGTGATCACGCCGTCGTACTATGCGGCGCCGATCGACGGTGCCGACGTTGACTTGAAGCCCACGTGGCTGGAAAAGCGTCCACTGGGCCGCATATTCGGCGAGTCGATCAATGTGCCGCGACTGAACTACGAGATCAGGCCAATCATGGCAGAGTCGGCTATTATCGATTGGGATGCCGCCCTCGACCAGTACACCAAATATTTCAACGATGAGATGCGGCTAGACTTCAAGGAGCAGCCGATATTGATTACCGAGCCCGTGTGGACGCTGACGGCGTACCGCAAGAAACTAGTGGAGACATTTTACGAGCTGTTTGACTTTGCGGCGTTGTTTCTCGCCAAACCGCCCACCTGCATACTGTTCCAGCAGGGCCGACCCAACTGCCTTGTGGTTGACATTGGCCACGACACGGTCAGTTGCACCCCGGTGGTGGACGGAATCCTGTTGTTGAAGAACTCGATGCGCACGCACTATGCTGGACGCTTCTTGACCGACCAGTGGCGAGATTTGTTGCAAGCTCGACAGATCGACGTGGTGCCACTATACAGGGTTAGGTCCAAAGTGCCCACGCACTTCCCGGACGCGGCCAGCTTTGAGTTGAGGACAACTTTGGGCGCCCCTGATGCCGACCGATACTCGCTACCGGCCAACATCACGCAGTCGTACGACGAGTACCAAAAGGAGAGAGTCTACAACGAAATGAAGGAGACCTTGTTGGAGGTGCCCGAAAAGAAGTTGGTACCACCGCAGCCCAATGCCAAGGACCCCCGTGAAGCCTACAGCGATGAGCTGTACAAGCGAGGGTTCGAGTTCCCCAACGGCCAAACGGTGGAGTTTGGCGTGGAACGCTTCGAGGTTGCCGACGCCCTCTTTGAGCCACAGGGACACCGCTTCAAGAGCGCTGAGTTGCAACAGAGGTACCCGGACGAGACGGGCACCTTGAAGATCGACACCACTGCCGAGGAGTATAAGCCGTTGAAAAGAGCCCGCAAAGCCGAGTCCGCCACGCTGACGCCTCCGCCGCAAGAAGCCAAGAACACGCCGCGCGGATTGAGCCAGCTTATCACGCAAACGCTCTCCTCGGTGGATATAGATCTCCGTGCCTCGGTGGCGCACAACATCATCATTACGGGGTCAACGTCGTTGATCCCGCAGCTCACCGAGCGCTTGTATGCAGAACTCCTGAACCTTAACCCCGGATTGAAGATTCGGTTGCATGCCACGGGCAACACCACCGAGCGGTTTAACCAAACGTGGATCGGTGGCAGCGTATTGGCGTCGTTGGGGACGTTTCACCAAATGTGGGTCAGCAAGCAGGAATACGAGGAGGCCGGCAGCGATCGCATCTTGAGCCAGCGGTTCCGATAGACAACAAACGATGAAGGTTTACACAAGCCTGTACCCGTAGCAAACTGCAGCGAAGCACCGTGGGGCGGTGAGTAAGCACCTGCGTAGCTGCTCTACAGCCCAACGCCTCGATGCGGCTGCAGCAATTTCTTATCTACTGTACACACTCCCGCCCCCACGCGCACCCCTCACCCCATCATCCCCCGATTTCCTCAGACCACCAACAAAAGTCGCCAATCCGCCCGACCCCTTTGCAGCAACCCATTTCTTTTTCTTTTTCGAGGGGATTTTTTTGGCCCATCTTTTCTTCAAGCATGTCCATTGACCCAATTGTCAAAGGCGCCGTCGACCTTGACCCCTGGTTGGAGCCCTTCGCGGGGGCGTTGGCCCACCGCCAGAAACACGCCAATCTGTTTGTGTCGTCGATCACCGGCGCCAACCAGACGCTTTCGGAGTTTGCCTCGCTGTACCGCACATATGGCATCCACGCCAAATGGGAAGACAAGTCGATCTCGGTTAATGAGTACATCCCCAATGTCAAGGCAGTATCGCTCGTGGGCGACTTTAATAACTGGGACGTTGAGGCCCACCCATTGACCCCGGCCAACGAGTACGGGTTGTGGTCGATAACTATTGGCGCCCGCGGTGGCGAGTTTGCCATTGCCCACGACCTGAAGTTCAAATTGCTGATGGTGTTGCCCTCGGGCGAGAGAATATACCGGTTGTCGCCGTGGTTGACCCGGGCCACGCAGCCGAGCCCCAACGCAGAGGGCAAGGTTGAGCTGCACATATACGACGGCCGCTTCTGGAACCCGCTGCCACTGGACACATACCAATTTAAACACCCCAGACCGCAGATTGGCTCCAATGACGGATTGAAGATCTACGAAGCCCACGTGGGCATCTCCTCGCCGGAGCCCAAGATCGCCTCCTACAAAAACTTCACCAAGAAGATCTTGCCGGTGGTACACCGCTTGGGCTACAATGCCATCCAGTTGATGGCGGTGATGGAGCACGCGTACTACGCCAGCTTTGGGTACCAGATTACCAATTTTTTCGCGATTCTGTCGCGGTTTGGCACTCCGGAGGACTTGAAGGAGTTGGTGGACGAGGCGCACAAGTTGGGCATCCGCGTGTTGCTCGACGTGGTGCACTCGCACGCGCTGAAGAACGTTGAGGATGGGTTGAATATGTTCAACGGCACCGACCACTACTTGTTCCACGGCGGCCCCAAGGGCAACCACGACCTCTGGGACTCGCGCTTATTCAACTACGCCAACTTTGAGACGTTGCGGTTTTTGTTGTCCAACCTCAAGTTCTACTTGGACGTCTACAAGTTTGACGGGTTCAGATTCGACGGTGTCACCAGCATGTTATACAAGCATCACGGGTTGAGCTTTGGGTTCAGCGGCAACTACAATGAGTACTTCAGCGACGACTATGTCGACAACGATGCCATCCTGTACATGATTTTGGCCCACAAGTTGATTGAGGATGTCGGCAAGGCGGAGCGGTACAAGTTCACCTCCATTGCCGAGGATGTTAGTGGGATGCCGACGTTGTGTCTCCCGACGTCTGCCGGTGGCGTGGGGTTTGACTACCGCTTGTCGATGGCGATCCCCGACATGTGGATCAAGTTGTTGAAGCACAAGCAGGATGAAGAGTGGGACTTTGGCAGCATCGTCCACACATTGACTAACCGACGCCACGGCGAGAACTGTATCGCCTACTGCGAGTCGCACGACCAGGCGTTGGTGGGGGACAAGACGCTTGCGTTTTGGTTGATGGACAAGGAGATGTACACCAACATGTCGGTGTTGACCGAGTTGACGCCCGTGATTGACCGCGGGATGTCGTTGCACAAGCTCATTCGGCTCATCACCTTCAGCTTGGGCGGCGAGGGCTACTTGAACTTTGAAGGCAACGAGTTTGGCCACCCTGAATGGTTGGACTTCCCGCGGGTTGGCAACGGCGAGCTGTACGCATACGCCAGGAGGCAATTCAACTTGATCGAGGACGACCTTTTGCGGTACAAGTTTCTCTTTGAGTTCGACTGCTCTATGCAGAGATTGGACACCAAGTACGGCGTCCTCCAGAGTCCGCAGGCGTACGTGTCGTTGAAGCACGAGCTGGACAAGGTGATTGCCTTTGAGCGTAATGGGCTTTTCTTTGTGTTCAACTTCCACCCCACGCAGTCGTACGCCGATTACAAGTTGGGGATCGAAACGGCTGGCGTCTACCAGTGTGTGCTCAACTCCGACGACGCCAAGTTTGGCGGACACGGCCGCATCGAGGAGCTCGACGCCAAGGGCCAGCCCATCGAGTACTGGACCAACAACGACGGCTGGAACAACCGCAAGAACTCCATCATGGTGTACATTCCTACCCGTACCGCGTTGGTGTTCCAGTTGAAAGATCGGGTGCGCGAATAAATGTGGGGTTTATACTTTTTTTTTGTAGCATCGATAGCCATGGCCGACAAGGAGATCACCACGTTCGTGGTGGACGTGTCGTCGTCGATGGGCGCCACGCGTCTGCTGCGGCTGGTCCTGGACCTCGACTTTGGGCTCAAATACCTTTATGACTTGGTCGCGGCCAAGGCGCTACGCGGCCGCAAAACCGACTACGTCACGGTGGTTGCGGTGCACTCTGCCCGCACCGACAACCCGTACGCCGGGGACGCGTTTCAGCAGATCGAAGTGGTGTGCGAGCGCGCTGTGCCCACCTACGACTTGTTGCGGCGGTTGCGGCGCACGCTCATGCCGAACGCGACCCCCAACAGCGCGTACAACCAGGACTCCTTAGGCGATTGCTTCGAGGGCGTCGTGTTGGCGGTGCTGTTGCTCAAGGAGACGCTGAAGCAGAAGTTCATCCGCAACATAGTCTTGATCTCCAACGGCGAGAGCACCATCACCTCGTTTGTGCTGCCGATTGCCGAGGCCACGTACTCAGCGTTTGCCAAGCTCGCTGTCAACCTCATGGTGATTGGCATTGACTTTGACCGGCGGACCGGCGACGCCAACGTGGCGCAGTGGACCAAGATCTGCCGCGAGCACGGCGGCACTTTGCTCACGGGCGAGCAGGCGGTCGAGGCGTACTTGTACCACCCGCCCATGCGCACGGTGCGCCCGCTCAGGGCGTTCAAGGGCCAGTTGCGGTTCGGCGCCGACCACGAGCAGTTGCTTAAATCGGACGACCTCGAGTCGATCTACCGCCCGGAGCTGAGCCTGTGGAGCCTCTGTCTTAACGTGGAGTGCTACCCCGCCGCCAAGGTGGAGCTGCTCCCCAGTGCCCACAGCTACGTGGTGGATGCCGACGCGGTGCTGAGGGTGGGTCAGAAACGCGAGTACTTTGTCGACGACGCCCCTCCGCGCCCGGTCAACGACTACGACCGCGTACCCGGGTTCAAGTACTCCAATAGCGACCTCATCGCACTCGACGACGGCTTGGCGCGCGCCGCCACCTTGCACACGGTGGAGGGTATCGATGTAATGGGGTTCTTGAACCAGGACTCCTTCCCTTATGCGTACCTCACCGAGGAGGCCTTCTACGTGGTGCCCGAGAACGCGCCCGCCACGCGGTCCGTGCTTGGGTTTGGGGCGTTCTGCCAGGCGTTGCTCGACTTAAACTGCTACGCGGTGGTGCGGTATGTGCACAAAGCGGACGCCGAGGTGCGCATGTGCATTCTCCTCCCGCTCAAGGTGGCCAAGGGCGACGCCTTTGTCTACACGTGCTCGATGGTGCGCATCCCCTTCAGGGAGGATGAAAAGATTGGCCGGTTCCCCTTCTTGGCGCCCAAGGGGGAGGCGGAGTCCGCGATGAAGTACCCCTCCGCCGACACCAACGCCCTCATGGAGTCCTTCATCCTTGCCAAGGACTTGGGCGGCAGCGCTCCACGCCACAAGGTGGACATTGCCAAAACCGTGCTGACCGCCACCAGGACCTCGTTGCTCCCCCGCGTTAGCCAGCAGCCTGGCGACCCGGACTCGTTGTTGTTGTCGCCGTCTCCGGCCATCCACAAGTACAACCTCAATCTCCGCCGCATGATCGTTGCCAGCTTGGAAGTTGACAGCTTGCGCGCGGTGTTGGACGACCACGACTTTGTGGCCAAGTTCTTGGTGTCCAACGAAGATGCGCGCTTGGCCAACGCTAGTGCACGCCCCACCAACTTGTTCAACCTCTCCAACGTGTTGCTCACGATGGAGCCGGCGCACCGCGACTGGCTCACGCTGATCGACCGCCAGGCGGCGCCCATCGCGGCCACGCTCTTGCAGCAGCTCGATGTGCGCTACGTCACCAAGGAGGAGGCCGACCGCGGTGTCAAGCGCCAAAAGCCGCTGGGCGACCTCTTCAAGCGCAACCCTCAGGGCACGTTTGGCGCCGACGAGGGCGAGTACGACGAAATGCCCGATATCGACAACCTTTTGGAGCTCACTTGAAGAGGGCGTTCTTGAGGTCGTACTCGCGGTCCTTGGCGGTGCGCTTGCGGCGCGTGCCGTCGCCAGGGTTGATCTTGTCGCTGACGCGCATCGCGGCGACGCGGTCGCGCTCCTGCTTGAACAACTGCCCTAGGTTGTCGGCGTTGGTCTCGAGGATCGGCGCGAGGTCGAACAACCCCTTGTACTTGGGCAGCTTGCCCTGTTTCCAGAGGTTGATCCAGTGGTGAGCCATGCCCACGTCGTCGAACGTCTCCTCACCTCCCGGGTTGGTCTTGACCACGCCCCTCGTTTCGGCGATGGCGCGCAAAAGCTCGTCAACCAGGTTGGTGGGGAAGTCGAGGTAGTCGCGGTACCTCGACCCCGAGGGGTCCTGTAAGTTGAGGAGGTACAAAAGGTAGTCCGCCTGGATGACGGGGTCGACAAACGACGTGTGCACGCACCCCACGAGCGAGAGCGAGAGCATCGTCTCGGCGTCGCGGACCGAGGGGAGAAACACCCCCGGGGTGTCGTGCATCATCAAGTTGGGCTGCTCGCAAATGCGGATAATCTCGCTGGTGGAGCGCGTCACCCCCGGCTGGCCGCCGGTCCTGGCCACCTTGGCCGCCTTGGTCGACACGCGCGCCAGCGAGAGCTGCGAGGTGTACCCCACCTGGCGTAGCGTGTTGACCAAGGTGGACTTGCCCACGTTGGGCATGCCGATCACCATGAGCCGAAGCCCCAACGGCGGCGGCGGGTGCATCTGGCGGTAGTGCGCCGTCACCATGGCAATCACCTTCAGCGCGTCCTTCTTGCTGCGGGCGTCTACAAACGCGTACGGCTCGTGCTGGTGCCACCGGTCCAAGAGGCGTGGTTTGAGGATCGACAAGTCCTTTTTGGAATACAAGACGATCTTGGGCTTGTGGGCAAGCACCTTGTCAAAGAGCACATTGGTGGTAGAGACGGGCGCGCGGCAGTCGCGCACCTCCAAGATGAGGTCGATCTGCGGCGCGAGGTGGCCGAACTTGGTGAGCGCCTTCTGGTGGTGGCCCTTGAAGTTGGAGAGCGGGAGGTTGTAGCTGGGGAACACCCGCCGCGGCACAAACGACATAGAGGGTGGCCCCAAATTGGCGATGAGCGCGCGCGCAGAAAACCCATGCCGCTTGTCATCTTCACCGGGTACGCCAGCAGCGGCAAGACCACGTGCGCGCGCGGTCTCGTGGCGGCGCTCGAGGCGCGCGTTGCCGCAGAGGGCACAGGCCACCGCGTGGTGTACCACTCCGACGACACCTTGGGCATCGTCCGCGACGCCTACCGCGACGCCGCCGCCGAGAAGCACGCGCGCGGCGCGCAGATGGCGGCGGTCAAGCGCGACCTCTCGCGCACAACCATCGTCGTCCTCGACACGATGGCGTACATCAAGGGGTTCCGCTACCAGCTCTATTGCGAGGCCAAGGGCTTGGTGACGCCGCACTGCGTGGTGCACGTCCTAAACGCAGTCGACACGTGCCTCGAGTGGAACGCGCGCCGCGGCGGCCCCTGGGACGCGGCGCTCGTGCGCCAGCTCGCACTGCGCTACGAGGAGCCCAACGGCGCCACGCGGTGGGACGCGCCGCTCTTCGCGGTGGCCCCCAGCCAGGGCGACGCTCTCGACGCCGGCGCCGTGTGGGACGCGCTCGTGCTTCGGCGCGCGCCACCGCCCAACGCCGCCACCGTGGTCAAACCGACCGCCGGCAACGACTTTCTCCAGCACTTGGACGCCTCTACCAGCGCCGTCGTGCGCCAGGTGTGGCAGCACCAGCAGACCACGCCGGGCGGCCGCGTCCAGGTGGGCTCCGATGTGTGGGTGGAGCTCCTCGCCAGCGTGTCGATGGCGCAGCTCCAGCGGGTGCGCCGCACCTTTGTCGCGCTCAACCGCATGCGCGCCGTTGACGTTGAGCGCGTCACCGCGCTCTTTGCCGCCTACCTCGAACAAAGCCTCCATTAATCTATCTCTTGCGCTGGTTCTTCCACCGGAAGGAGACGCGGCCCTCGCCGTCGACAACCTTCTTCTTGCTGCCTTTTTTCATGAGCTCGCGCGTGTGCTCCATGCGCGCCTCCACCTCCCTGAGCTGGCGCTCGCGGTCGAGCCGCAGCTTCAACGCCTTGTACCGCTTCAACTTCTTGGCGTTGTCACGCTCGGCGTCGGCAGCGTCGCGCCGTACCGCGGCGCGGTTGGTCTCCAACTGGCGGAGGCGCAAGCGGTTTTCGCGCTTGGCGAGCATCAGCCGGTCGGTGTCGAAGAACCGCGCCGGCTCAAACTGGCGCTGTTGCTCCGCCGAGTCAACAAACACCGTGTGCTTACCCTGGGCGTCGAAGGCGAGCTCGCGCTGCGTCTTGGCGATCTTGGCCTGCTCATTGAGCCGCATCGTGCGCACGTAGTTGACGTCCTGGGTCTTCATGAGCTTCACCTGCTGCACCGAGAGGGACTCGTTGCCGCGGTCGGCCACGAGGATGCCGCGGTCGTCCGTTCTGCGTGCCGTCATCGCATGGTAGTACTCGTCGGGGTTGTGGGCGGCGGCCTTGTGCTTCAACGCCTTGATGGCGGCCTGCTTCTTGTGGTAGTCCGTGGCGCGGAGCTTATAGTCCTTTTTCTTCTCGAGGAGGCCGTACTTGGCCCGCTCGCCCGTCTGCGACCGCTCGCGGTGCTGCTTCTTCTGCACATTGTGCACGAGCTTTGCCATGATGTAGGGGGGCTATCTCATCGCGATGCCGCCATCTTGGCGGCCTGTGCGCCGCGCATGCAGGAATGAAAAATTGCCACAAGACCGGCCCCGAGCCACCGCTCCACACCCCCATGCATCGAGTACGGTTGGCATGGCCGGTTGCTCGCGCTGTGCGCGCGTATAGTGACACCGCGCTCCCGTGGTACTTGAGAGAGGCCGCGCCGCCGGCGGCTGCCGCCCCGACGATCAACGTGCCTGCCACGGCGCCGCCCGCGGTGCACGCCTTTGTCGAGCTCTTGTCGCACAAGTATGGTCTCGTTGACCTCCGGCTCTTTGACTTTGCCGAGGGCCTCAACACCCCGGAATACGCTATCGTTGCCACGGGAAAGTCCGACAAGCACGTCTACAAGGCCGCCAACGAGTTGCGGTTGCACGTGAAGCAGCAGCTGGCATTGCGGGTGAGTCCGCAGATGGAGGGGTTTGTGTCTAATGCGCGCCGCAACGCCAACTACCGCCGCGTGATGCGCCGCGCCCGCAAGGGGCCGATGGCTACGGAGAGTGATTACGGCACCCCGGCCAACTCGTGGATCATGTGTAACACCAACGTCGACGGGATTCATATACACATTATGACGGAGGCGAGGCGAAGGGAGGTGGACTTAGAGGCACTTTGGGAGGCGGAGGCGCCGGCGCCGGAGGCGCTGGCGCCCGAGGCGCCGGAGGCAAGGGCGGAGGCGCCGGAGGCAAGGGTGGAGGCCCCGGCAGAAGCGGAGACAAGGGCGGAGACAAGGGCGGAAGCAGTAGCGGGGGCGGCCCAGGCGGCCCCAGCGCGCGGGGCACCCGCGCGCGGTGGGGGCATCCTCTCCAGAGGCCTCCACACCGCGGCCGCCCCCCTTGACCTCCTGCGCATCCCCCCGCCAGCCTCGGTTGACGACTTCCGCAAAAAATATGACGCGCTTGTGGCTGCGCACCTCGCGCAGCCCGACGTCGTGCCCTACCGCCACGTGGTCGACACCATCTTGGCCAAGCACGTCTGGCTCAGTCTCCGTGCCGACGCACCCACCATCGCGGCAGAGCGTCACGCCGACCTCGTCGCGGTGATGACGTTGTTGTTGGACCTGCCCGAGGTGGCCCCAGCGCCCGGCGCCGACCCACGCCAGGTGGCCGACGCCAGACTCGACCTCCTCGGCGAGTTCGTGCGCCAGCTCTACTTGTTCGCAGCAGCGCGCTTAACCCCAGCCTCCCTCGCGTCGCCCGAGGTGCTCGCGTTGCTTTGGGGCCAGGTGGTGGCGCCGGGTGGGGGCTTCATCGGCCCGGGCACCGTCGACCGCGTGATGCGCGGGCAGCATGTGGACGGCGACTGCAGCCACCACCAGGTGCTGGTGTACCGCGCGCGTGGCATCGCCGATATGCTCGAGTTGAGCGGCGTCCCCACCACCATCGAGTTTGACGAGTTGGTGTTGTTCACGTGGGGCAACGCCAACCTCCACACGATGTTTTGGGCGCAGTGGCTGAAGATGCTGCTCTTGTACCTCAACCTGCTCACCGCGGCGCAGCTCCTCACGCGGTGGGTGCGCTTGGTGGTGTACCTTCTGATGCGCCAGAACCTCAAGTTCGAGCTCACGCTCTTGACGCGCCACCTTGTCGGGGAGTCCCCCGTGCGGGGCCACCTCGTTGGCGCGATCGAGCGCGCCGGCGGCAGGTTCGCCGACCGCGAGGAAAAGCGCCAGTTCCAGTTGGCCATCGTCAAGATCGTGCAGGATGTGCGCCGCACCACCCACGACGATGCTTTTGCGGGCGTGGTGGAGTACGTGACGCGCTTGTGACGGCGTCCTTGTAAATAGCGCGAATGCATTTTTTTTTACTATATGGATGAGTTGAAGCGCCAGATCAAGCAGTGGGAGCACGCGTTTGAGCGGCAGCACGGGCGGCCGCCGGCCAAGGCCGACATCAAGCGCGACGCGTCGACGCGGCGCCTCTACCGCGAGTACAAGGCGCTCCGCGCGGCGCCCGCCGCCGCGCCCGCCGCCGCGCCCGCCGCCGCGCCCGTCGTGTCGCCGCCGCCATCGCCGCAGCTCCTACGGGCGTCGGCCGAGTTGGGGCCCACCCCGCAGGCCCACGGCAAGGTGCTCTCGATCTTCGACGTCAAGGTGACACCGCCACAGTCGTCGCCGCTGCGCAAGGGCAAGTTCAAGACCCCGACCAAGGCGGCCCGCCTTGATGTGACGCCGGCGCGCACCCCCGCGGGCTCCCCCATGAAGCGGTCGCTCCTCGCGCAGCTCACCGCGGTCGAGGAGACGCCGCGGTACATGCGCCCCGAGCCCTCGACCCCGACGCGACCACGCGCCGCGTTCCAGGTGTCGCCGTCGCCGCTTAAGGTGCATCGCGGCGGCGGCACCATGGCGGCGCTTTACCGGGAATACCAGGCGATCAAGGAGGAGGCCATCGAGGCCGAGTCCGCCAGCGAGAGCGAGGACCCCGTGGAGGCCCCCCTGGAGGGCGCGCCCAAGCGCAAGCGCGGCACCCAGAAGCGCACCACGCGCAACTGGAAGATGAAGCCCAAGCAGCAGCCTGCGGCGGCGGACCCGCTCCTCAAGCGCGACATCCACAAGGTGTTGCTGACCCTCGGCGCCGGCGCCGGCGGCGCTGCCGCTGCCGCTGCCTACGCCGACGCCGACGCCGACGCCTCGGACTACGACAGCGACGAGGAGCTCTTGCGCCAGAAGCAGCAGGCGGCGGCCACCGTCGCCGCGCAAAAAGGCAAGGTCAAGCCGCTCAGCCAAAACTACCAGCGCGCCAAAATCAACGACCCGCGCGCCAAGGCGTTCAAGCAGCGCATGCGCCGATAGTAACGAAACGTTTATGTAGCTAGATGCCCCGCGCCGCCAAAGCCTGCTCCACCTGGCGATAAACCTCGGCCACGGGCTGGTCGCAGCTGATCCGCACCACCTTGCCCTGCTTGTCGTAATAGTCCACCACGGGCATCGAGGTGTCGACAAACACCCGGAAGCGCTTGCGGATGCTGTCGATGTTGTCGTCGGCGCGGCCGCTCGTCTTGCCGCGCTCGAGCAAGCGCGCGAGCATCACCGCCTCGGGGCACTCAAAGAAAAGCGTGAGCGCCAGCGTGGCGATCTGGCGCTCAAACGTGAGCGCCTGGTCCATCTTGCGCGGGAAGCCGTCAATCAAAAACTTGGTGGCCCCGCGGCGGTAGTTCTCCTGCACCGCGTGGTCGAGGAGCGCCACCGTCACCTCCTGGGGCACAATGAGCCCGTCGCGGATGTGCTGCGCAATCAACTCGCCATACTGCGACCCGGGCCGCGCCTGCTCCGCCCGCAAAAGGTCGCCCGCCAGGAGGTGGACGAACCCGTGCTCCTTCACAAGGTTGGCGCACTGCGTGCCCTTGCCCGACCCGGGGCCGCCAAGCACAAACACGATCGACACGTCGCCATCCTTGAAAGTGCGGGCATCCGCGGTGCCACCAGGCGCCACCCGCCGCGGCTCAATCGCAGACTTGGGCGCGTCCTTGTTGTAGGTGGCGGCCACCACCGTCAGCCCCACCGCAAGCGCGCCCAACGCCAACAAGATCTTGCCCCTGGGGCCGCCTGGCTTACCCGCGGACGCGGCCAAGCCGCGGCACTGGCGCATCTGCGTGCCTAACGCCCAACGTCTCGCCACGGTTCTAAACATGTGGTGCCGTCAAATATTTTTCTTTTTCTTGTCATTTGTCGCGTTTATTGCTGGTAACGGCGGAGTCTGTCGTCGTCGTGGCGCAAGTACTTGCCGTTGACGTCGGGGCCCCATCCGGTCAACGCCAACTGCGCCAACACGTGTGCCGGCACCAGCGGCGCCAAAAGCTTGCCGGACTTGTGCAAGTCCAAAAACTTCTGGAGCGCGTGCGGCTTCATGTTGGCGCCAAAGGTGTTGCGGATGTCGTGCTGCATCAGGGTGTCGACGACGCCGGGGGCGATCGCGATGGCGCCAACGCCACTAGGCTTCTCTTCCTCTGCCACCGACTGCATGAAGTGGTTCAACGCCGCCTTGGAGGACCCGTACGCGGCCCACCCGTCGTACAGGTTGGTGGATGCGCCCGACAGCACCGCCACCACGCGGCCGCCGGTCTTGCGGAGCTCGGGCAACGCCCGCACCACCAACTCCACCACCGAGAAGAAATTGACCTCGTACAACCGGCGCCACTGGCCCACGTTGGCGCTGTCGATGGGCCCCACCGGGTCCAACACGCCGGCGTTGGCCACGACGGCGTCCACGCGGCCAAAAGCCGCCACCGCGAGGCTGATGGCCTTCTGCAGCGTCTGCGGGTCCGCCACGTCGCCAATGACGATGCCAACGCGGTGTGCGCCGTGCTTCTTCACCAACGGCTCCAAGGCGGTTGCGTCGCGCGCCACCGCCACCAACCGCGCGTCGGCGTTGCTGAGCAAAATTTCGGCAATGGCGGCTCCGATTCCTGCGGTTAGCCTCGTTCCTCTGCGCGCGTCTATCTCCTACGTACCTCTGGAAGCGCCGGTCAAGATTGTAACGTGAACCATAAAGAGTCTTTTGTGTGCAGTTTCTTGACCGCGTTTATCATTTTATTATTTTTTTTAGTCGCCCAAGGACGTCACCCTCCAGTCAGGGCATGAACATCAACGTCGACCTGGCGAAGGACATCCTTTGCAAGAATATCTTGATCTATGGGTACTGCAAGTACGAGAACAAGGGGTGCGTCTTCAACCACAACAAGGCGTTGAAGCCCGACGCAGCGGGCGCCACGGCCGCGGCCACGGGCGGCGGCCCCGCCGCGGGCACTGAAAAGAAACGCTACAACCTCAACACGCCGTCGTTCCAGCCCCTGAACACACCCGCTGCGCCGTCGCCCAAGGTCAGGGAGGCTGTGGCCTTTGACGCCCTCGACAGCGGCGTCACCACCAAAAAGTTCAACGCCAACACCGCGTCCTTCACCCCAACGTTTGTGCCCACAGCCCCTAACCCAGGCTCCCCGGGCCCTTTGCAGCCCCCACAGCGCCCACCGCAGCAGCACCTGCAATTGTTGCCGCCAGGGCTAGGTGGCCCCAGTGGCGCCAACAGCGCTGCCGGCTCTGGGCCGATGGCTAGCGCCAGCCTATTGATGCCCCAGATGCAGCCACAAGACATGCAGCCGCCTACCGTGGGGACTCCCAACCCGTACTCCGCCCCCACCTCCTCGCTGGATATGTACTTCCAGCAGCTGACCGCCAGATCGTACCCCTTGCAGTACCACTTGTACGCGCCTGCGCCGCCGCCAAGGCTCACCTTCCCCTTGCCCCCGCACGAGACTAATGCGCAGCAGTTGTTCATCGACAACGAAATCCGAGAGAGCTTGACCAAGAAGAATGAAGCCACGCTCCGAGCTTTTCCCTCGAGGTCGCATTTGCCCGAGCACATCAATGTCTACCATTCGTTGGTGCCGATAGAAACGTCGTTGCATCAGGCTTCGAAGGTGTTTGGTGTGCCCACCACTCCCTTTAAAGTATTCTCCAACGTCGATGGTAACCCATACTTGCTCGCCAAGATCGACAATCTGGACCTCATCCGAATCCAAAACGACGGCCCCTTTGCAACGATCAAGCAATGGAAGGCGGTAGCGCTGGCCAACGTGGTCAAGTTGCGCGACGCCTTCACCTCAATGGCGTTTGGTGGCAAGCACGCGTCGTTGGTGATGGTTTACGACTACTACCCCAACAGCAACACGTTGCAAGAGCAGCACATTGTGCGCAAGTTGGGCGGCAAGTTGGAACCTTTGAACGAGCAAGTGCTCACGGGCTACATCATACAGATCACCTGTGCCTTGGCGGCGCTTCACGCACAGGGCTTAGCGGCCAGATCGTCACTCGACATCACCAAAATATTGGTCACTAGCAAGAATAGAGTCAGACTAGCCTGGGGCGGTGTCAGCGATGTGTTGGAGCACGAGCGAGATGAGCAGGCGGCGTCGTCGTCCTCTCACGATGACTACCTCCTAGTATTACAGCAGCAAGACATCAAAAGGTTCGGCAAGCTCATTCTTGACTTGAGTTTGTTGTGTGTGGTACCGGCAGCGAGAGACCAGTCCGTACATTGTCTTAGTGGAGTGTTCTCCCCAGGCTTTGTGCGAATAGTATCGGCCTTGCTAGACAGTGACGGCACGATAAACGATTTTTACCAGACACATTTGAGCACCGCATTGATTGGGTTTGCCAGCGACACACAAGATGGTCAGGACTACGCAGAGCTGCAACTAGCGGGAGAGTTGGAGAATGCTCGTCTCTTTAGGTTGCTCACAAAAATCAACTTCATCATGGACATGGGAGACGCGCTGGAGAATGGACCACACTACATCATCAAGCTATTTAGAGAGTTTGTGTTCAATGAGGTCAGCGAGGTTGGCAAGCCCACCTTGAATCTCTCGAGGGTGTTGACGTGCTTGAACAAGCTCGACGCTGGCATTGAAGAAAAGATGCTCTTGATAAGCAAGGATGAGAAATCGTGTATCGTCATCAGCTACAAGGAGGTGAAAGATCTAATCGGATCGGCGTTTAGAGACATGACGAGAATGTAATATACAAAAACCGAAACCTGCCCGCATGTACCATTCATTCGCTGCTTCTATTGTACTCTAGCCTTCTTGGTCAAAATGTCCACGTCATCAATCGACCTCTTGATTGTACCACATTGGACCCCGCCAATGAGAACCTTATTGCCCAACTGATTATTGAAAAACTCCAGGAAGCGAATCGCCACTGAGTCAAGCAAGTCGAAAGAGATATGTTGAAACTTTGTGCCCCACTTGCTCAAAGCGCCATCGTTCGACTCAAATTGAATATGGCTGTCGCCAGGCTGACCCACGTCAATCGTCTGCACCTTGATGAAATCGTAGCTGAAAATCATCAAGATGTTGCACCAGTTTTCATAGTGTACGTGGTTCAAATAAAGCTGGTAGTCTAAGAGACCAAGAGTTTGCATTTCCAACTGGCGCAACTCTTGTAAGTTGATATTGTCGCCGTTAGCGTTGGTGCCGCAAATCTTCAACCACGACTTGAACGAGTAGTTGTGGTCCTGATTAAACTTGCTGGCCAAGATAGTCAACGTGAGGAATAATTTTTTCGGGCAGATTGCAATGGCGGCGCCCTTATCGTCATGAATCAATTTTGCAATGTAGAAACACGCCAATTGCAACGATTGTGTGGAAGTCTTTGACCTACGCAAGATCTCCACGATGCAAAAGCGCAACTTCACCTCGTCTATGCCATCGGCATTGGCTTCATACAAGATCCGAAGAAGCTTGACCGCTGAATTGACCAAAATGAGGTTGAACTGAGTTCTGCTCAAAAACTCAGAGTAGTACTGATATTGGTTGGGCAGCGAGCTCACCAATTTGGGCGACGCGCGTGTAGATTTGGGCGATGGATAACTTGTTGCTGGCGAACCTTTGCCAGAAAGGTTGTGCGCCGAAAAAGTCGACGACGGAGGCGTGGTCACAATACGTGACGATGCAATTGGTGAAGACATGCCTATTGTCTTCTGATTAGTTTCGATTACCTTAATATCCTGTTCTCCTTCCTGTAGAAGGGCTGATTAAAACATCACTGTCTCCTTGACTTGACAAAACCGTGGATACAAATACAAAAAACCAACTGATGTTATCGCGATACCAGACGCCGATAAGATGATGCTGAAAACTTCCGAAACTCCCTAAATAAACAAATGTTTGTAGCGCAAAAGGTGTGGCAGAGCCGTGCGCTAATTAGAATCCTGTTCTAAAAATGCAATAAATCAAACCTGTGGAGTGTACCGCGGGTATGTGTGAGTGGATGAGGGTTCGCGAAGCTTTTATGCTAACCTGTGACAACCGGAGCCGCTTTGTTCCGGGCGCTTGCTCTATCCAGCAGTAATGCAAACTGTGGATTCGCGTGGTTTTATATCTGGGGCACCACCACAGTTAGTCAACACCAGTACACCCATGCACTAGAGATAAAGTCCAGATAATGACTCAACTCAAAAGAAATGCGGCATGATGGTTGCAGCAAGACGATGTGCAGGAGCACACTGTTGTTGGCTGCAAGTACGACTAGTGCTGCATGGTCACACCCATGATCAGGTAGAGAGTAGAGATGGACGTGGGCAGGACTGACCCATACGTGTCGTGTTTCCCACAGTGCCCATGAGGAGGTTGAGTGGCAAATCGCTTGGCTGTGGTGCGCTCCAAGGTGTGCATGCATTTGTAGTCCTGGCGCATCGAACGCCGAGACCAATGTGGTGGCAATGACACGTGCTCTCGATCACGCACTGTTGCTACCAGATTCAATGCACATTTGTCACGCGTTATTTCATTATATACAAGCAGCCATCGTTGCCCCAGCGAGCGCTTACCCCTAGTGGCATGAACCCCTCATTAGGAGGACTGACGCCTTCTCTCAGGGGCATCCCGAGCACATGCTCCTTTAACGAGGCTATGTTGTAACCACGTATAAGAATTTCTCCGGCAAGACCGTCGGTTGGCTCTTTGAGGGCATCAGCCAATTTAATCTCGAGCGACTGCGATAAGCAGCCATAACCACTAAACTTGGGTTGCATGACTCTATAGTCGTAAAAATCGGACAATACGACCGGTCCAGCAACAGCAGGGGACACTTGCTCAACAATGATTCTTGCCCCGAGCACTGAGCGGTAGGCGTTGAGCTGTTCAGGGGTGATGGTTATCGGCAGACCCAACTTGTGCTGTAGGTAAACCACGCGCAATCCAGTGCGACCAATGGGTGCAAAAATATTTTTCGAGAAAAGCTGCAACGAGCGCCTTAGGCGAAGTGAGGCCAAGCCAGAGGCATGGCTCTCGACGCAATCACGGCACAACTTTAGAAATGTGGCCTCTTCAATGGAAACCACGGACAGCGGGAGTAATTGCCGAGGGTCCGACGAGATGACCAAGTCACTGAAGGCGATGAAAGCGCAAAGAACCTTGACAATTTCTGCCACAATAAAGTCGGTGCTGCCCTGACTACAAACACCAACAACGTCTTGACTAGAGAGGGCGTGCGATTCCGGCAAGTGCTTCAAAGAGGAGGCCACTGCACTTGTGAAGTTGGCCTGGGTGAAACATGCCTCGCTTACCACCCTACCCAGGCTGCTTACTACCTTGATGGCTGTGCCTTGGTCGTACTCCTTTTTGTAGACATTCTCAAACTCAAAATCCTCCTCCTCTTGAATTTCGACTGCCACACCTTCTAATTTCCGCTCACTGAACGTCGCGGCTCCCCGGTCAACCACCACAACAGACACCTGTGCCATGAAGCATGCCACCAACGTTACGAGTGACTCTACTGAGCTAAGCACCTCGTGGGCGCGCATTGTGATCTCGGCGACGCCGCCCATGGTTGAGGCCAATTTTTTGCTGCTGGCATTGAGGGCACCCACACTTATTGTGGCCCCGTTGACGACAATGCGCTTGTAGCGGTTGTGTTTGCGTGTCTCATTGAGGAAGAGCTGCCACACGTCCCGCAAGTTGCCCGCACGCATCTTGTAGTGATCATATCTGATCTCAAGCCCGCCGCGGAGTCCTGTGTAGAGCTTGTTGGACCGGTGTATTGCTGACTCGTGCGCCCGTCTCGTAGGCTCAACATCAGACTGCTGCTGCAAGTAAAGGTCGTGCACATCCTTGCGGTGCTCCAACCACTTGGCGTAGAGGCGTTGCAACGACCAGAGCGCAAGCGCACCGAGCACTAGTTTCTCCCAGTCCTCCATTGGCGGTCAACTCTCCATTTTCCTTTTTCTGATTTTTTTAGCGCGTCTCGAGCGTCCTCGATTCATCTACACCCGTCCCCATGCGTCTGCATCGCACGATCTCCCAGCTATTGGTGACACTTGCGTTGTGCTGGCTTTCCATTTTCGTCATCTACGAGCGGTATGTGCCCTACTCCAACGCCAGGGCGTGTTCGTGGCCCGAGATCAAGTACGAGCTGCAGGACGAGCCCAGCGACAAGGTTGTGGTGGACCAGGCTGCAGCCAACGACGTGGCGCCCGCGATGCCCAAGGGTGACCTGATCTTGAACCTCAGAAACGTTCCTCACGCTGCTGCTGCTGCGAATGCCCCCGAGGCTGCCGCGGCTGAGGCGGTTGCCGACGGTGCCGGTTCCGCTGGCGTGGCCGATACCGAGCCCAACGACGTTGAACCAAACAAGCCGGGAGAGCCCTACCGCGGGGTGGATAGCGCGCTCATCATGTTCATCGCCGACCCGCAGCTCATCGACGCGCACACTTACCCCGGCCGCAACTCGTTGCTCTTGAAGTTATCGCAGCACACCGTCGACACCTACTTGCGCAAAAACTACAAGGCATTGATGAATGCCTTGACCCCGGAACACGTGTTTTTCTTGGGGGACTTGCTTGACAATGGCCGCTCCGTCGACGATGCCTATTTCCAGCACGAGTTGGCGCGATTCCACAGCATATTCTCGCGCCACCCAGACACCTACACCTTCCACACCAACGTGCCGGGCAACCACGACATTGGTTACGGCGATGGTGTCAAGGTGCCCTCGCGAGACCGCTTCGAGGAGAGTTTTGGTCAAACTAACACCATCTACGAGATCTGCGAGGTGCAGTTCATCATATTGGACTCGCCGTCGTTGGCGTCCACCAAGGAGGAGATCAACAAAAAGAGTCACGAGTTCCTCGACCACGTGGCGCTGATTCCCAAGGCGCACCCCAGGGTGCTTCTCACCCACGTGCCCTTGTTCCGCGACCCCAGCCAGCAACAATGCGGCCCGCTTCGCGAGCTGTCGCAGTTTCACCTCAGTGCCGGGTACCAGTACCAGAGCGCGCTCAATGCAGACGTCACCCAAGAGATCTTGTCCAAAGTGCAGCCCGACCTCGTGTTCACCGGTGACGACCACGACTACTGCGATGTGATGCATGGCGAGCTGGTGCGCGAAATCACCGTCAAGTCCATCAGCATGGCCATGGGCATCAAGTACCCCGCAGTGCAGCTTTTCCGCTTGGTGTTGGAAAAGGAATCCAACCAGGTGCACTACGAGACGCAGATCTGCTACTTGCCCACCCCGTACGTCAATGTGGCCATATACGCCGTGATGGCAATAATCCTGGGAGTGTTGATCTTGTGGTGGGACATCCGGCAGAGACCGCCGTTGGCCGCGAGGTACTCGTCGCTTGCAACCAGTGACGCAGGTGGCTCCGCAGGGGACCCCGCCGCCAGCAATACCGCTATCAAGCTCTCCAACTTTCTCCGCGGCCAGGACGAAGACCTGGTCAACCTGGCACCGCTACCCTCATATACGTTCACACAAGCGCCGAAGCCGGCGACGACGCTTAGCCGATGCAATAGCGCGGTACAGCACTTTTTGTGGAGATGGAACTTGGTGGCCTTTGCCAAGCACGCCTCGATGTTGGCAACGTTTGTGGTGTGCCTTTACGCCGCATTCCAGTGGACCATATAAACGCATTGGGTCTTTTTTCTTTGTGCGGTGTTTCAGAAATCGGCAAACTTTCTCGATTGGGAACCCAAAGCACAAAAGGGTACCACATCACGAGTTACGCCTTAAACGCGGATGTGTGGGTCATAATCCCGTTTCTGCCCCTGGTCGTTATTATCTTCCGCTAATTTCGACCATGGGCTGTACGACCTCGGCAATGGAGGACGAGCTGAGTCCCTTTTTGCAAGAGAAGAAGATAAACGACTTGATTGAGCAGCAGTTGCTCACGCGCAAGCGCAATGAGAAGCTGAAGGTGAAGCTCCTCCTTTTAGGTGCGGGCGAGAGCGGCAAACTGACGGTGTTGAAGCAATTACGCTTGCTCCACCAGGGCGGATTCTCCGCGGCGGAGCGCGTGCAGTTTGCGCAAATCATCTGGGTAGATTTAATTCAGGCGATGAAGATCTTAATCATCCAGGCCCGCAAGCGCGGCGTCAAGCTTGACTGCGACCAGCCGGGCCACCCGTTGCATCTGCTGCGCCAACTCATCTTGCAAGTGGACCCCTTGCACGAGATTGAGACCGAGGCCGCCGGCGGCACCAACTTTTTGCGCGACTATCTCTTGCGCTACAGCGAGGCGTACAAGGAGAAGCGCCGGCTCAACACCAGCGCCCAAACGGTTGACTTTGGCTCGCAGGCGGTGGCGCGCGACGACGCCAGCAACGTGTCGTTCAACGAGATCGCCGACGAGCTCCAAAAGGTCAACCAATTCCAGGTGGGGGAGTCCGACCGCTACAACATCGCCAAGGCGGTGCTGCGGCTCTGGAAAGAGGACCACGGCATCCGCCAGATCTATGACCGCTCCAACGAGTTCCAGCTTGAGACCAACACCGCCTACTATTTCGACAAGGTGTTCGACTTCGCCGACCCGCACTACGTGCTCACTGACCTCGACATCTTGAAGGGCCGCATCAGAACCACCGGCATCAGCGAAACCAACTTCAGTATCAAGTACTATAACTTTAGCGTGTTGGACGCCGGTGGGCAACGCTCAGAGCGCAAAAAGTGGATCCACTGCTTCGAAGACGTCACTGCGGTATTGTTCGTTTTGGCGCTCTCGGAGTACGATCAGTTTCTATTCGAAGACGACCGCGTCAACCGCATGCACGAGGCGATCATTCTTTTTGACTCTCTTTGCAACTGCCGGTGGTTTGTCAACACGCCCTTCATCTTGTTTTTGAACAAAACCGATTTGTTTGAGGAGAAATTGCGCAAGTCGCCGCTCAAGCAGTACTTCCCGGACTACAAGGGGGACCCACTCAACGTTGAGGAGGCAACACAGCACTTTGCCGACATGTTTTTGAGCCTCAATCGCACCAGGAAACCAATGTATGTGCATCGTACTTGCGCCACCGATACGAAGTCGATGAAGTTTGTGTTGGCGGCAGCGACTGATGTGATCATCCAGCAGAACTTGAGCAAGAGCGGGATTATATAATAACGAGCTACACTGTGAATCTTCTTTTCTTTACGATTCTGTACTTCTATGTCCGAGGTGTGTGCTCCCCCGCGTCTCATCTTACCATCTCATCATGGCCATGTTGTTTCTCATTCTCATGTAGTCCAACAAGTCCTCGATCTGGCCAGTGCCGGAGATGACAATGTCCTGGTCCCAGAGGGAAGCCTGCGCCCAAGCCTTGACGTCCTTGGTGGAGATGGCGTCAATCTTTGCGAGCGCCTCCTTGACGGAGGGTCTGCTGCCGAGCAACAACACCTTATTACCAATGTCAGAGACAATAGCGTTTGAAGAGTTCAACTCCTGCAAGAGCTGAGTCTTGACAGCGTTCTTGGCTCTGGCGATCTCGGCGTCGGTCACGGAGATCGACAATCTGTTCCACTCCTTCAACAAAAAGTGAGTAAAGTCATCAATCTGATGCACATTGGAGATCTCGGCGTGGAACCCCCACAACCCATTGTCGGAGTATGAGTTGGAGAATGAGGTGTACTTGTCGACAATGTGGTACTCCTGGACGATCAGCGACAACTTGGAGGAAGTGAACTTGGCAATGGGGGACTTGTCGTAGAAGGAGCCAGTGACGGCCGCGGCAACCTTGGCCACGTAGTAGGCGGGAGACTTCAAGCCCTCACCTTGGGCCGCAAAGGAGATGTAGGCCTTGGGCATGGTGTCGTCTCTCATCCTGACCTCAGACCCCAAGAAAGAGGCAGGCTTGGTAGCAGGCTTCGAACCGGACTTGATCTTCAAGTTTTGTTCTATGGCGTCAACCAAGGCGTCGTGTTCAAAGTTACCGGCGGCAGCGATGACGGTGTTGCTGCTAACCAAATGTTTATCGACAAGACGCAAGGAGTCCTGCAACTCAATGCCACCGACGGAATCGGCAGTACCGTTGACCGGCAACCCAAGCGAGTAGCCCTGGAATGCTGAGGCATTGAGGTGCTCCAACACTCTAGCAGTGGGGTTGGCCTCGAGAGCGTTGATCTTGTTGACAAGGGCCAGTCTAGCGCGTGAGTAGTCACCACGCTCCAAGATGGAGTCTGGGTTGGAGAGAATCTCCGCCACAAGCTTACCAGCGGCACCGACATCTTCGTTGGTGGACTGGGCCACGATGGCGTTGGTCTCGCGGTCGTTCTGAGAGGACAACAAGACACCGTCCGCCTTGGCGGTGGCGGCCAACAAGTCGGTGGTCAAGGTCGAGACACCGTTGCTGTACGCGTGCTCAGATCTAGAGCCAGCACCGAAGAAGGCACCCACGGTAGCCGAGTTGGCAAAGGGATTCAATTCAGTGGCAACGGTGACACCGTTGGACAAGGTGGTGTACTTGGTCTGGCCCGTCGCGCCGGTGGAAGCGAAGCGGCGGCCAACAATGTTGGCGACTGAGCGAGCAGCACTGGTGGAACGCAACATGGTTTTGAGAATAGGGGAGGGTCCTTGTGCAAGGCTATTTTTTGCAAATGGTGCACTGAAGATTTTGTTGTTGTCCTGCATGGCCCTCAGGCCAATCAAATTATTGCGAATTGAAGCGACCGGAGCGCAGCTAGGGAGAGCATATTCTAGTCACGTGGGTTTGTTTACAGCCAAGCAGGTTGCAAACAGGCAAGGTGACGCAGATTAAAAGCATGGAGACATCAAATATCCACTAGTTAAAATTGTATTTTCTTACAAAATGTTGAGGCCCTCACCTATACACCTCTCACTGACAAACCGTACAAGCTCAAAACATCGTAGTAGTCTCCACCGTCCAAGGTAGGGGCCGTTCGCGGCCGACGTGTTTGCCATTCTGCTCCAGCGCTGCAGTTCTCCAGATATGCCTCGACGTTGATGAAGTCACAACTCAAAATGCGGTACGCGCTGTTGCATTTGGGCTGGTGGCCTGCAGTGACTCTGGCCGCACTTAATGAAATATCATTGAGGACGCTTTTCCACACAGCGCTGTCATTACTTCTGCGCGAGCCAGACAACTTACGGCGTGCCCAATTGGCACGGATCGTATCGGGATGCGCACACAGGGATTGCTTCATGGTGTCTGAGACGCATCTTAAGGGCCGTCGAAGGGGAAATGGTGGTGGTCGCGGTCTTCCGATGTCACTCTGCTGATTCCACATCGCCACGTCTCCATTGACCGTCTCAAGGATTGGAGATGGGAGATTATGTGAAGGTTCATCGGATTTATGAATGTTGTTCTTTAGCAGGTGCAAGCTGTGATATCGGCCCTTGAAGCTTCTCAACCGGTCTTTCAACCCAAGCTTTGGCGACTCACTTGGCTGGGTCACGTCTCCTTCACATCCCGTGGCTTCACCTGGCAGTTCCCTGCTCTCCTCCAACGAGTTGAGTCGTGAGAAATTCAAAAACGGGTCCTCAGCAGATGGCTGCAAAATCTCACCAGCTTTGAATCGATAACATTTTCTTTCCAACGCCAAAAACTCACCGGGCTTGACAATGTACGGATCTTGAGGATAGGTGCGAAGCGACAACAAGGGCTCGTTGCCCATTCTGGCCTGGATGACTCGGGGGTTTCTGCTTGTGCTGTAGTACCGCTGCCTGTAGTTGATCTTGGCATAGTCAATGTGATATTGCAAATCGCGCAAATGCTCGCTAAGCGACCACCCCATCACTTGAAAGCAATATTCTATTAGCAACAAAAAGACTTGAAGTGTGCATCAATTCGCTTCTCATCGAAGCTCACTCGCAGACGGTTGCACCATAAACACAAATGGATTTCTCCACATACCACCGATTACTACAAAACGGTTTTTCCTCAATTGGTACAAACTCGAAAAGATGTGATATATACATTGTGGGAGCTAGAGCTTGATGAAGGATCTTTGTTGGATAGCAGCCTTGTGCATCTGGGCCTTCCTGTCGTAGCCCGAGGACTTTCCCTCGTGTGCAGACATGATCTCCTCGGCCAACCTGACCGCGTAGTCTGACGACTTCTTCTTGGTGGCCCCGTCCAAGATCCACTTGATGGCGTATCTGTTTCTCTGTCTTTGGTTCAATGGGTAGGGCACCATGCGGTTCTTGGCAGTGCCGGTCTTCTCCGTTCTGGTTGCCATGAGGGGCCCAAGGTTGTCCAAAGTGTCACACAAGAGCTGCACTGGGTCTTGTCTCTTTTTCAAGTAGATGATGTATAATGCTCTGTTCAAAATCTTTTGGTATTTAGACTTCTTGCCATCCTTCATCATGAGGCACACAACGTTCTCGATTATGGGGTGGTTGTAGAGCGGCATTGGCGTGTCTTTGAAGGTCTCCACCTGGGCTAGTTGCTCGGCGGTGGGCTCAAACGTTTCCTGGAGAAACGGTTCGGGCTGCGCCAACTGCTGAAGATAAACCTCCTCGGGCGTCTCAACGTCTCGGCTGCTATTGACCTTCATCTTCTGCACTGCCTTCAACCATTCGTCAACGTCAGCCTCCGTCACCGTATCCTTGTCGGTGGGATAGATCTGGGTGAATAAGTTGTAGTTTTGCTTCTCCGCGCCATCGGGCTTGACAGGCGTGGACGAGTTGAAGCGAGCGATGACATGGGGTCTCATTGCCGGCGCAAAAACTTTAGCACTGGCTCTGAGAGTCACACGCCGACATATGGGAAACATAGACATTGTAGCACGGTGAGGCTGTCAAGATGACTGAAAAATCGTGGTGTGCAGTAATGATGCCCGAATCAGGATTTTCCCTGCCGAAATCAACGCACCGTGTAAATCTGGGAATGTTGCAATCTCGTAGTCAAAGCTTCACAGCCAAGAAGAGGAAGTACAAAATAGTACTCGACGCTGAAACGGAAGATCCTATTCTACACGCTGTATTGAAATCTCTTCATTCGTCGTGAGAGGAGGGAGTTGAATTTGTAAGGCACACCTCCACCAGTCGTTGCCCAAAACGACAAGAACGGTCGCGTCGCATAAGAAACAGAGCTTACTTGTTTGAACACATGCGGTGTTGCCGTCTCACTTGGAAGCACTGATGACGTCTCTCTTTTGATGTGTTGATGTCTCCGCTTCCTTCGTTGTTGTTCAATAACTAACATTGACTGTGAAAGCCGAACCCGTGAGTTAAATTCTCCATAGCACAGAAAACACCTCGAAGTTACCAAAGGATTGATTCTATACCCCAAACGGCCGACGTTCTCTTTGTCTACCCATTTTCGTCACATCTGTCGACATCAGCTTATCGCCAACCTCCTTTGGTGTTTCAACTGCATATAGCGCACGCGATAGCATAGTGTTAGATAAATCCAAAAAAAGAAAGAAAACAAGAAACAATCCTGGCACACTCCCATGATGGAACCAGACCCTCACCTTGCCGAGGTCTTGAAGGAGATTGTGGCTACACACAAGCCAGAGGTGGCCGGAGACGAATGGCGCGCTGTCCTTCCCTCGTTGGTCGCTCGAATAAACGCCATAGCCGCCACCGCGCTCGAGACTGGTGCGACCGCGTCTGCGAACGCGCCCATCGCGACTGCGGCACCCTCCGCCGCGTCTGCAACTACCGACACCCCGTCACACTTCGCAAACCCAAAATCAGTCTTGGAACAGATATCCGTGAAAAGCCAAAAAATGTGCAGCCGCCTCGAAAGCGAGTTCCCGCGCACCCCTCCCTTCACTGTGGTGCGACTTGCAGAGCTTGTCTTGTCACCCGAAAAATCGGGATACCCGCTTACGTCGCCACCAAACATCTTGAAATTCTTCAACGCTCTCTCAAGGCTTCTCTGCGTGTCATCGACGATATCGGATTTCCCGCCAGTGCGATTCTTGCCAGTGGATCCCCTGGGGCCCATCGCTGAAAGGTTGATTGTGAGCTCGCAGCAGCGGCTCAACGGTGCCTCGCAGCTCGCTGACCTTCGGATCCATTTGATGGAGATTCCGTGGCTTCGGGAGCAGGCTCCTCGAGCTAACGGCCATGCTGAGCCCGTGGCCGACAATGACGAGGCTACAGAGTGCTCTCTGTCGCCGACACTTCATAACGCCGTGTCGTCGCCCTCGGCACCCGTACTCGACGAAGTGCGGTCTCCCACCAAATTGCCCGCCCAGAGGCGCAGACACCACGCCGGCGACAGTCAAGACGATGCTACCAAGCGGCCTCGCACCAACACCCCTGACCAAAATCAAGACGCTCACCCTCCCATGGGCGACGACAACCACACCGCTCTGATCAACTTGGGCGCCGAAAGTATTTTCGAGGAGTCAGACCGCAACGAGGTGTGCAGCACAGGCTAGTCTCAGGCTTCTGTTGGCTACATTTAATGACTTTACGACGTACACAGATACCGTAACATTGTCTCTTTTGCCTCGGGTGATCATATCCCCGGCGACCGTGGCCTCGCTGGCGAGCGCGAGCGAGACCGCTCGCGGTCGTGATCGCGATCGCGATAGTCACTGTAATCACGGTTTCTGGGCACGTAACTGTCACCGCCGCTCCTCGGCCTGGGGATATACGTATCGCGGTCACTTCTGGGCGGAGGGCCCCTGCGACCCCGGTCGTGGTCTCTCTGCGGATACGGCGGCGCGTCGTAGTCGTCTCTTCCCCCGTACGAGGTGGGCTGGGTCGGTCTTCCTGGAAATGAGTTGTAGCCACCTCGATCCCTGCCGCTATAACCCGGTCCCTGCGGGTACCGGCGGTCGTAGCCATCGTAGTCGTCGTAGCGGTCGTACCCGCCATCGCGCCTGCCGTACGACCCTCTACCGCCGCCGTAACGCCCCGCGGTGCCACGACGGCCACCAGAACCAAAGCTCCCGCCACGACGGCCACCGCGGGGCTGGCGCCCAGTGTAGCGAGGGACAAAGTCTCCATTTAACAAGACGTGCGTCGCCAAGATGCCCGCTGACGGGTCATCAGCAGGAAGCTCGTACACAATTTTCCACTTACCATTGCGCGGTCCCTTGTCCTCTTCGAAAATCCACTGATTGATTGCCTTGACCGGGATGTAGTCGACATACAATGGCTCCCGCACTGGCTGGAATTCCTTGAGCGGTCGAGGTGGCTCCAACGAAGGTCTGTCCTCGGACTCCATGGCGGCGTCATCGAGGCCAAGCTCTTGCTTGCGGCTCTCATACTCTTGTACTTCACGGTTGTACCGCTCGAGCTCCAAACGATCGAACTCCTCGCGCAACCTCACGTCATCCTCGGGTCTGGGGTAGATGCTGCCATTGAGCTGTTGGCGCAAATAGTCGGCGCCTTCTTCGCGGTCCACGAGCACGATGCCGTGGGTCCGGGTGCGGTTCAACCACGCGCGCTCCACCACGTAGTTGCCGCCGCTGTCGCGGAGCAACTGTCTCAAAAACTGCTGAAACTCATTGGCGTTGATGGGTCGCCTGAGATTGCCAATGAAGAGCGCGCGCGTTGGGTTGAACGCGGGCTCGTCGGTGACGGTGTAAAGCACCTCCTCCTGGGGCTCGACGCCATCGTCGATGCGAAGTCCCTGGTGGTCGAGCGCGTTCGGCTTGGCCGCCTTGGGGCGGTACAGCTCCCCACCACGTGGACGGCGCTCGTGGCCACGATCGTAGCCGCCGCGATCGCCACGATCGTAGCCGCCGTGATCGCTACGATCGTAGCCGCCGCGATCGCCACGATCGCCGTGGGGTTCTTCGCGGTAGTCTTCGCGGGCATAGCCACGGTCGCCGTCAGCCGCAGACTCGTATCTGGGCTCCTCACCTGCTCTGTCGTACTCGAGTTCCCCAGTTTCACTCATTCTGGAAAAAAGAACGTATATAGCTTCGATTGTTTGAAGGCGATCACATTTTGTGCAACTTTGATGGGCGCGCACCGCCAGAAGAACACATCCTGCAGATAATTAAGAGTCGTAGCGGTGTGAGGGCAGTTGTGTCGAAGATGTATTGTCTATGTGGGGAGGTAATGTGGATTGCCCCATGCCAGGGTGATTCAGTGCGGTAGCGGGAAGTATCGCTTCTATGTAGTAAGGATCACGCGGTCCAGATGCTGCGCACCAAATCAAAGAGCCCGCTGTTCTCAGTCTCCAAGATGTACACGCCATACATGGACAAGAATGTGCCCAAAGTCAAAAGCTTAGCGGCTATTCTGTGCCACACGCTGTAGATCCTACTAGGGATGTAGTCGATGATGCAGGACTTGAGTCCGGCGTGGCAGTGGAAGAGAAGGGCCACCAGGAATATGGCGTCGACCATGGGATGCTCGACACCGCCGACGAAGGGGAACATGGTGAGCGGAACCAAAGAGACTGCGAGAATACGCTCGTACGTCCAGTGGTAGCCGCCCTCGTAGTGGTTGGACATGGGCGGGATGTAGGCGTCGTTGACGGTGCCGACAATGTTGCCCGCCGGCTGCGGCGTCAACTTAAACTTGGAGAAGTCGGGAATGAGACGGAGACTCCGCGCTGGCCGCACAGCTGTGGCCACATTAAGGGGCCGCTGAATCCCGAGGCGTACGAGCGAGAACATTGATGTGGTGTAGCCTCTAATTTTTTTTTTCCACATGTGCTTGTACCTGCTTGATTACACAAAGCTTGGGTGACGAAGATGGCATCGGTTGGACTTATCCTCTATGTTTCTCTATCGTACAAGCTATTTACATTGCAGCGTGGGTGTGTGACCTACCACGAGGCTTTCTTGACACCGGGGATCTGGCCAAGCCTGGCTCTGTTTCTGAATGCGGTTCTGTTGAGCTTGAACTCGCTGTGCACTGATTTGGCGTTGCCCAGTGCGATGCAGCGGTTAACAACCTGTGTGGGACGGGTGTAGTTGGGCATTGAAGTGAGCTGCAACTGTGCCTCCACCCTTGCTCTGGCGGGGAGCTCAGTGTTTCTGGAGATGTACTTCAAGGCGTTGCGCGTGACCTCATGCTCAGCGACCTGAAGTCGTTTGAAGTGGTCCTTGATGAGCCTACCGTTGAGGTAGCAATGCTTTGGGATAGCAAACTTGACGGGGAACCTGAACACCATGACTGCAAGGGTGTACTTGACGAAGGGTGGGACGGTAAATGCTGCAGCTTTGAGTGCCGAAAATTTAGTCAATCTCGCGGACCCAAATTTACGCGGCTGAATCGCCTACACGTAGCCATAGCGCTATGTTCTAGCTGCAAAAAACTGTAGAAAGCCAACGGTGAGAAAGTCACAAGAGTAATGAGATCGAGGCCTCCAAGTAGCCCTTGAGGAAGGCCAAGCCATAAGGCTTCAGATGTGTTCCGAATATTTGTTGTCTGCATTTACAAACTTATTCTCCCACCTAAGTAATGGTAAGGTGGCAACAAAGGCATTAGCTGTCGACTGTGGCTCCATTGTGATGGTGGTTTACGGCGCTTGGGGTCCATAGAGTGTATTGACCAGTGGGCCAGTACACGAAAAACTTTGTGGAACAAAGTGACGCGCGCGCACCATTTGCTTACGCACTCATGTTCACTGGATTGATAGAAACCATTGGCAGCGTCCTCGAGTTCAAGGCACAAGACTCCTCAGCGAGTGGTGGCAATGGAGTCTCCATCACGGTGGGCGACTGCTCGCAGATCCTTGCCGACGTTGCTCTTGGTGACTCGATCTCCGTCAACGGGGTGTGTTTGACGGTAACTGAGTTTGATCACGACAGGACACAGTTCAAAGTTGGGGTTGCGCCTGAAACGATGCGCAGAACCAATCTTGGTGACCTTGCCGCCGGCAGCAAGGTCAATCTTGAGAGAGCAGTCACTAGTAGCACTAGAATGGGGGGTCATGTTGTGCAGGGCCACGTTGACACCATCGCCACCATCACAAATCGCAAGCCCGATGGCAATGCCATCACCTTCACATTCAAGCTCAGAGATCCGCAATACACCGGATACATTGTCGAAAAGGGGTTCATCGCCATCGATGGGACCTCGCTCACCGTCACTGCAGTTGAATTCAGTAGGTCGGAATTCCTGATCATGTTAATCGATTATTCTCAAGGCAAAGTCATCCTTCCGTTGAAAGAGGTTGGCGAAGCCGTTAATATTGAGGTTGACTTAACGGGGAAATTGATCGAGAAGCAGATAGAGGCCAATTTGAGTGCCCAAATGAGCAACGGTCAGAGTCTCGTCGTGAAGTTGATAGAAAGCATCGTGGAGAAGAAGTTGCAAGAGCTTCGAAAGTAGAAACCCTACATAAGTACAATGAGCGCACCGATGTAGCAGCGCATCCGGTTGGGGTGGGGTCGGTGGCCTTGTGCAGCCAAATTCCCCTATGCACTACCGCGCTCTCCGCCGAAAATCACCGATGGCAAAACTGCCACCACTCTCCCCCTCAACGACGAGCCAACCCACGTACCCAACTAACGGCTTCTTTACATCCGCATACAATGGATATCGTATTGGGGATCAGAGTGCAGGATGGCACAATAATTGCCACTTCAAAGGCTTTCACCAGAGGCATTTCAATTTTGAAGGATTCCGACGACAAAACGCGTCGCTTGAATAGCCACAACTTGGTGGCGTTTACGGGGGAGTCTGGAGACACCGTACAGTTCACCGAATATGTTCAGGCCAACATCCAACTACACACAATGAGAGAGAACGATTTGGAGTTATCGCCAAAGGCAGTTGCGTCGTTTGTCAGAAATCAGTTGGCAACGCTGATCCGGTCGCGCAAGCCGTATCAGGTGAATGTGTTGCTCGCAGGATACGACGTCAAGACAAATACCCCGACATTGAACTGGATAGACTACCTTGGCACGCAGGCTGAATTGCCCTACGGTGCTCACGGGTATGCCGCCTTCTACTGCTCGTCGTTGTTAGATAGACACTATCGCAAGGAGATGAAGGTTGAGGAAGGCTTGGAGTTGTTGGATGCATGCTTGAAGGAGTTAACCACCAGAATGCCCATCGACTTCAAGGGGTGCTACGTCAAAGTGGTGGACAAAAATGGAATCAGAGAAGTTAGTTAGATGGGGGGCATAGTACCCTAATTCACAGAAAGAGTAAGAACAAGCGAGCAGAAGCGTTGCTTGAGTGTAGAGCCACCATGGGGTATCGTATTGAAGAAGTCATTCTGTTTTTGGCCGAAGGTGCTGGAAGCGTGATGGGGCGCGAGCATGCGCGCCAAAAATTGTCATTCGTTGAGGCGCGATGGAGCGGCGCACATTATCTGGCGGAGGTGCTATGGATGATGCCGATTGTCAACGATGCTTGTCACAGTGCGTTACCACAAATTTAGGGATATCTGATGACGATGGGACTCTTGGCAGGTTCATCTTGAGCTTGTACGAGCAGGCAAATTGCAGCAACGACTCCGATAGACGTACGGCCTTCGCCAAGGTGATGAGGGAAAACGGTGGCGACGACTTCCCCGCGGAATTCGTTACGCAAGCATTTGAAATCATTGACCGTGCCAAGCACCGGATCATCAGGCAAGAACCGTCTGCTGAGAGTTTCAAGCTCGAGCCTACGCCCCAATCAGCTGCGAGTCTGGTGTATAAAGGCTTGTCCATACCCAATACCAAGACTGAGCCAATCGAGGAAGAAAGATCTTCTAGCTTGGGCCAGCGTGCATTGGGGTCTGCTGAGATCGTCACCGGCAGCATAGTTGGAGGAGTGGTCTCCAACTTGGCTCCCTATGGTGCCTTCATCAAGCTTGACGTGGGGCCCTCTGGACTCTGCCATGTGTCTCAGATATCAATAGATGGTCGAAAGCGAGTCGAACACCCACAGGATGTGCTCAAGTTAGGCCAGCAAGTTTACGTCAGAGTGACTAAGGTTGAAAAAGTGGCTTCCCATATCAATAATCGTGGAGGTAGGACAAGACCCTCGCGCGACAAAATCAGTCTATCGATGAGAGGCATTGACCAAATTGACGGCGTCGACATATTTACTGAATCGACACATGAAGATAGAGGCCGCAAGAGACCAGGGGTGTCGCAAGCGCATGAACCAACCAAGCGACGCTTGACCTCGCCCGAGCGATGGGAGATCGGTCAGTTGATAGCCTCGGGAGCTCTCGCTGCGAGTGAATTCCCCGAGGAGGATGCGAACGCTGCGTTCGGACCCACTACCACTCCAAACTCCAACGGGGCAAAACTGCTGGGGGTTGATGAGGAGTTTGAGGTCGAACTAAACGATGCGGAGCCACCATTCTTACAGGGCCAGACAAAGGCGTCGCTAGAGCTCAACCCGGTAAAAATTATCAAGAACCCCGAGGGATCGTTGAATCGTGCTGCGCAGCAAGGGTCGCTGTTTGTCAAAGAATTTAGAGACAAGAAAGTGGAAGAGCAAAAGGCCAAGGATAAAAAGGAGAAAAGGGAGCTTTCGCGGTACAACTACGCCGGGTTGGATCCGATGGCACAAGCGCTGGAAGAGCGGTTGGATGGCGAAGTGGAAACGCCCTCGTGGAAAAAGCTGCAGGCGAAGGCAACATATGGGAAAAGAACAATGCTTTCGATGACAGAGCAGCGCCAATCTCTACCGGTATTTGCCATGAGGGCGGAAATCGTATCGGCAGTCAAGCAGAACCAGTTTCTCGTAATTGTGGGCGAAACAGGATCCGGTAAAACAACTCAAATTGTGCAGTATTTGGCAGAGGAAGGCTTTGGTGCCGCTGGGAAGATGATCGGATGCACCCAGCCAAGAAGAGTGGCTGCTGTCTCGGTGGCTGCTAGAGTTGCAGAGGAGTACGGATGTAAAGTGGGACAAGAAGTTGGGTACACAATTCGTTTCGAGGATGTAACCAGCCCGCAAACTGTCATCAAGTACATGACTGATGGTATGTTGCAAAAAGAGGCGCTCAATGATGCCGACATGAGCAAGTATTCGGTCATAATGTTGGATGAAGCCCACGAGCGAACTGTGGCTACCGATATCCTTTTCGCTATATTGAAGCAGGCCGCTAGTCGGAACCCACAGCTCAAGATATTGGTGACGTCGGCCACGTTGGATTCGGACAAATTCTCGCGATATTTCGGTGGTTGTCCCATCATCAAAATTCCAGGCAGGACTTTCCCAGTTGAGATCATGTACACTCGCGAGCCCGAGTTGGACTACTTGGCGGCTACCTTGGACACCGTTATTCAAATTCACATTTCGGAACCGACAAACAATGGCGATATCTTGGTGTTCTTGACGGGTCAAGAGGAGATTGATACCAGTTGCGAGGCGTTGTTCAATCGTGTGAAAGCCTTGGGCAACTCCGCACCCGAATTAATCATTTTGCCCGTTTATTCGTCGTTGCCGTCAGAAGTTCAGAGCAAGATTTTCGAGCCGACACCACAAAACGCTAGAAAATGTATCTTTGCAACCAACATTGCTGAAACATCAATCACCATCGACGGCATTTACTACGTGATTGATCCTGGATTCGTCAAGGTGAATGCGTACGACCCCAAGCTTGGGATGGACTCCCTCATCGTGTCCCCTATTTCACAGGCACAAGCCAATCAAAGAAGTGGCAGAGCCGGCAGGACCGGCCCAGGGAAATGCTACCGGCTTTACACAGAGCAGGCGTTCAAGCAGGAGATGCAGCCGAATACCATACCTGAAATCCAGCGGCAAAACTTGTCGTCGACAATTTTGATGCTCAAGGCGATGGGGATAAATGACTTGATCAATTTTGAGTTTATGGATCCGCCGGCGCCGAGCGCAATGGTGATGGCCCTCCAGGAGTTGTACACGTTGGAAGCATTGGATGACGAGGGTTTGCTCACTGCATTGGGTCGGCAAATGGCCAATTTCCCTATGAGTCCCGCACTTGCCAAGACGCTCATCAAGTCTGCACGCGAATTTGGATGCTCAGAAGAGATCTTGACAATCGTGGCTATGCTTTCGGTACAAACAATCTTCTACAGGCCACGAGATAAGCAGCAACAAGCCGATGCCCGCAAAGCTAGGTTGCATCACTCACAAGGCGACCACTTAACCCTTTTGAACGTATACAGGGCGTGGGCGCAACACAATTACAGCAAACAGTGGTGCAAAGATAATTACATCCAGGAAAGAAGCATGATGAGAGCACAAGAAGTTCGCAAGCAGTTGGTCACAATATTGCGCCGATACCAGTATGCAATTGTGTCTTGTGGGATGGACCTAGACCGCGTCCGCAAGGCGCTCTGCTCGGGGTTCTTCAAGTTTACTGCCAAACGCGACGGTAAGGATGGGTACAAGTCCCTCGTCGAACAAACCCCGGTCTACATTCACCCGTCGTCTTCCTTATTTGGTAAAAACCCTGACTACGTCATATACCATACGCTCTTGCTTACGACCAAGGAGTATATGCATTGCGTCACGGTAATCGACCCCAAATGGCTTGTCGAATTAGCGCCGGCGTTTTTCAAGCACTCCGATGCAACGCATGTCACTCAGCGCAAGAAGAAGGAAAAGATTGTACCCTTATTCAACAAATTCTCTAAGGACCAGAACGCTTGGAGATTAACCGCTAAGAGTGCCGCCAAAACGGAAGCATTGAGTAGTTTGAAAGAATGATCAGCCAAAAAGCTTACCAGCTTTTCATTTTGACATTTAGCTTTTGCTCTCGATTATCTCCAGCACAGAATAGCGCGGAGACGGATCAAGATGTCCGCGCCTATCTACACCACCTCCATCAACCTGTTTATAGTTTTGTATGTGTCACACCGACCGATTTCGGCTCTTAGATATGCCACCGGCGTTGCCGGTGGAATGATAAAACTTTCAATCGGTTATTCCTTTTTTTTCTCCACACACTAGTTACGCTCGCGTTCTTCCCCTCAATTATGTACGATATGCACACACATTCGCACATACACTCCACTTTTCGGTTGCGCTTAAAAAACAGGCATCTGCCGCGTGATTCTTGTTTTACGTCAAAGGGTAGCGATGTTGCTGGCTCTAGGCAACCTCAAAGGTGCTATTGAGGAGAGGGTTTACGGGGTGCAACCAAAGGAGGTGCCGCCCGATGTGCATCGAGACGTCACTACAGCCGAACCACTTGCACACACAGAGGAGCGTCCTACACTCTCCACCAATGTATTGGACTGTGTGCCTTTGCTGACACACGAAGGCCAGTTCTTCGATCCACAGAGCGGCCGTAACGTTGTCTTGAAGGGGATCAATGTGGACTCGGCAATGAAATTGCCCACGCGTCCCGCCATGATGTCACACCAGGGCAACGCCGCCGACTGCAATGACATCTTTTTTGAAGGCGACACCGTGTCGTTTGTGGGGCGACCGTTCCCGCTAGAGGACGCAGAGGAGCACTTTCGCCGCATCAAGTCGTGGGGCTACAATACCGTGCGTTACTTGCTCACGTGGGAAGCCCTCGAACATGGTGGCCCAGGCAAGTACGATGAGGAGTTTATTGACTATACCATCGAAGTGCTTCGCCGATTGCATCGTGTTGGCGGGCTCTACGTGTTCTTGGAGTTGCATCAGGATGTATGGTCGAGGTACTCAGGCGGGAGTGGAGCCCCGATGTGGACTCTCTACGCTGCTGGCTTGCAACCTAGACGGTTTGCGGTCACCGAGGCAGCAATCTCGCACAATGAAGCGAGGTTCCAAGACGAGGCAAGCCCTGAGATTTACCCCAAGATGCTCTGGACCTCCAATTACAAGCGACTCGCTTCGATGGTTATGTTTACATTCTTCTTCTCCGGCGCAAACTATTTTCCCCAGTGCACCATCAATGGCGTCAACGTCGAGCAGTATCTTCAAAATCATTATTACGGCGTTATTGAGCATGTTTGGAGAAGGGTTAATGAGGCGTTACCCGACATGATCAAGGATGGCACGATGCTAGGTTTCGAACTGATGAACGAACCGAACTCCGGTCTCGTGGGCCACCCTCACTTGGACAAGTTGCCCGATGACCAGCAATTGCGCGTGGGGACAACCCCGACAGTCTTCCAGGCACTCAAGTTGGGGATGGGTTTACCATGTGAGGTTGACTCGTATCGCATTTCCATCGCTGGACCTCAGAAGAGCTCGGTCAAATTAATTGACCCTGAGGGAAAACGTGCATGGTTGTCACCCGAGGAGAGAAGCCACTTGGACAAGCACTATGGGTGGAACAGAAACCCCGAGTGGAAGGCTGGAGAGTGTATCTTTGCGCAAAGCAAAATTTGGTCGTACGACAGATTGGATTTCGACAAGTTGCGTTCAATGTCAGTTGAGGATAGACTTCTCATTTCCAATAAGGAATGTGAGCTTTTAGAACCCCACTTCTTCCATCAAGTGCATAGAATTACTCCGAGACCCTCGACACCTGTGAACCATATCACTAAAGATTACTTTATCAACCATCAGTTTGTCGATTTTTATGTTCGGCACAAGAAGGTCATCAGAAGCATAACTCCCGACGCGTTTGTATTCATCCAACCGCCGGTCTTGGAAATTCCACCACGACTCAAGGACGACGATCGGGGTATCATTGATCAAAAAACCGTTTACTGCCCTCATTATTACGATGGACTTTCGTTGATGTTTAAGACCTGGAACACAAAGTACAATGTCTGTACCTTGGGCATCATGAGAGACCGATACATCAACCCCATCTTCGGTATGGTTTTTGGCGAGAAGGCCATCAGAAACTGCTTGAAAAAGCAGTTCTTCGACATTCGTAAAGAGTGCGAGCACAATTTAGGTCACATCCCCGTGTTGATGTCTGAAACTGGGATGCCCTTCGATATGGATGACAAGAAGGCGTACAAAGATTGTCGATACACGTCACAGACCAAGGCATTGGATGCTTTGAGTTTCGCTTTGGAGAGCCTGAATATGTCTCATACATTTTGGTGCTATAACAGTCTCAATTCGCACAAATGGGGCGACGGATGGAACGAGGAGGATTTCTCTTTTTGGTCACCCGAAGATAGAAATTTGGATGTCGAATCTATGAGCGGCGGGCCGACAAGAAAGAGACTGCTGATCAAAAAATTGAAAGCGCAGATCAAGAGCGTACCATCCGAGCCTATCGGTTCCGCCAGTGGAGCCAACGGATCGGGCCCCAGCGCGGGTCACAATGGTAGCGTTGGTTCCAGATCTGGATCTGGTGACGATTCGAACGAATCAAAGGACAATTTATTGATTGACGAGCATTCGATCGGCGCTGCCTCTACAATCGTGTCACATAAGAATTCTGTCACCAACAAGTCAAGCAAAAAATACCATCCCTCGCCCGACGGCGTCAGAGCCGTGAATGCTGTGATCAGACCCTTCGTGGTGGCTACACGAGGAACTGTTCTTGACACGTTTTTTGATTTGAAGAGGGTTACGTTCAAGGTGCATTTACAATTGGACAAGTCTCACCACCACAAAAATGTGGATGTGGGCGACAGAGCTGCTCCAACAATTGTGTTTGTGCCCAAATGGCATTTCCCCAATTTGACTGCAAACGATGTGCAAGTTTCCTCAGGACACGTCAAGTACAACGAACAATTAGAGTACATAGAGTGGTATCATGACGGCCAAAGGGAGATCGAAATACCATTTCTCCACCACAAGGAAACACTCATCATCAAAAGCAACTGCGACATTTTTGACAAAGACGACGATGAAAGCGTCTTCCCCTGCGGCGATGTCAAGTGTCCCGTTACCTAAATTCATGGTAAGGTAGAAATCATTGCGTAGACTAAAATTCAAGGTCATCTTCTCTATCGTGTTTGCCCTTGAGTTCCTCTTGAACTAAGCCATTGACAAACTTGGCAAAGTAGTCGACATATGGCCTTAGGCTCGTCTTTTCAAAATCGGCCAATTTGCGACCAGCATCCAGCCCATCAATGTCATACGCATCCAATTCAGTTTGCAACTGACTCAAGTTGGGTGCCGTCATTGGGTTAAACCCATAGGTGTCGTTGTCATTGTTGCCATCGAGGTTTCGCAACGGATCGAAAGGAACACACACATTGCCCGTGCCGGGATGAATGCAAAAGGGCGACTTCAACAAGTGGATAACTTGCTTCGAAACCTCCATATCTAACCTCGGATACAAATAGTAAAGAATGATATCCTTTTTGGCGTCGACCAATTGGCTGGCTTGTAACTTGGTTTTGAGAATGTGTTTGGCAACGATATCAATGTCTCTCCATTTTTGGGCTGACGTGGAAGGGGTGGCTTGCCAGCTTATGCGAAGCTCATCTTGAAGCAGCTTCTCAGGGATGAAAGCAAGCAACTCTTCTATGCTTTCCCAGACTTTGCTTGATGTGGTATGTGTGTTCCAGGGGTCTTGCTCAAGGAAAATAATTGCAGCAAAGTCACTCTTAAGAATGTTGTAAGACCGTTCAATATGCGGGTGATACGGTTTTTTGATATTGAGCTTCATGCCGGACTTTGAGTGCTTCGTTGACCCTATCAAGTCCAAGTACTCCACGATACTCCTTCGCGATTGCTCACTCAAATCTCGAGCTCGTTTGTCACTAACCCAGCAATGTGCACCTCTTCTACCGGAGAAGATCCATATCAAGTGTTTGAACCCGAAATCCTGCTTCAAGGCGGCGTCAATAATCTTTGTGGCCACCTGAATAAATTTCCAGCATTTCTGGCATATCGAGGTACCCAGGCAGCAGGTTCTAATGTCGTCATAGTCGGTCAAATCGATGTCAAACACAAGTTCCTTTGAAACAGGCTTGAGTGCCAGTTTGGGGAGGTTTTTGCGATCTTTGGGGTTCACCAGATACACCGCTCCAACTTCGAATCGCATAGGGTTGGCCTTGATCACCGATTTTCTGAAGTCGTCCTGCCCCGTGAAGGAGTTGTACCTCTGGTACGCACCAGAACGGAATTCGAAGGCGAATTCTCGCATGGTGAAGTCCTTGGTAGTCTTGGGAGAGTGGCTTAACCACTGAAAGATTTGGCGAAAGGGAAGAAGCCGTTCGTAGTAAAAGAGCATATCCGACGATGACGGCTTGCCCGGCGACTTCAGAGCACTCGCTTCGTCGATGCCCTCTGCCTTCTCTGAAAAGGACTGCAACGTTGGCGCTGTTTCTTCGGTAGCGTCGGACGCCACAGGCGGCACGTCAGTGACTGTCATCCTGCGGTCTCGCGGTGTGATGGTTCTGGCGATGGCTGAATTGGCAAAGACGCGTCGCTTTCCTACGCGCGTGCTGCATACAGGCGGGAAACTATTCTGCATTTGGTTTTTCGGTTTGCAGCCACTCTGCAGTGCCTTCAAAATGGACTTGTATATCTATGGTACAATAGGTTCTGCCAGGCTAAGCAGTGTTGAAAACCAAGGAAACACCCTCGTCGCCAGCGGTGATCAACTTGGTTCCGTTCTCAGTTATGGCAAAATCCAAGACCCCCATATTGTGGCCCACACCGACAAACAACTCGTCACCGGTTCGGGCGTCCCATTTGTAAATTCGTCCATTCATACTGGATCCGATTAGGAAGGGTGTGTTGGCCACAAACTCCAACTTGGTGATAGCCTCATCCAACTTGATTGTACGTCTCACTCTCCATTGGGCCAGATCGAAGAGCAACAAGTCACCCGACACAAGCCCAACTGCCAACATGTTCAACTGGTCAGGCAGACACCACGCAAGAGCCTCAATCGACAACTCGGCCACATCTTCAACATTGTCGATTGTCTTGACCAAATGCACCAATTTGCCATTGTCGTTATTTATGATCGCCAAGTGCCCGTCACGTGCACCAACCGCAATGACATTCTTCAAGACCTTGACCGACACCCATGGGCTTTCGACTCCCTTGAAGTTTTCGTGTGGTGTCATCTTATACGTGACCCCGCCAGTGAAGCAGTTCCAATTAACAATCGTTCCATCCTCAGAGATGGTGACCAATGAAAGCTCGTTCTCGTCCTCGACGTTGGCATCGACAAAGATACCGCCATTGCACTCCAAAGAGTGCAGAAACCCAGACATAACCTGCACCAACTGCTTGGAGGAACCGTCAATCTGATAGCACCATACGCTGCCATCGGTCGACCCAAACGCAAAGTAAGGCAATTTGGGATGCACACTGATCCACAAGATTTCTTCCACTTCCTCCAAGTCAGCAAACTTGACCCATTTCTGTCCACCTTTGGTAGACTTGTGCACTTGGATAAAGCCATTCATGTCACCCGTGACAACAAACTGCCCGTCGTTCGTGAAACCTCCCGCTACCACGGACTCCTTATGGCCCAGCAACTCACCAACGAACCGGGGAGGTTGGGTGTGAGTGGTCCACATGTACGCCGTGTTGTCACCACCTCCGGTCACCACCATCGGCAAGGTAGGATGACTAAAGATGGTGAAGATAGAGTCCTTGTGTTGATCAAAGTATGTCCAGGAGTTGTTAGACATGTCGATTTCAATGGCGTCGCCATATTCGTCATCGTCTTGCCTCATCTCTTCGTCTTCATCATCATCGTCAGGGATGCCGCCTTCTACTTCTGGAACTTCTTCCTCAACTTCTTCTACCTTAAGGAACTCTTCCTCTTCCTGCACTAAGCTGGGGTTCTCTTCTTCCCTTGACATTGCAATCAACTGTACTGGAGCAATGGTGAGTCTTCGTGGGAAGCTCTAAATCTTAGTAATGAGATGAGGTAGTTGCATGCAGGATAAAAATATGAGCTCGTGGCGACAACGTCATTATCATATGATACTTCTTAAATCCTCACGTATCGACACAAGAAACAATGTCGACAACACCTGGTGAGTAAGCAAGAGGGGGCCAGACTGAGCGTAGACCATATGGAAGCTGAAGATGCAAAAGGGTTCTGATCGCGAAGTACGCCCGATAGATCAATCGACGATCACAAAGTAAACAAAGGTTTTCAAACTTCCAGTGCTATAAGACCAGTCATTTTCACTTCAAGTCATCAACATATATACCATGGTGCTGCTTTTACAGTGTATATATAACTACACTCACAATTTGCAGCCATCTTCGTGCTTGACGCCAATTTTTCTCGCGCTCCTCGTATGCACTCTCAACTTGCATGTCACAGATGTACTCACGAGAACGACGGGAAAAAGCAGCTGCTGGACCACTACACAGCTGCAGCCACATACGTCATGTCTGATTGGGTCTCGACGTTTCCTGGGTATACGCAGGTGCTCACTCGGGTCAAAAAATGCTTTGGTGGTATAATCCGTGCCGGCCACACGCCACGTCACATTGGCATTATTATGGATGGCAACAGGCGTTACGCCAAGTCACATAAGATCGAGTTCAAAGAGGGGCACAACATGGGGTTCGAAAGCATGGCCAACATATTAGAGTTGCTCTACGAGTCCGGTGTCGCGTGTGTCACAGTATACGCCTTCAGCATAGAGAATTTCAAACGACTGAAGTACGAAGTCGAATGGTTGATGGAGTTGGCCAAACTGAAGCTTCAGCAATTATGTCAGCATGGAGATCTCTGTGAGCAATACGGTATACGCATCAAGATTTTGGGGAATATGCTGCTTCTCCCTCGAGACGTGCGCGAGATATTGCGACAAACCGAAGACATGACCAAGAATAATCAACGCGCAGTGTTGAATGTCTGCTTCCCATACACTTCGAGAGACGAAATGACGCACGCGGTGAAGGGAGCCGTGGCTGAGCTGGTGCAGGCAGGCCAGCAAATGCCTGACATCGACGAGAACATCATCGAGCGGCATCTATACACCAATGATTCGCCTCCTTTGGACCTATTGGTGCGCACGTCGGGAACCCATAGGCTTTCGGATTTCTTGCTATGGCAATGTGTGTCACTGTCTTGCTCTATCGTCTTTGTTGACAAGCTATGGCCCGAGTTCAGGGCCTGGGATATGTGCAAAGTCTTGATCAATTGGGGGTTCAATATGTATTGGTATGGACACGGCAGCGGGGTCACGAAGGGCAAACGCTCGGGGAACGACGATATCGACCAAGCCAAGAGCAATAGCACGTTCTCGCTGTACCGATTTTACGAGCCTAAAAGCGATTATAGTATTGGAGGCACCACGGGATTTTCGAGGTACCACAACACGATGATGGATGACGACGACAACGACGATGATGAAGACGATGAAGACGACGACGATGAAAACAGAAATGACCTGGCGCGTGAGTTGGAGACGCTGACTTCTCGCAGCGATTAGCATAGGCAGGTGTATTATAGGCATTTTATGTGATATTCATAATCGAGTTAGCGGTGCGGCTGACACAGGAACCACCAAAAGTACAGCAGACAATGTCCCATAAATATTCACAGTAAGCGTCACGTGCATACTATATGGCATATGGCTCACGTAGAGTTACCCGCAGCAAAATTGTTTTAGGATTTGCGGGACGACAACACCGACGAGCGAAAAAAAAAAAAAAAACTAGCTAGAGCGAAAATTTTCAGTTGTACGAAAAATTTGCGTAACCATCAACCTAGAACACTGAATTGCAATCATGGTACGTGTTACGAAATAGCAACGTCTTTGAGAGTGGAGGGCGTACCGTTGCATCCCCCCTGCTCCCGAAGTTGAGCGGTGCTTCGGCAACTTTTCACATTGGCCTCCTTACTAACAATTAAAGGACACCAAGACCCCAGTTACCTTAGCTAAAGTCATCAAAGTGTTGGGTAGAACCGGCTCCAGAGGTGGTGTCACCCAGGTCAGAGTTGAGTTCGTTGAGGACTCTTCCAGAACCATTGTTAGAAACGTCAAGGGCCCCGTCAGAGAGAACGACATTTTGTGCTTGATGGAGTCCGAGAGAGAGGCCAGAAGATTGCGTTAAGCGACTTGGAAGGCATAGTGGAGATAGTAATACAGAGCGTTTGCAATAGATCACCATACCCTGGTTCGACTACACATTACGAGGAGAGCTGGTTGTGTCGTAGGTATGTCATTTTCAATCATGTCGCGACCTCTATTTGAGGCTATTTCTGAGCCTTGCGAATCGCTTCTTCTCGGTCTTGAGCACTTCCTCATCGGCTTTGGGCTGATGTGGTTTGGACTTGGACTTGCCCTTAAGGGACATGCTGCGCTTTAGCTTGGACATTGAGGATCCAGACGTCGAGCTCGAAAGCGAGGAAGTTGGCTGTAGCGTAGGCAAGTCGTGCGCTTGTCTTTGTTGAAGTGCCAGCTGTTTTCTCTTCACTTCTTGAACCTGCTCATCCACCTGTCGTAAAAATTCAGTCTTGACTCTCTGAGTGTCTGAATCGTCAGTGATTGTCGGGTGCACTTCGAATGAGGATATAGCTCCTGGGGTCGGTGACTTCAGACATATCTCCTCCACTTGTTTAGAGACACTTTCGCTGACTCTTTGCTTGACCGAGTCGAGGTCATCGCCAGACAACTCCTCGGATCCAGTCTTAGAGTGGGTGGCGTTCACCTTGGCGAGAAAGCTCTCCTTCACTTCGGCGCCAACGTCGTGTACAATTTGATGGTTCGTCTGCTCTGGGCGTTTGATATGCACACGAAACTCATCCTCAGCGAGTTTGGTCGCTTCAGCCTGTATCTGGTGAATTGCCAGATCCACACGCTCGGAAATCTGAATAGTCGACTCTGCTTGGTCGGTCAACGTGCTAGCCTCAATCTCGATTTGATGGATCGCCGACGAAACAGCCTCAGAGAGCTGCTCCGATTTTTTGGACAAGTCGTCCTCAGTACGTGTGGATACCTCGAGATTCTTGAAGCCGCTGATATCTTTAGGGATGGCCGGAGCGCCGTTTTGAAAGAAGGTGTTGTACTTCCACATGGTGTATTGGCACATGCTTTCGTAGGCTACCTTATCACTGCGGTACAACATAGCCATATCGATGTTCAATGGCAGATCAGGTTCTGGGTCATCCAACAACATCAATATCGCCACCACCAAGTGGTGCAAGTTCCATGCAGGCGACCAGCCGGACAGCTTCAAGATATCAAGGCAAATCTCGCCACTCTTGATGTCTATGTTTGGATGCGCCACAGGGGTTTCTCTGGCAAACGAAATCTTAGGCGGCTGCATTGGGTACAGCGTCGGCACTTCGATGGTCAAGTTCCATTGGCCTTTATAGTAATATTCAGACAGCTCGCGCGTCGGCTTGGCGATCACTGCGTCCCATCGCAACAAGTCGTCTGTAGGCTCTAACCGTAATACCTGAGCATCGTCGCTTTGCTTTGATAGCTGCTTGAGTTCAGTAAGGAGTCGTCTCTCAGCCATTTGGGTTCAGAAAGTGGTGCAGCGAGTTCTTCAAATTAGTAGGTCACAATTTTTCTTCTCTCTCTGTGTCGCGAAAAGTGGGGCGCATGTGTTCCCGTCATGTTTATTTTTCTTCTGTCACTTGGCGTGGTTGAACGCACGTGATGTTACCAGGTGGCTGCAGGAGATGGGGGATACCGACGAGTCTAGAAAGAGACAATGGTTGCCATGCTACAACACATTGCCATTATGCTCGTGCGTCAGCTCAACGTAAGATTTGGCCTTTTTTTGTTAAAAGGTCAAATGTAATTCTCAGATGAGCGCTTTACAAGGGCTGAGCGATCAGAGCTGCAGCTTTAGCGCTTGAATCAAGCACGTCACAAGAGCTCGACTGAGTGTAGATGCCTCGTGTTGTATCTTGATACCAGTGTATCCGTATTCGCATGGCCGCTCGACCGTGCCTTAGGATGACATCCATCGCGGCTCTTATTGGCCATGAGTCACTGTCACTGAAGACGATCGGGCTTTTTTTTTTCCTCAACGCCGGTTCCGCTTTGGTAATGGCCGCCATCACCGCACGGTTGGAAAAATTCCGCTAACACTCACACACCTCTGCGAATCTGATTAACACACAGCATGAAGTTCGCAGTCAACAGAGCCACTGCGGATGGGGTGCGTAGGTTCTCCACCACGCCCACATTGTCAGCAAAGAAGTTGAATAAGTACTCTTCGATTGTGACGCAGCACAAGTCTCAAGGTGCCTCTCAGGCTATGCTTTATGCCACCGGTTTCACTAAGGAGGACATGGACAGGGCCCAAGTTGGTGTCGGATCTGTCTGGTGGTCCGGTAACCCATGCAACATGCACCTCATGGACTTTAACAACAAGGTGACTGACTCCGTCAACAAATCGGGATTAAAGGCGATGCAATTCAATTCAATTGGGGTTTCCGACGGAATCACCAACGGTACCGACGGCATGCGTTACTCTTTGCAATCCAGAGAGATTATTGCCGACTCTTTCGAAACTATGACCATGGCTCAGATGTATGACGCCAACATTGCGATCCCTCTGTGTGACAAAAACATGCCGGGCGTATTGATGGCCATGGGGAGACACAATCGCCCTAGTATCATGGTTTACGGGGGGACCATCTTGCCTGGCTCGCCCACGTGTGGTGGGGCTGCCAAGCAGGCAGAAAAGATTGATATTATCAGCGCCTTCCAGTCGTACGGCCAGTACTTGTCGAAGGAGATCACTGAGGAGGAAAGATTGGACATTGTCAAAAATGCTTGTCCGGGTGCCGGTGCCTGTGGCGGTATGTATACCGCCAACACAATGGCCAGTGCCGCCGAAGTTTTTGGTATGTCATTGCCTTACTCATCCTCGGCGCCCGCCGTGTCGCAGGAAAAGGCTAACGAGCTTGCCTCTGTTGGTGATGCGATCAAGAACTTGTTGGAGTTGAACTTGAAGCCGCGAGACATCATGACTAAGGCAGCTTTCGAGAACGCCATCACCTACATCATTGCCACTGGTGGTTCCACAAACGCAGTCTTACACCTTATTGCCATTGCTCAATCGGTAGACATCAAATTGACTGTGGACGACTTCCAAAGAATCTCAGACGCAACGCCCTTGTTGGCCGATTTCAGACCATCGGGCAAGTACGTCATGGCTGACTTACAACGCTTCGGCGGTACCCCTGCCGTCATGAAGTTATTGTTAGCAGAGGGACTCATTGACGGCTCGTGTATGACCGTAACCGGTAAGACTGTTGCCGAAAACTTAGAGAAGTTGCCCGGCTTGCCCGAAGTGCAAGACATTGTCAGACCTTTGTCGAACCCTTTGAAGCCCAGTGGCCATTTGCAAATCTTGAAAGGTTCGTTGGCCCCAGGCTCCGCTGTCGGCAAGATTACCGGTAAGGAAGGGACCTACTTCAAGGGTGTTGCAAGAGTCTTCGACGACGAGGAGGCGTTCATTATTGCATTAGAGAAGGGCGAGATAAAGAAGGGTGAGAAGACTGTATGTGTGATCAGATACGAGGGTCCCAAGGGTGGCCCCGGCATGCCAGAGATGCTCAAGCCTTCTTCTGCTCTCATGGGCTACGGTTTGGGCAAAGATGTCGCTCTCTTGACTGACGGACGGTTCTCCGGTGGGTCCCACGGCTTCCTTATTGGACACATTGTTCCTGAGGCAGCCGCTGGTGGGCCCATTGCACTTGTGTACGATGGGGATATCATTGTCATTGATACTGATAACAACAAAATTGACTTGTTAGTGAGCGAGGAGGAGCTTGCTGAGAGAAAGAAGCTGTGGGTTGCCCCTGAACCACGCTACACTAGGGGTACGTTGGCTAAGTACAGCGCATTGGTGAGCGACGCCGCGAGTGGTTGCGTCACCGACAACTTTTAAATAAACCTGAGCCACATGCGAAATTGATGTAGATGATACGGTTGTCTCATTTGCTCAGTCGCCGCTCGATCCGAATTTCGACATCAACACTTCCAACAAGTAGACCTTGTCTTCATCTGCGCCTGGGTATGCCCATCCCTCGGCAAGGGCAAAAAATGGAATATTCATCTCGCGGAGTAATTGCACGCTAGCGTCGTGCATTTTGACCTGTCGTGTTTCCATTTCCTCGTACAACTCACCCAACTTCTTTTTAACTTGCTCGTCGTTATAGTTGGGATTCTTTATGATTTCTCGAATTATCTGCTCGTAGCTCTGTTGGAATTTGATGTGGTCCTTGATGACGGCACTAATCCGCAGCGTCGTCTCGGGACTCATCGTTTCAAGAAATTTATGAGCATGGTACCGCGTACAAATCCACCTGGAGTCTAGGGTCGCAGCATCCAGCGACGTTTCCTGATTAGCATCCACCCCGTATTTCTCCACCAAGGAATTCAACGACTTATTGAGTCTGCTAACGTAATAGTCTCTTTTGGTGAGCGTATCTTTGAGTTGGTTCTGGAACTTCTTGTCCTGCTTTGCGAGCTTCACAATCCGACCAACATTCGCCAGAGTGAGGTGCTTCAAGTTGCGTGACTTGGAGTGTCGTTCGTACTGTTCGACAGAGCCCTTTATCGCCGACTCAAGGTAGGCATCTTGAATGGCCATGGACCTGCGTTTAACGATCGTCGCGATTTCACGATAATTTACAAATTACTACAGTAGCCTGCACCCGAACCTTTTTTGAATGCTGTATTTTGATCATTTGATCTTCGTACCTGCTCCCCCTCACTTCATTCTAACAGTATAGTCGTCACCAGACTGGGTTATGTATCTCACCCAGGGATATGATTGGTATTGCAACTTGGGCTCGTTGATTCTCAAGTATCTCACTTGAATCCCCGAAGTCGTGAAGTATGGTATACTGAACTTGACTTTGATGGGCTTCTTCTTGAGCATCTCCTCTGAGTCCATGACCGCTGGAAGCCCCAATTCAGCCTTCATGCTGAACTGCTTCCCACCCGGAAAAGTCTTAAGCTTCCACACCAACTCAGACCGTTCCGGATACCACTTTACCGTTCCGTACTCGGGAGTAAATTTGGGGGTGTCGGCATCCTCCGGAATTGGTATAATGATCTCGACATTGTTGGCCGTCAGCTTTCTCTTGATTTGTGCCTTGGTCACACACAAGATCTCTATTCTCGAATGCTTATGAACCTTGACCTTGCAATTGACCAAGATAAGAGGTTTCATCAAAAATTGCGCTGACGATAATCGATAAGACATCAACTGGAACTCGCCATCTGGTGGAATGAATGTGATGATCTTTTCGTTCTCAAACTTGGATAACCGCACGCACTGGTGGAACTTGATGTCCTCCATCTCGATATTTTTTCCCTCAACCACGTCAGCCGTGCTATCACCATCCGCGCCGGCACTGGTTGCTTGTCCGCTGATGTTGAAAATGTTCTTGTCATTTAATCCAAGACGTAAATCGGGCATCCCCAGCAAGTGCGACTTGATCTTGATTTGACCCAAGACCTCGCTGTTCAACACGTGGCCGTTGGCGTTAATGAGCATATTGATCAGCTCAATAACATCCAAAAATGCCTCGTTCTTTTTGTACACAATACCCTCTTTTCTCCAGCTCACTGCGTTGGTCACAGCGGCCGGTGGTTGCACCATCGTACGAGTCGCAGGACTTACAGTTGATTTCCTGATCAACTTGTAGTAGTCCTGTGTGATGTACTGTTTCAAAATCGAGGTATCAGTAGTTTGTGGACAGCCATAGTCCATCATCTCATCTAACAACTCGTATATGATCACAAAGTTGTCTCGAATCGACTCCTCTTCCAATGACTTGAAATATTGCGTCAACACCTCCACCAACTTGCTCAAGAATATCACTATTGCCATTACATTCTCGTTTCGTCTGGTCAAGGCGCAAAGGTAAAGATTGTTGTGCGCTATGTAGATGTAGTTGATTCCTTGTGAGTTTATGAAGGGTTTGTAGTTGCTTTCGTCATTGTCCTCATTCTCCATGAGCAAGAGAGGGAACTTTTCAATGGTACCATGTGGTATGTCTCCCTTGTAGTCACGTGAAAGGAGAGTCTTGCCCTTTATGTCGAGGAAGTGTATCTGCGATGCCATGTTCGACAGCGGTATGTTTTAAGATACACTGCGTGGCAAGTGGGAGTGTGCCGAGGGTTGTGACAGCAGTAGTGGGTGCGGATTGCAGCCTTATGTGACGCGAGAAGCTGGAGTGTCTTGCTTAGAGAGTTGCTTGTTTGTCGCGACTATATCGTTGTGGTACGCGATCTGAAAAATAGCGTTACCCGCCACGTCTCTTGGTTAAGTGAACACAAAGACACTTTATGTTTGTGTGCAGTTTTTTGGGGCTTTGAGCTGGCACGTGATACATCTGAAACACGCCCCCACAAGCGGGGATATTTATGAAAATATCTCCGATACCACAACTGGAACCGAAAGGTCAATTGCAACCATGACCTCCTAAACTTGAAACCTATCTCCCATTGTTTGTAGAGAATGCAAACTTGGCACCTGATCAAGATATGCTCTCTCTCCCTCCAAGGGCACTCAAACCTTAGAGCGGCTCCTTGAGTTGGAGATGCCTTAGGAGATATCAGCGACTAGTCACATTGTCAGTAATAACTAGTTGAACGAATATATTGAATTTACTCTCTTCAGTCTTGAACCTTCCATTGTTCAACCCTGCAAGTACAAGCTTATATATAGCTTTTGTCACTTAATCGGTGATCGTGTGAACAGCTAACCAAACACTTTTTATCTCCTATAGAGCCCACCTTCGATACAGGACCTAAAGGCCATGGTGAAAATGTTGGTCCTGCTTTATCACTGAGTTCAAAGGGACACGTATGAGAAGTGCGGTTATAAAGGGCACCGCTGGTAATCCTGAAATATTATCAACGGAATTTGCGCGTCAAGCTGCTGATACTTTGATGGCAAGGCGAAATGATGTGGCAAGTATAACATAATACCTTCATTGATGTAGAATTTGACCTAAAACAAAATCAATTGAATACGCAATGGAGCTTTTCTTTGCAACGGGACTCTTGTCGCTGAATAAGTCAACAATTAGATTAATTTGTCTGTATCCATTCACATGCTGTACTTCATCACTTTGTAACCAAATGCTAAGTGAGTCAATTGAACAAATATAAATCTAAATAGGAATTGACGGACAAATCTTTGTACCTAGTCGCTGTGAACACTACAATACAAGACATGTGCCTCTTGCATCTCTTGATGCCACCTCCCTGATTTTTTAAAGTAAACTAAGCCTTCTCGATGCGACCGAAGTCTTTGTGCGTAAATTGCAACTAATTTGCGACTGCAACAATTGTTTTAGGCCGCGCTTTGGTTGGTTTGTAATCATTGCGTGTTTCAAAACAATAATTTTGCGGGGGTTGGCGCCGCATAGAAAAAAAAAAATAAACGATTGTCAATAAACACCAACCTCCGGTGCAATCTTCTTCTTCCAACTACTGTCAATCGTTATGCGTCTTCTAAGCGCCCTTTCCCTTGTGGCTTACGCCTTGGCCGTCCCGGCAATCACCACCAAAGGAAACGCCTTTTTCGTTGATGATGGCTCCAACTCGCGTTTCTACATTAGAGGCGTGGCCTATCAACCCGGTGGATCATCCCAACTCTTCGACCCCTTGGCCGACTCTGATACGTGTGAAAGAGACATCAAAGAGTTCAAGGACCTTGGCATCAATACTATTAGAGTATATTCCATCGATAATACTGCCGATCATGACGATTGCATGAAGCAGTTAGCTGATGCAGGCATCTATGTGTTGTTGGATGTCAACTTACCTGAGGCATCTATTTCGAGACTGGATGCTGAGTGCTCCTACAATACCATGTACTTGAACGAGGTGCTTGCTACGGTGTCCAATATGGCGCAGTATAACAACACCTTGGGATTTTTTGCCGGTAATGAGGTTGTTAATGATGGCCCCTCTGTCAGTGCAGCGCCTTACATCAAGGCGGTGGTTAGAGATATCAAGAATTACCTCAAAAATAACAATCTCAGAACTATTCCTGTGGGGTATTCAGCGGCAGACGTCTCACAAGGGTTGGAGACCGCCGAGTATTTGAATTGTGGCAACGACCTGATGGCCAGAGTTGACATGTATGGCTTCAATGATTACTCATGGTGTGGCAAGGCTTCATTCACTACCTCAGGATACAGCGTCAAGGTAAAGGAGTACTCCAACTACTCGGTGCCATTGTTTTTTTCGGAGTTTGGCTGCAACACCATTTCGCCCAGACCGTTTACCGAGATTGGAACTATATACTCGACTGAGATGTCAAGCGTGTTTTCCGGGGGTCTTGTGTATGAGTATTCACAAGAGGTCAGTAATTATGGGTTGGTCAAGGTTTCCAATGACAACTCTTCGGTCTCGACGACCCCTGATTTCAACAATTTGAAGTCGGAGTACGCGCTAGCCAAAAATCCCTCTGGCGACGGTGGGTATCAATCATCGCAAGAACCGTCTGTTTGCCCCGCAGAGTCATCATCGTGGAATGTCACCAACACAGTCCCAGATACCCCCGGTGGTGCCTTAAAGTATATTAAGGGCAACAGCAAGCCGCTGGGTAACGGGTTCAAGGCATCGACCCAATGGGCATGCAATATGCCTGGAAATGACGATGCTTCCGAATCTGACTCCTCGCTGAAATCCGACTCGTCAAGCAAAACCTCATCAGCATCATCATCCTCGTCATCGTCGGCTTCGTCGTCGACTCTGTCTTCCAAAAAATCCGACGGGGTGGTGATTAAGGCTTCAGAGTTCTTTGGATTTTTGTTTACGGTTTTACTGGTTATTATGTGAAAAACAAATCTACATAGAAGAATGAAAAAAAATAACCTAGTGAAAGAGGGGTGAACTTCGTTGTGCATTCTTCGTCGTCAGCACTATTTGGCTTTGATGCCATTCATCATTTCCTCCTTGTTTATCAAGTGGCCAATGACATCGATTTCCTCTAACAACTTGTCAACGTCGTAGCACCAGTTGTTCAACAACTCATTGACATTCTTGGTGGAATTCCCGCTACTGCTGCCGCCTGCACTAGTTTGCTCGAGGTTGTCAAACTTAATGATACCCTGCGGGCGGTTTATCTTGGCACTAATCATACCCTTGTTGACCAACTCGCTCACACACGCCTCCAGCTCGCTTATGGTCAATTGAAGCAAGTAGGCCAACCGGTCGATCTTGATGCATTGATAGTACTTGTTGATGGTTCGCAAGTTATGCTCAACAATGCGCTTCTGAAGGTTTTTGTAGTTCACGTTATCTTCGCCACCGTTAAAAATGGGGGTCTTGTCAAGGAAATCCTGCTTGTACGAGCTTTCGATGTTGGACCAGTGGATCAACTCGTTGGTGGTAAAGATGTCCAAAAGCTTGAATACCCTGGCGTCAATGTTTTTGGCAAACTGATGGTCCGAGTCCAATTTGATCGTGTGAATGAGATCACTTTGAAGGTTGTCGTAAGGGGCCAATATCACATAATACACTATGCTAGTGAGGATATCGCGGTACTCGGCAGGGGATTCCTTGACAAGATCCATTTGGACGAGCAACAACGAGTTTCTGACAATGGACAAGTAGTCGCGCTCGTGCACATCCATCTCCACCAAGAACTTCAAATACTGCAATTTGTATTCGTCGGCACGCTCAAACCCCTTCAAGGTCTTGAGCAAGATCTTTCTGCTCAAAATACGTGCTTGATTGTAGTCGCCCTTTTGCAAAGTCAACTTGATCTGCTGCAAAATGTATTCCACCTTGTCGGGGAAGGGCATAAGTGAATATGTCTCCACCTGCAAATCGCACAAAATCTCGCAAGCTTTGTCCAAATCATGGAATTGCTCCAAGTAAATTTCGCTCAACTTCTTCGACACCACTGCCATTTCGACCTCGATGAAGATCTTCTTGTCTGAGACAGTTCTGATGGTTTCAATGAGCTTGATCTTTGCATCGAGCTCTTTCTTAACGTTGTCATCCAAAAGATCAAATTTGCTGATCACTTGCTGAATGAGGGTTTGGATTGACGACTTTAACTGCCCGTGCTTCTTCGACAAGGTCAAGATCAAATCGTTTAACAAGTTCCAGTCATTGTTTTCGGCGAGCGTATCGACGATCTTGATGATCACTCGCTTGGAGGACTCCAAGTCCGACAGTTGTCTGGTTTGTTTCTCCAACACTAGGTATCGATCAATCGCTTGCTTGTAGTCATCCAACTTGGCAATAATGGGAAACTGATCGTCAAGTGTCTCGGAGAAATCCTTCTCCGCCTTCAAAGGGTCTTCCCTTGACATGCTCGCTGTTTTTGTGGATGGGGAGTTGAACGAGTTTCAGTCGATTTTGTGAAAGTCATTAATGCAAGTGAGGTGGCGACCAGAGTTGAGAGCAGTGATGTGCAGGATTTGAGCGCAAGACAAAAACGACATTTGACAATATGCAGGCGACCGAGGCCAGGAACTCGCACGTAACTCTTTCATATCGCGCCAATTGTCCCAGCGATATATGCAAATAAAATCCAAAATGGTGATGGCTGCAAAGCAGCACCGTATATGTGAGTGAATCTCTGGTCTATTCTTATCTAACCCCACCCACTATGAAGAAGTTGTTGCATAGTGCTGACTAACGAGGACTGATAAGCCGCAAAGACCTACTGATTTATTCGCGGTGAGGACAAGGATTACAGTATCTTTATGAAGACAGCATCTATTGACAAGGCCTGAGCGCGTTTAGGAGTTGTCGTGGTTAGGTGAGTTGAGCGGTTATTATAGCGCAAGGAGAATTAATGACAAATCGATGGGACTCTCTGGGTGGTAGCTGAACAGTAAAAAGGCTATCGCCTAGACGAATGTCATTAGAAACGTGAGAAACATTGCAAAAACTGGAGCACTAACGCGACTCTGACTCGAACTCTTCTTCGTGAAGACAGGAGTGCCCGTTACAATATTGGTAGAATTGGCACTCAGATTTCCCAAAGCGTCGCTGACAGTGGCATCTGTGAAGTTGCCGAGCCGTTGGAATGCTAGGGTGACCTCTTGAGTAGACTTAACCTTGGCATCATTGTTGATGTAAATTGCACGATATGTTTTTCCTCCAAACGTCAGCCCGTTTTGAGGAGAGGCGCGAAATATATTCGAGCGTGTGTTGGTTTGCGCATCATCAATCCAGAGAGTGCCGTCCATGTTCAAGGAAAACCGCGCCGCTTGCGAAACTTTCGGCTTCGGAAAACCCACCATGTAGTGCCCCAGGGCACCCAAGTAGTATTCTTTTTGGTGTTGTCTATACGATAAGAGCTGTGTTTCATTATCGTAAATGTAGGTGCTCGATTTATTCCCTAAGAAGAATACCAATCCATTAAACTCAGCGGTATCTTGATGAATAGGGATCATACCGAGGTTATTCACAGGACTGGACTCGAATGTATTGGCAAAGAGTCCAATTTCGATCAAGTGTGCAAGACATAACGCCAGTGTGAAGATGCATGTGAGTAATATGGTCCTCATTGTCTCGCTCAAGCCTTCTACGGCCCACAAATTCATACTTATAGACGCATCGCTTGCTTTATACTACCGGGCTGCAAAAAGTGCGTTAATTCCCACTGTACCAAAAAGTGCGTTAGTTCCCGCTGTACCTGAGGCCACCAAAATTTCTGTTCGAAACTGTGATATCTGCGGTCTCTGCAGCTGTTTATTTCCTGTAACTGGCACCCAATTACACGTGGCCAAACTGAGCCCAAACGCGCTGCGCTAATGCCATAGATCATAGGTTTAACCACCAGCGTTGAGTTGCGTGCCGCTGTACTATCATGTGTAACACTAGTGTTGGAAGGCTTGTAGTCTAATGGGTGAATAGACAACATGAATCGATCTTAGTAGTATTTACACGACGCACATCGCTGCCTAAAAACTCCAGACACGATTCAATCGTGCAGTATTTTTTGGTGCCTGCCATAGCCGAATTTTTGGTGCGCCATGTCTTGTTAATGCTCCTCTCGACACACATGGCCAAACTGCAACTTATCATCCCTGTATGGTCTTAATTTCCTTTTCATACAACCTATTCGCAAGTTCCTTTGAATATCTCTTTAATCTATATTGAGAGTCTATACACGACAGTTGTTGATGTCAAAAACCAAAATGTCACTGGCACCGGCCTTCTTCAATGCATCCATCTTGTTGCCGATTTCTTTCTTCTCAACCATTGAAGACACCGCCACCCATTCCTCGGTCTCGTTGCTCTTCTTTTCCAAGGCGGAAACAGTGGCCGATCTTCTGCCCGGTGTAATCTCCAACACCTGCGCCAAGATCGATCTGGGTGCATTGTAGTTGCACAAAACGAATCGCTGTGCTGCCATTATACCTTCGAATCTCTGGTGAATCTTTTCAACAAGCTCAGGGAACTTAGGCTTTTTCGATGAGATCAAGTGTGCTGAGGTGGTTAACACGGTCTCGATGGCCTTCAACCCAGCAGCCTTCATAGTTTCCCCACTCTCCACCAAGTCCACGATGGCATCGGCCACTCCGAGAGCACACGAGGCTTCCACAGAGCCGCCCACAAACCTGATGCTAGTTGTGGGTGCCTCGCCAGATTTCTTTCCCTCTAAGTCGGCGAAGTAGTCCGTTGAGAGTTTGGTGAAGGACGACACAATCTTTTTGCCCACCAAGTCCTTGGCGCTGTCGACGGCACCGTCGGCAGGCACCTGTATTTGCAACTTGCACTTGCCAAATTCCAAATCCAAAAGATCCTCAATGGAATTAAACATGTCGGCCTCCATAATCTGATCCAACCCAGTGATGCCCAAATCACAGTTACCCTCACCGACAAACACGGGAATATCGGCTGCAGGAAGGAAGATTAAGGCCACAGGCAAGTTAGTCGAAAGCGCAATATCAAGTCTATTAGAACGTCTGAACTGGACATCAGCACCATTGAGCAACTCACAGCACTTTTCGTATAGGCGACCCTCTTCAATAGTGTTAGTACATCTGCAGCGTTGCTTGTCCGGTGGGGTCACATACTTTTGGGCACAGCAAAAAGCAAGCGGTCTGGGAGGTGGTTAACTAAGTCCATCGTAGCTGTCGATTTGTATTGTTGTAAAGTGACAAAGGGGAGCTGGTGCCAACGTGGGTTTCGTGGATATCGTTGATGATGGAGTCATCGAAAGCGCACGTGATATATACGATCGCTAGATACAGGAATATGCAGCACTTGCCGCAGGATCAAATATGACACAAGGTGTGAAGTGTGACACCTATGCGTCCCCCCAAAAGATGTTGCTGCTGAATAAAGTTGCGAATATTCGATCTATATGAACGTAATTGTCTTACCTTGCCAGACCAAATGCTCTTTTTTTCCAAAATGTTTCAAAAGGCAGCAACTTTCTGTTTTTGGCTCTCAATAATTTAGTTTCAGTAGTTTATCTGCAGTCTTCGTATTTACGCTTTCTACTCGCGTACATCACACTACAGCATACACGTTGCTCGACCAGTGGCTACCTTCATAATGGTGGGAGAGTCGAGAACAGAGCTATTGCATTGGCTCAATACGGAGCTTGGGCTCAATTACACTAAAGTGGAACAATGTGGAACTGGTGCTGCATACTGCCAGTTGATGGATTCGGTGGTGGGCGGGGTCCCCATGAACAAGGTTAAATTCGACACTCGGCTTGATTACGACCATCGTCAGAATTTGAAGATCCTACAAGCCACATTCAACCGGATTGGCATCACCAAGCCAATAGAAGTGGAGCGGTTAATCAAGTGTAGGTTGCAGGACAACTTGGAGTTGTTGCAGTTTTTGCACAAATTTTGGCTTGAAAACAAGGCTGTTCACGGAGTTTACGACGCCCAATCGCGACGTACCTCAAGTGGTGGCAGCACGCGGACTACTCGCAACGGCGTGGCGCATGACGCCGGCCGCACCAGTCTGCTGGGATCTGTGGTTGGGGCGCAGGGCCCCAGACGATCTATTTCAAGTAAACTGGCAAGCCGCCCCGCCAGCAGGACTGCCTCGGGCAATACTGTCAGAACTACCACAGCCAATTCGCCAGCTGCGGTGCGACCTCAAAGACGGTCAACAATGGAGATAGACTCGCTTCCAGTCAATCCGAATCGGCCAAGTTTGGAGGCGGAGTGCAATACCGCGCGAAAGGAACTAGCGCAAGCCAACGAGGAGCTTCTAGAGTATAGGATTCTGCTCGAAAGCTTGGAGACAGAGCGGAACTTCTACTTCAACAAGTTGATTGAAATCGAGACCTTGATTCGCAATGTCACTGCCAGCGAAAGCACATCCGATGCGACTCCGTTGACGGTGACGGAGTTGGCTGCGCAAGTGCAGGAAGTGTTGTACACCACAGAGGAAGGCTTCCAAATTGCCGATGAACACGAGGCTATCGAAGAGGAAACATTTTGAGCGTGAACAAGTGCAACCCTCTCAGCGCCCTTGGTTTACAGGCGCCAAAAGAAGATAAGTAATTGCATTGCTAGTAGCACACAGCCGAACAACCGATGCCATAAGTGCAGCGTGCTGAAGAGCGAGAAAAAAAGTTTCAGAAACATAAATAAATATACAGAGGAGAAAAAAAGTCCTCCACACGTAGACACAGTTTTCACCATTGAAGTATCGCATATCATTGTGACAGGGACGTATTCCAGCGACTCATCGAATAGAGTTTCAGCATCTTGATCTATCTGCTTTTTTGCCTTCTCGACGCGCCCTTGACGCATCCAAAGCTATCCGAGACTCGGTAACCACAGCAGTGACACACTGCTTGCAAGCGTACCAACGCAAAGCCGGTTCCCTACAAAACGCAGGTTGAAGTTGCCCATCTGAGCTCATCAAGGATGACTACAGGCACACCCCAGGTGCTTCACAAGCGAAGAAATTCCGCCACGGCTCCTTATACCATACCATCGAAGTATGCGCAACACCAGCACTTTCACCCAATGTCGCACGCGCAATCACACGCGCACTCACACACACACCCACACACACAACCACACGCGCACGCGCACTCGAGGTCACGCTCTCACTCGTATTCTATGGAGCCTGGCGCGCCGTCACTCTCACGAGATTTTGTGGTGAGACGAATAAGTGAGGGTGAGACTGGACGACTCAAGGAGGAACTTAAATGTGAGGCGTGTGGTAAGGGCTACAAACACATCTCATCACTCGCGAAGCACTTGTGGGAGCATACGCCCGAGTGGAATGTGACCAAGAAGCTTTTAATGTCTAAACACCAACAGGTACAACTCTTGGAGGCTGCCAGCATTTTGGTGGGCATGAACGAGCCTGCATTGGGATCTCCATCGGCAAACCCACATCCACATTCGCGCAGAAGTCTGGTATTTTCGCCCATCGATGAAGATCAACCGCACTCTCCCAACTCTTCATACACTCCGACGCCACCCAACATAGACCCGAAATATCCCCAACACTTTGTTCCGACCTCCCTGTTCACGCACAAGGACAAAACTTCGACAATCGAATGGGGTAAGCGTACAGGTTCTATTTCGCAATACCCTCCTTCGTCAGGTGTACATGACGTCGCGACCGCACCCGAAAGATTGCACGGAGGTTACTTGGACGTTTCGAACGCTACTCAACGTAGAGCAAGTGCATTTGTGCAGGTTGAGCAAACCACAACAGTCAGCCATGCAACAAAGTCGATACTCAAGTCACCGCAGTTGCTGCAAAACCTTCACGAAGCGCCTCCTCATATGTTGTCTCCATCATCATCAATAGTGCAATCCCCAGACGACTCATCTCCAAATTTTATATAGGACGTCTTCGTTCGAGTCAATAAACACTACTTGGTTGAAGCGCCAAGGTCTATTCCGTGTAATGATGCAACCTGTTCCGGGTAAAAGACCCATTTAGGAAGTTTTCAATCCAACGCGAAAAATCGAAGTCGACTCGGCCATATCACAGTAGTGATCTACACATGCTTCATGGGGCTCAACTCATGGCAATTTGGGTGAGTATGTACAGGTCAAATTGGTTAATGGAGGTTGAACTTTGCAGGGGTCAAAACACCCAAGTATTTGAACCTAGGCCGAATCACCTTTATCGATTCCAACTATGACCTCCAGGTTCAATGGTTGTATCTTCTCGTACTTTTCACGAAGCTCCAACTGCATCTTGTGCTCCTCGTCGTTCAATTTTTGCTTGCGTGTTTTCTCCTTCATCGCTACACGCGCGGCATCCTTGATCGGGCCTTGTCTGATGGCTGCTTGCTCGGCCTTCTGCACGTAGTTGATTCCAACAAAGGATGCGACTGCAAATGCACACGAAGCCGCGAATGTTAATTTGGAAGCGGTGGACATGAAATGCTAATGAGAATGCCTGATGTCTAGCCATTTGGCTTGAGTTTTCCTTAGATCACGATTGACCTGCACATTGTTAAGTTGTTTTAATGTTTTATTTTTTGTTCGTGCCCATCGAATCTATGTTGCATGATACAATAATGCAGACACTTTGAGTTATGGTGTGTGTCTTCAGATGTCAGGTAGCCTATGCAACTAGCTTCTGTTGATCGTGCCTAAGGAAAATCCCTACAAAGCTTATGGTGTAGTTTTTACTTGATGACGTTTTCCCGTCACGTACTTTTTCACGTATGAGCGACTCATTTCGAAATAATGGTTATGGCGGCCCCGCCCCGCGCCACTAGTCTTCGAGGGTGGAGGTGTGGTTTTTCTTATTTCTTTTTCGTTTGGTACTTTTGTTTTGTGCACGGCAGCGTGTGGCCAGAAACCAGGGTAAGCCGACAAACGATATCTTTGTACTTAATGCCGAAACCACAGGGATCGCATAGCCCTAGTATTCTCTTACAAGTAAGCATGTAGATGATCAAATGAATAAGGATTTCTACGACCCGTGCGTCGTCTTCGGACGAATAGAGCGGACGAGTCAAGCCGAGTTTTCTCGGTTTCCCTTTTAGAAATTGTTCATGCAGGTGGTAAATTACAAATGTTCGAGCCACTCAGCTACTCCAAAGCTCTGAGTGACGCTGAACACATTTAGTCAACAATTGCAAATACTCGTTGGACTTCCGATACATACCACCGCATCCTGTACGCTGTCCTGGCTCACCACTTTTAGCAAATAAGATCAACCGTTCGCAGTCAAGTCAATTCGTTATACAAAATGGACTCAACGGGGGCAGACCTGCTACGTCACGACGTCGAGGTGGAGCAAGAGCAGCCCTGTGCGGGTACGCGCCCACCTCAAAATACGGTGTCCAATCTCACTAAGCATTTGATGTCATCCTCGAACTCCTCTGTGTCGGGCTCTATTGATAAGCCCTACAAGCAGTTTCATCCGCGCTACAACCAAGAAATCGACCCGCAGCAACAACAACAACAACCTCATAGTTTCCAGCTGCATTTTCAAAACTACCTGCCGCACCAGCCGACGCTGCAACTGCAGTACGCTAAGCAGCATTACCAGTCGTCTTCGTCAGAGTCCCAGAACTCCGCCATCGCAGCTAATGCTATTCCTTTTCGAGAACCTTTCCAGCAAAACTCAGTGGGGGCTGGTAACAGCAACGGCAGCGTAGGCGGCGGCTTCCATGGGCCCATGCAAGTGCCCATGATCTCGAGCTATATCCCCAGCACTCACAACACCCCAACCATGGTCAACAGCTCGTACTCATCAAATCACTCATACACGCCGTCGCAGCAAGTTGCGGGAATACCATTTGTTCCCCTTCACTATCAAACCCTGCAGCAGCAGAAGCAACAACAGGCGCCTCAGCAACTCCCGCCGAGTTTGGGTCACCTGCAATTTACGCCCGGGTCATCATACAAACCCATGACATTGACTCCTGTTGCTCCCACCACCAACATCTCCATGGACTCTGCGAACGTGGTTTCCTCTTCGGGTGGTGGTCACAAATCGTACAACAACTCCCCCTTTGATCAAAGAGTTGTTAGTTCACTTTCACATTCAGTTCCCGCAGGAAGTACAGGATACTCGACAAGTGCCCTCCCTAGCTTCACTAATCGTCTCGATGACCCATCGTATGGCTCCACTAGTTCCAATATCGGTGCACTTTCGCGTTCAACGGACCAGCAAATCAACCTGAATGTGTTTTCAGAGCCAGACCACTACATGACATATAGTGAGTTCCTTGAGTCACTCAATCGTAAAGATGCACAGGCTGCAGAGGCAGTGGCACGTGAGACCGGAGCACCGACGTCTCCGCCTGAAGAGCATCTCAATATCACGGATTATCCCATGAACGATCTTATAATGATGCTTTCGTGCCTCCTTAGTAAAATTGTGGAGGCGAATGACAAGCTTCATCCTAATCACTTTGATAACACCATCGCCGTTCGGCAAAAAACCAAAGAGGAAAAACGACTCCGCAAACTCAAGAAACTGCGGTATGATAATGGCCAAGTCGATGATGGACACTCTGACACTCAAATCGACTCCGTTGATGAGAATTCCCTGGACGAAGAAGATGACGAGATGAAAAATAAGTATCTCGCCAACGTGTTGGCGTTTCACGGGAAGAACGTTCCAGGGATTTCGCTCCATGCATATCTCACTCGTGTTCTCAAGTATTGTCCAGTCACTTCGGATGTATTTTTATCCCTCTTGGTGTACTTCGATAGAATTGCAAAGAAGGCGAATAATTTGCGCAAAAAAAAGGAGTGTGGAGAAGGTTTTGTTGCCGAAGGTGAACCCGGTGGTAAGGATGATGACGCATCCGCCGAACAACTATTTGTGATGGATTCGTACAACATTCATAGACTCATCATATCCGGTATCACTGTGTCCTCAAAGTTCTTTTCTGACATCTTCTATAAGAACTTAAGGTATGCAAAAGTTGGAGGCTTGCCGTTGGAGGAGCTAAACTACTTGGAGTTGCAATTTTTGTTGTTGCTAGATTTCAAGCTCATGATTTCAGTTGAAGACTTGCAGAATTATGGAGATCTTTTACTTCGCTTTTGGAAAAGAGAGCAAGTTGCCAATGAGTTGGCTAGCTCCACCGCTGACGAGCTTGGGCAAGCACATGCACCGCAGGGCCAGCTGCAGCAATATCAACTGCAACAATCCCATGATGTGACGCTGTCACACTCGGATCCACACCGCGATCAGCATCAGGATCAAGTACAATCAGCCTAACGCACGACTATGTGAAGCACACCGGGGTCTAGAGGCATCGTTGTGCATGAATCTGAATGAGTATACGACTTCTTAATTGTGGAGTGCATTATAGGCGAGTTCTACACCGGGATACATGTAGGACACTACGCTTGAAACATACTTTTCTCGCTTTATTGTCATCTTCAAGTCCTTCAGTGAATGCCTGGTGATAACTCATCGATCAACGCTGTTAACGAATACCTGCAGTATCGCTTTGCTTACTCTATTCAGTAGTGTAAGGTGTTCACTTGTTAATACCGTATAGCTTTCACCTCTGCAGGCGTTTGGCAGGAATGAAGTACAATTTGGGGACAAAGTTGAGCATTAACTCTGCGAATTGTTTATGTGCAGCGGTGGTGCTTCCGATGCTCCAAAACCATCGCTACACCGACCTAGTGATTTTGAAATCACGGGTTAGTGCGTTGCTGAGTTGTTCTTGCCTCAATTTTGATAGCTGAACTGTAGCATTTTTATTATTGGTGAGTACCATTGATCATACGCTATCGCAAAATGTGATCTAGGCTTTATCAGACGGTGGACATCGGCGAAGCTTTAGTGCAGAATATATATATCATTCTCGCCATTATTTCGTCATTGCGAATATTTGCTACATTTCAAACAAATTGGCGTGATCGAACAAATCATGTTGCATACCACTATGTTGGTGTTTTATGTAACAATGATGTACAAAAGACTGGGGTGTATGTATTATGGCTGCAACATTCAAACTAAAGCATGAAAAACAAGATGCGGTCCCAATTGATGCTAGCGTCAATGCTTACAGGAAATATCTATGGAATGGTTCAGCTCTTGATTTGGGTTCCTTCTACGGGTTCACGATCAGACATCACCCGACATTGAGCTTCAGCGTTCAGAGCGCGTTGATGTTTCTCTTTGGCGGTACTCGCTTCATCTGCTCATAACACCCAAGGCCGTTGTACGTCGCATTTTTCTGAATACGGATTTGGGCGAACTTGAACCACCTGCCTTTGGCGATAAGTGCTAGGAGACACATTCGATAAGATGCATTTACAGTGACTTGAAGATATCACCCCGATGGCAAGGTTACCATTTAGTATTGTCTTTTTGCGTCCCGACAGACTTTTAGGATATGCGGCTTACTGGTGATGATTCATGCAGAATCAACAATCGAGTTGAGCTGATCATCTCTTTGAAAGAGACGCTTACGTGTACGGCTCTCTCTTGTACGCAGTGTTATATTAATTGTGTGTCTCGTGTCAATGGGGATGGCCGATAAAAAACATGTTACATAAAGTCGAACGAAGAGAGGACAGGCTTCTTCATGTCCAAATTTACCTCTTTACCCTAGGTATCCATTGTGGTGCATTCTTAACGCAATAAAGGTCAGCACATCCACACGGTTTTATCTTTGAAACGTCTGTTTGTGAGTCTTGTACAATCAAACAAGGATGATACAGTGGAACGCTTTGTACAATGGGGTGAGATCGTGGTGGTATGTATGTGTTATCGATAAGTTGTTTGAGTTTTGCCGAGTCCATTATGAGACGTAATAACAAAGACACAATTCTCGAAGGTATTGTTCAAGATGATAGAAAGATGTACACGATCGGCGTGTGTATATTTATATGTCCATTTTGTGGGTGACTGTAATATCATTGCATCGGAGTCCATGAGCCGCTGCAACTGATAACGAGCTATGAGCCCTGGTCGACGGTCAACAGTGCACAATCTACAGCTCTAATGGTATATCGCAACTCGTACACTCCCTTTCATGCTGGCTTCATAATTGTATGCAAGGGGTGTATGTAACAAGTGTCAACTGCAAGTATGCCCTTGAGGTTCCATCAAGTCCCGCCTCTGGGTCTGTAGAATTAAACCTCGCCAAGCGGGACTGATTTTCCGACGTACACACTCGATTGCAACATCTTACCTGCTTCAGATGCAGGACTTAGGTCGTCCTTTGAGTCGCACAATCGCTTTACTTTGTAAAATAGATAGACCCTACGAGCAGTTAACCACATGATCATTTCGATATTCTAACGTACAACTTTATTGATGACTGGAAACCGATTATTTCTTCGATGTTTTCTTGGCAGACTCCTTGGTTTGCTGCTCCTTCAAGACTCTCTTGACGATCTTCTGTTCCTCAATCAAAAAGGCTCTGACAATTCTCTCCTTGACACAGTTGGCACATCTAGACCCACCGTAAGCTCTCGACACGGTCTTGTGGGTCTTGGAGACCTGAGCGTACTCTCTGGGTCTCAAAGTGGAGATACCAGCCAAGGCGTCACCACAGTCACCACACTTGGGTCTGGAGGCAGTCTTCTTGACGTGCTGAGCGACCAACTTTCCACCAGGGGTCTTAACGACCTTGATCTTATTAGATCTGGTGTTGTCTATGATAGTTAGTATTTAGGTCAAGCAAGTTATCAGTATGACATCATTGCGGCGAGGGAAACATTATCTGGTTACTCGCATGAACAGAAAGGATGCGTAGATGAGTCCACAGTGGAATTGACACCTATATGGATCGTGTAAATCGGAACGGATACACAACATCCCTTATTGCATACAGAGTTGGACTTCGATAATCTCCCCGCTTATGCCATCCCCTACGATAGGAGGCTAGACATACATGGATTTCTTCTTCTGTAAGTCACACGTTGAGCCATTTCTGATACAGTGTTTCGAGAAGTCTATCGAGCAAAACCTTCGGCCAAAGTTTTTCACTAAGCGCTGTATCGAAAATTTTCCCATCCAATGGTGGTTTCGCGCGGGTGTTGATGCACGTGACAAGCTCAGAGGGCGAAACATTTTTCTTGCAGTCTCGTGACACATAGGGGTGAGTGGAGATGAAGATAGATCTACTTCTAGGGCTTCAGCCCTACCCCATCATGTGTCGCCAATGATCGGTCACCATGAGCCTACACACTCATTTAAGCTTCTATGTATCTTGTACGACTACAATTTAGAGTCTTCCTTTTCGATGGCAACAACCTCCATCTCCAAGTCGACCCCCAAGGGTAATTCCTTGACCGCGACGCATGATCTGGCAGGCTTGTGCTCACTGAAGTATTTTCCGTAAACCTCGTTGAAAGGTGCAAACTGAGACTTCATGTCAGTCAAGAAGATGTTTGCCTTGACAATGTGCTTCAACGAAGAGTTGGAAGCATCTAAGATGTTGGACACATTCTGGATGACCTGTTCTGCTTGTGCCTGGATGGTAGGATTCCCCTCAAGCGGCTTGTTTTGAGGGGTGTAAGGGATCTGACCTGAAACGTAGATGAAACCTTACGGTTAGTAGGCTGTATGCAACGGGAAAACATCAATTGCATTATGTTCGTGCAAATTGATTTGATTGGCTTAATTATTCAAACATACCGTTCACTTTAATGGCTTGAGAGTAAGAAGCCGCAGGGGGTGGCGCGTTGGCGGTCTTGACCTGAAAGCGAGTTAGTTTTCTGTGAGTGAATATATCGGTCACACTTGTGAACATACAGGTGTGATAGTGGAGTTGAACTTGACTGAAGACATTTTAATTGATCTGAGAGCAGAGAGACGTAATTGACGATTCAACATAATGGGGTCACCCGAATACGTAATCTCGAAATTATGAATTGTCGCGGCCCTGCGGGTGGAGGTGGGGGGCGGGCGGCGGGAGGCACCGTGCGACTAAAAATGATTCGAAGGCTCACGTGAAGCTGCAAATACCCGCATGCTAACGTGAATCCCTGTCAACCTTTATTTTATATACGCACTGATGATATTCGTAAATTCGTATAATTATCTTCTCCGATCCTTCTTCTTCTTCTTGTTCTTTCTCTTTTTGCCCGACAATTCATTTTGCGCTGGAGATACGGCAGTGCCCGCGCTAAAGTGACCTACCCCATCAAGGAACTGATCGTTGAACTCGGACTCGTCAAACATGGACTCATCGGCCAGAATACTTTCTCCGATGGTGACACTACTCGTATGACCGTTTCTAGACGTCTGCTCAACGTCATGGGAAAACTCAAGCGACTCAAAGATCAGTCCACTCTGGAGATTCTTTTCCAACTTTCTGAATAAGCTCTCTGCCATGTAATCAATCTTACTCAAGATATTAAAATTCTCGAGGAAGAATTGGAAGTCATGTTGTACGGTTTGCAAACTCGATTTAGGGCCCACTGCCACTTTCACAAAATCTTCTTCCTTGACATTGTGGCACAAGAGCCATTTGATGTGCTTTTCTAACCTGGCGGTGTAGTTCTTGATCAACCTAAAATCACGCTCATTCCCAATTAGATGATCATTGATTTCAGACATGGTCATGTCCGCAATTTTGTTGATAAACGAGTTGTACTCTTGTCTTGAGAATAAATCGGCTTCAGGTTTACCGTGACCTGTATTATCGTCTTCCTCTCCACCATCCTCCGATTCCCCCCTCGCCTTCTTTATGCGAAAGAATAACCTGCGCGCTTCAGGAAGTTTGCTTATCCAGGTTATCAAAAAGAACTGTAAGTTATAAGTGTAGTCATACATGTCATCTTCTCGCTTCTTTGCTTTGAGGTTTATCACCCCGGTGTTGATCAACTGGTCTATCATGAGACACATCAAGGTCAGATACTTTTTGGCGATGGACTCCAGAAGCACAATCTTGTAGCCATAAAAGGTTTCAACTCCATCCTTTGTAGCCAAGAGATAAAACCCACTGTTGCTAAGAAACTCGTGTAGAAGCATCAGCTCTTCAATCTCACTTAAGAATATTTTCTGCCCCATTCTACTGTGCACATATGGTTTTTGCCTAGCCCCGTTTCCACCTCGGAGTCCCACAAGCAACTCGAAAACATAGTTGATCAATGCGGGGCATAAATTGATGTTATGAGTGATGAACCAGATCAAGACGCGCCGATATCCAGAACACATCAACATCTCGTCTAGCATACATCCGGCAAGCTTGCGGTTGTTGTGGAGCAAGAGCTCGAACTTGGTAATACCGAAGATTGGGATGATAAGCTTGTTGTTGTCCTGGGTCGTGGCAACTTCCTCCTCCGTGGCGAAGGAAGACCAATAGTTGTAAATCTTGTCGGGGTTGATTTTAGTTTCATCGTCAGTGGTGATGCCATCCATTTCATCTTTGACTGCCTTCGCGATGGTATTTAAGACACTCTGGCCTATATTCTTTTCGGTGCTCTCGGCCTCAGCATCATTTCCCTCGATGCATTGAAGTACGAGAAAGTCCATGCAAGCCTCGAATGTTTTCCAAGTGGTGAAAAATTCATCGGGGTCTTCTTTCTCCTTCACAGATAAATTGTTGAAACGCTGCAAAGTCTCCATAAACCATGGTCTGAACTCAGCGTTTGCGCTGCGGGGGATGTCTCTCCAATCTCGGCCATTCTCGTCGATGTCCAAAGTCTCGTTCGATCTGACTGCAGTGGACACTTGTGCACTGAGTCGCTCCGAATTATCCTCGGCACCAATTTGGGAATACATCTTCTCCTGTTTGGAACCGTCCGGTATCGTTTTCTGCCCTGGTTTGCCAAACCGTTCCAATTCAGCGTTCGATACTCTCTGCTCATCTGCACTTGTCTCTTCCACTTCCTCGTCTTCCCATTCGTCCTCCTCGTACTCAAGTTCAAAGATATACCGGATATCTTCATCGAACCTGTCTTCATACTCGAGATCTATCAAAATGTCCCCCAACTCGGCTATAGGTTTAGCCTGGTTTTCCCTTCGCTCCATTTCCCAATGTCCAATGGAACGAGCACTATGATCTTCTGGTGCTTTGTGCGCCATCGGCAGCCCGACATTGGTGATCAAGAGGGCGATAACAACTAATCTCATATCAATCAGAAGTGCGCCGCCGTTGATGTTTTTGCGCGCAAGAGGGTGGACGAAGTTAATAAGCGATTCACACTTCATATCATAGTCAGAGTCGGAGATCGTTGATGCATCCATGTCGACTTGGGGACTTGGCTCGGAGTCATCCTGAGGGCCGTCATCATCATCATGCAGTGCAGTTGGGTTTTGGTTTAAAATCCACGTGACTACATATCTGATGGCACTGGCACCCTTCAAAGTAGCGTGCACAATCAGCGGGGTCACGTACTCTTGCTCCGATTCCACTAGATTGGTAGCTTCCAATCTTCGGTCAATCTCAAGCCCCAATAGTATTACATTGGTTTGGCACTTCCAGGTTTTGATGAAGTAATGCAAGTATGGATTGGTGCTCAAGTTGTAACCATGGTCAGGCTTTCCCGACTCGGGCTTAAACAATTTGTAGATGCTCACAAGCAAAACACAGGCCATGCTGTAGCAGAGCTTCATTTCATGGTCATCTGTGATCGTAGGGGTCCATTCCGTCAAATTCTGAAACCAGTGGTCCTCGTCATTATTGACATATCGCAATTTTAACTCATCGTCACAGTTAAGTCCACCCAAAATGGCCTGTAAAATGGTAAAGTATGCTAACAGAAGGTCAAACTTGAGCGATTGTAATTCTGGGTTCAGCACGGTGTCATCTCCGGCAGTAGTGGTGTCTTTGGTGCCAGTGGACGCGGCTTCTGACGTTACCAATGATGATCGTCTGCTAAGGGAGGACTTGGAGTATGTGAGGTTGGAGTATGAGATGGCGATCACCAAATCTGATATGCAATCTAAGCTCAAGATGGAGTGTTCATTCTCTTCTGGTTGAGTTAATGGGTCGCATAGCGATGCCACCGTGCTAAACACGTGTTGCAAGCTCGGTAGATCCTCCGGTAGCCCCAATACCTTGGCCAAGCGGGTATGGAGTTGTATGTGGTCAGTGGCTTTGGCTGGTGGCAAGAATGGGGGCGGGGATCCATTGTTCTCGGTGCTGGCCAAGTAGTCTGGATCGGCCCCAGCAGGCGTCAGTCCACTGTTCAGCTCGCCAGCCTCCTCTGTAGACATGATGGAGTGCGATGGAAGGATTGGGCCACGTATTTGGTGATGGAGTTTATAGTCTTAGTATATTGACGGAAAAATGTCTGGTGTGCAGGCAGTTCACACTGGGCTGCACATATAAAAATAGCGGATATGAACATTTGCCACTTCATGGATAAACCACTGCGATGGTGCTAGAACCGATGAAGCAGCGGTGTTTGTATATCTCACTCAATGTATCATGTGGAAGGCTATTTAACTTTATAAGCAATTTGTGAATTAATTATCAGTTGATCTCCGAGATAGCACATGTAGACTTTAGAAGTCGCCAAATTGATTTTAAATTAGTTTGCTTCATTGATATCTATCGATAGACAAAACCTGCTTCAAACCCTTTCCGAAAACCCCCCGAACTGAAGTGGCATCACTTTTTGAGTATGCCACCAACACCGCCATCGAGACCGAAAATACAATCGATTCGATGCGCAAGTTCTTTAGCGACGGCTCATTGGGAATTATTGTTCCGAGCGCTCGCGGGGCCACAAATAATGCCAATTCCTTCCGCCGTTGCACCGTTTCCACAAACAGACTAAACCCACAAGCAATGGCGCCCGCCGTGGGTGCGATGGTGACATCCCACATGGTGAGTGGATACTGGGGAAAGAGCTTTGGGAACAATCGCTTGCGCCCAAGACACACGGCATACCAGTAAAGGGAAATGAATGCACCCAAGAAGCACGATGACCGAATGGATGACTTCAACGCCCGAATCACCCGCGACCTCATCGACACGCCCTTCATAGGCACCAACAACAAGAGAACATTCAACGGCCCGTAAATTTTGGCGGCAAACTCAAAACCTCGAACAAACCGCCATAGGGCGTGCACCTCGCAATTGGTCGTTCGAAATGCATGCACAGTGTAGCACAGGAGAGGCTGATTAGTGATCAAGGAGCCATGCAGTCTGTCCTGTTTATGACGATCACAGTAAGTATTCAACACATCCTGATGCTCACATTTGGCACCATAAATCAATGTACCATCGCGCAAGTATTTCAAGGCATCGATGATTTCCTGGTCCATATTAGCAGCCGAGGTAATCCATTTGCGGTACGAGGGGGGTAATTTGTGAGGGCGGAAAAACCACGCGAACATAATGAAGGAGCACGACACAATGAATAAGATGGCGTTGCCATCAATATGGCGGAAGAAGGACTGGTCGCTTTGAATAAATTTGGCAAGTGTTGAGGAAAGAGCGGTGTCGCACGCCCTGGTGGCAGCAAGTAAAGTCAAGTCCAACAGGTAGTACCTGCCATATGTTATGATGTGATTCTGGAAAAATGGGAACGATATGAGACTCGACACGAAGCTGGAAATCAAGGTGGACAAAAACAAGTTGTTGACCGGATTTTTGCCCAAGCGTGGCATGCCCGATTTTTTCAAGAGCTTGTACACGATGGGCTCCAAGAGATTGATTCCCGCAATCAACTTGGCGGCAAAGAAGGGGAACTTGAGGGGATTCAATGCATTCACCAAGATCTTGACTGTGCGAGGCGCAATCTCCAGGTACTTTTTGGCGCGTATAGACAAGACGAAGCGATTCAAAACCTTGGGGAGCGTTACGTAAAGGTACGCGTACAAAAACGCCTTCAAAGAAGGGCGCACCACTCGATGGTCGAGATGGTTGAGCAAGAATTTAATGAGCTCTAGCCTGCTACGTTGCAAGCGCGTGCTTGAGGACATATTAGCACTTGTGAACGGTGGGTCGCCTAGTTTATATTCAAACTTTTGTTTTCCCCATGTTTAGGCTCGAGCGTGCAGCGACTCCGCATTTGACTACGCCGTGTAGAGCCTGAAAAAAAAGAAACCGGCGCATGTCGACAGTGTGCAGTGATAAGGAGCCATGACTCGAAAGTCGTATTCAGGCGATACTGATGAAAAGCTCGTAGACTGAGGTTCGTAGCAAGATGATATGAGAGCTTATATACCAACAGTGCAATCAACGAAAATACCACAATACACAGTGCAGCATGTGAGTGTGGGGCTGCAACGCGCTTAAAAGACTCCCCCATCAATGAACAACACATAGTCGATTCTTGCCCCCTGGTTAGGCTACAGCTAAGACTTCGGCGGGGATTCACAGTTCCAATCCTACTGTTCCCATTGACTTGTACACTGTTAGCTGTAGAATGTGTGAATGTGAGGTGCGCACGTGACCGCAACATGGCGAAAGTGCAGTCTCAAGAGAGAAGTAGAGTCGATCACAGCTGGTGGTTCCTACGGTTCAGCAGAGCTGGCGAATATCGACGTCAGTAGCCACTATGCACATACGATACTGCCGCCTCTGTACCAACATATATTTTTATTAGGATATTATGCCAGCTGTGTTGCCACCTTACATGACACAAAATCACCGACAGGCTACGTCAACGTTCGCTCGTCCAGCCAGGAGCAAATCGAGCCGATCTGGAGCACCAAAAAAAAACATAAAAAACCTTACCACCTCAACTCGGCAGCGCCACACCACGCATCCACTCACTTCCGTCTTTCTAGATCTGGTCATTGGCGTATCACATCCTTAGGAAAGACTGAGTAACTCTGTGCCTTAGAGGAAATGGTGAAGATTGCTGAAATATGTCGGACGTCCACGTTTGCGTGGAGCCACGATAGCCTCCCATTACTTGCTCTGGGGACCGTGGCCGGGGCAGTTGACCTTTCGTTTAGCTCCCAGGCAGCTCTTGAAATCTGGAATGTCTTTTCGCCCCTTGACAAGACCAAGCCTGTGGTGGAGTTGGCGGTGGATGCCAGATTCCACGCCCTTGCTTGGTCTAAGCCGTTTGACAAGTTTTCACAAGGTGTAATTGTCGGCGGATTCGAGAACGGTGCCATTGAGTTTTGGGATGCCGCCTCGCTTGTGCAGACTCAAGATTTGCAGAAACTGTCCATTCATAGGGACACGACAGCCCATCCCGGCTTTGTCAAGTCGTTGCTGTTCCACCCAGCGCAGGACCACGTTTTGGTATCGGGTGGCGACAAGGGCCACATATTTGTGTGGGACTTGAAGAAGTTGCAACTGGGTCCTACGAGTCCAGGACAGGCCATGACGCCCATGGAGGTGATCTCTTCGTTGGCATGGAACCGTTCGGTGCCACACATCTTTGCCTCCACGGGCAACAGTGGCTTCACATCGGTGTGGGACCTCAAGGCCAAGCGAGAGATCTTACATTTGTCCTACCAAGGGCCTACGGGCACCAGAGCCAACTTCTCGTGTGTAGCGTGGCACCCAACCGAATCAACCAAGTTGATCACCGCCACTGACAATGACGGTAGTCCCTTGATCATGACCTGGGACTTGAGAAACTCAAATGCGCCAGAAAAAATCATGACCGGACATACGCAGGGCGTGTTATCTCTCGATTGGTGCTCACAGGACCCAGAGTTGCTCATTTCGTCTGGTAAGGACAACTCAACTTTGCTCTGGAACCCACTCACTGGCGAAAAGTTGGGCGAGTACCCTACCACCGCCAACTGGGCTTTTCTCACCAGATTTGCCCCGCAGGCTCCTGACGTCTTTGCCACCGCTTCGTTCGACGGGAAGATCGTGGTGCAATCTTTGCAGGATACCAGCCCTCCCGTGTTGCTGAACAATCGTCTCAAATCAGATAACGATGACCAATTCTGGAACGACATATCCACGACTGATACTCAGATACCCACGTTTGAAAAAAGGCAGGCGCCCAAGTGGTTAAAGAATCCCTGTAGCGTGGGCTTTGGGTTCGGATCGAAGCTCGTCGAGGTAAGACTTGACGCAAGCGGCAAATCAGTTGTGGAAGTAGAAAAGTTCAACAATTACACCACTGCCGTCAGCGAGGACATTGCCAAGTTAGCTACGGCAATCAAGGATGACAACTTCAAGGGCTTTATTGAATCGAAGACTGACTTTGTCAATGAAGTCGAAGAAGCGGACTGGGAATTGTTGAAAAGATTGACCGTATCAGGAAGCAGAAGCTTGTTAGACAAGGAGATCCAACTGGAGGAGACAACCGACGTGGAACCTTCAGAGCAGAAGGCGACCACAACCAATGGATCTACCAAAGACACCGACGAGGACTCCTTCTTCGACAATTTGGGATCGGTAGGAGTCAAAAAAGCTGAACAACCACATGTGCCAAGTGGTGAATTCAGCATCTTTGCAGATGATGGCGCTAATGAAAAGATCGTGAGATTGATTCTCGGCGGAAAGATTGACCAAGCTGTTTTCGAGTGCATAGAGGAGAATCTTCTTTTGGAGGCATTAGTGTTGGCCTTGGAGGGATCTAAAGAAAGCAAGGAGCTTGTCAAAAATGAGTACTTCAAGCAACACCAGAACCACGCTATTTCAAGGTTGTTGTACAGTGCTTCCTCAAAGGATGTTACTGACATCGTGGCCAACGCCAAAGTTGAGAATTGGAAAGAGATTGCCGCATCCATTTCAGCATATGCCACTGACAAGGATGATTTTAACCACAAGATCACCGAGTTGGGTGATCGAATTATGGCTGCAGGAGGCAAACGAGAGGATGCGATTTTGTGCTACGCGGCCGGCAACGCATTGGATAGAATTTCTTCTATTTGGTTAAAGGAGTTTGCAGACCTCGAGCAAAATCTCTTGAAGTCTGACAAATCAAAGGCAACCTCTCCCTCTGATGCACGCTTTGAGGCCTTGACCGTATTTGTTGAGAAATTGGCGGCCTACAAAAATATCGCCAACATAAAGGGTATCTTTTCTGGTCCAAATATTGATGGAGTTTGCAAGATCTTGTTGGAGTATGCTAATGCTGTGGTGGGGTTTGGCGAATTTGAGTTAGCCGAAAGCTTTTTAGATCTTTTACCCGAAGAGTTTGCTGGTTTGAAATTGGAAAAGGACAGAATAGCCAAGGCCACCAACAAGAAGCCTGCTCAACCAGTTGCTCAAGGTGGCAGAGGTCACGCATCCATGAAGGGTCCCACCGGAGCGACGGGCCGCGTCAACGCCTACATGAAATCTCCGACTGGGAAGACGGCTCGCGCAATTGGTGGCTCGTCATTGAACTCGCTGGCACCCATTGTTACCAACTCAAACAGGCCGCCACATCCAACCTCATTTGGGCAACCAGTCGCTGTGCCAAACTATGGTGGCGTTGCCAACCCATACGGCAAGCCAATTGCGTCGGTAGCGCCAGCAAATCCATATGCACCCCAAGTTTCAACTGTGCCCGCCGCATACAATGGATACAAGCCCATTACTCCCGGTATTAAAGGCAGCTTTGTCCCACCTCCATCGCCAGTGGGTGGCTCATCCTCATTACCACCTCCGCCACCGCCGGCATCGTCCACACTGAAAAAGGATGAAGGAGGCTGGAATGATCTTCCAGAGACGTTCAAATCGCAAGTCGCCCCTCGCAAAAGTGCCGTGTCCGTTCCCAATGTGCCATCTCCAGTCCCAACGCCGCAACCTAAAAGAACTCCTTCAGCTGTGGCTCCAGTCTTGCCCCCTCCACCCAAGGGTATCAGCAGATCATCGTCCAAGCAAACTGTTCCTACTCATTCGGCAACGAGCTCCCCTCATGCAGCTCATGCTCTGTTGAACACTCGTTACGCGCCACCACCGTCTCTGAATAGCGTCGCTCCAAGTTTCCCAGAGTCTCCGGGAAAAGTGGCACTGTCAGGCCCGATTAGAAACCCATATGCTCCGCCTCCGGCGCTTGCACCTACACGGGCCTCTTATGCTCAGCCTCCGACTCCAACTATTGGGTACCAAGCGCAACCTGCGCCAACAACACCGCTCGCACCACCAAAGAATCCTTACGCGCCGCTGGTCACAGCAGGTATTTCTAGGACTTCCAGAGCTTCGAGTGCGTCTTTCGGAGGTGCGGTTCCTCCTCCGCCACCAGTGGCGCCAGGTGCGGTGATATCTCCGCCCCCACCTGTCTTTGGATCAATACCACCGCCTCCACCGGCGGTACCAGGGCAAAGCGGACTTAATGGTGTCAGTACAAACGCCCCTCCGCCATTGCTGGTGGGAAGCTCTGGCCAACCTGCTGCTGTGACTCCGCCGCCTCCAGCTCACCAAACCAAGCCCACACACCCAGCAGGTGACAGGTCTCACATATCGGACGAATCACTTCCGGTGTACACCACATTGAACAACATTCTCAAGGATATCATGCCAGACCTTCCCGCTCAATACGCCAAGCACGGTGAGGCCGTGGTTAGACGATTGGACATTTTGTTCGACAGATTGAACAATGCTGAATTGAGTGACGAAGTTGTGCAAGCCTTGCTTGAGGTGTGCGAGTTTTTGGCTGCGAAGGACTACAAGCTGGCATTGGCGTCGCATTTGGATCTTACCACGAAGCATAGCGAAGAAGCAAGCAACTGGCACCCCGGTGTTAAGCATCTCATACAGATGGCAGAGGCGTTACAGTAAAGCGACTAAATCAGAAACGAAAAATTACAAATAAGTGGCCTTGTCATGTATTTTAGCTCACGATGAGCTACTCAAATAACATCACCTCATTGATGGTAGCACCTAGGGTAGAGTTTGTAACATTGTCCAACACGCCCTCAAGCTCGAGCAACATGAATCTAGAGTTCCAGTTGTTTTCGAATTTAAAATGAGTAACATTGAAGTCATTGACGAGCTCAATTTGCATGAACTTTGTGTAGTTAAAGGGTGCGGTGATGTTGATATCCAACTTTGCCACCTGCTTGAAGTACTTGTCCAAGTGAGACAGTGCATGGATCTTCTCCACTTTCAAGATCTCGTCAATCGTATATGCATCCTGCGAGGCATTGAACACCGAGATCGACAACGATTTCGCCGGACGATCACCCCAGTTGACAGCCCCACTCTTGATACTCTTGCGTTGCTTGAGGTCGATCAAAACCTGCGCTGGCTCTTGCGCCATTGCTGCCTGCCAGTACGTGGTGTTGTCGCCGTCATTCATCATGCTGGAGATGTCACCGTAAGTACCCACTGTGATGTTGGAAAAGATAGCACCACCGCACTCGGACACACTATTTGCGATGGTGGGCTTAGTCCGATACAATGGGATGGTCACTTCATCATAAGGTTGCAAAGTGTGCACTTTCATGCCGTGACTCATCTCATTCCTCAGACCCAAGTAAAACCTGATGTCAGATGGCAAATTGGTGTCCCCGGTTGTAGGCTTGGGCCCGTTGTGTCGCAAGGTAAAATTATCAGTGCCAATCACCAAGTCGATGCTTTGATTCAAGTACATCACTCCATTGATCTCAACTCCGCCGCCACCAAGACATGGTAGCGCCACCGGATCCAAGTGCAAGAGCCGATCGAGCTTTTTTGTGGAATTGTCAAACCGGAAGTCGTACTTCAACCCAGTGAAGCCTTGCAAAATTGCTTGCAAAATGCCGCCATGAGCAGTCAAGAACGGGAATGCCGGGTGAGTGCCGCCATTGGTTTCAAAATCGTCATTGTTCTGCTCCAGAAATTGGGCAAAGGGAGCACGCAAATAGGGCTGCACCGCCTTAAGGATATACGATTGGGATGAGCAGCCCGTTTCGGAGAGTTTGGAGGCGACCGCAGAGAAAATGGGGAAGGTCATAGCCGGGCCATAAGACACTTGCTTCGTTGAGTAATAGTTGAGGTCGGCACTTGCCTGCTCCTCGTCAATCAACTGGGAGTCCAATGGATAACTCAACATTATAACGTCCGCTTGCTTGACTGCAACAGAGGCGTTCATTCCCGAATACTCCATGGTGATCTTGTCCACACCTTCGGACGACGCCGGTATGTGGATGCCTTTACGCATAACATCCTCGAGCTTGTCGGTGTCCAAGTCAGTGCAATTTTTGTTGAAGTAGGAGCAAAGGGTAGTGGCCCACCGAATGTTCTCGTGGATGCCTGCATTCGTGTAGGCGCCATTGTCAACGTGGTTGGCGTACTCATCGGGGTCAGTCAAGTTATGCGTGGTGTACTCATCGTACGTCGAGTTGTAAGTCAACACATAGTCGGCGAGAAAAGTGGCGGAGTTCACCACCAAGGGGAACACTGAGTGCTCCAAGAAGTACTCGTCAACTTCGCCAGCAAGGTAGAGCTGAAAGGCACCGTACGCCACCGCCACATTAATGTGGTATTCGTAGTCAATGCATGGCCCAGTCGAGGTGCAATTGCCAAAGCGTCCGCTGGTCCACGGGTAAACAGCTCCATCATGACCCCTAGGCACGTTATCCCTGGCCTGCTGCAGGGTGTGGAGGCGGTAGTTGACAAAACTGCGCGCATGCAGCGGGATGAATGGGAGCACGCCGCCAGACATCCACAAGTCAGTATCCCAGAATACCATACCCGCGTACGAGTCCGACGACAAGCCTCCGACTCCTAACGCGGCAGTGACCCCTTGAGCATCCGCTCTAGTGTTTGCCGCCAAATGGTATATCGACGCTCTAGCAGCCAACGTGAGTAATGGATCGGTGGGGAAGGTCACATTGACGGAGCCGATATCCAAGACTTCGGTCCAGGCATCAACATGCGAGCCAAATAGGTACTCGTCGGAGCGAGCATAGTTCAGTAGCACAACCGACTTGGCCAAATCGTAAACGTCGTCTACGGTCTCAAGCACTAGAGGATCAATGTCGCTGGAAGCGACACCGACATATTTGATAACTTGGGAGGCCTTTCCCAGCGGGAGCACCAACTGCACTTGCTGGCTGACGCTGCGGTCGTCAGCGCTGGCGGTAGTGCTGTTGGCAGCGCGGAGCTTTGAGTATATGGCTCCATTGACGTAATCCAACTGGTGTGGCTGAAAGGTGATGCCGATGGCCAGGTCCAGCTTGTCAATGGCGGTTTTGCCAAATTGACACCGTTGTGCAGTGGCGAAATCCAACTTGTCCTCCACCGTGACACGTGTGTTGGACGAGGCAATGTTCAGTATGCGAAGCCGCACCATCCCCAAGTGGATTTCCAGGCGATGAGCCAACACATCGAACTGCACATTGAGCTTGTCCATCCACGTGAAGAAGGTCGACACAATACCATCCTCCAACAGCAACAGCTGCACGTAGTTGGTTATGTTACCGAGGTGCGTCTTCTCAGTGGTGTGGGCCGGGTCCAAGGTGTAGGTGTGGCCATCGACGTCCATGGACAACGTCAAGGTAGTCCACTGAGGGATCGCAGCAATGACACTTTCATACCCGTTGGCGTAAAGTTCGGGGAAGTTGGTCAGATTAAGCTTCTCCTCGATGTTGAAGAACCCGGCGATAAACGCCCCCAGGTAGCGGCGGTTGAAAAGCGGCCAGCCAGCCATGTTGTTCGAGTCATCCTCCAGCTGGTCAAATGTGAATCCTTGGCCCAAATTCGGGATGCGCGCGCCGAGGTAGCCGTTGGCCACGTACGCCTGACGTTGATAATGATTGCGGGCCTCAAACTCATTCGTGCCCACAACGTTTGTGGTGGCGTCGAAAAAGGCTCCGTCGCGACCGCCCTCGATTTGGCTAAACAACGGACGCAGTTGCTGCACGAGCTCCGCGACATAACGCGTCTGCTCACGGGCAGCCTTGTCAGAGGTGTATATGGCAGACTGGTCAAGGTGCAACTCCGAGGTGTTGCGGAAGATTCCGCCCTGTAGCTTGAGCGGGAACGCCCGCGTCACCCCGGTGAGGTAAAACAGCAACACTAGAAACGCGGCAAGACATGCAAACACCATGGCATGGACGGGTCGGCTATGTATAAAGATCTTTTTGGAAAGCGGGGAAAGCACCTGGTACATGCGGGACTTTCCGTGGGTTATATATTGCCGTAGCATTTCCGAGTTGCAGCGTGGGGGCGTATGATGGTATGCCGGTGGTCACCACCAGTGTTTGTTGGCTTGGTACGTGTTGTTTCCCCGCAAAAAAGTCGCGCCGAAAATAAAGCTTGCGTGCCCAAAGCAGGCGCTGCGCAACCAAACGCAGCACCGCTTCAGCCGCAGGAAAAACTATATCCAACCGCTAGCACGGCTCAGGGCTCGTTACGGGTGCGTTCGTCCTCGTATTAATGTTACATATGGTACAGAAAGAATAGTGGGGGAGGGTGAGGGCGCCGCGTCTCTTGTTTTCCCCTCAGGCGCCTCGAGCGTCGAGGCGCGCTATGCCCCGGAGTAGTTCTCTGGTGGTGGGCGCGCGCACCTCGGGCCATATGCCAGCCGCCGCCCCACCTTCAGGGGTCGCATTTGGCGTCGCAGACACCGTTTGGCCTGGAGCGGTGATTTCCTTCACCACTGCCGACAATCGGCGGTTCATGTTGCCACGCTTTGTATGCTCAATCCACTGGTGTCCCGATGCTAAGCGGTAGCTAGTGTGCGAGATATTGTCCACCGAGCGTTCGATGGTTGCTGGTAGTGCTGCGACGGTGCTAGCCATCTCGGCCACCCCGTCGGGGTCCTTGTACTCCTTGTCCTGGAGCGTGATCGCTGGGAAGGCAGCCTTGGCGGCGGATGCCGCTGCCGCGTGCGTGGCGTAGCTTCTCTCCCATTCGCGTCGTTCGTGCTTGATCTGGTTCAATTTACGGCGATAGAGCTCCAAGTTTGTTTGCGTGGCCACGTTGAGCGGATTTGGGTGTAGTTTGACAGTGTGGCTTGACTCGGCCCCGGTGTCGGGGCCGTCGCGGTGGGGTCGATTGTACCAGCTGGTTTCGATGTGACCGCCGATCAAATCACGAAGCACTTCCTCCTTAATCACCTTGGCAATATAAACGACGCTCTTGTCTGCCACCGGGGTAGACGAGGGTTTGGCATTGGCTTGTCGCATTGCCTGCTCCTCCTGGTCCAACCTCTTTTTGAAGCACCAAATGAGCAACTGCCGCATGCGATGGGGCTCAGGAAGCGAGCTGTCAAGAAGCTTGTAGTAATCCGAAACTGGGATATCGTCATGTGGCACCCCCATGAACCCATTCCCAATTGACAGAAGGCGCTTGCCGCGGTGGTGGTACGACGACCGGCGCTTGAGTTTACTTTGTGAGGCGACCGGTTTGGCGGCCCTGCGAACGCGGGCGTCATCGACATAATCGGCGTCGTCAAAGCTTGCGTCATTGTCGTCGCTAGACTGACCCAAGACGCTGCGCCCAGGCGGTCGTATGGGTGATGTGAGCCGTCGCAAATCATCACTATCCGACTCAGAAACCCCTCGCCCCGGCGCGAAATGCATCGGCACAGCCTCGTCGTCACTCAAACCGGCTAGCTCGTCCCTGAGTCGGGCCACCGGTGTGCTGATGGCGCTGCCGTTTTGGCTGCGGCGAAACTTGAATCCTTCGTCTTCCTCGAATTTGCGCAGATGCCGCCGCTGCCTGCTCGACGCCTGCACCGCGAGCTGCGGGGGCGGCTGCAGCAATGGCAGGGCTGACTGGCTCGATAGCAACCCGCCCAAACGGTTACCGCGCTTCATAATATCGTTGATGCCATGTGTTTCGCGTTCTGGTTGGCGCGGCTCGCTCGGGGCCGGCGCACCTGCCGCTGGTGGTCGCCGCGACTTGCTCGGTCGCCCTGGCGCCAATTGCGGCGCCACCTCGAGCGTCATTGCGCCAGACTTTCTGCGCGGCCCCCGTTTAGGTCCCATGGCAGACCTCGAAGTGATGTATAAGGAATATGCGCGGAGGTCGCAATGTGGACTAGCTTGTGATTTTTTTGTTGATGCGATCTGACGCTGTTTATGTTTTGATTTGCGAGCATCCTGCACAAGCGCACCAGGCCCTCTTTGCGGGCCGTGACTCGAGCTGAACGGCCAAGTATGCACATTGCGGTGTCCAACTGCGGCAAGTACGTGGCGCTGGTTGGCGACGACTTGACGGTGCAAATTGCTCACACCGAGTCGCGATTGCCGGCGGCAAGCTGCGACGTAGCCCGGCTGGTGCAGGCACACCTCGCGGCGTACCGCAGCGCGGCCGCCTTGAGCGCGATGCGGTCGCTCCAGGTGACGCTGGTCAAGTGGGAGAAGGTGGGTAACGAGCCACTGACGAAGCTAGCCCTCACGGTAGTGCTGGGCCGCGTGCTATGTCTCGTGATGGTGGTTTTGCTCCTGCAGGCGCCGCCAATATTCATCCACCAGCCGCCGCTCGAGGGCATCGAACTGGTGGAATGGCTCGAGCCCGCGCTCGACAGCGAGTCAGCGTACGCCAACTCGCGGCAGCTCGTGGTGTATGCGCGCCACAATCTCGTGGCGCGCGTCTACCTGCTTGATGCGACCCATGTGCTCTTTGAGGTGCCCAAGCCGCTACTGCACGTGTTGGTGCGCCCACACCACCACACGTGGAGTCTTGTGGTGGGTGCCCGGGCCAACTCCGCCGCGATACTCCAATTCGCCCAGCAGAGCCACGCCAGCCAGTTGATGGCGCTGCTACCAGCGGGGATGCCCAGCCTGCATTACAGCTGGTCGCCCTCGGGCCACTGGCTCATGAGCTTCGAGGGCGTCAACCGCTTGCACGGATTTCGCATACAAGTGTACCCGAGCTTGGCCAAGCCAGTGCTTGACTTGATATGGGACGGCGAGTCGTTGACCGAGTACGTGGCGCAGTGGGTCGAGTGTGAGGCGCAAGATGTTTGCGCGGTAGCGCCGGTGCTGGCACCGCGCTCGCAAATTGAGTTGATGCTTGTGTCGGTGATGGAGCTGCGACTCTGCACTCGCAACGTTACGTTGCCGACGCTGTGTTGGCGCCTTGAGGGCGGCCACTACACCAAGAGCACTGAGCGCCACGAATTCGGCGCGCTCCGCTCGCTCCACGGTGCTGCCTCGCACTTGGCGTTTGCGTACGACCGAGCAGTGGTGTTGTGCCGCATCGAGCCACACCTCACTGTGGTTGTCGATGCGGTGCTTGTGCTCCTGCTGCCGCTCTGCCACATAGAGCACACCGCGGAGTGCTGGATCGTGGCCACCAAGCAGGACGTGGGCGCGTGGGACTGTCGCCAGTCGGTTGCGCGCGTGGTGTTTGCCCCCGTCACCGGCGTGATGACCAGTGTGCAAGCCATGGACACGCGCGTGGTGGCGGTGACCTCCGATGGGTCGTGGGCGGTGGCTGCGTTGCGCCCCGGCGACCGCAGCCCTAGCCCCGAGCCGCTCGCGCCAAGGGCGGTGCCCCATCCCAGTGCACGTGGACCCCGACTCAAGCGACACCGGCTCAGCTACAACGACAGCATCGAAGCCACTGACACTTTTGACGCGCGCAAACGGCGCCACACCACTTACAGTATGCTGTGATAAATTGCATCTCTATGTACATCTATTTTGTCTTCTTCTTGGGAGCGCCCTTGTTTCTCTTCTTCCTGTCCTCCACCATCTTCAAGCGGTACTGCTCCTTGGGGTCCAATAACCGCAACTCCGGGAACCACGCTTTGAAGTCTTTGAACGACGGCATGGCGTCGTTGTCGCCGTAGTAACTAGCCAACTTTGGCCCGCGCAAGGGCGCACGCAAGATCTTGGCACCGTTGCGAGTGTTATGAGGGTTCCAGTTGGCCCCAAATATCTCGGCGCTGAGCTTCCGCACCTGCTCGAGCCGCTCCTTCGACGGGAGCTTTTTCAATATGCTTGACATCGCTGACCGAGTGATGCTTGGGGTTCAGTTATTTTTTTATTTGTCTGGCGGTTGAAAGGTCATGTGATCATGGTTGCAAAGTGCTGCGAGCGCCCAAGCGGGCGAACAAGGTTGCAAAGTGCTACGAGCGCTACGGGTGAACAAGGTTGCAAAGCGCTGCGAGCGCTTCGGGTGAAGCAATACCAACGTAGAGGCTGAAGTCTGTTTGCGGTGACACTGAGGCAGTTTGGTATTGGGCGTGGGTATCTATATGTTCACTGGCAAGCAGTTTGACGGGTCGACCACGTTAGAAGCACGGCCGAAAGTGACGACGGGCAACAGCACAGCGGTCATATCACCAGTTGCGCCAGGACTGTCGAGTTGCCTTGTGTTGTAGACGCTCCAGTCTCGGTTTTTGCCAAACGGCAGCCCGCTGGGCGCAGGCTCCCCGTTTAACGCGCGCCTCGCGGCGCAGAAATTAGACGGCACTGCCCTCGATCGCGCAGAGGCAGCCGCAGCACATTTAAATCCAAGCCACGCACAAATCGCTCCCGATAGTGACTGTGTCAACCTTATTCTCTGCTACGTCGACGAGCACTGCATCATTACTGCTCCATTATATCCTTTTCTTCACTTCCTTCTGCAATCAGCTTTATGCATATCACTCACAAGTGAGCCAAGAGAGAGCCTTAGCACACAGGTCCCACCATGGAGAGATCGCCCTTCTACCACTCGTCTGACAAGCAGGAGGGGGTCAGTGGATCAATGGACGGCGCGTCCTCAATCGGTGGATCGCGTGCTTCCCACAGGGAGAGCAGCGGCGGCGGGCTCCGGGGATTTTCGACAGCGGAGGGCCCCAACGACGATGGGTTTGCAATTGCCGCTGGGTGGGATGATACGGCGGCGCCCAGCGGCCTTTTGCGCGGTGGGTCGCCTGCCCCGCAGGTCGCCACCAAACTGTACATCTCCGAGGCTGCAATGAATGACAACCTTGATGAGATCAAACAGGGGTTGGTGTACGCCCTTGGCACGAAGGAGTCGGATCCACAGTGGTTCCCCGTGCCCAAGCAGCCGCCAGGCCTGCCCTCGCAGGCACCACCCAACAATTTGGAGGACACATCATCCTTCCAGGATTCGTCCAGCTACATCGATAATATCCCGCTTGACAGCTTGGACCCCAGCGGACTGCTGCCGCGCCGACACGAACGCCCGCTCTCCTTCCAGCGCCTAAGCCCACGCCGACCCAAATTGGGCAAATTGCATCTCTCAATCAACACGGATCTTGAGCTGGGCTCCCATTTGTCGCCCGCTTTGCACACCGCTGGCTCGAGTCGCCTAGGGGACGACCTTGCGCCCTTGACCCCATCCACCAAGAAGCTCACCAACGTTTTCGCGCGGTTGTCCGAACGTATTGCTGCCAAGGGTCAGGTTGGCGCTGACGATACAAACGAGCTTGGCGACAGTACCACGCCGATGCTGACGGTTCCAGGGAGCTATTTTCCCGAGCTCTCTACCTCGACTGCCCCCAATGGTCTAGGATTATTTCACGGCGATGGCACTGGCTCACAGTCGCGAACAGAGCTTGCCCTGTCGCACTCAGCCAGTGGTCAGTCGAGCCCCACACCACAGTCGCGTGCTACCAGTCCCCTGAGGCTGTCGCCACTAAAGTATTCCGCTGCCATAAATCATGGCCAGGGACAGTTTGGACCAGACGTGGTAGTGACGGCCGCGGCATCGCAATCCAGCCTTCGCGACGAGGATGAAGCTTCGATCCAACCTGACGCGACATCTGTCCACTCCACAACAACTGCACGAGCCACCACTGAATACCTCTTTGGCAAATCCCTTAAGGTATTTGGGCGTGACTCGCACTTGAGACAGACGTGTTTTCGCGTCCTTTCGCATCCACAAACCAATATTGTTATGCTTTGTCTCCTTTTCTTACAGGTTGCGTTGCTTTCGTACCGACAATGGAACCCGATACACTTGGGGGGTTATTTTTACAAAGGAAACAACTGGGCAGACTATGTGCTCATGGCAATCAACGCTGCCTACACGGTTGAAGTGGGTGCAAAAATCGTTGCGTACGGACTCATTGACGACCGCGTGATGTACGAAGAGTGTGGATTAGAATATCCCCACAGCATAATACGCTGGCGTTGGGCCTGGAAATACCTTGTTCGTGTGATGAAGTTTTTTCACCTCAAACAAGATTGTTACATGTCTGGGTCGACGCCGATTATGGGGCTGCGCCTGAGATTTCAATATCGTAATCCCAACGTTGGCAGTGAACTCGACGTGAAGGAAATCGATCTTGGCGAGAGTAGAGCCACCCCTAATCCCTTTGACACCACCGCTGAGGAGATTGTGGATTTGAAAAAGAAACACCACTTTTCATTCAATCATCATTCCACGCCACACAGAGGGCACGACCACCTCAACGACGAAGTCAACGAGGAGAGTGACGGAAGTAACGGCAACGTGGAACCAGAGGAAAAGCCCAAGTCCGCTTCACACCGAGGTATCTTCCATTCAAACACCCTTTTTTTCAATCCTCCGCGTCAAAATCAGGTGGACAAGCTTCATCTCAAACGAGCATTTCTCAAAACTCTGTGGCATCGGATTGATTTCATTTCGATGGTGGCCTTTTGGATCTCGCTACTCCTTTCAATCAACCGATACGATGTGAAGCACTCGGTGTTCATCTTCAGAGCTCTCAGTTGCCTACGGATTTTGCGATTGTGCAACTTGACCACCGGTACCAGCACCATCTTGAGTGCCGTCAAACTGGCGCTCCCACAATTACTCGATGTGTCTTTGTTCATATTGTGCTTCTGGATCTTTTTCGGCATCATTGGGGTGCAGTCTTTCAAGTCCTCATTAACAAGACAGTGCGTGTGGACAAACCCCAACGACCCCTCTGACCAATATGTGAATTCTGAACAGTATTGCGGGTCATACTTGAACATCAGTAACTCAAAACCTATGCCCTACATATTGCGCGATGGGCTGTCATCGCGCATCATCAAAGGATTTACGTGTCCTGTCAACTCGCAGTGCGTGGCGGGGCAAAACCCGTACGGTGGAACCGTTAACTTTGACAACATTTTCCAGTCGATGGAATTGGTGTTTGTTGTGATGAGTGCCAACACCTTCACCGACATCATGTACTACACTACGGACTCCGAGAATTTGGCCGCATCGCTTTTTTTCATCTGTGCGATATTCGTCCTCACGGTGTGGTTGATCAATATCTTCATTGCCGTCATCGTCAAATCGTTCAACACCACTAGAATGGAACAGCAACGCCAACGCATGGAGTCCGGCAAGCCGCATTTTTCAATGTTTGAAATCATGCCACTGTCCGACCGAGCACACGCGGTTAGAAACCAAAATGTGCTCCTTCGGTACTACTACAAGTTTGAGTTTGTGTGGGTCATTTTGATAGCGTTGGACTTGTTTACGCAGTGTTTTCGAAAGTACGACATGAGCGAGCAGGGCCACCACACCTTATACCGCTTCGAATGTGCCTTCACGGGCGTCTTTTTGGGTGAGATTGTTCTCAGGTTTGCCCTCCATTTCCCCAGTTGGCGTTTATTTGCCGCATCCAAACGAAACTGGTTTGACGTATTCTTGGCAATCATCACTTCGATCATCGTCCTCGATCCCGTGAAGAGCCGATTGGGACAGGCATATTACTGGTTGACCGCATTTCAGATCATGCGGTTTTACCGAGTAGTGTTGTCGACAAGATTCACCCGCAAGCTCTGGTTAACCATAATGAGCAACTTTAGGGCCATCTTTGATTTGGCATTGTTTTACTTCATCTTGTTGTTTTTGACGAGTATCGTGGCTGCTCGCTACTTCGAAGGTACAATCCCCGAGGACGAAATTGAGGAGACCGATTTCCCCATGCACACATTGCCCAATGTCTTCATTGCTATGTATGTGATAACATCGACGGAAAATTGGACGGAAATCATGTATCCCTTGCAGCAATATGCCCGCAACGTGTCCTCGAGCTGCTTTGGCTCCATGATCTTGATTGGGTGGTTCATGGTTTCCAACTCGGTGATTTTGAACATCTTTATTGCTGTCATCGCCCAAACGTTGGAAGTGAGTGAATCTGGAAAGAGAAAGCAGCAATTGTTGCAATTTATTGACAACATGACCGCTCGATTACAAAACATAGACACCGGTAACGGACTCTTGAGCAAGTTCAAGAACCGCATGTTTAAGAACCGGGGTGTGAAGGAGGACTTGGAGAAGGCAGTGATCAACTTGTTGCTTAGCGGCACTGCCGTGAAGGACTTCTTGGACGATGAAAATGTCGACGCAGACAACGATGACAACGACGTCAGAGACTTGCCTAAGAATAAGTTCAACCGATGGCTCAAAGTCAACCTTGTGAGGACAAACAACGTCTTGCGAAACCCCTTTTACGCCAAGACAAAGATGAAACACGAGGTGTCCAATTTTGATCCGGCCGACTTTGCCAAAAAGATCATCAATGACCGTAACAAGCTCATCAACAAGCAAAACAAGTTTTTGCAACAGAACCCCAAGTTTAACAACGTGTTCTATGTGATTTCACCGGGACACCGCATACGAAGAGCATGTCAGAGAATTGTACGCTCCTCTTACGGAGAGCGTATTGATGGAGTGGAGCCCAACAACTTGGTGCTGGATGCTTTTGTGGCAATTATGTTTTTAGCCACGATGGTGCTAGTGGTCACTGCATGCTACATGACCCCGTTGTTCCGAAACCAGCTTGCCGAGAGCCACGGTACTTGGAACTGGGCTGCATACTTGGAAGTGGCATTTACCGTTTTCTTTTCGTTAGAGTTCCTCGTCAAGATTCTTGCGGATGGTCTCATATTCACCCCTAACGCCTACATGCGTTCACCTTGGAACTTGATTGATTTGATTGTGTTGATCGCTTTGTGGATAGAGTTAATTGCTTTTTTGAAGAACGATGGTGATCTCTCTCGAATTGTCAGAGGGTTGAAGGCCTTGAGGGCATTGAGATTGTTGACCATCAGTAAGACAGCCAAGGACAACTTCCACAATACGTTGATATCCGGGTTTGGCAAGATTGTCAGTGCCGCAATCATATCGTTGTGCTTGTTGTTCCCGTTCTCAATTTGGGGTCTCAACGTGTTTAATGGCCGGTTGGGTTACTGCTTGGATGGGGAGTCAGATATGCATCTGTGCTTCAATGAATACCAGACCCAGGTCTTTAATTGGAACGTTATGCTGCCCAATGTGTACACAGAGCCGCAATTACAGTTCAATAAGTGGACGACACTGTTTGCTACTTTATTTGAGATCGTGTCTTTAGAAGGGTGGACCGATCTTTTGCTCGACGTGATGAGACTGACTGGGGTTGGCACGCCACCGGAGGATTACGCGTCCCCGTTCAACGGCTTCTTCGTGATGCTCTTCAACTTCATCTCCACGATATTTATCTTGACGTTGTTTGTGTCGGTGGTCATTGTCAATTATTCCAAAACTACTGGCAGGGCCTACATGACAAGTGACCAGATATCGTGGTATGAGGTGAGAAAGATTTTGATCCAAGTCAAAGCCTCGAAGCGCAGGGTTTCGGGCGAAATGAACTGGGTCCGGCGGTTTTGTTACAAGCTGACGGTCGAGAAGAAAAACATCTACTGGCGAGTTTATCTCAATGTCGTCTTGGTGGCTCATGTGGTGGCACTATTGCTAGAAACATTCCCTTCCTACCACTGGGTAGAGACCTTACGCAGCGCCATATTCATGATCGCATCGGTGTCTTTCAGCATTAACGTGTGCATGTTGATGATAGCACAGGGCATACGTACATTCATGAGGTACAAGTGGAACGTCTTTTACGCGATAATATCGTGGGGAGCCTTTGTGTGCACCCTCATTGGTTTTTTTAGGGGACAACGAAGCGCTTTTGTCAACATCAACAAGTTGTTTCTCGTTGGGATTTTGGCATTCATCATTCCTCGCAGCAACCGGTTGAGTCAGTTGCTACGATTTGCCTCGGCCAGTTTGCCGACATTGATCTCGTTGTCTTTCACCTGGGCGGTGGTGTTTTTAGTGTTTGCCATTGCGCTCAATCAGATATTTGGATACACAAAAATTGGACCCAATGGTACCGGCAACCTCAATTTGAGATCCGTGCCTAAGGCCCTCGTTGTCTTGTTCAGATGCAGTTTCGGAGAAGGATGGAACTATATCATGGAGGACTACACGTTGGAAGAACCCTTTTGCACTATCCTGGATAATGGCATTAGCGATTGCGGCAACAAGCAGTATGCCTATATTTTGTTTGTGTGCTGGAACTTGATGTCGATGTACATCTTTTTAAACATGTTCGTTTCGTTGATCCTTGATAGTTTTAGCTATGTCAACAATCGGTCGTCATATATAAAACTCATCCAAAGGGAAGAAATCCGAAAGTTCAAGCGTGCGTGGCAACGATTTGATCCCGAGGGCACAGGTTTCATTAAACCAGTCGACTTGCCTAAACTTTTGCACTCACTTGACGGCGCGCTTTCGTTCCATTTCTACACGGGATCTCTCGAGATCAAAGAACTTTGCAAGGCGTGGTTCATCAGAAATAATCCGTTTGATCCATACGATGTAACGGTACGACATGAAGCCATAGAGGACACATTTAAGAGTATGGACGTGGCCAAGATCAGACATAGACGCCACGTTTATGAAAGGTTTGTCGAGGAAGCGTTATTGAGTATGGAACTTAATGGTGATCCCGGAATCTCATTCACCAGACTCTTGCTACAATTGCCTTTGTATATTGCCTTTGAGGCTGGGCTGTGCTTGAACCTTATCGATTTCCTCGAACGCCGATTACTTTTACAGAAGGTGGACAGAAGAATCAAGATACAGCGTGTCTACGACACAATGACAACCTACGCGGTTAGATGGAAGTATGTCAAGGATCGCAAACATGGGATTAGGAACTCAGATATCGATTTTGGTAAGGAGCTTCGCCGATACTCATACTTGGACGCCGCTAGTAAGGCGCCGTCAATATTTGTCACCGACGAAAACGAGACTCAGCACTCTCCTCTAGGCAGTCCTCACGAAGACCCTCCAGCGGCAACGCAACGCGTGAGTCGAAATCCATTTAATCAGGATCCATCCGATCAGGCAAACCCGCTGTTCTTTGAAGATGTGGATACGTTCGACAATACGAACATGTATGTGCCAAAGACCCCCGTGCATATATACAAGTCATCCGAGATGCGTGACCATGTGCTGTCTCCGGGCAAGATCACCAATACTGCAGGTGACTCAGCAATGCGATCCTCGGAAGCCCCGCAACTTCTTATCAAGATATCATCGGACCCTAGCAGTTCAGCGGCGCATTCGAGCAACTACACTGGTATAACAACGCCCAAATTGAGTCCACGCGAAGACGTTATCATTACCGGTGAAGCTGAACACGAGAACTACCATTCTAAGGCCTCCTTTATTGACATCGCCACCATTGGTGAGCACTTTGAGAACACTGAGTGGAGTGAGGCGTTGAAACAGGTGCAGTCAGACCATGAAGAGGATAGAGACAGAGATTTATAAAACATAATACACACTCGAAAGTTGAAGTTTATTAATGCGCGCGCGTAGCTAGTCCGTCTTCATGTCATTCAAGCCCAACTCCTCATTTTGTTCGTGAGTTCTCTCAAACTCCTCCACTGTCATGTTGGGGTCCGCGTCCGGGGCGTACACATTCTGGATGTACGATGAGGCCAATGGGTCTACCATCATGATGGTAAACCCAATTTTACCATCAACAGCGTCTTGCAATCTGGCAAAAAATGTGGTCCATCTCTTTTTCGCTTCCTCATCCATCGAGTCCGAGGTCTGGCTGTACACCCTGCCGTGCAATTCCTCGTACACTTGTCTCAATAAACCTTCGATGGTGGTGAATCTTCCACCAAGGGTGCCTGGAGTCAAGTCCAAGTTCAATTCCGGTATGTTCAATCCACAAGTCTCAGATTTGAGAATGTCTCTGGCCAAATCTTCTGGGTCAGTGACTTTTAAAACGATCTTTTTGCCGTGGTCGGGAATCGCACCTCCAGTTTTGACCTCGTTTGACTTGTAACCGCAGTGGTCGCACACTGTAGACATGAGTATAACTTCCTTGAAGTGGGGGATGTTGACTGCCTTCATGTGTGTGTTGCATGGCTGGAAGCAAGACGAGCACGTGGCAGCAAACGTTTGTACTTCGTTCAGGAGATTCTCAATCTCGGTTTCATCGGAGATGAACCCTGTCAGGATCGGGTTCGATTGTGCTTCCGAGGTCAGTGCTCCTGGTATTTGTGTGGCCAGTATGTTCTTGTCGGTAGCTGCCTTCTTGGTATTGGACTCCAAGAGGCGCTGCTGCGCAACCTCATCTGCTGATATCAACCCCAAGAACACATTTTGTTCAGCAGTACGAGTGTACTCATACATCGACCATTTGTGGGTCGACTCGCCGGGACGATATTCGATCCACGAGTTGCCCGCAGGGTCGTCGATGGAAAACGTCAAGGGCAACGTGTTAGGCTTGGCGTCTATGTAAGATTGAACTTTGGCAATCACTTCTTTTATCTTTTGGTACACTTCGGGCTGCTGTTGCTCGCGGGCAGGCTGGTCTGCCTCCAAGTCTTCGATCATTTCAACCAAAAGGCCCTCGACATTAGTCAACTGGCCACGCTTTGGAGGAATCTCAATGTCCAACTCAGTGAACCTGCAAGTAGCACTCTCGGATTTCACCACCTGGCGATTGAAGTCGTCCTTGGTTTCGATCTTGAGGATATAGCGCGATCCCTTCTCAGCAATTTGAGCGGCGGGTTGTATCTCCGAGTTCTTGAAGCCGCAGTGAGGGCATGAGAACGACATGATGATAATCTCTCTGAAAAATGGGATCTTAGTCAAGAGCAAGCGGGTGGTCCCATTCTCGTGGCAGTTCATGCACAACGACTCAATTTCCTGGACTGGGTGGCCCTCGGCGTCAGTCATCCCAGTCTGCGTTACGCCATCATTGTTTTTGTTCACGGCCTCAACCTGGTCGCCGACGCTGGTAAAATTCTCGTTCTGCTTTGTACTCTCGGTAGACATTTCGTCGAGTTTGAGCTTTTTAGAGTCTGCTTCGAAGTTGCTTTCAGCTCTCTTCATCGATTAAGTATGAGCGCGATGGAGCAGCACGATTAGAAGATCGAAGAACGAAAAAAAAAAAAAAAAAAATAAAGAGAAGAGCAGAGAAGGGTATATGAAGTGGCAGAAAACAGCTCATTAGACAATAATCACGTGTTTAAGGCTGCAATTGACAATGACAGAGGTTTGACACACTTCCGAAGGTGCTCGAAGCGATAAGAGCTCACGACAGGTTTGTGTTTCGGTGATAGATTGGCACATCCGATCAATTCTGAGATAGTGTAGCATACATCTTTACACGACCAACAGACAATTCGATGTGATTGAATGTGTCGCAAACTCCGAATTAGTAATGCGTTGTAAGTGCAGATGACAAGCAAGACGGTGTCAACAAACTTTGACTCGGAGAATTTCATCACCGAGAGGTGTGCCAATTTGATCCTGATAAGGCATTGGACAACCCTTCTAAACAGTGTTCATCTCTGTAAAGTCACTTCGTATGCATACTCATGTATCGAGGGGTAACGACATAATCAACTAGGAATAACATCAAGTCAAGCAGGTCCTCGGTGTTGTTTTGATGGCACCCGCTACTCTATATACTCCAACAACAATCAGACCAGCTCACCCCAAACATCGTTTGCTGCGCTTGTATGATGTGTGTATCTGCGCCACACCCCGTCGCGCGTATCGTGACGATAATGCACGTAAGTTGACAGGTAAGACGCGCCTTGGCCTCAAAAGCAATCAATCGAGGAGTGAAGTCACTTTCTTGTGTGAAACTCTCTTCTCATAGAGGCGAATTCAATTTCATGATGTGGTCTTCTCTATTGACCCTGTAGATCAGCGTAGTCATTTCAGCAGAAAAGCATGACAGCACGTGCGAAGACTCCAACACAACCGTTTTATTTTTTCTACTTATTCTGCTCTTCTCCTAATACAATTGTTCCATTGCCTTCGCGTGCTTGAAAACAATGCCCACAAATGCAGAATACAAGTAGCGGTCAACAAGAAAAGTGTGGCATTTCCTTGCCTGTTTTCTTTTTTTTTCCTTCTCTATATCCTTGCAATCCGCGTAACCACAATTGTTGTGCGGCTGCTTCACTACAAATATCCGCATAGCGTCGAGGCTCACGCGCATTCTCGATAAGGGTGACGTCCCATCAAAACACCCTCACAAAATTTTACGGCTAGTGTGCATCCCCAGAAGAAAAAAAGGAAAACTGTGGATCTTGGCGGTCTAGCTTTGTTATATTTTTTCATTCAAGAGAGACGCAAGAGCCGCCTTTCACCTAAGAATCTCAAAAACCTTGAACAGCTATCTCGGTACTGGTCTTGCCTTTGTCTAGATCCAGTTCTTTATGATGAACCTCCAGGAGAGCTGTGTGACCACCACATCGTTGAGTAGTATTCTTTCAAATGGAATATCGTCTCAGCGTGGGGTACACGGAGTCGAGGACACCCTTCGGTCCGATTTAGCCGACGATGAAGGGCACACAACAACCACTGCCATGAATACAAGCCTTCTCCCGGCAATCCTGGTGGCGCCTGCCTCTGGCCACGTGGCGTCACTGGGCCGCATATCCGATTCCATCTCGCCATCATTGTCGCCAGTGCTACCGAGTATGGCGAAGAACACTGCGGCATCAATTACGAACACATCTACCGAATCACGGGTGCCCTCGGGCCTCGTAAACTCAGAGAGCAGCGAGCTCTCCCATGGAATTGCACCGTCGACAAACGCGTCTCTTCATGGCCCGACAAAATTCCACACCCCGCCACCCGACCCGAACAACGAAATGTCTGTGGTCACCCCTTTTCTCGTCAAACATATTAGTGACCAAACGATGATTCCCAAGGATAACTTTCACAAATACTGTTACCGCCACAACCCCGAAGTGACGTGTAACAAAAATACTGACGAGGTCAAGATGAAGAAGATACAAAAGCAGTTGGAACGGTTGCCCAACAGAGACCAGGAGGCCATTTCCCATGTGTGGTCAATATTTTCTGCTGCCCCTAATCAACATCGTTCCTTGATTCTACAAGGGTTGCTTCTGCAGTGTTGCTTCCCTCAATTGTCATTTGTGGCGCAAGAAGTGAGTCAATTGATTCGCATTGACTTCATTTCCACGCTACCAATGGAGATCTCGCTCAAGATCTTATGCTACTTGGATTGCAAGTCGCTTTGTAATGCGGCCCAAGTATCCCGCAAGTGGAAGTCACTTGCCGACGATGATCGAGTGTGGCACCACATGTGTGAACAACACATTGACCGCAAGTGCCCCAACTGTGGCTGGGGTTTGCCGCTCATGCACATGAAGAGAGCTCGTGAGTTCCAAAGCGATGATGACCACGAACACAAGAGAAAAAAGACTAGTGAGGCCGAGAGAGCGTCGCTGTCGCTGTCATCTTCAGAACAACAAAATGGACGTGCAACAGCAAGCACACAATCTGCGCCTCGGGACGCAGTGGCACCACCAAAGACTCAACATTTACTCAAAAAAAGGCCATGGAAATCTGTTTATTCGGAAAGATTTAAGTTGGAAAAGAATTGGCGTAAAGGATCTCACACACTCAAGACGTTTGTTGGTCACACTGATGGTGTCACCTGCCTTCAATTCAATCGAAAGTATCTTATGACTGGCTCATACGATTCAACAATCAAAATCTGGAGAGTGGACACCGGTGAGTGCATTAAAACCCTCACGGGCCACACTAAGGGCGTCCGGTCCTTGGTGTTCGACACCCAAAAATTGATCACAGCAGGGTTGGATTCTACCATCAAAGTGTGGAACTATCATACGGGGCAATGCATTTCCACATATAGGGGTCATGATGATGCTGTTGTCAGTGTTGATTTCTGCAACAAAACTATCGTGTCTGGTTCAGCTGACCATACGGTCAAAGTTTGGCACGTGGACTCGAGAACCTGCTACACTTTGAGGGGCCACACTGACTGGGTGAACTCAGTAAAAATTCACCCATCGTCCAATACGGTGTTTAGCGCGTCGGACGATACCACAATTCGTATGTGGGACCTCGAGAACAACCAGTGCTTGCGAGTGTTTGGTGGGATAGAGAATAATGGTCATATTGGACAGGTCCAATGCGTCATTCCATTAATCTACAAGGATAAGATGGACTTTGATCAAAATGGAGACAGCGATAACGATGTTGTCGAGGAATTAAACTCGAATCCATCAACACGTTCTGGAGGAGTCACAACCACACATGATGGTGATGCAGCGCCAACTACTGAGGTCATCAACGATACGCAGTTGCCAGACAACCCGCACTATCCAACGCATCTCCTTAGTTCATCTTTGGATAACACTATTAAGTTATGGGAGGTCAAATCTGGGAAATGCATTCGAACCCAATTTGGGCATATTGAGGGAGTTTGGTCAATCAGCTCCGATACTTTTCGTATCATCAGTGGTGCACATGACAGATTGATTAAAGTCTGGGACTTGCAGAGTGGGAAGTGCTTGCACACATTCGGTAATTCGTCCAGTGTCACCTCAGTGGGTTTGAGCGACTCCAGATTTTGCGCGGGCTTGGAGAACGGGAAGGTGAAAATGTACTGTTTCGACTAGTAGACTGATTTAGACGAACTCAATAATGTACAAATGATTCTCATCAAACCTTGGATATGTAGAATTTAAGTGTGAACGATGCATTAGCGAGCGAAGTAGCGCAAGATATATCATGCCTGTGAATGCTTAATTATGTAAACCCAACATCGATGAAACCGTGGTCAAATTGTGCCCATCCATGGACTCTTCGTTTTCTGTGGGCTTTGAAAAGAAACAGTATGTGTCCAACAATTCTCTGTATGACTTATCGTCCATGACAGATTTACCGGGAGCCTGACTCGAATTCTTGCTGTGCGAAAACCGACCAAACTCTTCACTGGGAGAAAACTTTCGATAAGGCTCCTGCTGTGACGTTGGGGAGGTACCACGGTCAGAACCGTCTCCATTTAGTTCGAATTGTTCAGAAACCTTATTTGTCGAATTTGAGGTTATGATTGGGGAAATGGAGTAAATATTGTTATCTATAGAGCTCAACGAGCCATTAGATAAGGATGCATTGTAGTTGAAGGGAGCGTTGTTGGTGCCCAAGATGCGCGAGGACTTGCTTAGTTGTGGTGATGCTCCGAAAAACGAATCCGGTGAATTGAATAAGTCATTGTCAAATTTGTCATCGTGTTTGTGTGCGTTGTCCAGCTTGTTAGACGATTGAGGAATGTTCAAGCTTGAATCTGACAGTCTCCTCTTCATATATGACGAAGAGTACCTCGGTTTCTTTGTGTGTCCTTGAAGTGCTGTCAACTGTTTACCAGGAGATGGTACCTGTACAGGCTTGCCAGTCCTCTTTTTGCCGATTTTGGTAAGTTGAAATTCGTAGTTTCTGCACTGGTTGTTGTCCCAAAACTCGCTGTGTGGTGTACTATACTTGATGCAGAGCTGAAAAGACTTTGTGTTGCTGTTGAGGTCGACATCACTGTTGCTGCGGAAACTATTGAAAAGACTCATTAGCGAGATTTTGAAGATGAATCGATCATATTCATTCTTCTTCAAGATCTGTGGAATGTCTGGAACATAAACCGTTGGTATCTCAATTATTGTGCACCAGTAGTCAAGAGTATATCTCACAGTAACTGACTTCTCAAAATGTAAGTTCTTGACGGCGATGTGACCCAAAAGATACTTCTTGTCGATACTTATGAACATTCTCTCCAAGAACACCACCGCGCCCTCCTCGAAAATCTTGCGATCGTATGACAAACTGGGAAAGTTTGGTAGCTTGAGTTCCCATTCGACATTGCTCTCAGTCTCGCTTCTATGGAAGACAGTGGACCCACTTTTGTCCAAATCCATCCCCAAGCGAAATCTTGCATTTAAGTCCAAATCTGAATCGTCATCACCGTCATCAACATCGCTGTAGTTTTGCGATAGGTCATCATCTGCCTCAAAGGTGGGTGAATTTGTTGCCGAGATAGCTGTTGGCCGGTCTTTTTTCTTGAAGTACTTGACGTCGGCACCAGTGCCAAAATGTACCAGCTTGTATGTGGGTGTCGTGGGGAGGGACTGCGTTCTCTTTTTGTTGAAGTATGAGTACGTGGAAGTATCTTTTAGCAAAGGCTTCAACACTTCGCCCGACTTCTTTCTTATCAACCGGTGATCATCATCGACGTAGGGCAGTACGGGCAATGCGTCAGGAGAAGTGGGGAGAGACTCACCCAGATGCAAATCCTCGGTGTTGGCTATATCAACATCGTCGAGTTCTTGGAAAGGCGGGGAAGCAGCATTCAAGATAGAGTTCTCTCGTGTGCGGTCTTGAGCCTTCTCAAAGAACTCCTTGGCACGGCTGGGCTTGTGGATATACTTGAGCGAAAGTGGTTCCTTCTCGCTTGTAATCGGGGGAGAGAGGTTGTCCTCGGCATGCGGAATTGGACATATATGCGGATGTGCCTGTGGCAACGATATATGTAAATCGTGCTTGGATCCCTTCGGTGGGCCACTCGGCGGCCCTCCCGGTTCGATCACTTTTGCAGACTCGCCTGATTTTACTTGTGTCATGTGGTTGACCTTTTGTCGCAGGCGCCAAGCAAAGTGTAACAGGTGGTCAATAGAAGGGAAGCTTTAGTCAGCAGGTTAGCTGTATTAACTCCGAAATCAGTGTAATGATGAAGGGTTTAGTCGCAAAGAATCCCTAATCAGCGGTTCTTATTTTTTTTTTCCTTTTTCACTCCTTGAGTGTTTGCTGCTTAACGCGTTGCAAAGGGTTCTGAAGAAAAATGCCTTTTTACGACACAGGAATGACGATAAAGTAGGCGCGCCTTATCAGTCCGACAAAGGGTTGTGTAAGTTGGTAACAAGCTGTAGTATAATAAACCAACTCGTGTTCTTAAGAGGTCTTTCTTATCAAAGCTCTTGGCTTATTAAAAACAAGTCTTTTGCAGGCTTCCTCTCTTGGGCTCGCGCGAAGTACCTGTGGGATATTGGCTGAGAACCTTACTTCCTGTTAGTTTTCGGGGGGTTTTTTTTTTTTTTTTTTTCGTAGTTACACAGTTGAAGTCACCCAAATTTATCAGGCAGTGAGTTTGACTTTGTTGGATGAAGCGATATGTCCTGTGCTTGTTGAGCGAGATGAAACGTCGCTAGAATGCAGCGGTAGTTACGTGGCGGGGCTTGTTCAAAAAAAGCACTCACTGTAGCATGAAAAAGTAGAACTGATTGCAATTTGAATGCTAAGCGATTCAATTTAGTACCCCCTAATCGAAGGCCAGAATGCCACGCTACTGGTCAAGATGGTCTTTTCAAACTAATTTATTTACTCAGTCTTGCCGCCCACGAAATTGTCCATTAATACGTAAAGCGTTCGCAGTTTATTTTCTGGGGTGCAGCATGAGGTCTCAGATCTCGGCCGCGCGATCATACGATAGCTTAGCCCTGGGCGCCAATCTTTCTCCCCTAAATCGGAACTAGGCATCGACCGTTATGCCCAAAGTCGATGTACCTGCATACAACAACGGTCACCTCAAAGACTTGTCTCCTAGAGGAGTCATCAATACTTCAACAGTAAGCACAATCTGTGAACTGTGCAGGCATCTCACCCCTTCTGCAAATTCCTATAAATCCACTGCTGCAACTTGCACTGAGGTGTGAACTGAATGCAATTCCTAATAGTCGTGCATGAATTTATTAATTTGAAATAAAAAAAAAAGCTGCATTTGTCGGAGCTATCGTGCACTTATACCAACTATTTTCTGTTTCTGAGCCACTAGCGGCCGCTTCCGAAATTGATACGGGCCCCAGACAACCCTATTGGTGTATTGGTGCGAGCGACCTCATACTTGATGTAGTAATCTCATCACTAGTATCTGTAACCTATGCTTAAGATAACCTCAAATCACTACGGTACAAATCGGAATTGAGTAAGATTTGCATATTATCATGTGGCTCAACAAGCTTTTCGAGACCCGCTAGTGCAGAACTACAGCCAAATAAGGTTGTTAAACTGATTTTCAGCTGGTTGAGCAGATCGCTATCGTGCCGCTGTAGTAACTTCCAAAAGAGTAACATACCCCTCCGCCACCCACACTGGTGACTTGGCCATGTTCTGCGATGACATCGTGCCCGATCAACAATGCATCAATTGGTATGTGGCACATCTTGGCGTTCGAAATCTCGAATGTGACAATGCACGAGTCTCTCGCGAGAACATGCTCAGTATTAGCGCCACCCACTATAACGAGCTTGCCATCAAGATGGGAGGCGCGGCAGCCAATTCTAGAAAATGTTGCATGCTCTGCAACCTCGGTGATAAGAATTGTGTCACTGTCAACTGAAAATCTGTAGAGTTTGTTGCTGACTTCGGGTATTTGCTCCGAGATCATTCCGCCCACGATGAAGCCTTCATTATCAATTCCCGAGTAGCAAAAGCCGCAACTTGTGAGCGATAAATTGGTTCCTTTCTGCTGAAGCTTTCGCGTAGCGTTTCTTGCATGGTTTTGCACAAGAAAACCTTCCCTGCCAAAAATCAAAACTTCGTCTTGATTTAAAACAGCGGTTGAATGGCGAGACAAAGCAACGCTGAGACGGCCAGCAGGCAGCCAATTATTCTTTAGCGAATTAAATTTGTAGACGTCATCAAAATTTTGACCCGGTCTACTACGACCACCAATGAGCAAACTTTCATAAGGGCCAATAGAAGTGAGCGAGTGACACATTCGCGGTGATGGAGGTGCAATGCAGTCCACTGTGACGATTTCTGTGTTCGACTCCATACAAATTGTTGAGTTTTCCCTGGTTTTTCCCATTCCGCCATTGATGTAGACTTTGCCTGCTAAAGCGCAAGCGGCGGCAAATTTCTTCTCAAATTGTGCCGCTGACGACGTTGCCACTAACTCTGCATCCTTGGCGAGAACTTCTAAGTTTGCAACGACGCCTTCATCCTCGTAAACCGATCCGTCCACTTCATTGGTAGCATGGACTATCACATAGTGTTGGCAAAAGAAAATAAACTCTTCCCACTCATCAAAGCTCTCAATGTCAGATACTCTGCACTTGGTATCTGTAGTAGTCAAGTGAATCCAATTATACCACAAGTCGTGCGCCTCAACTGTTTCGAAGAATTTACCAAAACGCTTCTCTTGGTCTGCTATTAAGGGATAAGTTTGCACGCAACCAAGTGGGGACCGTAAATGATCAAAATGATACATCATTTTGGCTGCAAAAGGATGATCGAGACCAGCGGGAAGTATCTGTTCAAGTATTATGAAGTGCGCATTGTGGTATCGGCTGGCATTGGCAATTATTGGATCAGCATGTTCGGGCTTCATGTATGCAAGAGACACCTCAGCAACAAAGATATTTGTGGCAGCATCCTGGTTGATGGCAGAGAGCTGCTGGTTGAACAACCCGCTGTCACGCAAGTTGCAACCCACCAAATGATACATCTGTGAGGAGAAAATAATTCCCTGGTCCCTCAAAGGCTCGCCAACCTCACCTAAAAGGCCGAGAATATCATCACTCTTCTTTATCATCTCCAATTTGCTCTTGACCAAATCAGGGTAGTCTATATCGACAAAAATAATCTGCTCAAGTAGCTCGGGCCGGGTTTTTGCAAATTCAGAGATGAATTGGAAGGGCATGGGATCAAACCCACAGCCTAAATTCACAATGCAAATTTTGTTGCGAGGGTTAGTTGCAGCCGTGCCGTCTATGATATTGGCGATAAGTCGCTTGATTGACTCCATTCTGATCCAGTACCCTCGATTTATGGCAGGGGAACGTCTTTTAGGTGTCTTGACAAAGTGCTGAAACCATTGACCAGCATCAGGATTCAACTGAGTAGTGTACAACATCTCCACCGATCGTTTGGATACTATGGATGAATTGTTGGTGCCCTGAATCTGAATGTCCTCATACTGCTTACGCCGCCTATCTTTATCAATCTTCTTTCTCTGCCGAGAAATCTGATTCGCAAGCTGCTGTTGCGTTGGCTGAGGTTGCTTGTCGGACATGGGCTTCGATGCGGCGTCAGAGTTCTCATCGATCGAGATGAGAAGTCAGAAAAAAAAAATACATCTAGGATATCTGAAAATTGGTTTATCAAAGAAGTATGCTTGTATTGTACAATGACTTGAATCGCCACTCAAAACTTGAACAGCTTTTTCAACTCTGCGTCGAACTCAGTGCTCGGGACATGCTGACACCTTTCAATATAGCGGCAAGCAGCTAAAGTGGTTTTAAGGTTGTTTATGTAGCTCGAGTCCACTGTGACGTCACCCTTTCGGGTATTGGCGTCGTCATTCTCGGATGAGGAAGTGGTGGTAGTGTTGCCAGCAGCGTCCCGGGTTATTGGAATACCGCTGCCACATTTGAGCCAAACCTTTCCATTGATGCCAACTGCGATTTCAAACTCGCACTTCGAGGCAAGTTTCTCTAAAATGGTCGATTCCAGGTTGAACAATAATTCCCTGGCAAAATTCAAGTGCACGTCAAAAACGTAACCCGACTCATCGAGTAACCCGAACCCGCCCTCTTTGCCTGTAGTGGCATCGATACACTCCAACTCAACGTCAATTTCGGGCACTGCTTGCGATACGCGAGCGTAAACAACCTGTCCAACTTTGAGATTGGGTCGGTTCTTTCTGGATGCATTGGGAAACGCCATCATCGAAAGTTGTACCGCCTGCGAAAAGTCTTGTAGCTGAACCTTGTAATTTTCTCCGAACACCCCAATTATTATGCCTATGACAAAGTCGTTCATTTGCGGAATGTACCTCTTTGAGTCCGTGTCGATGTAAATTACCTTCTTAGAGTTTTGTTCACTCTCGTTGATGTGAAGTATCCCCGCCGATGCGGGAATAAGGGTATGATTGCGGGGCAATTTGTACACACCAGGTCCTATGGATGTCTGCACACTTGCGTCAGATGTATCGATGGGGAGAGGATCTCCGGGTATGATTACTCGGGCCGCCATGTCGTAGAACAACCTCTATAAGAAACCGGCTCCCACGATCCCGTGTCAAATAAAATTTATCCGTATGTAGGATTGACCGATGTAGCATCTCGCACGTGATGTTCTCGAAACGTGCCGTAAATCTGCATGAGTCCACTCCCACCACATTGGTTGCAAAGTGAGATTCCCAAATCCAATCCCCTTTCATTTGGCTACTTCCTATCAGTTGCATTAATCGCATTAATAGCGCAGCACAAATTTCAGTAGTTTTGATATCGTAAACGGGATCTGTACTTCATGTATTCACCCATCTTTTCAGCGACCGTCGGCCGTTCAAAAGTTTTCGGTCGCCGCTACTACTTTAATGATCGCCTATATCTCCTAAAGTGCTCGCGCATCGAGCTTTATAAGATTGGCTTCTCACTGGCACCATCTAAAAGTGTACAACCATAAAGCCATGCATATAGTGCTTATTCCGGAGCAAAAATCGTATCGCAAACAGCCTCCAACTCGTCTCGTCTAGTAGCAGTCTTATGTGAAAAGAACAAATCCTTACTTTTGGTCAGGTAATGCAAACCGGTGACCTTGCGGTATATCAAAAGCGGTGAATACATGAAGAATACCTCGTCGCCAACTTCTAAAGAGGTTGAGCATGCGCGCAATCCCGGGAATGTGATCTCGATGATCAGAGTTTTAGGCTTGAGTATTTTCAATTTCTCATTCTGATACAACACCCGTGTCAGATACTCCAAAATGCAATATTTGAACATGGTGTTAAGCATAAACACAAGATTCGACTCGGTTTCGTGTGGATATACCGCACCATAAAATGCGGTGCTTGTTGGGAGGTCAAAATCATTGTAGTAGCGCCAAAGAAACCGTATTCTCATCACTGTGAGAAGGCGCAACGATATCTCTCCGCCGAAAATGCAACTGTAACACTCAATTTGCTTCAATTTGTCTTTTCCACTAGTGCCGTAACATGCTCTATGGACAGTCCTTTGACAGACTCGACATTTGAGTGTGGAATGCATCTTTTTGAAGTATGCCCCGTGCAATTCGGACAACTGGGCACCGCATTCGCAGTCGGGTGAATGCAGAGGCGTGACACTGGACGTTCTGGTGACGTGCACCAAGCAGTACCCTGTGTGCATTGTCCCTATTACGGTTTCGGGCTGGTGCACTTCTCTGTCTACTGGGGCACTATGTGGCGCGCCCATGGCGCTGACGCGATGGCTAATGAGAAGCGCTCCTGGAGCAAAATCTGCAGCTATTGGTTCTGCCGACGTCAATTCTTGTAATAGAAGCACAAACTGATGCCATACGTCTTCACGATCAACATCTGGAGGCGAATTCTCCACGTGCACGGTGTCAAAGGGGAACTGGAAACGAATGCGGACGCCCTCCGACGCGCCGCCCTTTTTGTCAACAAGGGTTATTTGGATATCCTCGAGGTATCCTTGAGCCAAAGCAGGGTGTGCTGTACCGTTAATCCACGCAATCAAGTTGTCAGCGTCCTGGGATACACCAGCGATAAGTTCTTTCGCCTTGAGGCCATGAGACTTGCCAAACAGCGTGTCTGCAAAAATATCTTCTTCAAAGACGCCACGTGTGTATAAAAAATTGGCGAACACGGCTGAGATAAGATCACTAGAAATAGAGAGCGACTGTGAGGGTTTCAACATGGCCAATAAAGTGGAACTTAGATGGCAGATGGGTGGTTTAATTTATAGGTGGGAGGGTGCTGCAAAATGAGTCGCACAATATAATTATGGATCACAGCTTGGACTGTTGCGCCGTCGCCATGACAGTGAAGCGACGAGAGGGTCGCGACAAGGCACGGCTACAGGACAATGTCACGGTGACGATGACACCGGCGATACCGCGCTATATTGTCGCGGCGCTATCGAGAAGTAACGAACCTTGTATTATTGTTTCCACGGCCCGCCCCCGCGTATTTTTATTCTCCCCTAATTCACGCGCTGCTCCCACTCGATCGCTCGTGGTCAACCATGGCCCAGTGAACCCAGTACTGATTCAAGTATGGAGATCCCAAAGCTCGCTGAAAGCGACAGCTACAACTCTTCTGTGTCGTCACACCACCAGTTTCGCGGCAAGCACCTTTACCGCACCGCCACCACCGAGCTGTTGATCTCGTCCGTGTCGGATTACCAAGCGGCCACCCTTGACGCGGTGGAGCCCCAAGTCCCGAGCAAAACGCCTGAGCTTGAGCTTGAGCTGGGCTACCTGGAGCCTTCGTCGCGGCCCCTATCGCGCAATCTGACCATGTCGTGTCTCTCAACCACCGCCACCAAGGATGGCGTGGCGGGCAACAAAACGAAGCGCGCTTATCACCCTCCCTTGGCAGTATTGCTGCAGGCCGTGCAGCTACCGGTGCCTGCCTCGCCGTCGCAGCGCGCTGCTAGCCCTACTGCGATGATGGGAGACGATTTGAATGCGGAAAACATGGAGCTTCACAATCAAATCTTCCGCAAGCACCTAGCGTTTGACTTTGAAAGCACCGTGTACAAGGACCAGGAGTCCAACTACAGCCAGGTATCTCTCAAGAGCACGAACGCGCAGCTAGACGGCGATACGGGCGCCAGCTCCCACCTCGAGCATATGACAGCCATTCCCTCGGTCACCCTCCGCGAGAAGATCTCTTTGATGGAGGCTGGGCGTGCCCCGCAAATGGACCAAATTAGGGGCCCCGAGTAGCGCCAAAAAAAAAAAAAAAAAAGCGAGACAGACTAAGAGTCGAAAAATTCAAGCGAGCCTTTCAACGCCATCGAAACATGTTGCCTGTAGCTAGAGCCGCCAGAGGCGTCCGGGGCGCGCGGATACCGCTTCGGGCAGCCTTTAGAAGTGTGCGCAGTGTGCGCTTCGCCTTCGCCAGCAGCGAGCCCGCCGAAATCGTCACCAAGTTGTCAGACACTGAGGACCCGCAGCGCAACGCCTTTTTCCAGTACACCTGGGGACTGTGGATGCAGAACGACGCTGCGGAGCGCAAACGCCGCGAGACGCGGTTCTCGATCGAGGGGGTCACCAAGGCGCTTCAGGAGATGGCCTCGCTCGCGCTGGCGGATGTCAAGGCGCCGACGGCCTTGAGCGATGGCACGGTGGCGCTTACCCACAACCTCCACCTTTTGGGACATACCAAGGGACCGCTTCTCGTGACGCTGATTGCCTCGGTGCACGAGGGCAAGCACCACCGCGTGTACAAGGTGTCGCTTCTGACCGGGCGGTCGGTGGTGTTGCGGATACCCTACCCTTTGGAGCAGCAATACTCGACTGCGCTCAGAATCAAGAGCGAGGTGGCCACGATGGATTTCATGCATTTGAAGCTCGGGGCGCGGGTGCCGCGCGTGCTTGCCTATGGCTACGACCGCGACAACGCTTTGCGGGCGCCCTTCATTGTCATGGAGCACGTTGAGGGCGATTTGTTGATGCGCCAGTGGGAGCCCCTCGCCCCCGGAGACCTCAGCGACGCCGCCACCAAGGCCAAGTTGATGCGGACCATCGAGCCCGTGGCCGATTTCCACGCCAAGTTGCTCGAGGTGACGTTTGCCCAGTCCGGATCGTTGTACTTTTACAACGACGTGTCGCCGGCGCAGCAGGCGATGGCGGCGTACGATGGCGAGGACGCGGACGCGTTGGCGGGCCGCTGGCGCGTCGGCCCCACCACCGAGCACATCTACCACCGCCACAAACTGATGCTCACCAAGAACCATCTCTTGCCCCACTTGGGACCGTGGCCTGCGGCTGAACCCTTGAAAGTTGTCGAGTCGGTGGCGGCGGTGCAGTTGGAGGAGTGGCGCCAGCGCCTCGCCTTGATGGAGGCCGGCAGCAGCCGCGTCGTGGAGGACACTGAGTTGCTTAAGCGGTGCATCAAGACCTACCGCCACTTGCAAGCGATGCTGACGAAGCTTCTCAACCCACAACTGCCGCTGATTGTTAATGCGGCCGAGCTCTTCAAGCCGCGGTTGTTTGCGCCAGACTTGGACCCGCTCAACGTCATTGTTACCCCTGAGGGCGAGCACGTGTTTGTTGACTTTGAGGCCACCTGCATCAAACCGTTTGCCTTGAGTCTGCACCCGCCCTTTGTGGCGTACCAGGGCGCCAAGGTACACGACTTGCACGAGGATGTGCCCGGGTACAGTGAGATGGACGAGGTGGAGCAGCAGCAGTACCAGTTCATGCACTGTAAGACCCGCAACGAGCGCCTCTGGGAGATGAGCTTGAACGAGCGCCGCCACGACTTGATCGCGGTGGCGCTGCCGCACCTCAAGCTGCTCAAGTCTCCGTACGTGCAGGCGGTGGAGTTGAAAAACGACAAGGACTATTTGTACGTTGAGGGGCTGATTGTGCAATTGCAGACAATGTGGGACACCTATGTCGCCAACGGGCTCGTTAACACCACCGACACGGCGTTCCCCGTGGAGTACACCGCCGAGTTTCTCGACGAGTTCCAACTGGACCTCGAGACGTACCAGATGGAGGCGGTGGCGACGCCCTTCGCCGCCACCGGCGGATGGGTGCCGCAGGACATGTTCGACACCCTCCGGCTGCAGGGCATCATTGTGGAAGACGGCCGCGGCAACTACAGAATCGAGGCCGATAAGGCGTTGGAGTAAATAACTGTATATACACTCACAAGTACTTGCGGGCCAACATCTTCACCTTCAAGTCAAAGTCTGGCAGCTCGATGGGGTCGTTGACCGCGTACAATGGATTGAGCACGCACTTGACGTACAACTCGTTTACCTCCATGAAAAACTGCTTGATGGCGTTGTCGTCGCTCTTGGTGGGGCCGCCGCCCGCGGCAGGCCCCAGCGCGCCCGCGTCACTGCAGAGCAAGAATTTGATGCTGCCCTGGGTGACAAAGGCGCTGATGCCGATCCCGTGAAACAGATCGACGCGTCCGAGGCTGTACTGGTTGGTTGACCACGTGGCGTCCTCGACATTGTCCAACGCGGCGTGCACGATGAAGGGGAGAATCTCGCGCACGCTGGGGGAAAAGTGCGGCCGCCCCACCGCCGCTGTGCCCGGCTTGAACGACGCGAACTCAAGCTCGTACAAAGGATTGTCCCGCGTCCCAAGGATGGCGAGGTAGTAGGACATGCTCCGCCGTGGGGTCCCACGGCAGATGCTCTTTTTGGGCGGGCGCCACGTGACCCACTGGTTGTTTGTTTTTTTGCTGACCACAACACCTCACACCGCATCATGGCGACTGATCCCGACAAGCCCAACTTCATCGTGGCGTCCAACGCACTGGGCGTGGTGGCGCGGTTGGCACGACAGCGCGCTGCCGCCGCCGCCGCGGCGCCGCCGCACCCCTCTGGCGCCAATGCAGGCATTGGCGCCGCCGAGCTCACCGTCACTATCGAGCTCAACACACTTCTCCGCCGCAACAGGACCCTACGGGCGTCGCACCTCATCGCTAGCAACCTCGTACTGCTTGCCCGTGCCCCCGGCCGACGGCCACGACCGGCCGCGCGCACCAACGCACCCAGGCCCCTTGGGGTCTCCGAGTTACACGATGAGATCTTTGTGGTGTGCTTGACGCTACGAGTGTTTGCTGCCGGCCGCGGCGTTGCCATCGCTCGCGACCGCGCCTATGAGGTGCTACGACAATGCGGCGACGATCTCGTGCAACAGATAGAGGGGTACGTGGGGCGCAAGTTTGCCGCAGAACTTGAACGCGGCGAGTGCGACGGGCCCAGCGACACCTCGGTGGGGCTGTCGCTGCTGACGGTCCACGACTCGGATTCGGAAGACCTCTTGGACGAGTTGGAGTCGAGGCTGGGCGAGCTCACGCGCTCCAACACCGCGGAGGAGCAGCCCGACTGGACCGACGGCGACAAGTTCATCCTGGAGGTGACCAACATGCGCCACAACGAAAAGGCGCTGCCGCAGCGGTGCGTGTTTGAGGCGGATCCGCGACCGGCGCCGCGACTCTTGCCGTCGTACACGCTCGCGCTGCCGCCGCCGTTGCCGCCGCCACCGCTGCCCCCGACGCCGCACACCACCACGACGTATGTGTCGCCGCGCAAGGGCCGCGAGAGACTGCTGGCGGGGCTGTTCATGGTGCACAGCGAGGACAACACGGGGTTGGAGTATGCGTTCCGCGACCGCTCCCCCACGGTGCCCTCGTACATTCGCCAGAACAAAAAGTTCAAGTTCATCAAGGTGGGCAAGGTGCAAAAGTTTGTCAATATGTTTGAGGACAAGGGCGACGCCCGCGAGGCGGGCTCGCCCCGCAGCGGCGCCAGCAGCCCGGCGCGGTGATTTATAATGAGATACATGACTATAGTACAGGAGCTATCGCGTGCGCTGCTCAAACAGCGCGATGTTGTCGGTCAAGTCGTTGAACTGCTGGTGGAGGCGTGCCATGTCGCCCATCTCTTCGCCGGCGTCGCGGCGCACCGCGAGTGTGCCCAAGCACCACGTCTCGCGGAGCCCGCGGGTGGTGGTGAGAAGCTCCTCGCAGAGCCGCACGATGGCCAGTGCGTCGGCCTCGATCGTGAGCGCCTCCATCGCCAAGAGCTCCTTGGACTTGTCGCCAATCACCGCCGCCTCGAATATGTTTTGGAACTTGGCGGTGAGCTGCTCGACGGTGGTGTCTATCTTGTCTAGGCTGTTAGTGCTGCCACGGGCCAAGGCTCGCAGACGTACGAAGTAGGGCAATCAGTTTGGGCTGCATCCTTGGTGACGAGTGGGGACCACCACAATCTCACTTGTGCCCAACGCGCACGTGCCTGCATGGCGTTTGGCTGCGAAAAGTTTTTGACTCATTTGTGGCAGCACCACAATGGAGACGGACTACTCTGGAATGACGACGCCGGACTCGGCTTCAGAGCGTGAGGTGCCTTCTGATGCGCTGCTCGCACGTGAGGTGACGCTGGCGCCACCTGTGGTGTGCCTGGCCCCGCTGGCCCCCAACTGGATCTACGGCACCACGCTCAGCCCCGCCAGCCGCGCCGCTCCGCCCCTGCGACTGTCGGGCCTCTGTCTCTCTGAGCGCGGCTCCATCGTGGCGATCCCACAGCCAGAGGTGATCCAAAACACCCTCTTCCCCATCGGGTTGGCGCTCCAGGCCAAGATCGTCGACTACCGCGAACGCCTCAACCAGCTCCTCAACCACCACCAGCGACAGCAGCCCCTCTTGGTCGTGACGGGCCCGTCGTGCGTCTCAAACGCAAACCAGGTCAAGGCATGCGCGCAGTGGGTGGGCACCATCATTGGCAAGCGCTTTGCTAATCTTCCGACCCGCGACCTCCCGCCAGCTGTGCGCCAGCTCTACCAGCCGCGAGCCACGCTGCCGCAGCACCTCCTCCTCGCCATCAGGGCCAACCTCACCCACTACAACCACCCTTACACCGACTCTCCCCGGCCGCCGTCCATCATGACGTTTGAGATTGAGCATGGCATTCCCGTGTGTCGCGCGCTTCTTTGCGAGTTGGCCGAAATCTGCCCCATCGTGGGCCAGATGTGTGACACCATCACCCCTCAGTACTTTGCCGACTTGTTCTGCCTCGGGTTGGTGGACCTGAGTCTAGTGGAGTCCCAGCTCCACCGCGAGTTGGTGCTGGCGTTGCTGTTCCCCGTGGGGTTCTCGACGCTGGTGGCGCCGCAAGCGCCCTTTGACCGCGACCTATACCGCCACAAGATTGGCGCGGCGCTCGATGCCATGTACGCGTCGTCGCAGCCGCACCAGTTTGTATCCATCACCAAGATTGGGACTGTGGCCGTGGTGGGAACCATTGGCAACGCCGACACCTTTGTGGTGCTTGACGTCGACCCCAGTGTCTTCATGTCGCAGCAAGACATTGTCGATTTTGTCAGCCTTGTGTATAAGTACAAGAACTTGCAACACAGCCAAGTGCCCAAGCCACGCGTCATGTTGAACGTGGGCCGCTTGCTGGATGCCGACTACGAGCCCAAGTTGAAGCTCGTGGCGCTGTTGCTTTCGGATAGCCCCGTGGCCGCATGCATTTTTGGCGTGATTGTCGACTCGGGCGACCACTACATACCCCAGGGGTTCCACTTTGACTTGGATGAGGAGCTTCCCTCACCCGCGACCCCCGCCGCCGATGGCGACAGCTACCAGAAGCTTCTCGACATCAACCGCTACTTCGTCAAGAAGCAGTCTTTTGCCCATGACTCTGCAACGACGCCCGCGATGCCTGTGGACCAATACTACGAGTGTCTCATCAACGCCGACAGATTTATTGGCGAGTTGGAATGCATCCAGTCCAGTGCTAAAGAAGCCTAACTACGCGCCACACCATCAAGACACACGCACGAAAAAATTTATAGATGTTGACCACGATCCAAATCACCCGGAGAAGCACGATGATGGCGTTCTCGATGAAGCAGTAAAGAAGCTTGTTGCTAGAGTCGTTCATGCGCAACACCTTGTCCTTGTGGTCGTTGATCTCGATCGTGAAGCGGCTGCCAAACATCGAAGAGTTGAGGCGGTCGATATGCTCGCTGAACTTGCGTAACTCCATCAGGATCGAGGTGTTAATCTCGCCAATCAGCCGGTCGCTGTTGCTGAGCAAGTTATCGATGCGTATAGAGTAGTCGGTGTTGATCTCGTGGACAAGGGTGCTGATCTCGTCCAACAAGCCGCTGTAAATCGACTCGTACGCCGGGAGGAGGTCGTCGTTAACCTCGATCGTCACATCGATCAACCGTGGAATGTCCACCATGGCGAGGGTGTTGACCTCACGACAGTGGCGGTGTAGGAGCTGCGGCAACACCGAAACGAAGTAGTGAGAGCGCACCAGGAAGAGGGCACCGAGCAACTTGGTGTGCGGAACGATATCGCTGATAACTTCGTCTATGGGCAAACACGCAGATGCAATCTCTTTTCCAGGGTTGGCTGCCTTTTCTCCATCACTGTTAATGTCGTTGTGGGCCCGATCAAGGGGCTTGATCGCCAAGTCGTTGATGTTGACGATTTCGACGCTGGAGTCGGTGTCGAGCAAATCTGGCTCCTCCAGCGCCTCGTTGGGGTCCTGTAGCACCTCCAACTCCTCCACCGAGGGTTCATCGTCAAGATCACTAGCCTGGCCTTCGGGCACGGCGGCATCGCTGGCCAGGTCCACCTCGCTCAATCCCTCGCTGTCACTCGATATCGAGTGCCGATACAACCGCTTGAAGATGGATCCCTTAGCGAGCGTAAGCGATTGCGACAGCGCGGCGCTGTCGGCTTCGCTGCTCTTGCTTCCTCGCACAGACCGCCTTCGTTTGCGCGGGTGCACTCTCTTGATGCTGTAGGCGCGCACCTCATCGACCGACGATGCGTCGCCAGAACGCCCATTGTTGACATCGCCATCGCTAACCTCCACCGCACTCGTCGAGGGCTGCAACCAGCTGGCAGCCAGGTGCTTGGAATCGTTGGAGGACCCCTTCTCATCGTCAGCGTTGAAAATCTTGTCGTGTAGGCGACGCCGCACATGCTTGCCCGTGACCGCCGACTGGTCAGCGGGCGGGAACCAAAGCTCTCCGTTCAGCTTGACCAACTCGTGCCAGTGGAGATGTTGCCAGGCAAAATCGCCAAACTCCTCTTGCAACTCCACGGCCCAGATCATCTTCCAGTGCTTGTCTGCGTGGTATAGATGTCGCCGGTGGCGGGTGTCTTGCCGCAAGCTGTGCGAACTAAAGACATTTGATGCTAGCGGGATGGTCTTGATCGACATTGGTTTAGGGAACTCGCGGTACTTGGCTCGTAGCGCCCGATTGCGGATTGTTTGAAGCGGGTTGTACACTCCGTCGACCCCAGGGTGTGTGTTAACTAGGTCTCCTCGAGCATACGCCATTGTGCGCTCGTAGCAACGCTGAATGAAGAGGTAGTGTAGCCCTAGCATCGAACGCACCTTTTCGGCCCGCGCCCGGGTTGCCAACGAGATGCGCACCGCGCTGGCAGGCTCGGCGGCACCACCGTCGCGCACATGCGAGTCTTCGCCCTCGTCCTCGACAATGTGATAGTCTGACCTAAGCGCCTTGCGGGTGTCGAGCATGAGGTTTGTGAGGTCGCCAACGTTCTTGATGAGCTCCTTGGGGATCCTTACGTGCTGCCGAGCGGTCGACTCGCTGAGGTCTGGCGGCGCTCTGCGCGCCCGGGATTCTTTTGCGACCTGCGCCTCGTCCACCCGGGCCCTGGCCACGCGGGCGGCCACCTTAGTAGGAGCGCCGTCGCCAAATCGCGAGTCCGCACCCGAGTCAATCTCTTCCAATTCGAGATCGGGCTCAAAGTCCTCTAGGTGCGGTCGCACCGAGAGCCGCTTAGTGCGCTTGAGCCGCCGTTCTCGCAACAGCAAGTCCTTTCGGCGGCCCTTGTCTTGTCGGTCATCACCAGGCTCGAGAATGGTGAGCCTGGGGGCTTGGCGCACGGTGCCATCTGTAGGCCCCGGGGCGGAAATGCGCAACGGCGAGAGCGGCGACTTGGGGTCGCTGCTGTCGCCGGACCCGCCGTCGCCGGTGCCCTCGTCGCTATCCTTTCGGCTGACGATAAGCTCAGGTAGGTCCAGCGCCCGCGCTGTACCCCGATGCACTGGTTCTTGACCGTTTAGCATCCGTGCCGCACCTGAGCTAGTGCACCGGTTGGCGTCGTCAACTGCAATCACCCCATGAAGCAATCAAACTGTCCTGCACACTATGGGTACCGCCCCTCATACATACGTGATTTTTTTCTTTAGCGATCAGGCTAGCACAGCCACCTTCAGTGTATAATGAGCATTTGTTTCGCCGCCTCAAGCGCAGAGTTTGACAAGTATGTGGCGGCCAATAAGTACCTCGTGGTGAACTTCACCGCTGTCTGGTGTGGTCCATGCCAGGCAATCAAACCCGTGGCGGATCAGTTTTATGCCGACGCCAGTGGAAAGTTCCAGGGCATTGAGATGATCCGAGTTGATCTTGACTCGCAACAACAATTGGCGTCAAGATTCAAGGTTACCAGTGTGCCTACATTTGTCTTCCTTAAATCAGGAAAAGAGGTTTCGAGAGTGACGGGAGCGAATGTGCAGGAGTTGATCAAGCAGCTTGAAGCCTTGAATGTGGATGCTGCTGTCGATGGGAAGCGCAACGGTACTGGATCGGACGCCGGCACGCCGAAGAACTCTGCTCTCGAACTGGAGATCTCGTCATTCTTGCTCCCAGGGTACTCAGTGTTAAACGACGCCATTCATTTCGGTGAATTTGAGTCCCTCAATGCGCAGCCACTCTTTGATGGTGAGACAAAGGATTTGTTGCGGGTGTCGGGGAATAATAGTCAGCTGACTGTGTATTCGGATGCCGACTCACAGATTTTGCTTTACGTGCCCTTCATGAACCTAACCAAAGTGTACTCTGTGTTGATCAAGTTGGCTTCGAACGTCGAGAATGGCAAACTCGACGACGAAGAACTCAAAGAGACGCAACGCCCCAGTGTGCTAAAGTTGTGGGTCAATAGGCCTGGAATCATGACTTTTGATGACGCCAGTCACAACTCCACTGCAGCGCATGTCGAGCAGTTGGGCAAACCCGACGCCAATGGGTGGATAGAGGCTAAACTCAAGTACGTGCGCTTCCAAAATGTGCAGCTGCTCAACATGTTTATTGAGGGAGACGAGGACGAGGATTGGCACACATTGGTTGAGAGAATTGTTATTGTGGGGGTAACCGGAGAATCCAAGGATCAAGGCAAAATCGGCCAGTTGGACGAAGATTAAGGGAGCTGTCAAGGAACGATACAAATTTACGCGATTTTAGCAGCAAATCAACGTTAGCACCATAGATTTAGTCACCAAATGCATACACTTGCGGGTGCGCAAGCGCGAGATATAGCTGCTATCAGTTGCCAAATTTTCAATCAGTGACTTCGAGTTGCAAAGCTCAAGCCCTTGCTTTTTTAAGAGCTTGGAACTGGTGGGCCCCGCATTGTAAGCGGCTTCCCGGATCTGGTGCGCACGTGCGGGTGCATGTTTTGGGCACTGCTTCCATAGCCGTCTATATCCGACGGACGCTCTTCATCGAGGATACCTCACTTACGAGACTAGACAGTGGCAGACACGAGCCATTACAACTATCAATTGTTGATTATTCACCCATCTGATATCACTTAAGCTTGTGTTTAATCTCGTACTGTCGCTACTCTTCGGTAGTCGGCTGCACCAAGTCTTTTTCGGGTTTGCGTGGATTTCTATTTTGCCTCCACCGCATTTTTCGCCTCCAATTTTTTCCATCCGAAAAAAGTTGCAACACCCTCACCCACCGTAAAGCCAGACTTCCTCGGCAGACTCGGCTCCACAACCACTTCCTTGGAGTTTTCGCTGTTTGTACCACTGCAGTTTCTTCCACGAAGGTCGACAATTTCCTGCCACCTTGATACCACATCACCAATCCTTTCTACACCCCCTCGATGTCCGGAGCTGTATATAGAAGCCACGCTCATGGAGCTGCGGTGAAAGCAGCGAGGACCTTTCACATGAGGCTGACTGCAGTAATGATTCATCATTGCTCTGAGCGAGCCGCACCTTCTCGCCCCAACTGGCCGTTAATAAGATCATTTCTTCGTGCTAACAGCAGTTCAACGCAGTCCCACCCGACGCCACAATTACCCAAGCAAACAGTCAAGGAGGCAGCCAGCCATGCTGCGGACAGGGCAACCAAAGATTCCATCATCGAAGAGCAAGACAAGAAGGATACTGCTGAGCTCATGAAGGACCCCTCGCCCACCGGAAACTCCACCCCTGAAATTGCCAAACCCAAAAAGACAATTTGGGAAAAGGTCAAGCACGAACTCAACCATTATTGGGACGGCACAAAGCTCCTAGGCTACGAGATGAAAGTGTCGACCAAGTTGTTGTTTAAAGTAGCAGCGGGTTATGGGTTGTCTCGCAGAGAGACCAATCAGTTGCAACGTACCATCTCCGATGTGGTCCGGTTGGTGCCCTTCTCAATGTTTTTGATCATTCCCTTTGCCGAATTACTTCTCCCAGTGGCATTGAAGATCTTCCCCAATCTTCTTCCCTCGACGTATGAATCTGCAGGAGACAAAAAGAAAAAGCGGGCAAAATTGCTGAAGACGAGAAACTCAGCATCGGAAATAATCAAGCGTACCATTGAAGAAGGGCGTGGCCTCAAATTGTCGAAGAAGATCACGGAGGAGGAGAAAGAGGCATTTGTGCGGTTCTTTGACACCATTGCCAATGGCAGTACCCCCTCTCGTGAGCATTTGATCACCGTGGCGCGGTTGTTCAAGAATGACCAGGTTTTGGACAATTTGTCGCGTTCGCAATTAGTGGCGATGGCCAAGTACATGTCTTTGAGGCCTTTTGGTACAGACTCGATTTTGCGTTACCAAATCAGACACCGGTTGCTCACGATTATCAAGGATGACAAAGCCATTGATTACGAAGGTGTCGATAGCTTGACGATCCCCGAATTGCAGATGGCTTGTCTGCAAAGAGGGATAAAGACCACGGGCGTTTCGCCTGCTCGGTTGCGTGACGACTTGCTGACCTGGTTGGACCTCAGGTTGAGACAAAAGATCCCCTCCACGTTATTGTTGCTTTCCCTGACCTATACCTATGGCGATAACAGTCATGGAATTGAATCTTACTACGATGCCTTGCTTGCTGTGTTGTCTTCGATCCCTGACGAGGTTTATAATGTGGCCAAGCTCGAGTTGAGTGACGACTCTAAGTTGAAATTGAACATCTTGAAAGAACAGGACGAGTTGATTCAAGAGGAAAATGCCAGAGAGAAGGGTACCGTCAACCAGGTGAAGGACAACATCAACTTGGATGAGTATGAAGAGACCACTTCGGAAGGAATGAAGATTGAACAAGACGAACAAGAAAACGAAAGGGAGAAACGGGAGTTAGACAAGAGACCTGCTACGAAGGAATAGACGGACAAATCATGCATCTTATGCATATGGTACAAATGTAGAGCAATTACGCCCTCTTTGCCTTAGGGTGGCCCCGGGGTGAAGCGGCTAACTTTGATCCTGCATGTACTCTTACTCCCCTCGCCGTCAAGTTACTCCATTGCCGTATGGTTATCTAGGCACCAAATGTCGACTCAAATGCCAGGAGCATTTCCGCTGGCAAGCCTGCGACTATTCCAGGGCGGCGCAGAAGCATCTTTGGGGCTGTCTCGATCCTTTGGCACCAACGCCACATATGATGACTTGGAGTTATCGCTATCAGAGAAATTTGCCCGTCGACACCGCTCTGGCATTAAAACTCATAGTCAGAGAGATATGGTGCGAGCATTAGACGCTATGGTTTACTTCTTGGTCGGGTACCAGTACATCAAGTTTTGCTACTCAGCGGCGCTTTTGCCAGTTGTCTTGCATTTGGTGGCGCAAAAATTTTTGAGCGTCGAGGCGTACATGAGCGGGGTGCATGGGTCTCCACAGCCAAGTGCAATTACTGCCCTCGCTGCCGCTACCAGTGCGTCATCGCGCCGCTCTAGGGCTGCCACCAGCGCGCGCAGCAACAGCAGCGCCACGGACCGTGACGGACCAGACGTGGAGCGCATGTCGCGCGTGGTGCGAGGCGTCTGTGCGTTTGTCTACTGGAAATTTATCCTTGTGGTGATCTACCATACGACCTTTGTGTGCATCTACTTGATGCCCTTCGCTATAAAAGATGAGTTGGCGCAGTTTGAATACGGAACCTGGTGGTTTATTTCTTTCATAGGTGAGACTCCCCCCATCGACATCGCGTCTGAGCCTAACATGTGGTGGCGTATTGCGGCCTTAGGGCTCCCGGGGCTTTTGTTCGTCGACTTGTTGATTTTGCTTTTGCAGCTTGTGTTGTTTCAGTGTATGTATCACCAGTCTGCGGTGTCGCCCTTGGGGCGATCGTTGCACGCCTCCTCCAATGTGTTGCGGCTATCGGGGGACCACGCCGAGGAGCCTCAAGGCGACGGAATGCGGCCAGATCACATTCTACTGGTTAGATTGTATGAGTTATTTGCATGGGAGGCGTTCACCCCCTGTTCATAGAATAGATTAGACCATAGCGTTATCAAATCACCCTTAAAGTTTAGCCGCAGGAGGTGAAGGGCTGCAGGTGCTGCGTTTGTATGCAGTATATTGAAGGCAAGTCGATCTCACCTTTTGACCATGGCTACCATGTTGATTCCACCGTTGCGTAGCATTAAATCGTCAGGGCGAATATCGGAATCATATTTGAAGGAGCCATTCACAATAGGATACCCTATAGCATCACATGCAGCGCGCACTCGAGTAGAGCGTACACGGGCTCTTGTGTTTCCTCAAGCACCGCCCAACCCACAAGATTACATCAGTCAAATACAACAAAGGGCTTCATGGGATGATTTGAGCCTATATGAGCAGTACAAGTGCCGCGAAATGGCTCTCAGAGATACTATCAAGTACACTCAACCTCGGCCACAGCATGTCAGTGGGTTTGAATTATACCGAGCTCTTCATAGCCACATCAAGACTAAGTCGGTGGCAAGGCAATGGTGGGAACAAAAATTGACCGATACTGAAAGGCTAAAGTTCGAAAGCGATTCAGGTTTCATAGATAGAGCGTTCAAGGAGCGCACACGTATATGGGAGGGATACCAGATGGTGTCTTTTTTGAAGCATGGGCGTCAGCCACCTCTCAACCCCTTTGAGTGCCTGGGGCTTTATCCCTGGGAAGTCATTCGCGATAAGTTGCGCCAAAGACGCCGATCGAGCCAGCTTTTCGGCTTTGAGATCGACTACTATGACCGCCTTATAAGTGAGGCCTTTTCACGCTTCAGCAGGAGCCCCGTACTGATCTTCTACACAGATTTGAAGCTGCAAAACCCTGAGCGCAAAGTACCATCTAGGTACAGTAGTGTAGAGCAGTTATTTTCGCATTTGAGCCCACGCGAAAAGCAGTACTACCAGATCAGGAGTGAAAGAAGGAAGCAGCATCTCAAGACCAACAGAGTAGAGGCAGAAGTTAGTGCGCCGTTTATGGCTTTTGTGCAACTGCAACGGGCCAGTGGGCGAATTGTCGCAGATGGTTATCCTCAACTAGTACTGCGCGCGGCTGCGCAATGGCGCCAGCTACCGCTGCTGGAGAAACAACTGTATCGTGCGGCAAGGTCCCCCAGGTCTAGCGAGAACTTGTCGCTCATATTGGGTCGCAAAGTGGAGATTGTGATGCGCTACATCTACAACGTTGGTGGTGTCGTGGATGCTCCAATGGACTATGACTGGGTCGCAGACATGCGAGACAAGCGGTGGGACATCTAGAATCACCACGTTTGTATTACGCCACGCGCTGCTGCACGTCTGACTTTTTCCGGGTTTTCAGCGAAAAATATATACGCGTCTCATTGCTCCTCCCACTATGCCCGAGCAGGTAATCAAGAAACAGAGAATGGAACAAACCTTGCAAGTGCTTTTGCGCTCTAAGAACGCTACCTTGCCAACTAGAGGATCTGTATTGGCTGCGGGCTACGACATCTACGCCTCGCAAGATGCTGTCGTGCCGGCTCAGGGCCAAGGTCTCGTGGCTACTGACATCTCCATCATTGTGCCAGTCGGCACATACGGCAGAGTAGCTCCTAGATCTGGCTTGACTGTCAAACACGGTATCTCGACGGGAGCAGGAGTCATTGATGCAGACTACCGTGGCGAGGTGAAAGTGGTTCTCTTTAACCACAGCACCAAAGACTTCGAGATCAGAAAGGGCGACAGAATAGCACAGTTAGTGTTGGAGAAAATAGTTATGGCAGAGGTGAAGCAGATCACCGAGGAAGAGTTACTCACAACCGACAGAGGCAGTGGTGGGTTTGGATCGACAGGGAAATGATCTCAGAAGTTACTGAGATATAATAGTAATACGCATATATACTTTTTTCTTCCTGGTTCATTAGGATTGGAACTATACACTGAGCAACCACGTTTTGCTTCAATCAACATCCCCTCTGCTCTCCATTTGTGACTTCGCTTAGGCAAACAAGGTACCAATGTCAGCGGGCATCTCGTCAATTTGAGTGGAGTAGAATTGCTCAATCTCTCTCATCATGCCAACGTCCTCATCGGTGACGAAGTTAATGGCAACACCCTTTCTACCGAAACGACCACCTCTACCAATTCTGTGGATGTAGTTCTCCTTGTTAGAAGGCAAGTCGTAGTTGATGACGAGAGAAACTTGTTGGACATCGATACCTCTGGCAAGCAAGTCAGTGGAGATCAAGATTCTCGACGAACCAGATCTGAACTCGTTCATGATGGTGTCTCTGTCGCTCTGGGGAAGGTCGGCGTGGATAGCGGAGACAGTAAAGTTCTCACCCTTCAATCTAGTGGTCAAGAACTCAACCTTGGATCTGGTGTTGCAGAAAATGACAGCCTGGGTGACCGAGATCGAGTCGTACAAGTCACAGAGACAGTCAAACTTGTAGTTCTCCTTCTCAACATTGATGTAAAACTGCTTGATACCTTCAAGGGTCAATTCGTCCTTCTTGACCAAGATTCTGACGGGGTTGTTCATGAACTTGGTGGTGACCTCAAGAACGTCCTGGGGCATGGTGGCCGACAAAAGGACAACTTGAGTGGTCTCGGGGAGCAATCTGAAAATGTTGTAGATCTGCTCCTTGAAGCCAGACGACAACATCTCATCGGCCTCATCCAAGATGAACATCTTGACCTTCTCGGTCTTGAAGAAACGACGCTCGATCATGTCGTACACTCTACCAGGGGTACCGACGACGATCTGGACACCAGATCTGAAGGCCTCAATGTCATCCTTCATGGAAGTACCACCAATGGATGCATGAACAGTGACATTCAAGTACAACCCGATGGAGGTGATGACATTCTGGATTTGGAGGGCCAACTCTCTGGTTGGAGCCAAGATAAGAGCCTGGGTGGCCTTCTCGTTCTCGTCAATTCTCTGGAGAGCAGAGATAGTGAAGGTGGCAGTCTTACCGGTACCGGACTGGGCCTGCGCGAGCACGTCTCTACCCTCAGTGATGGGTAAGATAGCTCTCTGCTGAATGGCAGAGGGCGATTCGTAACCGTAACCGAAAATACCTCTGACAATAGCAGGCTTCAAGTTGAGGTCGTCAAACGAGTACACGACGTTGTCGTAGTTTGTCTCGATCAAGCCAGAGTCGATTTCTTGGATTCCGTCAGCCATATTGTAGTTATATAAAGTGTTATATAAGTTGGGTAGAAGAGGGAAGGGATAAGTCAAGGCTGAGAAGGGCGAGGAAAAATTTTTGAGCTAGCGCCATCCGCCTAGATCGTGGATCGTGATGAAAATTTTGCCGTCCGGGTAACTGCACTGCCGCGACCACGTAGCTTCGCATATGTACACCGAAAGCTATAGAATTTATCGTTGAAAAAAATGCAAAAGTTAATTAAAGGGAAGGTTTGTGATGACACAGGACAAGTTCCAAGCAATGACACTAAGATTCGTAACGTAAGTTGTTGGTCGAACATCGCGGTGTATAATGTCCTCTATATTTCATGTTTGCTTATTATCTTTGTTTTTTCCCAAGTAGTCAGGGGTCGCACCGCACTGTTGCACTTTGCATAGCGACAGTGGCCGATACCTTCTGGCGGATCTAGATGCCAGACCCATATACGTGTGGTATGCATATCTATGAGAGGTCACACATATAAACGATGTAGGTCATGCTTAACTATGAGGTGGCAATCAGGATGACCTTTGGTTTATTCCTGTACTTAACGTATAAATGGCTGCAAAATTATTGTTCCAAGCGCTACACGTGAAACGAGAAGAATATGCAGTCTGTATAAGTTAAAGTATTATGGGGTTGAGGGTGAATCCCTACCCTTAAGTCGTAGCCTCGAAAGTTCGCTCTGGTGGCGTCACTTCTCTAAATTCCCAAGGAAATATTGGCTCGTAGTTGTGTACGGGTTCAGGAATCTCTAGGTTGTCAAGCTCTTGGTCTTCCTCTAGATCTAATTCCATCTCAGCCTCGTCGTCCGAAATCTCCTCATCGACATTATCTACGCTAAGCTCTTCAAAACCTCGTGTAGGGGCCACTTCCTCCTCTTCGTAAAATATACGTTCCGGAGCTAAGGCTTCGTGCTGTGGAAACAGAGCAGGTGGCGGGAAATGCTGTACAACGGATTGCACTGGTGGCGGGGAGGGCTCATGTAGTGAATCTGGTTGATCCCAGGCATTTTCGAATATTCCGACGCGTTCCTCAAAGTCATGGACTTGAGGTGGTGACGCGTCTTTTGGTGGCTCTTCTGTTGTAGGGTCCCAGGCGCTGTCGGCAGTAGGCTCGATAGTAAGTGTGTCTTGATAAGTGCGCGGATCGCATAGCAGAAGTGGATCGGTGGATGAAGGCACACTTGACAAGGTTTTTTGTGTTACTTCTTCGGTACAGTTGCTTTCCAAATCTGGGTTCTCTTCTAAGTAGTCGACGATTGGCGTTCGTGGAAGCAGATGTTGACCTTTGGCAAACACAACCTTGTTGATGGTCAGGTTGCCCCCAAAAAATTCGTACCACACACTCCACCACTCCAGGTGGACTTCATGTTTGTCCACAGTTACCCATGGCTTCGATGGGCCAATGAAATGCATGAGTTTGATCTGATCGCCGCCTTTGAAGTAGCTTCTTGCTGCCAGCGCGTACCGTGAAACTGTCTCTTGGGTTGTGATCATAGGCGAGTCCTCTGTGATATTCCCGATTGAGTCAGTCAGTTGCTCGGGCCCCTTTTGGCCGCCTGGCGCAAAATGTTTGTACGCGGGCAAGTACTCGTACTGTGCCGATGGCGTCACGTTATACAAAAAGGGAATCTTGATCCAGTTGCTTCCTCCCGCCGGTGAGTTAGTAGCATCTGCAAGCCCATCCGCGAGCAACCGTGCCACCCAGTCTGGCAGTGCGTTGAAGTATTGATTTAAAAGACCCTGGTCGGCTCCATCAAAGGAAACTTGTGCTCCTGTACGCTGCGAATCGTACACCAAATGCAACAAGCTTTCATAGTCCACTGGATTGGGACGCAACACGAATACCCCTGAGTTGAAGATATCCGGGAACCCCGAGTCTGGAGCTGCCAATATTTTGTTGTTTGGGAAGTTGAGACGAAGTAGATCCAAGACAGAGCCTGACCCATTACGTGGAGACGAGGGAAGCGTGTCGGCATCCAAATACAAAACCTTTGAATACTGAGACAAACCCCAGAGTGCCACTTTGGAAAATGTTGCGGCCAACTCGGGTCTACCCAAATCGTTTTCAAGTTGGCTGGAAAGAGTGGAGGTCAACGGAGTAAGGGGAATGAGTGTATCGTACACTTGCAGCAAGATCTCGAGCTGGTGGGCGGAAAATTTCGGCTTGTCAATTAACACTGCCAGCTCCACTGCAAACAGTGAATTGTGTATCAACTCACGGAGCCTAGCCCCGAGGACCAATGCCCCCGGTGTATATGACGGATCATACAATAAGGTTACCACAGCGAGCTTCATTTGGATTGAAAAAGTTGTTGGAAAGTTGCCTTATTGTATGGTGACTTGTGATTGATAGAGCATGTAACTAGAGAAGAGGAAGATGCAAGGCGAGATGGGGGGAAGATATCTTTTCTTGTTTGGGAGTGGGCTGGAAGTGGGGCGTCCCAAAAATTGCACCAAATTGAGCGCTATCTAAATATTGAGATCCCGAGAACATACCACTAAATGCACGATGTGCATAAAGCAACGGTATTTTTAGTAAGGAGGTTGCCTCATCACGAGAATCTGCACGCAGTGAGCCACCTTCACGAGGGCACGTGAGCGCGTAATTGAAACAATCAGCAAGCTAAACATGTACAGCCGTGGTCTAACATTGTATTGCGCCAAGTTGTAGATCTACATAACCATAACCGCATCAAATGCACCAAGAGAATTATGTTTTCATTAAATTTTCCCCCCACTTACATCACCCAAAATTTGGGCCAACATTTAGTTACGTTATGATGATTAGATATACACACCGGTTATACTCCGCGTATTGCTTAACGGGAGTAGTTCCAGACGTTCTTCAACAAACCGTCTTGCTGGGCCAATCTGTTCAAGGAGTCGTCAGCCTCACCTCTACCTCTAATGTAGCCGCACAAGGCGTAGGTGGTGTTGGAACCGGAAATGGCTCTGCCCTCGGAGTCAACGTTCGCGATGTTGATCTGGACAGATGCGTGGTCCTTGGCCTTGATGATTCTGTTAGTGGCAGAGCACTTTCTGGGAACGTATAATTCAACCTATTATGTTAGTTTTATATTCAAACAATATCCAACGCATGATCAAGCAAATGGCATGCCTGTCCTTCTATCCTTCTTTGAGGTGGTTTCTAGAGAACAACCAACCGTTCATTGAACCACGACAGTACCCGGTTGCACATGAGACCAAGGATCTGTGTTCTATACTGATAACTAATGATGGGGGTACATACTAATTGGCCTTTGTCGTTTTCCATTTTGGCAGATGTGTTGTTGGAGGTTAAACGAGGTTATCGAACGCTCTCAAAACAAATTTTTCATTACTACTGTCGCGGTGCGTACAGCATTTCCGTTTTGTGCGACAAAAGAAAACGCAGTTTGGGTGCACGCACTACTAGGGCTCAAGCCCTTTGTGAGAGTGTGCTCCACTCAATCTCATGTGCAGGTATCGCTGCATACGTGGACCGTGTGCAGTTCATGAGGAGCTTGACGTAGCCTTCCACGTGATTTCTTCCGGACAAACGTTACTAAATGTGGTTGTGTATAAGCGTCTATTTACGAGATAACACCGCAACACTCTCCACGTGATGAGTCTGGGGGAAAAAGTCAAACCCCTTGATGCTCTCCACAGTGTACTTTGAACCATTGCTGGTATTGGTGATAAACCAGTCGATGTCTCGCGCTTGTGAGTGGACGTTGCAACTGATGTAAACGATTTTGGCTGGGTTGTAGTCCGAAAGCTGATTCAAGAACACATCGTCGCAGCCTTTTCTGGGTGGATCAAGAATCACTGAGGTCCTCTCGGCAGGAGTATCGATTTCGCCAAAAATCTTTTCGGCCTTGCCATGTATGAACTTGGCGTTGGAAATTTTGTTAGCCATTGCATTACGCTCGGCAAACTTGACTGAATCTGCGCTGACTTCGACTCCAATTACTTTTGAGACCTCAGCAGAGCATGTGATCGAAAAGAGGCCAGACCCACAATATGCATCAACCAAGTAGCTTGCTTCGAACTCAGTGGAATCCACAATTGGCGGTATAACCAAGTTGTTCCGAACGTGTTCAATCACCGCGGGGAGGATAGAGTTGTTGTTTTGAAAAAATTCTCCCGCCGAAAACTCAAAGGTGAATCCATTGACAAACTCAGTGACAATCTGACGTGGGTCAGTGACACATGTTTTGGTGAGCTTTGTGTCTGCCACCTCCACTTCTATCTTCGAAACCTCTCCTTTGTCGTTGCGAGACCCAATTATATCTTTGGCGTCTGATGAAGGTAAGATGGTGTCTTCGCGGAGCAAAATGGTAGCACCCTTGCGATACTTCTTGTACTCCCTGTGATAGACTTGGCGCTCATTGTGCATACCAATGTTTATGATTTCGGTTCCGATGGAGCATTCCTCGATGTCTAACACCGACAAATCTCCACCCTCGACTTTTTCACCCCTCCATTTAGGTCTTCCCTTCGCCCCAAAGCCTAAAGGCGGTGCAGGATAGTCTCCCAGTGGTATCTTGTATGGTAGGTTAAAATGCGGAGTCAACTTTGTTCTGTAATCATACTGTTTTGGTGACCCTTTGGTTTCGCTTATAGGTGGGAGCGCTCCTTCGATGGCTGAAAGTGTGGGGGCCAAATGCTTGTAAGCATTTTCAATGATTTGTCTTTTGAAGATCAATTGTTGCTTGTAGTCCACACTCTGAAATTGGCAACCAGAACACTTGCCAAAATATTTACAGTTGATTCTGGAGTCATCGCGGAACTCAGACGCCTGAACCACTTCCAACAAGTCTGCCTCGACATAGGTAGGATGCGATTTGAACACCCGAATGTTGACAATGTCGCCTGGCAATCCAAATGGCACGGTGCAAATCTGTTTCTTTGTTGAGATGTGTGGGTGTGAGATCAAGGCTAAGCCGTCACCGCTGGAAGACAAGGAAGTGATTTTGACATCATTCACTCTTCTGTGAGATATCTTCTCGTAGTCCTTGTCGTTGAGAATCAACTTCATATCGTTGGATATATCGTCTTCGGTCAAACCATTCTCTAAGAGTATGTCTCGTATATGTTGCTGCAACACCCCCATTGGAGCGGTCGCATCGAGTTCTTTGACTTTGTATTTTCGTTTGATCACCTTGGGCTTTTTGGTTTTAGGCGGGGCCACAACGCCCGTTGCTAATGCGGCCACACCATCGGGGACTAACTCAGTCTCGCTGGTTACTGGTCGTTTCTTGTCGTCTTCAGCAGCCGCCATTCTTTGCACTACTACACAAGCATCTTGGTCGCCAAAGTGGTTGAAAAAAGAGAGTCTGTAACTAAAGTCACGTGATGATCTCATCGCATAGTTTGGCTGCGAATGGTCAACACTAGTTGCAAAGAAGCTGGGGCACCGAAACACCCGAAGACTAAATTATGATTGGGGTGCCCCATTGCTACGTTCTACTGTTCAGTGCCCAGTTTATTTTCAAGCCAACTCCAACAATTCCGTCGCAAACCTGAAGCCCCAAGTGGCCACTGTCGCGACGCCCGCGTACACGAAGATACGTCCCACAATCTCCACGTCATATCGTGGTCTAAAAACGCCGCTGACGATCGTTTTGGTCAGGTTGGGGATGCCACATGAGTTGAAATTGGACCTCTCATAGTCAAGCATCTCGTATCGATCTATATCTGATTCGGGACCAACTTCAACTGTAGGGTCTGGTGACATCTTGATCAAATCTCCGGCATGCTCTTGCAAATTCATATTTGATATGGATTGCGATCGAATGTGTCGGGTTGATTGCAGCAGGAACGCTGTCGGTTCGAAGTTCCGACGCGGCAAGTAGACACCCACCACCTTATATATCGGTGGAAGGATAGTAAAGATAACTGGCTTGGAAATTGCCTTCCATGTAGCCACGATGGCAATACCAACAAAGAGTCGAGCCATAGTCTTGAAAATTCCCAACCTGGCGAAGTCGAAGGGAATAACGTACAGACCATATGTGCTACGAAGCATGTACCACTCCAGCACGTCCAACCCTATCAACACACCTATGAATGCTACCGAGTCATCAAAGCACGGACAGTCATCAACGGGCTCCAGGTGAATGTGGATTAAGAACACGTAGCCTCCAAAGACGACAATTGGTGTAAACCATCCAAACAGGGTAAGCACAATAGAGTCAATGAGGTCGCCCCAAAAGGCACGGAGTACAAACAACGACACCCCAATAATGGCCCCGGTGATCACGTCAAAGAATCCATGCATCCCGCAATAAATCCGTCCGAATATTAGTGACACATAGTACAAGGCAAGCACGCCAAACCACATTAGCTTGTGCTCGATTTGATCGGAGTTTTGCACATGATGCCAAAATACCAATGTCACTGCTGTGGCATTAGCGCTATGACTCAGTGGAAATCCATACTCTTGTGCCGTGTACAGCGACATAGTGATGCGATGTAACGGAGGGGACCTGGGTCTTGGGAGACACAAAAAGTCTTTGAGGTGTCCCGAAATGAAAATTCCGAGTCCCAAAACATACACCAAGTCGCGATGCAATTTGCCAGCTCCAAGCCAGACGGGAATGGGGAGCATGAGAACGTAAAATGTGTGTGATGCAAGATTGGCCGTCCAAGCGAAGTAGAGGTCTAATGCCGGATGACGAAGGGTCAGTTGAAGTGCCACAAGCAATGGAGTTTCCCAGCGAATAAAGGGAAGGAATGTCGACCGCAAGCGGAAGCGAAGCGGCGATAGCTTGGCACGGTAATGATCACTGGGCCCATTTCCGGCATCGAGCTGCTTGTGGAGGTGAGCCTTTGAATCTGATGGGGCTTCTACTAGCGGGCCGCTGGACGTCTTCTTCGGTTGTGGCGCCTCCGGAAAGCGCTCTGAAGATGACGTGAGCGTCATTGATTTAGGCGGTGGTGTGGGGTTTTGGTGACAATTTGATCGGAAAATGTACAACCAAAAACGTCAAGGAAAAAAAACAATGATAATGAAAGACTATGGTCCAGAGAACGAGACGGTAATCGAGCCGAGCGCGCGAAAATCGCGAATTCCGGGTCGGCCAGGTTTGCCGATACGCCAAGGCTGTGCGCGCAGAGTCCCAGCTACAGCTTTAGGGCGCAAATGCAATGTTCTCGTTGTAATGTACACTCCTCTCTATATCACAATATAGTACACCTTCTCTTCTTCTTCGGTTTTCGGTCGTTGCGCGTGAATGCAAATTCCTCTTCATTGTACCGCAGTTGTGGCTTGGGCGCCGGGGAGTTGTTGTACAGTGGCCCAAAGTTTCCATACGGGTTTGGTTGGTAGTCGTCTTCTGCAAGCGGCTGCTCAAGCAACAACGCGGAATCATAAGACGAATTCTTGAAATGCCCTCTCTTCTGCGAGATCGATGATTGATTACGCGAGTGGCCGTTAATGCCGCCACCACTGCCTCCACCCAAGTGCTTCAGAAGCCGTTTTTTCAGCGATCGTTCAAATTGCTCCTGGTACTCCTGTTGCCGCTGGAAATGGTTGAGAGCAAAGTTAAACACCGTCTTTATGTTGAACATGCGCTTTGCCAGGCACTGTATGTAACCAATGGCGTTAATTTCGGTGGCCAATTGAATGGGCAAGTCGGAGTCGATTGTCGACAGAAGATCGGATTTGGTTCCAACCAAGATGATAGGAATTCCGGGGCAAAAGTGCGAAACTTCTGGAAACCAAGTATCCTTGACGTTCTGCAACGACGTTAAGCTTTCCAAGGAGAAGCATACGAGCAAAACGTCAACGTCAGGGTAGGATAAGGGTCTCAACCGGTCATACTCTTCTTGCCCAGCAGTGTCCCAGAGAGCCAACTCGATGAGCTTGCCCTCAGGAGTTTGCACATTCGTGACATAGTTTTCAAACACCGTGGGCACATAAATCTCAGGGAACTTGCCTTGGGCGTATGCCACAAGTAGACATGTCTTGCCGCACCCACCATCGCCCACAACCACGATCTTCATATTGTACAGCGCATTCTTTTTAAATGTCTGCTGAATAGGGTAGTCAGGAATGACTGGGTCGTCTTCTATGATAATTTTAGGGGCATTGTGCTTTTGGAAGTATTCCCTGCGTTGCTGGTCCATCAATGATTGCCGTTTGACGTCCTCGTACGGGTTCGAGAACGCCTCCAGTTGGTCGGGCCGGGGCGACCAACTGAATGATTGACGGGCCGACATGTCGATTTACTGAATGACGATCAAATTGTCCAATCTCTCTTTAGTTAGAAATCACCAATCAACGCAATTGGGATATTCGTTTGTCTAGCACTGAAACCGGACACTTAATACCTGAATGTCGTAGATGCCGAAAGTCAAAAGATGCTACGGTGATAATGGGTCTATCTCCCCACTCTATTGGTGCAACAGGCCGTTCTTGTGAATGTAGTCAGCAACACAATGAATAAATAGGGAAGCTCAAATTTCGGTGTTCTATGGCATCAACAAACCTTGGTTACACAAAAGTGCCGTCACCTATAAATATCTCTGTTCATAAAACACGCTTGTTGGTGTGTAAATTTGATTGTACCTTGCATACCACCGGCAACCAAAATAATCTAGTCTCGCATAGTGAATGACAGTATCATGACAAGGGGAGCTTTTTAAATTAACGGGGATGCACCCTCAACGTTGATTTTACCTTCTCAGTCCTAGTTTTGTTAGTCGAGGCCATCTCAGAAATACAATATTCCCCGGTTTTGTACGCATCCAGTGGCAGTATTCAAGACAACTCAAAATCTCTAGATAATTTAGCTTTCCCTTTTTCGTGATGGATGGACCACACCGACAAATTATGTCTTGCTTATCATGCATACATCACATGTCGGTCAATAGACGATCATGATGTGGTAAACAATATGACACCAAGATCGCGTATCCTGCATAAAATGCTATATATGGTTGCAAATACATCAAGTGCATATTGTCAACGGAATTTTAGTGTGCACGATAGAGCCGTTCAGGATGTAGATCTTGAGATGCACAAAGTAAAGTCGTCCCAATAGAGGGTTCTGGAAACTAGGAACAAAATTGTACTTCTTGAAGGCTGGAATCTTGTCCGGCTTGCTCATCGAACCCAATTGGTGGGCTGATGTCAAGTCTAGCATCAAAATTAATTTCTTGGTGAACTCGTTCGAGGTAGCCTGCGTTTCTCCTCGTTTCCAACACAAACCTGCCAGTGACAATGTTTTAGAGTTACTCATTTGAATACCAATGATGCCCAAGGATCTCGTAAGGGTCTTAATGGTACCCATTGACCTTAGGTCCCTCATTAGTTGCCCCTCGACAGCAAAATTCACTTTGTCGGGAATGGCGCGAAGCTGACTTGACAATTCGTTGTACAAGGTAGCATAGGGACGCACAATGATAGACGTAAAATCATTTAGTGTACCATTATCGATCAAGAAGTCAAAATCCAACTCTAGTGGTATAGGGGAGCTTTCCGGTCTGACATTGAAGACTTCAAGACTTGCAGTTACATTGGTAATTTCGAGTAACTTCTTTGAGCTCGAGTCTGCGCGCTGAGAGGTCAAGTATACAGGGATGTTGAGCATCCATGATTTGACATCCTTGCAATCTGTGTGTGCGTCGGGGGAAATATGCTTAACTCGTAGTTCCGACATTGGTATGCACACTTTCAAATCACATTGCTCTCTCATCTGCTTTCCACCTCCCAGCCTCCGATTTACGATGTGTGTCTCAAAAGACGATGTCACATCGTAGTTCACGATGTTATTCGAACAATTCGATACCGTTTTCTCATCAATACGCTTGGCGGGTTTAGTGCCGGGAATTGAGCTTTTGAGTTGGCGTGCAGCCTCGATGCGCTCGTACGCCCTCCCCCTTAACTCTATTTCGAGCGATCTTAACAATGAGCGAGATCCAGGGGTATGGTTCGGGGCTCTTGCAACAACCTTGAACGGCCGTGTAGACTCTTTTAAGATAACGTACCTCGAAGATGTTTCATCGCGACTTATGAATTTAGCTTGGATTGAGTATTCCACGGAGATGTCCAAAAACCCAAGGTTGATCATGGTCAGATGTGCATCGAAAGAGGATGGTAAATCTGTAGGACCCGATGTCCTCGTATTCCCGAGAGCTCGATCAGGTATTCGAAATGCAAAAAAACGCTTGTGTTGGACGCCAGGGCGAAGTATACGGTCACTATCGAACTCCAAACGCAAACCATCGTGATCAACACTGGAAGCCTCCGTCATACTTGCAAAGTTGAAGCTGGCTCCTATGTCCAATTGTTGTAAAAAGTTCTTTTTAACTTTCCGATTTGATGTCTCGGGTGACGCCGTCAACCAGACGTTTCCCTCAAGAATAACATAAAACCTATTAAAGGGCACGGGTCTATTTGATACATTCTCCACAATGATAAAACCGCTGATCACGTCCCCATTGGTGTATATTTGATTTGGCGTCCCTATGTTAGAGACGACGCAAGGCTCTCCTCTCTTCGAAAATAACGACAAAGCAATGGAAACTGCACTCGAATCGTAATTTTCTAAAACATGACATGAATCAAGTAGCTTCGGTACACTGCCATCAAGTGAGGTATTATCAGAGAATACTCCCAATGATGTGGTATTGCAGCAGTGAGCAGATGCAGATCGAAGGCTCTCCGCACGTGCTGAAAAACTCGAACCTTCCGAAGTGGAGCTGAAGAGGTCTTGTTCTATAGTGGCAATTGATGTCATCAGCGATGTTCGCGGGATCAGTTCACGATGGAACTCTTGCAGTGATTGGTTGTATGATGGGAGCAGCTGGTTCGTTCGCAGTGTCACAGAGAGAGATTTTGCGACTATTGCTTGATGCATCTCATATGATGGCAATATATTTGAGATCGACTGTACATGATGCAATGGATCATTTAAACCACGCAGCGGTATAGTGGACAGTATTGTGTTATCGCTAGCAGGATTGCGAGTCAAGTTCCTCATGAGTATATACATGCGTACAGTGGCAAGGGCGAACGCAGCTCTTATAAAGTCTTGAAAGCCCGGCCAAAAAGAATTTGCCACGCTGTTTTGACTTAAGCTTCACATGAATCTTGTTGCATGTACAATCAATAGAGTGCAGAAGGTGATTGACTTACTTCAAGCAATATGCAGGTGTGGGTGAGCTCTCTTCTGCAAATTTTAAAAAGCCCACCAATGCCAACGAGGGGCGCCCTTGAGTGAGGGAATTTCAGTCGGTGGTACATGCAATGATCGAGGGAATTATTGTCGGTGGTATACCATTGGTGTAGATATTCGCTCAACTGCGACCTTTCGTGCAGTCTTTTGACCGATGTGGGGACAAGCCCACTTCAGCCACTTATAATTTTCGCCTTGACATCTGCAGGATAGCCCCACGATGGAATGAAAAAAGCATTTTGTCTGCACAGCCGTATATTGCTATTTTGTGAGCACTACCTGCTGATTAATTTTGTCGAAAGAAGGTTTGCTTTGCCTCCGTCATTCACTTTTGCCACCCTGGGGTTGATGTAGGTGTCGAGTGCACTACAATAGCGATTGAGCACTTTACATTTGTCCCTGGCGATGGCCCCGGGCATTTGAACTCTTGATCAACTTTAATTCTCCCCGAAATCGGAAAATGAAAGAAACTTTCATGAATTTATCTATGCGAAAGGTAATAGAAGCTCGCATGAACGTTCATGATTTCAACGTTTGTCAATATTCCAGCAAACATATACGATCATTTGTTTACGTAAACTGCTTCATTTCATTTATATGCTAACAAGCAGACTAACAGCTCAGAGAATCGAGCAGCAACAGTGTAAGGTGGATAAACCCCCATTAAAGAACTTAGCCCAGTGCTCAACCCACTGCAAATTTGAGGGTCTATAACATCTTGCGAGATCAGCCTTTAGGGAACTTTGTTTTTCGATTTATTCATACATGGACATCGCCTGCAAGTGTAATCAAATCTAGTGAAGTTCGTGGCCCTTTTCCAGAAACGTGAGCGAAGTTTTTCTTTTTTGGTTTGAGAATCATAATGTTGTTCCGGGCATAGTGAGGTTGCTCCTCAAATATATTTCTAGAATCTCGCGCTCAGATTTCTTATGTATCATACCTCTTTCTAGCCAGAGATGCCATGCATGGTGCATTTCCATAGTAGGCTCTTACTGTTGATACCAGCCGCATCAACCTCGATCGAGTAAGTCATTGCAAATGCTATCAATTTTGCTAAATTGTACATTACTGATTATCGTGCTCGCTGTCAAAGGTAAGCTCAGTATTTGTAATTTGATTTTTATGCGATTTTAGTACATGTGATACCATCACCAATTCGACCAAATTGACAGAAAACACCTCATAGATATGTTAAAGGCGAAATACACTAAAATTCAAAAGCGATATAGCTCTTTAGTGCTTACACGAGAGACACTAAAGGCAGAGAATTTTACTTGTCTATCATAGAGGCGCTATATGTGAACGCGATTTCACCTGAACATAGATAGGGGGAACACTCAAGTCGTAATGACAACTGCTGAAAAGAATCAACCGTTCAAAAGTCGTCCCTGTGTGCTAAGTGTAACTCCCTTTTGAAGCGCGCTTATCCTCCAAGACACAATTCAAAAATGTTAAAAATTCGTGCATGAATCACTTTGACACGTTGACAGGATGAGGTCATTGATGATTTGCTCCCTTCATCAAGTCGTTACAGGGGGCGATCACTGGGCCAACTCGCGCGTCAGCAGAGTGCATGGCGCAGGATCTTGATTTATTTTATTTCTGAGGAATGTTTTGTTTCATTTTTCTTGGACATCGCCAACCGTATGGGCAGTGTACTTACACTGCAGTGTCACAATACTGCAACATAAACTTTTCGAATTTTCCGCGAATCGTGTTTGAAAACAAGACAAGAAATTTACATTTATAATCGAAGGAGAACAGGAGGACTTGAGGCGTAGCCCCTGCGTAACACATGGCCTCTGGATTCTCAAATGTGAAAAACCACAAACCTCAAGAATAAACATTCACCATCGCTCAACACTATGCTCTCAGTTTGATGCTCAACGTTTCCAATCGTCATTTGGATAGCTTGAGCGATCCAAGATATCCAAGATCGGTGGATAATTGTACGCTGGTGGTGACTAAAAACGGATAAATCTTGACCTAATGCGGCATTTTTCGTGTAAACGTATGTATGTAGCGGCGACAAAACAAATTCTTTTCTAAATTATTTGCTTGAGCCCGAATTCCGAGGGTAGTTTCAGGTGACGTCCTCATACAAAATTGACCCACTTCCGAGGGTGAAAGACGCGGCTAATCGCCAAACATAAATATATTATTTGGATTGTTGTCAATTTGATGCGCGAATGTGACGCACGCTGCAGTTCCAGCGGCATTTAGCTGCGGTTATTTTGGCGGGCTTGCTCGAGTCCCAAAGCATCGTCACTACCTCCTGGCGATTTCAAAAATTTCGATACAAACATCTTGTACTTCGCTTCTCCTTTTAATCTTTTGTATCTTTTGCTAGTCTTCCAACTCAGGTCATTCCTTATTCACTCACCCTATACATTCCTTAATACATCAAGGTAGATTAGTACCGGATAACCGTTGAACTAGCCCACGTACTTTGAAACAGAACTCGACTATATGCAACTTTTTGTTCCTGTTGTTTTCGCGGCGCTTGCCTCAGCAGTGTCAGCCGGCTGCTCCCAGATTGCCGGCAACTACTATTGCAACCCGACATCGAAGGTCGTTTACAATAACATTGGCTTCTCTGGCTCCTATATGGATGTCACTGACATGAATGAGGAGACCGGTAAGTGTACCCAATCGCTGCATTCATTTTCAGGAAATTTGAGTCCTTTTGACGAGGAATTGTCGGTTCACTTCAGGGGCCCATTGAAGTTGTTGCAGTTCGGTGTTTACTATCCGGCCAGCGGTGGCAATCAAAAGAGGGACACTGAAGACTGCAGCACTCAGCACATTCACCACAAGCACAAGAGAGCGACTGCCGTTGAGTACGAGACTCAAACCGTGTATGTCGACGGCGATGGCAACACTCAGACTGCCGACGTTCCTGCTTCCGCGGCCACTTCATCATCTGCTGTACCCGTTGTCCCCGTTATTTCTGAGGGTAATGGTAAGGCCATCGTTCCCACTACATACTCCGTTCTCCCCTCGTCGACTTCGCTGGGTGTCCCCACCCCCTCTGCCTCCTCCACTGCGGGCGACGGAGGCTGGGAAAGAGTGTCTTACTACACTCCAGGCAGTGCCTCCAACTGCACTTTCATGAACTACTACGGTGGCTCGGGGTCGGGTGTTTGGTCGTCAGCCTTTGGTAACTCTTTGTCGTACGCCAATGCCGACAACTCTGGCGGCTCTTCGTCTCCAGTGGCGCTTGAATCGACCACGATCAAGTCCAACACTGAGTTTGTCATTTTCTCTGGCTCCAAGTGTTCAGGTGATCTGTGCGGCTACTACAGAGCCAACACCCCTGCTTACCACGGTTACGGTGGCACTGAAAAGGTGTTTGTGTTTGAGTTTGAGATGCCCTCCGACTCCAACACAGGGTTTAACGTTGATATGCCTGCCATCTGGATGTTAAACGCCAAAATTCCTAGAACTTTGCAGTATGGTGACGCTTCGTGCTCGTGCTGGTCAACTGGCTGTGGTGAGTTGGACTTGTTCGAAATTCTCTCTGCCGGCTCTGACAAGTGCATCACCCACTTGCACGACAAGCAAGGTGCTATCAACGGGTATGGCGGTGGCGGTTCGCAGGACTACTTTGTCAGACCTACCTCTGGTTCGATGAAGGCCGCGGTTGTTTTCACCGGCTCCCAGATTCACGTTTTGGAAGTCACTGAGAGCTTCGATCTGACCTTGTCCGCCGAGACTGTTGAGGCCTGGGTGTCCAAGCCCGGCTCCATCGCCGCTATCGGCTACTAGACATGCAATATCGCTTGCTTTTATAAAGTTGTTTTGATTCAAGTACAAAAAAACTCACCAAAATCTTCGAAACTGTATCAACCTGAGAACTTCATCATTAGAAGTTGGGGTGTGGTCGAGCGTAAACGGGGTTTGCGTATCTCCTGCATCGTGTAAGCTAGTAAGCTCGCTGGTGATGGATTGGCGTCTGAACTACTTTTTGATTCAGATTCCATCTTATGAGTTACATTGGGGTGGATATTGGTACAGGTTCTGTCCGGGCTTCACTTGTCAAAGCAGATGGCCTTAACTATAGTGTGTCCCGAGACATCGCAAGGCAGGCGCACCCGCGTTACCCCACGTACATCACTCAATCGGCTCAGGAGATTCTCGCCGCAGCCAAGGACTCGATTGCGCAAGTAATCACGCAAGCCAACTCCAGAACGGTTGATGGGATCGCCTTTGCCGCAACATGCTCAATAGTTGTATATGAGTACGATGACGAAAGTGGGCGCTGGGTGCCTCACGGATGTGACTTCGCCTCTCTGCAGCCCGACCAAAATGTCATTCTCTGGATGGATACGAGAGCAGTTTCCGATTGCGATTATCTCAACACCCATATGTCCAGCAAAGACTTGAGTCGTGTGGGAGGCAACTACATTCCAGAAATGGGCCTTCCCAAGTTGAGATGGCTCAGTAGACACAATACAAAGCGCCTCCTTGCGTTTGAGTTACATGACTGGGCCACCTATATGTTTGTCTATGGAACCGTACAAAATGACAACACCCCACCAAACCTGATGAGGGACGGCCTTCCCTTCCGCGGTGCTCTCGATGGTTCCTTCAAGGGTATAGACCCTGCTGTGATACCAAAGCTTGATATAAATGTCGAAATTGGCGGTACAGAAGAGCCTCACTCGAATTGCCCTCGATTGTATCCGATTGGGTCGCCCATTGGCCCCGTATGTCCCCAAGTGTGCCAGGAGTTACAATTCGCTAATGCTCCAGTGGTCAGTGTGGGATGTATAGACTGCTACGCTGGGTGGCTTTCAACCGTGCCGCTGGAGCCATTGCTCAACCCAATTTACATGATTGCTGGCACGTCAACGTGCTTTTTGCTACCAAGCGCGAGCTCAAGTGCAAACACACAACTCCCCGGCGTATGGGGACCTTTCAATCTTTCTCTGGATCTAACTCAACTCTACGAGTGTGGACAACCGGCAACGGGCAAATTATTTGAAGATTTGTTTGTGGAGTTTAAGCTGGTTATTGAAAGTAAGCAAGGTGGCGTGTTAAAGTGGATTGACGAAGAGATAGCCAAGCTAGAAGCAGAATATGGCCAATCCATATACGAGTTGACCACAAATTATTTTTACTATGGCGACAGGTACGGCAATCGATGCCCTTATAATGATCCTGCTATGGGCGCGATGCTCATTGATGGCGTTAATAGCTCAGCCCCTGGTCTCCCCTCAATCTGGGATAATACGAATGTGGTGACATTGGTAATCAGATACAGCCTCTTGATCGAGTTTTTGTGCTTCCAAGCACTAGACATCATCAAAAGTCTCAACCGAGAAGTCAGTTGCATAGTCGTCAGTGGCTCGCAACTGCAAAACAAGCGTTTGTTGCACGCTTTGGCGATGATCACCAAACGAACGATCTACGTATCGAGGGATGGCGACGTCGTTGGGGGAGTAGCGCGAGGGTCTGCTAAGCTTGCTGAGATTGGGTGGGAAGTGAGTCGAGACACGCAGTTGAGCCACCAAGATCATTTTGATCACGTAATGCGCAAAAGAAATGCAAAGTTGACAGTAATCTGTGCGCCAGAGCGTAGTACAGACGTGAAGGTACTTAACAGCAAACACAAAATTCACAGCAAAATGGCTGACATTCAGCGTGACTTTCGCAATTGCATGCGAGAGGCCACTAGATAGTCGCTTCTTACTTTATACCAACTTCTTCTCTTGGCCCTTAGTTAAAAAGAATAAAGCTCGAGCCTATAAGGCGCTGCGGCTCTCGCCACAACCTCAATCATGCCAATGCAGCCTATGTGCGCATGACCGATACACCTAGAAGCTTATCGACCATTGGTTCCGTTGTCAACTCCGAATTAAAAGTGCGCTAGTTAAACGGCACGAATATCAACGGTAGCCCTAGCAGTTACATGGATCCTAACGTCCATCTCCATGCTCGACATATGCCGGGAGCACTAAGGTGATCGCCATGCCTTTGATGTTCGTGGGGCCAAGAATGCGGCTAGCACCTTTCTCACGATATGCGCTTTGCACTCCTCTATTCGGCATATACGAGGTCCTGCATTCGACATTCAAGAGCTCAAAACTTGCCTCAACTTTAAATTTTCCGGGGAAAGTCTACGTCAGCCATAACTACATACCTGTTGACACTACCTTTCAATACTGCGGCGACAGGGCTGTGTGCGTGTATCTCATTCATGTGCCCGCGGTCTTCCTCGGAGGAGCCCTCGTCTGCCACCGAACACGCAAGTGCGAGTGCTCAAACGCGCCTCGGTGTCAAAGTGTCGTTACGCGCCTGCGATGCCTGTGCCATCAGAAAGGTGAAATGTGGATCTATCAGGCCATGCCCCCACTGTGTTGCCAACAAGCTAGACTGTACACTGTTGAGACAAAAGAAGAAAAGCGGCCCAAAAAATCTACACAAGAAGACCCTAGAGAACATAAAAGTCTGGGTGGACTCTGCGGGGAAGGCGGTCAACAGCCCGGGAATTTTCGAAGACGTGCTCGAGATTCTTGCACTCATTCCTCGCAATCAGATTGTGTCGGAGATTGTCGAGTCGTTGACGGTGCTGTCCTTGTCTGCCAACCACGATGAGTACCTACGCACAGTGAAAGATGCCGACCGGCGCTTGGCTTCTTCTGCTACTGGCGAATCTCTTCCGGCCTTGTTGTCTATATGGGAGTTATCGAAACTCTGCGTGGCGTACACATTGTGCTTATTGACATTTGAGACCGTTCTCAACATGACTGAACTCAACGACGCTGTGTTTGGCAATCTAATAAAGCCTCTTGAGAGGTATAGCTACCTACAAAACGATCTTATACACAAGGTCACCGAATATGTCCTTGTCATTGAGACCGAGATCCGCCTTTCGATGCGACCCATTGACCAAACGATATTCTACAACCAGGCGTTGGTACTATTGCACTTGTACAACTACCACCAGGTGTGTGTGCTGAGAATGCCCGCTCACCGCAAAGTTAACAAGTTTCTCCACTTGCGTCAATCTATCAACTACCTCCAGCTCTTGCAACAGCAGCAACTCGACAGCGAAACGTTCAATGTGCAAAAGCACAAGGTTTATGAAGTTTACGAAATCTTGTACATTATCGAACGACTTAATTTCTTTCTCTTGGACAAAAATTGTCTTGTTTATGGCAACGCCGTGATGTTGATGAGTGAAAAAGAATCGAAATTACAACCAAGATCACTTGACGGCAAGAATCAATTGTACAGGTTATTTTGTGTGACGCTTGAAGATGAGCGTTACTTGGCCATGTTCAAGTTTTTCAACAATTTCGCATTACTTCGAGACTTCAGCGAGAGCAACAGTCAGGAGACAAGCAAGAGTAGAGATAATCAATTCGCCCTTGAGGAATTTTTGCAGTGCTGCACCACCCACAAGATCACGGTCCAGCTTTTGGATCAATTGATACAGCGTCTTTTCAACGTTGAGAAGACGTCAGAGAGCATGTACTCCTCATTCATGCTTATATTCTCGATCCTCATTGTATTCAAGGCTGACATGGCGCGCACCATCCTAGCCGAACAAAGGCTCACAGTGAACCAGAAGTTTTTGCACGAGTTGGTGAACAGACTTAATCTCATTTTGCAAGGCACTGATCTTGACATCCTCAAAGTCAAGTGCCACAATTATCAACTCGTGCCGCAACTTTTGACAATTCTCAAGTTGAGTATCGAACTGCTCGATTCAGCCAACACGCATATCGACCCCAGCTGGAACACTTCGGTGCAATCGTTTAAGTTGCAACGCGATTATTTCCACCAATTGATTAATTTCCTGCGTATTCTCTTGACTTTGTCACCCAAAGGATACAACCTTGTTCAGTACATCAAGGGTAGTTCCGTGTTGAGCCGGTGGTTTGCAGAGTTGGATAATAAAACGCATTTCCAAATGGAACAGTTTGAGCCCAGTGTCGAGACCCCAACAACCGAGCAAAGAGAACTGTTTGCGGCTGCAGTACACCGTGTATCCAATGAAACCCCCACCGAGAGGTATGTTGAAATCATTGCACCCAGCATGCCACCTCTTGTACAGGTTGACTTGAGGTCTTCGCATACGCAATTTTTTGGATGTCCGTCAACAGTCGTCTGGCATGGCGAGGCGCAAGTCAAACAAGATGATACAGTTTCTTCCGAAAACAGTAAGAACTGGTTCGAATCGCTTTATCAGCAGGACAACAAGGAAATTTCCGAGCCGTCAAGGACGACAGAAGATGGCAACAGCGTAATCGATTTGTTTCTGTACTACATGGCTGCTGGAGCCGCCTAAACGGAATGGGCGATAGTATCTTCTTGCGACCACGCGTCTTGAGAGACACCATACGAGGCATGAAACTGATCCGAGTGATATATATATAGACAAACTTAGAGACTAAACACCATCCTCTTTTGCGCTTATCAACATTGCAACGGTGGAACTCCAACCTTCAATGACATTGTCGCGAGTTTACACGACCAATGCTCGAGGAAAGAAATAATAAAGGGAAAAGCCGGTCGTGCATGATGGCCAAAAAAGCACCCGCTCACGAAAAACTCACTCAAATTGCTGAACGAGGTGCTGGAAACGGGGACAGGGCGTTTAGCACGATCAAGTCAGGCATTTCGAATTTGCAACAGAAGAATTGGAGTATACTGAATCACAAGTAAACGTCACGGCGATCAGGTATTCTTATTGAACACCTCCACCGAGCCACACATTTGCATTTGCACTTGACTACTGTCAATTACTAGATCAGGTCAACTTGACAAGAATTCGTACCACCCGCTTTCACAGCTGCCCGTTACCAATTGTTTTATCATCGACTCGCGACCTCAACGTCTGTACAGCGATCGGGAGGCATCAAAACACCCCCCCACTTTATTAGTTTTTGGCCTGCCCTTTCAACGTAGCCTCGGCGAATAGTTCCCCTAAGAGTTCCTAACCCCCTTAGCGTTGAAGAGAAACTTAGCACCACTTGATCAACGATCTAGCACCACCAAAAGATTGAAAAACTCACCAAGGGCCAAGCAGAAGCTCGACATATAATGGATTTAGATACGGACGTACCTATGGAAGACGTCGGCGATGAACAACTAGGTGGCGCTGCGTTCACACCCACCGCTGGTGGAGATGCAGACAATGAAGTACAGGCCACCAGCACTACAAGCGGCAAGACTGGGGCGACCATAAAGTCGGAGCTTACAAGCCTGCTGATCAATCAATTAGATCAATGGATCGACAAGCTATCAAAGTGCGAGCCCTTAAGCGAAGAAGACGTCAAAAGATTGTGCGATATGGCGATAGATGTGTTGCAGTTTGAGGAAAACGTGCAGCCGGTACAGGTGCCCGTGACCATATGCGGGGATGTGCATGGGCAGTTTCACGATTTGATGGAATTGTTCAAGATTGGCGGCCCGTGCCCAGACACCAACTACTTGTTTATGGGTGACTATGTTGACCGGGGGTACTACTCGGTGGAAACGGTACTGTACTTGGTGTGCATGAAGGTGCGGTTCCCGAATCGCATCACCATTTTGCGGGGCAATCATGAACTGCGTCAAATCACTCAGGTTTATGGCTTTTACGACGAGTGTCTCCGTAAGTATGGGTCGGCAACTGTGTGGAAATTGTTCACTGATTTGTTTGACTACTTCCCCATCACAGCACTCGTTGATAACAAGGTGTTTTGTTTGCACGGTGGGTTGTCACCAATGATTGAGACAATCGACCAGGTGCGTGAGCTCAACCGTATCCAGGAGGTACCCCACGAGGGCCCCATGTGTGATTTGTTGTGGTCAGATCCCGATGATCGTGGTGGCTGGGGCATTTCGCCCAGAGGTGCGGGTTTCACTTTTGGCCAAGACATTTCGGAACAGTTCAATCACACTAACGACTTGCTGTTGATTGCCAGAGCTCATCAGTTGGTGATGGAAGGGTACAGTTGGTCGCATCACGAGTCAGTGGTGACGATCTTTTCTGCTCCCAACTATTGCTACAGATGTGGCAACCAAGCAGCTATAATGGAGGTTGACGAGCAGCACAACAGGCAATTCTTGCAATACGACCCACTGGTTAGGCCAGGAGAGCCCACGGTCACGAGGAAGACGCCTGACTACTTCTTGTAAGTCCTGCGGTGCTCGTTAGGCTCTATCATCCCTATAATCATTGGTTTTAATAGCTGTAGTGAAGTGTGCATGATGAATTTCGATCACGTTTACTCATTCTCTCTCTGTTGTAAATAACATTGCTTTCGCAAGATACGGAAAAGGGGAGCAGAAGGTAGAGGAATTGAAAAGAGAATAGGGTTGTAAATTGATCACATCTGCATCGAGCGCGTCAGCACCTCTTTCTCGCATTACCAGCGATTGACATCGGGTGCAGACGCTGATGCAGCCGATTGGGGATTTCCTGCATAATCGCTTTCGTGTGCGCGCGAAATTTGTAGGGCCAACCAGAAGCCCGAAAAAAAACAACCGTAAGCCAAGCGACTTCCAAGTGCGGCTTCGGGTAGAGAATCCAAATCAGTCAGGGACAATCACAATGTTGAGAACACTTGCTCCTAGGGGCGCCGGCCAGGCTCCTTGTTCTCTCCGCAGAAGCATCTACACTTCAGTTCTCGAGAGTGACGTCAACATCACCCGCAACGGCAAGGTCAACCAGGCAGTCGGTCATGGTGGTCGTTCGTCGCGTACCGGATACACTGCCACTGTGTTTGGAGCCACCGGGTTCCTTGGCCGCTACCTCACGTCAAAGCTCGCGCGCCACGGCACTATCACCGTCGTACCCTTCCGTGATGACATGAAGAAGCGCTTCTTGAAAGTTACCGGCGACTTGGGTGTGGTTAACTTCGTTGAGTTTGATGCCCGCAACGTACAGCTGATTCGTGACTCTGTTGCCCACTCGGATATTGTATTCAACTGTATCGGTGCTGACTATAACACCAAAAATTTCTCGATGGCAGACGTCAACATTGGACTCACCCAAAGAATATCAGAGGCCGTCAAGGAGGCCGGCGTGCCCCGTTTCGTGCACGTGTCATCATACAACGCCGACCCCAAGAGCGACTCGATCTTTTACGCCACCAAGGGAGTGGGTGAAGAAGTTGTTCGTTCCATAGTGCCTGACGCCACCATCGTGAGACCGGCCCCCATGTTTGGCCGTGAGGATCAATTGCTCAACTACTTGGGTCCCAAGTTGAAAATGTGGACTCCCAACCGCAATGCCAAGGAGATTTACCCAGTCCACGTAACAGACGTTGCCTACGGATTGGAGAAGATTGGCTTTGATGACTCCACCGTGGGCCAGACATTCGAGTTATATGGACCGGAGAAGATGTCCTTTATTGAGATTCGACAAATGATTGCGGGCATCACTCAAGACTACCTGCAAGTTGGTCCAATTGACTACCGCCACGCCGACTACAAAATTCCTTTGGCCTTGGCCAAGGCAGTTGCCGCTCTCAAGCAGTTGGCCTGGTGGCCCATGACTAACCCAGACCAGGTGCAGCGTCATTTGATAAACCAGCACATTGACCCCACTGCCAAAACTTTCAAGGATGTTGGGGTGGAGGAGATCGATCAATTAGCCAATGTCTTGTTCACCTATGTCAAGCAATGGAGACACCCGTTGATTCACCAGATGACGGCGCCATCTGCGAAGGAATTGAAGCGGTTGAGGGAGATTCAACATTTCTACTAGATGCATGGGAATGAAAATTTATCGGTAATTTTTGTAGTTCAATGTCTATTGTGCATCACGTTGTGGATGCTGCACCTTCATCTGCAGTACCGGGTAAATCCGAGTGCTTATCGCCTAGATTTTTGCGAAAGCTAAAGGCCAGACTGGATCAGCTACACCATAGCATTTCTTTGTACCTATGTCGTTCACACTCCCGTCGATTGAGTCATTACCCGACCTTTCACAGCAAGCCCAAATTGAGGTTTTGGACAATCTTTTTGAACCTTGCCATACACTTCAAGCGTTCTTGTTAAGCGGTGACATTTTTCGCCGCTCCTTCTCTTCGTATAATGAATTCATTGAGCAGGCACGTCTGGAGCTCTTGGGGCTTCTTGCAAGAGCTAAAAGCCTGAAATATGGCCAAGAATACGATCCTCGCGTTTCTGAGATCATAGCTGCGCACCCGCGCTTGGGTGCACCAAAGGCAGACCAGTCTCAAGTCCAACTCTCCGACCATTCGCTGGCGGAACAAAAGTCTATGCAGGGCAGTGAAGAGGAGGCCGCCAAATTGACAGAGTTGAACGAATTATACGAAGAGAAGTTCCCTGGCTTGCGTTACGTCGTCTTTGTTAACGGCAGATCTAGAGCATCCGTAATGCAAAATATGATGGAGAGAATTAAACGCGGTGACATCGGCCAAGAACGCAAGGACGCCTTCAATGCTATGTGTGACATTGCGTTAGACCGGTCTCAAAAGGCAGTCAAGCAGCTAGTAGATGATCTCGTGGAGAAGTTATAGACCAGACCTTCATCAAACACGCCGTAGACCAAGAACTCAATTCAACTTGTGACACCTCATATACCAGTCCTGCATATGATACATTTTCGGTAGCATTGTTTCTTGCCCGTGCACGTCGCACTCGTCCAGCGTTAATTTCGACTGATAAACCCCTGCTTACCACTTCTTGATCACTGGCTAGCCACGTTACTAATAGGCAAAAATGGTATGTTAAAATATGCCGTAACCGTGGCACATATACCTAAAGATCGCTTCTAGATTCTACGGGGTGTCAAAGTTGATGCGCCTGTGATGCTTGCGCGCTGTCCACTTTGCCACTCGCCCCTCCGTTGTTAGTGCGACATCGTCTAATTATGTCGCCAATGGACACAAACTAACAACAGGCTGGTGCTTTGGAGAACGCTAGAAAGGAAATCAAACGCCTCTCCTTGGAGGATCATGACGAGTCGCTGTATGGTCAGATCTTTTCTGTCTCTGGTCCCGTTATTGTGGCAGAAAATATGATTGGATGTGCTATGTACGAATTGGTCAAAGTTGGACATGACAATTTGGTTGGTGAAGTCATCAGAATCAATGCTGATAAGGCCACTATCCAGGTTTACGAGGAAACCGCCGGTGTCACCGTGGGTGATCCTGTCTTGCGTACGGGTAAGCCACTCTCGGTCGAGTTGGGCCCTGGCTTAATGGAAACGATCTATGATGGGATCCAGAGACCGCTCAAGGCGATCAAAGACTTGTCACAGTCCATCTATATCCCCAGAGGTATCGATGCTCCCTCATTGTCGCGTGAAGTGAACTACGATTTCAAGCCCGGTAGCTTGAAAGTCGGTGACCACATCTCAGGCGGTGACATTTTTGGGTCAGTCTTTGAGAACACGTTGTTGGATGACCATAAGATTTTGCTCCCGCCACGTGCCCGTGGTACCATCTCCTCAGTAGCTGAAGCAGGATCGTACAACGTTGAGGATACCGTTTTGGAGGTGGAGTTCGATGGAAAGAAACACAGCTACCTGATGATGCACACGTGGCCCGTCAGAGTGCCTCGTCCAGTCACTGAAAAGCTTGCCGCTGACTACCCATTGCTCACTGGACAAAGGGTATTAGACGCGATTTTCCCTTGTGTTCAGGGAGGTACCACGTGTATCCCCGGCGCCTTTGGATGTGGTAAGACTGTCATCTCTCAGTCTTTGTCCAAATACTCAAACTCCGACGTCATCATTTACGTTGGTTGCGGTGAAAGAGGTAACGAAATGGCGGAGGTGTTGATGGAATTTCCTGAGTTGTTCACCGAAATAAACGGCAGGAAGGAGCCAATCATGAAGCGTACGACACTCGTGGCAAACACCTCCAACATGCCTGTGGCAGCCAGAGAGGCATCCATTTACACTGGCATCACTTTGGCTGAATACTTCCGTGATCAAGGTAAGGATGTATCCATGATTGCGGACTCATCTTCAAGATGGGCCGAGGCGTTGAGAGAAATCTCTGGTAGATTGGGAGAAATGCCTGCTGACCAAGGGTTTCCTGCCTATTTGGGTGCCAAGTTAGCTTCTTTTTACGAAAGAGCTGGTAAAGCTGTTGCCTTAGGTTCTCCTGACAGAGTTGGTTCAGTCTCAATTGTGGCTGCTGTTTCCCCTGCGGGTGGTGATTTCTCCGATCCAGTCACCACCGCAACATTGGGTATCACTCAAGTTTTTTGGGGTTTGGACAAGAAATTGGCACAAAGAAAGCATTTCCCCTCCATCAACACGTCTGCCTCGTACTCTAAGTACACCAATGTCTTGAACAAGTACTATGACGCTGAATACCCAGAGTTTCCCTCTTTGAGAGACAGGATCAGAGAAATTTTGTCGAATGCCGAGGAATTGGAGCAGGTTGTCCAGTTGGTTGGTAAATCTGCTCTTTCTGATGCTGACAAGATCACCTTAGATGTTGCTGCCTTGATCAAGGAGGACTTCTTGCAACAAAATGGGTACTCGACTTACGATGCCTTTTGCCCCATCTGGAAGACATTTGACATGATGAGAGCCTTTATGTTGTACCATGATGAAGCCCAAAAGGCTATTGCCAATGGAGCCCAATGGTCCAAATTGGCCGATGCAACTTCTGACGTCAAGCATGCTGTCTCTTCGTCAAAGTTTTTCGAGCCCTCTAGAGGTGAGGAAGAGGCCAAGAAAGAGTTTGGTGACTTGTTGACCAACATCAGTGACAGATTTGCAGAGGCTTCCGAGTAAAGAACTGATTTCAACTTCAATTCTATTTAGAGGCCTTAAAGAATACAAAAGTCCAAATCAACTTGCAATCGGCTTGTGCCGTCTGGTATTTTCAACAATGTATGGAATTCATCCAGGTCCAAGTCGAATAGAAGCAAGTCATAAGAAAATTCTCTTCGCTACCAAGTAGGTTCATGATGTCCTCATTGTCTGCCTGATCTTCAAAATACACTGGTCTGCTCTGCAGACTAGACTTGTCAAAATTGAGCTCGAAGTCATTGAATGGCGCTGCCTTAGGCGTGCATTGCATCTCACCACTGGGACCAGGCTCAAGGTCAATGATCAAGGGTTGCTTCAGTGAGTGGGGTAGCACCAATGCGTGGCCCTTGTCGCGACATAATACCATTGATTCCGAACTGGCCCCCAAGTGGGCAGTGGCCAAAGATCGAAGTATGGCCAATTTGTTCTTGTCTTTTGTTGTTAATTGCAGTCCGGCGTAAGATGGGCTTTGCTGTGATGTTGAATCATGTTTCGTGTAAGTGTTCGGCCATAACCATCCCTTTAAGGTGTCAACGAGGGGGAAGTCAATTCTTGTCTTCGTGGGACACTTGAATTGATCGCTTTGAAATGGATGAGTTCCGTTCATGCTGGCATCTACCGCTTGCTGCGAAAGTGAGGGTCGCCAACGTGCAAGTCTCTCTTCCATGAGCATCTCCCTGCTAACCGTTTGTCGGTGATAATTGTGATCATGCGAGATTCTCTGGGAATTGAAAGCTCTATCGTGAAGGATAGCACCTCTGGCACCCCCCTGACCTACATCGCCCAAGACTGGAGGTGAGTGGGGTCTAGGGCTCAATTCACCAATAATAATCAGAGACTCTTCGCTAGAAGTGTACTGCAAACTTGGCGGCGAAAATAGATCGCTAGACGTGATAGTGGGTCCACTGAACAATGTCGGTATGACCGCACCATTTTTTTTGCACCCAAATCCCGCCGGCTCAATGTTGCATGACTTGACTTGGTGCATCACCACCGTCCCCAAATCCATGCTCAAATGGGTGCCAGAGGGGGCCGTACGCGTGTAGAGCAAACTATGCTGTCCCTGAAATGCATGAGCATCGCCCAACGAGTCCAAGGCTTCGTTCGTGCACGCGAGCTTTCGAGTCGACGGTGCTAGCTCATCGTCTTCGGTGCCGATTGACGTTGGCACTAAAGTCATCCTAGTGATAGCATATTCTCACCTCTCATCCTTACTTGCTCTGGGTGCTACCAACTTTTGAGTACAAACCCGTATCTGAACGCACAAACACACCAGACATGTGATTTAATTTCTGCCATCGTAATCTACAAAACCATCTAAACAACCAGAGTTGTACATTTCCTTATATACGGCACTATTCACAACACCACGCACATGAATGTACATGCTATGCAGGTAGTGCGGTAGCAGAAAGAAAGAAACAAGCCATGGGACTGAACCTTTTCCCAGACATCAAGCCTCACTCAAAATAGCCCGCCAGCCAACTAGGATAGAAGCCAGGATGGCACACTATCCTTGATTGACCACTGCAACTGTTTCGGAATGAATCTTAACGACTTTTCATGCTTCGATAATTTTCATCAAACTTAAGGGCAAGGCGAATTACGCAGTCTCAATTGGCTTATTTCGATCTAGCTCTAACCTTCCGTCTCTTTCTCTTGAGTCTTCTGACTCTCTTCTTTCTCCACTTATTTCTCATAGTAAATAATAAGTAAGTGAGGGTGAAGAAAAGAGAGAAACTTTAAAAATGGCGTGAATGACACTCAAATTTATAATACCCCAGGTCGTCGGAGGATGTTCGTCGGCGGTTCGCGTTGAGACCTGCAGACAACCTCTGAGTTTTCCACGACTAGCTAGTTAGAACGCTTGCACGTGACTGTGACTGTGTTTTTCGCACACATTTCGCTCAACCAAATCTCGCGGCGTGACAACTGGTGCACTATGATGCAATTCTGCAGCCCGTGGCACTACGTCCGGAGACACCGTGTACTAATAGCCGCCAATTAAGATTGAATTTGTGAAGCCGTCATATGCAGTATGTTATAAACAGGTATTGATAGTACCGTAAAGGAAGTAATTTTAGCCTCACCAATATTTGCAGCCATTCAGCTCTCTGCAGCCTTGAAAACGAACACTTCAGATCTACATAGTCTGGTATCTATATGAGCTATGGTATTTACATGATGTATAACTGGCGGCGAGAACTGAAAATTGGAACACCTTGCACTGTTGCTGTATCAATCTAAAGTGTCCTGAATCGTGCAAATTTCTAGAATGCTATGCAAAGCTACTCCACAGCATCCCCGAGCTTGCGCTCGCGGTCAAGTCTTTTTGCCTCATGCTTCAATGCCTTACGCAAATCATCCCTCAAGTCTGGCAACTCCAACTTCTCGCATAAGACAGTAATGATCTCTTTTGTAATGAGCAAACGCTCGTCGTCGTTGGCATGATCGCACTCAAGCTCCTCCGCTGTATTACTGAGCTTGTAGATCGAGTCCATCATCAAGTTGATTTCGAATGTGAGATGGTTGGTGTCCTGAACTAACACCTGCAGATCAACTTTGTCGCTATCGTGTGGTTCTGCAGGGGCCACGTCTGTGTTTCTTGTTTGAAGTAAATAATCAAGGTGCTTCACGCCCAAAAGAGCCTTTATATTGCAATACAACCGATAAGTGAGATACAAGCCTGGTACGTTGGGTACCACTGGCACAAGCGCAAATGGAAGTGTTATAGGGATACCCACAGCGCAATAGATGGCGTTCTTGAGATGCAAGGAACGTGCATGGTTGCGGAAGAAATATAACTGGTCGATAATCGTGGCGGGTGACTGAAATGCAGGATGGTATAGTGGGATCGGCTTGAGCTGGTTGGCAGGAATTCGGTGCTTCTCCACTTCGGACTGTATGAGAAGTGACAGCAGCAGAGACGATGAAAGCGGCACTTCCTGCTTGTTGATCTCCCGAATCATTACTGACTTGGACGGGAACAGTTTCAAACAGTTCTCCTCATAGGGGATAGTATCGAGCAACTTCTTGACATACTCGACAATTTTCTGGTTGATCTTGTATTTCGATGTGTTCAAGTTGTTCCAGGTGCGGGCGGCAAATCCAACAACTTTAGTCTCGAGCCGGTTGATGAGGGGGACCGTCTGGAGTTGCGTCGAATCAAGCACCGAGCGCGTGTGGTTGCAGTAGATGTAGGAGCGCGAAGTGGTGATTGGGATGGCTATGACATAGATCGACGACCGGCTGAGAGAGCGCTTAAACGTGAGCGACATGTAGCTCCTGCTTCGAATAAATCACCCAGTCTTGTATTTTAGTTACAGTTTTTCGCGCCCCTGCCGCATGGCGCCGCCCCCGCCACTGATAGCAATGTGCTAAAATTTGAAAAACTCATTCCCCCGCGCGCCAGCAATCGCCAGCTTCGCGTGATTTTGCCGCGAGGAAGGAGCAGCAACCAACCACGGAATAAGCTCAGGTCGAAGCCTTTTTTCAAGAAGCTTAAAAAAAGTAAGTAGAAAAATTGAATCGAAGAAATTTGTATTGCGAGCGGGCAATTTTGATGTGAAAATGCAGCCAAAATACAAACACACACGCAGCTCGCAGCCTACCATTCGTAGCCACAAACCCTACAGCCATCACCTCCTTTTCTTTTTGGTCAAGGTGCACAAATGCTGGAGACGGAGCAGCGGTTGGGTTCGTCCCCACCCTCTCGCGAGGCCACCTCTGCTGACCCCCACAACGGTTTTAGTTATCATAGCTCGTCGTCAGGCGCAGGAGGAAGCAACTCTCCATTGGCCAATGGCCACGGAGTCCCCTTGCCTAAGACGATCTTAGACCCTTTCGACACACACAACCCCTTTGAAAGTGCCAATGTCAAGTCGTATAGCCATCGGGCCAATATTGTGCCGCCGTACGTGTTGGACCGCCTTTCACAGGTGCATTACAAAGACCAGCTAAACAACCAAAACACCAATGCCACTTCGACCGAACCTCCGGAACTTACCAATATTCAAAGATCACACACTAATGCCACGGGTGGTCATCATCATAAGCACACCCCCTCTGTGTCGGCAATAATCAAGCCCTTGCGGAGAGACAAACACGACCTGCGGGCAAGTGGTGGAGTCACCCCAACTGGGCCGGGCTACAACACGGGCGATGACGAAAGACAGTTCAGCTCATTTGCCAATGACCCTTTTGTCAAATCATTGGGTAACAACTGGCACAATTTTCTCCACACAGTACAGCAGCCCAAAGTCTACACATCGGACCTTCTTGAATACGACGCCAAATTCAATTCGGATTGCAATTTGGAAGGAGGATGGGGCGGCGAAGAACGCTTGAAGAATGCACTTTTGCGTAGCACCTCTGCTGAGGATGAGGCTCATGGAGTGTCGCATGAAAAATCACAGTGGTTTGCTAGGCTTTTTACCACCAGTGGGCGTGGCCTGACTACGCAGGGTTCGCTGAAGTTAAATCGTGAATTAAACGAGCCCTCGCCTCGAGTGCGGTCCAAGGCTGGGTATTGGATGTCCGACGAGAAGCGTGCTGACCTCAAGCCCACACTCAAGCGAATCTTCATGCAGAATCCGCTCATCCCGCTCTTATTGAGAGTCTTGATTATTGTATTTCTGGTGCTTTCGCTCGCGTTAGCGTGTCTGATATTCCATTTGCTGCGCCGCGAGCAACTGCCCGTACCGCAACAACCACTGACGATCATGGCAATTGTGGTGCAATGCTTTGCAATCACTTATTTGGCCTACATCCTGTACGATGAGTACCATGGCAAACCACTCGGGTTGCGTGACCCTGTTGACAAGATGAAGTTGATTTTGTTAGATCTCTTGTTCATCATATTCTCGCTGGCCAACTTGTCGCTTGCATTCAATACTTTGTATGACCCGGAATGGGTGTGCGAACTGTTTGACTACAACGTATTGAGCTCAATACAAAGCCAGACTTTGTACCCCAAGATAGGGTCCATATGCCGGCGCCAGCGTGCGCTTCTGAGCTTCTTGTTTCTAGTGTTGGGATTTTGGGTAGTGACGTTTACGATAAGTACAGTCAGAGTGGTTGACAAGGTCAGCAGCGGGAACCCACGCTCAGACTAGGGAAGAATGGACAATATAAATTGCATACAGCCGCCAAGACAAAGTGCATCCAAAATTACATGTCATCAACCACCTCATCTGTAACTGGTACGTCAACATTGTTGACAATGATATCATCCTGTGCTGCTATTCCCACCCGTTGTGGTTACTGCATCGTCTGTGTACCGGTCGTGTGTGCGAACCGATTCCCACAAACAAAGATCGGTCGCCTGCGGATTTGTCAAACGGACACACCTGATCGCCAGCAACCGGCTACCCCGACAACACGTAGAGGGCTATATTGACCTAGCTTGCTGTATTGTTTAGGCGTCCTTGCATCTCGAAGCCATCTCCCCCCAGGCTCAACTATAGCATTGAGTGTGCAGTTCTCACTAATACGCCACAGCATCATACATCTCAGCCGTTGCCGCTCAGTTATCCCACTCATTTTTTCAATCAACCACAAACATCCCTTAATGTCACGAGGGTGCCCCACCGGAAGTGACCTCAATTCAACATGGCAATTTGTTCAGCCTGGACTTGAGTTCATCTTGGGGTCGCATGGAGATCAGGGTGTCACCTCCAAAATGTACATGAACTGCTACACTGCTATTTATAACTACTGCACCAACAAGCTGAGGCATGGCAGTAGCAGTGTCACTGTCACCCTGGGAGGTAGAGGCGGTGCCGTGGGAAACAATGCATACTCGTTGGCGGGCGCTGAAATCTACAAGAAGCTCGACGAATATCTCGTACTGTACATCACTGGACTCACGAAGGACCCCAACGAGCTGTTTCTTGAGTTTTACGTCAAGAAATGGACACGGTTCACCATTGGAGCTGGCTACATGAACAATGTGTTTGACTACATGAATCGGTATTGGGTCCAGAAGGAACGTTCCGATGGACGTCGTGACGTGTTTGACGTCAATACTTTAAGCTTGCTTAAATGGAAGGAACACCTATTCAACGCTCATCTGGAGGAGTTGGTGGAGGCTGTACTAGAGCAGATCACCAAACAACGTAACAATGAAATCGTTGATACTAGCCTTGTGCTGACCGCAATCAAGTCGCTTGCCCTCCTTGGTATCGACGTCCAAGACTTGAAAAAGCCAAATTTGGTGGTTTACATCAAGCATTTTGAGAAGATCTATTTACAACGCACCTACGAGTACTACCAACGTGAACTGCAATTGTTTTTGGAGCAACACAATGTGGTTGACTACATGAAAAAATGTGAAATGCGTTTGAGTGAAGAAGTGGCACGTTCCAACAACTATTTGGAGGATCACACCAAGAAAGCCTTGTTGGAGACTTTGAACCATGTGTTGATTGAGGATCACGCCCAAATCATGTACGACCAGTTTTTGGAATTGTTGCAACAGTATCAAATTGCTCATATCCAGCGTATGTACAAGTTGTTAAGTCGTGTTTCGAGCACCTTGCAACCGTTGGCTGACAGCTTGGAGAAATACATCAAGGAGGTGGCAATCAAGGAGATTGAAGAGATGAAGGGTGCAGATGACGAAAGCCCGGCGCCACCGGTTGCGGGCACCGCTCTTCCCAAACGAAGGCCCACTGGCGTCAACCCGAAAACCTACATACACACCCTCCTTCTGGTTTACCTTCGCTTCAATGAGGTTGTCACCTCGGCGTTTAATCGGGACCCTCTCTTCATCAAGGCGCTCGACAATGCTTGTCGCTATTTCATCAACAAGAACCCAATCGCCACACCAACCCCCAAGCTGCTTTGCAAAACCCCAGACTTGCTTGCCCGCTACTCGGACGCTTACCTCAAGGCCACCAGCAAGGATTCTGATATTGCCGATATGTCTACCGACAATCTCATGATCATTTTTAAATTCATTGAAGATAAGGATTCATTCGAGGAGCACTATCGCAGATTACTTGCCAAGCGTTTGATCAACAGCAACACCAAATCAGATGAATTGGAGGAGCTGATTATTCAAAGGTTGCAGGAGGAAAACTCGCTCGAATACACCTCTAAAATGACAAAGATGTTTCAGGACATGAAGGCCTCGGAGGACTTGAAAAACAACGTTAAGGACGAACTTGACCAACTGCTTATAGGCTCCAATGCGATTAGTGGTGTTAAGGATTTCATTCCCTTGATTCTCGCCAACTCAATGTGGCCCTTCAAATTCCTGGAAGATTATGATTTAAAGTTGGCCCCCGATTTGGTTCAACCTTTCACCAAGCTTGAGGAAATATACCATCGCAAACATAATGGCAGACAACTACAGTGGCTTTGGAACCACGGAAAGAGTGAGGTGAAGGCCAACTTGTCTAGAAAGGGGAAGCCTCCCTTCTTGTTCACTGTGAGCAATGTGCAACTTATGATCTTGTTGGCTTTCAACAAGCGCGCCACGTACTCGATGGCCGAGTTGGAGGAGATTGTTGGAGTAGCAAGACACACTTTGGAGTCTCACTTGTTACCTTTCACCAAATACAAGCTCCTCGACCAAGCACCCCTTGGCTTGGAGGAGTTCTCGCAACCAAACACAACATTCACTATCGTGGAGGAATACAAGTCTAAAAAATTGAAGGTGAACTTCGTGAGCTCCATCAAGACCGAGGTTAAGCAAGAGGAAGACGACACCAAAAAGGAAATCGACGAGACTCGGAGAAATTATCTCTCAGCCTGCATTGTTCGGATCATGAAGACGCGGAAGCGCATGAAGCACAATGAGTTGGTGAATGAAGTTGCGACGCAAGCCTTATCACGCTTTCGAGCAAAGATTCTCGACACAAAGCGCGTCATAGACTACTTGATTGAACGAGAATATTTGAGAAGAGTCGAGAACGATACGTACGAGTATTTGGCATAAACATGCAGATCACATTTCTGCTTTCAGATTATTCATGTTCTTGGCAATATCCTAGCACTTAATGAACGAATCTTAATGGCATCAATTTTCTTAGAACCTCACTTTCTTTCGCGGTGGACGGATGGCAGCATCGCTCGGTAGTGCAACGTGAGAGCAGTCTAACTCTGCATCGGGATCAATCAAATGATCGTAATACTCCTGTTCCTGCAGGGACCGATTCATCTTTTGGTTCTTTGTGAGGTTTAGCTTGATCAAGTTAGCATTGGTGAATATCTGCACGTTCCACGACCTTGCTTGATATTTGACAATGTCCGAGTGCTCCAATAAAGATGATTCGTCGAATTCACCATTGGTCAGGTAGATCTCGTCTATCTCTGTAGGGGCTCGGAATGGAGAATATTCGCTTTCACCCTCGAAGTGTGTGAGAAATTTGTGTTGAAGTATGTATTCTTGCATACCAGTATCATCAATCACATACTTCTTTTGGGACTCTCTATTGGGGTCGTCGTCATCCTGATCATCTGATCGCTTCTGATAGATCTCTTCTTCTAGCGTTCCCTTCAACACCAAAGTCTCAACAAACACTTCCTTTGTTTGCCCAATTCTGTGAGCTCTCTTTATTGCCTGTGCTTCAACTGACCTTTGCCAAACCGAACTCAAAAAGTAGACACGAGTCGCTGCAATTATGTTCAAGCCGTGTGATGCGAGCCTCAAGTCCATAATCAAGGCAGTGCCTCCCTCATGATTACTAAAGTTGGCGAGGTTGGCCGCTCTTTGGCTGGGACTGATGAAAGTGGCATATAAAATATAATCAACCCCAATCATGTCAAGCAACTCCGACAAGTAGTACGCACTGTCCTCGAATTCGAAAAAGACAAGCGACTTAAGTCTCTGGTACTGATGCTCAAGCAAACGGGCGGAGGTGTAGGAAAGTTTAGCGGAATCTGTGCCCAAGATTTTGGCATGTCGACCGCCGGCAAAGAAGGAATGCTGTAAATCCAACGTTCGCAACGCTTCTATGCGTTTGTCTTTTGGCGAATCAGTTTCATCGGAACCAGCTTGCCTCTTCTTAGTGTTCAGAATTTGTTTTGGGGAATGGTCAAACCCAAGTTGTGGTGTCTGAGATGAAGCATCAACTCGTTCATTGGTCAATTTGATATCTTGGTTTGGACTCTGCTTGTTGAACCTCTCTATATTTCGTCTTGTTTTATCCTGCCAATAAGTTCCCCAAAACGACTTGGAAGTCTCCATGAGTTTGTGCCGCAATGCGTCACCGTTTTTGACGAACCGGTTCTTGTAGAAGAATTCTTGCATGGAGGCAATCTGAGGAGCACCAAACACCCCCAACACGGTACCATCTATGTAGTCTATACGACTAGTGTTGAAGGCCACCACGAGAGCTTTGGGGAGCCCAGAAACATAGTAATTCATTTCATGCAACGATGAAGCTGTTCTCCACCTAGGGTTCGCCAACACTCTCTGGGCCGCCCGCATTGAATCCTGCAAAAGTCTGATATCTGTACATGAGTACAACTCATGATTGTGCCGCTCGTGCTTGGCAAGCGAGTTTTGACAAATACTGATCAACGTCTCGACGTCCTCTTGTTTAAAGCCGGTCCAATGGAAGGTGGCGCGTTGGAGATTGGTGACTAGGCGCCTCAATTGCGGTCGATTTGCTGCATTGAACATGTAGTCCACGTCAGTCCTTTCCGATGATACCGCATTGACTGCCAAAACGGCTGTGAATAGATTGATTGCCAATTTGTTGTGATATGATGGTTCGAGAAAAACCGGTCTATGATGCAATTTTGGAAGTCGGAGGTCGCGTTCGATGTCCGCAGCAGAGTGCCTGATGACGATGTCATTGAGTAGGTTCATGAGGTTGGTTTCTGCACTAAACTTGTGGTCAAAAAACGGTTTTGTGATGAGATCGGTCCAAAGCTTTGGCATGGAGTGATATGGTTCTACCTTGAGGTACTGCCCAACGATGACCCCTAGCTTTGTCAAGTCGTCTCTCTCATTGATAGTTTGCTTCACGGAGTACTTGGAACTCCTCTGGTCCGACTCCTCTTCGTCCATGTCTATTCTAGTGAGTCCAGATGTGGGAGTACCGGTAACGGCCCATCTTCTTTCGGATCTAATGTTCTTGCACATGATACTAGTTTTTGAGCTCTTGGAGCTCATCGTGTGACCTTCATCAATGATAAGCCGCTTCCAAAAGACAGTCTCCAATATCAGCAGCGAATTTTTCAGGAGAAGCGACTGGGAGACAACGACCACATCATATGCAATCAAATCGGCAACGTGTTGAGGAATCATGTTGGTGTAGGTAGAATGAGGGTTGTGGATTGTAGTCTTGAATTGGTTGGAAACAAACAACTTTCTGAGATAGCCATCATCAACATGTTTCTTGCACTCGTTGTTCCACTGGTGAAATAGATTATCAGGAACGAATATGAGGGTGGAGTTGCATAGAAAAAGAGTACGGAAAGTGACCCCTTCCTCTGCGGCAGTCTCCTGATTGCTACGTAGGACACCTCGACGAGCTCCCTCTGTGGAAATAGGAATGGAAAACTTACCGGGGCTTGCGTTCAACAAGTTTATCACTGATTGCGGTAGGTCATCAGAATAGTACCTCCAAGGTAGCGAGTCGTGATTGATCTTGTGTATGCAAAGGTCACTTAGGCGCCGAATTGGGGCATTCTTGGCCTCGGCATGTGATGGCTCGTGTAAAATGCAATCACTGGGGATGCTAGACAGGTCATTTTTGGTGTAACATATCAACGCGAGACAGATGAATGTCTTACCCAATCCCATATTCTCGGCTAGAATCCCTCCACAGGGTAAAAGGTAAAGCTCGGGCTGCGACCAAAACACGGCGTTAGTCAAGTCAAAATACACAGTGGAGCCGGTGATCGACCTGATTTCAAGAAAATTGGGTACCACCCGTCGCGTTGCTTTCGTCTCTTTCTCTAGCATTTTGGCGAGCGATTGCAACTGAAATGGGTAGAGAGTGGACCTCATCCCCATCAATGGCGATCCTCTACTTTTCAAAAGGGTCCTGATTCTTGCGTTCGTGTCAAGTGTTGCAACAATTTTTGGTCTCACTCCTCTTGTCTTGCCTTGATGAACGCTCAAGTCTGGGGAATGGATTGAGTTGTATATTGTCAATAGCCGCTTTCCTGGAATTCTTGACTCGCAGACGCAGCTTGGGGTTGGTTTTTTGAAGCGAAGTCCATCTTTCAATCTCTTGATATGAAAATTGAGATCATCAGGAGCGGTACGGTGTCTTTGGGTGGTCAGCTGCTGTGTTCGCACAGTAGCAGGAATAATTATCGTTTGTTGTTTAAGGTTTTCTTGTAACCATCCATCCTGTGCAGCCCAGCTATCGTGAGCAAAGTCTAGACAACATATCAATTCCCACCAAAGTCGCCTCGCGTCCTTGTCCACGAACAATGACCTCGGCTGGTCATATCTGAAAGCCCGTAGAAACCTCGAGCCGGCGAGGTCCATTGGTACTGCATAAACCCTCACGACTGCAATGGGATGGTAAGAATCACCACATAATGCTTTGAACACCTTAAACGTGGCCATGGCAAACTTGTGGTGGATGAGAAAGCATAAGTCTTCTAAACGTGGGTGTAATGAGCGACCAGAATTTTGCAACCTGTATTTCAAGAGGTCTGTATCCAACCACTTCCATGTGCCACGCGGCCCACTGGTAGGTATCGCATACAAGTCTGTGATATCAGTAGGAAGCGAATATGCAAACAATACACCGACAGGGATCAATTTCTGGAGATCATTCGTGGCATCAGTGACTCTTTGAGTGTTGCTGTTCGCATGCTCGGCCTTCATAGACGTTTGCAGAGTGGCGTGGGACTGAAGAGATGATCGAGAGTGTGTATTAGAACATTGGACGAGCAGCGATAGTGAATTTCAACTGCATCAACTTGTGATGCTCCTGATTATGAAAACAATGTGAGAGATCATGGTTTGAGGTTCCTAGCGTCTATAACAAACCGTATGTTTCAATCGCAAAGTGAATGTGCTTTGCTTGTTACTTTTGACATTTTCGGTGTGATTTACACTTATAAAGAATATAATACTAATAGCATTGCCGCTTTTGAGAACAAAATTGAACCTAAAAGGTATATCACTTTGAATAATCCTTCTGAAGCACTCCTGGATACTGGAGTTGAGGATGTTCTTTTACCGGGGTTGACCTTTGAAAGGTTTGACTGTGTTCAAATTGAGGCTTTTGGATGTCATCGTTGCAGCCATGTCACTTAATGGGCTTCCAGTTTTGAAAAAGTCCGCGGCTAGAGATCACGTATTCATAGCTTCAATGAGCATGTCCCATTAAGCCCTCTATCTCAAGGGTTCACTTCTTCACAAATATTTGAATCTATCAACGTCGAGTGTCAGCCTTATATGCGACCACTTCAGATAAGCGTTCTGCATATAATCACACCTTTTTGAGATTTGCTGTCCACCGTTGCGCCTAATCGCCAGACTGAGGGCTATATCATCATCGCACACCCATTTTGTCTAAATTCCCCAGACTTGGCGCAAAATGAAGACCTGCATCCTCACGGTCCCCAGCAAGAAGACTGAGGATGTCAATTGGACCAAGCCAATTAATAACTACCTACTTTCAATCTATGGCTCCACCACGGACTACCAACATGACCTCGCCACTTTTGCCAAGCTTCGCCTGGACATTTGTGCTGGTGTCCACGGGGATGCAACGGGACTAAAGATATACTACAAATACTACAGCTTGCTTGAACTCCTTGATTTGCGGGTGCCCTTCGACACCTTGAACAAGCACAAAAAGATCAGCTTCACATGGTTTGACTCGTTCAACCCGCACATGTCGTACAAGCAGTACTCTCTCCCGTTTGAAAAAGCGGGTATATTGTACAATACTGTCAGTGTCTTGTCTGATTCGGCACTGAAAAAATACATTTCCAATGAGGGAGATTCGGATGAGTCCATCAAGGAGGCTCTCGTGATGTTGCAGCAAGCCGCCGGAGTTTTGCAATTTTTGCGGGAAAACTTCTTACACGCGCCATCGAAGGACCTCAACCGTGCAACCACTACATTCTTGATTGAGTTGATATTAGCTCAAGCACAAGAGTTGTTTGCTTTGAAAGTTATCAACGGTGACACCGCCCAGACAAAGAACTCTTTGATAGCCAAATTGTGTAAAAGTGCAAGCAACCACTATGCTGAATGTCATAAATTGGTAAAACACTTGGCGAAATCTGAACGCGACGCTTTCGATGCTGCCATGGGCAGTAGCAAAGAGTTCTCGGTGAGTGAAGCCGGGCTCGAGGAGTTTCTCGATAGCGATTACGATCCAGACAAAAATGGTAACGAGGATGGCGAGGAAGATGAAGGTGAAGACAGCTCCAATGACGATGATAAGGTCACTCTTGTTCCCCCTCACTGGATTGCGATTGTCGAGTTCAAGCGACTTTATTATTCTTCGTTGTCGCTCTACTTCCAAGGATTACAATGTGAAGCTCAGAAAAAGTTTGGTGATGCCATTGCTTACCTTACCAAGTCGCTCGATGTCCTCAATGAGATTTCCTCAGCTATTTTAAAACAAACTGCCAGCTCGAAAGTGTCGAACGCGTACGAGGTTTTAGACAATTACAAGTATCAAAAAGATGCCATTGGTATTAAATTGGGAGAAATGGAGAAGGATAACGACTTCATTTATCATGACATAATCCCTCTGAAGGTTACTTTGCCCGAGATCAAGGCTATGGATGGAGTCAAGCCCATCCCGATTACGCAAAACACCACATTCAACGATATCAACGACTACAACTACAACAATTTCTTTACAAATGTGGTACCCATGAACATACATGAGTTGTTGAGTTTATACTCCGAGGAAAAGTCACAGTTTTTGCGAAATGAGTTGGATTTGTGTGATGTTTCCAACGAGGAGTTGAACTCGGTGATGGAATATTTGAACATGCCCAAAAGCGTGGTCAGTCTCAAAGAAATCATCGCGAATTCATTGTCCCTGCTGACAAGTTTGACGCACGAAGTCACGCCGCAAATCCCCATGGTACTTGTGCAAATAAGCCAAGAAATGGCCAGCGCTTTTCACGATGATATAACCAACCGAGCTGAGATTGGTAGATTAAGAGACCAAATTTACTCAATCATTCAAAAGTGCGAACAACGGGCAGTCGAGGATAAAGATGATTTAATCAAGTTAAAGAGATCCTTCATTGAGGCCAGCAACCGCGACCACGATTTGTTCAATTTGATCAGTGAGGGTGACAGGGCGTTATACAGTACCTTGGGTAAAGGACCACAGTCGTTAGAGTTCAAAAATTTGTTCAGTGGCAAAAACGACGATGCTAACAAGCGAGGCGAAGCTGGTCCAAGCTTGCTAGATATTGACGATTCGCAGTTGTCACAGGAAGAGACAACTCAGAGGCAAATTCGCAACATTGAGGAAATCTTGCACGATCTCCATTCAATAAAGGCTAACAAGACCAAGGTCATAGACAATTTGAAAAAGGAAATTTTAAATGATGACATCTCAGACATCTTGATCTTGAACACTAAGGTGAAGTCAGTCAATGAGATTAAGACCATGATATTCTCGCAAGAACTAACCAAGTTCGACAAGTACACCAAAGAATTGGACGCCTTGATCAGCAAGCAAAGGCTCTTACTGGATAGTCTTGTGGAGAAATGGAAGGTCTTGACCAACAACCCCGAGGTCAAAGAAATTCAATCTTCGTCAGTTTTCCGCAAGCAAATGTTGCAGCACCAGGAGGAACGCATCATGGCACTTTATCTCAAATGGAAAAGGTACTCGAATGGCTTGAGTAAGGGTGTTGCGTTCTATAGAAATGTCGCGAGCTACGCTCAGAACTTGCTACAAAAGTTCGAAGACGAAAGAGATGTGCAGCAAAGATTCGGGGACATGAACTTAGGGCACTCAAAGTATGGTGCGCCGGTTCAGCAACTGCGTAAACCGAGCTATCCTAACCAGCAGCAACAGACTCAGGAACACCAAGGCTTGGAAACGTATATGCCACCGCAACATTCCGGGTATCAAAACAAGTCTGCCTACGCCCCACCACAATTTTCGGGTCCTTCAAAGCATGCACCCTTCACTTCAGATGGCTATAATGGACCACCACAGTTACCGCCAAAAGCACCGCGTCAAGCACTGCAAACGCTGATATCGCTGCAAGCAGCGCAACACCCGTCGCAGGACGATGGCCTCATTTATTCGCAGCCGTCAACGTACCAGCCGAACATGTACAACTTTTTTTCGCGGGACTAACTGCCGCACCGCAGGCATTTGAAAATTTCGACCCAATTGGGAATATGTCATTAACTTAGGCGATTTCGCTCAATTGAGAGTGGGGGATCATCTTTGACTTCATGAGGTTAGCCTAAGCGTGGCTACTGCGACAATAGGAATGAATAAACGAGCATTACGGCCCCATTTGAGTGAGTTCAGTCAAGATGTCGTGATACATTCACTTTAGACTGACTACCCCCTTCGAATCAGGTGTTTACCATTTACCTATTTTTCTTCACTTTTCTTTTTTTTTCTCTTGATTTTCTCCTAATTCGTCATCGAAGCCCGAGGCGATCTGAAGCGGTGCGAAAAGCAAAGATCTAGTCTCAGATCTGCGCGAATCATCTCCAACCAGCAGACTTTTTGGCCAACTGTTCGTTCCCTGACTAGTTGGATCACTTGCTAGCATGAAAGCTGTGTGGGTATGGTCCTTTGCGGCCCTCGTTTCGGTGGTGCTTGCTGAAACACACTATTGCAATTCTTCCTCACAATGCCCAGAGTCTGCGCCGTGCTGCTCGCAGTACGGGCTGTGTGGGAACGGTTCGTACTGCCTTGGTGGCTGCGACCCGCGGTACTCCTACAACATCTCAGCGTGTATGCCCATGCCGATTCTCACAAAGCTTAACACTACATTTTCTTCCATCGATGACATAGGAAAGCAAGACAGGTACTTGGGCAATGCCACTGAGGTCGACTGGATCTATACCGGCTACATTGACGACCATGACGACGCGCTTCTACTCCAAATGCCTAACGGCACCACTGGTACTGTGCTTTCGTCGACGCAGTACCTCTGGTACGGAAGAGTTAGCGCCAAGTTGAAAACTTCACGTACTCGTGGAGTCATCACTGCCTTCATTCTCTTTTCCGACGTGCAAGACGAGATCGATTTCGAGTATGTTGGTTACAACCTCACCTTCCCTCAAACTAACTACTACTCAAAGGGGTTCTTGGATTACCACAACGCCAAGGACTACGAGGCGAGCGACACCTATGCCAACTGGCACCTCTATGAGATTGACTGGAGCGAGGAAAAAGTCGATTGGCTCATCGACGGCGATGTGGTGCGCACACTCAACCGTAGTGACACCTGGAATGAGACCACCGGGATGTACAAGTACCCTCAGACTCCGTCTCGAGTGCAACTTTCGTTGTGGCCTGGTGGTGCCGCTCTGAACGCCATTGGTACCATCGAATGGGCCGGTGGTACTGTTGATTGGAATGCGGAAGACATCAAGGAGTATGGTTATTTTTACGCTCAGTGTGAGTACGTGTCGATTGTGCCCTACGACACCCCTGATGGGGTCAAGCGCATCGGCTGCAACGGCACACTGTGTAATGCTTACATGTACAACTCCACCGAGGGTAACCAGCAAAACATTACCATGGTGAAGAAAAAGACCTACTTGGGTAACGGTGGTGCCACTGGCTTAGACCCAGACAACGATGATGAGGTGGTCAGCACCGTCAAGTCTGGGTCCACCACCAAGACGGTGACTCTGACTAAGTCAAAGCAAACATCCAAGTTGGTTGTGCCCACGGGGACCGGCACTACCACCACGCAGGAAGCCAACCCGATTCCCACCAACTACCATACCGAGGATGGGTTTGTGCAAAACTCTGAGGCAACGAACACCGATGCGGGCAACGGTCGGAACGGGCTGAGTCAGAACGGAGTAACGCCTCAATTCAACATCCAGGGGCTTGTGGGGATCGCCAGTGCCATGGTGTTTGGTATGCTTTCATTTTTAGCCTGATTTCCCATAAATGAACATCACGACATGATGCTAATGTAGCTGCAGCCAAATTTTCTTTGCGCTTTTGCGATCTCCACCACGAGCCCAAACAAGCGCTACGAATCTTGATGGACAACAGAACGTACACGAGGCGTTACAACCCTCTCCGGAGAACAATTTCAAGTGCCACCTGGTGTAATGCCGCTGGTGGAGCGTGCGCACACGCGGCAGTTGCAAAAGCCGGTCGTGCGCCCCCCAACGAACCCAAAATACACGTAACGAATAAATTGCCCATCCGTCCACACCCCACCCTCCACTGCTCTGCACTTCGTTCCCAAGATGAAGATGCTTACGAAGTTCGAGTCGAAGTCGCTGCGCGCCAAGGGAGTGGCGTTTCACCCTAAGCGGCCGTGGGTGCTTGTGTCGCTTCACTCATCGACAATCCAGCTCTGGGACTACCGCATGGGTACGCTCATTGACCGCTTCAAAGACCACGAGGGCCCCGTGCGCTGTGTCGATTTCCACCCGACCCAGCCGTTGTTCGTGCTGGGTGGTGATGACTACCTGATCAAGGTGTGGTCGCTTGCCACCCGCAAGTGCATATTTACCCTCAACGGCCACCTCGACTACATCCGTACCGTGTTTTTCCACCACGACTTGCCATGGATCATCTCGGCACTGGATGACCAAACGATTCGGATCTGGAACTGGCAAAACCGCCAAGAGATCGCCTGCCTCACAGGACACAACCACTACGTGATGTGCGCCCAGTTTCACCCGCTGGAGGATTTGATTGTGTCTGCTAGTTTGGACCAAACGGTGCGCGTGTGGGACATCACTGGATTGCGCAAGAAGCACTCGGCCCCAACTGCCGCCACCGCTGTCAGACTGTTTGAAGACCAGTTGCAGCGCCAGCAGCTTCCTCAGCAGGATATTTTTGGCAACACCGATGCCATTGTCAAGTATGTGCTTGAGGGCCACGACAAGGGTGTCAATTGGGCAGCGTTCCATCCAACGTTGCCGCTCGTTGTGTCTGCCGGTGACGATCGCTTGGTCAAGCTCTGGCGTATGAGCGAAACAAAGGCGTGGGAGGTGGACACCTGTCGTGGTCACACGGGCAACGTGCTTGCGGCGGTGTTCCACCCGCACCAGGATTTGATTTTGTCCGTTAGCGATGACAAAACTATCCGGGTGTGGGACTTGAACAAGCGCACCCCAGTCAAGCAATTCCGCCGTGAAAACGACCGCTTTTGGCTTATTGCCCTGCACCCCGGCATCAACTTGTTTGCCACGTGCCACGACCTGGGGGTGATGGTTTTCAAGTTGGAGAGAGAACGGCCGGCCCATGCCATTTTCCAGGGCAAAACTCTTTTCTACGTCAATGCCGAGAAACAAGTGCAGCAATACGACTTTCAACGCCAGGAGCTGTCGATGCCGATGTTGCTGTTGAAAAAAATTGGCAAGACTTGGCTGTTCATGCGTACGTTGCTGTACAATCAACTGGACAATTCCATCTTGGTGACCCATGGCAACGATGGTGATGGCCAGTATGCGTTGATCTCGCTTCCGAAACACGTCACCGGAGCCATTGAACCCACCGATATTAGACAAGGCGAGGGTAACTTTGCTTGTTTTATTCTGCGCAACCGTTTCATCAATTTTGTCAAGCTGTCCAAGACGCTCTATGTGAAAGACCTCAACAACAATGTCACCAAAACTGTTCAGTTGGACGCCCTGGTGACTGATGTGTTGGCCGGAGCAGTTGGCAGCGGAAAAATCTTGCTTGTTAAGCAACACCTGGTGGTGCTTTACGATGTGCAACAACGCAAGGAGCTTGGCGACTTGAGTGTAAACAATGTCAAGTATTGTCTGTGGTCGAACGATGGACAATACGTGGCTTTGCTTGCCAAGCACACCATTACCATTACTACAAAGGATTTGGAGTTGGTGACTGCGATGCACGAGACAATTAGAATCAAGAGTGCCGCCTGGGACGACAACAGTGGTGTGTTGTTGTACCTGACTTTGAACCACATCAAATACACTCTTTTGAATGGCGACAATGGGATCATCAAGACGTTAGAAAACACCGTATACGTCACCAAGGTGACTCAAAACCTCGTTTTCTGTCTCAACCGCTCGGGTCAAGTGGAGGTGTTGAAGATTGACCCTACTGAATACCGTTTCAAGAAGCTGCTAGTCAACAAAAATTTCGGCGAGGTTCTTCGGATCATTAAAAACTCAAACTTGGTTGGGCAAAACATTATCAGCTACTTGCAAAAGAAGGGCTATCCAGAAATAGCGTTGCAGTTCGTCGAGGATTCCGAAACACGGTTTGATTTGTCGTTACAATGTGGTAACTTAGAAGTTGCGTTGGAGGAGGCCAAAAAATTGAACAACAAGGTGACCTGGGAGAGATTGAGCGAAGAAGCGTTGAACCAGGGCAACTTGGACATTGTTGAGTTTGCGTACCAGCAATTGCACGACTTTGATAAGTTGAGCTTTCTTTACCTCACCAAGGGTGACTCTGATCGCTTGGGACGTATGGCCGCCATAGCTGAGTCACAGGGCCACGTCAGCTCTTTGATTCAAAACTCGTTGTACAACAATGATATCAAAAAGAGATGTCAGGTGTATATACAAGGTGGCATGTTGCCACTTGCTTACACATTGGCCAAACTGAACGGGTTGGACGAATTGGCGGCACAGATCTTGGAGCAAGCGGGTGTCGACGCCAGAGACGTGGAGTTGCCTGAAATGGGGCAGGTGGTTCCCTTACCGCAACCCATCAATCAACCAATTACTAACTGGCCCATCAAGGAAGGATCCATGTCGTTCTTTGAAAGCGCTTTGGTGACAGGGCAAGTTGAGAACTTGTCGCTTGACGACCATGAAGTGCATGCTGACGCGGGTGCTGCTGATGAGGGTGACTTGAACTTTGAGGATGCAGAGGATGATGTTGACGGCGAAGATGCTGGTGGGTGGGACTTGGAGGACGATGATCTCGACATCGAGGATGTACCTTCTGACGTGGCAGCCGTCGTAGATGCATCCTTTACGGTTGACAAGGGCTACGATGGTGAGATTGGGCACTGGCTACGCAACGCCAAGACTCCCGCACAATATGTGGCCGCCGGCATATTCGACCAGGCCGCCTCTTTGCTTAACAAGCAGCTAGGTGTGGTGGAATTTGAGCCCTTGCGAGCCAGATTTTTGGAAGTGTACCAGCTGTCCAAACTTTACTTGCCCGGCATCACAGAGTTGCCCGCCATGAAGACGTTCATCAGAGCCGACAATGATGAGGACAACTCCAAAGATTTTAAGCCCTTCATTCCTGGTTATGATTCATTGGAGGAAAAGTTGGCGGCGGGATTCAAGTATTTCAAGGAGAACAATCTTGCCAGCGCCATTGACACGTTCAGATCAATTATCTACACCATTGCGGTGTTGACGGTGTACGACGAGGAAGAGGAGGCCAAGTGTGCCGAGATCTTGGATGTTTGCCGCGAATACATCTTGGGGTTGAGCATTGAGTTGGAGCGGCGCAGAGTCGCTGCTGAAGGTGACGTCAAGCGTAACTTGGAGTTGGCTGCCTATTTCACTCGCGCCAAATTGCAAAGTTCGCACAAGCTCAATGCCCTACAAGTGGCGATGACACAGTCGTTCAAGAACAAAAACTACTTGAGTGCGTCCTACTTTGCCGGAGAGTTGTTGTCTGTGGTGACCAGCGGTACGCGCGCAGAGCAAGCATCTAAATTGAAGGCCCGTGCAGACAGTATCGCCAGTGATGCAATCGAGATTGACTTCGATCCCTATGCAGAGTTTGATATTTGCGCCGCATCTCACACGCCAATTTACAAGGGAAATCCAGCCGTCACTGAGGCCTTGGTGGGCGCAAAATACCGCGCTTCTGAGAAGGGCAAAGTATGCAAAATAACAGGAGTTACTTTGATAGGTGCTCCGGCATCCGGATTGCGCATCAAAGGGTGAATTCAGACAGCAAAATAGAATTTTTACGTGTTTGTTTTATGTAGCATCGGGGCGGGAGTTTGTTCGCCAGAGTTGACGGGTACTTGCCCGGCTCGATTGGGCGCGCTATTCTGCCAGCGGCAAAAAATAGCTTAAGACGGAAAAACTACAAACCTAACGCATCCTATCAAGAAAATGTCAGAGGTTAGCGCTCTTGAATACAAAGACAAGGGAAATGCGCTCTTGAAGGAGAAGCATTTCAACGAGGCGATCGAGGCCTACTCGAAGGCCATCGAGTTGGACCCCACGAACCCTGTGTTTTTCAGCAATCGAGCGCAGGTTCACATTCGCTTGGAGGAATATGGATCAGCCATCGCCGATTGCGATGCTGCCCTCAAGCTTGATCCTGAGATGGTCAAGGCTATCTACCGCAAGGGTGTGTCACAGATGGCGATTCTTCAGTATAAAGAAGCTCAGCGCAACTTCAAAGCCATCTTGCTGAAAATGCCCAACGATCGCTTAACGTTGGAGAACTACAAGCAGTGTGTCAGCTACTTGAAAAAGCAGTCATTTGAACGCGCCATCGCCGGGGACTCCAAGACTCTCACGCTTGCAGAGGTGGACTATGCCGGTATGGTGATTGAGAAGACTTGGACGGGCCCCCTGTTGACGGCGCTGGTGCAAGTGAATAAGCTGGATACCGCGTTAGCGCCCTTGAGTGTTGAAATCGAAGGTTTGGACTTGGCATACTTGAAGCACGCCATCCAGGTGTTCAAGGACGGTGGTCGGTTGCCCAAAGCCCACGTTTTTGCAATTATTGCCAAGGTGTATGAGCTCTTGCGACTGGAGCCCACCATGGTTGAGATTCTGCTCCCGCATTCAAAGGTGTCTTTCAAAAATGTCGTTGCCGGTGCCAAAAAGCTCACCGTTGTGGGCGACACCCATGGCCAATTCTACGATGTCTTGAACATATTCCACAAATTTGGTTTTGTTCTGGAGGACCACATTTATCTCTTCAATGGCGATTTCGTCGACCGAGGGCTGTGGTCGTGTGAGGTGGCCCTTTACTTGTACATGCTCAAGATCTTGTACCCCAAGCTGGTTTATATCAACCGAGGCAACCACGAGACCAATGATATGAACAAGACGTATGGGTTCACCGACGAATGCGAGCACAAGTACTCCAAAAAGATCTTTGAGTGTTTTGCGGAGTCCTTTGGGGCGTTGCCGCTTGCCACGTTGATTAATGGCGAGTACTTGTGCATGCATGGCGGGTTGTTCCTGAACGACAAGGTCACGTTGGACGACATCCGCAAATTCAACCGTTTTCCTAATTCTGGCTCAACGCAACCGCCTCGCGACGGCATCGCTATGGAGTTGCTCTGGACCGACCCACAGCCGGACAACGGCCGTTCTCCATCGAAACGTGGCATTGGTATGCAGTTTGGACCCGACATCACCGAGCGGTTCTGCCTCACTAACAAGATCCGCAAGGTCTTGCGGTCGCACGAGGTGCGCATGGGAGGTGTCGAGGAGGAGCACCGCGGCAGGTTAATCACCGTGTTTAGTGCGCCCAACTACTGCGACTCCACTGGCAATTTGGGCGGCGTGGTGCACTTTATCGAAAACGAACAGTACAAGCCCGAGGACGACAACGGCGACAGCTACAGGGACGCCAACGACAAAAACTGTCCCTGGAAGCTCGAAACCGAAACTTTTGCAGCGGTTCCGCACCCAGACTTAAAGCCCATGGCATACTCTAAGAGTGGGTTTGGATTCTAAGGGAAACACCCTTGCGTTTCGGAAGAACTTTGACGGGGAGCGGAGGTGGCTGTCGGTGGCAGAGCTGCGGTCTACCTGGGTTCAGTTGGGTCATCCGCGTATATGCGCGCGCGTATTCTTGATGCGCACCCCCACACGTTGGACTTGTTGAGTGGTTTGACCCCATCACCAGCAGAACAGAGTGCTGTGGGCTCCTGTTTCGTAACACTGCATGCTGGCCAATAGGTGATCACTTTTGCCTTGGCAGCGCACATCATTTGTAACGGCACAAAAATTTATTTGCTCGCATTCAATAGTGCTCACTAGACGATAATAGACATCACCATGTCCAGCATCAACGACGACGAGCCCGACGAGTGGGACCAGCGGATCCTCGACACTGGGTGTCACAAGGAAAACCTCACGTTGACGCTCTGTCACGCCGACACTGGCGACTGGCGCAAGTGTCTCAAGGAGATGCAGGAGTTCAAGGAGTGCTGGGCCAAAAACAAGAACGACGAACGGGTGCACACTGTAAATATGAAATGAGACGACAACTGTATATACTGTGGGGGAGGGGGGGCTGCTGTAGAGATCGTGCAGAGTTCGTGTTAATGGTAGAGGAAAGTATGGAACGTGGTGTGGGGTATGGCCAGGAGAGAGCGCGACGCGCCCTCAGATTTGGATCCATTTTGTTGATCGCACCACTTCCATGCTGTACTCCATCGAGCTATCGGATCCCTCGGAGCTCTCCGATGCCAACGATGCTGACGACCTTGTGGGTACCGTGCGCTCAGAGGCGGCTTTCCAACAAGAGATCAACAACCGTAAGCAACAGAATGCGAAGCGCTTCCACACCAAATGGAATGAAATCTTACATCGATATTCGTTGATCGATGACGCTCTCGAAAGCGACGAGATCGACCTTGCCACGGGAGACGTCATCACAGACAACGGCCACCTCCGCAGCTTGGGCATTGCCACCAGCGCGTTTGGCGTCAACACCGCCGCTGGCCGGCTGGGGCGCTCTAACATCTGGGCCGACACGCTGGGGACGTGGCTGCAAGATCTCTTGCGTGAACGTCAACGCCGGCGCAAAAGCCAGATGCGCAGCGAGTTGCGCCAGAGACTCAAGCAGCAAAATTTGTTCCACGTACCACCACCGCCGCCCAGCGCGCTTTCACCAACACTACTGTCGGCGCAGCTGTCACCAACCAAGCGCTTGGCCCAACCCGACAACCTTCTTTTGCTCACGCCTTCACCAACGAAGCGCCAGCGCCCAAGCGCTGCCCATAGCTCACCATCGCGGGTCCCACCTCCCCTGCGTGCCTCCGACGGGAGCACCATCACATCACGTTCTGGATCCCCCACTCGCTCGCCAAGTTTTGACGACGAATACCTGATTGTGTCTCCGCCGCACAAGGCACCCACCAAGGCACTTTATCCGTGCGCATTTGAGAAGTGCCAGTATTGCACTGGGAATAAAGCCATGTACGAGGCGCATTTGCTTGATCGACATCGTCACGAACTCGCAAACATGGGATACCCAGTGAAAACCGCTACCACATTAAAGGAACCGTCTGTGCCCCAGACGGTGAGGGACCGCCTTTCCGAGGACTTCCCCTTGGTGCTTGATGTACCGCGGCTACCTATGGTTAATGAAGGCCACCCCATCATGTGTAAAGCACCCTTGCTCGGCGGCACGCGACACTGCACCAAGTGGTTTCTCACCAAGGCTGCGTTCCGAGACCACATATCGCAGTATCCACACGAGTGCCTGACCAAACGTCAAGTGTTAGTCTGCCCCATGCTCGGATGCGGCTACATGACCGACGAGGGCTACATAGCATGGCGAAGGCATTTTATCATCGAAAGACACCACATCGATCCAAACTATACTTCCCCCACCAAACCACGGCCCCTCGAGCCAGTGGCACCTCCCAGACATTCGCATGTCCCTATCCCGGTGTTGCGGCCGTTATCCCTGCCCCAGACTGACGCTGGGTACGAATCGATAGATGAACTTTTTAGTGATTAGCCCAGAATATCTACACTTTAGTCTAGTCGAGTTTCTTTTGTTGCTATATACAAGGGAAGCGTGCCTTATGTTGCAGCCGGTTGCGGCTTCCCCTTAAACGCATCGTCACCTTGAATGTACTTGTCAAATGCATCGTTGCGCTCGGTAAAGGGCCGGGGGCCCACCATACGAATCATATCCTCTCTGGTCAACACCTCTTTCTTGAAGAGCTCTTCGGCCACAATGTCCACCAACTCCAACTTCTCCTTCAAAAGAGCAGTGCATTCGTGGTATGCCTCGTCAATGATGCGCTTGACCTCGGAATCGATGATGCGAGCGGTGGTCTCCGAGTACGAGTTGTGCACTTTGAAGCCACCGCCGCTATTGTCACTGGAGTACGTAACACTGCCCAACTTGTTGGACATCCCCAACGACGTTACCATCAGCTGTGCCATCAAGGTCACCTTTTTGAAGTCATCTGAGGCACCACTGGTGACGGTGTCAAAGTGCAACTCCTCACTGACTCTACCACCGAGCGCCATGATCATGCGATGCTTGTACTGCTCTTCTGACACCAAGTACTGGTCTTTGGGCAAGTACTGCGCGTACCCAAGAGCACCCTGCCCACGAGGGATGATGGAAACCTTAACCAAGGGGTCAGCATATTCCAAAAACCAGCCACAAATGGCGTGCCCGGCCTCGTGGTAAGACACAGTTTTCTTCTCTTCCAAGCTCATCACACGCGACTTGCGCTCAAGTCCGGCAACAACCCTTTCGATAGCCTGTTCAAAGTGGTAAACTTCAACGGCGTTGGCGTTCTCGCGAGCCGCGATCAACGCACCTTCATTGCAGCAGTTGGCTATGTCTGCACCGGCAAATCCAGGTGTCAATGCACTCAACCGCCCGGCGAGTTTTTCCATCGCCGCATCTTTCAATTCCAGATACTTGCTAAAGGGAATATCCTTGTTTTGCGCCTGAATGTCGTTCAAGACTTTCAACGTGAGTTTGGCCAAATGAACCTTGAAGATCTCCTTGCGACCTTCGACGTCAGGGGCATCAATCTGAATGTGTCTGTCAAATCTTCCCGGTCTCAACAAGGCCTTGTCCAAGACATCGGGGCGATTGGTACCGGCAAGCACAACCACATGGTCCTGCAGCTCAAATCCGTCCATCTCAACGAGCAACTGGTTCAATGTATTTTCACGCTCATCGTTGCCGCCCATCTTACCGTTGCCACGCTCCTTACCGATGGCATCGATCTCATCAACAAAGATAATCAGCGGAGCCATGTCTCTAGCGGTTTTGAAAAGGTCGCGAACTCTCAGAGCACCAACACCAACGAACATTTCGACAAATTCAGAGCCTGATACCAGCAAAAAGGGAACTCCAGCTTCTCCCGCTGTGGCCTTGGCAAGCAATGTCTTTCCGGTACCCGGGGGGCCCGAGAGAATGGCACCACGGGGAATCTTGGCGCCCAACTTTTCATACTTTGCAGGGTCTTGCAAAAACTTGACGAATTCCATAATCTCCTCCTTAGACTCGTTGCAGCCAGCGACATCTTTGAACTTTATCTTGACGTCTGTCTCCTGGTTGAAAAGTTTTGCTTTGGATTTGCCGATCAGAAACATCCCGCCGGGCCCACCAGCCCCACCAGCGCCCCCAGCACCTCCTGAGACCCGTCTCATCGTCAAGTACCACAATCCTCCGATCAACAAAACGGTGGGCAAGATGGGCAACACGTAGTTGAGCCACAGCCCACGTTCTTCGTACACTATAGGCAAGCGCTCTTCGATGGGGATCTGAAGTCGATTCTGGACCACCGCCATTTCATCTTCAAAGAACTCAACCAGACCGATGGAGAACATCACAGCAGGATGTCCATGTGAATTTTGGTAAGTTTCGTCCAGCATGGCGCCTCGTACTAACTCGGCCTCCACAGCAAACTTGTTAATGACGGTCAACTTAGTAACGAGTCCCTTCTCCAAATATCTGGTTTTGAAGTCTTGAAACGAAAGTTGTTCGCTTCCGTTACCGCTACTTGCCAAAAGGAGCAAAGGCACTAAGATGGACACTCCGACAAGGAATGCAAGACCACGATATTCTTTGCTGCCTATCTTGTACACCTTGAAGTCCTCATCCTTGAGGTTGGGATTTTTCTTACGCATGCGCTCCTTGAGCTCTCGCACAATCTCCTCCTCCTCCTTGGACTTGCGTGCACCTTTGTCCTTGGAGGCCTTGTCATCGTCCTGCTGCTGTGGCTCCTTGTCTTTCTTTTCGTTGCTTAAATAATTAGACTGGCGAAACCGATTGGTCATTGTGGTTGTGAAGGCGCGGTGAAGGGGCGTACGCGCACACAACGGTGGCGCAAGCGAGGCCAAAACCGACGCCGGCCGCAACCGCCACGCCAGGAGTGTGCTGCCGAGGGGCCTCACCGCTTTGCTTGCGTCCATCACAGCACGTCCGAACATGGTGTGTGTAGATAAGGCTGTTATGAACAAATCGGATGGGTTGCAAAGATGACCGCGAGCCGCCGTCGCTCAAAGTACGAGTTTGCCATCTGCGCGCATGCAGGACAACAGCCGCCGCTTCACACCTTGCAACCACCCTCATACACCTGTAGAAAAAATCGCTGTATTTATACATGCCTGCCGATAAACTCGTCCCAGCTTGTCTCGCAAATCTTCATAAACTTAGCCTTCTCTTGCGCGAGCCAGTCGTTGACCTCGGTGCCGCTCTTTTCGGATTCTCTCTCGTCTACTGTCGTGGTGCCATCGGCATCGCCACCGCGTGACTCTCTCTCGCCCTTGGCGTCGTTCTTGCCCTTGAAGATTTTGAAATTGAACACACTTTCGTTCATGAGGTTGATCGAGCCGAAAATTTGGCTAGTGGTGGTGAGACGCACGGCGGGCCGATCTTCATCGTCGAGCGCAGCAGACTCTGGGTCAGACACGTCACCATCCTGATCGCGGTAGCGGTACTTCGTTTGCATCTCGGCAATCTCGTCTTCGGTGATCCTGTCTTCGTCATTGCGTGCCTCAGATCGATGATCAAAATACTCGTATTGTGAAGACAACGGCTGTGCCTGCGGCGGGGCGGCGCGCGTATAGTCGCCCTGATACACATCCGTGACTGAGCGTGCTACTGACGACGCAGGCATATGGGATGCATACGCTCCCACATATTGCCTCCCAGGTTGGGGCGCCACCGCAAGTTGCAGCTGGTGAAAGTGTTGCACCGCCGGAGTCGCGATTCCCTGCGATTGGTAGGGGAGGTAATAATGATGTGCGTAGATGGGTCTCTGCATCCGCGGGTGGAACGTGGGTGGTCCTCCGGCTGGTGCGAACCCGACTGCGCCAGGCGCGGGAGGCACCGCGTATCGTGTTGGTCTCGTTTTGGAGTAGGGAGATTGATGAGGATACGCTTGGGCTCTGATGCGCGGGCAGTAGGCACCACTCGACGCAGCCATGGAAGCGGCAACTGGGTTGGTTGGCGCATAAGTGCTGACGTATTGCGGCGGGTGGGCCCTACGGTGCCTCGCCGGTTGGCGGATGGGCGCCGATCTGATTGTCGGTCGATGCGTGGGGCTGGCCGATGCTATATTTAAGGGGCTGGGCAAGTTGTCGCGCTTCAAACGCTTGGCCGTGGTGGGGGTCGAGGATGTACCCAACTTATCGTCAAGCACATCTTCGCGCAGCGAGGTGGGGGCCGCCACCCGTACGTGCACCGGCACACCAAGCTGCGCGTTGGCACTTGATGTAGACAGGAACGACGAGTTGGACGACGAATTGGGCCCGGAACAGAGTCCAGGCGCGGTAGCAGTGTAAGTAGAGGCTGCGCTCGAGTGGCGTGTGGCTATAAGCTGTCGCTGTTGCTGTTCGATTTGTTGCGAGATCTTGACGGTCGCCTTCAACTCCTCTTTCAATGGAGCAAGCCCGGGAGACGCAATGCAAGGGGCAGCCTCGCTGCTGTGCGTATCGAGGTCGAGCGAGGCTGGTCGGTGTTTGGACATAACCAAAGATGTTGTTCGGGAGTGATGGGAAGCGTGCTCGCGCTCGGGGATTCTTGGTATATTCCTCTTTTTAGCTACTTGTGAAGCGCGATCTCGTCAAAAGCCTAAACCGAAACGCCACACTGAAAGTGACCGAAAGTGAACGAAGATGAAGTGAATTGAGAGAATGATGCTAATGAGGCAGATAAATGTGCTGGTTAGGGAAGACTTCACTATTGTTTATAGTGTTTGATGGCGGATAGCGCAAAGTATCGCTCGCTAGAGGCTCGCCCACAGCTGAAACACTTGCATCGCGCACTTGTTTCAGAATCTGCAGGGTGTAAAGGTGTCAGATGCACATGTCGGGGTGGGCACGATGCAACCACTCAAACCAATAAGAGGTTATCGACAAAGGAATGACATGCGAGAGAGATGAATTTCAGCTATCCATTTACACCATAACGGGCAATAAGCAGCAGGGGAGAGAACTGCAAGGTAAGTGCCACGCGATGAGCGCTTGTTGACCTAAATCTCTGGCTCTTAAGTTGTAACGTGAAGACACGCTTTAAGGTTGAGCGCGCCGTTCACAATATGCAGGGACAACCCGTACCCTCGGCGAAAATCTAAAATCGTCGTGCTGTGTGATACCAAGCTGCTCTGTCCGTTGTTAGATTCGTTAATGAGGGTGAGGGTGTTTGCGCCTATACGGATGACTCACTGAGGTGTTTGCGTTTTTGCAAGCTACCGCTCACGAGTTGTAGTACCCGCCATGTTGGCACACGGCACCGTACTTTGAATATTAGACTTGAGTAGCCAATGAGCCAACACAACGGTACTCAATCGTAGCCTCAATCTCAATGTGGCGATATTTGCAGGATCGATCGATCGCGTGGCTTTAAGATATTATATGTCGAAGTGAAAAACAAATTGTTCGTACTATCGTTCGCGATAGTACACTTGTCAATTTTAACAATACAGAGAAGATTAGCATTGTCCTTGCATAAAGATGACACGCTTTACAAAGAGATTTACCATTTTTTTTTAAAGAACATTTCTCACAGGTGACGACAACCGTAGGGCAGACAAGCGACCGCTCTATAGCACTACTTGCGCTCCTTCTGCCTCAGAGTGATGACTGAAATCCATAGATGCAGTGTCCATGGTTTGGGGTTCGATTCTTGCGCAGGAAATTCAATTTTCGCGCATCTAATTATCGTCCCCCAATCTGCACTACTACACCGTCGGCTAGGTTTATGGGCAAAAGTCTCATATTCTCAGATAGTGCTAACACAGAAGATGATGGCGATATCCTTTTTGGAAGGTCCTCTGAAGGCTCCCTCGGGGGCAACCTACACGACTTGAGCAACACGCAAATAGCCAAGCTCATTTACCTCAAGTTTGACGGCGACCCGATACCGCTCATTCGCCAGCTCTCTGCTGACTCCACGCTGAAAGAACGGGAGTTGGTGTTGTTGAGGCGTGACACGTTTGCTCGAGAGAAGTTACTCGTCAAATTATTGAGCTCACATGGCAATATGTCAAGCCTAGAGATTGATCAGAAGTTAAGCACTCTTCACATAGACCGCGATGTGGACAAGGCGCTCACAACAATGATAACGGGAGCCATGAATGATCCGATTTCGCTTCCACAGAGTGAGACTGGTGATCCTCAGCCCTCGAAAGCGGCACCTAGGCAGTCTCTGGACCTAACAAGTCTGCGCTCGCTGCCAGCCATCAACGCCGTCCATGATGAACAGAGCAGCGCCAATAGATCATCAACGTGGCTCAGCCACTTTTTCAACCACTCCGAGACGGGCTCGTCCCACTTGCCCACAGGTCGTCCCCATTCGAAATCTTTTCCTCTTAAAGTACCCTTCACATTTCATGGTAGCCACAGTACTGACAACGTCACCACACTTGCGACTCAGGAAACGAAAGTCCCAGTTGAACTTGAGGCTATTCGATCCGACCTGTACTCGCTGCCTCAAGTCTCGGTTAATGTTGACAAGTTTGGCTTTCTCAACGATATCGGTAACGTCTGGGAGCACAAAATCGAGGCCAAGCCAGAACCTCAACAAGTACCTTCAAGTATGTTGGAGCCTGCCAGCTCCATAGCCATTTCAGCACTGACCTCGCTAGTGCAAATGAGTGAATTGGAAGTCACGGGAACACTGTTTGCGCCAAACCACACACCATCCGTTGATGCCCTTAAGCATTTAAGCAAGATGCACGACGAGAAGAATAAGCAGTATGAAGACGAGTGGGATGCCTTTTTCAGAGCTTTGCAACGCGAATACTACAGGCACACCAGTGCCTCCAAACGGCCATCGCAGCAAGCAAAAGAGGCAACAGACCTAGAGACGCAACAAAATATCGCCTACAACACTATGTACTCTGCTGCCAACGAAATGTTTGGGCTTCGTGGACTCAATTTGATCAAGTTTGACAAGAGCCTTGGTAAGAGTCTTGGCGCTGGCGCCACCTCGATACGTCCTCATGGCAGCAGTAGTGGCAGTGGCAATGGCAGCAGCGGAGGTGCCAGTGGTAGTGGGGGGGAAAGAAGTGGCGGTCGTGGTGGGAATGGCATCAACCACCAGGACTCGGTTGGTGCCGACTCAGTGTATTTTAGAAAACTTCACAAGCTCATTGCCAAAAATGGCATACCCACACAGCATCGGTCGCAACTTTGGCTGGAGCTCTCAGGTGCCAAAAATTTGAAAGTCGCCGGTGAGTTTGACCGCCTTTACAACCTTGCTATCGATAACAACGACCCCTTAGTGGAATCCAACATCAACCAGGTGAAGCTCGACCTCCACCGCACAATGCCGTCCAATGTGTACTTCAACGACGTTGTCAATCTGCAACCCGGCCCCAACTACTATAGGCTTCAGAAGATCCTATACGCATTCGTAGTGTACAAACCTCACATTGGGTATTGCCAGGGCATGAACAAAATCATCAGCAACTTGCTTCTTGGAGTCAATGGAACCAACCTCGATGAGGCTGACATCTTTTGGATATTTGCCAGTTTCATCGATGAGTTGTTGCCGCAATATGGAGATCACTACAACTTCTTTGACAACAAGTCGCTCAGCTATATTGGCGCCAACCAGCAAGTGTTGGCCGAGGTTATGCTTCCCAAGTTGTTGCCGATTTTGTCAAGACACTTAAGCCATCTTGGAGTGCAAGTGGAGTACATCACCCTAAACTGGTGGATACTGTTATTTACTGAAAATTGTTTGCCTATTGAAATTTGGATCAAGTGGTTTGACAACTTGCTTGTCTCGAGCAATCTAGAGCTAGAATTTTTTAGCATGAGTTTGGCCTTGTTCAAGAATTTCGAGAGATTGATCCTCACCATGGACTCAGCGGACGACGTGTACTTGGTGATGAAAAATTTAAACCAGAATAAGGCCACTAAGAGTAATTTAAAATACTCAGAATTGATGCTGATATCAAGGGATTGTGAGCGCAAGATCAATACAATGGAGATCAACCGTGTTAGAGGTACCATACGCTGAAGGTATTTTGAATGATTGAACAAGGCGATTACATTGGCCCCAGCCGAGGTAATTTCCATATTCGGCTTATTTGCAATTAGACCGTAGTCAAGTGTTCAATTCGATCTCACTCATTGACCAGCGACCATTCGGTACGTTAGCATGCATGAAATATTTTTTTTTTCGAGGGCAGAGACTCGTAGGTTCAGCGACTGCAGCACCGCATTTTCTGGGCGTGCGTGTGCGGGTTGTGCACATCTGATACGTGTTCTTTGGAGATGACGCACAAAGGCGAGGGAGGTCAGTGGGGTAGCTCAAGACACCGATTTGAACAGTTAACATCACTACCGCAAGCGCTACAAGACCACATTTGTTCATACGACAAGATTTTCGATAAAGTTATGTTTTACGAGTTTGGAGACGATTCGCGTCTCAGAATAAACTCGTCTTAGCTTCATTTTTTTTTGCGCATGTTTTGCGTTTTTTTATTTTATTGTTTGCATTTTTTTCGTTCCTCCTTTCTTCAATACTTATCTGCTGGTGTGTCCCTCGCAAATCACGAGTTTTCTTCACAAGTGGCACCTACTTTTCTTGCACCCATCAAGCCTTTGAATTGATTCGTAATGGCTCCGATGAGTAGATCCAACGCCCGAATCGTCAGGTTCGCGGTGTTCGCTGCCATCTTAATTGTATGTGGCTTTATTCTTTCTAAGGGCTCGTCCTACACTGCCGGGAGCATTGGTCAGACCGACAAAGCTGCTGTTAATGTTGCAGTTCCTGCCGATGCTGCTGCACCTGCTTCCGGAGCTGCTGCCGCTGCCGCCGCTGCCGCCGCTGCCCCCGTTGCCAAAGCTGCCGATGCTGCTGCTGCTGTCGGAGGCGGAGAAAAGATTTCCGCCACTTTTGTCTCGCTTGCAAGAAACTCTGATATTGACTCGCTCTTGGGATCGATCAGACAAGTGGAGGACAGATTTAACAAAGATTTCCATTATGACTGGGTCTTTTTGAATGATGAGTTGTTCTCGGAGGAGTTCAAGGAATACACCACGGCCGCATGCTCTGGTAAGACTCAATACGGACTCATTCCCAAAGAGCAATGGTCTTACCCGGACCACATTGACCAGGAGAAGGCCGCTCTTGCCAGGGAGAAGATGGTGCAAGAGCAAGTGATTTATGGAGGTTCTGTCCTGTACAGACACATGTGTCGCTACGAATCCGGCTTCTTTTGGAGACACGAGCTCATGATGCCATATGACTACTACTGGAGAGTCGAGCCAGACATCAAAATCTACTGTGACATTGATTACGACATCTTCAAGTGGATGCAAGACAACGACAAGGCATACGCATTCACAATATCCTTGCCCGAGTACGACAAGACCATCCCCACATTGTGGCAAGAGACCAAGAAGTTTATGGAGGCCAACCCGCAGTACCTCGCCGATAACAACATGCTTGACTGGATCTCCAACGACAAGGGCGAGACTTACAACGGGTGTCACTTTTGGTCGAACTTTGAGATTGCCTCGTTGAAGTTCTGGAGATCTGAGGCTTACACCAAGTACTTTGAGCACTTGGACCAGGCTGGTGGGTTCTTCTATGAGAGATGGGGCGATGCACCCGTGCACTCGATCGCTGCCTCGTTGTTCTTGAACAGGGACAAGGTGCACTTCTTCGAAGACGTTGGGTACTACCACGTACCGTTCCACAATTGCCCCGTCAGCAAGGCTACACGTTTGGCCAAGAACTGTGTCTGCAATCCCAATGATGATTTCACCTGGAGACCGCACTCATGTACCACCCGGTACTACTCTTTGAAGGGTTTGAAGAGGCCCGAAGGATGGGAAAACTTCACTTCATAAACACCTGACCTCAACGAAGTACAATTGACCAATGACATTGTAGATCAAGCGAATGCTCACGAATAGCTCGGTATGTGGGGTAGCGTCTTGCTGCTGGTACGATTTTCATCCTGCACATAAATCTATTCTCAACTGATAAGTTTCGCCATCAGTGGCCCAAACTGCGCAACTGCTGCTACAACAATCCTTGGTTTTGATCAAGTATGGTATGTGAGAGTGACCAATATCAATAATATAACCTAATACTAACGATGCTGTAGATTCTTCGCTTTAAGTCTAAAGATGGTATGTTTCGGTTGTCGGTCGACGCCACCGAAGACTTTGCCACACTTGTGCCGCAATTGATGAGCAAGATCAGTGCAGATGATGTGACGCTGGTGTCGATCTCAGACGCGCCCCCGGGACAAGGGGGCCTAGTGCGTCTGCTCGAATCGCTCCAGGGTCAAACTATTGAGCAGCTTGGCTTGCAAAACGGTGCCATGTTGTACGTTGAGTATGAACGCATTGTCAAGGCAATGTCGGAGCTCACAACTGATGCCAACAAGGAAGAGACTGCGTCATCGGTCACCGTGGCGCCCAATGCGGCAGCCCTAGAGCCCACGAAGCAACTTGCCATTGACGACGAGCTCGACCGCGAGGATGGGTTGATTGAACGACCCCGGTCGTACATGTGTCGTCATGGCGATAAGGGCATGTGCGAGTATTGTTCGCCCTTGCCACCGTGGGACAAGGAGTATCAGAAGGAGAAGAAGTACAAGCATTTGTCTTTTCATGCCTACGTCAAGGAGCTCAACGAGCAAAAGAACAACAAATTCAATGCCACCTCATACATGGCTCCTTTGGAAGAGCCTAACTACAATAGCCGCATCCTCGCCAATGGTCGCCGCGAGGGCCCTGCGGTCATTACTTTGCAGCAGCAAAAATTTCGCATGGTGGATCATGTCGAGATGAGTGACTCTGCCATCATGAATCAGTTTATTGATGTGTGGCGTCAAACGGGTGTACAACGGTTTGGTTACATGTATGGTCGCTACGAACGGTACAGCGAGGTTCCACTAGGCATAAAGGCGGTAGTGGAGGCGATATATGAGCCACCCCAACAAGGCGAGGTGGATGGAATTACCTTGCTTGAGTGGCAAGACGAAAACATTGTGGAACGCGTGGCAACAGCGTTAGGACTTCAGCGCGTGGGCATCATTTTCACGGATTTGACCGATCTGGGGCTCAAGAATGGAACCGTGCTTTGCAAACGCCACAAGGACACGTACTTTCTCTCATGTCTCGAGATCATGATGGCAGCACGCTACCAGGTGCGGCACCCCAATGTGACCCGCCATTCATCATCGGGGTATTTCCTGTCCAAGTTCGTAACGTGTGTGATCCTGGGAGGCTTGAAAGGCGAGATAGAGCCCCAATCCTTTCAGGTTTCCGTCGATGCCGAAGCCCTCATCAAGGCCGACATCATTCTGGCCACTACACAGCCATCGATGCTACACGTCAACGACAACAATGGCAAACGGTATGTGCCAGACATATACTACCTGAAGATCAACGAGTATGGGCTTGAAGTGAAAACAAATGCCAAACCCACATTTCCGGTTGAGTTTTTGCTTGTATCTCTTTCAAGTGCCTTCCCCAAGGAGCCACAACCACAATTTCAGTCTCACTTCACCATCGAAAACCGTGATTTTATGGGGGAGTTGCAGGACTTGAAGGCTGCCTACAAGCTCGTGACATCGTTAAATGATAGCGGAGATGGGATGCTGATGGTGGACTTCCATTTCCTCGTCTACTTGCTTAAGATGGACATTTTGGGAAAGGAGGAGCAGCAGTTATTACTACAGTTTGCTAGACACGGAGGGTACGAGGATTACTTAAAAGTTGTGGGCAGTCCCGGCTGGATGACTTTGGTTACCATCTTGGAGCATTCACTGTGATCGAATAAATAGTAATCATCCCATAATATGTCGCTTACATCAAAGCGCTCAACTTCATGGCCAAGGGCACCGTCGCCACGTATCACCACTTTGGGGCCAGCGTTTCTTTTTCACCGCAGAACTCCACCCCACCACCGATCACCTTGCTGCAAACATGCAGACCTCCAAATGGGAGAAAAGCTCGATATGGTGCCCCCATCCAGTAGGCTAGTTTTCAACAATCGTATGTAACTGTTGCAGCATCAAGAATAAGACGTGGTGCGGTACGATCCATCGCCTTCTACTCACTCTTGGCAGCTCTTGGCTGTGGTTCGAGAACGTTCTTCTCTTTCGCACGACTCTGCGAGTATGAAAAAAAAAAAGTATATTGAGCAATGGAGGTGGCCAAATTTGCAGTAGTTTTATACCGAAAGAGAATCTTTCCCACACAACCGTTATCCCCATTCACTGTATTAATCAAATATGTCTACTCCATTTGGTGTCGATTTAGGTAACGACAACACCGTCATCGCGTGTGCAAGAAACAGAGGCATTGACATCATAGTCAATGAGGTGTCAAACAGATCGACCCCTTCTCTTGTTGGATTCGGTCCCAAGAATCGTTCCATCGGGGAATCAGCCAAGAACCAGCAAACTTCCAATTTGAAAAACACCGTTGCCAACTTGAAAAGAATCTTGGGCTTGAACTACAACGACCCCGACCTCAAGATTGAAGAGAAGTACATGTCATGCCCCCTCGTTGAAAACAAGGATGGCGGAATCTCCGCCAAGGTTCGCTTCTTGGGAGAGCAGACCGAGTTCACCGCTACTCAGTTGTCCGCTATGTACATCAACAAGATCAAGGACATCACTGCTAAGGAGACGAAGAGCAACATTGTTGACATTTGTCTTTCCGTGCCCGTTTGGTACACCGAGAAGCAGAGACGCGCTGCCTTCGATGCATGCAAGATTGCCGGTTTGAACCCTGTCAGAATCGTCAACGAATTGACTGCTGCTGCTGTTGGCTACGGTGTCTTCAAGCAAAATGACTTGCCTGAGGAGACCCCCAAAAAGGTTGCCTTTGTCGACATTGGCCACTCGTCCTACCAAGTCTCAATTGCAGCTGTCAAGCGTGGTGAATTGAAGATTTTGGGAGGTGCTTACGACAAGCACTTTGGTGGCCGCGACTTCGACCTTGCCATCGCCAATCATTTTGCTAAGGAGTTCATTAACAAGTACAAGATCGACATCAATGAGAACCCTAAGGCCTTTTACAGGGTTTTGACTGCCGCTGAGCGTCTTAAGAAGGTTTTATCCGCCAACACTCAGGCCCCCTTCAACATTGAGTCCTTGATGAATGATGTTGACGTGTCTTCGTCGATGAACAGAGAGGAGTTGGAGGGCTACGTGCAGCCCTTGTTGGACCGTGTTCATGTCCCCATCGAAACTGCTTTAAAGGATGCCGGTTTGACTGTTGAGGACATCGACTCGATTGAAGTCATTGGCGGTTGCACCAGAGTCCCCTCTCTCAAGGCTAAGTTGAGCGAAATCTTTGGTGGCAAGCAGTTGAGTTTCACTTTGAACCAAGATGAAGCCATTGCCAGAGGAAACGCCTTCATCTGTGCTATGCACTCCCCGACTTTGAGAGTCAGACCATTCAAGTTCGAAGACTTTAACCCCTACACGGTGTCATACTTCTGGGACAAGGAGGATGAAGATGAAGACCACTTGGAAGTTTTCCCCCGTGGTGGCGTTTTCCCATCAACGAAGATCATCACCTTGTTCAGACGCGGGGACTTTGAGATTGAGGCTCGCTACACAAAGAAGGAGGAGTTGGCTGCTGGCACCGAGCCTCTTATTGCCAAGTGGCAAATCACTGGTGTTGTGCCATCTGAAGGCGAAACTTCTATTGCCACCAAGTTGAAGTTGAGAAACGATCCCTCTGGCTTCTACACCATCGAGGCTGCTCACACCGTTGAGGAGAAGATTGTCAAGGAGCTCGTGGAAAAAGAGAAGAAGGAGGGTGAGCAAAAGAATGAGGATGACGATGAGGAAGAAGAGGAACCTGAATACCGTGAGGTGAAGAAGTTGGTCAAGAAGAATGATTTGAACATCCACTGTGACTCGGCAGCCCTTCCTGATGACGTAAGAGAGACGTTCACCGAGAAGGAGAATGCCATGGTCATGTCGGACAAGTTGGTCTTCGACACTGAGGACAGGAAGAATGCTCTCGAGGAATACATCTATGAATTGAGGGGCAAGTTGGACGACCAATACAAGGATTTTGCCTCCGACGATGAGAAGGCACGTTTGATCGAGAAGTTGGCCAAGGCTGAGGAATGGTTGTACGACGAAGGGTATGACTCGACCAAGGCTCGCTACATTGCCCGCTACGAGGAGTTGGCCTCTATTGGGAACGTTATTAGAGGGCGCTACTTGGCTAAAGAGGAGGAGAAAAAGCAGGCCATTCGTGAGAAGCAAGAGGCCAAGCAAGCGCAGTTCATGGCGGAAAAGATGGCTGCTGCCAGAGAAGCTTCAAAGAAAAAGGAGCCCAACGCTGATGGCGACGTTGAGATGGATAAATAGGCGAGTTTATACAGATATAAGGACAACATTTTAGAATAATAACACATGTCCTCGTTGTTTCAGTAGATGGCCCGAATAGTTCGGCTGAAAATTGAGAAAAAATCATGCAGTGCAAGAAGAAAAATTGTTTTTTGGAGACTGAGAAAAAGTGTGTCTTCAAATTGGCGATTCCCTGACCGCGATCATTGCCTCATCCGTCCAGTACCCAGACCAGTCAATACTCTCATCCTCGGCACCTGGCGCTCGAATGGTTCAGGGCGCACAGAAATCCAAATTATCGATAGCGATCCAACAGGCCGATGGCACCGAGAAAATTGGCAGTAAGAGCCGCAGTAACAGCGACACCACCCACAACAATGAGAACTTAGCGCCGTTGCCCTCGCTGTTGCTTCCACAGCAGGGGTTGGCCACCACAGCCACCACTCTGTCTTCCGTTGGCCGCTCGCTGTTCAGCGTCAAGGCCGAGTTGCATCCAATCGCTACTGGATTCGACACGTTTCAGAAAAACGTCTCTGGGCTTTTGGATCAGACTGACAAGGCCACTTTTGCCGCACTCGACCACGACGTCGAGCCCAATGCGGTAGCATCTGACGACGACGAGGAAGACGACGAAGTGCAAACCCCTCCAGAGAATGAAGAGGACCCCAAGGACTATGTGCCTGGCGGGTACCACCCTTGTTTCATTGGTGAGAATTACAAAGATGGCAAGTACACGTTGGTGCGCAAGCTCGGATGGGGCCACTTCTCTACGGTGTGGCTCGCCCGCGACAATGATAAGCACAGCCACGTGGCGGTCAAGATCGTACGCAGCGCCAAGCACTATACGGAGACAGCCATTGACGAGATCAAGTTGCTTGACAAGGTCACGACCTCGGACATCTACCACCCGGGCCATGAGCACGTTATCCAGTTGCTAGACACTTTTACTCACAAGGGCCCCAATGGGGTGCACGTGGTGATGGTGTTTGAAGTTTTGGGGGAGAATTTGCTTGGGCTCATTCGGCGATACAAGCATCGTGGCATCCCCATCATTTTTGTCAAGCAGATTGCCAAACAACTCTTGCTGGCACTTGATTTCTTGCATCGTAAATGCGGGGTGATCCACACCGACTTGAAGCCGGAGAACATCTTAATTGAAATTGGCGACGTGGAGCAGATTGTCAAGATGGTGGAGGATGAAGAATACAAGCTCAAGTTGAACAGGAAAGGGCGCATGAAGGCTGCTGGTAGCGTGACTGCCTCCACTGGGTCGTCAGTTACCGAGGCAGAAGATGTCTCGACTCCCCTATCGATGAGAGCACCCAAGAGTGCAGCGTCACCGTCGCTTGGCCGCAATGGGCGTCGGTCTAGACGCCAAACGTTGATCACGGGCTCGCAGCCGTTGCCCTCGCCGCTTCGCACTTTCAACAAATCGTTCACGTCGGTGCACGGCTTGTCCACATCAACCGCCAACACGCCGGTGCGGCACAACTTCAGTGGCACACAAATCTCATCAGCGATCCCGGTGGTCAGCGATGACCCTACCACCACCTTGGACTCTTCGTTACTGTCAATGTCCATATCCAACAAGAACGAAACATACAACCAACAAAACGCGATGGAGATTCCCACCGAGGGCGGCGTTGGCGGAGCCGCGGACGATAGCTATGTGGCCAACAACAGCAACGAGCCTTCTCTTGTAATCAACGAGGATGAGCTAATCTCGGTGAAGATTGCCGATCTAGGCAACGCATGCTGGACCACTCACCACTTCACCGACGAAATTCAAACGCGGCAGTACCGCTCACCTGAAGTTCTCTTGGGATACCACTGGGGCTGCCTGGCCGACTTGTGGTCGTTTGCATGTCTTGTTTTTGAGTTGTTGACTGGAGATTACCTTTACGACCCACGCGAGGGCAGCACGTATTCGAAGGACGATGACCACATCGCTCAGATCATTGAGTTGATTGGGCCCTTCCCGCGGTCGATGCTCAAGGAGAGCTACTATGCCCGTGATTTTTTCAACTCCCGTGGCGAACTCCATCGAATCCTGAAGTTGAAGCCTTGGGGTTTCAAGAATGTGCTTGTGGAGAAGTACAAGTTTTCCGTCAGCGATGCGGTGGAGATCGCGGACTTCTTATTGCCGATGCTTCAGCTCCAGCCTGAATTACGTGCAGACGCTGGTGGCATGGTCAACCACCCGTGGCTCAGCGATGCGTTGGGGTTGGAGAACGTGGTGTTAGAGCGGCCCGTTGGCGGCTCGGGCGACGACATACCCGGCTGGGCGAGAGAAGTTCTGAAGGAGCACCATTCGAAGAACAACTACTACTATAACCGGTAAACCCCACCGCCGTCCCCTTGCATTATCTTCTTATATGTCTTTTTGTATAATATGTAAATATAAAACTTATTCATCATATGTGAGCCATTTCGACATAAAGGGACCGTCAAGGTGATAGCCCAACTTGGCATAGTAGTTGCGCACGCCAACGCCCGAGATCACACTGATTTTGGCGCTGCCGTGCTCATCGCGGGCAATGCGCGCAGCCTCCTCCATGAGCAACGTGCCAAAGCCTTGGTGCTGGAACTTGCGCGGGTCTCGCGAGTGCAAGGGCACCACCGAGCCGTACACGTGTAGTTCGCGCACAATCGAAGTCGGCTGGCTGGTGAACTCTTTGCGGTAGGTGTGCTTTTTGGAGGCGCGGCGCAACCGCAACAAACCGATCAAAATGTCCTGCTTGGGGTCCTCATACGACAAAAACGTTTCCCAGCCGCCATTGGCGTAATAGTCGCGGCGGATCAACTCCACTTGGTCGGGCACCACCTTGTGGTGCACTTCCTGAATGCCCACTTCTCGCGTACGCACATCGCGACACGAGGTGCCAAAGTCCTTCATACGGGCTAGCGCCAACTCTCGCAAATTGCCATTTTCAACCCCACTGGTGACGAGGGGCATGGGAATGTCACGCTGCACCCTGTAGATTCGGGTCCAGGGCGGCACAAGCGCCAATATGCGAGCCACTAAGTCGATAAGCGCATTGGCGTTGTACGACTTGTAAAGCCCTTGTTTCCACAACTCGTAGAGCCCCGTGCCCCGAATGACGAGCGTAGGGTAAAGCTTGAGTCCGTCGGTGCGGAAGTCTGGGTTCTCAAAGTACTCCTTAAATTGCTCCAAATCTCGCTCCATGCCCACGTTGGGCAAGTCGGGCATCATGTGGCTTACCACCTTGTAGCCGGCATCCTTGGCCACGGCAAAGGTCTCACACACCGCCTTGACGGTGTGGCCGCGATTGGTGTCGCGTGCCACGTCCTCGTACACCAGCTGCACCCCAATCTCGAGTCGTGTGCATCCGTACTTAAGCATGTCGCTCAAGTGGGTCTCAGTGCAGTAGTCTGGTCTCGTTTCGATGGTAATACCAACGCATTTCGTTTGCAGCTGCTGTGAGAACTTGATGGCCTCGTCAAGGTTTTTGCCATTGAACCCAGTGAGGGCATTGTGTAACTCGGTGATGAAACTTTCGCGATAGTCAATCGGCAAACTCATGAACGTGCCCCCCATGATGATGTACTCCACCTTGTCAATCAGATGGCCGAGCTGGCGAAGCTGCTCAACACGCCCGCGGGCTTGCTCATAGGGGTCGTAGCGCGCACGAATGGCTCTCATAGAGGTGGGCTCGTACCCAGTGTAAGACTGGGTCAGGTATTCAAAGTCTGAGTCGGGCCCACCGGGGCAGTAGACGCAGATGTTTCCCGTGTAGGCGATGTGCGGGCAGCGGTGAGGCTTGCACATCACCGCTACCACTGCGATGCCCAGCGCAGTCCGCACGGGCTTTGCCTTGAGCTTGGGGAGCAAGTACTTTTTGTATTGGTCCGGGATCGACAGGATGATGTCTGTGAGCCGCGGCTGCTGCTTGAGCTTGTACTTTTTGGCGTGGCGGATGATTAACCCGTTGAGGTTGACATCGCGCTCGGTGTTGAGCGAGGCCACAAGTTCGAGCGATATATCTCCACAGCACTGGAGAAACCGCTCCTTCTCGGGCGCCTGCTTCGGTTTGGACTTGACAACCATGGAGCGAGTGTGGTGCAGATGGTGCTCATCGCTCGCCATATCGCCAAAAGGTCTGTTGTTGATTATGTCAGCAAGGTGCGGTGTGTGGAAAATTTCCATGGGCCATGATCACCTCGAACGTTACCACCTCCACATCAACCAGCGTGGTTCATCATGAGTGTGTTGACAAACTTGGCAGTCAGAAGGGCCGCTTGCAGCTTGAAACCGCAGGTGCGTGCACTCTCCCAGTCGATGCCGATGGCAAAGAAGGCCAAGCAGGGCGGCGACATCTCGCAGATCCCGATAAAGCACCTTGGGGTATTGGCGCCGTACTACATCCCGCCGCCGGTGTTCAAGTCGCCCGTGCTGCTGTGGCACAAGTTGGTTTTCCGTCGCATAGGCCAGTTTCTCTTTAACACCTACAGCGTCTACAAATTCAAGAATGAGACTGGCCGCCAGGTGCAGTTCAACCAGTGGAAGGACGACGCCATCGACATCTTTGTGCGCACCAACCGCGCCTTTTCGGCGCAAGACTTGGCGCCAGTGCAAAACGTTGTTGGGGTTGCCACCTTGAACTCGCTCCAGGACCGCTTGGCGTCGGTCCCCAAGCACACCAAGCTTCAGTGGGAGTTGCTCAAGATCGAAGAGAACCCCAAGGTGGTGTCGTTCAACGCGCTCCCCGACAACAACGGTGTCACTGCCATCATTCAATTCGTGATGAAGTTAAAGACACGGCAGCTGGTGACGGTAACCACACGCGGTGAGCAGCCGCTGGTCACCGAGCGCGTCAGCACCGACTACTTGGTCTACACCTTGGACCCCTTTCTGGACGAATTGTGCCTCGTGGGGTCCTTGTTTGAGTGCGACCATTTGCGGCCCATCCAGCCCGAAATGGACGTCACCAACTACAAGGAGATGATGGAGTTTCAGAAGAAGACACTGGACATATTTCGGCAGAAGTGAGCTGAGAGCCGCTTTTTGCCTCACGCTGTACATACAAACACACCAAACATAATTTCGGTATTCAAAACCTCTATTTATTATGAAAACCCTTCGCATGTGAGGTGGTTGGTCACCACCTAGCTAAAGCAGCACTTCCCAATCCCAAATCAAACCAATGAACATCCACATGTTCTTTTCCTTTGTATCCCAAATGCCTCACTCCATCAAAAACACTCCATCGGCCAACTCGATAGGCAGCGGTTTAGCTGCCTTGTGCTCCTTTTTCAACTCGTCACCGAAAAGTTGATGCACGTTCGGGCGCACAAGAAGCGTACCTGACTGCAGTCTTGTGTCGCGTCTCTCGAGCTCGCTCGGGGTGAGAAGGCCACTGAGTGAGCTGGGAACATAGTCCTCCTCGTAGAAAAATTCGTCCACAATAGCGCTGTCATTTTCCTCACTCTCAATGCGATTGCTTGTGGGAAGAGCCATCACTGATGAAAACGACGAGCTCGTTGTGCCCCCACGCGAGAATATCGGCTGGTACGATGACGAGATCGTCCCCAGAGGGGACTGCACGCTGGCATGGCCCAATGGGCTGTAATTTTGAAGCGGTGGCAGTGGGTTGAGCGAGAACGCTCGCCCCTTGGACGCCCTGAAAGCTGTTAGGGGTTGATCGGACTCAAATCTCGGAGGTGATGGGTGCATCAACAGCTGTGGTTGCTGCAGCGGTTGCCGCGTCCACATCAGCGAATCAACCTCCATAACGCCTGGGTTGAAGGCGTTAGGAGACTGATGAAATATATCTGACGGCGTTGGTGGCGCGGTGGCTAGTGTGTAGCTATATCCACTAAAGGCGTTCGAGCCATGTCCACTGCCATTGGCGGGTTGGCTGACAAGGTGAGATTGTGAGCCGCTGGCGGAACTGTGCCGCTTGAGCAAAACATCCCTCGTGTTGACCCTGGTGCCATCGGGCATAATGTGTGCCAATGCACACTTGAGCCCAAACTTGCAGTTGCCCTTTTGAAAGTACTTACAGGGCAATTTGCCCGTGCCCACGTCATCCAAATTGTGCAGAAACGGGCAAGAGTTGCCCGCCTGACAGATGCCCTGCTTGAAGAACTTGCACGGGACGTGGCTCAAGTTTTTGGCGCTGCTTGAATTGCCATTGGTGGCAACCGTTCCCGGCGGCCCAGTATTGGGCGGAAGTTGATGCTTGAGGCTCGAAAAATCAAAGGGTGAATCCTTGGTGCGCGCCCGCTTTGGTGCGACTCCCACAGTTGGCGTGGAGGCCACGGCGATATCTGTTACCATGGTCGTACTGTCGCCTCCTCGCGGTACGCGAACGTCATGGCGCGATGACGAATCCTGGCGCGATGGACCCAGCCGTGATGGGGTGTGACCAAATGTATGATCCGGCGTGGCCTTCAACTTGGGGCATTGTGCGATAAGCGGCATGGTCCAAATCGGGCCCTGTTAAAATACTACAATTCACCAACAAAATGAACTTCGACTTCAGATCGGATGTGAAAAGCGATGGTATACAAGAACAGTCGCCTTTCTGCAATTCTTCGTGGTTTAATAAGGAAAAAGACGGTTCTGACTCAATGTGCGATAAGGATGTGGCTCTGGCGCACCCCACCCTTGCTAGGATGAAAAAAGAAAGGACGAGAAAAAAGAAATCAGCACCAAAGGCGCAGAAGAAGAGAAGACTGCGGGACTTTACGACGCGTCCATGGTTGGCCCGGTCCCACGGACGCAGGTCGCTTAACCTAGCGCAGTCGTGGAACCGCGCCTGCCCGGAATCCCCGCATTGCCGCGTGCGTGTCGCATGAAAGGGCCGGATTATCGGGTACTTGTACTCACACCCTTATCGCACGAGACCAGTTGTGGCTGCGCCCGGACACCCACTACAATAGTTCACTGTAACTAATAAATTCATGCTAACGACGATCGTTCGAGCCGATACCACGCTTGCCGGCAAACAAGTGCTTGGGCATCATCGCGGTCTCGACACGGTCACCCTCACCTTGTCTGGCCATGCGGTTGCGCTCTCTTCTTTGAATCTTGGCCAATCTCTCCGCCTGCGATCTCAAAGCGCCATCGTTGAGACCATCGTTGAGCCTATCGGTCTGCAGGAGCGGCGCCTTCTTCTTGTTAACGCGCGTCTTCAGCACTGCACCTTGCTGCTGGTTGCGCTTCAAGATGTCCACTCCAGATAACTCGCGCCCGCCGTTCTTGGAGCGGCCCTTGGCGGCATTCTTCAACGCAGAAGTGTCGTGGCCCAAGGAGTACATGTGCTCCTCCATGTCGCCAAACAGCTTTTTGACCTGGTCACGCGGCATCACCGCGTGGTTCTTCAACGCCTTTCTGTGGCGCGACTCGTGAATCATCTTCTTTTGCTTGTCTCTTATCCATGCAGCCTTCTCTCTGATGCTAGCCACGTCTTCGCCAGCTTCAACGAGATCCAAGTCCAAGTCGGCGTTGGCATCGTCATCATCGCTGTCGTAGAATCCTTCTGCCTCCAACCTCTCCTCCTCGTCTTCCAATGCTTGCAACTTGGCGGCAATGTCGACATCTAAGAAGTCATACACATTCTTGCCGTCAAGCACCTCGGGCATGACATCATTCTTCCAGTCATCGTCCTCCAAGAGATACTTGTCCTTCAAGTTGATGTTGAACACACCAGCACCGCCATTCTCCAGCTCGATATCACGCGCCAACTTGCGCCTCTCAGGATCGTCCAAATCATACTTCTTCATACTCTTCACCAGCTCAGGAATGAACGCCTCACGAACAACGTCGTCGCGCGCCTGCGGTCTGGCAACGTGGATCTTGTTCAACACATTGTTGACTCTGGCAGTACCCTTCAATTTTTGCTCAATTCTGGCGGTCAACAATTTCTCGCACGCCTGGTTGCGCACCGCCATCACATTGTCCTCCTCAACACACAGCGCGCTCATCACCTCCACTCCGGGAGCCAGCAGCACCGTCTTTATCAACTCCTGCTTTTCCTCGCTCAAGTCTTCCACTCTCAAGATGTCGGTCTTGTTCATCACCACCATCACGCTCTTGTTGGCAAACAAGGGCTTGATGGAGTGGAATAATTGCACCTGAGCCTCAATCGAGAACCCACACTGCTCTGACAAGTCCATAAAGTAGAGCACACACGACCGCAAGTGCGCAATGGCATAGATACTCTGCATCTCAATGTTGTTCATCTCCTCTGTGGGGCGGTCCAAGATTCCAGGTGTGTCGATCGCCTGAAACCGAAGGTATTTGTAATCGAAGTGACCCACATACAAACTCTTAGTGGTAAACGCGTATGGCTGAACCTCCACATCGGCCTTGGTGATGCACCTCAAAAAGGACGACTTGCCGACGTTGGGGTACCCGCAAATTAACAACGTGCGCGTATTGGGGTCGATGCTGGGCAAACGGCCCAAATGCTGTCTCACTTGCTCCAAGTAGACAAAGGGGTCTTTCAACTTCTTGACGATGGTAGCCATACGCCCCAATGCCGCACGCTTCAACTGCTTGCATTGATACAACGACTGGCCAAACTTGAGCAACCGCACGTAATCACGCGACACCTGCTCAATCAAAGTCTTGGCCCGTGACACCGCCGCCAACGACACCTTGTAGTGATTCTTCTCATAAAGGGTGTCCATAAGGTCACGGTGGAAAGGATGCACATCGTTGATGTTGGGAAACCCGCTGATGACATCGCTAAACTTTTCGGCAAACCCGTCCGCCGTGAACCGCACTTTACGCATGTAAAACGCTCTGATACGGGTGATTTTGAACCCCGGGCGGATCACCGTGGGGGTCTTCCTCTGTGTGCGGTTGAGCACGATATCCAACATGTCGTTGGCCGTGGGCACGGTCGGGATGTCCTTCCACGAGAGCTGCATGGTGTTTGAGGTGGAGGAGGTAGGCGATGAGGGATAGAGTGTGAAATTGGCTCGCGGCTGCGCGCAGAGCTCATCGAATTTTTTTCGGGCTTATACGCAGGGCGATGAGGAAAAGAAACTGGTCAACACCTCAAGATGCACACACATATCGCATATCTGTCTTGGGTGATGCACCCCATCAGCGGTGGAAACAGTCCTCATCAGGTAAAACGGTACCCGTGGCAAGCTCACTGTCGTCCCAATTCTCTGTAGTACTCTCTCGTGTACCTGTGTACTGCACACGAGATCATATCGCACCCCGTGTTCCCGTATAGATGAATGGTGCCAAAGGTTGGCGCCTACATTTCGCGTTGACGTGATATCTGTCTCCATTTTATTCGTTGTTGTGATAAACCAAGTAGTTTGGCAACCCAAACACCTCGTACCCCAATCTCTTGGCCATCTTAGCGAATCCCTCAGTCTCAATGAGATGGTAAAAGGGGAAGGGCGGAAACATTGCGCCGTCACGGTGTACGTCGGCCTTGACCAACAAAGCCCCGCCGCCAACCCCATCGAGAGCCATCTCCGTGGTCCGATCGCCGTTGGCGTCGAAGAAAAAGGCCATGAGAGGACGGTACGTGGCCATCTCCAGATACCCCTCAACGACAATTTCGTCATCTTTCAAAGTCAGCGCCAACTTCAACCCTTCCTCGCTTTCCACCCAGTTATTGTAGTCGTAGGGTCTCTCAGCCAGCTTCCCGGCGTCGTCGACATAGCGCTGGTACACATTGGCCAGGATCACGGGCTTGTCGTGGGCAATCATGTCCTGTAATAAGGTTGGTGGAGTTTCGACAATGTCGGCATCCATCCACAAGCACCAACTGGTGTACGGCGACAAAGTGGTAAAGAGCAACGAGTTGCGCGCCAACGCCATCATCAGGCGGCGGCTCTTCTGCACCGCCAACGCGTGGCGGTCTTTTTCCAGCTGCGACTTGAGTGACTCCGAGTCCTGTCTCAATATCGTGATCTTTTTCCACTTTTCCGTATCCAGCGGCGTTTGCAAGGTGCGCTTGATGGCCGACTCTAACTGCCGCAACGTCTCATCGCCTTCCTTAGTGCGAGGGATGATGAACCCCAACTCAATCAACGAGTGGTCGTAGGTCAAGTGTTGAAGATTTTCCCAATACTGCGGTAAGAACCGCAGCATAGGTGTCAACACCAACACTTGTTCGCGGTTGGACAACGCGTCCGCAGACGTGGTCAACTTGTTCAAGTCGTAATGCAGAATGTGGTTCTTGGGCAAGTTCTGCAAGACGGTCGAGTCTGCCCGGGACAGTGAGAACCATCCGCGGCCCTTCTTGGCGTAGCTGTACTTGTTTGTGCCCGTTTTGTGCTTGGTGACGTCGCCCCGTCCACTCGACCATCCTCCAAAAAAAAACAAGTAGAGCACAAGCAAGAGCGCGATGGGCCCCACTGCAAGTAAGGGTTTCCTTCGTATCTGGCGGATCACCGCATTCTTCGAATACATGTCAGCAATGACGATAGCTTGGTGGCGTGTGTATCACCTTTTGGTGAGCGTTAGAGAGGGGGTGCGGCCGTAAGAAAAGAGTTTTCGGGTCGCTACAGTTGTCCCCATTTTATTTTTTCCTCTCCTGCGTCCAAAACAACGCGAATCATAGCCACGCGATCCATCCTAGCTCACTTCAACCATACATAAATACACATCAAATGCAAGCACTCAAAACATCTGTATTAGCTTATTTAAAAACCTTACCGTCGGCAATTTCCTTGGCCTCACCGTTGACGATGACCGGCTTGTCCCAGGCCAACATGTTGTCAACGAACTCTCTGGTCTCGGGGGAGTCCTCCAACTTAGTGAACTCGTACGACTCCCAGTCGGGGGCAACGTCAAACGCTGGGACGTGGTCCTGGCCTCTAACCAAAAAGAAACCAGTGATACCGTTGTTGTTGTTCTCGCCGTAGACAACCATGGTACCGAACATGTATTTGATGGAGGCACTCAAACGGGCAAAGAAACCACCAATCAAGTTGTTGGACATGAAAGTCAAGGTCAACTCGTCGTTGTACTTGTAGTCAACCTTCCACAACGACCACTCTTCAGGGTCGTACTGGTTCTTCCAGAACCACGGGATGGCAACCTCTCTGGTGTCCTCATTGGAGTAGCATCTCTTCCACTCGTCAATGGGGGCCTTGGGCTTACCCAAAGCCTCCAAGGGGTGCTTGGGCTTGGGGGCGGGAGCGGGCTCAGCCTCCTCGCTGGCAGCAGGAGCCGCAGCCTTCTTGGCGGGCGCAGCAGCAGCGGGAGCAGCCTGCTTCTTCTCCTTCTTGGGAGGCACAAACTCAACAGCCTTGTCAATGAAATTAAAGTTCTGGAAGACAGGGATGGTCTGCAAGATGGGCAACGAGATGATGGTTTTGAACCATCTGGTCACGTTGGGGTGGGAGGCTCTCCACTTCTTGTCGAACAAGTTCTCAAACCCTCTAACGAGAAGAGAGGCGGCGAAAATGTCAGCCAAGGTGAGTCTTTCGCCTACCAAGTAGGTGTAGTTGAGCAATCTCTCCTCAAAGACACCCATGATGGCGTCGAGCTTCTTGGTAGCATCGTCAATCAACTTCTTATTGTAAGGAGCCTTGCCGGTCAATGGAAGGAAAATCTCAGCAGTACTGGGAAGAGCCTCAGAGTTAACCAAGGACATCCACTTCAACACCTGCGCATACTCCTGCGCATTCTTGCCGAGAAGCTTGGAGTTGGGGTCAGCCAAGTGGACAACTATAGTTGGTTAGTAACTTCAAAATGTGTCGGATTGTGGAGCTTCAGAATGAAATTCTCGACATAATGTATTAAGACAGGGATAACTGTATAATTTGAAAAATTTTCTTTCATCATTTGAGCGCAACGGCATCGGGCACATACGGTAAATGTTGACGGCAATGGCCTCGGACAACTTGAAGCCTTTTGGGCCAAGGAACGTGGGCACCTTGTTTAAAGGGAAGTTGTCCTTGTACGCCTTGGCGCTTCTGTCGGAAACATCGACATCGAGCTTGAAGTGCTTGATGAGTGCCTCGGCAGAGAAGACACGAGCCTTAACGTCGGCGAATAAAGTTCCCTGAGACATGGTTTATGGAATGGATGAAAGAAAAATGTATTTTGATAATCTTCACTTTTCGGCTGTGAACTGCTCGGTGAACGCCAAAGGAAAAAAAAATTTGCGACGATCTGAGGCCGGGTAAGCAGAAGTGTACTAGGGCCTGTGTAGCACCTGATGTACGAGCGGGTATATATCATCGAGATATACGCGCTTCAGCAAATGCTGCAGACTTTTACGAAGTTACTCTCGAGGAAGTCTACTTGCCTTGGTTCCTTGAAAAATCTTATTGTTTGAGTTTCCGTGGGTGCTAGGTAGAGGTATGAAAAGATTAGCTTAAACTGACACGTGAGGAGGGTTTGGCAAGGCTTAGTTAATGGCGACCCCTCCAGGCAAGGCGGAAACTATCGGTGTTGTTTTGGACGACGACGCCACCGTTGATTTCCTCTTGGCAAGAGAGAGCTGTGGCGTCTTCGACCAGTTCCTCGAACCACTTCGTGCTATCGCTTGATCGCTAAAGGCGTGCAAAGTTTAAACTCAACCTGGAAAACTATGAATCTGAACGTACTTTGGCGCAAATTAAGCTCTCCCTGCATCCACTCGATCTTGAACCTATCTGCAGGTAATACCCTCGCTGCGTAAAGACGATTGAGCCTTTGCCGTATTGCCACACTTTTAGTACTGCAACTTATTAAGCATTCTTCTACGATGACATCGCGCATCCAAGAAAAAAAAATTGCCTTGCATTCGTCTTCACGGCATTGAGCCACAATAGGCGCATCAAGCGTAAGTTGCCCACTTTTTGACACGCCCCGAACGCATCACGCATCTGAAGGAACCCCTGTATATATAAACCCCATAATTCTCAATAAAACACGCCGTGACGTATCTCCATATAGCAGCCTCAAGACTTTGCTTGATATTTCTTTTTGCTCACGTAATAGTCGCTTGAGCAGTGCCGCAACTTTTGCCGCAACTTTGATTATTCCGGAGCACATACCGAAAAAAAGCTGCAAAAGGCACTCCGAAAACGCCCTAAGCACCCCATCGCACCTGCCAGTCGGATCAATACGTCAAAGGTCACTTTTTTTTTTTGGCAATATAAGAATTTCGGTTCAACAAGCTTGAATCTTCTTATCACTTGTCTTTAGTGATGGGACTCAAAGACTTCTACAAATCGGAGAAGTCCGAAACCAAAAGCGAAAATGACGACTTTTCGTTAGAATCACAGGGCGTTGACCACAGCAATTTTGCAGCTGTGGTCGAGCTCGATACCAACAAGAAAGAAATTGGCATAATATCGGCCACCTCGTTGTGCCTCAATCGTATGCTTGGTGCCGGTGTCTTCTCAACTGGTTCTACCATCTTTAACCTTTCCGGGTCTGTGGGGACTTCATTGATATTGTGGGCCGTTGGCTCGCTCATCGCCTTTACGGGATTGAGAACGTATATCGAATTTGGCTCGGCCATCCCCAGAAATGGTGGCGAGAAGAACTACTTGGAATATGTTTTCACCAAACCCAAGTTCTTGGTCACGGCGATGTATGCCTCGTACGCGTTTTTCCTTGGTTGGGCTTCGGGCAATTCTATCGTGGTGGGTGAGTACTTGTTAAATGCTGCAGGTAAGGAGGTGACTCAATGGAATTCGAGAGCTATCGGTATCGGTGTTATTACTTTTGCCTTCTTGATCAATGGTGTTCACGTCAAGACCGGCTTATTCTTGGGAAATTTCCTCGGGTTGTTCAAAATTGTGATTGTCATTTTTATCAGTATCACCGGCTGGGTTGCGTTGGGTGGAGGCATCAAAAAAGATGATTTCCACTCAACGGGAAACTTCCGCAATGCCTTTGACGGTGACTCGCCTACGGGTTTTGGCATTGTCAATGCGTTGTACAATGTCATTTGGTCGTATGTTGGGTACTCTAACGTCAACTACGCTTTGGGTGAGGTCAAGAACCCCGAAAAGGTATTGAAAGTGGCTGCTCCCTTAGCGTTCTTCACTTTGGTGGTGATTTACATGTTTGTCAACATTGCTTACTTTGCCGTGGTGCCTAAGGAGGACATTGCCAGCTCGGGCAGAATCTTGGCAGCCTCGTTTTTCCGCTATGCCTTCGGCGAGACTGCTGAGAAAGCGTCTTCAGTCTTTGTGGCGTTGTCTGCTTTGGGTAACGTTATGTCGGTGATTTTCTCGCAAGGAAGAATCATCCAGTCCTTGGGCAGAGAAGGTACCTTGCCCTTCCCCAAGTTCTTTGCGACATCGCGTCCGTTCAATACGCCCTTTGTCGGATTATTTCAACATTGGATTGTGTGTATCATCACTATTGTGGCTCCACCCCCTGGTGATGCCTACAACTTCATCTTGAACTTGATCTCATACCCCTTGAACGTGGTGAATTTTTGTGTCGCCATGGGCTTGTTGTGGTTGCACTACCAAAGCTACAAGGGTAAGCGCGAATGGAACCCACCCATCAGGGCTGGCGTTCCTGTCATTGCCTTTTTTGCATTGTCATCATTGTACTTGGTGGTTGCGCCGTACATTCCTCCAACTCATGGCCAACACGTTTACAACGATTTACCCTACTGGATCCACCCAGTGGTGACATGGGGTATCTTCGGTGTTGGTTTGCTCTATTGGATTGGTTGGGCCATTATATTGCCTAAACTTGGTGGGTACCAACTTGTGGCGAAAGAAGTTCTCGGAGACGACGGCTTCTGGAGGAACAAGTTCTACAAACTCTCACACGAAGATGGAGCCAACAACGAGGACAATATCAGTACTGCCCAAGCTAGTACTAATGAAGCTGAAATAAATCACGTGGTGGCCGAAGCGGGCGCCTCCAAATCGGATACCTCGTATTAGCACTAAGCGAGAGATACTGGAAGCAATGTTTACCATGTGCTTCATTGACCAGAAATTTAATTCAACTTAATTCAGATGTATAATAGATAAACAACTCACAATCACGAGTTTTACAATTTTAACAAGCTCATGACCACATTCCGTCTCTAACCTTTTTTTAACTCTATGTACAAACTTTCAACCCATTGACGCTAGATCTTATGTCTGAATTCCTTGGGCACGTGCATAGGAGACCAAATGCCTCTAACAGACTCGTTGGTTGACAAAACTTTGTGGTTCCATTTGAACAAGTCGGCACCGCTACTTTGCGAGTACTCGTCGATTTTCTTCAATATGTCACCACAACTTAAATTCCTGATAGCTATATCCTTTACAGTATTATTATTGTAGTGGAATTCAATCGTTGGATGGCCTTGACGCTTCAAAATCTCAAAAAAAATGGACTTCTTGGCCGATCCGAGCTGGTTGATCTCGCCTGCCTTGAGAAGCTCGCGAATGCCTTTGGATGAACCTCCCCAGTTACAGTAGTTTATTTTGATCTTACGACAAGGAACCACGTATGCGCCTATTCCGTTAAGAGCCCGAGAAACTTTCGGTATGGCCTTTACAGGCATGGTTAAGGTGAGCAATAAGCGGGTTGGGGTTCTTCACGTAATTGAAGTTTTTTCGACCATTTGTAAAAGCTCAAATATTGGATGCAGGATTTCAATACCACGTGATCGAAGAAGCATAGGTTCCATTCCTGTCATGGCTGCAAACACCAACATCAGGTCAATTTAAGCACCCTTAGATTATTCGAGGAGAAGTTGAACAAGTTCTGCGCGAGACAAAAAGAGATTATGGTCACGATGTGAGTCCCCGTACGGACCAGACGTTTCACGACCTAATTACGTGGAGCTTCTATATATCACCTCACTTTACGATTGCGATAGCATTATCATTCGGATAAGTCCTTCATAATTTGTTTTCCCCCGTACGATCCAGTGCAGTCAAAAAGAGCACCATGGATCCGCAGAACTACTTTAATCGTTTATAGGCGTTTCACTGGACAATTGGGGGTGTCTTAGAAGGATCAATTAAATGAGAAAAACGATAAACAACACATGTAATATGTGTATCATCAAAATTGGTCTGATTTTGGCCCATACATTTGAGGCAACTCGGCTCATCTCAAAACGGGAATACTCTTTGCAGCCTCCCTAGACAAGATATTTGGTGCTGATTAACGATAACTTTGTGCACAACCCACACCTGCGTGCGAGAGACGCCATAATCACGTGACGATCCAACCACTCGAACGGCAATTGAAGCACGCGAGCTCTAAATTGCAACTCTGTGCGAGAAATGTCCATTTTGGACCTGATCGCGCTTAATTTCCATATTGAATTTGCATACATCACCTACAACAGGATCGATAAACCCCAGCCTTTGACTAATCCCTTACACACGAGGTAAATTTTTTCACCTTGCATTCTTCCTTTGCTGTGTTGTCTTTTCCTGGCTTTTCGAAACAGCATATCCTACTCCACTATGACAAGCCCATCATACAAGTGTTACCAGCAGGTACTCAATCTAAGCGTGCCAAAAGCAAAGGCAGTCGCAACTCCCAAAATCTCAACCAAGAGGCGAACAAAGAGTGGTTGTCTCACCTGCCGCAAACGCAAGAAGAAGTGCGACGAGGAAGTCTCTGGTGGAAAGTGTCAGGGCTGTACGCGAAACTTCTTGGAATGCTGCTGGTCATCTAAGGAAGTCGAAGCTCGCCCAACAGCCTTACCATTGACTCCGAGTTCGTCTATGGAAGATGTAACAACGGCTGTCACTCCCCCGAAAACTCCAGTTTTAATCACTGCATACCCATCTCCAGCATTGTCTCCTGTCTTTGAAAGCAAGTGTGGAACTCCCGAAGTGCTGAAGTTGGTGCTACCCAAATCCCTGTTTAAAATCACGAAGCCGACCGAAATGAAGACAGCGAAGTTCGTCAACACCTCAGTTGAGCGAAGAAAACTTGTTCATATCAGTTGAAAGAACGTTTTCGAATAATTTTGGGATGCATGACGTGTACGAATAAACAGTTATAAGTGAGTTAATAATACATAGGGCTAACAGACTAATTTGTAGAATCGCTATTCAGCGAGAGCACATTTGCAAGGATGCTTGTATCTTAGTGATTTCTGTGACTATTTTAGTTTTTGTCCTGCTGCAATCTAATCTGCGGCTAATTGTCGTTCTCGGCAACTGACGCCGACACGTCAAACTTGAAAACTTGTACGCGCGTTTGTTGGCATGCCATGCAGTAGACCGAAACTTGGTGCCATCTATTTTTGCGGTACTAGGTATGTGCGGAGGGATAGATATATATAATTTCGTCCATTATTTCACAATCACCACAACATGCTGCAACACGCTTGTTATGGTTATATTTCGGTAAGGTCTATCATTCATCAATTATTGCTAGTCTTAAGTTAGTATCATGAATATTTCAAAATGGTCTCGACAAATTAGAATACATTGAATCTTGTAGGTCATGTATTTGTCAGTATTCACATAATGGTCAAACTGATTTGCAACACTGCAACTTATTCATTTTCAAGTTGGTACAGCAGTTCCGGATATATTATCGCTGGTGTCCGATCTCAAAGATACGAGAGGGTGGGATCACTGAAAATGTTGCAAACTAATTTTGACTAAATCATCTCAGTGAATTGTATGTGGTATGAAGAGATATTTGTTAAATTCAAGCCTAGGCTACATCGGATAAATCCATACATCAATGTGCTGCTACATGAGGCGCACCCTCCACGTATTCGCGTTAGCCCGTAAAGTGATTCCAACTCTTCGTTTGTTGCGACATGAAAAACGTACACCACGTAACATCGTTTAACCTTATATCTGGTGTTTTTCAGAAGATAATCAGCACTGACATTTTGTAACGTCTTGAGTCATTTATATGATTATGAGTTTACTCGATGCAGATCAAGATGGTAAGTAACGTGGTTGAGGTGCTGCGTAGTGGAAACTGCGAATCCCGTTTTGTAACCTAAGTTAGACCTGATGGTAATCGGACATCAATGCGGACGACGGACTAATCAATGTTCAAATGATTTGTTCCAATTTGGGATCAAAACTCTAAAACGCACCAATGTTAAAAGTTAGATAGTTCGGCACGTTAAGCCCAGATCTAACCCGATAATGATAACGCAAAAAGAGCCTCCAGGAAGAATTGGCTTTTCTCGTTGCGCAAAGACATATAGGCAACATCCAACCTTTTGTCTTTGCCATCAATGGTGCGGAATCGTTGTGGAGTACGAAAGGCATTTGCGAAAGCCCAAACTTCACGCAAACATATGTATCCTTGAGTTGCACTTTGTGCTTCACATCATTTCATCGCAGCGAAGAAAGAACGATTTCAGGCTTTCGGAAATAATACTACATGAGCACGCATTTGAATTGCTTGTATAAATTGCAACAATCAGTAATGACTTTTTTACACGGGTTCGACTCATCCTGATTCGGTAATCTTCACCAGAACACAAATGAATGGCCGCGTTGGCCTGAAGATGATTGAAGAGATTCACAATATCCTTTGTGGATCAAGAGGAGAGTAGGGCGGAGAGTAGCCGTACTTTAACTTTATCAGGATACTAGACCCAAGTCTACCTTTTTGGCAAGTTGTTCGCAGAATAGTTGACAAAGACGGGAGTGGTGATCTGATGGACTGTTGTGTTGACGAAAAACTTTGCTCATGTTATATGAAGAAAGAGAATAAGAGCCAGCGTTAGCCGTTGAGGGCAACACTTAGGTCGTACACGCTGCTGTCATGGAGTGGGACTTCGTCGTAAATAGGCACGCTATCAGTGTCATATCTTGAGAGGGAAACGAAGAGCGTTGAAGACTATAGCATAACGGATAACAGATGACATTGAATTGCAGCATCGTAATCATTATTCATGAAGCCGTGTATTATGTCACCTACAGCAAGAATCACACGGAAGGCATTTCGCGAGGGATTCATAATACGCGCTCTCGAGACCACCTTTCGGCTATTCATGTATCGCGTTACGATTCGTAGCTATGGTTGCGCTTGGCGATATGAGGGAGCTGACAAACGTGAGCCACAGTTTTTCTGAGTTGAAGCAAGATAACGAAAAACAGCGAACTTGCTGCAGATCTGGGGAAATTTATCGCGCTGCATAGACACACAGCACGTGATGAGGCCAAATTGTGGAGACTGTGGTGGCTTCATCGCGTCATCGCGAGGGAACTGATTATCTTGCTGTATGACCGCCACAAATGATATATAAAGCGCCACTGTTTTATCTGCATCTTGTCAGTGGAGAAGTGCTTGACAATTGTGTGTGTTCGCTCTCTTCAAACATACATAACGGAAACAAACCACATTTAAATCTATCATGTCTTCTGCTGGCGTCAGATTTGGTAACTACGACATTCACTTTGTGGAGGGTCAAGATGAGGTGGCTGAGGATGGAGTACTCGTGATCAACAAGGACAACAGATCGCAGTCACACTTCCCCGACTTTCTTCCTACATGGGATCCTCTGCAGAAGTATCCACCCCTCAAGTTCTTTAAGTTCGAAGACCCTGGTGCCAGAGCTAACCGCGAACTTCTGACTCTTTTCCCTGAGAATGGGTCGCAAACCTTGAAGAAGATTACTCCCAAGTTTGGTACCGAGGTGCGCGGGGTGCAATTGTCGCAGCTTGACGATGCTGGTAAAGACGAGTTGGCACTCTTTGTTGCCCAACGTGGTGTCGTGGTTTTCAGAGATCAGGACTTTTCTCAAAAAGGTCCTCAATTCGCTGTTGACTACGGCAAACACTTTGGCCCGTTGCACATCCATCCAACTTCTGGCGCTCCAAGGAACCACCCTGAACTTCATATCACGTACCGTAGAGCGGATAAGGGGGAATTTGATAGGGTCTTCTCGAAGCGTACTAATGCCATTGGATGGCACTCCGATGTTTCGTACGAATTGCAGCCGCCTGGTATCACGTTCTTTGCTGTTTTGGAGGGCCCTGAGAGTGGTGGTGACACCATTTTTGCCGACACGACTGAGGCATACGAGAGATTGTCACCTGAGTTCAGAAAGAGACTTGAAGGTCTCCACGTGTTGCACACTTCAGAGGATCAGGCTTCAAATTCAAGAGGCCAAGGCGGAATCGAGAGACGCAAGCCTGTGTCGAGCATTCACCCTTTAATCAGAGTGCATCCTGCTACTGGCAAGAAGAGTATCTACATCAACAAGCCATTTTCCAGGAGGATTGTCGAATTGAAGCAAGAGGAGAGTGACTACTTGTTGCAATTCTTGTCTAACCACATTGAGTCTGCCCACGACTTGCAATTGAGGGCAAACTGGGAACCCAACACAGTCACAATTTGGGATAACAGAAGAACCGTCCACTCTGCAGTCATTGACTGGGACACTCCTGTTTCCAGACACGCTTTCAGAATCACGCCTCAAGCTGAGAGACCGGTCGAAAACATTGAGGACTTGAACAACATCGACATTGGCTTGGGCGATGTCAAAGAAGCCCTCTCACAAATCTTGCGTTAAAATCTACCAAGACTCACAATCATAACATACAATACAAAAAAGTCATCTGAATAAACTGTAGTCGATTACGAGGGGTAACAAATATTGAGTTGGACTGACTAATATGCGAGTGTGAAACATTTCGTTTATCAAGTCAAGTGAAAACTGTCAATGTTTTCAAGCATGGTCCAAAAGGAAGTTTGTGGCTGCCTGTAAGTCCCAATTCTCTTTCTCCAAGGCCTCACGCGATGTCTTATCGTCAAATCCCATTCCAACCAACTCTTCAACTAGTTGATCCACATCACTGGGAGCGTGCAGACTTGTGACATGTTCTCCTTGCGGCGGTGAACTCATAGCCAAAGACGTGTGTTCTTGAGGTATGGCCGCCAGAACACTTTGCTCACTATTACCGAATCCAGCGAAAAGTTGCTCCCATTCGTCATCACCGGCAGCAGCCCCTGAGTCTTGAGCAGACGGTTCACCAAAGTCGGGGAAGTCAGAGGCACCTGTCTCTCGATTGGTGAAGTCGTCATTGAAGTCAATTGTTTTATCCATGGCGAATTCATCATAGTCGTTGTCTGGAGCAGCCTCTTGCAAACCCTCGAAATCGTTACCAAAGAAATCATCTCCGGTTGGTTGAATTGAGCCAGCTGGTCTGGAATCGTCCACAGCTGCCGGTTCCAAATCATCAAATGCGTTATCGAAGTCTGCAAGCGGCTGTTGCGATGTTGATTGTGCGCTGGTCTTATGGTATCCTTGTGAGTTTGGCAAGCTGTCAACGGCATCGTCGAACTTATCTTCTGGTGAATCATCATCGGATGAGCTTTCATCATAGTCGAGTTCTTTGATCGGTGGAAATTCCTCGTTACTCTGACTGTCTGGTTGCAGCACTGAATTTGCCGTTTGCAACACAGCAGGAACATCCACGACCTGAGAATACAGTGGCACCTCGTGGCCACCGGAGGCATCATCAGCGTTTACCATTTCGAAGGATTCGACGCCAGACGAAAGTTTATCGCCATCACTGGGAAACTCATCCTGGTTGAGCACTTGGCGTGACGAGGGAGGTCTTTCCATTGGTGAAAATTCTGAGTGAGATGCCTTTAAATCTTGCGGCTGCTCCGTGAGCTCGGGCTCCCCATGGGCAAGCGTTTCACGATCACTCAAATCATCAATGTTGTCATCACGAACAGACAAGGCTGCATTATTTTGCACGCTTGAAGTCAATGATTCCGTCCTTTGAACCCCCACGAGAACACCAGGCATTCCAACCATTCCACCGGCGATCCCAGCGTTACTCCCATGTTGATACTGGAAGTCAGAGTTGTCAGGCGAGGTGACAGGAGTGTCATTTTCCTGGTAGTCATCTATCGACTTGTTTGACTCAGTGACACTATCCACTTGACGCGAGCTTCTTTCCGATCCTTGTGCATAATCTTTGTCCTCAACCAAGCCCATTTCTATTTTCTCCGGCTGTAATTCCTTTGATTTCTGATCAAGTTCCTTGGCGTCATCGATACCTGTCATGTCAGCTGCAGGATGCTCCTTTACTTCATCGACAAGGCCACTTATGTCCATGTTGCTCGAGTTCGGAGGTTGCGACAAGAGTGGCGTTTCTTTGGAAGTTCCTTGAACATCGCTTGAGATAGTCCTGGTCTTTGAGTGTGTATCATCGGCGAAAGAACTCTGAATGGCTGCTGCCGTGCCGGCGATTGCAGTTCCCACAGCGGTGGCCGCCACAGCTGCAGCACTACCAAAGCCAGACGACGTCGAGGGTGAAGCGTTCTCAGCTGCACTACGGTCTTTGGTATTTGGAACAGTGCCTCTGCTCACAGAAATGGGCAGCGCTGGCCTATTCAATTCAGCCGCTGCCTGTCTTTGTTGCAAAACCTTATGCTCTTCTGTAAGTTTCCTCTCTTCCTCAGCTTGCAACCGGTAGTTCTCAGACAATTGTCTATTGGACTCCTCTAAGCGAGTGACCTCATTTTTTAAATCCAGATTCTTAACAATCAAGACTTGCAACTGTGACTTCTTGACGTTGAACTGATTTGAAAGTCGTTGATTTTCGGCAGCCAATTGAGCAAGCTGCTTTTCAAGTTCGACAACCTCTGCATTCGAGAAGCCCAACTTCTCTTTAAAAGCTGAATTCTGTTTTTGCAAATCCTCCATGAGAAGTTGTTTCTCATTTAATTCTGTGGTAAGTTGGTTGAACTTGGCTTCAGAAATCGATGCTTCAGACCTCAAGGCTTCGGTCTCTTCCTTGGCGGTGACAAGGTTTTTCTCAACCTGATCAACTTGCTTCACCTCATTATCATATGCCAACCTCAATTGTTTAAGCTTCGCCTCAATTTCCGTCTTTGTTGCCAAAATTTTGGACAACTCTTGTTCAGCGAGCTTCTTCTTATCTTGGAGGCCTGACGTCTGGCCTGCGAGGGATTTGATCTGATTGGAGACATTGGCGATATCTGAGGTAGCTTGAGACAATTGACCCGAAATTTCAGGATCGGTGTCGGCCAACAAATCTCTGTTCAGATTGACACTGGACATACCACGTTGGTGCGGTGGACTGAAAGGTGGTTGCGGGGCTTGCTCTTGATAAGGAGGAGAAAACTGCCCTTGCGGCAGCGATTGAGTCTTTTTAGCTGGTGGCGGTGGAGGAACTGCCCGCAACGCATCGTAGTTCACTGTGTGTTGCTTCTGGGGTGCAGCGGGTTTCATTGGGGTTGGTTCTTGATGTTGATGATCATCACCTAGCAACCTATCCTCTTCGTTCTCTTCACGAGGTGATTCGAGTGGTTGCTTGTGCAATAAATTCTGACCAAACGATGACGTTGGCTTGAAAGAACCCGTCAAGTTCTTGCGCACCTTGGGGAGGTCTCCAGTACCAGTTGGGGTTAATTCACTCTTAGAGAGCGCACGCAGTGGCTCGGGGAAATTGGAGGTAGTTGGCGACTTGTCACCAAGTGACGACGGTGCACCGGATGGAGTGCGAGGTGCAGAGCCGAAAATATCAGCCAAGTCATCCATGGCCGTCTTGGTGTGGCTTGGTGCTGGTGGAGCTCGAGTTGCGCCATTTTGCGCAGGCGCCAGTGCTTGCGCAACCGATTGCACCAGTTGCACCAGTTGTGGCAGACTGGACCGAATGCTATCGATCAATTGGTCTGGGACAATATTAGGCAATGTTTCGCCACTCAAGCGCTTATTCACCAAAAATAAGGCAATGGTGAATTCCAACTTGGTGAAAACTCCGGTGTTTTGGATATCGGCCAAGTCCCACACGGTCGCCAAATCTTCATGGCTCAACTTGGATGACATCAATACCGAAGCTACTTGATCGGCATTTAAATGTCCTGTCTTTTGCTTATCCAAATTGTCAAAAATCGCTTCATACTGTTGTTTGAGAATGGGCGAGATGACCCAGGGGTTGGAAATAGAGGGCTCACGAGACGCGGTGGGAGACAGCGGGTGTCTCACAGTGGTCAGTTGCGACGAGACCGAAGCGTACGAAGGCTGACGGCTGGCCGGGTTGCCAGCAGTCTCTCCAACGTGTGAACCATTGTTGCCAGCGCTCAACGCCTCGACAGATCTCCAAACGTTTTCGGGCAAAAAGGGCGGCAATTGCCTGATGTTGCCACTCAAGACACCATGAATCAAATGCATAGCAATCACAAATGCATTGAGATTCAACTTCCCCAAATTGTCCTTATCAACGAGGTTCCAAATTTGACCCAAAGTGTTTGTTGGTAACTTGGCCTTGAGGAAAATATCCTTAGCACGAGCCCCGCCCAACTCACCCGTGGGCGAGCCCACGGTGCGAACAAACAACTGTCCAAACTTTTGATAGTCATCAACAGAGATTGATGAGATTGGGTCTTGCGGCAGTGAGTTAAAAGTTGCCGAGTTCTGGGGTACCTGGGAACTCGGATGCGACTGCATGAACGACGAGTTCAGAGGTTGCTGCTGGAGTGGCGGTTGCGGCAGTGGCAGGGAAGTCGCCAAGCCAGAAAACTTGGGTAGTGGACCTGGTCTCTCTGCGAGTGCTAAAGATGGATGATTGCCCGCCTGCGTTTGGCCAATGAGACGCATGGCGAGGCAAAAACCGAATTGGGTCAAGAACCCCAAGTTGTTGTGGTCGGAAATTTGCCAGATCTCCCCAAGAATTGTTGGTGGCAAACCTGACTTCTCAAACGTGACACGGGCCTTCTCACCACTAACAATACCAGTGCCTTCCGTATCAAGCGATTTGAATAGTTGCGAGTAAAGTTGTTTTTCCTCCGCCGTGAGGCCAACCTTGAAAGTTGGGGCCGCTATTGTTAGTAAGTCGTGGCCGTGGGCGTACAATGGAGGCGCTCTACTAGGACGCACCGATTGTATACATACGCAGCGAAAAACTCATGATCACGGGCCTTCAAAGTGATCGCAAATACAGCAAACGTTATCGGTGCAACTGAGACCGGGCGAAAAGGAGGTTGGAGGTTGACCGCCCCCTCCCGGTCGTGCATGATAGCAAATGAATTTATGTGCAGGTTCAAAATATGGCTGCAAGCATAGGGAGCTGGCAATATGGTGAGGACGACGCTGTTGAGTGAAAGCCGAGTGAAGATTGGCCATCTGCAGACTTCCATCAGACAAAGCTTTGTTTCATGACTTGAACATGTCTTGATAAAGTGTGGCGCAACTATACCCTTTGTCTTGAATTGCACCGAGAGTACCGGGAAGAGACTATGGGGATGGCCTTTTCTCGCGCAAAGAGAAGAAACACACAAAGCGCTACTACACAGTGCAAGTGAAGATACCGTCATACGTAGGGACAGCATTGGCGGTGGGAGCAAATCTTGCAAAGTCGGCGAGCAATGGCTTCGGTGACATTTGCAGCCAATGCAATAGTATTCGACCAAGTAACAACATTATGGCAGTACCGTTCAAAAAGGTTTTGCGAATACGATCAACTGCAAGCTGTCGGCTAGCACACTACACGTAATCGATGCGTGCTCACAGGTCAGCACATCACCTTGCGTCTCAGAAGGTGCGCTGCTAAAGGCAAATCGTTGATTCAAGTTCTACGAGAGCCTCATGGGCCATTAAAAGCACTTGGCATCACATCACTGAATTCAGCGCAAAGCGATGAAATCACTATCCGAGCATCATTTGTCGTCTCCTTACCCATGCTACTCGGTGCAATCTCGGCCTGCATACTCGTCGTACACAAAACCTGCCGATGAGTTCTCCAAATTTAGAGCAGAAAAAAATTCATCAGTGTGTCTACGCTAACACCCACAAACCTTCACACGTCTCTCCCCACATTTAAGCATTCGAAATGAATAGAGGCAGAGGAGGATTCAGAGGAGGTCGTGGCGGTAGAACCGGACCTTCATCATTCCAACAGGGACCACCGGACACCGTGTTAGAAATGGGGTCTTTCATGCAAGCATGCGAGGGTGATGTGGTGTGTCGTTCGATAAACCCCAAGATCCCGTACTTCAACGCGCCGATTTACTTGGAAAACAAGACACAGGTGGGAAAGGTTGATGAGATCTTGGGTCCGCTCAACGAGGTATTTTTCACTGTGAAACCCTCCGAAGGTGTCCAGGCAACCTCTTTCAAAGACGGGGATAAGTTTTACATTGCTCCGGATAAGTTGTTGCCTTTGGAGAGATTTTTACCCAAGCCGCCTCAATTGGGGCCCAAGCCAAAGAGGAAGCCCTCCGCCGGCGGTGACCGCGGCGGAAGAGGTGGCACTCGTGGAGGGTTTGGCGGCAGAGGCGGTGCCCGCGGTGGTTTCGGCGGCCGCGGTGGTTTCGGCGGCCGCGGTGGCTCCAGAGGTGGCTTTGGTGACAGAGGTGGCCGTGGTGGCCGTGGTGGGTTTGGCGACCGTGGCGGCAGAGGAGGCTTCGGCGGCAGAGGCGGATCGAGGGGCGGGTTTAGCTCTAGAGGCGGCCGTTTTTGAGGCACTAGGCACATGTACTGTATAAATCCATAAAAGAGCATGACGAACCCTGGCTGTGGGCCTCACAAGATCCCACAGCTTTGCAAGATGGCGTAACGGATCTCCTTGTAGCCCAATCTCTCGCGCAATACCGGGGTTACAAGCCCGTTGTTGAAGTAGATTCGCGGCAGCGTAGCCACTTGCCTCAACCTGGTATTGGTAACCAATCTTTCAAAGTGCGACACCATGCGATCGTTGGTCTCTGCTACCAATATGGCGTTCTTCGCAACATCTTCCTCGGCCATGCTCTCTATGTCGCGACGACGCAACGTTTTCAATGATTTTGGAAGCATCGCATGCACCACCTGATCAATCTTGGTGAAAACAACGTCAAAGGGGACCCCCAATTGCACCAAAAACGCCATAATCTGTTGGTCCAACTCGCTGAAACCACGCAAGCCGTCAACCAAGAGAAACACCGTGCGAAGCTGTCGCCTTTGCTCTATGTAATCCATGACTGCCTGACCCTGAGTCGCCTCTCCAAACTGGCCATAGCCCGGGGTGTCCACCACCCTGATTTTGTTGCCTGCATTGAAGCAATTGAGGGTCTTGGTGTAGCCTGCGCGACGAGACACAAACGCATGCTCAGTAACGGCCCCGGCCAACAGCGCGTCCTGGCGACTCAAGAGCAAAGTGTTGACTAAAGTCGACTTACCCACATTGGTACCGCCGAGAAGTAGCACCTCGGGGAGGGGCCGAAGAAGGTCAGGAGGCACCCCAAACAGTTTACGCGACACCGCGGCGGTACGATGGTATTGCAGGTGTGATTCAGCCTGCGCAACGCGCTCACGCCGCTGCTGCTGAAGTCGCTCTACCTTGACGTCGGGGATGTCCGCGTAGGCGTTGTGCGTCCAGTCGAGCTTGACCTTGGCCGCATTGAAGAATTGCTGCGCCCTTGAGATTTGTCCCGGTGTCGGGGGCGATAGTGCGGCATCACGGAAATGTCGGTTGAGTCCAAGGGGGGTCAAGATCATATTGGCGGGGTCAGCCGCGGCAACAATGTCTTTTGTGGGTGGTCGATGCTGCTTTGGCACGTATGGCGCCGCCACCGCGGCGCCGACGCCGCCGGCAGGAATGGCGCCCAAAAGATAATCAAGCGAGCCCTTGCAGATGTATTTAGATGCATGCATACTGAATAATCCCAGATTATTGCACTATGGCCATCGCGGTGTCGTGGGGCATCGATCGGTGTTTGACGCGCTATGCGCTGCGCAACGGACCCGTGATCTTTTTTATTTGTCTCGATAATTAATTCACACAACCCCTATAAGGCCCAATCTCGTGCTTCGTGCTGGTCAAGTGATGGTGTCTGTGCGCATACCAGTACTTGTGGGTGAGTACATACACATGGAAGGTGCAACTGCGTTCTTTTGCTAACCACTAGTCTTTGTATTGAGTCTTATACTCGCTGGGTACCTTGGATTTTCACTGTTCCAAACCGGTCACGACAAGGCCTTACATTTTGTAACTTTTCTTGTGCTAACCGCCGAGTTTTACTTCATATTCGACACAAACCACAAATCGCTCAAGACCTTGAGATACGTGACGTTGCTTGTATGCACCTGCGCAGGCTCTGTGTTACTGGAGGTTGTGCAAAGCCTAGTCAATTCGGCGCGCGTTTTCGACGTGTATGACATCGTAGCCAATGTGTGTGGTAGTGTCGTCGCGGTCGCTGCATGCTCAGGATGGGACGTGTGGGCCACAAAGCGCCAAAGACAACGTCGATATCAGCAGGTTCGCGCCGCGGTCGAAGGCGAGGCCGAAAACGGATTCGTCAACATTGATATGGCCAACATTGATGACTCTGAGGAATCGCCAGGTTTTGCGTCTGAGCAGCCACTATCGAGAGTATGAGCGAACCGAAGAAGGTTACCAACCGGATCGAAAAATATGCAAAGCTCGGAATGTTGCAAATAGATATCGTGGTTGACGAGCCCTGGGCCATAATTCTGAGCCTGCCTGAGATGACTGTGGTATACCTAGTTTAATCATGTGAACCAGAATTCTAGGGAGACGTAGAGATTATCCAGGTGCGACTCGAGGCCCAGCTGGTGCCACTAAGGACATGTTGAGTCGATATCAGACCAGATATGTCATCACGGATGCAAGCGTCTGAGCTCTGCTGTGAAAGCTTGAGGTTGTTTGGAGGCTCATGAGCGCCCGAACCTCGAGGCGGGCGCGGCGCAAGAAAACGGTTGCGAAAAATTACTCCGTTTGGTTGCTCAGCGTGCGCTTGCCGCGGCGGCGCCCTGCACAGGTGATGCAGCTCGCTTATTGACATCCACAAAGGCAACCCGCAAAGAACAATAATCGCTAGCACAACAGCGCTCTCTCAGCCCCCTTCTCTTCAATCCACCCTAAATGCTTCTGGCCATACTTGGCAATGGCGCCAAAGGGCAACTGGAAGAGTATTCCGAGCAACCGGAGGGAAAGGAGAACTACAAGGACGAGGGCGACGTCGCGGATCGTCAACGTGGCAGGCGCGCAGGCAGCGCTCGTACGCAAGAAGACCACGATTTGAGACTGAAAGAATACGACGAGATTCACCGTTCGATGTCGCGTGGGTCTGCAAGATCCAAAGAAAGCGCTACACAGGCTTCAGTGGTGCCCAATCGCCAGAAAAGCACAATTGCCTACAGTGGTGAAAGCCCTAAGACTGTTGGCAACGCTTGGTCACCCTTCAGTTGGTTTAACGCTGATACCGCCGAGCGGCGCTATAGCGATGACGACGAGGAAGAACGGGACCGTGCACAACAGGAAGCACTCAGGAATGGCGCCACGGGTGCCGACAACGAGTCTCCAGGAGACGACGAAGATTTTGATGGCAATGCAATCGGTGCTGAGGGCGCTGAAGTAGCCGACGATGATCGTGGCGTCGGCGGAGGAACAAGCAGAGACGAGGGGATGCTGAATGACGGCGAGACGGGCGGCCCCGAGGCTCTCACTGAGGATAATGCCGATGGCAGCCGTGGAGTGACTGGGTTGTTTGGAGCTAGCGCTCGCAAGCGCCGGGGCAAATCACGTTTTTTCCGCAACCGCAGCAAGAAACCCGTCGCTCGTGAACGCAAGCAGTCTGTGTACTGTATCGAGGACGATGACGAAGAAGGCATGAGCTATTTTACGGGGAAGCGCGCTCAACAATTAATAGGCCTGCTTGCCGCGGGTTCTCCCGCCATCAACATCCTCGCTCTGTGTCTCCTTGAAGACGAGCATGGGATCACCAGGGCGCCGCTCTTGCTTTCTCTTCTTGGGCTCACCATTAGCGACATTTCACAACTGGTCAACACCAAGAATCGCAAGTTCAAGATTGACTTGGAGTATGGCGTGGGAGAGGAAAGATTGCGATGGTCTGTCGAAAGAAGTGCCAGCGATTTGCTCTACCTTCATTCGCGGTTCAAACTTGACAACTGGCGAAAGGAGGTTGCTCGCACCCGTAACATTGAACTTCCGAAAGTGCCCATACCGCAACTTAGAGGCAACACTCAGCGCAGAGATAGACGAAACACACACAAGAGTTCGCCCGGTGAGACACTGGGAAATCTTCTCGCAGTGAACAATGGGCAATCTCGGCGTGAGTCGCTTTCAAATGATGCTGATCGTGAGTCAATCACCTCAGCGCATACCATTCGCGAGCAAATTCTGAACCTTCGCACATACTTTAGTAATATGTCGTCGATGTCGGACGATGACCAATCGCCCGAACGTGTTAAGTCTAAGATGCAGCGCAACCAGGAATACATCAACCAGGTCTCGCAATATCTCAATGATTTGATCAACAGCATTGAGTTGACTCCGCAGTCCAACCGTCTTTTCCACTTCTTTGAGATTTCGCCAATTCTGTCGCTTTTGAGCTATGAGACCGGATTCCAGGGAAAGCAAGGGCTTATCCACATTGGCGGTACGACTCGCACTCAGGGATGGCGCGTTGGCCATTTCAAGGCCAACGATCTAAAAGGCATGATTGACAGACGTTCAGTCAAGTGGCTCCTCATCAGAAACACATATTTGATGTATGTGTCTGACATCAATCTGACCCTTCCCTTGGAGGTATTTTTAGTGGACCCCAAGTTTCACATTGACTACAAAGGGAACTCCTTGAGGAAACGCGTTGCTGGTCACATCAAAAGTTCCACGGGGAATGCCGAAGGTGAGGTGGAAGAGGATGATGACGAAGTGGAAAATTTTGACGACAAGTCGATTACGCAAAAAGATGTTGACAACGAGGCCAACTCCCGCTCGTCGAAGAAAAACAAGCTTTTCAAGCACCTCAAGATCACCTTGACCAATTCCGAACGTCAATTGGTTTTAATCCCAAAGTCCGAGAAGGAGCAGAAGCTCTGGATCAAGTCCTTGCAGGAGATGCAAAGCAGAACAGTGTGGGCCGACCACCACCGGTTTGACTCTTTCGCCCCCGTTCGGGACAATTGTTTTGCTCAGTGGTTTGTTGATGGAAGAGACTACTTTTGGGCAGTCTCACTGGCCTTGGAAATGGCAAAGGATGTGATTTTCATCCACGATTGGTGGCTATCGCCTGAGCTTTATCTCCGGAGACCGGCCAATGGTAACCAGCAATGGCGAATCGACCGACTTTTACAGAGAAAAGCTCAACAAGGTGTCAAGATATTCGTTATTGTGTATCGCAACGTTGGAACCACTGTGGCCACTGACTCCTTGTACACGAAGCACTCGATCTTGCTGTTGGATGAAGAAAACATTCATGTTATTCGATCCCCCAACCAGTTGTTGCAAAACACGTACTTTTGGGCGCATCATGAAAAGTTGTGCATCATCGACCAAACGGTGGCTTTCCTCGGTGGGATTGATTTGTGCTATGGTCGTTTCGATACTGCAGATCACGTTTTGGTGGATGATTCGAATGTGACCTTTGAAACTTTAAAACCAGATGGTAGGCCAACAACAGAGGACCACATCAAGTTTCAAACCTTCCCCGGTAAGGATTACTCTAATCCCAGAGTGAAAGACTTCTTTGATTTGCACAAGCCCTACGAGTCCATGTACGATCGTGAGGAGGTGCCACGGATGCCCTGGCACGATGTGCATATGGTGACATCGGGCAAGATCGCCAGCGACTTGGCTAGACATTTTGTTCAAAGATGGAATTATCTTTTGAGACAAAAGCGTCCCAGCAGATTCACTCCGCTCTTGACTCCACCTCCTGATTTCACCGATGAGGAAGTGCACGACATGGGTTTGGGAGGCACCTGTGAGGTGCAATTGTTGAGATCATCTGGAGCGTGGTCGTTGGGATTGCAAGAGCACGAGCAGAGCATTCAAAATGCATACCTTAGACTCATCGAAACCTCAGAGCATTTTGTGTACATTGAGAACCAGTTTTTCATCACCGCCTGCGTTGTCGATGGCACCGAAATCAGAAACCGCATCGGTGATGCCTTGGTTGATAGGATCATCCGGGCGCATAAAGAGGGAACCAACTGGAGAGCTGTCATCGTTATCCCATTGATGCCCGGTTTCGAAAGTCAGGTTGACGAACCCGATGGGTCGTCAGTCAGAGTCATCATGCAATGTCAGTATATGTCAATTTCTCGTGGTGCCACTTCGATTTTCGCCAAGCTCAAGAAATACGGCATTGAACCGGATGACTACATTCAATTCTTTTCCTTGAGAAAGTGGGGTTTGATTGGTCCTGACCGTAACTTGGTGACCGAGCAGTTGTACATTCACGCCAAAACTATGGTTGTTGATGATCGAACTGCCATCATTGGTAGCGCCAACATCAATGAGAGATCGATGCGTGGTGTCAGGGACTCGGAGGTTGCTGCTGTTATTCGTGACAAGGAAACCGTCAAGACCATGATGAATGGTGAGCCATATGTGGCGGGAAAGTTTGCTCACACATTGCGCATGAGACTCATGAGAGAACATCTTGGGGTTAATGTCGATATTTTGGAGATCGTTGAGCGCAGGTTCAGAAAGTTCGAGCTCTATGCAAATACCGAAAGCGGTATCAAGGCCTGTACGGGCAAGTTCTCTAAACGCAAGGATCAAGTTATGTCTGCTATGGTTGAGGTTGCAAGCAGAGATATTTTGGGTGCCAAAATGGGTACCAAACAGTGGAAGAAATATCAGGATAAACTCAGAATCGATGAGAACGAGGTTTTTGAGGTTGCCAATCACGAGGAGGTGGAAGCAGAACTCGATGAAGAGGATGGCCCCACCCCATTGGCGTTGCCCATCTCATTCAATAATCGCACCGGTACCTACGAAGCCAACAAGGGCATCAGAGACAAAAAGAAGCATTCATACGACCCGCGCGTGCAGCAAAATAACGAACACAAAAGAGATGTACTTGGCTATGGGACCGATAAGTACAAGTCCAAACTGGCTAAGAGAGCAAGGCTACAGAGTAGTAAGTTTTTGAGAGAGTTAGCTCACAAGTCGATGATGGAAAATCCAACCGGTATTTTCTTGCCCAACATGGAGGAGGTTGAGGAGTTTTTGGTGAGTGATGACACGGAACTATCGGAGAACATGGGAGCTGAAGAAAGCGAAAAGATCATCACCGAACGCAACCGCGAGCGGTGGATGTTATTGAAGAAAATCAGCTACATGCAGCGTGTTGCAGCCAAGGAGAAAGAGCAACGTGACGAAGAATCCAAGAAAAAATGTGAAGCTGGTTTCGAAAAGCTAGGTGACGTACTACTGCGTAAATCCTCGCATCCCAAAGAAGAGGTCAATGGCTCTGACGGTAGTGAGGAAAAGCATGAATCTGCCCGCAACACAGTGCCCGCTGGTGGGAACTCTGGAGTTAATGGTAAGAGCTTGAGCAATAGTGCAGATGTCGACGGCGGTTTGGACGAACCATCTGATCTGGGGGTCAACCCCGGGCTGACCGGAGCGTCTGACACGCACTTCAATGAAAATGTCCCCATTATATCTTTAGGAGATCAAGGTGTCGTTGACTTGATGCAAAGCATCAATCCGAAATCCTATGAAGACTTCAGCACGTTTGTTGATCCATATGGGTTCGAGGATCCGTTGGATGACGAGTTTTATGAGGATTTGTGGTATGAGCATGCCAAGCGTAACACAGAGATATACCGGATGGTTTTCCACACGCAACCTGACAACTACGTTGCCACATGGAAAGACTACAAGCGGTATTCCAAGTTACAAAGTGCCTTCATTTGGGCCCAAAAGCAAGAGGCTAAGCACAGACGCCACAAGCAAGGCGGCGAAATTGGTGATGACAGTGGCTCTGAAGTGAGCAGCAATGCTAGAGACGATTTCAAACGTAAGAGTGTCGCCATGCGTGACTCGTCGAACGTCGGGTTACTTGGTGACCCTCCGCAAACACCTGAGCCAGAGTCTGAGTCGACCGCAACGAAGAAGAATGGCACTTTAAAGGGCAAACGTGATCACAAAAGCGACTCGAGGGAGCCGAAGGACATCTCACAAGAGGCAGGCGCTGACCCCGGCACTGATGCTTTAGACTACACCTCGCCAAACCTTGAAGATAAGAGCAGTGTCGACACGGAGGATGACGACGAGCCCGACGGTACGCATATCGAGGTTGATGGGGAGAAACTTCCCAGTAGACATGACGATATTGCAGAGTCAGAAGAGAACGAGACCGACGTTGGTCCGGACCGCGAACACAAAAACGCCGACGAGAACTTCTTTAGACGTCAAAAGAGACGGCGGAGGGCAGGCACATTTTCAGCCAGAAGAAAGGCACTCACTGGCGATCGCATTTACGACCGTGCTACCGCGGAACGCATCCTTTCCGAAATCCAGGGCCATTTGGTGTTTTTCCCCGCTGACTGGTTGATGCGAGAATTGGAGGGCGGCAATTGGTTCTACAATACTGATAGAATCCCCCCGATTGAAATTTACGACTAGATTACGAACTGAAGTCACTCAATGCAAATTGGGAACCACCGTGATTTGTAGCGCCACGAGTCTGTTGCATAGTGTGCGGTGCCTGCATGCAAACAAAGCATGAACGCGTTGACGTTTTCCAGATGCAACGCCTGTTAAGTCTCTCGCACACTCAACTCGCATGTTCCTCATTGTCTTATCGACTCTAGGAGTGGTTCTAGGGTTTGTGTTCCTTGTGCTTTCAATTGCATCGGGACTTTACTATGTGTCTGAGCTCGTGGAGGAGCATTCTGAGCCGACCAAACGCTTTCTCACAAGGGTGATATACGCCATAATCGCCATGTTGGTGTTATTGTGGGTGTTTGATGGGTTCCCGTTCGCGTTGACGGCCTTCCTGGTGGTATCGTGCTGGGTCTACCTCCAGAATTTGAACAAGTTCCCCTACGTGCAACTCACTTCGCCGGTGTTTTTAACCTCGTGCTGCTTGGTGGTGGCCAACCATTTCTTGTGGTTCAACCATTTCCACAACCCCAAGATCCCACCCTTGGAGGTGAGGTTGCGCCACGATTACATACCCCCGCACATACCGTCATTCGTGGAGGTGTGTCTGTTCTTTGGGCTTTGCATATGGTTTGTGCCCTTTGCGTTGTTTGTCAGTTTGAGTGCCAACGACAATTTGTTGCCTCACCACGCCGAAATGAGCGACAAGAAGAAAAACAACGGCCTAGCCAAGGTAGTGGTGGCACGAGTACGCGACTGGATGTACAGAGCAGCGCGTGGCGTGGGCTGGGAGTTGGACCCTCTACATGGACGAATTGTATAGAAAACACGCCACATGTCAGCGGTGCTATGATGTACCTTCGAGAAAGCTCTTGACTGGGGGCCCAATATGGTCAAGCGAGAGCAAAAAAGTGTCATGCCCGTAGTTGCTCACCTCGTTACCGAGCTCAAAGTAGCGGATGTCGCCGCCACGGCCAGCCAGCTTCAACACCTCGGCGATCTCGCGCTGCTGCCACACCGGGAACAAGATGTCCGATTCTACCCCAACCACCATGATGTCCTTGTGAGCGATCTTGGCCATGCCCCGCTCGAGGTCACCGAGGGATTCTGCAGCGGTCATTGATGTTGAGTCAGCGCGTTCCTCGTACGGGGTTTGCGGAACCACGCCACCTTCGGTGGCACAATTATTGGAGGGCCCGGACTCGGCCGAGCCAGCTAAGCCAGCCATCACGGCCTGCTTGGTGGCTGCAGCGGCAGCGCGGTTCGTTGCACCCAAGTCAAATAGATCCATGGCCTTCAGCACGTACAACAATGAGTTGGCATCGTACTCCAAGCAGAACTTTTCTCCCGCGTGATCCAAATAGGTCTCCACTAAAAAGTCAGGGCACAACGCAGGCGGGCGTGAGGAGTCAGCACGGTTGCGGCCAAAGCGATACTCCCATTCGGGACCCAGTCTGTATGTCACAGTGGCTATCTCGCGGGCCAACTTCATCCCCACGTGCGGCGGTACCTTGCCGTAGTAGAAGCCGCGGTTCCAGTTGGGGTCGCTCATCAACACCTGGCGTTGGGTATGACGCAAGGCAATGGAGTAGGGGTGCAGTCGAGCACACCCCAGGATCGATACCACTTTTCCAACTTCTTCGGGAAATTCCCAGGCGTAGGCAAGCGACTGCATGCCTCCCATGGAGGCTCCCACCGAGGCATGCAACTTTTTGATGCCGAACTGGCGCGACATTAGCTGCCGTTGAGCACGCACCATATCGTTGACAGTGATGATGGGGAAGCGAGTGGCATAAGGCCGGCCGTCAGCGGGATCGCGCAGCGACGGTCCGGTGGATCCATAACAACCTCCAAGCACATTGGTGCACACCACAAAAAACTTGTCGGTGTCTATGTATAACCCGGGGCCGATAAACTTCTCCCACCAGCCGGGCTTGAGGTTATTCGGTTGCAGGCGAGCGTGCGACAGTGCCAGAAGCCCAGTGTGAATGAGTACAGCGTTAGACCTTGTTTCGTTGAGGACGCCCCACTTTTCGTAGGCGATCTCGTACTCGGGGAGCGTGCCGCCGTGGTCAAGGACTATGGGCGTTTCAGATTTGAACACAGAATATCCCGATTGAACAAAGGAGTATGACGGCTCGGGGCCTGACAGAAGTGAGTTGCTGGCTTTGGTTTCGGCTTTGCCCGATGATTTCAAGCTTGCGGTCTTTTGCTCGCGCTGATCGAGGCAGGGGAAGTTGAGCTGCGGATTAGAGCCACCCAGGGTCAAGGCGCGTGCAAAAGGTCGCCTCAAGTGTAACGCACGCAAGAGGCATCCCCGTCTACCACAACCAATCATTGGACTTGCAGGTTCGCTAATTGGACAATTTGCAAACAAGCTAATGGCTTACTGATAAATGTCATAATGATGCCCAGTCACGTGTGGCGGGTGCGGAGCAGGACGATAGACCAGACGTGGCTATCGAGATACCAAATCACACAGAATCTAAGGAAAGTTGAAGGTGCCTTGGGCCAGCAAGATGATGGAGTGGACAAAGCCGCCGAGATCTGCTGATGCCCCACCCTTTCGGCGAGTCTGTGTAGGTGCGCCCGAAATGCGCAGTTTCGACTACCCCACAACGACATTGATTGTGGTGCTGTTGTACGTGGCCACCATAATTGCGGGTAGCTTAGTGAATCCGTATGTAGAACACTTGCAGCCAGTGGTCTCCGGCAATTGGTTTGAGTCTACTCTTAACCACATGCTTGTGTCCGCCTACGGATATGCCTTATTCACGCTCTTGTACATTGGATACACCGCCAGTGCTGACCGCTGGTCGGGGGCGGCGGCCAACCGTGCTTACAAAGCGGCAATTGTGCGTTATGTGCTCCTCACGTTTGTTAGCTGCGCACTCGTGATGTGGTTCGTCGGACCCCTGATTTTTGACCGGGTCAACAAGCTCACGGGCGGGTACTGCCCCACCGCGTCCCTTCTGCAGTATCGATGCATGTGGCAAGGTGAATGGATCAATGGCTTTGATATCTCGGGCCACACATTCATGATATTGGTCATGTCACTTTCGTTATATCAGGTGATGAAGCGACCTCGGCATACCGACTTAGAGCAGCAGCAGTCTCGAGCGGAGCCGCTCAAACACGATCTTTTGGATGTCACTTCGTTTACGCTCCTTGCACTTTGGTACACCATGCTTGCAATCACGGCTCTCTTCTACCACACCTTTTTCGAGAAAGTAGCTGGGCTTTGCGCTGCACTTGCCACTCTCGGAGCGATCACTTTTGCAGCTGGGTGAGCAGCCGCCCATCGAGCAGCGGCATCAGCACCCTCTTTTACAGTGATGCACATACTCCGCACACAATGAAAGCCACTGCGATCATGTAGCTGAACGATTGGTAGCCCGTCATCCATTACCGGCCTTTTACGCTATGCGCGCCGGCGTAGTCTTATGAACTCACTCGCATCTTCTTGACAGCTTCTCCCAACCCAAACACACTTCCATCAAAGGTCACCACCATCACCGTCACATTGTCGGTAGTGGAAGAGTCCATCGCGAGCTGACACAACATCTTAGCTGCCGCTGCCGGATCTGGGTTTTGGCGCAACATTTTACGAATAAAATCACACGCCGCCTGGTCCAGGATCACGTCCCAGAGCCCATCGCAAGCCAAGATCATAAACTCGTCGTCAGCGCAGATCTCGGTGGCGGTGGTGTAGGGCTTCCCTATCACCAAGTCCTTCATGTACGTGTCCCCGAGCGACCGCGTCACCGCGAGCACGCCATTTACGCGGTTCTTCATGATGAGGCCGCCGGATTCGCGGATGCGGTTGATCTCGTGCACATCAGTGGCTTTGTGGTCGTACAGCAATCGGAAGGGCCTGCCCCTGCGGCAGAGCACAATGCGCAGGTCGCCGACGTTGGAAGTGTAGAGCATGCGTCTGTGTGATGAGTGCACAGAGCCGGCGGACAGCGATGTTTGTCGCGGAGGACGCGGGGACACTTCGTTGTGCAGCTCAGCTGATTCTGGCCGCGTGGGCGCGGTTTCCCATCTTAGCACCGCCACAGCAGCGGTGCACCCCAGCGACCCGGTGTGTTCTTTGGGGATCAACTCGTCCGCCCGGATGAAGGCGCGATGCAAATGCTCGCGCACGTCGGAGTGCCCGCTCGGCGGTGCAGACGCCGGCAGCGCCGAGGCTTCTGCGCTAGTGATCTCCTTTTCAAGCAAGGTGTGTAAATTGTTTCCACACCACCGCGCCGTTTGCTTGCCGGCATGCCCATCAAAGATGGCGAAGTAGCCCCAGTCGAGCTGTTCGGCAAAATTGGCTACATACGTGTGTACATCCTCCATGGTGGCTCGGTAAGTGACGTTTTTGTTTTCTGCCACTCCCACCTTGAACAGGAGCTCCGAAAAGGGGTCTTTGTCGGTGTCGCTGGGCGGAGACAAGGAATTGGTGGCAGTGTCGGCGCCCCTCGATGCGTCCTTCGCGGCAGTGGCGACTGCGGCGGCATAGCCAGTGGAGCAGGTTGTGGTTGAGGTTGCCGATTTTTCGTCCAGCATGTCGGCAAGTGTAGATGGAGGGGTAAGTAGGTGCTACACTCAGGCAATGTGGAGACAAGCGGTGGCCGGTGTTTGTCCGGCATACAGAATCGGTCTGGACAAAGGCAGCAGTATTCAACCACCTGCGCGCGTGGCTCAGTGGACATGCAAGAAGAGACGCTCTCTTTAAAACTCATTAAGCTTCGTGGTCCGGGATTCAAGCAGCACAATAGCAAGCTGAGGCATGGGTGAGAAGAGCTCCTCTCAGTCGGGCCTAGATATTTTACCCCAAGATATTCTACACCGCATCTTTGAATGCCTTGATCGCGGTGACCTCTGTGCATTGTGCCAATGTTCGAAGCGCACATACGTCGTGGCTGTGGCTGTACTATATTACGCGATAGAACTAAGGGTGACGCGTCCGACCCTCTGTTCCACTCTCATGAACAATAAATCTCTAGCCACCAAAGTACACCGCGTCGCGTTGCTCTCAACACCAACACAACTAGATCAGATCGTCGACGGTCTCCACATTCGGGACTTTGATCCAGCCGGTACGGTGCAGTCGGCGCCCTGGCGCGTGTTCTTGGCCCCTCTAATCAAGGGTCACAAACTTCCACACATGCAGGATTTGTACAGTCCTCAATGGTGGTTTGGTTACAGCTTGTCGTTCCCAGCAATACAGACGCTAACTATATCCTTAGACGGCGTCGACCATGTTCAAAGCATCATGTTACCGCTGTTGGCGGAGCTCACCATACACTATCTGTCGGACTACACACAGGAGAGAATTGCCGACAATTTTGCAGCCATCTTGGCCGATGTCAGTGGGTTGCAAAGAGTACGCACACTCCGTTTTAAGGTTGTTAGTAGTCAAAATGCCACCATAAAAATACCGTTGCTGCGAGTTTGGAATACTTTCCTATCAAGATATGTCCAATGCACGTCTACAAGGTTGTGGTTGCGGGAATTGCATATCCCGACGGCCCGATCTGGTATGCTGGATATATGGTTATTACGTGATGCTCTTGAGTTTGGCACATTGCAAGAACTAAGCGTTGAGCGTGTTGGGGTCGCCGAGGTGGAGTTTGGCAACAGGTTGCGCACAATTGTCCCGCGACTCCATGTCCAAGTGGGGCCATTATAATCATATCACTTATAGATCAGATTAAAGAATGATTTAAGCTGCAGATCAACTCAAAGTGAATTGCGATTACGTGCAAGCTGTACTGCATGAAGCGGTGCAAATAGGTAAGGGCACATCCCCATTTGTTATTCTACGACTCGAAATGATCATACTGCACATAGTACGTGAGTTTTTGAGGATAACCCTCTCCTCGAATCGTTTGTGTGAGAAGCCACACCCAACCCACCACCTCTAATCATGTCTGACACTCCCTTCGACGGCCCCCCCGCTCCTGTGAGCGACCAATTGGCGTCCGATTCCACTAACAACGCCGTACCCGTGCCATACACCGCCAAAGGTACTCCGGTTGTGTCAAAAATACCCCACAACGGGGCCAATTTCCATGTAGTTGAGTGGCCACACCGCTCTGACACCTACCGTGGTACCATCATTTACGTGCACGGCTTTGCCGAACTGTCGGGCATTTACACCGAGTTTTTCGACCGCCTTTCTGAGCGCGGCTACGATATCTTTTTCTTCGACCAAAGAGGTGCTGGAGAGACGTCCAAGGGCAAGGAGTATGGGAGGACGGAGGAGAAGTACCAGATGGGTGACTTGGACTTTTTCATTGAATACAACGCCAAGAAACCCGGCAAGGAAAATGAAAGATTTATTCTCATGGGCCACCTGATGGGTGGCGGCATTGTCCTCAATTACGCCATCAAGGGGTTGCATCGCAACAAGGTGAGAAGCGTGGTGGCCAACGGGCCCATGGTGCAATTGCACCCTGCCACGGCACCCAACGTAGTGGTGACCACGTTGAGCTCGATTATCAATCGCCTTACCCCAAACCTCAAGATCGACTCCAAGTTGGACATCGAGTATGTGACGTCGAACAAGAAATGGCAGGACTACATTAAGGCCCACGACTCCAAGTTCATTGGCACGATCAGATTGTTCTACGACATGATTCACAGAGGTGGAGAATTGCTCAAACCGGAATATCTGTCCAAGTGGCCCAAAAATATTCCCCTTTTGTTGATCCATGGCAGTGACGATAAAATCAACTGGGTCGAGGGCACCAAAAAGTTTTTCGCCCTGTTGCCCAGCGATGTCGACAAAACCTACTATGAGGTCCCCAACGGCCGCCACTCAACATTCGTTGAGAGCGAGGACATTGTTGGCGATGTGTTGGACCGTATCGACCAGTTTCTTCAGGCTCACTGAGCCTGCGTGAATAGTGTGATATTTGGGGAGGATATATGTAAATGTCTGGAAACTGATGTTGAGACTGGGTACAATTTTGTACACATGTCGCGAGACGACGACGGGAACGCGCATTCCTGTAGGCGCATTGAAATGGTGACATACAAAATGAGCAGTAGCTCTATTTGCCAGTCCCAGTCTGCTACAAACCTAAAAGGGCATGAGATCTATTTATAACTCAAATAGTGTTGACCTTTTTGTACCTTGTACTGTACCCCTCTTATGATTAGCCTCCATACGAGACTATCCGAATTGAGACGAGAGAGAAAGACTCAGCGAAAATAAAAGCTTAATTGCTATCGTAGCAATGCAGCGTGGTTTGCCGAACTGGGCGCATTCGAAGGGGATTGACTGCGGGTGTCGGGCCAAATATAGAGGCCCCAGATGAAATAGCTATTGGAACCACAGCATGATGACCTTTATGTCAAGTATTTTTGACGCGATGCGTCAGGTAAGGTTTTGCTGCATGGAGGTACGAAGTCCATGTGTTAATAGAGATGTATATAATCAAATCTTTGCCCCCTCCTCGCCATCTGACGATGTTTCTTATTGAGTTACATTGCAACTGCGATTGAATCGGAACGGCATTACCAAACTACATTTGGCTGCATTGCTCGCTCCTTACACCGCTACTACTTTATCAATGGCTAGTATCTATACAAGTCATACCACAACCTCAGCGTCGTTACTGAGAGCCAGTTCAAACAGCAGATCACTTTTGTCGGCAGCCCATTGCCCGTATGTCCCCACCACCAAGTATCACAATTTTCGCGTTAAATACAACGGAGCCAGTTTCAATGTGTTTGAGTGGCCGCATCACGGCAGATATCAGGGCAAAGTGATTTTTGTGCATGGGCTCGGCGAGCATGCCGGGCTCTACATGGAGTATTTCGACCGCGTGGCGCACGCTGGGTTTGACGTGTTTTTTTACGAGCAGCGCGGCTGTGGCAACACCAGCTACGGCAGGGATTTTGGCAGATCCAGCGGACAGGACCAGCTAGATGACTTAAATTTTTTTATCAACTACAATGCCCAGCAACGGCAGACAACAGATGAGCAGTTCTATTTAATGGGTCAGGCAATGGGAGGTGCTCTTTGCCTCGATTATATCGTTGTGGGTCCCCATCGCGGTGTGCTTCAGGCGGTAATTGTATGTACGCCAACAATCATACTCCATCCCGAAATAGCATTGTCGCCCATGCTATCTTTCTTCACTCCACTCATCAAGCGATGTGTGCCCAACTACAAAGTTGTGGCCAATAGAATCAAGTACGACCACCTCACGTCGAGTGACAAATGGCTCACTTACATCAAGTCGTACGAGAAGTGTACGTATGTGAGCACCACCAAAGTATATGGTGATATGTTGGAGAGAGGGTCTAAGCTCTTGACCAAGGAGCACGCTCGCAAAATTCCCGATGATGTGGGAATCTTGATTTTGCATGGCCAAAATGACCGCGTCAACTGGATTGACGGCAGCCGCAAGTTTCACTCAAACTTGAGCGGAAAGCAATACAAAGAGTATGTCGAGATCCCCGGGGCGCGACACTCGCTTTATATAGAACGTGACGAAATCTTGGACTACGTTTTCAAGAAGATCACCACCTTCATGAAGGAGCATCGGCATCGGCAGTCTCAATGATTATTATCTATCACAGCTTAACAATGTTTTGCGCCCTGGAACCTCAACATGTTAACGCGCAATTGTAGGGTTTCGAGCATTGTCAAAATGTTGCACTCGCTGCCCGGTATTTGTTCGTTCCTGCAGGTGCACTAGGCGTTCTGTACACGTCGTTACTAGAGCGAAAACACTCTGCGGCCGGACAGCGCTACGAATAATGACCACTTTCACAATGACCAAGGCAACTGAAACTGTCCTTGCCTTCTTTGCCCTTTCGGCAGTGTACATTGCACTTTACTCGGGGTTGATCCCTACCAGCGAGAAGGTGCAAAATGAAATTGTGCCTTTCCTTCCGTGGTGGGCATTGGTGTCGTTCGGCGCGTACGCGTTGGCGACATTGGGCTGGGGAGTATACACTTTTAAAGACAAAAAGCTGAAATACGAAGAGTTGTTAGTACAGATCGATGAGGCCAAGGCCTTCTATGAAAAGAAAGGTGTTTCCTTGGATTGAAGCAGCGAATGGATGCAATAAATAAGATGATTGAGAAGCACAGTAAACTTCATTCAGTGTATGATACAGATTATAAAATTGTCTTGTGTATATCGTCTAATATCTATCCGTTCAACCATTGCTTTTACTGCGGCAGCGAGCTGGGTTGCGATGGCAGCTGCTGTTGCTGCTGCTGTTTTTTCTTCAAGCGCTTCTCTGTTTCAGCAAATACTCGGATGCTTATGGGCACATTTCCCCAACCGCTCTCGTCTTGTTGGCCAATTTGGGTTGGGTTGTTTGCCAAACTCTCTGGTAGATTTTCCGGTTGTAGAAATTGCACTGGCGCGTCGAAATTCTCAGGCCAGCGGCCCCCCTGCAGTTTGAGGTGTTGCGCAGCTTCTTTGCGCTTCGCATTCCAAAACTTCAAATCATCATTGAATAATTCCCAGACACAATTCACGCATCCGCTCATGCAGCAGTTGTCGGGCTCAAGAGGCTTTGAGGGCACCAAAACACCGGCCACTTTCCTAGGCTCATTTCTGACAATCCTACTCGAGGATCTGGGGGGTTCGCCTTTTATTCTGCCGCCAAAAATGCGATTGATTCTTTCTTGAGCAGACTTGCGATCCAATTTGTAGTTCCCTTCGAACACCCGGGTGCCGCCGTCCTTGCCGCTGCGCTGCTGTTGCAGCTTTTTGATCTTCTCTAGCAACTCTATCGATTCTATCGGCTGTGTGGGGCGGGTAGGCGTTGACACAACCAAGTCATAAAATGCGTATTTGTTGTGAAGAACCGAGCGCTTAATCATGATGCTTAGTATTTATCGGTAAACGTCAAATTGCAGTACTGTGACAGTACATTGGGTTCTTTAACTCTTGTCAAGCACGGTAAAATGCGACAGGTTGATGAATGGACACAACTAGATTGCCTAGGACCCGGCCGATGGCTATCAGTCATTTTTCGGCAACTATACAAAGCTTGCTTAGTCTACATTGTACCTGTATGCAGGACTCATTTATTGTAACCCCGGATATTGCAATGATCAACTGATCTATGGTTTTCCACCTTGGCGGCGAAAGTGTATGCATTATTTCGTCATGGGATACTACGCATATGCCTTTGACCAATTGAGGAGGTTTCGGTTTTTACTCAACAACGCAAATACAAGTTTTTTTTAGTCTGAACCTTGACGACCGATTCGCAGCATGATACGTCACCTCGGTGAAGGCTTTCGCTGGGACCTCTCCCATTTCGCTAAAACGAGATCGTGTGCAGATACAATACTTAGGCATTTTCGATAGCAGGACCGACTGTGCTGAATAGTCGTGATACAGACAATATTGTGATTTCTAAATAACGGCGGTAAGTTGAGGTTCTAGTTTGCTAAATGCTGCTAAAATTTCATTGCCATGAAGTTTGTAGGCCCACAACAGGTGAAACTATCCATGAGTTTATTGCGCAGATTGAAGTCACCGCCACACGCTCGTTCGTTTACCTGGCAAACTCGCACCAAGATGGAGTACTTTTCAGAGGAGGTTCTCTGGTGTTCGAAAAACACTGTAAGAATGATGGCCACTACGGAAAATTCATGAATGTGCACGAATGTCAAAATAGACAATCGATGCACATTATTCACGAAAAGCTCTTTCTGCGACCTTGCATTGGCCATTAGATGATTTGTAGTCCTGGGATCCAGATCTCGCGGCTATTTGAACACTCACATTAGATCACGGCAACAGTAAACCACGACACGTCAAACATCTAGAGGTAAATAGAGATTTCGATGAATGTTGACTGTGACCGCTGTGGTGCTGCAAAGTTCAAGCTCAGGCGTTAGTTAATCCTCATAATTCGCCTCTAATTCGACGTATATCTGCATCAGCCACGATATTTTTTCATCTGATAATAGAGTAGCGCCATCCCCACAGCCGTCTTTACACATTGTTGCTTCAATAGCCGAGGAATACTTTGAGATCACACTGATTTACGGCGTTTATGCAACCGCTGCACCGGTGATCCTGCGCACAGTCCCAATATTAATGGTTCAGCCTCACCATTAGAAGATTGCGTTGCCCACGTGGGTGCTAACACACATAGCCTGTCGCAAATTGTTATCAATATACTTGAATAGCTAAACAAAAAAAAAAACAATAGAAGATAATCCTACACGATTTCAGGTGTGCGGCTGTGCTTTTTCTCGTGTGAGGAGCGAAGTCTCCCACTGACCTGACGGTTTAACATTATGTAGATCACGGAATATATATCTCCTTCGAATACGTCCCATTGCCCGTGTTCTGCACTAGAAATTGGTCTTTGAGGGCCGAAATAAGGATTAATACAGCCCACGTTGACTAGCCACTTCCTATGGCGCCAAGAGTCCAAGCATTTTCTTGCAACTTGATATTTTCCGCACTGGTCTTGGCTAAGAAAAATTCGATGTGGAACCGGATTGTAATTAGCACCGCACGAGACCCGTGGGCTACCCTTACGCTGATGCTGTCAAGCGACATGTGCAAAGCATGGGTGTATAAAGAGGAATATCGTGCCATGCGGTTGAGAACTACTCGATTTGATCATACAAGCTATCATTGTTGCCGGCGAATCATTAGTTTTTGCACCTGCCCCACATAATTTGCAGCCAAACTTGACTACAGCAAAATGGTTCTTCATCAGTTTGATTATATCTTCGCGATTGCGATGTTGTTCGCGTTCCTCGACGCGTGGAACATTGGTGCGAACGATGTGGCCAACTCCTTCGCGTCTTCGGTGTCGTCGAGATCGCTCAAATATTGGCAAGCCATGGTGCTTGCCGGGCTATGTGAGTTCCTAGGTGCAGTGCTTGTTGGAAGCAGAGTCTCAGACACCATCAGATCAAAGATCTTGGACTTCAAGGTGTTTGAGGATGATCCGGCGACTCTTATGCTCACCATGACCTGTGCTCTTGTCGGATCTTCTGTGTGGTTAACTATTGCGACACTGATCGGTATGCCCGTTTCCACCACTCATTCCATCGTCGGTGGCGTTATTGGGTCTGCCATTGCCGCTAGAGGTGCCAAAAACATCCATTGGGGCTGGGACGGTGTTTCGCAGATCATCGCGCTGTGGTTCATTGCTCCTATCATTGCCGGACTCTTTGCATCGATTATCTTTTTGATTTCCAAGTACGGCGTTTTGGAGGTGAAAGACATCAACACTTCGATTCGCAACGCACTTGTTTTGGTTCCAATCATGGTGTTTGCTGCGTTCTCTATTTTGACAATGTTGATTGTTTGGAAGGGTTCCCCGTCGCTTAAACTTGATGACTTATCAGGTAGGACTATCGCTGGTGCTGTTTTGGGTGTCGGTGCAGTGGCGCTCGTGCTTTACATGCTCTTCTGCTTTCCCGTCTTCAAGCGGAAGATTGTTGACAACGATTGGACGTTAAAATGGTACTCAATTTTCATCGGGCCAATCTACTGGTTCAAGTCAACTGACGACATCCCTCCCATGCCTGAGGGCCACCAATTGACCATCGATTACTACAAGGGCAGACGACAAGTTGAGGAGGCGATTAACGAGCAAGTTTCTGTCAGCTCGGAGATCAAAGAGGAGCATATCAACGCGGAGACCAGAAGCGTCTCCGATATCAGTGCCAAGCTGGGCGCCCAAAAGCAAACCACCAAGCAATTGTGGTGGTCGCTCCTAAAGCAAGGGCCCAAAAAGTGGGGCTACCTCGCGTGGTTGGTGGTGTCCCACGGGTTTACCAAAGATGTTATTCTGGATCAGGTCAACTCTGGGGATATGCTTTCCGGTGATCTCAAGGCGATGCACGCCAAATCCAAGTATTACGACAACCGCGTTGAATACTTGTACTCCCTTTTGCAGGCTATCACTGCCGCCACCATGTCGTTTGCCCACGGTGCAAACGACATTGCTAACGCCACTGGCCCACTTTCCACGATTTATTTGGTGTGGAGAACAAACACCACTGCCGCTAAGGCCGATGTTCCTGTGTGGGTCTTGTGCTACGCTGCTGGTGCTTTGGTCATTGGGTGCTGGACATATGGCTACCGTATCATGACCAGCTTGGGTAATAAGTTGATTTTACAGTCTCCCTCGAGAGGTTTCCTGATCGAGCTTGGTGCCGCTGTGACGACCGTGATGGCCACGCAACTTGCCATTCCTGTCTCCACCACTCAGAGTGCTGTCGGTGCTACTGTTTTCATCGGCTTGTGCAACCGAGACTTGAGGGCCGTCAACTGGAGAATGGTCATCTGGTGCTACTTGGGGTGGTTCATCACCTTGCCGGTGGCAGGTATTATTGCCGGATTGTTAAATGCTATCATCTTGCATGCTCCAAGAGACGGCGCCAACTACCAGATGAACTAAGGCAAGGTGTATTCGGATAATACAAAGAGATAAGAGATAAATGTAGAAAATTATACAAGAGGAAGACTCAAGGACCGACACAATGAACGTGATTGTTCATCAGATCACCGATCAATTGCGGTATCACAAGATATTTCAGTTCAACCCGATAAACACAATCGTTTGGCGCTTTCCACGAGTCGAGTCACGTGACTCTCGTATTTGTATGGGACATGTCGCGTTCAGCCAACCTCCGTCACTCGCTTTTTAAAAAGGACCACTCCCCAGTCGTCAAATTGAACAACAGCGCAGCTCAACTCCTGATCAGCAACTCAATTCGCTTCCGTGATGTCCGACGCAAAGTTTGACGCCTCGCTCGATCTCCTCAGGCGGCTCGACCCGCAAGAGGTGTCTGCCAACTTGGCCACCATATGCACTCTCGTGCAAGACGAGGATCTCACTCAGAGCCTCCTTGCCGCTGTCGATGTGCCCCTCACCTCACGCATCTGCCCCGACACGGGCAAGCAGTTCCTTTGCTGCGACTACAATCGCGACGGCGACGAGTACCGCTCCCCCTGGCTGAACAAGTATGTGGGAGCCAATGCCGCCGCGACCCAGATTGAGGATGCCCCATACCCGTCGGATGAGCTCCGCCATCTCGAGATAAAGGCCAACGAGAGCTTTGACGTTTACCGCGACTTGTACTACGAAGGTGCCGGTGTTTCGTCTGTTTATTTGTGGGACACCGCCGAGGATGAAAGCGAGTCCTTGCAGGAGTTTGCCGGAGTGGTGCTTCTTCAGAAGCAGACTGACGACTCTTCCGGCCGGTGGGACAGCATCCATGTGTTCGAGGTGGAGCCCGAGAGCTCCCGGAGCGCTCTTTACAAGGTGACGTCCTCGGTGATTCTTGATATGCAAAGAGGCTCGCTCAAGCTTTCGGGCACCCTTACTCGCCAACTCGAGCAGCTGCTGACCTTTGGAGCGGTCAATGTTGAAACGTCACATTTGATCAACCTCGGCACCTTGGTGGAGAAGAGCGAGTACAACTTGAGGAACTTGTTGCAGGAGGTGTATTTCGACAAGTTGAAGGACGTGGTGATGAAGGATTTGCGTGCGGACGTACTGGCCGCCAGGGACGACCGCGAGAGACAAAGCGAGGTGGTCAAGGGCTTGCATGAGGGGGAGCGTGCCGACTTTAGCTAGGAAAGGAACACTGCCGTTTTTTGTATCATCTGTCTATTCGATCTCGTTTTTCTCCTAACGAGTCAGTTGGCGGGCGTTCTCTCACTTCTCCTGTGCCCAAGTCGTACACCGCCTCCTCCTCGTCGGCTAAGGAGGACATGACATTGGTGCGCACATCGCTCACGAACGACCAGATCGACAGCGATACCGTAGAAATCTTGTCCTCATACAGTTGTGATTTGCTCTTGAGTGGGGACGAGCCCCCGCTGAATGACTCCTCCAGGCGGCGAGGTGACACCTGAGGGGCGAGCGACCGCTCAAACTCCGTTTGAAGCATTGTGTCAAACTGCTGGATGAGGTTGAGCGGTTTGGAAAGGTTACTCCATATGGAAGAAGAGCCCGGGACGGAGCTTCGGGGTTTGCTGTGGGCGCCGGCGCTTCCTGACGGTACACTCGTCAACACCAGAGGTGGCGCCAGAGCTTTGTCCTCGGTGTGCACGGTGCCCTGTGGATCTATAATGGGGGCCTTTCCGAGAGATAGGGTTCTACGCCTCCGAGTGGACCGCACAGCAGCATCACGGGGCTCGGAGTCGTTGCCTACCGCCATTTCCTTGTATAGTGACTTTTGGATCACCTCGCGCAACCGGTGCAACTCCGCCTCATGCTTCTTCAACTTGGTCTCGAGATTGGCAATGTGGTCCTTGATCTCCACCACGTTCATCTCTTGCAACGCCAATAAACGTAGCTGCTCGTCCATGCCAAGGTGGAGTAGCTGCTCCGTGGAGGGGAGCACGGTCTCGACGTCCTCTAGCGGCGACTCGGGGAGTTGCGCGAGCGTCGACAGAGATGTGCGGCGGTGGTGCAGTGACGTCCGGCTGTTGGACCCATTGGCAGCGCCACTGCCACTGCCGCCAGCTGGGCCCGGCGCCGAGGTGTTGGGCAGTGCCGGCGACACAGCGAGGTTGAGGCTGATTCCACGCGCTCGGGGTTTCAGCGGGGTAATGTACGGCCCGTGTGAGGCCCCGTTGAGGTGGCTTTTGCTGCTCGAATGGAGGTGGCCCTTCTGCTCCAGCGGTTGTGGGGTGCGCACCAGCACGACGGCAGACGGCTTGCTGGGGGTGTCCCGCGCGGTAGGCGGCGTGGCCGCTCGTGGAAGAGCGTCGTCCACGACTGCCTTCTGCGGCGTTGACGCCGTCAGTGGAGCAGTCATGTGGCGGGTGTTCCACATCTGCATGCCAAACAACGTCACAAGGGCGCAGTGCGGTGACATTGTTTTGTATGCAGGCGTTTTGATAAGGCGATGCACCAAAACATAAGACAGGCTAAGAAAATCGAGATATCCGCGATATGTCAGGAAGTAGAAGGCGGGGACGGTTAACAGCGGTGGGATCGGCGGCAAGATCGAATTCCAAAGCCGACACAATAGAGCATTTTAGGTTAGGCATTTGAGCTCCGTAGCTTCGGTGCAATTTTCCGAAATATCTCGGACTACAATGCGACGCAGAGCACGACCCGCACACCGGCACGCCGAGGTGAATTCGAATCAGTGTCCACTGTTGCGCACCAGAGACATTCATCCTCAATATCACGCTGATTCACGCGCCGCAGCAACACAGTGCGGGCCAATGTCGCGCAGGTTGGGCCATTTCTTTTGTCCCCTTTGGGCCAACCCCGCGTTTCGCGATTGCCGGCGGGTACGAACCCCACCTTGTATATAAGGATACACATAAGCGCCAATGGTTGACGCGCCGCCTGTGCATTTGCTAACTTTCAGCTGAATACTACGATGGATGCTGTGCAGTTAAAAACCGTTTCGTTCAAATTTGCCGGTATCGCTGCGGCGTTACATGCGCTCAAGGCCAAGAGGCCGTGGTTGTGGGCCGCTTTCTTGGCGCTACACCCCGTCATCCGCGGCGGTCTCCACGAGCTCTCGAGCCAGGGCTCGTCGACGGCGGCGAACGCGATAAGCCTGGTGCTTTTGTACCGCGCCGCTCTTGACAGCGTCATCCCCAAGGACTACGTGTCGTTGTACTTTTGGTTGCTGTACATCCTCATGTGGGGCAAGCGCAAGTTGGCGCCCGCCAACCCGCCCCGCAACACGCCGGTCGAGTCTCTCAAACTGACAGTGCGTGACCTTAACGCCAAGCTCCCGCCGCAAGCGTGGCTGAAATTGGGGTTCGCCGCGGTGTTTGGGCAGCTTCTCTCGCACTACCTCGCGCACCCAGCATCGACCGCCAACGTGTTTTTGAACGACACGGTGCGCACGCGCATTTTTAACCCGGTGTGGCTCCACCACACTGCGGTGGCGGCACTGGTGCCCCTCCTGAGCTTGCGGGTGCACACAGTTCTGACGCGCGGCATTGTGCGCACCTACATACGCCACAATGTCTTTCTCTTTGCTGTATTTGGCGCCATCCTGTTCTCCAAGGCCAAGGCGCTCTACGACCAGAAGCGCAACGGGATCTATCTCGATACTGACAAGCGGCCCACCACGCAGCAGATTGTGGCCGGCTGGCTCAAGGGCTCGCTTGCCCGCGCCAACTCGGTGGCCAACTTGGTGCTTGGGCCCAGCGTGTTGTCGATGATCTTGTTGACCTTGACCACACCCTCGCTGCTTGTGCGTGCCTCGCACGCATCGCGCAAGCGCACCAACCTCTTGCACAACTATGTCAAGCTTGTGGGATTTGTGCTGGCACTTGCCACCGTCTGCGCCAACCACACTCAAGACTCAAAAATCTTGGGCGCCTTTACCTTGTACCTCTTCCGCTTGATTGTATTGTCCAACTGGCGTGTGGCCAAGGCGAGCTACTTAAAGATTTCGAGCTGGAATGCCCTTGAGACTGCCGCCATGAGCGCGGGGGTTTTCACATTCTTGCAGTTGAAGGACAAGGGCGTCAACGACTCGTTGGTGAATTTCTTGGCTAGGATTATGTGACCAGATAGATTAAACGCTCTATACAGAGTGCCGCTCTTATTTCATTCTATTCATTCTTGTTTTACTGGTATCCCCCGGCCCCAGGCACCTTTTCGTCACCTTGCAATTTTGTCAACAACGCCTTGAAGCGCAGCTTGTCGCGGTCGCCGCCGCTGGTCTCGCCAACCTCGGTGACCAACTCGTTGACGCGGTCCCACAACGTGCCACGCTTCAAGAAGCCGTCACGCTTCTCCAAAAACTCGTCCTGCTCCTTGGCCACCTCCTTCAGGTGCTTCTCCTTCTTGGAATTGTAGTTGTCGTAAAAGTCGTCAATGGTTTGCTGAGCCTTGGCCACAATGTCCTTCTTCTTCTTGGCGTTGGCCTTCTCGCGCTCAGCAATCTCCAAGTCGCGACGCTCGCGCCACTCCTGGATGTGTTTCGATTCGCCCTCGCCGTTGTCGGCATCGCCATTGCCAAAGCCCTCGTAATCCTCCAGCGGAGACTCCTCGCGGGTAGCAGCAGCGGCGTCGCCGTCGTCTTCGCCAACCTCGGGGTACTGATCTTTGAACTCACTGAATTCATCGTCCTCGCTCTCCAAACCCTCCTGGTCATTGGGGGTCTGAAACTCGCTGCCCACCAACTCCTTCTCGCGCTCGAGAAAATCGGCGCCCGCATCGCCCTCGTGGTCGAGCTCGTCCGGAAACCCTTGAGTGTCTAATTCGGGGAACTTGTCGGCCATCCTGTTGCGTGCTGTGTGATGAATGGAATTTACGTCGAATGACAGCGGGGTTGGCCGGAGATTTAGCGAAACTTGTTATCACAATTTTGTGCAACTGTTTGAGGTGTCGTGTGCTTACCATTTAACCGCAGTTTGTAGCCGCAGCGTTCTCGCCGCTGGTTCTAACCACAATCCCGGGCACTGATCACAGCACGCCCGTGTGCTTTTGTAATCAACTCAATTGGTGGCAAATATAGTTGTCCGTGGATTGCTGTTGCTGTTGCTGTTATGCTTCTCTCTGCAATGCGATCGCCAGTCAACAAAAGATCGAGGCCGCGTATTGTATTTTGCAGCCAGCTTTGGCGGTGCCAAAAACAAATTGCTGCTTGATTTGTACTTGGTATCGAAGTTATCTAATTCTATACATCTACCCCATATACTCTCACTGATGAGTCTGCGCTCCCCACCGCCAATCGAAGTGTTCCCTGAAGTTGTCCCCATGCCAACTTTGATACTCTTGCTGCAGGGGTGATCTCCGTCTCAAACACGCCCAACTGTTTGAAGGACCCGCTCGCAACATCGATCTTGTATATCTGGATGCCAGTTTCCATCCCCACCGCCAAAACTGTGCCACTTTTCAGCGAGGTCGCTGTGGCCACCGAACAGACGGGCAGCTCAAACGTTTGTGTTGCCACCAAGCTGAAACCCTCTTCCCGACAACGCCACAACTTGATCAGCCTATCTCTGGATCCGGTGACGAAATGCTCGCTGTCACTGAGCCAGTCGCAGTCCCATATGATGCGGCTGTGTGCCTGACTGATCTCGATCAACTTGAAGCCTTGCGCCACATTCCACATGCTCAATTGACGATCTCGAGACACGGCAATGAGATACGTCCCGTCGGGCAGAAACGCCATGCTTGTCACGGTGAGGTTGTGCGCTTCTAGCGTGTGTACCAACTGGTAGCTGCCGGTCTCGAAAACGCGGATCGCAGCGTGTCTAGTGGTGTTGGAACGGCAGGCCGATGCAATAAAGCCGTCGGTGGTGGTACAGCTCGTGAGCTCATACCCATGCCCATAAAGCTTGTCTGTTTCAGGGAATAGCGTTGTCCTTTGAAGTTGGTCTTCGAGTGGTGGCATGTTGCCTGGTTGAGGCACATTGGCATCTTCAGTGCCCACACCGTCGCCATTAGCCTCCTCATCGGCCAATGCCTCATTGTCAGCCTTGTTAGAAAGCCCCAACACGGGCAAGCTTGCCGTCACTGGAAGACTCTGACCCTCGACAACAACACCATTAGCTCGCAACAAATCAGCCGTTGTTGTGGTCATCTCAAACACCCGAAGAACCTTCTCGTCCCCACCGGACACAAACTTGGTATCGTCGAGAGGAGCTATGCATATCATATCGTAGCCGTGTATCTGTGGCCTAGCGAACTCGCGCCACGATTGTGTAGGTACTGAGAAGCCAAAGAGCCTGGTGGTTTGGTCGAGCGAGGTGGCGTAAAACACTTGGCGGTTGTGCAGCCATGCCAAATCGGTAACCTCTCGTGAGGGGCCTGTTAGTCCCAACGCAGAGCTCCACGATTTGGCCCCGTGTTCTTCCGCAGCAACGTACTTCCGTACAGATCCATTTTTGCCATTGGCCAAGATGCACTCGTTATCATTGTCTTGGATCCATAAGCATGACCAAAATCCCCCCGACGATCCCGTGGCCGTGGAGGCGCCCTTGATGGACACCTCACCCAACCTCGAGGTGCACACCCAGACACCCGACAGCTGTTCCATCTCCCAAATCATTAACACTGTGTCTGCCAGCGACGAAAGCAATTGCTTAGAGGCATGGTCCCACACAAGACCGGTCACCCAGTCGTCGTGGCCCATGATGAGCGCCTCAAAAAGCACTTCAATCTCGCCAGCCACGGACAGCGTGATAAACTCCTTCTTGTTAGCCAAGACAACAAGCTCATTGCTGTCGGCGGTGTCAAGTTTTGGCTGAACCCTCCATAACCGGATGTAGCGGTCCTGCGAGCCCAGGGCCAAGAGACAACCCTTGGAGTCCTCGGTCCAGGCCAAAGTCTTGACCCAGTCCTCGTGGCCACTCAAAACAGTGACAGTCGCCCCTTGTGATTTGTGGAAGAGGTAAAGATTGTTCGATGTGCCGCCCACGGCGACAAATACTTCTCCGACGTATTGTTTTATGGCGATGCAAGTAGGGTAAAACCCTTGTTTGACCCTAAACACTCCTACCGACCGCCACTGGTCGGTGTCGGCATCGTATTGCCATAGCACCACGTCACCATCAACGCCGCCCGTGGCAATATTCCCACTCGAGGTGGCCAATGCGATGACGGACCCGCCCTGCTCATGATGCGACAAGCTCTGGTGACGCTCAAACGTGCCGTTTGACTCCTTCCAGACAATAACATGCCCGTCTTCGGAGCAGCTCACCAAGAAGGGCAGATCGGGCACAAATTTGACGCCCGTGACTTCCTTATCGTGTCCCTTGAGGGTGGCATACACACCTTGCGATGAAAGAGGCCGCCAGAGCGCCACGGTGGTTGCAGCGCCAAAGGCTGCCACTTGTAGCCGCTCGCTGTAGTCCAGGCTGTTGGCCTGCCTGTTGGCACCAATGAAGACTGCCTCTTGGGTAAACATTGCAGCTTACTTAATTATGAGATGGATGTTTTTGCGCCGCGGCGTGCGATGGCGTTGTATGTAGGAACGACTTGGCCACAGGCGCAGCTTCCATCGATATGCGAGGCCTGATGTGGGTGAAGAGGTTGGGCAGGAGTGAAGATTGACTGTTGATTGTAGTATGCGAGTGTGTACTCCCTCAATGGTGCTCGCCCCGAATGCTGGCGGGGGGCGTCATCAGTGTGGCCGCCGACGGACGCGCGCGCTAGAGCGTGGAAAGTGCGGCGCTGCCTCACACCTCCACACGTATATCTCGTCAAGCTCCTTCGATGGTGTCAGCGTAAGTTCACATTGCATGCTGCCGCTTGTAGTTGTACTAACTTCGTGGTCTTCTCCTTGTGGATGCGTCGCCAGATACCATACTTCAGTTCCATGACCAGCTCCTGAACGAACTCCCCACTCTTCGGGGCAAGTGGAGCTTTTCGTTCAAAGTGTTCCGGTCCAACCCCTACTCCCTCACAAATGGCGTCTCCGACACCAAGTTTCTCCACACGATATCGCTCTCATACCTTCCCGAGACCACCATAACCATTGTCAACAAGCGTCTGGCGGCCATTTTCACCAACACGGTCAAGGAGGATGCAAACAACGCGGCTGCCAACATCGTGGCTGGGTTCCCCGAGGACCACCTCGTGCTAGGAGCCACATCTGGCTACAATGACCCGTTCGACACCTTGGTGTCGTCCAAGCTTCAGGCACTTTGGCTACAACGGCAACACATCAAAGGCGACGGTGGTCAAATTTACGAGTTAGAAAATGGCGCGCTTACTATCCGGACGTCGAACGTGTTTTTACATGGCATCTTCAAGGGCCTTTTAATCCAAATTGAGATATCAGAGGGTACCCCACACACAGTGGCTCTGGTGGTGGAGAAGTTTCACATACCGCGCGGCAACATCAGCACTGACGTGATTGACCGTAACTCGCCTGACAAGTTTGGCGACTTGGCGTTGCAATATGCGGCGATCTTGAACTTTTGAACCGCAGTGTCTTGTATTGCGTATGTGAATATGCTGATGGGGAGCTATCGAGCGACCCGAGAAAGGTAGCTAGCTGAAGTACGTGGCCACCATTGTGCGCGCCACGTTGAGCCCTAACGCCAAGGACACCACCCAGGCCACCGCCAATAACGGCAACACACCGCCCAAGATCGCTCGCTGGAGACGAGCGGCCGCTGCGCCACCACTCAAGAAGGGCAAGCAGTTGTACCCGTAAAACGCAATCACAAAGTAGTAGCCAAGCGCAGCAAAGTAGAGGGTGTTTCCCAAAAAGAGCGCCACAAACGAGCGCTCAACGTTGATGAGCGGAAGGAGAAGGAACTGAACCACGTATAGAAGCACCCACACCGTTACAAACGCGTTGCAATGTGTGTCGAAGCAGAAGGCCCAGTCGACGTGATGAGGCGCGCTGCCGAGCACGCCCGCGCCGCTTTCGGGGCCCGTGAGCCATTTGTTGGTGACGAAGTACCCTACCGACAGCACCACAACCCCAATCAAGTAGAAGTCCACCACCACCATGTACACCACTAACTTGCAGATGTCCCACACCGACGGCGAGTACGCAAGCCCCCACGCCACCGCCGACAATGCGAGAAATCCCGTGAGCAACACAAGAAACGCCGGATCATCACGGGCATATGACGCCTGGCCCTGGAGACGGTATGCGTGCGCGCGGAACATCTTGTGCGGATGCACCACGAGATGGAAGATCTCCCATATGGCGGTCTCAAAATCGAGCGACGAAGGCCGGAGGAGGCGCCGAAGGAAGCGCTGAAGCCTGCGCGTAGCCGATTTGGAGCCTGTTGCGCTTGCAGAGCTGCCGTCGCTGCCATCGCTACGGGCTGCGCCGTTAGCACCGCCAGCGGTAGTGGCGCCTTGGAAGCTGGCACCAATGTACCCCGGAGTGAATGCAGGGGCAAACGCCGCCGGTGCCCTTGGTTCGGCCCGCGTGTCGCTGCCAAGTTGCAGTCTCGGCGAGCTTGCGTGCGAGAGAGTCTGTCTATTCATACAGCGTTGGCATCATTACACTGCGCGTCTGATTCGCGTGCGCGGGCGCGGGCGCGCGGGCGCGCGGGCGTCGCTGGGCGCCAGCGGCCAGCACACGCAAGAGTGCGCATTGATGGAACGCGTTGCTCCGTACTTGTATCACCTCTTTTCACCTTTCCACTTCGCTATGCTTTGTCAAGTTTGACTCCCACGCAGGCTGTCCCTCACTTACGCCCCCACGCTCTTCGCGACCACGGGTTCTACCTCTGCCACCTCGAAACTAGTACTCCGCCTTCGCGATAGCTTGAAATACTACATTTCCGAGTCGCTCTAATACCCCTCCGCGGCTGGATGAGCACCATTCACTGCCTCCTTGTAACCAAGGGTACCACCAAGGATTGGGCATGTGCTCATTCGTATATTCGAGGTATTTGCCTCTGTGCAACACTGTATAGCTACATTGAGGGCTCGGTCAAGCTGTGGTGGGCAGCGCGTGTTTGCTGCGGAATGGGCTATTCAGATTTAGGCTATATGAATGAATGATCAAACTACCCTTTCCTGGATTGTGTGGGGTCGCGTCACTCAGTCTTCACGCTACAGAACCCATCTTGCGGGTGTCCCCTCTTATATTCTGAAAAAAATGTTAGTGATGTGCTTCCCCGACTAGCCTCTTAACTCCAGATATCACAACCTGGCTTTATGTCCGTTTCAGAGGTATGTACGTTGCTAGAGCTTCCTTGCATCTATAGGATCGCTCTGGGAGCAAATCGTCTTTCCGCTGAGTCTGCACGTCGCCAACGGCGCTGCGCGATCAACCCTATGCAGTACTGCAGCACATGAGGCTGACGCGGAAATGAACGACTGGGTGCAATCAAAGAAGACAGGCTTGTGGTAGAAAAAGGCTCCAAACCCACGCTTTCTGATCCCACGCAGACATGTTGGTCCGAAAGGGAACTGACCTTGGAGCCGTCATTTCGGTGGCCAGCACCAACAAAGGCGAGGATGTCGAAGTTTTCCCCTCGTCCATTAGCAAGTTGGCGTCATCCAGCGACTTTGACGAAGCAATGGCATACGCCATCTACAACAAGCGAGATAATACGGAAATCGACGCCGCTTCGTCGAGACGCCTTCTCCGCAAAATCGACTGGTGTTTGATGCCGGTGATGTGCCTCTTGTACGCGTTTCAGTTCATGGATAAGCTGACAACACTGGCGGCGTCCATCATGGGTATGCGGGAGGAACTCGAGATGGATGGGGACATGTACTCGTGGACTGGATCCGCGTTCTACTTGGGCTACTTGGCGTTTGAGTTCCCGGCGTCCTACATGTTACAGCGCTTCCCTGTGGCCAAGACCGTTGGCATCTTTATTGTAGTATGGGGCATGATTTTGTGCCTTCACGCGGTGCCGCAGTACGCCGGCTTTGTCGCATTGCGCACTCTCTTGGGGATGTTTGAACTGTCGGTGACACCCGCCTTCACTATCATCACTGCGCAGTGGTATACGCGCGAGGAGCAGTTCCTCCGTGTGGCCATGTGGTTTGCCTGCTGTGGGTTGGGCAGTATCTTGGGAAGCGCCATTGGCTACGGCTTGGTCACACATATTGACCTGTACCCAATTCACGCCTGGAAGTTGGTGTTTGTCATCAGTGGGTGCATGACCATTGGCTTGGGCTTTGTTGTGATTGCACACATGCCTGACCTGCCGCTCAAGGCATGGTTTTTGAATGCACAAGAACGCTGCTTGGTGGTGGAGCGCATCCGCGGCAACCAGCAGGGGTTTGGCAACAAGCATTTTAAGAAACTGCAGTTCATTGAGGCGTTCACTGACTACAAGACGTGGCTCATTGTGTTGTTTGGGCTCGCTAACAGCATACCCAACGGTGCCACCACGAATTTTGGCGCCATCCTCATGGTGGGGCTGTTTGGTTACACCCCCACCAAGTCAATGTTAATAGGCATGATCCTGGGCGGCGTCGAGATTGTCGGGTGCATTGGCTTGGCATACCTGACACGCTATGTGCGCTCGCGCTTGGTGATCGCCATCTGCGGCACTGCCGTAGTGGTGGCAGCCGGCTGCATGTTAGCGTTTTGCGACAACAAACAGGTGCAGTTGGCCGGCTTGTTGCTCACCTCGTTGGCGCCCATCGGCTTCATCTGCATGCTCTCCATAGTGGCGTCTAACGTGGCGGGACACACCAAGAAAATTACCACAAACGCCATATTTCTCGTTTCGTTTTGCGTCGGCAATTTGGTGGGTCCGCAAACGTTTATCGACAGTCAGGCCCCAGACTACGTTGGCGGCAAGGTCTCTATCGCCGTGTGCGGGGTGTGCTCCTTCTTGATCCTCATTTCAATTTACGCTTCCTACAGCTGGGAAAACAAAAAGCGCGACAGTCTCGACATGTCGCAGTTCGAGAAGTTTGACAACTCTGAGTTTGCCGACTTGACCGACCGCACGAACCCAAAGTTTAGGTACTCGCTATGAACAGACTACACCATGAGATTATTCTTGGAGCGTGTGCAGAAATCACGGAGATCATGGAGGGAAGTAGAACAGACACCGCGTAGGTGAAAGGGATGTAGACGTAACGAGCGAGCTATACTCGCGACGCTGTGGGGGTGTTGCCGTTTTGCAGCATCACCAATATAGCGCGCAAGACCACATATTATTTTTGGCCACCCACTCCACCGCCGCCAGCACTGTCCTGCAGGCGATGTCTTTCGCTAGCGAGCCACTGCCAGCTCGAGGTAATTGTGTCAGACTTGTTTGTTGTCGGCATGCGCGCCGTTGAGGGAACCCCCGCTGCAACTGCTCGAAGGTCTCGCCGAAAGCCCCATAGTGCTAGTTGCACAGGGGCTGCTCTGAGCGGTACTAGCATCACTAAATGCAACGCTGTTTCTAGCAAATGCTGCCATTTCTGTCCGCCAAACCTCGTGCAAGTACTGTTCCTTGTCGGCCTTGGTCACCTGCATGCTCCCGCGTGGTGGAGCGCACGGCCACCGTCGTCCGGGCTTCAAAAACCCCAACACCCCCATCGAGTTCTCGCCGCCGTTAAATCGAAGCCGAAGCAAAGTGTACTGCGACGTGATAGTCTCGTTTTGTATCTTGACATTGTAATCGAGCGCGCTGTTGCCTTCGCGTGTTGCGCCATCGAAAGCTGCATGGTTGATGCTGCCAATATGGTCAAGCTGGCCGTAGTCCTGGAGATCCTTGTAGTCCAAGATTTTTTGCTGAGTGCGGCTCACCGAAATGGCCTCGTTTAGAGCAACGCCGCTACCGCCTTCCTTGGCACCATTGGTTTGCTTGGCTACGTCAGCATTGTATCTTTGCACAAACTGGTCCTGGAAGTCTCGAATATCGTTGAGTGCTTCCTGCATGTTGTGGATAACGGGGGTTTTGGCTGAGTTGTCCACCGTGGGGATCCACATGCACCCATCCTCGTCGGAGTCATCCAGCTCGCTCTGATATCGGCTTTGGTAGTCAACTTTGGTAGTGTTGCCACCACTACTAGCGGCAGTGGTGTCATCACCGTGCATGGGCGTCAACGAGTGCATGCTATTGTGCGCCGCCCATCCCGATAAAGCAGGGCTGTCGCGCTCAACCGCGTCTCTTGTCTCTTTGATTATGTCGTGGCGAGTGCTGGTGCCAACAATCGTGGGAGCATTGGCGTCCTTACATTGTCCGCGCAGGTCAAGCTCGAAAGAGGTGTTCCATCGTTTTAATGTACCCGTCATCGGAATATTTTTGCGAACACTGCTCGACGATATAGATCGTACAAGCGATTCTCGGGGCGTTGCTGCATGATCCTGCTTTCGCAGCGGGGTACTGCCCAAGCTACGTACGCGGTCCAAACTCTTTTTGGTCCTTCCAGTCCGCGTATGGTCCATGTAGCGACTCTTGTGTTCGGTTAAAGGTGGAAATAGCCCTTGTAGTGACATTTGGGTCTTCCCCATTATCCCGCGATAAGCTGCAGTCGATAAGAAAAAAGGTCTGATAATAATAGTGCGATAAGCCCAGTGCTCTTCATTCGCCGAGTACGCCAAAAATCAGCATCCGGCTAGAAATAGGGACACCAAATGTGTTTGCATACACCCAACACGTAGGTACAGCACCGATGAGCAAATAACACGATCGGCTTGGTGGCTACGTTGAACTATAAACATGAGGTAGCACTGCTGGCTAATCCAGTGGATGCCATGCGATGCGTTATCCGATATGCAGTCGTCGCGTTACTTCACCACCTCTGACTCTAGCTTTAGTAACCCCAGTGTCAACCCGCTGAACGCACACTCCACCAATTTCTCCTGCCGCTGGCCCACCATGTTGCTTAAGTTGATGATCTCTTGTTTGTGCTTCATGATGAGCTTGCTGCTGTTGTCACGATTTCTTTTGTCGTTGATCTGCTCAAAGATCTTGGATAGATCCTCCACAGTTTTATTCAAGTAGTCTTGCATCTGCTCGAAAATCTCGAAAAAGTTCAGCTGGGAAAGGTAAAAGGCAAACGCATAGGTCCACTTGAGGGTCTTGCGCCCGTTTGTGAGCTGGCGGATCGCGTCATGCAAAAACTGCACGTCAATCCACAGCAAGGTGCGGTTCTCGTGACCCCGTTGCAGTTGCTCGTTCATGTACACCTTCATGCGGCGGTCCACCTTGTCCAACGTCTGCTTGTCTCCGCGCATCGATGTCTCGTGTACCGCGAATCTCTTGTAAAAGAACAAATATCGCTGTAGCGACAACCGTTTCAGCTGCTGAAACTTCTTGATGGTGCTGGTCAGTTTGGGGTCGAAACGGTTGCACTGATAAAACTGGGACCCGTGGGCGTCCCACAGCGACAAGCAGATCCAACAAAAATCAAACAAGCATTTTTTGCAAGTCATGTGGTTGCATCCACCACTCTTTTCTATCAGCGCATCACACTTGGGGCATGCCTGAGTGTTGGCGTCAAGCCAGTTAGCGGTTTCCGAATCGTCATTGCATTTCTTTATCCACAACTTGGCGAGCCAGCAGGGACACGGGAGGTGATTTTCGTACAGGCACGAGTAACAAAACTCGTGTGAGTCGGGGCACTGTACTATAGGCACGTTCAACAGACCCTGGGGAGACTTGGCCTCAGCCGCAAGCAAATCACTGTCTGGGTACAACAACTCCACAAGGTGGATGCAGTCCGGCGCCGGGCACCACCGGAATGCGCTCTGGCGATGGCCCAGCTCGACTTGGCGCTTGGCTGCGAATCGCAAGAGCTCATAGCAACAAGGATCGACTGCCAGTTCGTACCTGGTACCACACAGAGGGCCCGAAATATCGAGCGATCCCAACGAGGTTATCGTCGAAGACATTGACGCTGACAGCTTGGCACCGACACAAGATTCGGCATCATAAAAACCTTGCACCACACGATGCGGCACCACCAAGTTGCATTCGGGACACGGAATCAAGGTCCCCTCATGCAAAGCTCCTATAATGTACTTGCCGTAGCATCTGACGCAGTACCGGTGTTCACAAGTGAGCGAATACACTTGGGTCTCGACCTCGTCGTCGTCACAACAAATGGGGCATAGAAAATTTGACACCACTTCAAATATGTTGCGCTTGGCTAGTCGGTTTAACGGCGGTAAGCCACACTCCTCAAACAATGTCGCCGGGTCGTCATAATATGCGTCTAGCACAGCCTCCTCCTGCCAGTTCTTGTAGTGGAGCATGACGAGAAGATCGTCGTAGTCGCAGTATCCGAGGCGCAACTGCTGGAGACGCGAGACTTTGTTGGTAAAATGCACCGCAACATACTCGTCAAGTTTCCAAGGTTTGTATTTTACCCGCAACTGAGCTGTCGACACAGCTGCTGCTGCTACTGCCTTGAGTTCCTTAGTGGATTTGCCACCAGAATCTTTGGGCATTGGACGAGGTTGCGTGGCACCGTAGCCAGTGAGGTCTGCGCAACTCGAATGCGGCGACCCCTCCCCTTCTGCATCAGACAGCTCTACGCTGAAAGTGTCGTCCTCCTCATCGTAGTCAAACTCCAACTCCTCTGAGTAGGCATCAGAATCGGTCATGTATTGCGCCAAGGATATCAACACAACTAATTTGTGAACTGATCAAAGGTTTAGGCACTAGCAGCTAGCAATAGATGTCAAGAAGTTTACTTGGTTTATACGGTAGTCTCGCGTTGATTCCAATCACTTGAACGCCGCAGATCATTGCGGGGGCGGGGGCGCGACGCGCGTAGTGCACATTGCATGACTGACAATCATGGCAGCTATACGGTACTGGCAAAATCACGCAACCCAGCGTGGCGTGTACATGGCAGCCCTCCCATGACACGCAGTGAGGCAGCCTTTGTAGCGAGATACCATTTTGTTGGTTATACAGAATTGTCATTATCATTGCCTATACATTTTTGTGGTCGCTCTCTTCTCCTTATTATGCGGCGTGATTATCTGCCGAAAAGATGCAGCCACGAGCGAGAATTTGCTTCTCCAGCAGCAAAATCTGCAAAATCATTTTGCGACGTGGGCTCAAGTCACTCTTTTGCAAGAGCTCATTGTAATCCTCGCTTTTCAACCCGTCTTTGTAGCGCGCCAACCGATTTTGGCACCACTGATTGAAAATTCTGAACACTTGCTCGTGTTCGCGCTGCAATCGTGGATGCCTGATTGGAGTCGCATTGGGTAAGATGAATGACAAAAGGCGACGACAAAGTTTACCCTCACTTTGGCAGTGGAGGAGCTTTGCCTCGAAAAGGTTGAAGGGTATGAGCATCAACCTGATGAGGGCATAAGTCTGTGGACTTGGCGACCCATCATAGCACACCTTTGGCGAAAGTTCCCACGTGATGGGAGCGTCATCCTTCTCATCGGCCTCTCCCTCCTCACCACAACTGTCTTGAGGCTCGTCTTCACAGCAGCCTTTCTGGCAGTCAGCGCTAGCCTTAGTGTCGACGCCTACCCTCACCAAGTCGTTGACCAACTCGAAGCCCAACTCCTCGTACCACTGTAGTTTGGTGTCGAGTTGAGCGCGTTGCCGCCCATGGATGTTTTTAATGTACGCGAACATTTGTACCGTGAGCATCAACGTATCATTGTAGTTTGTGTTTTGCACAAATCCGTACTGTTGAAGCAAATAAGGGCTCGATAAATCGCCGTAAGAGTTATATAGTTCCTCTCCTGCGGCCTTATCTGAAAGCAAAATGACATCGCAGCACTGGTCTGTTGCGAGCTGCTTGGCGAGGTCTTCGTCGTGAGCCTCTTCAAGCGGCTCATCATCCGAGAGGTTCAATTCAGAGTCGTCATCGATGTCGTCAATTCCACTTTCCACTTCGCTTGCATCCAGTTGCGCTAGTTCCCGTTCTATGGCTTCGATGTATGCTGGCGTGATCTCGAAGACCTCAAGTTCTTCAGTATGTGAGCTTGAGCTAGAGGCTTCCAGCTCCAGTTCCAGCACATTGTGCTCAAAAGTCTCGTCTTCCGAGCTCATGAGCTCGGATTCCAGGGCCATTTCGTCAACCATAACACCCTCAACTTCGTTTACTGAACTCTCATTTGGAAGATCATCAATATCCAAATTCTTACCCTCCCGCTCACCCGCGTCATCACTCCCTGAAGTAGAAGCATCATCATCGGGAAAAGCCTCACAATTATCCTCATCCGCGTGTTCGCAGTCATCCTCACCACATTCCTCGCATACATCATCCCCCTTGATGAATTCAACGTCAGGTTGATCACTGTGGTTGAAGAGATCAGCACCAGGGACCATACCAAGCCCATGGTAAGAATCAATAGCGAAGCTTCGCGACATCACCACTTGTAGGAACTTGCCAAACATTTGCAAATTCGGTTTCAAAAAGACCTCTGGTATCGGGAGGAGGGCTGCATTTGCAACGGCAAATCGTATGCACTCCTCGTACAACTCTTGAAGCTCCTGCTTATCTAACATGTGCAACAAGTCGCACTCGGTGTTGCGAAGTAAGTTTTTGTCCGCTTCATCCCAAAGGCATAGCGGTAGGCTGTCCCCCTCGAAATCTATACTAGAGAGATAATCAAACCAGGGAGATCGCAGCCCCATCGATTCCTCGTATATGCACGACAACAACAAGGCATGCACGTCAAGACTCAAGTCGACCATGCGATCCCCTTCCTCACTCACGTAGTCTGTCAACAAATTGACAATGCATGAGTTTTTAGGCGATAATATATTGGCTTTAGGGACCCTCAACAACAACCGATCGTCGTCTTGGTCACTTGAAGTGCGAAGAAACACCCCTGTACCATGATGCAGCGCAGACGTGCCGATCTGTAAACGATCGAGGTTCCAGAATGCATTGTGGTGGAGCCAACTCTCCACTCGCAGTATGCCTTCAGGAAGAGTTGTGGACATTACTGTTGAGTGGTGAGTAATTAAGTCAAAATGAGTCGCTTTGACGGAGAATATGAATCGTCTGTAGTGTGCCTCATCGGTATGCCACCTGCATGAGGTGATGGCGGAGTGCACATAAAATACAATGCTAAGAAAGCATTGGGATCAGAACGACGAAAGACGTAAGACGACGAGTCAGTGCTAGTAGCCACTACATTGACCGTTACTACTATAAGCGCTGTAAAACATTTGCAATTAGATGTGCTCACCCGGGTGGGCCGTGTCCTCCCTAGCTAAACGTCTCTATATTGGTGGTGCATATAGACGTAGCCCTTTGGTATCATCACCAAAAAAATCTGCGTGTGTTACCCGGCCTGCGACAAACTATTTATACTGAACGTCATCCCAACATCCCTTCTTCTGCTCTTTATCATCAGTAGTGGTTATACTATCTCTTTATAGATATATAACTTGTACATTAGTACAACTACATAGAGACCTTAGCGTTATCCTAAGTACACCACATTAGTGAGTGTGAGCTGGGTAACGTGTCAGCTAAGTGTTTTTTGACCTTTTTAACAGATTGGCCACAATCAACACTTCGTTTCCGGTCTTTTAGATTCATGCATTTATGTCTCACTAAGTTCTGCTTTAATGCAGATAGAGGCATGATGGGACATACGTAGTGCTCACTGTACTCAAGTAAATTCGTAGAACTATTACAATCAGTTTATGTTATGTTTCTGTGACTTTCGATGTGCCTTTTCCATCTTTTTCCATCAAGGAATCATTATTGTATTTTGTTTATCCTGCATGTAACGCTACACCGCTGATCATTTGACAGGCATTCGCGATGAAGGCGACTAGTGATTTCTCCCATTACACATTTGCTCGATATGGCACACAGATTACTTGTAAACGTCATCTTTACGGGCGCGTCTGTGTTCGGCAAGGCCTTCACGGAGGCGTACAAGCAGGCGGCCAAGGCGACGGCGTCGTCCTCACAGGCCAAGGCTGCCGGTGGCGCGCGGGCCACATCGCAAGGTGGAATCCAACTCGATGAGGCGTGCAAGATCTTGGATATCGACCGCAAAGAATTAACGCTCGCCAAAGTAGACGAGAAATACAACTACTTGTTCGACGTTAATTCCAAAGAAAAGGGTAACTCTTTTTACTTGCAGAGTAAGGTTTACTATGCCATGGACACTTTGAAGAAGGAGTTGGACTGGGCAGAGCGCATACGCAAATCCAAGGAGGCTGGAACGGGAGCCGGTGCGGCACCTGAATAAGGCACACCTATCCATCCAGCTTCCTAAGTCTTGCCCCTTGCCCCGTGACGCCTCCAAACGTGCCCGCTAAGCATCAACCCATCGGCTGCGGTGGAGGCAATCCGTGCCCGTAGAATGACCGCATCCCTTACAAGGAATTCACTCCTTCTCGTAGCTAATGCATCCATGTATATATTTTGTTTATGGTTGTAGTGAGCTTCCGGTGATATCGTTGTACGATCGTACGCCAGAAGTTACACAAACCGCGCACATATACGCTAGCTCATGTCTAGTTTCTTTTTTCCTTCTCCTTCAACGCTTCCAATTCCACTTGCAACGTCAGCATGAACAGAGCAGAGGAGGAGCAGTTACTCCAGGATGCCCTGACGTTGCTCATGTTTGCGAATGTGGCGGCGAAGCACGCGGGCCCTGTAGTGCTGTCGCCGCCACCGCCGCCGGGCCACATGGCACATGCTCCGCACCGGCCCTCGCAACTGCCGCCTATCATCACGCCGTCGCGGGTGCTACCACCTCCCCCCATCACCACCACCGCCAAATATACCCCTATGTACCCGCATCAGTCTCTCCAGCTGCCCGTGACGTTTGTCGACTCGCGACCGCATCTGAAGGGCTACTACTTCCCCGTGCCCGAGCGCCAGTCGCCCGCGCTGCCGGCCCCAAACTTGCCACCTTCGATTGCGCATCAATACGTCACTGGCCATAGCCAGAGCCACTCTGTTTCGGTGACACAGCCGCCACGAATCCCGGCTTACCAGCCTCCGGCATCTCCAGTGGCTACAGCGGCCGCAGTGGTCCCGGAATCTTCGACTCCTTTAACCCCGATGCCCTTGGGTCCCACAGCTCCTGCAGCACCTCCTGCGTCATCAATAGTACCAGTGACATCAGCAGCCGCTCAGGCACAACGTTTGACTCATAAGCGAAGCGGGTCAGGCAAATTTCGCCACTCCCCGGGCCCAGCCAATATCGCCCTTTCAGCCGAAGCCGGTAGTCACAACAATGCCATGATTGCCGCCGCTGCCTTGGCCGATGCAGCTAGCATCCCGTTTCCTCCTCGCGAACGACAGCGATCTCTCGAGGATCTCAGGTCAAGCGCTGACCAGGGGACGTCGGAGGCCTTATCCCTGTCGCAAGCCATCGCACAATCAACACAGCCATTGACCACACCTGTTGTTGAGCGTAATGTTGCAGAATCGTCTGGGGCCGCACCGGCAGGGCGGGTGATTGCGGTACTCGCTACGCGCGAGGATTCGCGACGCGATGAGACTGAAGTGGAAGATGAGACAGAAGACGAACGTGATCTCAAAGATAGAGCTAGTGCGGCGAGCGCCGTTGCTGTTATCCCTGGTATAAGTAACGCTTCAGATCTGGCATCTGTGGCAACGCCCCTGATTGCGCCGCCTGTTGCAATCCCTGCGACGACCCGAGATCCAATTACACCAGGACAGCCTCCCGACATAGCCACATTCGCAGTCGAGGCTAATCTTTCAACAGACACGAGTTTGTCTACTACCCCAAAGGTTGCTCAAGATGGTGACGCAACTGCCACTTTGCAGACTGCATCTCTGCTGGATGTGCCGCCACTTTCCTCCTACCGCGTGGACCCCGACTCTGGGGTCATAGGATGCATTTGCGGGCTTGAAGAGGACGATGGGTTCACCATTCAATGTGACGTGTGCTTCCGTTGGCAGCACTGTCTATGTATGAATTTCAATAGCCCCGATGAAGTCCCCGATATTTACAAATGCTACTTTTGTGATGAAACGAAATGGGGCAAATTGGACGCTGACGAATGCCGTCGCAACACCTTGGCTCGACTCGAGCACGACGTTGACGAAGCGCCCGAGCCACTCGGATCTAAGGCCGAGCTCGAGGGGATTCTGTCAACTTCTTTGGGCACAGCGACTGAATCAACAAAAACAAAGCGCAAACATCTGGGTTCCGAAAGGGGTGACAAACGTCGCAAGCTGGAATCCAAACACGATGCCCCCAAGACACCCATAGTCAATAGTGGCACCAACTTGAACGTGGCCGCTTCCAGTGGTGCGGAGGCTTCTGTACAAGCCAAAGCAATACCTCCTGACCTTTGCAACGAGTTGCTTGAAGGTGGGGTAACAGCCGAACTGTACCAAGGCACTTATTACAAGCTTCGTCAGAACGACTACAAAACTCACCGCGTCAAGCTCAAGTTTGAGGAGGCTGCAGCCCTCGACTCACAACTGTTTGGTGGTGCCATTGAAGTGATGACAAAGGCTCAGTTCCAGCTGATTAAATTGAGCATGGTCATTTTGCCACATCACGATGCCGTTAACCCGAGAAAGATCCCCGCTAATAACACTTCGATAGCGGTGCGGTTGTATCAAGAGAGCTTCAAACCCAAGTTCACTGGTCACACCAAGTTGGGTCTCTTCATCAAAGCCACCGAGCCCAACGGCAGTATTCCTGCAGAAACCCCAATCATAGAATTTATGGGGGAATGGGGCCTTTTTGATGATTACAAAGAAGACAAGACGAATCAATACGGACTTTTGTGGGTGCCCAAACCACGTGTGCTCAAGGTTGAGTTACCTACCGGGGCCGCAGAATCGCCATTGACTGTGGTGTCTGACGCCCGCTTCGTGGGAAATGAGTCGCGCTTTATACGTACGGCGTGTCCCGCCAATTCTAACTGCTACATCAAACCAGTGTTCATTAGTGACAACAAGACGTTCAGGCTTTTAGTGGTAACGTCCAAGCAAATCAGCTTTATAGAGGGCCAAAGCGACGAAGAGTTGCGGTTAGATTGGCAATGGGATCCTCGGCATCCTATTTTGAAGATGCTCGAGTTGGCGAAGGCCGATTCTGAAGCGCTGGAAACCTCGGTACTGACTGGCGTGCAATCGATGCCTGCAACCACCGGTGATGGAGGCCCTGGTGCGTTTCGATTCGACCAAATCACAGAATCTGAAAAAGCAATACTCATCGCGTCGATCGATTGCATCCTGACATTCGCAGAATGTGCGTGCGGCACGGCAGAAGTGCCCCATTCACAGTGTGCCATATTCAAGACTAAAAAGGCAGTTGCCTCGATGTTGCGGTCTTCACGCAAGTCTGTACGTGTGGGCACCTTGGGTTTGAGCAAGTCCAAGGAGACTTTGATCCTCAATCGTACGCCACGAACCTATGTACCTTGGCCTGAGCGCCACGCTCAGCGTGACAGACTCATTATTAACAACTTGATTGGTCGGTCAGACGATGCTGCTGGCTCAGCTGAAAATGTTGCGCTCAATAACGATGGCAGCCATGCGTCGACTGATGGCGCTGCACTGGTCACCACGGAGGTACGCAGCACCGAATCAGCACAAGTGCGCAAACTGCAACCGCCGGAGCCTAGTCGCACCCTCACTTACAGACAACAGCTCGTTGCCAAAAGCCGTAAGCTTAAAGAGTTACACCTCAATGTGGATAGTGAAGTTGGAGGGCTACTTACCGTCCCCGTAATGCCCGAGTTGATCATCAGAATTGAGAACGAGATCAGCAAACGTATAGCCATCCCTAAGGCCGACATTGTTGGAGCAAACCTGGAGATGTCCCCTGCCGAGCAAAAAGTTGCGCAAGAGCCTACGAGAGTCTCCACTTCGGCCGAGTCATTCAGCGGCGCCGCGACGTCCCTACCTCCAAAGTCCATGGTGAAAAAGCTTTCGTTCGCCGACTACAAGAAAAAGATGAAGTAGTGATACAAAAATTATAAAAAAGGTGAAATTGTAATTGACTATATGTCGTTGCTTTTAAAGCACTTAGCACTACCTCAAGCGCTGTCTGGCTTGCTTAAGGCATTTAGTATCTCCACGTCGAGATCGATCTTGCCGTAAGTTTTGAGTTCCTCCAATTGGTCGTCTTCAACCTCAACTTTAGGCAACAAAGCGGCAACATCCCCGATTAACGAATCGTTAGCAGACGCAATCAACACGATCACGCCTTGAAGAAAGGCCCACTTTAGCAAAATGTCAGTCTTGGAGATCTTGTAGCGCTTCTCTAACTCGAGCAATTCCGGGTCATCAAGGCCGGCAAGTGGTGCCGTCGTTTCAAGCAACACATTGTGTTCGAAGCAAAACTCACGCAACTTCAAACATGGCTTCCACGGGTTTAACTCTACTTGATTGACAGCCGGCGTGATCAAGAGCCCCTCCCACCGCAACAATTCTTGCAAAGCATCGATGGTGAAGTTTGCCACGCCAATGGCCTTGACTTGCACCTCAGCTTTAGCAGTGTCGCTGTAATTTTCTTGAAGCGCCCTCCATGAGTCCTGAATCAACTTGGCGCTGGCGTCGCTAGAGGCTTCCAAGATGACAGCGTCCACATGACCAAGGCTTGCCTTCGTGCTGGCCGCGATTCTTTGCAATTGCGCAACAGTCGCCTCGTAACCGAGCTTAGTGCTGGGGATTCTGGCGGCAAACCACACGTCGTCGCGGTTTAAGTCACACTTGGCGACGTATGTTGCCACTGCCTCTGCAGCGAGTTGTATCTCGTGTTCGCCAGCATCGATGTGACGTAATCCATGCAGCAATGCGCTTTCGACGGCGACGCTTATCTTGGTGCGGTCCAATCCGTGCAAGCTAAGACCTGAGATTGGTACCTCCAAGCCATTGTTAAGCTTGTACGTACTCAGTCTATTGAGCTGTATGGCAGTTGTGAGATTCGACATTACTTTTGATGTGTGGATGTTTCGGAACCTTTAGTGAGAGAAATGCGTGGCTGGTGGTGCTTACTTATACGGTGGGTCAATTTACCGTTGCTGGTGATAATGACATCATAGTTGCGGCTGTTCCGAGAACGTGCAGGGCGTCCCCGACACCAAAAGTAGAAGTTGCAACAAGAGAGAAACGTATGTGGGATTCGAAGGCTTGCTGGCCTGCGGTAGCTGGAAATATATCAGTGGCTACAGGAGAGATGGTGCAACACACGCAGGATGAGCTCAGCTCGTTGGACTCTTGAAATCCATAGGTGTAGCTTTTTCGAGGTCACGGGCGGTCTTGTTTACTTTTTGCGGGCGAACATTCCAGCCACTTCACGCTCCAGACGGGAGCGCGCGCGTGGCGCGCGTGCGCGCGCGCCCCGACGCCCTCTCGTCTCCCCTGCACCGCTGCAGCTCCCCTCGCGCCTGCCAGTCTCTGCTCTGCTCCTCTGCGGCCCTGCCCCTCTGCTCCGTCTTCCCCTCTGGGCCACGGCTGTTACATCGCTCGGTTTGCCTATTGTAGTCCTACTGTGGTGCCATCTTATCAGTGCCTGCGTTTCGCCCCTTGTTGCACTATCTATCATTATGTCTGGCAGGAAAAAGACACTCCTCAAGGTGATCATCCTCGGAGACTCCGGGGTCGGAAAGACTTCTCTCATGCAGCAGTTCGTCAACTCAAAGTTTTCTCACCAATACAAGGCCACCATCGGCGCCGATTTTCTTACCAAGGAAATTACCATTGACAACAACAAGCAAGTTACCTTACAGATTTGGGACACTGCTGGGCAGGAACGGTTCCAGTCGCTTGGGGTGGCCTTCTATCGCGGCGCAGATTGCTGTGTGCTCTGTTACGACGTCACCAATGAGAAATCGCTCAATAACTTGGCATCGTGGAAGGATGAGTTCTTGATCCAGTCCAACGTGGCCAACCCGGCGGATTTCCCCTTCATCATCATAGGCAACAAGATCGACGTTGACGAGCTGAAGAAGATCCCGCTGTTGCAGAAAAAGTTGAACAACGTCACCAACAACCAGTTGGGCGGATTGAACTACCCAGTATTCGAGACGAGTGCCAAAGATGCCATCAATGTAGAGTCGGCGTTCGAAGTGGTAGCCAAGATGGCTTTGCAGCAGGAGGAATTGAACGATGCCGGGAACGACGTCAACGACGATTACAATGATGCCATCAATATTCACTTGGAGAGCGAAGGGTCATCATGCGGCTGCTAGTTTGTATGCCATGGCACCAGATCTACAGTAATCATTATTTCTTCATTTCACAGGGTCTTGTGCCTGGTTTTAACGACATCACAATACACAAACCATTAATTCCCGTAAAAGCGGCAGCCTATTTGATGCACGCACAAAACAACTTCAACACCAAGTCCAATAGCTGGTTTCCCGTCTTGATACCGGAGGCGCCGCCATGCGGTGGCTGTTGTTGGTATTGGGGCTGTGGCTGGTATTGCGGCTGTGAAAACTGCTGCTGGTCGCCGATTATAGTCCACTTGTGCGGGATCTGGGACTCGTTAGCGCCGTGCAAGTCAATCACCATGACCCCCGAGTTGTGCTTGTCAATGTGATGCTGCAACTTTGCGTCGCGGCACAACTGGTCGATTGCCGGTTTCAACTTGGCTATGCCCCCTTGCAGGTGCAACCCTTTGCCCACAATCACCTTGAGGTGTGACTGATTGGTGCGAAGGGCAGCGGCGAGCCGGTTCTGCAAGATGTACTCGGCCTCCTTCACATACAAGCCATGAAGGTCAATCTCATCCTCGGCGCTGTCGGCGTTGTTTTCACGGAATACCCACTCCGCGGCACGACGATTAGCATCCTCGGCCTGTGCAAGTACCAGTTTCAGCTGCATACTGAGGTCGTGCGCTCGCAGCTTGTCGCCGGCCTTAAACGCCTGCTGCGACAGCAGCAGGAGTTGCTGGCGCTTCTGGTAAAGCCGATCTGCCTCTGCGCGCAACGCCTTGTACTCTGAGTCCGTTGCATGGTTGTAGTCACGGTCTCCTCCAAGGCAGATGCCTCTGTCGATAACAGACATTACACGCCAAATGAGTCGCGCATTGAGATACGAAATTCTTCCATGTGTTTACAAGTATATGTGCGGTGTACGGATGTTGATTGACCGGCTTTGCAAATGCACGGCTGCAACCTCGAGCGCCCAATGCCACGCTGCCTTGCTTGGGTACAAGCCAGTGTCATATTGACATTGGTACAGGGGAAAACGTCAGTCCATACAGCCCCCACCTTCCATCGATACCACTGGCATCTTTCGAAATGTTCTTCTCATAGGGCATCCCGGCGTCACCCTCACTGAGGTGAACGGTCTCGCCAGTGCGCCAAAACTTTGCATTCATCTCACTGAGTGGCTTTTCCATCGGAAAAACCATGCTAACTTGACTATTACTAGTGGTTTCATTGTCATCTGTTATCGATACCCAATTGTGCGTGGACATATGCGTATCGTTAATTTCCTCTTGCTTCGTCTGTTTTTTAATGAAGATTGATCTAACCCTTGGAAGTCTTTTGGTGGACGCACAATTGATACACGCGCACAGCAGATATGACTCGCCAAATGTTTGACGATACAGTTTGGCTGTTCGTTGATAATACACGAGGGCTCTTCGCCGGTCAAGCTTATCGTGGTGATCGATAAGGCAATCTGCCGCGCTGTATTTGCAGAATTTGATGTAGTTATACAACGACAATAGATGCGTATGCCATATCAAGTCAATGTCAAGTGTAGGCACCATGATTCTACCTCCCGAACTTGCCACCAACAACATGAATTTTTCATACCTTAGGGTCCACCTGGTGAGATTATGCCCCAAATTTTGGTCATGGAGCAAATCCAACTGATTCACAGAATTGCAAAACCGACACTGTCGCAAAACCATCCCGACAAGATCATCGGGAACCGAAACTGGGTCGAAGTTTGGTATGGTGGCACCGATCAAGTTCATCTGGGTGTAGTTTCGTAGCACATTATTCAACATGCTGGTCTCCTGGAAACCCGCTCCGTCGCGCTCGCATGATTGCACCAATTCCACGACAAAGTCCGCAACATTGATCGCCTGAAACACTCGATCAATATTTGCTCTCAACTTAGATCGAACCTTGCCATTGACATCTTGCACCTTTTGGGCCAGGTACAAGGTCTTGGTCACCACCGTTGAGTAGTAACGGTAGCAGCAGGGTAGCACGATGTCCTTGACGGTGACGATATCGTGGAACATTTGCTCCTTTCGAAGCTGTTCGTGGGTGATGGGTGTACGTAGGTTCTGGCGGCAAAGCACACAGCTTCTCATCTTTGCAGTCTCCTGTAGGCGAGTCGATGGAGCCAAGAACGCAGCATCGGCAAACCCAGTATGGTCATCGTTTGCGTAGGGCACCGAAACCGCTATTGGCTCCTTACACATCACACAATACACATTTACCGTGGCGTTTACCAACCTCCTGGGGTCAACGTCATAATTTGTGTTGTAAGCAGCCACCAACTGCTGAAATTTGGCGTACTGCACCATACTTGGCTTGTAATCAAACGATTCCTTATCAATGCATGAGCATATCTCTAGCAAAGGAAATGGCGCGTAAGCAAAGTCTAGCACTCTGTTGCGAGCACAAGTGTCATAGAAGTATTTCGGGTTCATGAGATACGAGTGCCATACAAGACATACATCGAGAGGCGGAATGGTGGTGTGTGATACGCGGCGCCTCTTGGTCTCGTACATGAGATAGTATTCGATGTCGTCTTCATCGCCAAAGAGAGTTTGGCGCAGCCATCTATAAGCATCAAGGAACATGATGAATCGACGGGCAGCATTCGTGACATAGACCTGCCACACCTTTTCCTTGTCTTCAGCCCCGTCCACAACACATCGCTTAAGCTTATCAAAGGCCCGCAATAGTAGAAGGTGCGAGACCGTTTGGACGGGGTTCGGAACCAGCTTTTCTATAACCATGTCGCTTTGGGCCTGGCTATTGCGATGATCATGAAAGTCTGCGAGTTGATAAACGTAAGCGAAGCCCTCCATTATTCAACATATATATGATGACCACTTGTTTTTATAGTGCTACCCCGCATTTCATGTTTTGAGATTTCATTACACAGTAGTATGAAGTACAATTTTATACATTAGTAAAACTAATAGAAGATCTCAACACCAAAATGCTTATTTCTTGGCAGCCTTCTGGGCGGCCTTGGTGACCTTACCAGCCTTCTCAGTCTTGTCAACAGACTTGATAACACCAACGGCAACAGTCTGTCTCATGTCTCTGACAGCGAAACGACCCAAGGGAGGGTAGTCAGTGAAGGCCTCAACACACATGGGCTTGGAAGGAACCATCTTGACGATGGCAGCGTCACCGGACTTGATGAACTTAGGGTCGTCCTCCATCTTCTTACCGGTTCTTCTGTCGATCTTCTCAATCAACTGGTCGAATCTGCAAGCAATGTGGGCAGTGTGGCAATCCAAAACCGGAGAGTAACCAGCAGAGATTTGACCGGGGTGGTTTAAGACGATAACCTGGGCGTTGAAAGAAGCAGCAGCCTTGGGGGGGTCGTTCTTGGAGTCACCGCAAACGTTACCTCTTCTGATCTCCTTAACGGAAACGTTCTTCACGTTGAAACCAACATTGTCACCTGGGACACCCTCAGCCAATTGCTCGTGGTGCATCTCGACAGACTTCACTTCAGTAGTGACACCAGCGGGGGCAAAGGTGACAACCATACCGGCCTTGATGATGCCGGTCTCAACTCTGCCAACGGGCACCGTTCCAATACCACCAATCTTGTAGACATCCTGCAAGGGCAATCTCAAGGGCTTGTCGGTGGGTCTGGTGGGGGGCTCAATGGCGTCAATAGCCTCCAACAAGGTCTTACCAGTGACCTTACCGGCCTTGGTCTCCTTCTCCCAACCCTTGTACCAAGGGCAGTTGGTGGAGGCCTCAATCATGTTGTCACCGTTCCAACCGGAGATGGGAACGAAGGGGACAGTCTTGGGGTTGTAGCCAACCTTCTTGACGAAGTTGGAGGTCTCCTTGACAATCTCCTCGAATCTGTTCTTGTCCCACTTGACGGAGTCCATCTTGTTGACAGCAACAATCAATTGCTTGACACCCAAGGTGTAGGCAAGCAAGGCGTGCTCTCTGGTCTGGCCATCCTTGGAGATACCAGCCTCGAACTCACCAACACCACCAGCAATGATCAAGATGGCACAGTCAGCCTGGGAGGTACCAGTGATCATGTTCTTAATGAAATCTCTGTGGCCAGGAGCGTCAATGACGGTGACCTGGTACTTGGGGGTCTCGAACTTCCACAAGGCAATGTCAATGGTAATACCTCTCTCTCTCTCGGCCTTAAGCTTGTCCAAAACCCAGGCGTACTTGAAAGAACCCTTACCCAACTCGGCGGCCTCCTTCTCGAACTTCTCGATGGTTCTCTTGTCAATACCACCGCACTTGTAGATCAAGTGACCGGTGGTGGTCGACTTACCAGAGTCGACGTGGCCAATAACGACAACGTTAACGTGAGACTTTTCCTTACCCATTTTGATTAATTAGAAGTTCAGTGAAAAGAAGAGAAAAGAAAATTTTTCATACTAAATCGTGGGATTCGTTTTAAATAAAACGACACCTGGCGACCGCGTCGATCTCCCAGAGCTGCGGTAAAAAAAAAAAGAAAAAGAAGCTCATAGAATAAGATGAGGGCCATGCCCGGAAAATAATTTGGCGCAGTCAACAATAGGGCTGGAGCCCTGTGCTGATATTATCAGGATCTATACCTACAATACAAGAACGTACAGTAGGCAGTAGACTTTTGTTGAGACGGTAGTATTATTCGCATCCTCGCCGAAGATTTAACTTTTATTGACAACTTTCAAATGGCCCACTGATTGAGCAGGTGTAAGGGTAGATTGTTATACCTAATACTATGAATTGAGACTGGTATATGCAGGTATGGCTGCAAATGGAAACCGCTTCGGCAAAATACGAGAGAATTCGACATATCACTGGTCACTATTGGAGGTAGTAATCAAGTTTGTAGACATAATCTTCGTAGAAATGCTCTCATGCCTTGTCTCATGCTCACTCTCATAGTTTACTGCCCCAATAGTTCGTTAAGCCACATCACTTTACATGAGTCTCACAGACGATTGACCTACCTATCCGATTGCGCCTCAAATAATGTTGTCGGACAGTGTTTTGATCAAAGCGCATCACTGTATGTATTGAACTACGACGCCCGAACCCCCATTTATTTGACCTCGAACCTTGAGTTTGCATCTTCGCTTGTTAGACATCTTCACATTATTTCATGGGTGAATTTTGTTGAATCAGAAAATATAATTGCAAATGCAATTTACGACTAGTGAAGCGCGCTCACAAAGCACAAACTTTGCAGAGCCAGAAACACTCGATCTTAGGCGAATCCACCTCAAACATGTCTTTGCGGAGCTTCAGCCGAAATTAATACCGCGTGCGAAAAGTTAGTCTTTTGATTACTCTTTTGCAGTTACACCCAATGCTCACTTTGTTGGGAACGAGCAAAAACATGTGCATTAGACGAAAGAACGGTTGAGAATACCCAAATGGTATTGCTTGATAATGTAAGTCGAGTAATTTCGTTGGCTCTATTGGTTGCCTTGATATGTGTTTCACTTTTGAGATAGCCGAAGATGTGCAATGCAATCACTAACGCAAAAATGCTTCTCGGGTGAAATACGTTTAGGGCCGACTTCGACATCACTTACTTGGTCAACTTTCGTCGCTTTTGTTTAGGTAGCTCGACCGATTCGGTGGCGTAGCCAACACCAATGTTCTCCTCCTCAAGCGTGATGCCTTGCGAACTATCTTGAGATGGCAACGAGTTGGTCATTTTCTGGGGCAGCCTGCCCACAATACGGCCAAATTTTTGCGTTGAACCCTTTCGGGGAGACGGTAGCTGAGGCAAAGGGCTGATGTTGTGAGGTGGCGAAGCGGCAGCCGCTGTTTCTCCTTGTTGCTCAATACGAGTATTGCTAGCTTGGTCGATCTCAATGTTCTTGATGAAGTCGATCAAAGTTGTGGTCTTCTTGTAGCCCATAGGCACAAATATACACCACCTAGTGTCCATGATATCTGGCATTTGTAAGCTAGTCTTACCAGAACTTTGGTCCAAGATCTCCCAAATGAAGGCGATTGACACTATCGGGACACCCCAGTTTTTGGCAGCATTGATTTTATTCTTACTCAGGATGAGGGAGACGCTGCCCAGATACACGGGGCAATTTATAATGTCCTTGAATTTGTAATCCAACAACTGGGGAGATTTCTTGGCAAGGATGTCCTTGAACAAACTGACGTTGACCACCATCAAGTCTCGGGTCAGGGTTAGCGAGTCACAATATTGGAAACCCAAATACGAGATGAGCTTCTGAAGATGTAGAAGCTCAATGCCAGTGAAACCGGTGATGCAAACCTGTAGCAGGGTCGCCATTGGAGTGGACAATGAGGCCGCACGAAGCGGTTTCCCCCAATGGTCTAGGGTGTATTTCTCGTAAAAGATCGACCGCTCGATAAACCATTCAGTAACAACTTGCACCTTGCTGTTGGTGATTCGATCATTTGTGGTGGCGGGCAAGCTTCGAAGGAGTTTGGTCAACTCAAACCCCCGTTGCGAAGGGGTGATAACATGAGTGATTGAAGTGTCGGCTATATCTTGCACCACTTCTCCACCATTGGACTCAATCACCTTTGTCAACACTACAACTTGATTGCGGGCAAAGCCGACAAAGCCAAACGCACAACCACCAAGGACTTTGAGTGATGATGGTTGTGACGGCGGCACTGCATCGGTGTTCGAGGCTTGTTTAGCTTCTTCCGCCTCTTTCCCTTTTGTTTCATCTTCAATTTCATCCCAGAGGTCTTGGTGCTGCGACTTCCCCGAGATGTTCCCTGGCGCCATGATTGAGTTCCAAACCGCAGGGGTCCGGTTCAAGGGCACATGCTTTGCCAGGGAAAGTGCTGCGGGGACAAAGTCTGCGGAACCAGCCGCAAAAGTATCCGTTGCCTCTTCCTTGGACGAGGGCTTGAGAACAGTGTCCCACACATTGCAGCCTTTGGCGAACTTCGAGTCATCTCCTTGCCTATCGATATGGTAGTCATCCAAATTTAATGCTGCTTGTCGCAACATCAGATCGTATACCCATATGGGGTGCACCACGGCAATGTGCCATTCTAGCGCCTTCAGATAGCGCTTACCACGGTTTTCCGTCGTGACGACACACGAATTGGACACAGTGAGCAGATCGGTGACCTTACCGCCATTAGCCTCAATGTACTTGGCCAACTTGTGGGCCTCGTATATCTCCAAGTGTCCCATAGGAGTGTGGCGTTGACGAAAGTTTTGGTCAAACAATCGTTCGTGCAAGCGCTTATCGCTAAACGAGATGCGTGACATGCACACTACTAACCCATCGAACACAGGGAGCAAGTAGTTGTTTAGGTCGAGTATGTCGCGCGACTCCTCGCCACTTAGCCACAAGTTATACACCTTAACCACCGCCTCTGCGCGGATGAACTTTACGTCGTGCCGGTGTCGTACACAATAATTGTACTTGTCGGTCTTGCGATCACCCACAATAAGGTAGTTAACATCACTCATAAGATCATTGTAGTGGACTCCACCCATGCTAGCCAACTTGTGTGCGAGGTCTTCGCGAAGCGGTGCCGGCACCGATGTGCAGCAGAAGGCGAGTCCTAGCAAAGGTTTCATCTCGTACGCCTGCCTTGCGCCGTGAGAGACATCGCGTCTGTTTTGTCGCAGGATGTCAAACCTGCCAAAAAAAAAAAACGTCCTTTAGCAGCTTTTTGGTCACCTGATCAATTGCATCCGCCCACTCACAGCTATCCATTCACAGACTGGATCTGCTCCCGGTATTGATCGTAGTCAAAGTGGGCAAAATGGCAGAAGCTTTCAGCTTCGCACCACCTCAGACGACGCGGTTTGCTAACCTGACGTCGCTCCCAGACATGAAGAGCTACACACACGTTCAGGGCGGACGTCAAGTGGTATTGAATAATCAAACGTCGAGTCTTAACTACTCCCCATACCTGTACCCTCAGCACAGAACAAAGTCAAACGTACCGGTCGATTTGATACATCTCCAGGGGAAGATATTCATCGATGATAAAGAATATGGGCCGGCTTACAGCGACGCTATCCCAACGCTAACCCCTACCGCAGAAGAGTTCGCCAATCCGATTCAATATATCGAGAGTATCAGTGAGTTGGGAAGGCAATTTGGAGCCGTAAAAATCAAACCCCCAGTCGCAGAAATGGTGCCGGGTATGTCCAACATAGGCGCCACTACGATTGGGTCTCAAAACCAGACAGTCGGGACAAACCTGGCCGCTCCCATCCCACGGCACCCCGAACCCCTGGCATCTGCCACTGCTCAGGACTCCGCTACATTCGTAAATAATCTCCAGATAAATGCCGACATGTTCTGGTTACAAACCAACCGGTTGTTGAACAATCCTCCAGCCGAAGAATTGGAAAGCCGGCTTCAATTCCATCAAGATCTCATAAAGTTTCACCTCCACCATGCGTCTGGTGGAGACACCACTCGTAGTGAGAGCAGCAGTCCAATACCAAGTCCAATCACGAACGAAACAAGTCAGGCTAACATCAGTGTCGAATCAGTCAAAGAGCAACCTCCACCGCATGAGCCAAAAGCTCATCTGCCCTCAGAGCACGCGACACTGGATATGATGGCAAAAAGTGACATGAAGCACGAAGATCTCGGTGTCTCAACTGTTGAACCAGTGTTCAAACAGAGCTCGGTTTCAACTTCAGACATGGCAGTCACTTCCTGCAACTTTGAGGCGTCGTCTGCCTCGAAAGCAATCGCAAACTCTTCAGATCCATCCACAGAAAAGGCCTTACCAGCTGACTCACTTGAGAAAAAGCCCACCGTCGATGCAGTCAAGGTGAAAAAGCAACTCCCACTGTTCTTGAACAAACTTCCCATGATAGACAAGAGGCCATTAGATCTTTACAAGCTTTTCAGATCAGTCCAGATGAGGGGTGGGTTCATTGAAGTGATCACGAAGAAGTTGTGGGCGCAGATCGGAAGAGAATTGGGCTACCGCGGTAAAATTATGACCAGCTTGAGCAGCTCACTCAAGTCTTCCTACTTGAAGATACTTTATCCCTTTGAAGCGTACTTGGCTTCGAAAAAATTGGATGAGGGTCAGAGCCCAGGCGGATATGTGGGGCCGGTATTGAAGAAAAGGAGATGCACAACCTCCCCATTGATTATTGGTTCAGCCAAAACTTTCAAGCGAGCCATGAAGTTGAAAATGGACAAGGGGTTTCTACTCAACAGGCCCCACGCATCGGAAATAAAACAGCCAAATATCTTGACGATAAAAAAGGTTGCTGCAGATCTGACGCCGCCAGACGTAGCGGTGCTGTCATCTGACCCCAGCAGCCGAAGTGCGAGCGATAACATAAAGAAAAGGGGACACAAGACTCTTTCCCAGAATCAGACGAATCGTGTCCCCATTACACCTCGCGCCCAACTTGTCCATTCGCTAAGTGCCTTGGTGGAAACTCTTCACAACCAGGATTGCCTGCCAACGACCGCAAATGGAAAGTTCTCGTCGGTGTACACCTTGCGGCAATTTATGGAGAAGGATGCCAAGTTTCAGGAGTATTTGATTAACAGATACTCAACTAGCTTCAAAAGAATTAGCCAGAGCATTGTCACTGATCCAGCGCTCGAGGCGACTGACACGTTCAACTATCCAAGTCAAATGAGGCAATCAAAGGACGAACCTCTCGACAAATTGTCGCTGATCCCCCTAGAAAAATGCGCCATCAGTGTCGACAAATTTGAGCAGTTGTATTGGAGATTCATCACCAACACTGATGAGCCGCCATCTGTGAACAAGCTACAAAGTCTTCAGGAAGGTCCAGAACTAGAGAATGGGGTGAGCTTACCTAGTACAATTAATGGGTCAGGATTTTTACGCCTTGGCGATGATTTGGCCAACTTCAAAAGTACAGTATACAACGGCAACACATTTGCTAACCAAACTGCATTTAACCCGAGTGGCCCACAGGATGCGACATCAAGCTCAGATATCAAGCAGTTGAAGTGTGAAGGTTCCAGTGCCAAGTCAGTGCGCTCGTCGTTGACTCCGTGGAACTTACACAACCTATCTATCTTGCCCAATTCCTTGTTGGGTGCTTTTGCGGAGTCCGATGTCAACAACCAAGACATCTACTCTCCAGCTCTCAATATCGGCATGACTTTCAGTACAGAGAATTGGCACACTGAGGATCACTTCACACAACTTTGCAACTACCAGTTTTTCGGCGGGCCCAAAATATGGTACTTCATTCCTCCACTGGAGTTTGATAAATTTGAGCAATTGGTGGTAAAGCAAACCAACGAGGAGCCGAAAGTCCACATCAACAACAAGTCGTGGGACTTTGACTCGATCATGAGCTATCTTAATAATAATGACTCTGAGGGCATGGAAGCCAATAAAACCAATGTTGAAACCGAAACTTTTTTCAGCTCCTTGGAAAACATGATCCCACCGTACCCAGATTACAACAATGAGCGGCTCGAGCTGTCTCATCCTCAGTTTCAACGCATGATAGATTACCAGCGATCGAAAAGAAATCCGCAGTCGGGCTGTGTCACGAGCTTGAACCAGGATTGCTTCATCAGCCCCAGCGCGTTGAACGAAGCAGGTATAAAGTACACATATGCCATTCAAAACCCTGGCGAGTTCATCATCAAGTTCCCTAAGGCATACTCAGCATCAGTTTCGCTTGGTCTCAATTTGAGTGAGGAGGTAAATTTTGCCACCGCGAGCTGGCTAGACTCTGCCCTCGAGGGTGAGAAGTGGATCAACAAGCAGCTTTTGTTACCAAACTTTCTGCTCTTCAAAATGCTAGTGAACTTGGCGCAGCTTCATGAATCAGCTCGCCACAACGTCTACTTCGATTCGCATGTGTACCAGCGGGCGCTGCAGCAGTACGCTGAGATGAGCGAGGCTGAGATCAAACTCCGTGAAAATGTGCGGGCCGTCTTACAGGCTACAAAGCGAGAGGTGGTGTTGGAAGAAAAATTTTACTCGGACGGAAATGCGTCAATCGCTGATGACGACTTGCAAAACTTGTACCCCTCGCGCATCGTGTTGACCGACACGCTGACGCTGCAGTCGATGTACATATCGCTCAGGAACTTTCTCGAGTACAATCACCGAGACAACTCGTTGTTCCAGGGCTTAAAAGTGGAGCTACAAGTTTTCTGCTCCGATGACAAACTTCGGCATTATGGTAGAGTCTTGAGCAGTTATTCGATAGACTACAGGAAATGGCTTTCGCAGGTCGAGGATATGATGCAAGAAAATGAACTTCTACCCTTGAAATCATTGAAAGGTATACTTTCCGATGGTGAAAAGATCCATTCCGCAACTGCTGCCGCTTTCTTTACAAACACACAGGAAAAGTCAGATCCACTTTACCTTACATTCGAGCGTGAACTCGCAAATTTGAAGACGTTTGTAAATGATGCAAACAAGTTCGTGGAGGAATGTCAACAAATACTTTCCTTAAAACATCAACAACGCATTAGAGGCGGAGGAAGTCGACGGGGCAAGGGTCTTGAGGTCGAAGCGACAGCAGCTCGTCAAACTGACGACTCAGCTGACGTGCTTCAAATATTGATCCGCCTTATCAATAAGATCCCCATGTTGAACTTTGCATGTCCCGAAGCCGACCAAATTCTGGACTTGCAGACTGAGATTGAGAACTTTGAAAGAGCCAGCAGAAGCTTTTTAGTGTCTGTTTCACATACCTCTGCCTCACTAATTGAGTATGATGATCTCATATCTTTGGGGGAGTCGTTTGGGCTCGACTTGCCATCACTATCGTATCTAGTCCGGTTGAAAGATAGATTGATATGGCTTGAGCAATATGAAATTTTGAGTGGTGGTGGAAATCCATTCTCAAAAAAAGGCGCCAATCGTTCAGATTTAAGTGATTTTTCCAATTTTTGCAACCGAGGACTTACACTATTAGGAGCAGCAGACTCACCCAAATATCGCGACGCGATATCTTTACTTGAGAAAAGTAAAGTCTTCGAAACCAGAGTGGCCGAATACCTTGCACGCGAGCTGTTGGAATCCCTCAACTTGAACGAGCTCGAGATAATACTCAATGAGTACGATGATCAAACCCTCCTCCTTGAGTCAAAGACTCAAGAACAACTCCTCAAGATCAAACTGTACAGCGACATCATTGCAAAATATCAAGAATTTTTGCGAAGACTGTCGGACCCAAAGCAACCAGGCGAAAACAGCTCATATACATTGCAAGATATAATGCAATTGTTCAGTACACTTCAAGAGTCTAGACTTCGGTTTGACGAGAAAAATCTCCTGGTAGAGATCCAAATGGCTCAAGCGTGGTCCGCTGAGGTTGCCAGCGAATTTCACCAAGCAGGATTTCGAAGCACAGCCCTGGCTCCATCCAGGCCAAACTTGAGTTCAACCATCGCCTTTTTCTGCAACAAGAATAAGTACAGCTTTGCCATAGACGACAACTATATGTTGTCCTCGTCGAGGCTCTTGTATGAAGAAGAACGTGGTATGGGAACTCAAGCGCACGATTATCGACAGATTTATTGTGTATGTAGGGAGCACGAAGCCGGTACCATGATTGAGTGTGACACTTGCAAAGAATGGTACCATGTGCAATGCATACAGGAGGATGACGGCGGTCACTTTGAGGCACCTGAAAATTACTTGTGTCCACTTTGTGCAGTGGTGTCGTCCAACGACTTTGGTGACTGGATGACTAGGAGTAAGATCACTGTTGACAGACTCCAAGAGTTGGTAACGAAGGGAAATGCGATTCTCGTGTCTCCGAACGAACTTTTTAAGTTGACGCAATTGTTGCACGGCAGTGAGTATGCGGCGCAATGGATGACGGAAGCGGTCACCCAAATCAAGGTGTCGCAGGATTCCATCAAGGAGAAGGTTGACAAGATGCGATTCTATCTCAGAAAGAGTTATGGAGCAAGTGTATTATTGCTGAAATTTTTTCACGATACCTTGGCGGAAATACGCCACTTGCTAGCTGTCAGCGATGAAATCAAGGTGCACAGCTCCAACACACCGACGACAGCTTCTCTAGTGCCTGAACTGATCGAGTACAAAGAGAGTTTACCTTCAGTTGTTAGCACCTCAAGTGCACTAGATTCGCACCAGCTCAATCCAGTTAATCATCTGAAAAGTTGATCTCGTGGCAAAAAAAAGATCTACGACATGAGTTGGCGCGCTTCATCCTCACTTGTAGACACATGATTGCATGTACTACGGTTTGGTGTTTCAACTTCTTGCCATATAATTGGCGAGCATTTGATGTGGTGTAACCAAGGTCTCCCTGGTTGGTACTTCATTTGTCTCGAAATATTGGGTGCAAATCTCAAGGTGAAACCCTGGCGCGGGCTCGAAACCATATTTGGATAGTTGCAAAAATCAACAATGTACATGAGTGATATACAAGACAATAGGACAGTATTGATGAGATCTTTTTGCTTTCTTGGCCTACAGACAGGAGTCTCGCGCTATCTTGAACGCCCCCTCACATTTCTGGCCAATCTCACGTGAGAGTTATGGCATTCCCATCCAGTATGTGACTTTTGCATACGCCTCAATGGTATACCTGCATATTGACACCGCAACCATAATGGTGCATATCGAGATTGGGGATAAGCTTGGGATTGTGGCCACATTCAACAACCTTGTCTTGCTTGTGTAAGTACAGCTTTGTAACCACAAACCTCACACGTACCTCCCGCACGCAACCATGTTCGAGTCACTTGTGGCTACCTTGCTCAATCGGTTCTTGGGGTCGTACATAGAGGATTTCGATCCCAAGCAGTTGAATATTGGGATTTGGAGCGGTGATGTCAAGTTGAAGAATTTGCGCTTGAAAAAGGACTCTCTCGATAAATTTAACTTACCAATTGATGTAAAGTTTGGTCATCTTGGCGAATTGACTTTGCAGATTCCTTGGTCCAACTTGAAGTCCAAGCCGGTGAAGGTAATCATAGAAGATGTGTACTTGTTGGCAAACCCTATCATAATCGACAACATCGATCCCGAAGAGGACCGTGCACGAGACTTGAAACAAAAGAGAGAAAAACTTGATGACTTGGAGGCCATTGATAAAGCAACACTCCTGAACCAGTCAATCACGCAGGATGTCAGCACCAACGAGACGTTTACTGAAAGTTTGATCACCAAGATTGTCGATAATCTTCAGGTGACTATCAGGAACATTCACATACGGTACGAAGATGACTCCGTGCTCACTGAGACCCCTTATTCCATTGGTATCACGTTGGATGAGTTGAGTGCTGTGTCGACCGACGACTCGTGGCTTCCCAGTTTCATCTCCATCACGCAAGCCTTCACTCACAAATTATTAACGCTCAAGTCATTGAGCGTTTACATGAATACCGAATCAACGAGCATATTTCAGGTGGATCAAGATCAAATGTTGGGCGATTTCCTTCAGTACATCTACAGGTCTGAAAAAGATGGTGGCATGAATCAGCAATTTCTTTTAAAACCAGTCACCGGTAAGGGTCGACTCACCGTTCACAAGCCCGGAGCCACTGAGAAGGCACCTCACGTCAAGGCTGAGCTCTTTTTTGAGGAGTTCGGTATTCATCTTGACCTGCAGCAATACACTGATGTATTGTGGACTGCGTCCAAATTTCATTGGTATATGAAAACATACAAATTCAGAAAGCTCAGACCCAAGACTACGGTTCAGGAGGACCCCAAGGGTTGGTTCCAATATGCGGCCAAGTCCATCTTGAATGAAATTCACGAAAAGAATTACAAGTGGAGCTGGGAGTACTTTGCTCGCAGAAGAGACCAGCGAAAGGAATATATCGAATTATGGAAGTTGCACCTCCTTGGCAAGACACTTGCACCAACCCAATTGGAATGTTTGGAGACCTTGACCGATGATCTCCCCTACGAAGATATTAAGTTCTATCGTTCATTGGCGAAGAGTCAAGTACGCAGAGAGAATTTGGCAATTGCATCCTCAGGTGCAACAAACAAGGAGAAGCCGCAGCAATCCTCTGGATGGCTTTCCGGGTGGTGGGGCGGCAAGGCTAAGGATGATAGCGCAGATGAAGATGAGTCTATGTCGCTCACTGAGGACCAGCGCAAAGCTTTATACGAGACGATCGACTATGACGAGACTCAATCAATTGCCGAAGCGGTATCGCTTCCGAGAGATCGCGTTAAGGTCGAGTTACTTGCTTCATTGCGCAAGGGTGGAATTTCCATCAACCGTAAGGGCAGTGACACCAATTTGGCGGAGGTAGTTTTCGAAGGTTGCACCACTCAGATATATCAGCGTCCAGATTCGTTTTTGGCCAATTTTCAGTTACAGGAATTTCGGGTTGAGGATGGTACCCAGACAACATTGTACAAGCACATTGTTAGCGTTAAGCAATCACATTCGCATCTTCACAGCATTCCCGATGACGATACTCAAGTGAAAGTGCCCACGGACGACCCGTTTTTCAAGATCTCATTTGAAAATAATCCACTTGATGGGAGTGCAGACTCGAGATTGCTCGGTAAGCTCAAATCAATGACGATATTTTACAACCCTCATTTCATTGAAGAGGTAACCAGATTTTTCACCCCTCCAAAAATACATCTCGATACCGTTGGTGCCATCATGAACGCAGCCGAAGTTACTATGGAAGGAATCACCTCGCAGACAAGATTGGGCTTACAGTATGCCCTCGAGGAACACAAAACGATCAATGTGAAGTTGGATCTTCAGGCACCCTTGATCTTTTTGCCTCTTGACCCTAAGGATTGGAAATCACCGGTTGCCATATTGGATGCGGGGCACATAAGTGTGAATAGTGACCTTGTTGACAAAGACGAGATTGAGAAGATCAAACTCAAGGAGAGCTACACCGAAAGTGATTGGGCGCAACTCAATACCTTGATGTACGACCAATTCATAATCCACTTACAAGATGCTCAATTCTTGGTTGGGCCCGATATCAAGACTACAACGGAACAGTTGCACGTGGAGAGTGGAAGTAAGGGAGACCGTTCGGCATTGATTCTTGATAAGCTTAGCGTAAAGTTGACTCTTGGAGTGTCTATATTACCCGAGGCATACAACCTTGCACGCTTCAAGATCGGCGGCGAAGTCCCTGACATAATGTTGTCATTAAATGACTTTCAGTACAAAACTATCATTAAAATCATCGACAATGCTATTCCTGACTTGGAGAACATGCAGGCCGAGGATGGTAGCGTGATTTTCGATGCATTTGGCTCATATGATAGATCACACATAGAGGAATTGGAAGGTTCTATCACTGAAAGTGAATCCAAAAGGGAAGAACTCGTAAAGCAAGACAAGAAGGTATCAACAGCAGCGTTACAGCAGCACTTGTTTGAATTTGATTTTGCTGTGGGTCAAGTCACAATATCGCTTCTCCGTTGTATCGATGGAGTGACCTTGAAGGAGGAGCCTTTGGTTGATCTCGTGGGTGATACTGTCAGAATGTTCTTCTACAAGACCCAGAATGACCTAAAGCTTAATTTAACCTTGAATGACATCAATCTTATCGACAATATCGAGAAAAGTGGAATTCCCGAATTTGCTCTGTTGGTTTCATCAAACAGTTTCAACCCCCAAACGAAGAAAGAATTATTTAAGGTCGACTATTGCCGCCTGCAAAGGGTTGTTGATTTCAAGGGTAGAAAGATTGAGGTGTTTGATCAGGATATCAAACTCTACATTGCGACCCTCAAGTTCGTCATCACAAGAAAGTCTGCCTTGAGTCTATTAAATTTTGTGTTGAACACATTTGTTGATGCCGACTCACCCGATACGCCGGCGGATCAGTTGAAACATAATGATGCTGACGATGAGGATGCAGCCCCCGCGAAAATCAACGTTCAGGTTGTCTTGGACAGCATCATCGTTGTGTTGAATGAAGATGGCTTAAAATTGGCCACTCTCGAATTGAGTTCCGCTGACGTATTCATACTCGTGTTACCTGAAGCCTTAGAACTAAATGGTAAGCTTGGGGCGTTGAGCTTGCACGATGAAGTGAATGGTGGGTCTCCAAGGGATTCCATGATGCGCAACCTCATTAGCATTGAGGAGGGTAAAGATGTGAATTCGAGTTCGTTGGCCGAGTTCTCGTATAAGACCTTCGACCCCCAAACCAACACGAACGCATATCACTCTGAAATCAAGTTCACAACAGGGTCGGTCAAGGTCAACTTTGTTGAGGACGCTTTCAGCAAAATTTTCAACTATGCCAGTCAATTTCAACGGATGAAAGAGATATACGACCATGCTAGAGAGGCTGCAATCAATCAGGCAACTCAAATCGATGACGTTGACAAAATCAAATTTGATGTCAACGTCAAGGCTCCCACAATCGTGTTTCCTCAATTGGTGCAAGATCGCGTACTTGCCAATGTATCACACAATGAAAGATACGACAGGTTGACGGCACAATTGGGTGAGATTTATGCGTCGAACTCGTTCACTGAGGAGGAGACGAACGGAATTCAAAACATGATCAATGCTGGGATTAGGAATGTCAATGTTTCGACTTTGTTCCACTTTACTGATATCAACAACGGTAACGCGTTGATTGAACAAGAATCTGAGATCGCTAAGGACTTTGACATGTCTTTCAATGCGCGGTATCAGGATACCTTCGTGAAGAACAAACCTACAATTGTGATTGATGGCAAGACTCCCGAGCTCGAAATAAAGTTGACCGAACTACAACTCAAATATTTGATGAATCTTTCTGAGTCAGTGTCAAGAGTTTTGGACACGTCTGATGTCAATGATTCCTTAGAAGACATCGAGCAGGACGCTGCCAATGCCAATGCTGTTGCAGCCCACAACACAAAGAAGGAAGATGAAAGGTCAAAAGCTCTTGACCATGCATCCATATCGAATGATTTGGGCGCTGTGAAAACCAGCCAAGAGGTAGCACCATCCGCAACTCAAATACCTAACGATCACACTAAGATTGATTTAAACTTCAAAGTACCAAACCTTTCCTTGATACTTTATAACAACACTAAAAATGTGAGCGATATCCGCAACCGCCGGCTCCTGTCATTCTCCTTGAATGGATTGAATTTGGCATTCGCAATGACTGAGGACACGCACTTTCTGTCTGACTTTTACATGGAGTCCTTCGTGGTGAGGGACGTGAGAGAGAACAGTACTAACAAATTCACGGAAATCATTCCATTACTAGAGTATGGTAAAAATCAGTTCTCACTTTCAGCAACATCCAATGGGGTTCCCGAAAACAAGAATATGACAGTCATGTTGTCAATCGATCGTCCTCAAGTAATTTTGGCCTTGGATTATCTTTTTGAGTTGCAGACTTTTGTTGAAGCCGGGTTACCAGAGCCTAAAAGCACACTTTCGCTCGATGAAGATAGTGATGGAGATGAGGGTTCACCCGACTCCGATGGTTTGGGTACAAGAAACCCGTCTACAAAAGCTATCACCGCGCCCGAGGACAAAGAACACAATAGTGACCCAGAGCAACCTGGTAACCCAGTCCTTAGTCGCATAGGATTCTCAGTGGACGTATCTAACCCATCGGTTATACTTTTGGCGGATTCTAGCAAGGCTGATACACAAGCTCTCGTGTTCAAGATCGAGCAAATATTGATCACTAGTCAAAACATCGTGTCCTTGGCCTCCAACAACATTGGTATGTTTTTATGCCAAATGGATGATATGCTGAACAATAAATTAAGGATCATTGACGACTTCTCAATATCATTTGCACATGATTCGAGAGGTTCCACTGAGACAAGTTTCCTCACGAATATCCAGGCATCGATTGACCCGCTTTTGATGAGACTCTCCTTGAGAGATATCAGGTTGGCTCTCTCAATATTCAACAACGCTTCTATCCTTTACAACGAGATTCAACTAAAAAACAAAGGCACTGCACAGTTGAAAGATGAAGATGAAGCCAACAATGCATTCAATTTCTCCGATGACTTCAAGAAACGACTTTCGCAGTATGCTCCCACGATTATTAGCACATTCTCTCAGAAGACGACGAACAATCCCAAGAGTACAATAAAACCTGATGACAATAGCGTTATCATCAAGGGAGAAGAATTTAGTGCTACAATCGGCGGACTCAGATTTGTTCTCATCGGTGATGTACATGAGTTGCCCGTGCTTGATATGAACATCAAACCGTTTGAGCTCAAAGCCATTAACTGGTCGACTGACCTTAGTGCGGAGACTCACATAGAGTCTTATGTCAATATCTACAACTATGCGAGGTCATCTTGGGAGCCTTTCATGGAGCCATGGCTCATTGCGATCTATGCAAGTAAAGTGATTGTCCCCAATCCTAGCATCATGATTGATGTCATATCTAGAAAATTAGCGGAAATTTCAGTTTCCTCTCGGTCAATAGCCTTATTGTCTCAAGTACTATCATTGATCACTTCTGACGAGAAGAAGATTAAGCCTCGAGGTGAAGATAGCCCTTACAGAATTGTTAACGAGACCGGCTATGACATTGAAGTATGGAGTGACAAGTCTAGCAAGAAGCAGCACAAGACAATTGATAATGGCTCTATTATTCCATGGGAGTTTGAGGATTGGACAGAAGTGAGAGAAAACTTGGATACAGACAAAAAGCAAGGTGTTTTGGGAGTCGAATTACTCGGCTCCCACTACGAGCAGTTAAACAACATGTCGGCTACAGGTGAGGGCGAAGAACTTTTCATCATGTTTCCTCCAGTTGATGGAGTGCACAACAGGTTCAGTTTTGAAGTTGTGCTTGGTGAAGATAATGTGAAGACGATTTACATGAGATCAACTGTTTTGCTCCAAAATGATGTGGAAAACCCTATCTGTGTCAAAATCTGGAAAGCACATGAGCCTGATTCACCTATTGAGATGGTTGTGCGGCCTCGCGAGAGCAAGGCAATTCCGATTGATTTTGTCTACAGCGGTTGCTACAACATCAGACCACATACCGATATTGGATACGATTGGAGTCAGCTGTCATTGGACTGGAGATCATTAGTTGAAGCTAATGGGAGTGTCCCGATCCGGTGCGCAGCTTCTGCCGCCACTGACAAGCTGTCATATTACTATCAAGTCGAGGCAGTGTACGACAAGAGTGAACCATTAGCCAAAATCTATCCTCACATGAAGGTGGTCATTTCGTCTCCAGTTGAGATTGAGAATTTATTGCCGTATGATTTTGATTACAGGTTGTACGACAAAAGCTCGAAGAAAGACTGGAATGGGTCTGTCGCAAAGGGTGTTAACACCTATGTTCACGTTGCAAGTTTGACATCTTTGCTTCTTCTCAGTGTTGAACCCAAAGGTTGTGGATATGGCAGGTCTGAATTTGCGATCATCAATGCCCCCAGCGACAGCGAGTTCAGGCGTGAGTCAACTTTGCCCTTAAAGAGTGACATGGGCCACAGATTGAAACTCAAAATTCACTATGGCAAGAAGACTGCCAATAGCACTGGAATCAAGGTTGTGGTTTACTGCCCCTACATTGTTTTGAATAAGTCAGGCCAAAATTTAGTTGTCAGTGAGAGAGGATTGAACCCAGTATACTCAAAAACAAATATGTCGACTACAGGCGATGTCAGCCAAGCCAAGGTGTTTCACACAATTCCAACAATGTTCTCGTTCGATAAGGATGACGATAGACGCAATCGAGCTATGATCAAGATTGGTGATTCTGGTTGGACCAATCCAGTCAGTTTCGATGCTATTGGCCAAACTATTAGCGCAAAAGCGCAATTGAACAATCGCCAAACCGAAATGAACATCGGGATCACCCTAAATGACGGTGAAGGAAAATACAATCTCTCCAAAGTGGTTGATATTGCTCCACGGTATGTTTTACGCAATAACTTGGAAGAAGACTTGGAGATTGTCGAAGTTGGATCGACAAAATCAATCTATGTTAAGGGAGATGGCACCATTCAGACCTTATACGGATTGCGCCGCAGTGAAGCAAAGGCGATCTCGATAAGATTCAAAGACTCAACAAGACCGTGGTCGGCTGCGTTCTCCATCAACGATATAGGCCAGGTTTTCATTAAAGTCTACAAGGATGGAGTGGGCCAAGTCTTACTAAAGGCCAACATTGTTATTGAGAATGCGACAATCTTCATACAGATTGAAAACGCCAACAATAACTGGCCGTTTTCAATTCGCAATTTCACTGACAATGAGTTTTATGTTTACCAAGGAGACCCCAATGTCAATGAAAACGGTGACGTTGTAAGGCACGATGTCACTCCTTACAAACCCATCTTTTACAAGATCCCAGCAAAGAGTGCTATGCCATACGCATATGATTACCCCAGTGCAGTTATTAAAGAGATCTTCATAAGATCGCACGACCGTGAGAGAAGCGTTAATCTTGCTGAAATTGGCAATCTCAAACCCTTTCGGCTCCCTCCCATAGGTGAATCTGAAGAAGAAGAGACCATTGTTGACTTAAATGTTGTTGCCGATGGCCCCACTCAATCACTCATCATCTCAGACTATGATCCATCAGTCAGTTTGTACAAGTTGCGAGACAAACAAAACTCCTCGAGTAGTGCCTCCATTGCCACTGGCAGTAGTGGGAATGGGTTCGAGGCTACAGAAAAGGATGAGTACCACACCAAAGTTATTACGAAATTCGAAGGTTTTGGAATCTCGTTGATCAACACTCGTGATCAGGAGCTTTGTTACATTACTTTGAGAGGTTTGGAGATCAGATACAACGAGTCAGACTTGTATCAAAACTTAAGCGTCAAATTGAAGTGGATTCAAATCGACAATCAATTGTATGGCGGCATCTTTCCCATCGTGTTATACCCAAGTGTCATTCCAAAATCTGGAAAGGAGATGAATAACCACCCATCTTTTTCGGCATCCGTTTGCAAAGTGAAAGATGACTCTCATGGAGTTTTGTTCATCAAGTATGCTACAGTTTTGTTGCAAGAGATGACGATTGAGATTGACGAGGACTTCTTATTTGCCTTGTTGGAGTTTACGAAAGTGCCAGGAGCAACATGGAACCAGGGTCAGCGCGACGTTTTATGTGACGACCATCTCAAGATTCCTGAACCAAAGACTCTTGACGACAGCTCTGACGTTTATTTCGAGGCTTTGCACTTGCAACCCACATTGACAAACCTCTCATTTGTGAGAACTGAACGAGTCAATGCAGAAGACAAGACGTCATCGCAAAACACTTTGATGTTCTTTTTCAACGTGCTCACCATGGCCATTGGCAATATTAATGATGCGCCCATCAAGTTGAATGCTTTGTTTATCGAAAACATACGGGTTCCCATTCCCATTTTGGTGGAGTCCATACAAACTCATTACGGGCAAGCATTTTTTTACCAGCTTCACAAAATCTTGGGGTCTGCAGACTTCTTGGGTAACCCAGTGGGGTTGTTCAATAACATTTCTAGTGGGGTCCTCGACATTTTTTACGAGCCCTATCAAGGGTTTGTAATCAATGATCGTCCGCAAGAGTTGGGTATTGGGATCGCCAAAGGCGGCCTAAGCTTTTTGAAAAAGTCAATCTTTGGATTTTCTGACTCTTTTGCCAAGGTCACTGGGTCATTAGCAAAGGGGTTGACAGTTGTCACACTTGATAAGAAGTTTCAAGAGCGCAGACGGTTGAATCAGCGCAGAAATAAGCCCAAGCATGCTTTGTATGGGTTCGCACTGGGCGCCAACTCGTTTTTTGAAAGCATTTCTTCGGGCGTGACAGGGATAGCCACTGCCCCTATTGAGGGGGCCAATACAGGCGGTGCAGCTGGATTCTTCCGCGGATTGGGCAAGGGTGTTGTGGGCTTGCCCACTAAAACCGCCATTGGCTTTTTCGACCTCGCTTCCAACGTTAGCGAGGGTATTCGAAATACCACGACTGTGTTTGATGCGGAAGGATTGGACAAAGTGAGATTGCCAAGATACATATCTGCATATGATCACTTGATTCGTCCATACTCTCAACGAGAGGCACAGGGCCAATTTTGGTTGAAGTCGGTCAATGGTGGTGAATTCTACAACGAGTCGTACTTGGCTCATTTGATTTTACCGGGCGAGGAAAAGTGCATTATCGTCACATTCAGGATGATCTTTTTGTTTAACATTAATGCCTTGATAACTATTTGGATTATCCCCTTTGAGCAGGTGAAGTCCATTTCCATTGAGTCCACCGGAATCAGCATCGGTCACAAAAACAAGCGTGAAGGCCCATTTATTCCTATTCCCGATAAGAATGCCCGGTCATACTTGTATGGCAAGATTGGCATCGCCGTGGAGAGATTCAACAAACTGTGTCAGGTCATGCTATGATGTGACAGTCGTGAAGCTAGACTGTTTGACCCCCCCGGATCGCTTGGGAAGTAGTTTGATAAAAGATGATGCGTTCTCAAAGTTGTAGTATTGTAACTTGAGGCGACCCACGGATATTGCTCCGTCAATGGTTTTGACAAGCAACCTATCTGTGGACGGATCAAGAGTGTACGAGCCGGGGCCCACTGCAGCATCTCCAGCGTATTGGTGATCTGTTGACCAATCAACGAGTTTGATGTCGTCCAATAACACCTTGTGATATTCTGAGGTTACAGTGGACGTCCTTGACTTCACGCGGCAAGCCACGAAAGTGTGGATGGAGCCAAGGGCATCTTGAAGTCGCTTGATCTTTCTATTGGTGAACGTGAGCCAGCGAACTTGTGACTGAGCAGGGGTAATTTTGGGGGCAAGGGAATATGCGTAGGTAGATTTTATGGGATTACAGTTTCCGGCTGCCTTGGCCAGGAGCACCTGGCAAAGAAGGTCTCCACCGATGGGACCAAGCTTACTCACTAAAGATGCATAATTGTCATTGTCCTCGATCACTACCCTCGGCGATTGCAGCAAGATGTCACCCTTATCGAATTTGGTTGGGTGCAATGTTTGCACAGAAACACCAGTCGAAAGGTCGTCATTGAGCAAGGCGTACTGGATTGGCGATGACCCTGAGTACTGTGGCAAAAAAGACGGGTGAACATTCAAGCCACCGTACGTGAGCAGCGCTAGGAATTCGTGTGGGATGAGTTTGCCATACGATACCGCTACAGCAAGGTTGGGTTGTAATCGGTGTCCAAGGGCTAATATCTCTTGTTTAGTGTCAGCGCGATGAAGGGCGATCAGTGGTTCGGTTTGTGAGATGAACTGCCCCAAGGGAAGATCGATCAACACCTTTTTACGGCCCTGGGGCTTCACAGATCGAGTTATGACATCTATGGACAATAGTGGAGACGCCTCGGTGGCCTGCCACTGCACGAGCTTACGCAATGCGTGCACCGAGAACGCATCGGAACCGAAAAAGGCTACCCGGAATGACATTGATGCTCTCGGAGGCATTCGCGCATCGCCGCATTGAAATCGCTCGCCAGCGGGCATAGCCGCGTCTTTGGCCGAAAATAATCGCGGTGGGGACCGCGGCACAAGCAGGTACGCTCGCATCCACGCACACCTACATTCGCACGCCTACCCTCCATATTCGCATTGAGTGCTACTGTATATACTAGTGTCCCATGTCGGCTCTCCTGAAGGTGTTTCTCCTTCTATCGTGCACCTTTCTCGGTCTCATATGTGGCACACTATACTTGTACTCGTCGTACTCGCCACAATTTGCTGCCGAGCTCCACTACTCGGCCACAGATTCATCGCGAATAGCACTATGTGGGACCATTGGGGTGGCCGTGGCGGGGCCTTTTGTCGGGCAGCTAGTGGATCTGCGTGGGTACACATTGTCGCTTTCACTTGGCGGCGCATGCGTCATTTTGGGCTACTATGGCATGAAAGCGCAGTACGACTCCAAGTTTAGCTCGGTGGCATTGTCGTCAGCCATGGTGTTTATGATTGGGTGTGGCTCTACCTTCATGAACTCCGCCTGTCTCAAGTGCTGTGCAGTGAGTTTCCCCAGCATTCGCGGCGTCGCCACGCTGCTACCCCTTGCATTGTATGGCTTGAGCGCACTATTCTTCTCGGTGATAGCCACTATGTTTTTCCCCGGAGACACCAGCAAGTTTTTGGGGTTTTTGAGTTATTCTTCGCTCGCCATCTTTGTGGGATGCGCTCCATGCGTTATGTTGTATGACCGCCAGAATAGGCGATCGCTGGGCCGTACCGCTACCGCCATGGGCGCGGAGTTTGAGCTCACAACAATGCCCACCACCCACCACAAGCCCTCCTTGGTGACCGACCAATACCCCGCTGAAATTGGCGGCATTGCCCTTCTTTCCAGTCGCAAGTTTTGGATCATTTTCTTCATAACCGGCGCCCTTGCCTCCCTCGGGCAAATGTACATATATCTGGTTGGCTACATTGTCAAATCGGTGATCTCATTTGACTACACTGCCCCACTGGCCGGGCCCGCCGAGGTTGATTTGTCAACCTTGATCCAACAGAGCCAGCTGTTGCAAGTCGGTTTACTTTCAGTTGCCAATTGCGTGGGCCGCATCGCGTCGGGGATTCTTGGCGATATGATGTCACAGCTGTTCCACAAGCCTCGCTCGCTCTTGCTTTTTCTTCCGTGCATTGGCATGCTCGTGACCCAGGTTATGGCGTTTACCATCACGGAGCACACCAATCTCAGTCTTCTTTCGTTGTCGATTGGGTTCTTCTACGGCTTCACATTCTGCATAATGCCATTGATCGTTGGGGATGTCTTTGGGATGGAAAACTATAGCCTCAACTGGGGATTCGTGGGCATGGCGCCGATCCTACCATCGTTCTACTTCACCGACCTCTTCGGCAAAACCTATGACCGCAACTCAATCGTGCTAGAGTCCGGTACCAAGATGTGCAAGTTGGGCAAAGAGTGCTACAGCAGTGTTTTTCGCGTCACTGTGTGGGTGACCGTGTTCGCAACCATGGCGGTGTTTCTTCTTTTGCGTAAACGCAAAGTGGTATCGATAGATAAAATCATCAAATAGAGGTGCTTTTTTGGCGACTACATTTAGATGGGTTCGAGAATTTAGCGTACAGTAGATTATTTTTCTGGTCCCTGATCTGTGGGACATTCTTGAAGTAGGGCATTTGTGTTTGGCTGGGTACTGGTCATGAGAAAGACCCTCTTTGAGAGGGGTAGCCAAGGCGGCTGGAGAAACACGAAAGCGATTGACGACGCCGACAAGACCAGATTGGATGAGCGTCACCAGAGATTCGCTTCGCACACTCAAGGAAAGCCAAGGGGTCTCGGTGGATACGGCTTTGTCAGTAGAGGCGACGATAATAGGCTACAACAGAGCGACTCGGCAAGAAGGGCTTACTTTGAGGAGATAATGAGCTGTTTTGTTGTGTACGCCAATAACCTGGGCCCTGAATTGAGAGCTTGGCTTCAACATGTGGAGAAGGAAGACCAAGAAGACGGAGGGCTCGTCGATGCCACGCAAGCACTTTCCCTTACGGACGAAAACAAACCTACAGTCGATCAAATATTAACGGCGTTAAGGAAACTTAGGGAGGCTCTCCTCAGCTGTGATGCCAATGCATTTGCTAAGCGAGTGTTTTTGTTCTCGGTTAGGATCGCCGCCTTGATGGGTCACTACCAGACATACATCCCTAGTATCCATTATTTGTTGCACAGAGCGAAACTATTACTCACCCCAATTGAAGAGTCTGAATTGGCCTCTCTTTTGTCACTTCATTTGGCCCACTTCAACCAGCACAACACCAAGGCGTTGGAAACATATCATCAATACAAGTTGAACGACCACCAGCTCTTAAAAGGGCTAAAGTCGTGGAGTACTGGTGACTATTACACATGGGTCAAGTTTTATAACAGCGAATGCGACGCTTGCAAGAACGCAATTATTGCGATGGGACTACCCCATATGATGTCACACTTGATCAAGGTGACACAGTCGTCTTACTTTACTGTCACCAAATCCCATTTGGACCAATACGTTTTGCCCGACGGAGTCAATTATGATGATTTAGTACAGAAGTACCGTTGTCAGTGGGAACTAGACAATGATACCGTCATCGTTCGCAAGCGCTCAAAGATAAAGTGACTACATTGTGGGTTCATCGTGAAATTTTGATCATTCTCGCATTAGCAAGCTATGGAAACATTTACAAAGCCAACAAAGCGCCAGCAGCCAAAGCGGCAACGCCGGCGGCGGCGTGCTGCTTGTGACCAGCACCCTCAGCAGTGGAAACTGGGACGGGGCTGGTGGAGTTGGAGGAAGAGGAGACAGGGGCCTCGGTCGATTTGGCGGGGCAGTCGGTGACGGTAGAGTCACAGTCGGTGATGGTCACCAAGGTGGAGTGGGACTCAGTGGCAGTGATGGTGTCAGCGGAGACCAAGGCGGCGGCGGCAGCGAAAAGAGCGACGGTGGAAAATTGCATTGTGTAGATTAAAGCGAAAGTGAGGAGTAGTTCTAAGGAGAGGAAGGAAACAATAATGTGCTAACTATGCTGCTCTTATATAGTTCATCGAGGCTAGGCAACATGCGCGCTTCTTCGAAACAACAGAACGCCCCACGCACCAGCAATACCCGCGCCCTTGCCCCTCGGCCGGCGTGTATGTTTATGTTTCTTTGTTATTTTTTCGCGCAAAATCGCGCCGCTCGAATAGTGTGGTTATTGTTCGGTGTAGCGGGGGATGTTCCCGACTAGTGCCTGCGACCGCGCGACACAGCCGCCCTGCGCGATTAAATTTTGAGCGTGTGCTCGCGCGACATCGTCTCGGCCACTTAAGTGCCGCAGACGCTCATGACGGCGCGTGCAATGCTTTTTGGCTTCATGATTGTTTGCATAACGATTATGGATCTGGATCAGAGGTTGCTGTCTCACAACTGAATGTAAAAAATGACAAATATAGGGACGTCTACTGTTGGTGGCGGCACTGCGCCTCGAGGCGGGAAAATCTCAAACAGTTTCAAAACGTCAAATTTGTAACGTCAATGGATTACATGCAGTCCTTTACAATATGGCACTGTCAATGCGGAAATTTAACAGGAGAATAAAGAAAAAATAGAGGGGGTTGATCACGACGTAGCGAGATCGTGTTTCACAATATGCTGGCTCCGGAGCTTCCTGCCACCATCAAGATTGATGACATAATCTCCGGTCGCGTGGAACCTGAGGCCATATACCGCGAGCTTGACAGGTTGAAGGTGGAAATTGATGTCCTTCGCCACGACATGACTTTTTTTCTTCGGGCAGTAGCGGACATTCCTGACGGCCGCAGTCAACAGGAGTACTACAAGTTAGTTGAGTCTCGCTTAAAGGGGCTCAAGGACGGGATCAGGACATACAATGAGCAGTATGTTCGGCTTCTCCCAATCATCAACTTAGCACAGATCAAGTTGGGCCATGAGGTGGAGGTGCTACCAGTCAAGACGGCAGGCGACTCGCTGAATGCAGTGGTGCCTGCAGCCCCGAGGCCCCCGCCGGTGCAGAGGCGAGTGAGTGCTTCTAAGGCCAGGGGAACCTCACACCAACCGATTGTGCTCTAGCGTCACAGTGCTCTACAGTCCAACTTCGCGTTCATTCAGTCGATGACAACACTGGTGGCAGGTCCACCATTTTTAGCAGCATAAACTTACGGACAGGACGTTTAAAAAGACAAAATAGGTTAGTAGTAATGCGATGCGCTCGAGCTACGCATGCCGTCGCGTTAGCAACTCCAGCCCTAGCGACAAGACTCTATCGACCCTGGTTGTCCTGTGCGTGTAGTTTAATCAGTATAATTGGTGACCTGGGGTTACCCTGAACTGACTCACTTTTTGTTGCTTTTGGTGAAAATTGACACAAAGCCCAAGTTGTTCGTTATATATCTAATCGAGATCATCATCGAGCACATCCTGGCACAACAAGTATGTCTGTCCATCTCAAGGAAACGTTTGCGCGCTGCAAGAAGGAAGGACGCAATGCTCTTGTCAACTTTATCACTGCTGGGTTCCCCACTATCGAGGACACCTTGCCCATTTTAAAGGGAATGCAGGCTGGAGGCGTCGACATCATCGAGTTGGGGATCCCCTTCCTGGACCCTATTGCCGACGGCCCCACTATCCAGGTAGCCAACAACGTTGCCTTGGACAACGGTATCACTGTGGCCAAGTGCTTGGAGCTTGTGGCAACTGCTCGCAGCGAGGGTGTCACCGTGCCAATAATCCTAATGGGATACTACAACCCCATTTTGAAGTACGGCGAGCAAAAGATGATTGAGGATCTGGCCAGAGCCGGTGCGCTGGGCTACATTGTCGTCGACTTGCCCCCCGAGGAGGCTGTCAAGTTTCGTGGTTTGTGTGCCCACTACAACTTGAGCTATGTGCCGCTTGTTGCCCCGGCCACCACGGACGAGCGTCTCAAGGTTTTGGGCGGCATCGCCGATCTGTTTATCTACGTGGTTTCGCGTATGGGCACCACCGGTGCCTCCACCAGTGTCACAGCTAACATCAATGATTTGTGCAACCGCGTGCGCAAGTTTGTCGGTGACGATGTGCCATTGGCGGTGGGCTTTGGGGTACTGACGCGCGAACACTTTTTAATGGTGGGGCAAGCGGCCGATGCAGTCGTCATTGGCAGCAAGATCATTACGTTGCTCGGAGAGTCAGCCCCAGGCCATCGCGGCGAAGTGGCTTTGAAGTACGTCAAGTCCATTTTGGGCGACGATTACGACTCCTCATCGACCCCTAAGCTGTTTGCCCACGCCTTGACGCCAACTGGCGCCCTCGATGAGCAGCCCGAATTCCGCGAGCCGCATCAATACAACCCACGGTTCGGTGAGTTTGGAGGGCAGTACGTGCCTGAGGCACTACACACTTGTCTTGCCGAGTTGGAGAGCGCGTTTGAAAGCGCCACCGCGGACCCGGGCTTTTGGGAAGAGTTCAAGTCGCTTTATCTGTACATTGGACGCCCTTCGTCGTTCCACCGTGCCGAGAGATTAACCGAGTACGCCGGGGGCGCGCAGATCTGGCTCAAGCGCGAAGACTTGAACCACACTGGCTCCCACAAAATCAACAATGGTTTGGCACAGGTGCTCATTGCAAAGCGGTTGGGCAAGAAGAAGATAATCGCTGAGACCGGTGCCGGCCAGCACGGGGTGGCGACTGCCACCGCGTGTGCCAAGTTTGGTATGGAGTGCACGGTGTTTATGGGTGCCGAGGACGTTCGCAGACAGGCACTCAATGTATTCAGAATGCGCATTTTGGGCGCCAAGGTGGTGGCAGTGACGAACGGCACGCAAACTTTGCGTGACGCCACCAGCGAGGCGTTTCGGTTTTGGGTCTCCAACTTGGAGTCAACGCACTACGTTGTGGGCTCGGCAATCGGCCCGCATCCTTACCCGACCTTAGTGCGCACGTTCCAAAGTGTTATCGGGCAGGAGACCAAGGAACAGTTTGCCAAGTTGAACAATGGCAAGCTCCCCGACGTTGTGTGTGCCTGTGTCGGTGGCGGCTCCAACGCTACCGGAATGTTTTCTCCATTTGAGAAGGACACCAGCGTCAAGTTTTTGGGAGTCGAGGCCGGCGGCGATGGGCTCGACACCGAGCGCCACTCGGCCACCTTGACCGCGGGCATCCCCGGTGTTTTCCATGGGGTCAAGACTTACGTGTTGCAAGATCACGATGGTCAGGTGCACGATACGCACTCGGTGTCTGCGGGGCTCGACTACCCTGGTGTCGGGCCCGAGTTGGCCTACTGGAAGCTGACTGGGCGCGCAGAGTTTATTGCGGTGACTGATGCCCAGGCTTTGCAAGGGTTCAGATTGTTGTCACAGTTGGAGGGGATCATTCCGGCGTTGGAATCATCCCATGCCATCTATGGTGCGGTCGAGAGGGCTAAGACGATGTCGAAAGACCAACACTTGGTCATCAACGTTTCCGGCAGAGGAGACAAGGACGTGCAGAGTGTGGCAGAGATCTTACCCAAGCTTGGCGACCAGATTGGATGGGATTTGAGATTTGAGCAAGATCCGTCCAAATAGGGAATACATTATGTCTTTCATTATTTTTCTCGTAGGATATCGCGCGCTGTTTAGTTTCGCGTGGGTTTTACCACCTTTGACGTATGACTGAACCCAGTGTGCACTTTGTAAAGTTGGCACGCCTTCTTGGCGTGGGTTTGGACGAGCCTACGTTGAAGTTGTGTCTCAAGTTGCTCGACGAAGATGCCAGCCCGCAAGAGCTCTCTCACAGTATTGCGCGCATTTTAAGCGAGGTGAACACCCTTAGGTAGCTGAATGCATATTATAAATATATACTAATATAACAATGAAATTATGCAAAGCCACGCTTCTTCTTCTTCTTCTTTAGACTCCCAAGAGTCCGCCTCGATTGTGACAATGTCAATTGCGACGATGCTATGGTCTGTGATATGGGCGCTACGGCCGTTTGGCTGGGCTGAGTGCCGCTGTACGACGACAGGGTGAGTTGGCTTGATAGCACCTGTGACGTGTATGGCTGAGAGTGTGCAGTTTGAGACAATGCAGCCAACCTAGGCCGGTCCCTTCGTCTTCTTTTGTGAGCGGTCGACCCAAGTTGTGACGAGAGGTTCAAAGTTGGCATTGAGGACGCATATGGGTCAGCATCAGTGACCTGGGAAGTCGCCGCAACATGTCTGGAGTCCTCTTCAGATGGCTCGGACCATTTGCCAAGAAGCGACTGGATTAATGGCGGAGCACTTTGCATTTGCGCCTCTAACTTCTGCGAATGGGCGTTGCGTTGCTCGCCACCTATCGTTGACGACGTCTTAATCAAGCTGGCCCCAAGAAGCATGGCTGACTGCTTCAAACGGCTCTCACTGTTGAAAGTTTTCACTGGGGAGTCGAGATACGTGCGACAGAGTTTTGACTTTATGTCCGACACCGTCTGTGCTGCGGCGTCATCCTGGCGGAAAGACAGCCACACCTTGATGAAGTTGAAAGTGGTGACACCCTCCTGCTCGTAGTAGTTTGCGAGTTGTTCTATCATGGTATCAAACTCAGAAACATCCTCGATCTGCTCGGGTACGTTGGGACTAACGTCATACAATGACAGTAACGACAAATGGTTCGACTTGATTGCCGTCACTCCCTTGCCCAACTCAAACGCGTAATCCTGCACCGCTGCGATCGTTGGCTCCGTTATCAGAGACACCTCAGCCTTGACTTTGTTCAGGATCGCCAAAACTTCTGCCTTTGTCAATTTTGTAAATGGCTCGGCGTGTTTCGTTGGCATTAGTGGTATTTCTAGGGTTGGAGTGGATCTAATGTCACCCACAAGCGCATCCTCGACCAGTGGTTCTTCACTCAACAAGCTCAACGTGAGACTCAAGTCAGTCTTAAGTGCCATCAATGCATAATGTTCGTTGCCGTCATCTTCAGTGTCGGCACCCATAGGGTTGTAAAGCGAGTCATCCAATCTGAGCAAGCCCAACTGCAGAAGCCCAGTTGAGGCGCGAAGGTAATAAGGGTCGTGTAAGCTGACAGGTGTCGTCCCCAGCCTCCACTCAAAAGTGTAGACAAACACAAGCAGCACGACTTGTGAGTATATGATGCAGGTGAACCTATCACGACTTTCGGAGACATGCACTTTCATCGACGGGTCGGTGTCATCGAGAAAGTGCTTCCATGACATTAGGCGGTTGAGATCATCTGAAGCATGCTGCAACCAAATCAACTCCTTCGACGTGAGTAGAAACATGAACTGGCCACATCGCTGCAAGTCCAAGAATCTCGACCACGTGTCGGCCGTGGCCAACTTGTGGGCTTTGTCGCGGTTTGGAATATCCATAAGCCACAAACTGGATCTTGTGATCACAAATACCAGCTTGTAATCATTGGCCCACACCACTTTATTCCAACTCGATAACTCAGATTGGTCTGGAATCGTTGAGGTATCCATACACGCCAACGTCAACTGGTTGGCGTTTTTCTTGCTGACGGAGATGTCCCAAACCGCAAAGTGACCCTTTCTGTCCACGACGGCAAACTGACTGTGGTTTCTCGGGTTGAATTGTACATCAGCGAAACTTTCACCTTCAAGATCCTTGGTGGACAACTGGTCGATAAGCGTCAACTCGATGCCCAGCTCTCTCGATGAAGGCTGGTCGGTCGTCCGACGGCAGTTGAGGACGTACACATTGTAGTCTGTGCGGACAAGAAGGTAGGGCGGGATGAAGTCAAAAGTTTCCGAGAGCTTGCTGAAATGGATCTGTTTGATGGGTTCGCTGAGAGCCACTTGAAATGGCGCCCACAAATGCGGCCCGAGGCGGTCGCAGTCTCGACCGCTACGGGAAGCAACCGACACGTTGAGAATGGTTCCAGACTCCCCCGACACGTAGGCGAGCACCGGCGAGTATCTCAACCCACGCTTCATCCGCAAATGGTGAAACTCGAAAAGGGGACCAACCGTGGGGTCATACGAGATAGCCGAGGTCAACGACCTCGACTCGACCAAGTACGACTTGAGGATCTCCTGTGACACACTAACGTTCTCGAGATCGTTGTAGGCCTTGCAGTTTACGTTGAACTCGGAGCTTTGCGCCGGCACCAATACTCTTGGCGGCGCTGACGTTTTGTACAAGAGGGCAGACTCATCGTCAAGTCGAGCAAACTCGAGGCTGCACTCCCACGGGCCTGACAGATCCTCGTCAGGTCTTCGATGTCGGATCACTCCGTTTCCATCAACACCATAGCTGAGTCGAACACCCAAGCCTTCCTTCTGGGGCCACATATCAAGCAGTTGCAAGGGGCATCAGTTGTAGGTAGATTGATTTGCATCCGGCCCATTTTTTTTGCGATCTTTTTTCTTCACATCCACGCGCAGCACCTGAGTGCGGCCACCCCGTTAGTGTGCTCCTCGCTGTCGAAATGGTTTTGATTTGCGCACCATTTGTGTTTCTCTCGTTGGGACTATGGTCTTTAGTCTTTGGCAGTCAGGTCTCGTTTGATATCCCGGATGATGACCTTCCGTCGATGGACCTTTTCGCCAACGATACGCTCTTGTGGGGGCCATACCGGTCTGCGCTCTACTTTGGGTTACGGCCAAGAATTCCGCGGTCACTCCTATGTGGGTTGATGTGGTTCAATGTGGACACTTTCCAAGGGTTCAGCCAGTTTAGGCACTTTTACCAGCAGGGAGACAATATGCTGAGGGCCAACTGGGTCGAGTTCGATCCGCGCATAGGCGGCCGCCAGATCATTGACGACGTTGACCTGCACATCTGCATAACCATCGACTTCATCAAGAGTCACGACGGCAAGTCGTGGGGGGTCAAGGTGCGGGCAGAACCTCATATTGGGTTCCCCGAGGTCCGTACCTCGTTTGTGTGGTACTGTGGGTTGGAGACGGAAAAGGGCGTCGACATTGTGGGGTCCCCTATCAGCCAACTGGAGGCCGGAGATAATGGCATGCTTGTGTTGGACAATGCCAAGGACTCGCGCGGCTACCGTGGTATTTTGAAGCTCTCTGGTGTCAGCGAGAGCTTGGGTTTGTTCACGATGGAGATCAACGATGGACCCATCACAAACCGCCACCCAGCCTTTGATGTCAAGGAGGCGCGCGACTTGAATCCGCAACGCACTCACCACATTCTGCTCAGAGTCACCAATGACAATGTTTGGAGGGCCCAGGACATATTCGGTACTATCTTGCAGGATTCGGTCAAGGCACTTTCGGAGCAGTACGAAGAAGTAGCCAACTTCCCACCCGCTCAGGCGTTCATTATCCGCGACTTGCTGAAGTTTGAAGGCAATCTTCACTTCGTCCAAAAGGTTTTCCAGGGTGAGTGCGAATTTGATGTCGTATTCCACAGTGCCACCACCCCAGCTGAGGACAATGTCACCTTCGACAACATCAAGAGTAAGATTGACGAGGGCTTGCTGCAAGTGCGAGCCAAGTTTGATACCCACTTTGCGCCGTTATCAGCGCCTTTCAACGACATCAAATATGGTGCGTTCAGTAAGGAGATTCTTTCGGGGTTACTCGGTGGGTTGTCGTACTCGTTTGGATTACACTTGGTGGATAGGGAAACGGACTTTGACGAGGAGCTGTTTGCCAATGTCAAGCTCAATGGCAAGCTAGAAGGGCCACACGAGTTGTTCTCACTTGTGCCTTCGAGGCCCTTTTTTCCGCGAGGATTCTACTGGGACGAGGGGTTCCATTTGTTGCCCTTGCTTAAGTACGACCCTGATTTAGTGCTCGAAATCATCAAGTCATGGTTTAACCTCATTGACGAGCTGGGCTGGATTGCTCGTGAACAGATTTTGGGACCCGAGCTGAGATCGAGGGTTCCCGAGGAGTTTCAGTCGCAGAGCCCAAAGGTGGTCAATCCTCCCACGTTGATGTTGGCGTTCAGCTACATCTTGGAGGACGCGTTAGGCGAGACACCTGAGCAAGTCACCCAGTACGGCACTTTTGGGGAGCGTCCCTCGGGCAGGATCTTGGTGGACAATCCTGATTTACTCCGGGAGTACACTCAGGAGATTTATCCACGGCTCAGGTCGCACTACGAAATGTTTCGCAGAACCCAACAGGGCTACAATGAAGACTTTGGACGTGAGGATATGGCAGAGGTTTATCGCTGGAGAGGGAGAACATTGACACATTGCTTTGCGAGCGGGTTGGACGATTATCCGCGTACATTGCCCGCGGACATTGCCGAGCTCAACGTTGATTTGTTATCATGGATCGGGGTGATGACCAGATCTATGAAACTGATGGCTAGGTTACTCGACTACACGGAGGACTTGGCCACCTTTGAAAAAATTGAGGCTGATATCTTGCACCTGCTTGAGTCTGTACACTGGTCCCCTGAGCACAACACGTATTGTGACGTGTCGGTCGATGACGACGACGAAAATGTGCACGCGTGTTTCAAGGGCTACATCTCGCTCTTTCCCTTCCTCACCAAGTTGTTGCCCCTGCAGGACACGGCTAAATTGCAGCACATCGTCGAGTTGATCAAGGACCCCAACGAGTTGTGGCTGCCCTTTGGCATCAGATCATTATCAAAACGCGATGCAAATTACAAGACAGGCGAGAACTACTGGCGTTCGCCTGTGTGGTTGAACATCAACTACCTCATATTGGAACTGCTCCAGTACTACCACGGCGCTTCCACTGAGGCCAATCACGAATTGAAGCTATTGATCGCAGACACATACCATCAACTTCGGTTAAATCTCGTGAATAATGTCTTTTCCGAGTGGCAGAGGACGGGATTCGTGTGGGAGCAGTACGACGACGAAACGGGAGAGGCCAAGGGTGCTAAAAACTTTTTGGGGTGGACATCTACAGTTCTCCTTATAATGAAGATGCCATCTAATTTATAGACACAAAATAGGGCAATTGGTGAGAATCGTAACCCCATCTTTTTTCTCTGCGCTTGCGGCTTATCTCAAACGAAAAACAAACCGGAAGGCGCTTGCAAGCCTTTTCCACCACCAAACTATGTGCCCCAAGGATAAAATTGACCGGCTCATTTTGAACTACTTTATCGAAGAAGGGTACCAGGAGGCAGCGATTAGCTTTGCCAGGGAAATCGGTGTGCAGCTCGGTCCCGAGTTTGATATGGACCTTCCTCTGGAGCAAGTGCATGACCCCGTACGGTCACAGCTCCATTCAATTGGCTCCATGAGCGACAATAGCTTTTCGCAATTGATTCGACAGCATATCCAGTACGAGTCCAGCCACTCTCCCGTTGGTCTGCGACCTCTGGCGTCGTCGTCCACCGGCTTCTCCACCATTCACCAGCGGCGTGAAATCAAGCTCCATATTTTGAAGGGCAACGTCACCGAGGCGATACGAAAGATCAATGAGTACTTCCCGGTCATCCTTGATACGAACAATCTACTCTATTTCAAGTTGCTTCGATTAAATCTTATAGAGATGATTCGTGCACACAAACTTGACCATACCGTCACCAGCGAGAAAGATAGGCTATTCTTGAATCAAGTGTTGACCTTTGTGCGCGAAAACATGATTAACAAGGTGATACACCTGACAAAATTGTTACACGAGTTGGAAATCACCATGTCGCTTTTGTGCTTCAACTTTGATCCCGCCATCAAAGACATTGAGCAGCAAAAGGATCTCCCGCTTGAGTTGCGCAGCTTGTTCAATCTCTCCTTGCGCAACAAGTGCTACACCATGGTCAACCAGGCCATACTCAGATTAGAGCACGAGCCGCTGGCTGACGGCTGCACCGTCATGAACCAGTCGTTAGACTTGGTGGAGTTTGATGTGCAGCGACTTCAGCGCGTTTCTTCTGACGCGTTAGCAGACGACGATGACGCGCTCGATGAGGTATTCGAGTTTGGTGTGCCGGCTAATACCAAACTGAATGACAGCGCCCCCGACACTGGCGGCGACACAGATGACAACTTGGCGCGTCTCCGCGACTCACAGCTCGAGTCGAAATTGAAAAAGATCTTGAAATTGTGGACGATTACTGAGCAGCGCTTGCTTGACTTGAACATCATCAAGCAAAAGAGGTACGTGCTCGACACGGAAGATCTTTGAATGGCAAGTGGGAGGAAACACAATTCAAAGGATATAGCAATTGATCAAATCGCCAGTCTCAACATTGCTCTGTCCCAAGTACTGTTCATCGCATGTAGAGTCCAAGAGTTTGTAGTTGTGATTGAAGATCACCACCTCGGGAGAGTTTTTAGTAGCCTGCTTCAATGGGGAGTCTTTGTACGTGGACATGATCTTTGACCGAAGATGCCCCACGGTCAGCCCGAGCTCAGGTCTCTCATTATTTTCAAAATCTTCAGGTCCAAACTCGAAGTGATATGTGATAGTAGTGGTGGGAACTGGCGGGGCCACGAAACGATTCCACCAATGCTTGTGCATATACGACCTCGATGCAAAATGCGCTTGCAATTCTTGCAAGTCTGCTTCGCTATCGAGTGACCCGAGTCGCACATAGACATGCGCACAGTGCACGGGCACTTCTTTGAAGATCTCCCGAGCGTGGTATTTCCAAAGCCCCAAGTAAATGCCCGACCAATACAATGTCTCGTACAGAAGCACCACCACGAATGCCACAATCAACGTGTAGGTTATATATTTGGATGCGGTAGACTGTACGAGAGGCGCCGTGAGCGCCAACGAGCTCAATTGCCGTTCAACTCGATCTTCAATGGCTTGCAAAGACCGCATGACGCTGTATGTATAGGTGACTTTCGGAGGCCTACACGTCTAAACCGGCGCGTCGCCTATATACAGGCGAAATCATGAGATGAGAGGGGCTCTGTGTACTACATCAGTTGTAGCTGGCACTGATTGAAACTTGATCATAGTCTAAAATCTGCTTTGCCGAGTATCTCACTGAAGCTGGTTGAAAAGTGCGGTTTCAAAAGAGCCGTGACGGGCGTAGGCTCGATCGTGCTGTGTCTTCGCCTCCATTAAAAGCACCGTCCCCAGCTGGAAAGCTACGCAGTCATAAATCCTCCACTTGGAGCATTCGATGAGACATGTGGCGACTAGGTTTTGCTCACCTGGATGTATCAATCGTGGTGTGTGATAATATTTTGTTATGCAGCCAGGGACTAACTTCGAAAAATGCCTCGTAAATTTGCGTTTTGCAGCCACTTCTCTCACTTCATCATGGTATCCTTCACCATTCGCAAATACTCAAAATTGCAAAACCCTACAAATAACAAGGCCACTTGGTTGCACCGTCCGGAGCGGTCGGAGTTATCGCTTTCATTTGAGAACATCGACACCAATACGACGGTGCTCAAGGTAATGTGGAGATTGGCGGTTTTTGTATGTATCTTGTTGACAAGTCAATCGACAAGAACTAACATGACCAGGAGAAGGTGGCGCTCGCTCGAAATGGAATCTCTGGGGGTCACCCCACGATCTCAGTCAGTCACAAATATCCTTATGTGTCAGTCAAGGTGATGGAAGACTGCAACAATGTCCAAAGTCGGTTTCAAGTGGGCTTTTTTGATCAAATTGAATGCGAGCGTTGTTTGCAGTACCTTAAAGCTGAACTAGGAATAGCTTCTCGACTCATCAATGCCCCATTCGTTTCCTCAAGCGAGATGAACAAAGGAGTTCGCCAAGTGTCAGCGTCACAGCAAATTGATGCTCAGCCGTTCGCTACGCCTGGGTTGTTGACCCATGATTTCACGCAATTCTCGCAGCAAATCCTCTCACAAGGCACCCAAGTGCAACTAATGAATTTATCGCAGCCCGCCACACAATTTGCATGGCCTGAGACGATGGATTTTCCGGATACTCAGTACGATGATACTTGTCTAAGCTTGCATGAACCCGATGTCACCAACATTACCACCACTGAGCTTGAGGTGGATGTCAGGGACCTTAGTGCTCTCCTCGATGAGCCAACTGACCTATTGAAGCAAAAAATTATTGCAAGATTGCAAGATCCAAACTTCGAGAGATTTGTCAATCGTGTAGACGAGATAGTCCAACAGGAGTCGAGCATCAATCGTCGAAAGTTAAGCCGCAAATAGCATGGCTTGACGACTGAGTTTGAGCTACTACGGAAGCAGATTGCTTTCTAGCTTGACCCAAGTCTTCATCGTCAAACCATCGGAGAGCTCCTTCACCTCAGGCACAACCTTGTAACCACGGTACCATGGCATGAATTTGAACATAACCGCCCAGTACAAGACGCAGAGCAAAAGACAAAAGATTGCAAGCAGCGAGTAAGCAGGCCATGTTTCGGTTCCCTTGGGGTTGGGACTCACTGTCGAGATCAACGGCGACACCGCAAGATAGATCGAGAGTAAAAGCACAAATCCAGAACCTAAAATGCTCGATCGAATAGGCGCAGTCAAATATGGATGGCGCCGTCTGACGACGTATACACCGATTGTAACCATGGCTGTGAATATTTGCTGAGGGTAACCCTCTAGCGAAATGAGATAACTGTAGATATCACCCTCTGGTGGTATCAAAATGCAAGCTGTAGAAAGTAACGCACTCAAAATCAATGTCGGTAATGGGGAGCCCCAGGGCCAGTTTGATGCCATGAATTCCAGAAAGGGTAAATATCCCTCTCGAAACACCTCTTGTGATACTCTTGAAATTGTATAAAGTACCACCAAAACATTGCTGGCAGACAGAATGGCAATGGCCAATGCCAAAAACTTTCTCCCCAAAGTTGGTCCAAGCACTTTCTCAAATAATAGCGATCCTATCAATTTGCCCAGCAGGTTGATCTCCTCTGGGGGGATCACCAGAAGGTAGGCCAAGTTTGTAAAAACATAGCTGATAGTTACTAGACTCAAGGACACAGGACCGGCTATTTTGAACGTTCTTATGGGATCTTTAATCTCGCTAGAGACCGTGTGGACCGAATTCCACCCCGAATATGAAAAAGCTGCTTTGATGACAGCACTGGCGAAAAGCGAGCTACTGAACTTATAGTTCGGGGTGTTTGGGGTGAATAAGCTATCCCAGTGCAAATTTGATTCGAGCTTGGTGAGGGAAGTCGGAAAGCAGACGGCATAAAATCCTGTCAAGGTCATCATCGCCATCAAGGCCAATTTCAATCCACCGATAAAATTTTGCAACTTGACCCCATGATGGAAGCTCACACCATGAGCTACCACGGTCACATATATGATAGCGAGGGCAATGCTTTTGATGCGAGGCTGGGTTGGTTCAATGCCCACTGCGTGCAAGAAGTACTCGCCGAAGACTAGAGCGTTCAGCAACGTGAATCCAAACATTATCGAATAAAGTGAAAAGACAACACTAGCCAAGTATGCCGGTCGGGTGTATATAAATTCCAAAAACACTTTGGTCCCGCCGCTTCGAGGTATTATCGACCCTAACTCCAAGAAGACATAGAGACCGCTGAAGGCCAAAAGAGCCGATAAGATCCAGGCCAAAAAGAACAAAAACGGCGTGCCACCAACGTCTTGATATATGCTGGCAGGAGTTGCAAAGATTCCCGAGCCCACAATCCTCCCAACGAATAATACTATGGTGGAGAATACTCCTAAGTGGCGTCCCTGTGGTATCTCCTCTAGGTGAAAAGGTTGCTGTGAGGCTCTGTCAGCATGTATTGATGAGAAGAGTGCTTCAGAGGCAGCATCTTTGGTTGGCTCGTCGCCCTCCAACAAAGTCACGGCCGACAGGTTCGGTGATACTACCATTAACGGTATATGAGATTTAACTGTTATCCAGCAAACCTCAGTGGGAGCTTTGCGCCAAATGTGATGTATGGCACGATATGGCCAAAAGTGGTGGCTCGAAACGCGATACCAATGTTGTCATTGTCACGTGCGCAATCTTATCACGTTTGGTCCGCATTTGGCGCGTCCACTGATGAGTTAGTTGACCTAAAAATTAAGTATATCCAAGTCGACTGTACTGCAAAGGGTTGCAGAATACACAACAATTGAATCAATTGAATAGATCTTTTATTTCGTGATTGGTGCTTAGGGTTTACGATTCTTCTTGACGACAAAGGATTCCTTTGCCAACTTGGTCAAGGAGTCTAGTTCCCCACTGTTTTCACACATGCTGTAGAACAACGAGTTCTTGTCCGCAATCAACTTGTAAGGGTCGTCGTACTCAACAACGGTACCGGCATCCATCACCAAAATCTTATCGTAATCGATGATCGATCTCAATCTGTGAGCAATGGTCAAGATGGTTGAGCTCGAGAACTGCTCCCTGATTGTCAGTTGAATCATTGCATCTGATTTATAGTCAATGGACGCAGTGGCCTCATCCAAGAGGATAACCTTGGGCGACTTGAGCAACGACCTCGCCAAACACATCAACTGTCTTTGACCTTGTGACAAGTTTCCACCGCCTTCTGTAACGTTGGACAGCAAGTTTAAAAATTTATTTTGATTCTCACCAGAATTCAAACTTGCAGCCCCTTCAGCTGGTGGAGTTATCTCTCCCACCTCTGTACCAATCAAATTCACCCTCTTCAACGCTTCGAAAATTTGTTCATCAGTGTACTGGTTGAAGGGGTCCAAATTAGACCTGATGGTGCCAGTGAACAAGGTCGGGTCTTGAGGTATGATCGTGATTGCCTGTCTCAAGTTTTTCAACCCAATCTTGGTGATATCGATGTCGTCAATATGGATACTGCCGGTCTCAGGATCAATGAACCTAAAGAATGCTGTGATGATTGTCGATTTGCCGGCACCTGTTCTGCCCACGATACCGATTTTGTGGCATTGCTCAACCTCGAAAGTGACATTTTTGATCACACGAGGAAGTTCAGGAGCATACCTTAATGAGACATTCTTGACCGAAATGGCACCTCTCTCGGGCCACGAAGCCGGTGGCTCAGTCTCAGGAATTTCATAAGCGGGCTCTTGCTCGACATCGAGGTACTCTTGCAACCTCTCCACCGAGTTCATATTCATCTCGACATTAGCGTAAAGACGAACAATCCACAAAGCGCTTTCTGAAAAGGCAATTGCATAGGACAAGGACAAGCCAGCTAACCCAGCATCGATGGTGCCAATGGACATCATAACGAATACCGCAGCAAAAAACATCACCAATGAACCGACTGCGTCTACTCTGAATGACAACCATCTGTTGGCAACCCAGAGGTAGAAAAAGGGACGATTGTTGTTGTCGATGGCTTGCAAGTTTTGCTTCATAAACCTTGATTCAACGCCATAAGCGCGGATCGTCGCGACACCATTCAAAGATTCGGAGAAGTGTTGATGAATCGGCGACTTAGTAATACTCTCAAATCTCTTCAATTCTCTCGAGGCAGACACATAGAATACACCAACAAGGTAGTACAAAAATGCAATGACAGCCGCAAGAAAAAGGAAGCCTGGAGTGATGAGCGAAATCAAAACCAATGTTGAAACACAAGTGACAAGACAGGCGAAGACACCCTCGGCGAATGGAATTAACTCCTGGTCGACTGCTTCAATGTCCTTGGAGAACCTGTTCATGATACGACCTTGAGGTGTCTTGTCGAAAAATCTCAATTTTGCCCTCAAGATACGCTTCAAAACTGACATGAAGATTCTATTAGATGCCTTGATACCTGCGAAAAAGGTGACAAACACTCTAGCAGACGCGACAACGGAGTACGCAACGCCAATGAAGCCATAGACACCCAAGTAAAACATGGTTGAGTCTTTTTCCTTAAAGGCCTTAACGGGTTCGACAAACGAGTTGAAGGTGCTCCCAATGACCTCAAGTCCACCGGAAAGAGCCCTGAGGGTGGGTTGCACAATTGCGGAAAGCTCAACACCATTGTAAGTTGGAGCAATCACAGCGGATGAGATGCCAGCTTTGACACCGCCACTCTGAAGGGACCATTTTCGCAACCAGAATGATTGCAGCATGAAAACCAACTGAGAGATTCCAAATGCCAAAAAGATGCCTAGCCAGGTGGGCCATCCACCGAAAACTTTGGCGTAACCAGCGTAAACTGAAAAGGCTACAACTCCATTGGATTTGGATTCCTCTTCAGTCAACTTCCCATCCGCCTTCTTGAGGTCTTCAGTTTGAGTTGAGTCTGCGCCCGCGGGGCCATTCGTGCCAGCCGCAGTTGTCGCTGCCGCTGCAGCGGCAACCTTCAATTTGTTCTCAATGGTGGCTGTCTTCTCCTTCAAGTCAGCGTTTCTAGCTTCCAAAGCTTGCAAGTTGGTTGATGATTGATTTCGAGAGTTGATGACGGAGGACTTCACCAAATCATCGTCACCAAGATCACCAGAGGACAACAACGCATCAGGAGTCCCCTGGACCTTGACTCTACCATTGTCCATGACAACAATCCATTCTGCCTTTTGCACAGTCAACGCAACGTTGTGCGATACCAACAAACAGGTTCTGTTTTGCATTAAGGGTCCGGAGATACAATTTTCGTAAATCCACAACGCAGTATGCGAGTCCACCGCAGACAAGCAGTCATCTAACAAAACGTGTCTGGAGTTAGAGTAAAGGGCTCTCGCCAAGGATACTCTTTGCTTTTGTCCACCAGACAAGGTGATACCCTTCTCTCCGATTTCAGTAGCATCACCAGCACTCAAAATCTCAAAATCTCTCAGTAAACCACAAGCTTCGACCACCTTGTCGTACCTCTCCTGATTGAACAAAGCAGCAAACACAATGTTGTTTCTGATAGTGTCATTCAATAACCAAGCAGCTTGTGAACAGTAGGCAACAGACTCGGTCAATCCAGTTCTGGGATCGATTATTAATTCGTCTCTAGGAATGATACCGGGTAAAAACACTTGGCCTCTGGTCAATTCCATTTCACCCAATAAGGCCAATAACAATGAAGTCTTACCGGCACCAGTAGCCCCAATGATCACGTTTAAGGCACCAGTCTTAAAATCGATGTTGAGGTCTCTCAACTTGAAGTCCGTTTCAGACTTGGAGTTCCACGAAAAAGACGCATCCTTGAAGCCGATGAGAGGCGCGTCTGGGCCAACCTGAGTTGGATCGTTGTACAACTGGTCGTACTTCTTCAGCTCATCCTCGTTCAAGAAGTCGTCGACTCTGTCCAAAGACACCTTGGATTGTATAACAATTGCTGTCATGTCAGACAATTGATCTAGAGGTGATCTCAACAAACTGAATAATGATAACGCCGTAAAGGCAATCGGTGGCGTCAAAGGTTTCTGCTCCACAATGGTGTAGCAATAAAACGACAAAAAAGTGACCAATGTTGGTGTGATGAACCATACAAAGGATCCCAAGCACCAACATGCGGTTCTCAAGCTTAGCATGTACAATTCCTTGTTTCTGATCTCCATGATGCTGTCGTAGAACTTGTCCTCCCAAGCGAAAAACTTAATGATGCGAATGCTTTGGAAAGTCTCATTCAATTTCTGGATTCTCTTGTCAGTGACCTCCAACATCTTCTTTTGCACTTCACCAACATAGGTGGCAATCTTGTAGTTGAGCGGCAAAAGCACAATGATCGAAATCGCCCCAACCAAAGCACTCCAGCCCAACAAGTTATACAACAAGGTGATACAAAAGAATATCATCAAGATGGAACCAACAAAAAAGTGAAGATAACCGCAAATTTCAGACACTTTAAAAGCGTCAATGGCCATCAAATTGATGATAGCGCCCAACTCGGCAGTCTTCTTGCCTTCCTTTTGCAGTTCGTCGTCAGATGAAGAACTCTTCTTGTGAGCCACTGCGGGCTCGGGTTCATCTTCAACTGCCTCAACCTCCCCAACAGTGATCTTTCTCCTTAAAGCCTTGGCGTACACCTCACCAATGATGATGGCCTTCATTCTGAGACAGACTCTTCTACCGACGAATAAAGAGCACCCAGAAGCGATACTGTCAAGCATCTTGAAAATAGGCATAGCCACAATGAAACACCACGCCAAGTTTTTGGATTGCGTCTCGGGTGACTCGACGTATTCCAAGATACGTTTCAACAACATGGAGGGGGCAAACACCAAAACGGCTTCCAAGATGGCCCAAAACATTTGAATGGCCAACAACCACTTGAAATGGCTGAACAATTTGTAGGTGAAACTCACAGTTCTGCGGCTCGTTTGTGCAAACGACTTCAAGATAGACAAAGCATAGTCATCTTGCCTGAGCCCCCAAATGTCATCCTTGACAAGAGGACGCTTGTAGGCCTTCCACACCATGGAGTCGAGCCACGAGTACAGGAGAAAAGAAAACAAGCTCGAGATGTTCTCGGGTGAGGGAGTAACGCCATCGCTAGTGATGTACAATGCTGACGGCTTATCGCCTGTCTTGGAGGAAAAATTCATCACAAGGAGAATGGTGGCGAACACAAACTCCAAAATGTAGAACTGGCGTACTTTAGTGCCATGAACCGTATGGATTAATGCAGATCTGAAGGTGATGATGGTGGGCCAGAAGTTGAAAAAGTAAAGGGTGGTCGAATGCGTCCAAAGGGAAGGCAAGTAGAACCGCACCTTGCGCAAGTTTCCCACTCGAATCGACACAATGACGAAAAGGTATAGCCAAAAAAAGAGCTTCACCCACAACGCGAACTGGTAATAGCGAAAGTTCGCTCTCAACTCTGGAATTTGAAAGGAGGCCACCGACATCGCCAAGCTCAAGATCACCACGAGGTACTCAATGCATACGCGCAACCTGTCGATTGTGTCCTTGTAGACCAATTGGGTCTTTCCGTGCGGCGTACCATCGTCATTGGTGTCGGGGAGTCGAGTCAAGTCAAAGTGGCGTTCCTTGATCGACACTTTCGACAACTCGGCCGAAGGTTCTATTGACCCGTACACATCCGATGCAGCAAGGAGTGGCTCTTGCTCACCACCCTGTGTTGTTCCCCACGACTTTCGGTCATGGGTATATAAATAATGCGCTGATTTCGCTGATAGCACCGCGAAGGAGACTCCGGCAATTATCAACGGGTACAATCCATCTAAGTAGTAGTTGCGCGCGCAGCCTGACAAGTCGTCATACAACCACAAAGGACAAGTTGAATTCGACATCTTCTCACTCTGGCTAGTGTCCAGCGCAACGAATGGAAGAATACTGAGTCGCTGCTGTCACAAAAAAAAAGTTTCTATACTTGATAGCAGAGGGAAAAATTGGAAACAGCGAAGAGGTACTTCAAATATTATAGGCACAGTGCTGCTGGTAGGGCGAGAATCTGCGCCCGCGCAGCCTAAAACTGAAGGGAGGCAAAAAAAAAAAACGATAGGCCCAAATTGGCTTCAGCTGCGCGAGATGGGGAAATGCCACCCCAGGCGACTCTGTATTAAGCGACTGCAAAATCCGGATGTTTGGGCCCGAACGAATGAGAGAGCGATGAAACTATGATAAAAATCTATATAATGACTACTCATATCCGGTACTGGGCGAATGACTACACATCTTTACTGTGCCGCATGAGGGGTTACTCACAAAGATGGTGATTTTGAGAACCCTTCAAATGTACGGCACGAAAGTATCGCTGGCGTCACAATTTTTTTTTTTCGTACTGAATTTATCAACACTTTTATTTCGCGGCGAGCAATCACGATAAGACTCAATTGTATAGACAGCCACACTTCTTGAACCACAGTTGCAACGCATGGCGGGTGCTGCTTCCTTACTGTAACCTCTAACTGAATTGTCTATACTCGTTCACAACGTCGCATGGCGAGCCCCACCCTGCCAGTGCCATTCTTCACGGTGGATTGCTGCGCTTAAAAGTTTGTTTCAGTGAAGCTGTCATCAGAGTGGCACATAAGTGTCGTGTACTGTACAATTCTTTCATTTTTATGCACCTACCTAATCTTGAGTCTTTTGAGTACCTCTCAACAAACCGGTTCTTCTGGCGGCAATCAAACCAGCCTTCTGACCTGGAACAGCACCTCTGGAGATGGTGGAGGCCTTACCGATATGTTGATGGTTACCACCACCGTGAGGATGGTCAACGGGGTTCATGGCGACACCTCTGGTCTTGGGCCACGAGTTTCTCTTCACCTTGTACTTGTGGAAGGCTCTACCGGCCTTCAACAACGGCTTGTCAATTCTACCACCACCGGCGACAACACCGATGACACCTCTGGCATCAGAAGAGAGAATCTTCTTGGCACCAGATGGCAACTTGACTCTAGTCTTGCCCTCATCAGGGTTGTGGCCAATGATGATGAGGTAGTTACCGGAGGTTCTTCCCAATGCACCTCTGTCACCAGCCTTCTCCTCAACGTTGGAGACGATGGTACCTTCGGGCATGGAGCCGAGGGGCAACACGTTACCAACGTTCAAAGAAGCCTTCTTACCAGCGTAAATAAACTGACCAGTGTAAACACCCTCGTTGGCGATGAAAGTCTCCTCTCTGATTCTGTACTTGTAGGGATCTCTGAAGGCAACCTTGGCAAGAGGAGCACCTCTACCAGGGTCATGGATTATCAGCTTGACAATCCCACGGATGTAGCCGTGGCGCTCAGCGTAGTCCAAGGTTCTCAACTTGGCAGCACCCTTTCTCAACCTCGTGTGGGAGGTGAAGATGGAACCAGCACCCTTCCTTTGATTACGAATAACTCTACCTAGAGAGGGTGTTAGTCACAAGGATCACAAAATATTCTGGAGTAACGCCCACGATTGAACTCATACACGCTATAAATCAAACTAGTCAATCCGTTCGAACGTGTGCGTCCATATGTTATACATACCCATATTGCAATTGAATAGTGGTACTAAACCTCCGGCAGTGCACTTTCGATGGCTGAAAAATTATTTCCTCAATCTTTGGGACAAAGCTTACACAAAGATCCTGCGCAGATGCTATTCACTTCGCGCGTCCAAGCCATGAAATTCGGGGCGCAAAGAAAAGAAAATGAAAATAAATTAAACTGAGGTGTGATCAGTGTCAGGTGATAACTCCCCGCCTGAGTTTATAGGGTTGAGCCCTATATCCAACGTACTGCTGAGATCAGTTTTATTGTATGGCTTGTCGCCTCACTTCGTCGATGGCAGTTGATAGTCAAGCGTGTTTCTAGTAAGCACTTACATTTTCGCAACAAAGGCATATCATCTTACACGATCAGCGCAATTACCTATCAGTTGCATGTACTGACTGGCCGAGCGCTTAATGTAGCTACGTTACTTGCCTTTGACCTCATTCACCACGACTCACAGTACGGCTGACTTCGAATTTTGGTGCTGATTTTTTTGCCTTCAACTTCCCCGCTTTCTCAACCTGATGGCCACCCGTTCCCACACTTTGTCTGCAGCTTTTACTTTACTGATTATACAATCTATGCAGATGATATATGCTCAGGCTTCAGGAGTACTCCCCTCTTCCTCCTTGGTCGTCTCCTCCGCAGTCACTGCAGTCTCGCTTGCATCCACGTTGGCCAACGAGCTGCTCGGGGCACTGGACTCTGAAGGCTCGGTCTTTTTATCTTCCCCATCATGTACTCTTGCATCGATGGCAACATCTACCACAATCATACGATCGTTGATCTCCTTCCCATTGAACTCCTCAATAGCCTTTTTCTGCAATGACTCATCGGTGAACTTGACGAATGCAATGCCTTTGTTTCTTGGAGGCTTGCCCGACTCCTTCTGCTTCTGTAAGATTTTGTAAGGTACCTTCTTGACAGGAACATGAATCCAGACTGGCTTGTACTCCTCAAATATGTCGGTTAATGTTTTGACATTGACGTCAAAGGCAAGGTTGGTGATGAAGATGGTGTCGGTCGATTTAGTACCCTCCTCCAATGGAACCTTGGGCTTGGGGGTCCGCTTGGCCCTCTTTGGCTTCGTCGTGGGAGTAGTGGCGGGGTCGGCCCCACCTTCCACCTTTTGATTTTTGGTTTCGCCGCTTACTTCCTCCTTGGCTTTAGCCTCAGCAGCTGATGCCTTTTTCTTCTCCTTCGCAGCCTGGGTTTTGGCCCTGTATTCCTCGAGCTTCTTTTGCTTCTCCTCTTCAGTCGGAGGGGGAACAGCCTTCTTCACATAAACCTTCCGACCCTTGAAATCTTTGCCATTGAATTCCTCAATCACTTTGTCGGCATCTTCTTTGGTTTCGAATTGAACAAAAGCAAAGCCTAAAGGCCTACTTGAGACTTGCTTGTTGCTGTAGTGATTTTTCGTCGGTATGTCGACTTCTGTCCTGGAATGAGTTAGTAAATCCCGATTAGGAAGAGTTTGTCTGTTGTTGCGCGTTTTCGCACGTTCGTGGCAATCGAGCATCGGCAGAGGGGCAAACACAGAGGGCAAAGTAATTTAGCCTCGTGTAAAGCATTGTTGGCTCAAGACACCATCTATAATGTTTTGATACATACACATTCATATCTTTAAAGAAGTCACGCAAGTCTTCCTCGGTGGCCTTGTAGTCGACGTTACCGATGTAAATTCTTTCTTCGATAACTGGCTTGGTGGAGGTAATTTCAATTTCAGACATGATGGCAATATTGGTTTAAGTGGGAGGAGTCGTTTTTGCTTTCAGTAACACAATAACAATACTATCAAGCTATACAGGCTTGCGCTTGGTTTTTGGCGGGCAGGTGTTGTTGAGAGCGTGTATCGGTGGTACGTTGAGTTCGCTTTGACACACGATAAACCATTTTTCGACGAAACGTTTACTTATATAGAAGGCGGGTGCTCGCGTGCGCGCGCGCGCCACCCCTCATTAGCGAAATTTTGGCCACACCAACCCTATGGTTTGTTTCCCGGATCGCCAACTCAATCAGACCACGCGATACCTTTGGCCGAGACAATAATCAACTCAAAATTTTGCAAGACAAGTTGATAGATTCAATGAGGGGGTAAGAATTCGAGGCTTGATGTCAAAGAACACTAATCAAATCTGAATGATTCTCCGACCCTTGTGTATTGGTCAACGCAGAATAGGCATCCTTAAGCGTCGAGGCGGAATCTTCCAGAAGTGGACCGCTCGCGCATCACGTGTTGCAAAAGTGGAAAGCACTACGGTATTGATTGACAAACTACGGTAGATGTGCAGCCGAAGAATACAACCCACTGGCGAGATATGGACTCACGTCTTCGGTGTGGGTCATTGACTTCAGCTCTTGTTATCAAGAGCTCTTCAAATGTGTTCTAGTTTTGTATTCAAAAAATTAACTGAATCACGATTTCGCAGCCATCAACAAATTTACTCAAAGATATAATGTTTGGCGTCAACTGACATTACTTGCTTCTCTCCTCTTGAGCCTTAACTCAATTATGGTTGCCAGTGATGGCTCTCAATGATAATCAAATAGGTGTACAACACACGTAGCTCTGTTGCATATAAGTATACCATTTAGCGAATAATTACGTCGGGTTTCGTACAAATATTGTTTGCGTATTTGGACTTGTGCCAGCAGCACATCAAATCCTGTTTATTTCTAATTTGCTTACTTCGTTGTCGTTTTTATTCTCTTTTCTAGTCTTGATTTTCTTTTTGTGGGTAGGTCGAGGCCGCCGTCGTCAATTGAGCAACGGCAACATGCGCATGTGGTGCGGAAACGCTCACTTCAACTTGTAAAACAACTTTGGTGCGACACAGTCGTTAATGCAATGCTGCAAGTGAAAGTACTCCTCGACACAGTCCTCCTTGTATGCCTTGTGCTCGTAGTCTTCCTCCTCCATCTCCTTGGTGACTCTCTCGACGCACTCATCGAAGTGGTGCACGAAAGGCTTGCAAGCTGTAGTGTTTTGGCACTCCTCACGCAAGGTGTCCAAGGGGTCTGTGAGTTCGTCCTCGTCATCCTCGTCGTCGTCGTCGTCGTCATCCTCGTCATCGCCAGCCTCGTCGTTTTCCTCAGACGATTCTTCGGGAGTTTCCGGCTCGGACTCTTCAACCTTTGTTTCTTCTTCGGTCTAGGGTAATGTTAGTGAAATAGTTCATACGAATGGTGCCCCATTACAGCGAGCGTTGGTGCCACGAAGTTGACAAAACATTCAAGAATCGTTGACTCATGTACATACCTCGTCTGCGTATGCAGCTGGAAGCGCAAACTCTATCAAATCCTTTAAAAACGACATGGTAACGATATAGATATCTCACGGGCAAGTCACGGCGGAAAGCTTTTGCTTTTCAGCCTTGATATTTTCATGCGCTTCTAATGCGCACAAATAATTGGAAAAAGGTAGTTGTCATTGGCCAGAAGTTTGTGGGTTACCCGGCGAACAGCATGCAGGATAACGGTGGCGGCAACTAGAACACTAACCATCATGCGCTCTCGATGTAGTTGTCATCGGATATATGGAACAAAGCAGCCTATGCATGTCGATAACACCAAGATGTTCACAACTGCTCACGAACTAAAGCTGGTCGTTGAATTTGAGCACATACTTCGAGGTAGCCTGAGAAAAATAACTATGGCTGCGAATTTGGGCTTCGACCGGTAATTCGTGATAGTAAGCACTGACAGTGGTCAATACTCGAAATACAGTCTTGAGACTTCCAAACGTGAATATTATATTGTTTGTACGTACACCCATTCAAGTGCAACACACTTAGGCCTTGACGTCCATGTGCTTGTTTCTCTTGGCCTTCTTCTCGTTGGACTTGGAGCCCATGATACCACCACCCCAGTGTCTTCTGGAGTCCTCGTACTTCTCGATGAAGTTAGCGTTAATGGTGGACACCAACTTGGCCAACTCGGCCTCGTCAGCAGAGGCAACCTCGGTCAAGGCAGCAACGGACGAGGTCTTCTTGTGGACCAAAGTTCCCAATCTGGCCTTACCCTTCACAATAGCGTAAGGGACACCCATCTTTCTGCACAAAGCAGGCAAGAAGACAACCAACTCAATGGGGTCAACATCGTTAGCAATCAAGACCAACTTGGCCTTCTTATTCTCAATCAAAGAGACAACGTGGTTCAAACCGTACTTAACGACAACGGGCTTGGGAGAAGCGTCCTTGGCAGACTTGCCCTCGGCAACGGCAGCAGCCTCCTTGGTCAATCTTTCCTTCTTCTCGGCAGCAGTCTCGGGTCTGTACTTGTTGAACAACTTCAAGGTCTGAGCAGCAGTGTTTCTGTCCAAGGTTCTCTGGAACTGAGCAATGGCAGGAGGAACCTTCAATCTCATGGACAAGATCTTCTTCTGTCTCTGCAACCTGATGTACTCGGGCCACTTGACGAATCTGGACAAGTTTCTCTTGGGCTGGACAGCCTGGCCAATGCCAAAGTTCTTGGGGGTGGCATCGACCAAGGGGTTCTTGGTAACAGCGGTCTTGGACTTGTTAGCCAACGGGGCTGGAGCAACCTTCTTTCCTTTGGGGGCCATTTTGGATATAGGTGGTGTTGGAGGGGAGGACTGAACTGCCTTTCTGAAAAGTTTGAATTTTCCGGACCCACGACGCGCAGAGAGAGGTGCAAAAAAAAATACCGAGTTCTAGGTGACACAAAAATGTCCCAATGTGCGGGCGTGGCCAAAGTGAGAGCAAATAACAAATCGTAGACAAAACGCGCAATGATCGCTAAAATCTGCATAATATGTGGGAACGTAGATTTCATAGCGTAATAAATAAGGCCAAGTCAGGTGATACGTTGTGACTGTTTTCGCTCAACTTCAGCTGCTACCATGTGTCATTGTCGATTTGCAGCTGTTTCCAAAGGCATTCGTCGTTGTTCCGTGATCTATTAATATATTCATGAGAAGACCTTATTTCTTCACGTTGCAACTAGTAGCTAGCCTCAAACTCTTCTCCATCGCCATCATCCTTCCTATTTTTATACTTTTTGAATGCAGACTTAATCTGCTTGAGCAAATTGTGGTCGATGGCCGAATTCTGCTCTACGGAGCCGTGAGATTCAGAGGGCGAAAGATCACCACCCTTCCCAATCTTACTGGTGACATTGCGGAAGCCGGCGTTCAACGAAGGCACCGTAGACTTGTCAATCTTCTCCTGCTCTTCGTCGTCCAAGTCTAGAGACTGGATCGTCAAATTGAGCAAGGACTTGCCAGACTTCCTTCTCATCAATCTGCCCGGGAATGGACCTGATTTGGGATAGAATCGCTCAATGTTGTTCTCGTAATCGCCACTAATTCCACTCTCCTCTGGCGGAGAGGCAGCACCCTTTTTGAGCTGGCTATCACTCTGCTCACTATTGTGGAGCAAAACAGAAGACTTAGGGGTTCTCGGAGACTTTGGAGTCTTCGGGAGTCTGCAACTTGTGCCATTGTCGTGAATCCACTTGGCAACCAATGCGGTCCATCCACATTGATGCGATGCACCCAAACCACGTCCGGTATCACCGTCAAAGTACTCATAAAATGGCACATACTCCTTAAACAATTCATCTTGATTTACCAACTTGTTGTCACCATTGCAAGCTCTGTTACCTTCTTCGTCGGGCAAAAACAAATGCATCAATCGGTGTTGAATCTCTTGAGCACACTGCGCCAAATTCAAATAGTCTCCTGACCCTTTGGGACACTCAACTTTCAACTCCGGTCCATAATACAAGTAGAATCTTTGTAGGGCCTCAACAAGCAAGAAATTGACCGGAAACCAAATTGGACCTCTCCAATTGGAGTTACCACCAAACATACCCGAGTCGGACTCACCAGGCAAATACTCCACTTTATACTCCTGGCCATTGACATTCATAACGAATGGATTCTTTTCGTGATACTTGGACAACGATCTGATGCCGTAGGGACTCAAAAACTCATCCTCGTCAAGCATTCTTTCCAAAATCGACACCAACCTGTCCTTGTCAACAAGCGCCAACAACAATCTCTCGCCCACACCTCTTGACTCCATTGACGCAATGTTACGCGACGCGACTGACTTTCGGTTCTCGATGAACCACTCCAAACGCTTCTTGAATGATGGGTACTTGTCCAATAACTCAGGTTCCAAGGTCAAACTGGCATAAAGGGGAATGAGTCCAACCAAGGATCTCACCGGCAAACTGTGAGCATCAGTACCATAACTGATGGCATCATAATAAAACTTGTCATCCTCATCCCATAAGGACCCCTCGGTGGCTTCAGTGCCATCAACCTCAGCTCCTCTAAACGTCATCGCATCAGCAATCAAGATGAAATGCTCGAAGAATTTGGAGGCAATGTTTTCGTAGACAGGTCTGGTCTTTGCTAACTCCAACGCGATATTCAACATTTGCAAAGAAAAGAATGCCATCCATCCGGTGGAGTCAGCTTGCTCCAAATGTCCGCCGGTGGGCAATGGCTCAGATCTATTGAACACACCGATGTTGTCCAATCCCAAAAATCCACCTTCGAAAACATTGTTACCGTTAACATCCTTACGATTGACCCACCAAGTGAAATTCAAGAGCAATTTTTGGAAGACAGCCTCCAAGAAATCCAAATCCTCGGTGCCGTACATCTTTCTCTCAATCTTGAAGATCCGGAAGGTGGCCCACGCATGCACTGGCGGATTGACATCTGAAAAGTTCCATTCGTAGGCGGGTATCTGTCCGTTGGGGTGCATATACCACTCTCTAGTGAGTAAATCAATCTGCTTCTTGGCGAAATCCGGATCAATCATTGCTAACGGAATACAATGGAAAGCTGTATCCCACGCGGCAAAGAAGGGGTATTCCCACTTGTCAGGTAAACTTAAGATGTCATCGATGTACAAGTGCTTCCAGTCCTTGTTCCTACCGTTGGCTCTATTCATAGGCGGCTTGGGGGTATTCTTATCACCGTGCGACCAGTAATTGTGCACAAAATGATAGTATTGCTTTGTCCAGAGCAAACCGGCAAACGCCTGTCTTTGCACCTGTCTCAAATCGTCAGAGATAGGCAATGGTGAAATTTTCCAGTAAAAGGCATCAGCTTCATCCTGACGCTTAGCGAAAACCTGGTCAAATTCGAACTCGTCGATATCCTCCTTCTTTCTTGTGAACTTGTATCTCAATGTGACGTAGTCCTTGGCGGGCACCGCATCAAACTTAAACCATGCTGCCGCCTTAGTACCGTTGTTTTCCGGATTGACCGCATCGGTTTCATTCAGGATGACGTAGTCGTGAAATGCATCCTTGACGTACGTCAGTTTGTTCTCCTGGTCGTATAACCTCTTTGTGTTTGTTTCGTTTTCAGTGAACAACAACGATGGTTCGATATCTGGATCAACTTCTTCGAAACCAGGGGCTGGAGCAAAAATCAAAAATCTGCCACCATCGTTACCTTGTGATTCCTCGCCACTACTCTCCTTGAACCTTTGATGATCAATCTTGATGATGTTTGACCCTACTTTGGACATGGAAGGCTTGTTCTTGTTCTTGAATTCCTCAGTGCCCCACGACCATGTGTTGCGGAAGAGAGCATGCGGCAATATGTGCAACGGCGCAGCCTCGTCGCTTCTGTTGTAGGCGGTAACCCTGAACAACAACTCCTCTGGATCGTCATCCAGCTTGGCCATCTCGAACACAACATCGAAATACTTGTTTTCATCGAAAATGCCAGTATCAGTCAATTCATACTCCTTCTCTAACCGGGTCTTTTTTCCATTCTCCTCAATCAATTGCTCGTAAGGAAACTTGGTCTGGGGATACTTATACAAGTACTTCATGTACAGGTGCGATGGAGTGTTATCAAGGTAGTAGTACAACTCCTTAACATCCTCACCATGATTTCCTTGAGAGTTGGTGACGCCAAAGAGCTTCTCCTTCAAGATATCGTCTTGTCCATTCCAAAGCCCCAACGAGAAGCACACCAACTGATGCGTGTCACTGACACCAGCCAAGCCGTCCTCACCCCAACGGTATGTTCTCGACCTCGAGTGCTCAAATGGAAAATCGGACCAGGCATCTCCATCGTGTGAATAATCCTCACGAACAGTAGCCCATTGTCTCTCGCCCAAGTACGGCCCCCAATGCTTCCAGTACTTCTGCCTCTTCTTATCTTCGAGAAGCCTCCGTTCTTCGGCTGTTAAGGCCGTGATGTCTTCCATGATGCCTGTCTCAAGTCACTGAAGGTAAGACGAGATATGAATATACCGCCCAGTAGCTCACAAGGAAAGAAAAATTCCCAATTGCAATTTTATTCTACCCTAAAGAACACGCCCCGGTGAAATAAAAGGGATGAAGAGTAGCAATGATTCCGCTGGCACGCTGACTGCAGGTAAGCCAATGCAGCCGAATATTATTAAGCGCCCGGTTTTGCAGCAATCCCCACACCGATGTCGCGGAGTGCATTCGACGGTCATCTCCGCGTATTCAGCAAGCAGTAGTCGAAACGCACACAAAATCTGGGGGGCAAACCAACACCGTTCGATCTGACGATCCAAATGGTGCCCTCGTCAAGACTCAGCAAAAATTGGAATTATCGCAATCGGATCTTGTTTTGGTTTTGCATCTTTTAGAAATTTGACAATCGGATAAATCATTTCCGAGCCGTATGTAGGTTTGAGCGCTATGTATCGTAATAGAAACAACGAGTCAGCGAGAGAGGAACAAACCGATTGGGAGAACGCATCTTGCCAATGTAGATATGAAATATGAGCACAGCTCTGAATGAGAATTGTGTACCAATGAATTAATTATGCGATGTCAGCTCGATAAAAATATTCGCGTGAAGTGCGATAAGGTGGGTGCAATTTATATGTGCATTATGTAATGTGAGAGGCACCCAGTAAGCCTGCGATCAACCCATAATAACACTGTGACAGCGCTGATTATTCAGATATTAATTGTTGCTCGTGCCTCAAAATGTACCAGCATTACTTACTCTAAAGAACCATATATTGCGCTAAAAATGATCCAACTTCAAATCATTACGGCCGGACAATTGTGCACGTTCTTTCAATTGCTTTAATTCATCCTCAGACCGCTTGCTACCGCGTTCCACAACCAAGTTCCGCAAGAGCTTGTTCTCCATCTCCAATTGCAAAATCTTCATCTCCAAACTTCTCGTGGCATCGCTGAGCTGAAGTATCGTTGAGACCATTTCCTTTTCCTTTTGCTTTTTTTTGATTCTAAATCGGGCCGATGCAGCGGTGTTTCTCCGCCTCTTATCCAATTCAGAGGCGCCGCCTGCCTCGCTATTACTATCGTTGTAGCCATCGTAAGATGCTGCACGCTGATGCAACGACATAGGACCGCCAAAGCCAGAAAAGTTGTGATGAGCTGCAGCGGCGTTGCCCTGGGAATCCTCCTGTTTCACTTGAATGGTAGAAGAAGTTGAAGACGTCGCTGGTGACGAAGAAGAAGGTGTGTTGTCTCTGAAATGGTCCGTTCCAACAACGAGATTGGACCTTTCGGAGAAATTGGACAACAGATTATGTTGATGAACTGTCGACTGTCGATACCCAGAATTAGACGTTGCCGCCGGCGGTGGAGCTGGGCTAGCATGGTACAGTTTGTTACCCGACAGCTGGTGTTGAGCCACCAAGGCGGCAAGTAAGTCTATCTGATTCTGCGATAATCCAGCTGCAACCAAGGAAGACTGTGCACCGGGGGGCACTGGAACTTTTGGGAGCTCCAGGATGTTCAATGAGGAGCCAGCCTCGTGCGTCCCATTGATACTATCTGTCGATTCACGAGGATGCAGACCTCGCTGATGACGATTGAGATGATGATGGTGATCTATGTTTGAGTTGACCTCATTTTGATTGGGGCTGTGTTCTACCGGAGAAGCCTTGTTTATCAAGTTGGAAAGCTCGTGTGGATGAAGATGGTTGTCGGCTGTGTCTGCATTCTTACCAGCGTTTCCGTTACCATTGTGGCTGTTCACCTCGAAGTGATCAAAATGATCGCCATTCGCGTCATCGTCATTATCGTCATTGCCGCGCCGAGGCTTTTCTGCGTCAGGAAAGATGAAGGAGTCATCGGCAAATGCAGCCAAGTCTAGCGATAGCTGGCCGTCAACATCCAAATTTGGTGTTCCGGTAGTGGTGCTGGACATAAAGTTGTCAATGTACACTAACTGCTCCAATAAGGCAGATGATGTACCGTCCCTCTCGGCATAGTTCGAAGCCATCGTGAAGACGTAACTGCTTCAGTTGTGAGGACTCTGATATCCGACGTAAAGCAAGTTATTACGTCACCCACAATCTGTCACAACGAGTTTTCCTTCACGTTAAAATTGTTGATCCGGTGTGGCTCCATATATATCGACTTTTGAGGGTTAAAAAGCTCACAAACAAAGTGTTGCAATAACAAATGAAAACGTGACAATCTTCACCTAGTCGTAGCCACACTTATTTCCGCAACCCAATATTGCCTGGGTCAAATACCACACTGCAATATAAACCGCAAAAGTGTGGTTTCGCTACCAGTCATTGATAAGAATTATGGCATATCACGTGAAGTCGCGAGAGTGTTTCGGCCGCATGGCTTTCATTTGGATTTTCAGCACTTTAGTGCTCGTAAATAAACGCTCTGCGAGGGAGCCTTGCGGGAAACGTACATCTCGCCTGCGTCTCTCTGTGTCTCGGCAATCGCGAGTGCAATCCAAATAGATTGAATATCCTTACTATGTCCGATGTATTATTACCTATGTAAGCCCTTTCCGCTGCGCTACCAGAGCGACTGCAAGTGTGCTTTTGACGACCCTTATCCGAATGTCGACGTACATCATTGCCCCTTTTGATTCGTGGTGCTGTGTCATGAGTGCTCCACTGGAGCCAGATGACGCCCAAGAGCCTTTAGTTTGACCTTTTGACCTTAACCTTGACATCGTTGGCTACAGTGGACTTGGTTCTCACAACCAAAGGGGATTGGTTAACAACCTTCAATCTGTATTCAGCAAACGAACGAAACGAGTCTCCATTGCTTGGGGCCCATTTTTTTTGTGTTGCAGATGCTGAGTTCGGATATTTGTTCAACGGGAACCAGTTAATTCCCTGGGTCTTGAAGTGAGCCGTCCTGGCCGTGCTCATGAATCTCTTGTATACGACGCTCATTAAGAAATGTAGTAAGATCGAAGATACAAATTCGTGGTCAGAGTGGAAATTCAAGCTTTTTTATCTGTCTGCGGCAAAGTGTCTCAAACCGTGGCGTGAGATTTGTCAAAAGCGAACTCTGAAAACTCTGGTCGACAAAACCAGATCAGCCCTCCCTAAAACCTAATTTTGTGCGGCCAGAGGATACCGTGGGCCGAAGACTTGCGAAAGTTAAGAGCACCAACCAAAATTGCGGCTCGTTGAGTGGCGCGATAACACAAACCCGCACGTGTGCGGAGATGAATTTCCGTCATCCAGCCATACAAAAATTTTCAATCATAATTTGAATTCATTGACTGAGGCCGGACCTGCTGATGATTTCTTGCTCACCGTACCCCACAGTGGACTTAACCCACAGAGTCACAAGGCGGTCCGACGTACACCACGCTTATGTTTGTAGTGCGAATGTCACCCCATGTGGTCACTGCACCAAAAAACTAAAGTTCCTCGGATGCGAGCACGCGCGCGCCTCACCTCAAATTTTCACTGTTGCGGTGATCGAACACAACGGACCCGCTTCATTGGCAGGTCTCTCGTGTGGATTTTTGTGTAGTTGGACCGGCTGTTAGTTCTGTCCTAAAATCTACGACTAGCTACCACTTGATTCCGTTTCAACCTCAAATCACTTCACCTCCCTATCCGTTACGTAGAGTGCCAGTAAATCTACATCAATATTACCGACCTCCCTTATTTGTTACTTGTTGCCACAATGGCCGTTGTTTAGTCGATCCCATGCCATTGCACGCAGAACAATTGAGTCATTGAAGTATGCACAGTGCGTTACGCCGTATTTTTTTCGGCCTCGGACTTTCCCAATCATAGCTTCCCATCACCGTTTTCTTGGTTTTTTTTTTCGCATCCAAAAGTGAGCAAAAGTTGGCCGAAAGATAAGATTATATAACATAAAACCGCACTCTTGATTTGGCAAGTGCTTTCCGAGACCCCTTTTCTTTCGCCAGTCTTGCTGTTCACCCTTTTCCGGTTTCCATTTTTTATCCGTGCCGCCGCCGTCAACTCATTCTATCTTACTTGGTAGCTCAATTGGCCTTTCGCTGCCCTCTGTATTATTGACGAGATGACATCACTTACCGTGTCGGACGACAGTCTGAACATCAATCTGATGAGGCGCCAGTCTACTGTGCTTGGCCAAATGAACAAGATCTTGGTCGCCAACAGAGGTGAGATTCCCATCAGAATTTTCAGAACCGCCCATGAGTTGTCGATGCAAACCGTTGCCATTTACTCGTATGAGGACCGGTTGTCAATGCACCGCTTGAAAGCCGATGAGTCGTATGTCATTGGCAAAAAGGGCCAGTACTCACCCGTGCAGGCGTACTTGCAGATTGACGAAATCATTAAGATCGCCAAGACCCACAATGTAAACATGATCCACCCCGGATACGGCTTCTTGTCGGAGAATTCTGAGTTTGCCCGCAAGGTGGAGGAGGCCGGCATCGCTTGGATCGGTCCCTCGTACAAGACCATCGATGCCGTCGGCGACAAGGTGTCCGCCAGAACGTTGGCCCTCAATAACAATGTCCCCGTGGTTCCTGGGACTCCTGGACCGATTGACAATGTTGAGGAAGCGCAAAAGTTTGTCGAAGAGTACGGGTACCCAGTTATCATCAAGGCGGCCTTTGGTGGAGGCGGAAGAGGTATGAGAGTGGTGAGAGAAGGTGACGACATAGCCGACGCCTTCAATAGAGCCACATCGGAAGCCAAAACAGCGTTTGGCAACGGTACGTGCTTCATTGAGCGCTTTTTGGGTAGGCCCAAGCACATAGAGGTGCAGTTGTTGGCCGATGGCTATGGCAATGTGATTCATTTGTTCGAGAGAGACTGCTCGGTGCAAAGAAGACACCAAAAGGTGGTTGAGATTGCGCCCGCGAAAAACTTGCCCAAGAGCGTCCGCGACGCCATTTTGACCGACGCCGTTAAGTTGGCTAAGAGCTCGAACTACAAGAATGCTGGCACTGCCGAATTTTTGGTTGACGAGCAGAACCGCCACTACTTTATCGAGATCAACCCGAGAATCCAGGTTGAACACACCATCACCGAGGAGATTACCGGGGTGGACATTGTTGCCGCCCAGATCCAGATTGCCGCAGGCGCCTCGTTGCAACAATTGGGCTTGTTGCAGGACAAGATCACCACTAGAGGGTTTGCCATCCAGTGCAGAATCACCACTGAAGACCCCACAAAGAATTTCCAGCCCGACACCGGCAAAATTGAGGTTTACAGATCTGCCGGTGGTAACGGGGTCAGATTGGATGGTGGAAACGGCTACGCGGGGTCGATTATCTCGCCGCATTACGACTCGATGTTGGTCAAGTGCTCATGCTCGGGGTCCACTTTTGAGATTGCCAGAAGAAAGATGATCAGAGCCTTGATTGAGTTTAGAATCAGAGGAGTCAAGACCAACATTCCGTTTTTGTTGGCGTTGTTGACCTATGACACCTTCATCGCGGGCGACTGCTGGACGACTTTCATCGACGACACGCCGTCGTTGTTCCAGATGATCTCGTCTCAAAACAGAGCCTCTAAATTGTTAAACTACTTGGGTGACTTGGCAGTCAATGGCTCACTGATCAAGGGTCAGGTTGGGTTCCCCAAGTTGGAATCCGAGGCGTTGATTCCTGAGTTGCATGATCCCAAGACGGGCATTGTTATTGATTTGAATAACGAGGTTATCATTCCCAGAGGCTGGCGTCAGGTGTTGTTGGAGGAAGGCCCAGAAACGTTTGCCCAAAAGGTGCGCAAGTTCAAGGGCACCTTGATCATGGACACCACGTGGAGAGATGCTCACCAGTCATTATTGGCCACTAGAGTGCGTACCATCGACTTGATCAACATCGCCCCCACTACCGCCTACGCCTTGAGCGGCGCCTTTGCCCTCGAGTGTTGGGGTGGAGCAACATTTGACGTGTGCATGAGGTTTTTGTATGAGGACCCTTGGACTCGTTTACGCAAGTTGCGGAAGTTGGTACCCAACATTCCCTTCCAGATGTTGTTGAGAGGTGCCAATGGCGTTGCCTACTCGTCGTTGCCTGACAATGCCATTGAGCAATTTGTTAAACAGGCCAAAGACAATGGTGTTGACATCTTTAGAGTGTTTGACGCCTTGAACGACTTGGAGCAATTGAAGGTTGGCATTGACGCCGTCAAGAAGGCTGGTGGTGTCGTCGAGGCCACTGTCTGTTACTCGGGTGACATGTTGAAGCCGGGCAAAAAGTATAACTTGGACTATTACATGAATTTTGTTGATGAGGTGGTCAAGATTGGCACGCACTTTTTGGCCATCAAGGACATGGCCGGCACGTTGAAGCCACAGGCTGCCAAGTTGTTAATTGGTGCAATCAGAGCCAAGTACCCTGATTTGCCGATTCACGTCCACACTCATGACTCGGCCGGTACAGGTGTGGCGTCGATGACTGAGTGTGCCAGAGCCGGTGCCGACGTTGTCGATGCCGCATCAAACTCGATGTCGGGCATGACTTCGCAGCCATCGATCAATGCCATCTTGGCGTCGTTTGAGGGCGAATTTGAGTCGGGATTGCAGGAGTCCTTGGTGCGCGAGTTGGACAACTACTGGGCGCAGATGAGATTATTATACTCGTGCTTCGAGGCTGATTTGAAGGGCCCTGACCCTGAGGTATATCAGCACGAGATCCCTGGTGGGCAATTGACGAACTTGTTGTTCCAGGCCCAGCAATTGGGTCTCGGCGAGAGGTGGTTGTTAACCAAGGAAACCTACAAGATTGCCAATCATTTGTTGGGCGACATCGTTAAGGTGACGCCAACGTCCAAGGTTGTGGGCGACTTGGCTCAGTTCATGGTTTCCAACAACTTGACGGAGGAAGACGTTACCAAGTTGGCCTCCGAGTTGGACTTCCCCGACTCTGTCTTGGACTTTATGGAGGGTTTGATGGGCACACCCTACGGTGGGTTCCCTGAGCCCTTGAGAACCAACATTTTGGGCAACAAGAGACCCAAGTTGTCGCAGAGACCTGGCCTCACGTTGAAGCCCACCAACTTTGCCGCCATCAAGGAGGAGTTATCCTCTAGATACAACAATGTCACTGAGTGTGATATTGCCTCGTATGTCATGTACCCCAAGGTGTTTGAGCTGTTCAAAAAGACCCAGGAGAACTATGGCGACTTGCTGGTGTTGCCCACCAGATACTTCCTCAAGCCCTCGAAGCTCGGCGAGGAGATTGTGGTAGAAATCGAACAAGGTAAGACCTTGATCATCAAGCTTTTGGCCGTTGGCGAAATCTCGCAACAGACCGGAACCAGAGAGGTGTTCTTTGAGTTGAATGGCGAAATGAGATCGGTCACCGTTGACGACAAGACCGTGTCGGTCGAGACGAAGACCAGACCCAAGGCAACTCAACCGAACGAGGTTGGCGCGCCCATGTCTGGTGTCGTTGTCGAGGTGAGAACGAAGGAGGGCACCGAGGTCAAGAAGGGTGACCCGGTTGCCGTCTTGTCTGCGATGAAGATGGAGATGGTCATCAGCGCGCACGTTTCGGGCAAGATTGGCCAGATCTTGGTCAAGGAGGGCGACTCGGTCGACTCTGGGGACTTGATTGCTGCTATCCATCAGTAGGGTACATTCAGGCCGCATATGTGAATATATTACTAAGTTCTTTACATTGTAGTGTACAGGGGCGACGAATGAGAAGACGTGATGATGCTAGCGCCTTCTATCTCGTGTAGTTAGTTTGGCCCGGTTCCCAAGACCCAAATCACGGTGTCTCTTGTTGACGTTTTCACGTTTGCGTTGTAACTCCTGCGCCTCGTGTAGTTCCTTCGACTTGATGCGTTGTTCCAACTGCTCGTTTTCAGCCTCCATTTCCTCCAAGCTATTGAGAAGAGTTCTCTCCTCCTGAATTTTGCTTTCCAACTCCTCGTCACTGATTCCCGACGTCCCCGTCCAGTGCGGTTTCAGGATGATCCTTTGGGTGAAGTGAGTTTGCGACAAGATCTTGATCCACTTGTCAAGAAGCTTGTCAGTATGATGGGTTGTTTGGTTGGTCTTCAGGATGTCCGCCAGCGTGACTTGAATGGTGGCAATAAGGGTGGCAACCGTTTTGTTTATAGCTGTGAGCTGTTTGAGCTCCTTCTCTAGCGCCAATTGACGTGCCAATTCCGCCATTTACGTCAAGAAAGAAGGGTACTGCTTGTTGTTTTGAATTTTGCACTACGCGATACTATTGATACGCGCGCAGGGTTCCAAAAATGAAAAAGAGACTAAACTGAACGTCAATCTCGGAGCAGTGCCGCTGATGGATGACCCCTTACCCACCCGCTGGGAGGTTGAGCTTGAGTTCATACAGTCGCTAGCTAACATCCAATACCTCAGTCATCTAGCGCAAAACAACTATTTACAAGACCCCAAGTTCTTGAGGTACTTGGAATACCTCAGCTATTGGCGTGAACCGCAGTACGCTAGGCATTTGGTGTATCCAAACTGTTTACACATTCTAAAGTTACTACAGAATGAGGAGTTTCGCCGGAACATTGTGAGCCCAGACTTCATGAGCACAGTCATGAACGACATGGTCAAGAGGTGGCAGATTTCCGAAACGTCAGAGACAACTTCCTCAGAAGACCAATCAGGTGGGTAGCGCTGATGGGGCGCTCAGAAGAGGGGATTTCACTATGCTTCGGCGACCAATGACGCATGATAGCACATACATCACGTGTGTTGAGGGCACTATTTAATGCTGCAGGCATTAAACGGGGCAAGGGCGGTCATAAGGCTACACAGGAATGTTTGAGCCGATCGCATGTCACCCACGACCATAACGGCTGTCCTTGTGAAGACATTTTGAGCACATGACGAGACATCGGCCTGCCTCGCATGCACCACCAGAGTGATCGTGACACAAAGTAAACCGCTCGATCGCGAACTATCTTGGCCACTAAATAGAGATAGCGGAAGCGTGCTACATTCCTCTCGTTGGCACCGTAGGCACAAAATGTCAAATGAGTTACGATACGAACGTGACTACCAGCATATAACGAGAGCTGCGCATCAATTTGCAGACTTATTCAGGTGCAGCGTCCTTGAGTTTGCCTTTGTTGTGTCATTCGTGGCCAACCTCATTGTGGGCAACATCATACACACATTCTCAACCAATGAGGAGGTCTACAACTACTTTAACGACAAAGGCAATCTCTTCAACCGTTTCTTCGTCAAGCAAGGTTGGGCCTGGACGACCTTAGTGATTGTTGTCTTCTACGGTGTCACGATTGCCCGCAGCAAAAGTGGATTGTCTGCAGGACGAGTGTTAGCCAGAGCCGCCTTCAACTACACGGTGGCGACAGTGTGGTGGATCTTCTTCACCCAGTGGTTCTTTGGACAACCCATCATGGACCGTGTTTTTGTATTGACTGGAGGGCACTGCCACGTCAAACATTCGAGCAAATTAGCTAACCACCAGAGTTTCGACTTGTTCCGCGCCTCCAACGAAGACGCCACCATGTATAAGAGCCCACACATCACGTCATCGACGTGCAGACAACTCCAGGGTTCTTGGATCGGTGGACACGACCCATCGGGGCACGTCTTTTTACTCATTCATTCGTCATTATATTTAGTGTTTGAGTCCTTACCTTACTGGAGCTCGTGGAACACCATACTCGCTAATGTGCAGGCTACTATACGGGACTCAACTTCTTCCAAGTGGACCAAGCTTTGGCAACTTGTCGTCCAGAATCCCAACATCCCACTTTTGACGCTTGTGGGGCTCTGGTGGTGGATGCTTTTCATGACCAGTTTGTACTTCCATTCGGTTGCAGAGAAATTTGTGGGCTTGTTGTTTGGTTATGTTGTATTTGCAGCATTGTACTATTTGCCCAGATGGTCACCTGCGTCGACTATACAAAGGAAGCAAGATTGAGGAATACACTACAATCGCAGAGATATCCCGATAATGAACTAAAAAGACCTTTCAGATGAAACACGCTAAAGAATCGGTATGCTTGTAAACTAGTCCACCGTCTAATTGATCTCTGTCGTGTATTTCGCGAACTAGTAGATGCTTCTTTGTTATGGCCGGCACGCAACCAGACAAACGCGATCGCTCAATTTTCCTATTCGCATTTTGCGTAATTGACGCGAATTTCGAATCGTGTTGATTTAATGGCAAGACGCGTTTTGTGAAGCCCCTTCAGCCTCGTGTTTGGGTGAAACATTCTGCAAGACTAACAGAATGGTGCTGCACGCGATGGCTGCGCTGCGGCCTCCAGCCTATGCAAGGCAATCGGTCTCTCTCAAGAAAAAATCAAGACACGTCTCTTTCCTTTCACAACACCGTCACCCAGTGCAAGAGGGTCTATTTGCAGGGCCTGAGCAACGAAGCACCAGATGACGCGCAAGTACCTTATGCTTCCGCACCTATGTATCTTACTCCTCATAGCGGCGTGTGCACAGTGCTCTCTTTACGTGGGGTTCCCCTTCCCCGAGCAGTATCCCAATGTGGCTAGAGTCAACCAACCATTCAATTTCCAGATGGCCAACATCACCTACAAGTCCACCGCGGGGACGGTCAAGTATTCAGCCTCCAACCTTCCCGACTGGTTGCAATTCAATGGCGACTCTCGAACCTTTTCAGGGTTTCCCACAGACAAGGATGTGTCCGACTCGGTGACCATCACTCTAAACGGTGAGGATTCCGCCGATGGATCCACAATACTGCAAAACTACACCCTTGTAGTCTCGGCTGACGCGGGGTTGGAGTTGTCGTCGTATGACGTTGTCTTCACGGAGATTGCGCAGTATGGCCAGACCAATGGCGAGAATGGCTTGGTGGTCAAGCCAGGTGAGCAGTTTGACATAAAGTTCGACAAACAAACGTTCAAGCTGTTTCCAAATTCTACTCGCCCCATCGTTGCTTATTACGGCAGGCTGAGCGATCGGCTGTCGTTGCCCAATTGGATCAAGTTCAACTCAGATGACTTGTCCTTTCTGGGGACAGTACCCTATGTGACATCCGACATTGCACCGTCTATTAGTTATGGGTTCACCTTTATTGCTACCGATTACTACAACTACGCTGGCGCCGAGGGTCAATTTAAATTGGTTGTGGGGGCACATCAATTGTCCACGTCTTTGAACGAGACGATTAAGGTCAACGGTACACTTGAGAGTGACTTCAACATCACCGTGCCAGTCATGTCAAGCGTATATCAAGATGGCAATTTGGTATCCAAGGCCAACATCTCGACAGTATACTCGGATAACTTGCCCCCATACGTCACTTTGGACTCGGCAAATTATGTGCTACACGGACAATTCCCCAAATCAAGCACTTTTGACAACTTCACCATTGTTGTGCGAGACAACTATGGCAACGAAGTGGATATTCCCTATCTGTTTGATGCGTTGGGATCGACATTTACAGTTTCTAGCCTTCCCTCCGTCAACGCCACAAGAAGCCAATGGTTCAATTACCAGTTGATGGATAGCTTGTTCACCGAGGGAAATAAAACCAATGTCACGGTGAAGTATCAAAACGCCGACTGGTTATCTTATGTCAACAAGAACAAAACTTTGCAAGGATCTGTGCCAAAGTACCTTGGCAACGTCTCCATCACTGTCGTGGCCAACAACGAGTTTGACAGCGACTCCAAGTCATTTAACCTTGTCGGGGTGGACTCCAAGAGCGTCGTCACCACTTCAACCTCATCGTCTGCGACATCGACATCGTCCTCATCATCAACTCCAAAGTCGTCACTCGCAGCGTCCAGCACGACTGCTGTGCCCGGAAAGAAGTCACACTCTTCCAATAAGAAGCCATTGGCCATTGGTCTTGGCGTTGGAATTCCGTGTTTCGTCATTTTATGTGGTTTACTCTTATTTTTCTGTTGCTTCCATCGCAGGCAAAACAAAGAAGGCGAGGACGAGAGTGACAAGCATGTTGTGCCCGTAAAGAATCTTGACTATGAGAAGGGTGTCAGAAGACAAGAGCCCGAGCTTGATGGCCCCGGATTTGGCATAACAGTTGACAACGACGACCACGACGAGCAAGCACACCAATTGGCAGCGTTGAACGTTTTGAAATTGGATGAAAAGAAGAATGATGATGGAGATGCTAGAAGCACTTCGTCCTCATTGACTCACGTTGAATCAGAGCATAGTGCCAATAATTACTACGACGCCAGTGAAATACCGTTGAAGAGTTGGAGAGCTGACAATAACAAAGATGACTTGGTGTCCAGCGTTGCCGCTATCAACAGGAACTCTGGTGGCTCCATGAGTACCGTTAACACAGAGAACCTCTTTTCAGTGAGGTTAGTCGATGATGGGACGAAAAGGGAATCAAATCAGTCATCGATGGGCTTCACAGGAGCAAATAATCGCTTTTTCAGCGACGACTCATTGAACACCATCTTGAAACGCGATGGTTCCGGCAACATTCAAAGATTGGATAGTGATGGTAACATCGTTGAGCTGCTTCCTCAAGAAGCCATTGCTCCGCGATTGCCGAGATCTTCTTCTTCAAACTTGGAAAACCTTGTGGAGGAAACCTCCAGGGATAACTCTCGAGAGCAAGATCAATCTACTGTGTATCACAGTGCAGCGGACCCTAACGTCACAGGACATTCTTTATACACTTACACTGATGGCAACACTGAGCACAGCTTCAACTTGTTGAGCAAGTTTGATAACTCAGCTTCTTCGTCTGCTGCAAATAGTGACAATCACCTCCACGACAAAATCTACGGCAGTGAAAACAGCCTCACCGATGCCTTCAGAGCGGTCCACAACTCCGACGGGGAGATCAAGTGGTCGGAAGCAAGCAATAGCACTAGCGCTCATCCTGATGTGGCCAACAGTTTCTCGCGAGCGTCTAACGGCAACGCTAGTCAGGACCATGACACTTTGCATCAGGCGTCTTCGGTGACGCACACATTTGTTGCCAACAATCCTCTCGACTCCAACGACCATATCCAAAGATATTCGAACTCATCGTTGGGAAAGAAGGCCAAGTTGGTTGACTTTACCCGGAAAGGAAGCTTGCGTGACACAGCTAAGATCAGTCATCAGCATAGCAAGGCAAGCGGTGAGGTTGCACATATCCAGGATGATGACAGCGACTGAGCAAAAGGATTGACACAAATAATTGGATTCAAGATCAGTTACTATTCAATGCGAAATGGGCGTGGTCCCTTTCATAAATGTACAATACGATTAATGAAATGAAAAGGAATATGAGTATCGCTATGTAGCCATCTAGTACTTTGGGAGCGTATCGACAAAGTACGCGGTGTCCTGCGCTCTTCTTCTGCCCTCAACGTATTGCATCATTTCCGAATACGTCTGCGGAATGACTGAGCAATATCCTGCTTCACCCTCCTTAAAGGAACTTTTGGGAACAAAGAATGAGTATATGAATGTACCTGACTCCTTGGCGGAGACGCTGTCCAAAGCCTTGATGGTGGTGTCGACGCTCACTTGTATCAAAGTGCCAGGTTCAGATAAAAAGGCGTCTTTGTTGCTAGAAAGCTTGTTGGTTGGCGGCAAGGAGAAATCAAAATGGTCGCTAGAATCGTCGTGGTCGTCGCCCTTGATGTGCTCCGTGTACACAATAGTGGCGGTCATTGACAACACAGATCCCACGGGCACAGGCTGCTTGAAAGTAGTGGAGTCCAACGACACAAATCGTGGAGCCAACAGGGCAAACTGCGCCGACGCACAGTATGCAAGTTCAAAGGATTGTCTCAACAAGTACCCACCAAAGATCATATAACTATGGCGGTTACGGTATTGTGGCTGCATGAATAACGTTGACTGCACCTTGGACTCCTTCATGAAGACGACGTTGCGGGGCTTCTTCTCGGGGTTGGATTGAAGGCTTTTCGAGGATCTCCACATCTCGTAGATCAAGCGAGACTCCTCGAGAGTCGGCTCCTCGATTGACTTATTTTTGGCCGCGAGCTTCTTCTTTGCGTTATGCAGCTCCGCACGACGATAATCCTTCCACTCTGACTCGGAGATGGGAAGCAATCTGTTGATGGCGAACGATTTATGGGTTTCAGGGTTGCGAGCAACAAAGGTGAAGTTCGCTGATAAGAAGACATTCTCTTCTGGGAGAGTACCCTCATTGATGGTCTCCGGCACGCCGTCTTCGAATGCAAAACCCTTGACCGAGATCTCCATTGACGATCTCCCGGTCCAAGTCACAGCACCAGCAAGCACAAAGTTATAATTGCTTATCTCATCAACTTTCTTCACCATGTAGATTCGATCGACTGACGCGGTGACGTTGACAGGTTCCGCAGGAGAGCAGTGGCGGTAAGCAATTCTTCCGGCCAACGCGTCCAAGTCCTGGAACAACTGTCCAGCCCGCAAGCGACCTGAGGCGTTAACGTAGGCGTCACAGAGCCACTTGTCATCTTTAAACGGCAAAGTAAGGTACAGGAAGGACTCTGCTCTAGTGCGTTCGCCCACCTCGGTAGTCTTGGGGTCAACATAGCTGTAACTATCAAGCACCTTCCCCGCGGACAATTGTTTTTCACGCTCGCGAATTGCATCGATCCAGGTGACCTTATTGGGGAGCTTTTGCGTGTCGTTTTGGTCCGCCATAACCGTGGCGGTGGCATCGGCAGCGTCTGCGGCATCGTTCGAACCAGCAACGTCTGGACGGTGAAAGTTGGTGGTCAATGGGCGAAAGCCATACAATTGGGGAGCTACCTTACCCACAGAGCTCTTCAAATGAGTAAATGATCTGATCATTTGTGAGGTATCGATGTGACAAAGTCGAAAACTAGATCGGGATGGTTGGGAGGCTTGCGTTTGGTTATTATCTGCAGGACTCTACTTAAGGGGTGCAGTTTTCTAGTATGGGAAGGATTTGTCTCTGACAAGTGTGGGCAAGAATGACTCAAAGTGTGGTAGTCTTTGTACAACGGAAACCAATCGACCTATATACACATGAATGCGATCATTTCCCCGATTCATGATGGCTGCAATTTGCGCCTCACTCAACATTTTGTCGCGCGCTCGTCTGCGGAACCACATTGTCCGATGGAGATCCCGATCAGCACCGGGCAGGGCATACCCAAAATCAACAAAATTGTTAGCCGCACCTTCCCCTCCTTTTCGTACACTCCATTTGCGTGCAATATTGAAATTTGGCGGCAAGCGGACTCGAACTTGGGCACCGATTTTACGCAAGCGCTGTGAGTATAGGCGCGCCGGAGCTGTACCTCCGAGGACCTGCACAGGTGGCGCGGTCCTCATCGTTCCGTATGTTCCCCTCCGCGCGCTCGCACGCGCGCAATCAACACCCCGAAAAAGCGACGCCACCACCAACTTCTCCCAATCGTCCCCCAGTCTAGTTGCCATGTCGTCAATCGTAAAGACTGCCCAGTTGGCCTCCCAGGCCCTCAAGACATCTGCCACTGCCAGAACCTTGAAGCAGGCGGGCCAATACCAAGCCATGAGAATGACTGCTGGCGACGTGCGCGCTGCGTCTCTGGCTTCTGGCGCCAAGACCATGACCGTTAGAGACGCATTGAACTCCGCTATTGCCGAGGAGTTGGACAGAGATGACGATGTGTTTTTGATGGGTGAGGAAGTCGCCCAATACAACGGTGCCTACAAGGTGTCCCGTGGGCTCTTGGATCGCTTTGGCGAGAGAAGAATCATTGACACCCCTATTACCGAAATGGGGTTCACTGGGTTGTGCGTGGGTGCGTCGCTCGCCGGATTGAAGCCCATTTGTGAGTTTATGACTTTCAACTTTGCCATGCAATCAATCGACCACATTATCAACTCCGCCGCCAAAACGTACTACATGTCTGGTGGCACTCAACCCTGTAACATCACCTTTCGTGGCCCCAACGGTGCAGCTGCTGGTGTCGCTGCCCAGCACTCTCAGTGTTACGCTGCCTGGTATGGCGCCATTCCCGGTTTGAAGGTGCTTTCTCCTTATTCTGCCGAAGACTACAGAGGTCTTATCAAGGCTGCTATTAGAGACCCCAACCCGGTGGTGTTTTTGGAGAATGAGATCTCATACGGTGAGTCGTTCGAGATGTCTGAGGAGTCCCTTCTGCCCGACTTTGTCCTCCCAATCGGTAAGGCGAAGATTGAGAGAGAAGGCTCTGACATCACCTTGGTGTCTCACACTAGAAACGTCATGCACTGCTTGCAGGCGGCTGAAGAATTGGAAAAGACCTACGGCGTCAAGGCTGAGGTTGTCAACTTGAGATCGATTAAGCCATTGGATGTTGAGACCATCATCAACTCGGTCAAGAAGACCAACCACTTGGTGACCGTTGAGGCTGGCTTCCCGGCATTTGGTGTCGGATCCGAGATTTGCGCCCAAATCATGGAGTCCGAGGCCTTTGACTATTTGGATGCGCCCGTTGAAAGGGTTACTGGATGTGAGGTCCCCACCCCATACGCTAAGGAGTTGGAAGACTTTGCCTTCCCCGACCAGGAGGTTGTCATGAGAGCGTCCAGAAAGGTTTTGGGGTTGTAGACAGACGGGGAGTCCTACGGGAAAAGCAAGATTGTGGGTAGATAGATTAAAAAACAACTACTGAATGAACTAAGTAGTGCTACAGCGGGGTCTGATATTGTGCCGAAACCCTCAAACTGCCGATGTGCGTGGGTGGATACGGCGGAACACGGTGCGCGTGATTAACCGACGAGGCGACCCGCGCTGTGCGCAGCGCTATGGCGAAGAATGTTTTTGCTCCTGCACCTCGCGTGCAACCCGTGTATCGCGTTGCATAAGGGCCAAGCGACGTTCATCAAGCGTACAATCAATTGCCCTCTAATCGCTGACGATGGACCACGATGCCAGTATCCACAAGCGTGCGCTGGGCCTGGCGGGCAGCCCTGTCGGCTTCGAGAGCCCTAGTGCGGCGCCGTTTGCCGAGAACCCGTTGGGCGCCACCCACGCCGCGTTTGACGAAGAAAACGACTCGTTTCTCCCGATCTCCATCCAGGACATCTCGCACCCAGAGAAGCAGTCTGTACTATCCCTGCGGACACATAGCCCCACTCTCCCAAAGCGTGATCGCAAGGCGTTTTGTGTCTTAGTGGTGCTCTACTTGTTGCAAGGAGTACCAGTTGGGTTGGCATTTGGCTCTGTGCCATTTATGCTCAAGGCCAAGCTTCTGTATGCCCAGGTCGGGATCTTCTCATTGGCAGCTTACCCATACTCCCTCAAACTCCTCTGGTCGCCTATAGTGGATGCCATCTACCTGCCGCGCTTGGGGCGCAGAAAGTCGTGGATCATCCCCATCCAGACGATTCTGGGCTTGACGTTGATCTACTTGGGGTCGGTTATCGACTACTACATTGAAGAACCCAAGCTACACCTCACTACCATCACGTGCTGCTTTTTTTTGCTTGTGTTCTTTTGTGCCTCGCAGGATATCGCAGTCGATGGGTGGGCGCTCACGCTGATTTCGCCAGAGTGTTTATCGTATGCCTCCACGGCCCAAACCATTGGGATTAACACGGGGTATTTCCTGTCATTCACCATCTTTTTGGCCCTCAGCTCTCCGGATTTTGCTAACAAATACTTGCGGCTGGCACCGCTAGACCATGGTCTCTTCACCATGGGTCAATATCTTCACTTTTGGGGATGGATCTACTTGGTGGTGACGGCAGCGCTCTATTTCATTCCGGAAGACCCGCCTCATTTGGCCAAGCACAACCAAGCCAAGCTCGCCGACGAGCGCGCCAAGACAGAGTTGATTATAAACAACCGCAGCGCAAACTATTGGGCCGCCTTGAAGAATGTGTATTACTCGATGTACCAGGTGTTGAAGTTGCCCAATGTTCAAACACTCGTGGTGATTCTTTTGCTTGCCAAGTTGGGGTTCCAGGCCAACGAGGCCGCCAGTAACTTGAAGCTCTTGGAGAAGGGTTTGTCCAAGGAGGATTTGTCCATCACTGTGTTGATAGACTTCCCCTTTGAAATTGTGTTTGGCTACTACGCGGGACGTTGGTCAAGCGGCAAGTCACCTTTGAGGCCATGGATCTTTGGGTTTGCTGGGAGACTAGTGGCGGCGGTATTCGCCCAGTTGATTGTCATTTGTTTCCCCAGTGATGGCAAGGTGACCACATTGTATTTTGGCCTCATCATCGCGCAGCATTTGCTCTCGTCGTTCATGTCAACGATCCAGTTTGTCTCGTTGTGTGCCTTCCACACCAAGATTGCTGACCCAGCTATTGGCGGTACATATATGACCACACTCAACACCTTGTCAAACTATGGAGGCACGTGGCCTCGATTGATTACCTACTACTTGATTGATCGATTGACAGTGTACCTGTGCATTTCCGAATATGATGGAACGCCTCTTCCCTTGGACCCAACACAGGTCACTGACGCTTACAAAGACTCGTGTGAGAAGTTGGGCGGAAAGGCTGTGATTACACAGGATGGCTATTACTACACAAATGCCTTATGTGTTATACTTGGCGTGATTATCTTATTTTGGGTAAAGCGCAAGGCAACGTATTTACAAAGTCTTCCAAACAGTGCATGGAGAGTCAACAAAGGGTGATCATTTGCTTGATTGCAGATCTGGCTTAGAATTTTGATGGCTGTGAAAGTCATCGTACAAGAAGTCGATGGGCAGAAATGGAACTTTGGCCAGATCCTTCATCTTCTTGGAGACCGAGGAAGACACGCCAATGATCAGTGGAATCATCGAAGTTGACAATGCCGAGTTGCCAGAAAATTTGAGCGATGACGACGTTGAGGATGGGACGGCAGTTGGGACCGCTACCGCTGGGTGCCTTCTCGAAAACGAATTGGAGATTGAGTGCAACGTGTGAGTGAAGATGTTTTCCCCCGTGTGGCCAACGACATGGCTCGAGTCAGACGAGCTCACGATGTAATGATGCGGCACGGGCGAAGATGCAAGCATGTTAGAATACAATGCAAGATGATTCATGTGAAGTAACGACGCCGTCTCGCTGGCGGGGCTGAGGGGTCGTTGATGCATATTGTTTCTCAACCCTTTATTTATCTCGGGAGAGCTAAACTGATGGTTTCCCACGTACCAGTCGGGTGTCCTGAAATGATCGTCATGGGATTTGGTATTGGGCGAGCTTATCCGATGGTGGGGGTGGCCGCGATGGTTGTGATAGCGAGGGGAATGAAGTGAATGATGATCACCAGGCAGTGCATAAAACCAACATTGCCAAAGTATCACTAAGTCAAACAAAACCGTCCCCGCTGCCCCCACGATGAACGGGAGTTGCGACATGAGGGCGTCCCTAAATGGCCAGTCGTCCATGTACCCGTTGTCATTGTAAATGAGCACCAAGTCGCTCACCACGCAAATGGTGTACAAGGAGTTGCCAAGCATGGCAAACAAAAATAAATACAAAGATATTCCCTTTGTTGACCTCTTCCGATAGTTTTCGAGGATCTGCGGTGCTCTGGATGAGACATAGAGCACCAGACACATCCATGCCAGAACCCTACCGATGTCCTCCTTATGCACATTGAGGATAAAGCGTGAAACCGAGAGCGTGCATATCCCCAAGGCATCAATCACAGTTCTAACCCAGCTTGGTACCTTGGGCTCAGGATTAACTGGTTGAGCCTGAGACTTGGCCACAAACATTGTTGCAAACAATTTCTGTGTCCATGATAATGTAGCTACGGGACCAGCGGGGCGCTGGCGCATGCGAACTAGCAGCTTCTGACGAGGCGATTTGTTGGGGAGCGGCGACCGTTGAGGCGAAGAAAGCTGTTTGAAGCGGTTTACTCGCATTGGGAGCTCATTGGGCTGCATCTGACTCGAACGCATCATGTTGGGGCTCTGTAGCATATTGTGGTGCACCTTTTGATATGGGTAGACGCGTGTGTAATACCAGTATTGCAAGGCGAGAATACAGTCGATGAAGCAGTAGTAGCTAGCCAACGACGTCTGGAATGGGAGAGCACTAGTAAGCAAACAGCCAACAAGGTTTGTTAGGTCTCCGCTCATCCAGCAACCTAAAAAAAGTATGGAGACGCCGCTGACTGACTGGTTGAGATAGTTCTCGATGATTTGCGGCAATTGAGCAAACAACCACACAAACAAGGAAAGGTAGCCCGAGATGTGAGATATCACTCGGATTGATTTTTCTATGTCAGAGAAGGAGGGCCCCTCTGAGTATGCCAGCATTCGAGAAATATACGTATGCCTCAATGTAGTATGGTGTTCACCGACTATTGGTCAATCAAGACGGAACGCACTCACAGATCGTAACCGGGTTTGATGTGCTAGGGTGGGTGGTATGGTAAAAGTTGTGGTGATGACTATCTGCGGTACATAGTACACAGTGAAGTTTGTCCTGGGGAAATCAAGCTTGGTGAGGTGAGGTCAATGCTGCGATGAGTTGGGCGTGCCACGCTGTGCGATTGCGCGTATTTTCTGGATGAGCAGTTAGAGACCGCGATAAGTCAACGAAGTTTATTCGATGTAATTTCTTTTTGTTGCTTTGGCGTACTAATCACCATCTAAAAAAGTCAAAGACAAGCAATGGGTGGATACGAGGTTGGCCTATCAAGGCAAATAGAGACATATAACTGTTGAGATGTACCTCGCACAGCTTATCAATACACTTGTAGGAGCAGCCCTCGAGCACGATCGCTACCTGTTCGCGCAAATTAAGTGCCTATTTGCATTTTGCTCAGTGTGAACGGAAAAGAAAAAAAAAAAAAAACATATCCATGTAGATTCGTGAGAAACGCTAACGCTTTCTGAGTTGGTCCTGAAAATGATCGAAGTTTTGGCGAATGACAGATTGGGCAAGAAGATCAAGGTGAAGTGTCTTCCCGAAGACACTATTGGCGATCTCAAAAAGCTCATTGCGCTTCAAACGGGCACAGCTCACGACAAAATTGTGTTGAAGAAGGGCTACCAAGTCTATAAAGATCACATCACGCTTGACGACTACGAGGTACACAATGGGTTCAACTTTGAGTTATATTACAATTGAGCCCAATCTATAAATCATTAGTGTCGTCCGGAGGTGGGTGCCCTCACAAGAAGTACTCCGTATGCTGCTTGCTTTTTTTGGAGATGAAGAAGTCGTTGAAGATGTCGTCGCCGTCCGCTGCCAATGAAATGCCATTGACGCCGCGCCCGTTGGCAGTGTCCTGATCGTTTTCCGGGGAAGCATCGAAAACGTTGAAGAACTGGCCCTCCATCGCTCCTTGCTCGCTCACAACGTGGTTTTTACCGCCCAACGCGTTGGTGTGCATGATCTCCAATACACTGGCCTTGTTGCCGCAGCGGTAACAGTAATTTGGTGCCAGCCATACCGTAAGACATCTTCCTCGCCAGTAGCTGACATATCCCTCGTTGCACAATTGGTGAGCCCGCACCAACTGCTCGAGCCCATTGTCGTGGCAGAACTTGTCAATCACTTCCAACCCAAAGAGGTACCCAGCCCCGCGCGGGCTCAATTTGAAGTCCATGATCTCCGGGTCTGGATCTGACCACACCAAATCGGCCATGATCCCGTCGTGCGGGATCTCTTTGAACCGATCCACGCTACGTATCTGGTCCAACTGCTGACACAGCGGCGATAATCCACCGTGAGTAGCGAATATCTTGTTGTCGATGGTGGCCCCGAGCGGCAAATAGTCAAATAGGTCGGTAATGTACAGCCACACGTCAGCAGAGCCCTCGTACTTGTTTATCACTTCCGAGTAAAAGCCATAGTTGGTGGTGATGGTTCGCAGTTCGTGGTTGCCGCGAATCAACAGTATGCGTTCAGGGTAGCGCAATTTGAGCGCGATGAGAAGAGTAATGGTCTCCACCGAGTAGTATCCACGATCAACGTAGTCGCCCAAAAACAAGTAGTTTGTGTTTGGCGGGGAGCCTCCGATCACGAAGATCTCAAGCAAGTCGTGGTACTGCCCATGGATGTCCCCCACAACCGTGACGGGCGACAGCAAGGGCATGATGTTGGGTACCAACAACAACTGCGATTTGAGCGTGTGACACAATTGCTGCACCATTTGCGGCGGGAGTAGCCGCGGCGGCTTGTGATCGAGGAGCTGCGCCAAGCAATGATCGAGGTCTGGGACTGGGATCTTGAAGGGAATGGTCATGACCTGCGGTTGCCGCTTTATGTTGTTGTCGCTTCACCTACTCGTGCTCTCGTTGTCTGTTTTTTATTTTTCTGTTCGGCGTTCGCTTATTTCGTCGCCTTCGATAAGGGCGCGGCCAAGGCCGCGGCGCTGCAACTGGAGCTGAAGGGCTAGGGAACTCAATGTCTATTCCATTCGCTACACTGCCGATGCAACAACATCATCGATCGCACTGGACAAGATTTGCAATCCCGCTTCTATCGCCTCGTTGTCAATGTTCAAAGCAGGCACCAACCGCACAACGTTTTGGCCCGCCAGAATCACAATGAGCCCATTCTCCCTGCACGCATCGACGACACTACCAGCCTCGATGGAGTCAGCCAAGCGCAACCCCAAGATCAAACCCTTGCCGCGCAACTCCAACACATGCTCGGAGTGTTTGTTGGTGATCTTGGTGAGACCCTGGATGAATTTCTCTGATTTCTGAACAACGTTGGACAAAAATGTTTCGTCACTTACTTGGTCCAAAACATACAGACCGATACTGCAGGCCAAGGGGTTGCCGCCATACGTGGTCCCATGGTCGCCAACCTTGAGGGCACGCTCCACCTTCTCAGTGATCATTGTGGCGCCAATGGGGAAGCCGTTGCCAAGGGCCTTAGCCATGGTTAAGATATCGGGATGGGCATTTTGTGGCAAGTGCGAGTGCGCCCACAACTTGCCCGTGCGACCCAATCCACACTGAATCTCGTCGTAGATGAGCACCACGTCGTTTTCAGTGCACAATTGTCTCAATTGCACCAAAAACTCGGAGTCGATGGTAGAGATCCCGCCTTCACCTTGAATGGGCTCGATAATGACGGCACACGTCTTTTGCTTGCTGATAATGCTTTTCACGCTGTTAATATCGGTCGGGTCACACACTTGCACCCCGGGGATCAAGGGCATGAATGGCTGCTGGTACTTGGGATTGGGAGTGACTGACAACGCACCCATAGTGCGTCCGTGAAACGCATTTGTAAACGTTATTATTTCGATCTTATCGTCACTAATCAGCTTGCCGTACTTGCGGGCAAATTTGAGAGCGGCTTCGTTGGCCTCTGTTCCCGAGTTGCACAAAAACACCCGCTGAGCGTCTTGCATGCCTCCACTACCACGGGTCTTGTGAACCAACTTATTGGCAAGTTCGCCGGCATGCAAATTGTAGAAAAGGTTCGAGCAGTGCATCAACGTCTTGGCTTGTTTGGCGATGATCTCAGCGACCTGAGGGTTGGCGTGGCCCAACGCGGTTACCGCAATGCCAGCAGAGAAATCGATGTACTCATTGTTTTCCAAGTCGAACAAGGAGGTGCCCTTGCCGTGAGTGAAGACGATATTAGGCCTCGAGTAAGTGGTGACAGTATACGGCTTGGTTATGGTTGACACGAACTGACCCGTTGGAGAGTCTTCGGATGGATCCAGAGTAGTAGCCATTGCACGCACAGAAGGCACGCGCAACATACGCCGAGCAGGGGTACATAATGGAGAGCCTTTCAAAAAACTTCTGAGCATTTCTTTGAAGCCTAGACAGAATCTGAGGTATAGTGATGAGAGTATTTCAAATTGAACTTGAGATTTCGCACCGCGCTGACTCAAAGACAGTTACCGGATTAGTCACCTTACACAAAGCCGCAATAACGCCGCGGCTGCGAAATATAAGAGCCGAAACCAACGATCTAGCACTGCAGATGACCCACTACCAGTCACATAAACGATTTGTATACCGAGTGATACAATTTGATTTGGTACGCGATAAAAATCATAATGCACGCGGACGAAGTCATAATGCGTGTGTTTGACTCGGCCCATTACCCCTCGAGTCGCGATCGGCGCACAAAACACGGAGTTAAGCAAGATAGGTATTGTGTTCCAGGTTGAAATGCACAAATATCGGGGTTGCACTCACACACAGTTACCTGATAATGCACCAGCCACCTTATCTTTTAATTCCGCTTTTGCGAATAGACACTAATTGTGTCAAATTTTGTTGAGCCAACAGCCCTGGGCGTTATATAATGGAGCAAACGGCTGCACAAACCTTGCATCAAGCAAGAAGACACTAGATGACGGCGGAAAAGGACACATACAAAAAAATCGGCAAGGAGAAGCGTGCTCAACGTGATGCCAAATTCATCAAGGAGTGGTTGGTCCCCGAAAGCGAGCTTCCAGGCCCCGAGGTCAAGGATGTGCTTCAATGGATACCGAAATCCGGCCAATTGAGCAAGGAGGAGCTTGAAATTACCGAGACGGCTGCTTTGGAGATTGTCGAAAGGATCAAAGCCCAAACTTGGACGTCGTTGCAAGTTACGCGTGCGTTTTGCCATCGGGCAAGTCTTGCGCATCAGTTGGTCAATTGCTTGACCGAGGTGTTTTTCCGGGATGCCTTCGAGCAAGCTAGCGCTCTCGACGCGTATCAGAGAGAGCACAATGCAGTCAAGGGACCACTCCATGGTCTCCCCGTGTCGCTCAAGGACAACATGAACATTAAAGGCTACGGCACATCTCTTGGCATTGCCAACTTTTGTGTGAACCCACCGGTCATGGAGGAAGACGCGGTGGTTGTCAGATTGTTGCGCGAGCTGGGCGCCGTTTTTTACGTCAAGACCAATGTGCCCGTGGCGATGATGATGGCGGAAACCATGAACCATGTATGGGGCACCACCGTCAACCCCTTCAACCGAAACTTGAGCTCGGGTGGTTCATCAGGTGGCGAGGCTGCTTTGATTGCCTTACACGGATCTCCCGTAGGAGTAGGCTCAGATATAGGCGGCAGCATCAGAATTCCAGCCACTTTCCAAAATTTATTTGCGATTAGGCCAACATTTGGTCGCTTTCCAACGTTCGGAACTCGTTCTGCATTGCCCGGATTCGAGTCCGTCAATTCCGTGAACGGCCCGTTATCAACTGACTTGAGCTCGATCGAGTTGTATTGTAAGGCAGTTATTGGACAGCAGCCCTGGTTATATGACCCAAAGGCAGTGTCTATCCCCTGGAGAGAGGTCTCCTTGCCACAGAAATTGAGATTTGCAGTTGTTCTTGACGACGGGGTGGTCAAGCCTACCCCACCGATACTTAGGGGTCTCAATTTGACGGTGGAAAAGTTGAAACAGCAGGGCCACGAGGTGATTTCCTGGAACACTGCCGAGCATTTGCGTTTATCCGAACTCATCACCTATTTCTTTATCAGTGATGGTGGGATCAATATTAGACGGGAATGCGAAGCGACGGGCGAGCCTCCGTTCCCCACATTCGAGGGTTTCGACAAGTTGACTGAAATGGGTGTTGCCACCTTGTGGAAGTTGCAGAATGAAAGATCAAATTTGCTAAAGAAATACCTTGACCGCTGGAATGCCACCGCGGAAGTGACTGGCAACGGTGAACCCATTGACGCAATCATTTTACCAGCAGCTCCATTTCCCGGGAACCCTCACAACAAGTTCCGCTACGTTGGGTATACTACTCCCTACAATCTACTTGACTACAGTGTCGGTACTTTTCCTGTCACCAGAGCGGACAAAGCAGTCGATATCAAGGAGCTGAGAAGCACCTTTCTCAGTGAGACTGACGAAAAGGTGTGGCAAGATTACGACCCTGAGGAGAGCCATGGCGGTGCGGTAGCCTTGCAGCTTGTGGGGAGAAGGTTCGAAGAAGAGAAGGTCGTTAAAATGCTTGGTGCAGTCACCAAGGCTTTGTCTGAGTAGGAACTGCCTCAAAAAGTTGCAAAAAATATATTGTCAGTTTTGCCGAACCGTGATCTCGTAGAAAGTTTTTTCGGGTGATGTAATGTGGGGTAATGACAAATAGATGAGGAGCTGTCGGCGATGACCCATACGGACTGCGACACAATAGTGATTCAGTAGATCGAAGAGACCTGCTGGCCCAGCTCAGTATGGATGTACTTTAGTTGATAGCTCGCGAGGAAAATATGGTCTCTTCGAAACAAACTTCTAGTAAAAAATTTCACATTCGTACGCACTTCTTGGACAGCCAAATTTGACATTTCATCTCCGGGATTGATTTCTAGGTATAGTGGTGTCAGTCGGTGCGCCAATGATTCGAGGCCCACTGGCCACCTTATTTAACAGAATTCACTAGCTACCTCCATAATCTAATTTTAGCTGCTCGCGTAGGTTGTCTTCATCATCGAGTCATATGATGGTGGCCCAAACGATCCGCAAGATAGTATGGGGCGATGTACCCCCTGATCCCAAAGAAGCCAGACTCTTGATGAAGATTGATTGGTTCATATTGTCATTTGCATGTTTGCTTTACTGGATCAATTATGTCGACCGGCTCAATATCTCCAATGCTTACGTCTCTGGCATGAAGGAGGACCTTCAGATGCACGGCAGCGAATTCAACATCATCAATACGGCTTTCACCGTGGGCTACACGGTGTTTCTTATTCCCAACAATCTCATCCTTTTGAAAGTCAGACCAAAATATTGGCTCACTTTTTGCGCACTTGCTTGGGGCTTATTGACCTTAGGCGTGTACAAAGTCACGAGCTACAAGCAAATAGTTGTGATACGATTCTTTCAAGCCGGGTTCGAAGCCTCTACCTTTTGCGGAGTGCACCTCATTTTGGGGTCCTGGTACAAGGAGGATGAGTTGACCAAGCGTTCAGCCATCTTCACTTCTGCAGGGTTGATCGGCAACATCTTTTCATCAACCATGCAATCTGCAATTTTTACCAACATGAACAACCTCCACGGTATCGCAGGCTGGAGATGGTTGTTCATCATTGATTTTGTTGTGACGGTGCCTATTGCTATATACGGCTTCTTCTTTTTCCCAGACACCCCTGAAATGTGTACCTCATTCTACTTTAGCAAGGAAGAGGTGGCGATGGCGAGGGCGAGGGTAAAGCCGAGAGATCACACGACAAGATTGGATGTATCACTATTTAAAAGATTACTTGGCAGGTGGCACTGGTGGCTCTTTCTGTTTCTTTGGGTGCTAGGCGGCGAGAACGAGTCCTTTGCGTCCAACTCGTTGTTTTCGCTCTGGCTCGCCCATTTTGGGTACACGGTTCCCCAGCGTAATCACTACCCTATGGGCATATATGGGACGGGAATCTTAGCAACGTGTTGCTTTGCACTTTACGTGGATAATACCGGTGCTCGGTACCACTGGCATGTGGCTTTGGCAATAATGATTTGTATGCTCATATCCACGATTTTGCTAATAGTCAATCCCTTGAGTGACCTGGTGGTTTTTGCCTCGCAATATCTTGGAGGTGTGGCCTATGCGGGCCAGGCAACGTTTTTTGCTTGGGCTAACGTTGTATGTCAAAATGACCTAGAAGAACGAGCAATTGTCCTCAGCTCCATGAACATGTTCAGCAATGCAGTCAATGCATGGTGGTCTATCTTGTTCTACGCGGCTACCGGGGTGCCCAAGTTCAGGAAAGGGTGTTATGCAATGTTCGCTACAACCATCGCCAGTGGCTTGCTCGCGTGCGCCATTCGGTATTTGCAGGTACGCGAAAATGTTCGGAAATCAGAGGAAGAAACCATACATGCAAAGGAAGAAACTACTTATTATGATTGCAAGGAGTCAAACAAGGATCCCACGGCAATCAATGCGGAGACAAGGAGGGCAAGTCTGCTCTAAATGGCATAGAGTCACTTCGGGGTGCAATATGGAAAGAAAAAGCTGCTTAAGCGAGCCAGGCACATTGCGATTACGTGCGAAGAATGGTGCTCAATCAATGCCCTGGTCACTGGTTCATCGGCCCATGAAGTCTCTAGTGCAATTATGTCATTTGCAAGCAAGACAGGCTTATTGCTGCTATACAACAACCCCGGGTTTGCATGAAGAAAAACGGGGTCAGTACGGTGGTAGTTTTATGTGATGTCACCCGAACTGCCGTATTTGCTTCGTTACAATCTTCAATAATAGTCGCTATGCGTCAACGAGAGTCGGCTAATGTGTGCACTTAAGGCGGAATGCAACATCAGAGGAGCCATAGTAGTGACAAGAATTAGTAACATTGCTGGGTCGATGACTTCCCCATGTCGTACCCGGTACCCTGTGAGTGACTATCTGCTGAAAATCAAGTTCTAGGGTCATGGGCGATCCATCTGCCTATGATTTTGCCTTACAAACGGCCCTCTTTTTTTCTACCCCACTCGTAAATGGCCGTCATTTGACGCAGCCGTTTCGAGGTCGGCAGGTGACCTGGCCCACGTTTTGTTCACATTTTGCCCTTGCATTAATTATTACATGCGTCAAGGATATTCGGTAGCAGTTGGCCGACCTGGCGGTACGACTCGTGTGCGCCACAAGCGTCGCTAGTAAGCCTTGGGCTTAGTTGAGAAAATTATAAATAAACGGCGCTGCTGAGACGCTATACGGTGGGACTCCTTACCTCACCGACTATCTATGTCTCTCGACAATGCAAAACTTAACCCAGTGTTCCGACCAATTTTGGAAGACGCCGATCCTCGTCAGTATGCCAGCACGCGTTTCGTCAAGAACCTCACGCCTACAATGCCCACGAGCGTTGAGGCAACGTCGCACTTGATGCTCTTGAGGGCGTTTGGTGCGCTCTACGCCAACGTCACCCTGTCAATAGCCAATGAAACCGAGCGCAACAAGAAGTGGCAGGTGTACGTCACCAATGCTGTGAGACGCTTTATTATATTTGTCAGCGCCTACAAGGCACTGAGGCCACACGATTTGGAATCGTACTTACAACTCAACCAATTCAACCAGTTTGAACATGTAAAAGCATTGCGACAAATGCTCCCGCCGCTCGACATCTTGATGGTGTGGCACGCCTTTGTCCTCAACCCAAAGGCATTTTTCGACAATTGCGCCAGAAACAAAATCATGGACTTTGGATATTTCCCCTTTCCGCTCATGAGAGCAGTTGCAGCCATAGATCCGTACCTGTTTGAGTACGCGCCTTCAGTTGATGAAAGGCGATTGTTTGCCGACATGGTGTCGGCCTACCAGGAGGACCTCGTCCTAGACAACCACGTGACGCTCGCCACGGTGCTTGAAATCAACCTCAGTGTGTATTGTCCCGTGTGCCACCAGTACATCAGCAACGTCAAGTACACCACTGCTGACGGTGATGGGTTTGCCGATAAGAACTTTCGCATCTATGGCCTGGACAAGTGCCCCTGTGCCATCGATATGCAGATATATTTTACGAGCCACGAGACGCTCCGCACATTGCAGTTGCGTGCAGACACCATGGGGTGCACCGCCAACGACCAGGACCTCGTGCTCCCAAACTGCCACCGTTACTTTTCTGGCATCTTGCACCCATTGTTGTTTTCAGCGCAAAAGCCCGACATTGTCAGCGCCACATGCAAACACATTGTCCGGAACTTGGGACCCTGGCTGGCCAATGCAACAAACAGACAGCAAGACTTGTCGAAAGTCGTGATGAAGCTATGTGAGATACCTCGGTTTGGACGCATTTTGAAGAATTTGTTGCGCAACTATTTCGAAATGAATTTGATTCATGCCACGGTGCCGCGCCACCGATCCAGGGACCCCTACGCGTACGTCGACGTGGTAGAAATCTCAGAGGATCTCGTCGGATGCGTGCTACGACAGCAGCGGTTTGTCGACAAGATGAATCATCTTGATTTGCTTCACTCGCCCATGATCGTGGCCGCCATGTACGAGTCGAGCATTCGTTACGAGAGGTTTTTCGAAATGCTAACCATGAAGCAAAAGACTAAAGACAGAGTCATCATGGTGCCGACGCTTGACATTGACTTGTTTTGGCACACCCACCAGTTGTCGTTGTACTACTACCTCGTCAAGTGCATCACGAGCACGTGCCAAACATTTGTCGACCACAACGACAAAATCGAGGAGGGTCGCTTGTCGCACAACTTTGAGCGCACCGCCAAGTTGTACAAGAGTCGGTACAAACAGGAGTATTCGATATGCTTTTGTTGGTACTGCCTCCAAACCAGAGTGCGCGATGCCAAAAGCGGTCTTAAGGGTCTTTTGACTAAAAAGGCCTCTGCAGCCCTGGACCCACGCACGTACAACAGGAGCTTTTTGTTCAATTGGCACGATGAGTGTGGAGTGACCCACATATCCACGCACAATTACATTCAGTGGCCGGGAGAAGCCGGCAGCCGCAGTCGAAGGCAGCTTCAGCGCCAATTGCCCTCGCAGGGCAGTTACCCTTGGCAGGACGACCCGTACCACCGTTCGTCGTACAACGGCATGTTTGTCATTGCACCGATGCTCCCGGTCACAGATGAAACCGTTCACTATTGGGGGCCTGGAGCATGCATTTCAACGGAGGCGGAAGGCAACGGCGGCGGCTGCGGCTCAGGGGGTGAGGGCTTCTGCGCGCTGACAGGCCCCGGCGGAGGCGCGCCCTGTGGAGCAGCCTTTGGACCCAGCAGAGGTTCAGCGTGTGGTGGCGGTAGTGTAGGTGGATGTGGTGGCGGCTGGAGCGGTGGCGACGGCAATGGTGGCGGCGACGGCGGCGGTGGCGACGGCGGCGGTGGCAGTAGCGGCGGAGGAGGAGATGGCGGAGGTGGCGGTTGCGGTGGGTGCGGCGGTTGCGGGGGTGGCTAGGTCCTCGTGTCAAGCTCGGCTTCCTTGAATAGCTTGAAAATTTTGTCAACGTCATTCTTCATGCTCTTTGTAAGCTCAACCAAGTCGGTATCTGACTTGTTAAACATGATGCAGTTGGCGAACATCAACATAATGTCACGCTCCAACTGCTCTAGCAGCAGGTACTCGGGGGGATCCAGTTTCAGCTTGATGCTTTTTAAGATAGTCTTCAAGTCCTTGGGCTGGCGGATCACCTCGACGTAGTCAGGAGCGTCCTTAGGGTTGACCGGTTGTAAAAAGGGCGACGAGAACCGGTGCGCTTGTATGGAGTTGACTAGGTTGACGGCGATGTGCTGGAAGCGCTTGTGCAGCTGGGTCGACGAGGGTGACGACGAGCGCTTGCTCGAGTCGCGCTTGCTGCGAGTGAGTCTGGCGTCGTCTTCTTGGTCGCTCTGAGGCGAACTCGGGGCTTTGCGTTCCGGGCTCGATGATTCGTTCCCTTGTGGCGGCTCTGTCGCGTCACGGCTAGGTGGCACCTCTACCTGCTCCTCTCTTGCCTCGAAGTCTGGGTTTGCCTCCTCGATGGGCGTGGCTTCTGTAGCCTTTTCCATGGCCGGGTTGCCGAGGTCGTTGATGTCCTTTTCGAGCGATTTGAGGTACTCCATGACTGCCGACGCCACCAACGGCGCGAGGCCCGTGGCAAACGTTCCTGCGTTCACCACTAGTTTGTCGCCATCTATAGTGACAAACTCGTTCAACTTGGTCTCCCTAACTAGCCGAACAATGCTATCCTGCTCTAATGGCTGGCCAGCAACCTCGAACGCGGTTGTGTAGCTTGAAGTGAGAAGGGCTAAGTGTGCCGCAAACCGGCCAAGGTCCAACGTATGGGTGGAAGCCTGCTTGAGCGACTCATTTAAGGTCGATGCCACAAGGACAACAGAAAGATTGCGGTCCATCCACGCACTGGCAAGATGAATCCTTCGGTGAGAACCTTGAAGTTCATGGCCGCACTACACGCAGGAAGAGCCAAGATGGCGCCTACAACCCTTCAGCCCTACACTACACTGAATGTCAATCTCCTTATCTCATTATGTACAAAATGGAAACCTTGGCATCACTGCTTCTGGATGTTTTGCATCAACAAAGCGCTAAATGTTAGTATGAGCCACTTGACGGTTCTCCTACGGTCGAATAACGTACTTTTGCTCTTGGAATCTCTGGCCAACTCTCTCAGAGTGCTTCAAGAACTTTTCCAGACACTTGGAAATGCAGGTGGACTCCTTGGTGGTCAAGTTGGCCGATGTGAAGTCGTTGACGCAGTCGTCGAAACATTTGGAGACCAAGTTTGAATAAAGTCTCATGAAGTCCTTCATCTGCTTCTGCTCGACGATTTGCTGGAATTCCTGCTGTTCTTTGACGTTGAGTTGATCCATTTCTACTGGTTGTGTGGTCTACTAGTTGTAAAGACTTGTGTTGGGCAGCCTCAGCGGCGAAAAATCTGAGCAAGCGACCGCCAACATGAAAAAAAATAATCGTTATATACAGAATGCTATATGTAGGTCTAGCACTGGCACAGTCCGGGGAAGCGTGGGAAGGCAATGACGTCTCTGATATTGTTCTGCCCCGAGAGGTACATGAGCAAGCGCTCGAAGCCCATGCCGAATCCGCCGTGCGGTACTGTGCCGTTTTGGCGCAACAGCGTGTACCATTCGAGCGCGGCGCCGTCCATTTGGCGGGCCTCAATTTCGGCCATCAATTGGGAATGCGAGTGGATTCTCATAGACCCGCCAATCAATTCGCCAATTTCGGGCACTATGAGGTCGAAACAGGCCACCGTGGGCTTCTCCTCGTCAAAGTTAAGGGAGTCGCTCATGTAGAACGGCTTTTGGAATTTGGGGTAGTCGGTGACAAACACGGGGCCCTCAAAGTATCTGGCGAGCCATTTCTCGTGCTCAGTGGATAGGCTGGTGCCCCACGAGAGATTGGCGTTAGCGTGCTCATTGATGAGATCAAGAGCCTCGCCGTAGGTGATGGTGGGCCAGTCACCCAGCTTCTGTAGCGAATCCCACCTCTGCTGCACCAACAAACGCTGTGCCTCGTCGCGGTACGACGCCTTGAGGTCATTGAGCCCCGCGGAATCGGACACCACCGCTTCAAGCATGCGTTGGGCAAAATAGGTGAGTTGTCTCACATCGCGCACGTGGCATATCTCCGCTTCGAGCATCCAAAACTCGCTCAAGTGCCGATTAGTGTCGGAGTTCTCGGCCCGGAAGCAGGGAGTCAATGTCCACACCCTGCCGAGCGACGGTGCAAGCAGTTCGAGGTGGAGCTGGGTCGACACCGTCAAATACGCATTGCGCTTGAAAAACCTCAGTTTGCCGCCCACAGGAGCCACGTAGAATAACTCTCCAGCACCCTCGCAGTCGGAAGAGGTCAAGATGGGCGGCGCCACCTTGGTGAATTGCTCGGCGGAGTAAAAGGACATCAAGGCAGTCTCCGCGTGCGACCTCATGCGCGCTATCGACGCCAACGTGGCGGTGCGGTGTCGCAAAGTGGGCAAGGTTCGGAGAAAGTCCATTGAGGTGGCCTTTTTCTGGATCGGATACCGCTCGGGGACGGTGCCCACCACCTCTAGGCGGTGCAGGGCGTTGTGGCTGGGGTCGCAGAAGAACTCGGTGGCCTTGACCGCCAGCCGGCGCACGCCCGCCACCAAAGCAATGCTTTGTCCGACTTTCAACTTCTTTTCAGCGGCAAGTGACTGGTCTAGGAGCACATTGAGGGTTTGTGGCGACGTTCCGTCAGTGACATCAATGAAAGCGTGATTTTTCAAGGTCTTGACCGTTCGAATGTGGCCATTGACGGTGACAACGCCATCTCGAGCCTCGAGGGCCTCCCTGACAGTAGGCGCGAGTGCATAGCTCGACGCGTGGCGCGTGCTGCTGCGGGCAACCCAGCGGAGCATTGTGTTAAAGCGTGAAAATTGGCGATTGTCCTGTACACTCATTAATGCACTCTCATCATAGCCACAGCGGCGACTACGTTGCCCATGCTAGCGACACCCTCGAGGCGGTGGTGCAGCGCGCATGCGACTTGGGATTCGCGCGGTACTGTCTCACCGAGCACATGCCGCGCTTGGAGGATCGCTTCCTCTACCCTGAGGAAATTGAGCGAGGGTACCGGTGCCTGGACCTCACTGACAACTTTAACCGGTTCCTAGCCCACGCTCACACACTCCAGCGCCGATACAACACCGCTGGGGGCACAAGGCTTCTCGTGGGCTTCGAAGTGGAGGGCTTGAATGCGGCCCACATCGACTACACCAAGCAACTCTTGGCGCAACCCGGTATTAACATGACCGTGGGGTCGGTCCACTTTGTCAACGAGATCCCCATTGACTTCAGCGCCGAGCTTTGGCTCGAGGCTATGCTGCGAGCACCCGGGGGAACCGCCAGGGCGCTCTACGCCCAGTACTTCGAGCTCCAGCATCAGGTGATCGCGCAGCTTCACCCCACCGTGATTGGACACTTTGATCTCATTCGCCTCTTCACGCCCGCGGACGCCATCGACCCCACGTCGGGGAAACCTCTTCCTGAGGTCGATCTTGCCACCGACTGGCCCGACGTATGGGCGCTCGTGGTGCGCAACATCGAGTTGGCGGCGCTGTATGGCGCGCTCTTTGAGTTGAACTCTGCCGCCTTCCGCAAAGGGTGGCTGTCCCCCTACCCGCAGCGCGACGTGTGCGAGGCCATTAAGCAGTATGGCGGCGCGCGGTTCTGTCTCTCCGACGATGCGCACTCAGTCTCGCAAGTGGGGCTCAATTACCACAAGGTGTGGGATTTCGTTCACGACTTGGGGATTGAATATATTTACCACCTCGACATTGACGGCGCCAGAACCACCGTGGGGCGCCAGCGAGTGCAACACCTCCTGGAGTCGGCCTTCTGGGACCAATACAAGAGAAAGAGACGTTGATTAGTACGATCTACCAAACATGCACCAGTACTTGGCCATCATGTCGCACCGAACGCACTTTTGGCCGGGCTTGAAGGGGGCCTGCTTGTAGGGAATGCACAACGACTTGGCGCCCATCGATGGGGCCTTCTCGTCCACTTCCTCATCCTCACCGTTGTCCTTCTTGGCCGAGGCATCCTTGATGTCGTCCTCGCACTCGGGGACACCGCACCACGGCGCCAAGATAACATTCTTCTTGTTCAAGGTGGGGACAAAGTCCTTCCACTCTTCAACCACCACTCTGTGCTGGTTGAATTCCTCTCTGGCCTTGGCGAGCAACCCAGCCTGCATCTCCTCCAAGATCTGCGGGATCCGTGACTCCAATTCGCTCAACTTCACCACATACTTGGAGCCGTCGTCTCTTCTGACTGCAGTCACCTGTTCCTTCTCCAAGTCCTTGGGGCCATACTCCAACCGCACGGGCAAGCCCTTTAACTCCCAATCGGCAAACTTCCACCCCGAGGTGATGTTGTCTCTGTAGTCACCAATGACTCTGACGTCGGCCTCCCTCAAGCGCTTTTCAATCTCCTCGGCGCCTCTAAAGATAGCTTGGCGCTGCTCCTCGGTAGTCTTGCTGTTCAACCCAACGGGCATCACACACACCTGGTGCTGTGCCACTCTGGGCGGGAGCACCAACCCCTTGTTGTCCGAGTGTGTCATCACCATGACACCAATGACTCTGGTAGACAAACCCCACGAGTTCTGGAATGCATACACCTTGGGCTTGTCGGCCCCAGCGGGGTTCTCAACCGAAATGTCAAACATCTTGGAGAAGTTGGTGCCCAAATGGTGCGAGGTGGCCCCCTGAATGCCTCTGCCCGTGGCGGCAATGAAGCCCTCACAGGTGGTGGTGTAGTCGCCACCGGCAAACTTTTCATTCTCGGTCTTTTTACCCTTGACCACGGGGACCGCTAACAACTCTTCGTACACGCCGGCATACAAGTCTAAAATCTGCTGCACTTCGGTGCCGGCGTCTTCCTTGGTCAAGTGGGCGGTGTGGCCCTCCTGCCACAAAAACTCCCTCGTTCTCAAGAATGGCTGCGGATGCTTAAACTCCCAACGAACCACCGAGTTCCATTGGTTTAACTTCAAGGGCAAGTCTCTGTGAGAACGGATCCACTTGGCGTAGTAGGGGTACATCACTGTCTCGGAGGTAGGTCTGATGGCAATGTGCTCTTCCAACTCGGAGTTGCCTGCCTTGGTGACCCATGCCACCTCGGGGGCGAAGCCCTCGATGTGGTCCTTCTCCTTTTCCAACACCTTTTGGGACACAAACATTGGGAAGTATGCATTCTTGACCCCCAATTTCTTGATGCGAACGTTGAACCAGTCTTGGATCTGCTCCCACACATGGTACGAGTTCGGTCTCAAAATGTAACACCCCGACACGTCGTAGTAGTCCAACATCTCTCCCTTGACCACCACTTGTGAGTACCAAGTCGAGAAGTCCCTGGCCTTGTCGACGGTGATGCCAATGAGCTCGGCACCGTCGATCTTGGAGGCCTCCTTCTCCTTTCTTAAGGCATCCTTGCGAGCAGCCACGGCGGCAGCATCCTTCTTAGCCACGGGTGCAGTGGCACCCGCAGCAGCGGCTGGCAGTTCCGGAACTGCACTGAAGTCGGCGGCAATGAGCTCGATACCAGTCAGCTTCAAAAAGGCCACCACAGTGGAGGCACTTAACGCAGCCTTGGCAGACTCAGTGGACAACTCAAGCACGGTGTCGTCGGCGGCATCCAAGATGTTCTGGTCCACCACGAGCTTGATTTTGCCGGCCAAGTCCTTGTTCAAGTTGGCGATCGACACTTCCTTGGCTGGAACAGCAAAAAACTGCTGCACCAAGTCGTCCTTGGCCAACCGCGGCTCCTTGACCTGCGCAAACAGTGCAATCAAGGGCGACGGGGTCTGCGTTGAGTGCAACGCAAAAACGAGCACCGGCACCGGGGTCGCGCTCTTGGCAGTCTTGGGCTTGAAAACCAAGGTCTTTGTCGGAACCGCTGCCTCCGACGTCACGGTCGCCAACGACAACGCGGCAAGAGTTTGGGCAAGAGCCATTACGATACTGGGTGTGAAGCCTGTGAGACTGAACTAATCTTTCAGCGCTAGATTTTTTTTTTTTTTTTTGGTCCATTTGTGCCCTAAACGCGGGCGAGGCATGCCGCGCGGCCTGCGCGCTCAAGCTCGTTAACTGTTCACGCACGCGGCGGGTAAGCGAGACACAAGCGTTCAGAGTTAGTCACTAATTCCCACTTTGATGAGTCTGACGAGTAACCAAAAAAAAAAAAGAATATCAGTCAAGTGCCACCAAAAAAAGTCTTGAGACTAACAAATCTATTCACATGTCTGTCTACGTTAACGAGAAGACCGGCACGGACCTGGAGAGCTCTGGCTCCGAGCAGGCGCCCTTCCAAACAGCTGCTTACGCCGCGTATGTGCAGCCGCTGGCCACGATTTTGACTTACAAGCAGGTTGAAGGCTCGGAGGAGTTCGCATACACCGAGATCTCGGCACTGGCGCTCAAAAAGGCCAAGAAGGGTGCTGAAGGGCTCAAAAAGAAGTTGGAGAAGCAGTTAAAGCAAGAGGAAGAGCAAAAGGCCAAGCTGGAAGACGCCGCTAAGAAGTTGGCTGACTTGGACCTCATCAAAATTGTCGAGGACCCATCGTTGCCCCAGGCGCAGAAGATCAAAGTGCGCGCCGTGGCGGACAACATCGGCCAGCGGGTGCTTGTGCAAGGGTGGGTGCATCGTTTCAGATTGCAGAAGGGTCTCGCTTTCATCACCTTGCGTGATGGTACTGGCTTCTTGCAGTGTGTGTTGACGGGCGACTTGGCCAAGTGCAGGGCCACTGCAGAGTTAACGTTGGAGACCACGGTGGCGATCAAGGGTGTTATCAACAAGTTGCCCGAGGGCAAGACAGCCCCAGGAGGGGTCGAGTTGCAGGCGGACTTCTACAGAGTGGTTGGGGCAGCGCCTCTGGGCGACGAGTCCATCACCAACAAGGTGCAAGAGGGTGCAGACCCATCATTGTTGCTTGACCAGCGCCATTTGACCTTGCGCGGCGAAACGTTGTCGGCCGTGTTGAAAGTGCGCAGCTCTTTATTGGAGTCAGTTAGAAAGGTGTTTGCCGAGGAGCATCTCATGGAGGTCACCCCACCCTGTATGGTGCAGACACAAGTGGAGGGCGGCTCAACGTTGTTCAAGTTGGACTACTACGGACAAGAGGCGTACTTGACCCAGCTGTCGCAGTTGTACTTGGAAACGTGCTTGCCTGCCTTTGGCGACGTTTTCTGTGTCCAAGAGTCCTTCAGAGCCGAGAAGTCCCACACCAGACGTCATTTGTCCGAATACACCCACGTCGAGGCCGAGTTGGCCTTCTTGGACTTTGAGGAGTTCCTCGCGCACATCGAGAAGGTGATAACCAAGACCGTCGAGTACGTCTTGGCAGACCCTGTCGCGGGTCCCTTAGTCAAGCAGCTCAACCCCGGGTTCGTCAAGCCGTCGTTGCCGTTTTTGCGCATGGAGTACATTGACGCCCTCGAGTGGTTGAACGAGCATGGCGTCCCCAACGAAGAAGGCGGCAAGTTCAAGTTTGGTGACGACATCGCCGAGGCTGCTGAACGCAAGATGACCGATGACATTGGGCAGCCCATTTTCTTGACAAGATTCCCGGTCGAGATCAAGTCTTTTTACATGAAGAAATGTGCCGACGACCCCAGAGTGACCGAGTCGGTTGACGTGTTGATGCCCAATGTGGGTGAGATCACCGGCGGCTCCATGAGAATAGATGACTATGACGAATTGGAGGCGGCCATCAAGAGAGAGGGGCTCGACTCCAAGGCGTACTACTGGTTCACCGATTTGAGGAAATACGGCACGTGCCCCCACGGTGGGTACGGGTTGGGCACTGAGAGAATATTGGCTTGGTTGTGCGACAGGTTCACCGTGAGAGACTGTTCGTTGTACCCCAGATTCACAGGTAGATGCACCCCATAAACGCAGCGACGCACAGTAAACAGACACCGTGCAATAGCAAGTAGAGACGTGTTAAGTAGACACTGCCGAAGTAATAACTAGTGGACATGGAAGCCCGTTGTGAGACATCCAATGGCCGTTCGTCGATGCAGGCCATGATGACTCAGACCCGATCGGGTAATGTAAAAATTTCTAACCGCGGTGACAAATCTACACACCACACTTCTTTTACCATGCCTGAACAACCAGCTGAACACAGATTATGGGGCGGAAGATTCACAGGGGCCTCCGACCCCTTGATGGACTTATACAATGCCTCCTTGCCCTATGACAAGGTTATGTTTCGCGCGGACTTGGTAGGGACAAAGGTGTACACCGAAGGATTGCAGAAAATCGGATTGCTCACCGCAGACGAACTCAAGGCCATTCATCATGGGTTGAGTGAGATTGAAAAGGAATGGGCCTCGGGGACTTTCGAAGAGAAGCCTGGCGATGAGGACATCCACACTGCCAACGAGAGAAGATTAGGCGAAATCATCGGGAAGCACATTGCCGGCAAAGTGCACACTGGGAGGTCGAGGAACGACCAAGTGGCCACCGATATGCGCATCTACGTACGCGAGAAGCTCACAGCGCTCTTGCAGTTCCTCTCTGACTTCATCAAGACGATCTTGAAGCGTGCCGAGGAGGAAATTGGCGTGTTAATGCCCGGCTACACCCATTTGCAAAGAGCACAACCCATCAGGTGGTCACACTGGTTGTCGATGTACGCTACCTACTTTACTGAGGACTACAAGAGGGGTAAGCAAATTTTGCAAAGAGTCAACCAGTCGCCCTTGGGGGCTGGGGCATTGGCTGGGCACCCTTATGGGATCGACCGCGAGTTCTTGGCTCAGGGTTTAGGTTTTGAGGCCCCCATTGGCAATTCACTTGCCGCTGTGAGCGACCGCGATTTTGTGGTTGAAACATTGTTCTGGTCCACCTTGTTTATGAACCACATCTCGCGCTTTTCGGAGGACTTGATCATCTACTCCACCGCAGAGTTTGGCTTCATCCAATGTGCCGATGCCTATTCGACTGGGTCGTCTTTGATGCCGCAAAAAAAGAACCCAGACTCGCTTGAGTTGTTGAGAGGCAAGTCGGGTCGTGTTTTCGGGGGGTTGGCGGGTTTCTTGATGTCAATCAAGTCTATTCCGTCCACTTATAACAAGGATATGCAGGAGGATAAGGAGCCATTGTTTGATGCTATGATCACGGTCGAACACTCTATCTTGATTGCCACCGGTGTCATTCTGACGTTAACCATCAACAAGGCCAAGATGGAGGGTTCCTTGACCATGGACATGTTGGCGACGGACTTGGCAGACTACTTGGTCAGAAAGGGTGTGCCCTTCAGAGAAACGCACCATATCTCTGGCGAGTGCGTTAGAATGGCCGAGGATTTGAAGCTTTCTGGCATCGACCAGTTGACCTTGCAACAGTTTCAGCAAATAGACTCAAGGTTTGACGCCGACGTCAAAAACGTGTTCAACTTTGAGGTTAGCGTTGAAAGACGAACCGCAACCGGTGGTGCTGCCAAGTCGGCGGTGTTGAAGCAATTGAAGAACTTGGCTCTGCAATTGAACTGAAAATATGAACAGAGACCAAACTAAACGGGTGATATTTGACTATCTAGCTTTCTAATAACAATGAGAGTATATCTAGCTGTTGCCGTGGCGATGTGCAAAACCATCAGACAACCTTTTGCGCCATGAGCGTCTGCTGCCGTGCTTCTGCGGCGTCCTTGGCGTCGGTGGCAATGGCCACTGTTTGGCACTCGGGTCAGCGGTCTCGTGTAAGTATTTCACCTCATTGTTTAAGAACTGCTTCCATGTCAAGGTGTCATTGTCTTCTGAGGGGGCGGACTGGATGCCCGAAGCGTCGCTCAACGAGAGTGCTGAAATTTGCAGCAGAAATTCACAAACTGGGGAAATGTCGTAGACCAGACTATCGGTGGCCGCAACTCGAGGAGTGCTGGCAGCAAGCTTTCTCTCGAGTTTAGCTTCTTCGTCTGCAATCAGATTCAAATCGATATGTGGCTCGTGGGTATCTGAAGACCATGCGTAGTTAGTGTTGAACCCATTTGAGCCCTTGCTTGGGTGTGAAGAAGGTTTATATTCCACATCTAAGTCTAAGGAGTGGGATCTGCGGTGTTCAATGTACGGCGTACGAAAATGTCTGTTTGCAACAACGCTGGGGTTTGATGTGTCACAAGTAATGCTCATTTTGATCTTTGGCTGATTCAATGGAAAGAATATCGAAAGCAACGTAGTTTATATAGAGCTACGCCCTCGGTCTTATGCGAGTGTATGATGTCTGTGGCGTTGCATTTGACGTAAGAATATGCAACTGTATGAAAGGCAGCTAATGTCGATTTAGCACGGACTCTGTGTTGCAGCCGTACTATGTAAGAGAATGCAGATGACTGCAAAAATAAAGTACATATGCAAGCTCGTGGAAAGCTTGATTCCAGCTGGGTGCGCAAATTACATGACTCGGAGTGAACCTTTACCCCAGCATAGTCTGCGAGCCTAGAATCTAAGTCACCTGTACAAGCATGACACGGCAAATCTGGGTAATGATTGTCAACCAAGCATGGGCATGCGTAGGTCTCGTTAGATAAGGTATGCATATAAAAATGCTTTGAGATCAACTAGGCATGCGAGATGCTCCATCGTGAATGCACTTCCAAATCCCGCGATAGTCACCGGCAGGTAGACAATATCTGAAAAGTGGTGTTATCTTCTTGCAGATCTTGTGGTGAGTTACACATTCGCTGAGCTGACGTGCAATAAAATGCTTCTGCGTGCATAAACTTGCAACGGGTTTCGAAATCTGCGCCTGCAGCAAGTTAAAGTGTGAAGAAGATGTGCGCATATGCCGAATTAGCCGCCAAGCCAGTATAAAGCCATTGCCGATCATGACACTAAGTGGCCCTGTGACATGCCAGACCTCAATGAGGAGCCAGTCATAGTAAAGGTGGCCTTCTTTTGCTTACAGTGATCGCACTGTCCTCACGCTATTTATGAACGTATGCTCGATTTGAATAGTGAAACTGTAAAACGCCATGTCATTGATATTCTCCTCTGTTTCAATAATGTTATAAGTTCATTACACTTGTAAGGAGTGTGCAATGATATGCAACTGTGCGCTGGCACCGGCTGTATGAAAAGTCTCTATGCTATACCCACCGTGTAAGTCATGCACGTGCTCGAAAGTCCGAATTTGTATGCAGTCAACAGAGTTTCGAGGAAGCGATTCGAGACCAAAAACGGCGATTTTGCAGCACTGTCACGTGACGCTTTTGCAGCACACCTCCTGAATCCAACACCACTGGGCGTGTGGTCAAAAAGACCATTAAACTCTTCAATTAATATGAACAGTCCACTTATCACTCAAATGTCACACTTCGCACAGACATTGGAGTCAATTAAAGATGTTGACTTATACAACTGTAGAAGCGAGAAGTTGCAAGAGTTGCAGAGTTATTTTCATGACTTGGCGCAGAAGTGTCGCATCATTGGCCATTCACAGGAGTTGGCAGCTGAGATCACGGTTGATACCTTTGCACTTATGAATCAATTGATGAAGCTGTACACTTTTAACAACATGATTTCCGAGAAGAACGACCTTATCTGTAACGTGTTGCCATTGGTTCTCATGAACTATATCGTCAACCACAACTCGTTTAAAAGGTTTGCCTCACAACTCGATGCGACAGAACTACAAAGTTGTGTGTACGAGTCTTGTCAAGTGTTGGACGCCAGCCAGGCAAAAGTGGGAGTCTTAAGCTTCAATTTACTTCTTCAGTTGGGTGTGATGGATTCTCTGGTGCTCAAGTTCTTCGGTTTGTCAATGATGTATGGTGTTGTGCCCAATTTGAAATTCTGCAATCACTTGGCTGACACTTTGACAAATTCTCTTCGAGGAGATTTGACTGATAACGAAATCCTTTTCAAAATTTTGAAGGATTGCGTCTCAATTAACTCGAGGTCGACAAGGGAGCTTTTGTCGATTATCTTGAGAAACAACGCCAAATTAATATCCATGTTAGACGCGGCCAAGTCGATGCCGCACATCACAAGTGTCAACAAGAGCTGTATTTCGAGGTTGTTACAGCTCACAGCTGTTTCTGTGGTCTCCAGCGGCATGGAGCTTCAAGTTGAAAGAAGACAGGGGTTGTGCAAGAGCGATCCAATCCTCCATTCGGCACTTGATCTCCCTAGCCTTGACGGTTTTTGGAAGTTCAATCCTAGATCTCTAACACAATCGTTAAAATTACTCATGGATTTGTTGGAGCATGGTGATAACTTGATAGTGTTGGAGTCAAAGAAGCAGCTTCTTTTTTATGTGTTTGCCACGAAAAGGATCTGCTTGGAGTCCAAGAATAATCAATCAAGCTTATACTGGCAGTTCAACCGTTTCAACTGCAAGATTTCGTTGGTCACCCTCATCTTAAGCTCAATCTACCTTAACTCACTGCAAGTTGCGAAGCATTACTGGAGTAAGCTGTTTCCGGATTTTGTTAGCTCAAGCTTCGATATCTTCAGATCACCACCACTTGCGAAACCAAACTACCTTTATGATGACGCAATCGAAACGACACAGGATCCGCATATCATGACTTTATGTCTTCAAGGACAGATATCGTTGTGGGTTGTTGTTAGAAGTCACATTGCAAAGGAACTTAGAACATGCCTGGACATCAAGAGTGACCTCGACTTCAAACTAATTTCACGATTTTTAGACTTGATGTTTGCGGGTCTATTCGTTTCGGCCTATGTCTTTACAAGCGATCTCGACGGCAATGCCACTTCACCATATGAATCCTTAGCACTCAACTTGCTAAAACGGTGCTTGCAAGAAGTCCTCGCCACTGAGATGTCGTTCACGGGGTCAAAGCTTCACAAGGATGACAACTTGGTGCTCGTTAAATTTGTAACCTACCTAACTGAGTTGTGTGAAGCGGATCTTCAATTTGTGCAGGTGATCGAGAAGCTATTTCAATTGATTGACTGGCTGTTGTACATCGGCGGCACAATTGCTCGTGAGCTTTTAACGGATTTCTTATTGAAGTTCGATCCTAAAGGGAGGGGATTCGTGACCCTTCGAATTGTATTGGGAACAGAGTCAACACAAGAGACGTATGAATCTAACCTTTCTACTACAACCAATTACTCAGGTGGAACAAGTTCACCACAATGGCTCGATGTTTCCATATCATCTTTTGATGGCTTCTTTGGTCAAGATGAGAGTCACAATGACGATGTCGAGCCCAAGCATGATAAAGATTCGATCACTTCAACAAAAATATTCAGCATTCAAGCGAAAAGGGATGAGTTGTTTGCTATCAACAGTAGACATGACGAAGAGTATACAGAGGGTGGTGACAAACGGCGGTGATTTTGAGTGGGGTACAACCGCACAATCGTCCTTTTATATAACCGAGTCATGTGCCTGGCGTGGTAACATGGTATGTACCTAATGCAGCATAGGCGATTATCTTTTTTTTTTTTTTCTTCTTGCGGTCTGAGTTCACCTCATCGCGAATAATCCATCGAGAACCATCGGTGTGTTACATCTGGCATCATGGTTTTGAAATCGACATCTGGCGGCAACGTCTCCGTTTACCAGGTTTCAGGCACAAACGTTTCGCGCTCGCTACCGGACTGGATAGCTAAGAAGAGAAAAAGATCTCTCAAGAATGATACAGAGTATCAGAATCGCATCGAGTTGATCCAGGACTTCGAGTTCAGCGAGGCGTCCAACAAGATTAAGGTCACACCAGACGGGCAGTTCGCCATGGCCAGTGGTACTTATAAGCCGCAAATTCACGTCTATGATTTCGCCAACCTCTCGTTGAAGTTCGATCGCCACACAGATTGCGAGAATGTCGATTTTGTTATCTTGTCTAACGACTGGACCAAGTCAGTGCATTTACAGAACGATAGATCTATTGCATTCCAAACCAAAGGCGGTATCCATTATAGAACTCGTATCCCCAAATTCGGCAGAGACTTGGCCTTCAACCCTGCCAATTGCGACTTGCTTGTGGCCGCATCGGGAAACGAGTTGTACCGGTTAAACCTTGACCAGGGACGATTTTTGAACCCATATGTGTTGGACACGGACCAAGGGGTCAACTCCGTGGAGATCAACCCGGTCCACGGATTGATCAGTGCAGGGTTGGAGGATGGCACCGTGGAATTCTGGGACTCTAGATCGAGGCAGCGGGCCGCCAAGCTCTATGTCAGCGATCAGTTGGGCGAGTCTGTTCAAGTCACCGCCACCGCCTTTAGAAACGATGGGTTGAACTTTGCGTGCGGTACCTCGAATGGGCAGGCGCTCATCTATGACTTGAGAGCATCGACTCCGTCATTGGTGAAAGACCAAGGCTACGGGTTTGACATCAAAAAAATTGTGTGGATCGATGATAATGAGAGTAACGCTGACAAGATCTTGACGTCAGACAAGAGGATAGCCAAGATATGGGACCGCAACACGGGTAAACCGTTCGCCTCCATGGAGCCCCGTGTCGACATCAACGATGTTGAATACGTCAAAGGTTCAGGGATGTTCTTCATTGCCAACGAAGGGATTCCCATGCATACATTTTACATCCCCGAGTTGGGACCTGCGCCGAAGTGGTGCTCGTTCTTGGACAATGTCACTGAGGAACTCGAGGAGAAACCTTCCAATACGGTGTACTCAAATTACAGATTTATCACCCGCGACGAGGCTACAAAGTTGAACTTGACGCATTTGATTGGTTCCAAAGTGTTGCGGTCATACATGCATGGTTACTTCATCGATACTGAACTTTACGATAAGGTCAACCTCATTGCCAACCCCAACTCTTACCAGGACCAGAGAGACCGTGAGATCAGAAAGAGGATCGAGAAGGAGAGAGAGAGCAGAATCAGAACCACTGGAGCAGTCACTAACACCAAGATCAAGGTCAACAAGGATTTGGCCAGTAAATTGGAGCAGCGTCAAGGTTCAGGTATTGCGGAGACGGTTGTTAATGATGATCGTTTCAAGGAGATGTTTGAGAATCCTGAGTTTGCCGTGGATGAGCAGTCTCACGAGTACAAGCAGCTCAACCCAGTGAAGGCTGCAGCCAAAGACATCACCAGAAGCCGTGCATTGACTGCAGCTGAGGAGTCTGACGAAGATAGGGCCAACATAAATAACAGAGACAGCGACGACAGCAGCGATGAAGACGATGAGGAAGACAGCGAAGACAGTCATGGAGAGGTTGACGACGAGCTCAAGGAAGAGCAGAGAAGAAAAGTGCAGAAAGAAATGGACCGTTTGCGCAAGCGAAAGGACGCCAAGGCAGAGGCTGACCGTTTCTTGAATCAGATGACTATTGTGCAGAATTCCAATGTTGGAGAGGAGCAAAAGAGCGAGGCATCGTTCGGCGCTCAGGCCAAGCAAATCAACAGGGTGCACAAAGTTGAAAAGCATAACAGAGACAACACGAGATTGCAGAGACACGCCCGAGGCGAGGCTGAGTTGACGTTTGTGCCGCTGAAGCAAAAGAAGCAGACCCGGTTTGTCAAGAATGATGTTAGCGAGGCCGACGACGACCAAAAGGCGAAGAATAGTGGGAGGACTAAACAGAGGTTCGACGGGCGTAGACGGGCGTCAAAGAACGCCTTCCGTGGTATGTAATATAGAATACAACGTAGCATGCAGCGTGGTAGCCCAGGTCCCAAATTTTATGTGCAGTCCTCCGATGTGATCAGTAGATATCCACCGCCATTACCCTTCAGAAAAGGCCAACCTAATGTCAGCTAACAACAAGGAGGCGCAGTCTGGGATCAATCGGTTCATTGCCCATAAGAGTCGCGAAGCCGGGGTGCTCGAGACCAACCCTAATCTTCGACCCAAATACGTTCAAAAGGAAAAATCGCTTGCGCAGGCCGATAAATGGCGAACCTTGATTTTGGGCGAGATCTCGAGCAAGCTCACCAAAATCAACGACACAGCGCTCAACGACTACCAGATACGAGATCTCAATGATGACCTTAACAAACTTTTCAAGGAGAAACGAGCGTGGGAGTACCACATCCGAGATTTGGGTGGCCCGGACTACCTACGCCTCCAGAGTCAGCTGAGCTTGGGTATGCAAGTCAACGGTTACCGCTACTATGGTAGAGCCAAGGAACTTCCCGACGTCACCGTCATCTTGGACGAGCGTAGGAGACAAGCAGCACAGACCAACGACCGACAAGCGCAGCTAGACCGCGAAGCTCAAAAGTTGATAATGCGCCACGAAGGACTCGATTGTGAATATTATGGATTCGATATAGCCGGCGGCACCCTCAAAGCCAAAGTCAAGGCACAAGCGGCAGACTTGATGCCAGAAGAGGGTCTACTTCACAAGCTGACGTCAGTGGTGGTAGAAGAAGAATTGGACGACCCGTTCGACGAGCGTTTCATTCCCACTAATGAAATGGTGCATAATTGGCTCGTTGAGCGCCGCAGACGCCAATTGTTGGCGCAGCTAGCACACAGTTAGGGCGATGTCAAGCCCCATTGAGTGCAACTCGTTCGCCTGGATCAAGTGCACGCCACCTTCTTTGTATTTGGCATCGGTGTTCGCGTCGGCGCTGGGATCGATGCTTCTTGTGGAGTCCTTTATCACGTAGGTGTAAAAGCCCAACTCGCTGGCGTCAAGGGCTGAGTGCAATACACAAAAATCGTACGCTAATCCCACCAAGACCACTCTTCTAATGCCTCTGCTGTGCAAGAACTCGGTCAATCCGGTTTGCTGCTGCTTCCAGCTGTCTCTGAAACACGAGTAGTATTCACGGTCCCTGTCGGTGCCCTTTTGCACCAACTTAGTGGGGAATAACAGAATATCGAATCTTTCACCAAATTTGGAGTCGAGTCGAGCGCCGTAGGAATCCTGGACGCAATGATCTGGCCACACGGTGCGCTGCGCCGTCTCCTTTGGGTCATCAGGGTTTGTGAAGGCTATCTGCGAGAACTCCTTAGCTCCAGAGTGCTGCGAGGCAAAAGAGCAATGATCCTTTGGGTGCCAATCTTGCGTCGCAACGATTACGTCCCAATTAAAGTCCATGAGCTTGAGAATGGGCTCGACTACGGCGCTGGCGTCTTTGATGGCTAACGAGCCGTCAATAAAGTCATTTTGAAGGTCTACCACAATCAACGCAGACATGATAAATTGATGTAGAGAGAAAAGGAGGCGAAACAAGGCCAACTTGGGCAACGGGTCTCTCGATTAATCAGCTTGTACACATTTGCTACCGGGCCCGCATATTGCTGCGAAAAAGAAAACTATGGCGGAAAAAAGGTCGTTTCGTTACATTACATGCGCTCATCTTCGGGCTTCCAGCTTCCCAGAAACATGTGCTCGACATAGGCCATTGGGTGGCGAGGGCTCTGGGCCCCCATCTGGTTGACACCGGGAGAAAACGAGGTGATGGGGAGCACCATCACGTCATCAATGACGATGGGGGCGGTCATACCAGTGAGTAGCTGCCACCCAATGATCTCCTCGTGCTGTTGCAGATCCAAGTTTTGCTGCGGCTGCACCACATTATTCATGTACTCAAACACGGAGTCGGTCCAGATTCCCGGCCCGGTCCAGTTCATGACGTCACCGCCTGCGTCTTTACCCAACACCTTGGAGAGCTGACCATTCTTTTTGCGCGCGAGGGTGATTTCGGTGATCTGAGCAATCAATTGCCTTAATAGTGGGTGCCCACGCTTGGCTTGGATGGTCCACTGGCAAAACTGTATCCTGCGGGCGTACCAATCGCTCCAGTCAGGTCTGTCTGGGTCGGCCTCTATGCCGACAACGATGCCTGTGTGGTTGGGTTTGCCATAGATCGTGGAGTTGGCAGATGCCCAGGTGTCAATGGGTTTGAGTCCAACGGTGTCAATATCGGAATAAACGCCGCCACGCGCAAAGAGAATCAAGTACCGGAAAAAATCCGCCTTGAGAATGCTCTTGGGCATACTATTGTATGCGTCCTTAACGTCAGGCACGGTGCTATAAAGCTGGTTGATTAGCTCATGGCACGCCTCGTCCGGCAAAACATGGTGCTTGTATGTGGGGTTGCGCTCGTTCCACGACTCTTGAAACTTGAGGTAGTTTGGCGGGAATGCAGCATCACTAATGGGGACCTTCCACGTCTGCCAAATTGTCTTGGGGAACGGCTTGCGTGGTTCGTAGGGAAACTGGTACGCCAACTGCTGCCGCAAGGTTGACTCAAGCGGGAGTCTGCTTTTGGTATTGGGCTGGAAATTGAGGCCATACTTGCGTACATTGACGTGCTTTTCTAACTCAACCTGTAGTTGAAGCTTGTTGCTGGCGCCAGCCGAGTGCTCGGTGACCGACTGGGGCAAGTCGGGGACCCAAAACGTGCGCCAGAAGACGTACAATGTCACTATCGCCAAAAGCGATGCGAGGATTTTGGGCCTCCTTAATGACATCGATCGTTTTGAGGCAAGTTCGACAGGTGGTCTTTTTTGATCGCGATTCCCGACTTTTCACGTCACCTCGAATTGTTTTTTCGTTCCATTGCCTGGGAAGTCAACCTCTCCGTCCTACCTACTCAACTTCGCTACACCAAATTTTAAGATCATACCTTTGTAATAGTAAAGTATATATACACTTGCACGGTGCATCTTTATAAAAATCGTAACCCAATGTCTAAATCCAAACAAAACAAAAAAACCCATTTTTTGTTTCACCAGCTTAAGCTTAGAAGCAAGCCGCTGGCGTATAAATACCCCATTAATAACTTTTCTATAGTGTTTCTCTCCTCGAGACATAAATTTGATGGCTCTTCATGGTTTTCTTTGTTTTTTCCTTCTCGGTTCAACCCATCTCCGTCTTCTATCTCTTAATAAACCCGATTATTAATACAAGGTGGTTGAGGCGAAGCGTCGAACCCAATCGATCTGCACCCAACCACTGAAGCAAAAACAAAAAAAACATCCACTTTTTTTCCCGTAAGAAACCCATGAAAGTGATTAATGCAATTGAAGATGAACTGTGGCAACCTTCCTGGTACCACCCAGACCACCTTCCTCTTCTTCCTCCTCCTCTTTTTTAACTCTATCTCCTCCTTCTCCAATTCTCCTCTCTCCATTCTCCTCTCTTCTCTTCTCGGGATTAAGACATTAGCGTGGTGTAAATCTTCGCAAAAATGCACACAAGTGAATTTTCAAGATTAGCAAGCAACAAAAATAAAAACGTGTAGCCCAAGGTAACGGTGATGTAAAAAAAGGCACCACCACCTTTGCGATTTCGTAATGAAGTGGTTTGGCAGGGTGCAAGTTACCTCAGGCAAGAAGATACGTTTCTCTTACCACCAGGAGTTGCCAGCACCAGAAGATGGGTTGCCGTACGAAGAGCTGCGACCGCCGCCATAGCTGTCGTTGCCCCATCCGCCGGATGAAGAGCCACCATAGCCGCCGCCGCCTCTTCTGAAGTCTCTCACGGGGCCCCTGCCACCGCGAGATGATCCACCACGAGGGCCACCTCTGCTACTGCCACCACCGAAAGAGCCTTCTTTGGCAATTTTGGGCAAAAAGTCTGGAACCTCCTGGTTGGCCTCGGCCAAAAGATCCAACATACCCTTGACGATATTCTTGTTGTTTCTGTTAAAGAAGGCAGTGGCAATACCGACATTACCAGCACGACCGGTACGACCAATTCTGTGAACGTAGTCATCGATGTCACTGGGCAAGTCATAGTTGACAACGTGCGACACATTGGGGATATCCAAGCCTCTGGCAGCGACAGCAGTAGCCACCAAAATGGGGGCAGCGCCGCTCTTGAATTGGGCAAGCGCCTTTTCTCTTTCATATTGTGATCTGTCACCGTGAATGGCAGTGGCAGGGAAACCTTGGTCGTAAAGGAAGTCGGCCAAGTTATCGGCCATTCTCTTTGTTTCGGTGAAGATGATAGTTAAGCCGTTTTCGTTCGCAGACAACAAGTCAAGCAAGACCGACTTCTTCTCATCGTCTTCAACGTACAAAATCTTTTGGGTGATGTTTTCCGAGGTGGAACCGACTCTACCAACGGACAAGAAAATGTACTCCTTCAAGAAGTCACGAGCCAACATCTGAATGTCTCTGGGGAAGGTGGCTGAGAACATGAGGGTCTGTCTGTCAGCCACACCGGGCATGTCACAGTCCTGCACGATGTGTCTGATCTGTGGCTCGAAACCCATATCCAACATTCTGTCGGCTTCGTCCAAAACCAAGTATTTGATGTTAGCCAAAGAAACTCTGCCTCTTTCGAGTAAGTCCTTGAGTCTACCTGGAGTAGCAACCATGAGGTCACAACCAGCCTCCAAGTTTCTCATTTGCTGGCCAACGTCGGCACCACCGTACACAACACAAGGTCTGACCCACGATCTGTATGCAAATTTCTTGGCTTCCTCAAAGATTTGCGAGACCAATTCTCTGGTAGGAGCCATCACCAAAATAGTTGGGTGGCACTTGTGAGAAGAGAATCCGCCACCATTGTCTTTGACTGGGGCTGGCCCGTTCATGAAGGACTCGGAGAGCACAGGGAAAAGAAAGCCACCAGTCTTACCGGAACCAGTCTGCGCACAAGCCATCAAGTCTCTACCCCCGGCAACGATGGGGATGGAGTATTTCTGCACAGGGGTAGGCTTGACGTATCTCGACAACACCACGTTAGAAACCAACAACTCGTCCAAAGGTGGGGCTGTGAAGGCAGTGATGGGCTCGGGGACACCGTCACCGGTGGCTTCGACGGGGATGTCGTCATAGTTGTCAAAGTTTATACCAGAGGAAGCGAATAACGGGTCCTCCTGTACTCCAAAAAGCTCCTTCTCCAATCTTTCGTTGCGTTCGGCAGGCACATGCTTGCCATCGACCCAACGACCTTCGCCAGGTCTGGGGCCTCTGCGGCCGCCAAAGCCGCCGCGTCCACCACGGCTGCCGCCACGGCTGCCGCCGCCGAAGCCGCTGCCGCCAAAGCTGCCGCCGCCGAAGCCACTGCCGCCACCACGACGCTCAAAGCCGCCACCATTACGGGACCCGCCAAAAGCGGAATCGTCACCGCCGGATCTAGCCCTGCCGCTACCACGAAGGTGGGGTGGGACGTATCCTCCGTTCTGCGAGTTCTGCGACCCGTTGACGGAAAGGTTGTTCATTTGCTGAGAGATATCAGACATATTGTATCTATTGATTGATGTAGATAATAAACTTGCAGAGAAAATTTCTTCATCTTGATGGTGAGAAATTTGCGGTTTTAAGAAGGGGGCAAAACAGCGCGCGAACCAAAAAAAAAAGAAAATGCACAAAAAAAATGCTAGAAGAATAAACCATCGTTTTGTGCAAAAAAGAAACGCCTTGTGCGACCATTCAGAACGGTTGAGAACAAAAGAAAAATGTAAACCTGATTGATTTATTTAAATTGGTTACACAAAAGCCCATAGTGCTGCTCTGGTGTGGACCAAGTAATCTCAGTCCATTGTGGTCCGAGGACAACGAGCTCCACTGACAGGCCGTGCATACACGCAGTCCGCAGTGCGACTAATATACAAGAAGCTGTAGATGTGATCATTATCTAGTCATTAAGCGTGATTCTGGCGTTGGGATGTGCAAAGCACGTTCGCTCCTCAAAAGGAAAGTTCGACTTGGGCGGCGGGGTGTTCAACGCAGAGCTCGTGTCCGGAAGGTATGGAAGCAGGTCCTCGTCGGACGAAAGCGACGACAGCGACGTAGCGCTGGCTGTATTGGGAGGTTGCACACTCAATGCCTCGAAGCGCTCGCGCTCCTGCTCCAACGCGTCATGCTCGTCAAACTCCTCGCTCGAGTCAGTGTCGATATCAAAGTGACCGTCTTCACTTTCGTCCTCGATATCGTCATCCTCCGCCGCCCCGTCTATGTCCTCCATCTCGGTCGTATCGTCGTGGGTGTGAATATCAGGCTGCGTGGTACCCTCGTCCAGCACTCGCGCCGCCTTGGCCTGCTGCTTCAAAGACGTCAACGGCTTTTGAGTCTCGCGGGCGTTCCAATTCAAGTTGCGGCTGACACTATCAACGTATTCAGTCTTGGACGAGATCACCGTCGGGAAGGGGAACGGGCTGGCCTGTATCGTCACGTAGTCGCCCTTGTGGAGTTCGGTGCGTACCTTGCCATCGAAGGAGGCCCACGCAGTCGAGCGACTCGTCTTGGGCACCTTCACCTTAAGCAACATTCCATCGGGTAACAAAATTGGGCGGAACGATAACGTGTGCGGGCAAATCGGGGTCACGCTAATAGCGCTGACCCCTGGGTGAACTAACGAACCCCCCGCCGAAAGCGAGTATGCGGTGGACCCCGTCGGGGTGGCAATTATGAGCCCATCCGCCTGCGCCACCGTCAACAAGGATCCATCGCCGTAGAGCTCCAATTGCGTCACGTAGGGGCTGGGGCCGCGGTCCACCACCAACTCGTTCAACACTTGCTGCTCGCAAACCAACTTGCCGTTGCTTTTGTGCACACGACATGTGAATCTCATGCGTAGGTAGGCCCTCACTCCATGGTCGATCGCCAACGACATCTTCTCGCGAAACTGATCAAACTTGAAATTGGTGAGGAACCCCAACAGCCCAAGCAGAAACGACAACACCGGCGGCACGACGCGCTGGAAGAGGTTGGACACGTACAACACCGTGCCGTCGCCCCCCAACGTCACCACCAAGTCGAAGAGCTCCGGGTTCCTGAGGGCAAACTTCTTGGTCCAATACCGGAGCAGCTGCTTTGCCCGCGGCACCTCGCGCGTCAACTTGTCGGCATCAAACCGGCTCAGCGTCTTCAACTTGGTGTCTACGTACACGGTGATCTCGCGCTCTCGCGTCAAGAGCCATTCCGCCACCTCTCGCGTGAGGTATATGAGCAGATTGTCGCGCGCCTTGGTCACCACCATGATAGCGCGAACGTCGAGTTGTATGGTGGCTTTGGCCAAGTTGCGCGCAAGCATGCGCACACCGTTGGCAGTCGCTGCCAACTCAGTGTGCAGCTTGACCAGCTTGAGGTCGTCGCTCTTGAGCTTCAGTAGCACCAGTGACGACGACGACGACGATTCCAATGGCTCAGCACGGTGGTGCTGGTGGTGGTGCCGGTCGGAGTCACCGTCGTGATGTCCAGGGCCCTCCATCCTCTGGAGCCGTATTTTGAGTTGCTCGCAATAGAGCTTGTTATGAATCACTGGCGGGTTGCCATCGGCCACCGAGGGCGGGCTCTGGCTACTCAAGTCAAACTGCTCGTAGTGCGCCAGCACGTGGCCTCGGAGGCGGCCGGCCGCTATGTCAATGGACTCCGCACGGTGCTGACCCTCGCCGGCGGGGCTGGGCGGTGCCTGGGAGGACATGTCAATGGTGTGCTGAGGCGTGGTCGTTATATAGGCGGTTTGCCCAAAAGGCCCAATGGCCAAAAAAAAAAAAGGTAATGTCAACCCGAAAAACAAAGGCCATGGATGCGCGGCTCAGATGCAATCGGGGCAGCCAACTCTGATACTTGCTTTGATGATTATTTTCTCGTGTCTATTCTAACTTTGTAACCTTGCACTTCCAGCCGCCCTCAGTCTTGTCCAACAAGGGCAACGAGGCGCCCAAGCACCACCCCAATTCGTTGTTGTCGATGGTCTTGGCGGTTCTCAACTCGCGCGAGAAGGGAATGTCGTAGCCGGTGTGCAACATGGCGGTGATGAACGACAAGTCGAGACACCATTGCGGCTCATCGTTCAACTCCTTGATGTGGTCGTCAAGCAACAACTCACGCCATAAGGTGTCGCCCTGGCACACAACCTTGGCCAAGTTGGACAACTCCTCCACCAGGAACGACGACGGAAGCCCCACGGGTCTGGTGCGGTCGTAGAAGTACAGAAACACGTACATGTCCAGGGTCTGCTTGAAGGCCTTGGTGAGTGAGGGCTGGTGCACGCCGTTGAACAGACAGGGCTTCTGCTTGCACTCGGCATCCTTGTTCAACACCGCCTCGGCGATGGCGCGGCAGGTGGGGTACCCGCTGGCCAGCGTCGGGCCCTTCATGTTGACCACGTACACGTCTCCGTTGTCCAACTCCACCTCAACGTTGGGCGCCACCACCGAGGGAGCGATGCACGGGTTGTTGATGGTGACCTCCAGCTTGAACCCCTTGGCGGCCTTCTTGTCAGCTACCTTGGCGCTGGCGTACTTGGCGGCGTCCTTCTTGACCATGGCACCCAAGATATGCGCATTCACCTTGTTGCGGCCCTGCATCAAGCCGTATCCCAAGTGGCTGAACTGGTACAACACAAACTTGCGCCCGCCAAAGCTGATCTCAAACTTGTGCTCGCCGTCAACCATCACCTCGTTGTTAGGAAACTCGGGCTCAAACACGATCTGAGTCGAGCCGCCGCCCAAGTCGAACACGGCCGCGGTGGGCAACTTGTCGGCCGACCCGATGTTGCCCAACAAGTAGTTGGTGGTGATCCAAGCGTAGACACCCTCGTTCAGGCCCTCCATGATCGACACGCCGTCGCCCGACACCACGGCAAAGGGGTAGTCGTTCTCCAAGTGCGCTCTCACCTCGGCCAATATCTTGGACGACTTCTCCTCACCCAACAACCTCAACCCAGCGGTGGCCTTGACCGCCACCGGGGTGCAGTTTTGCTTCTCCTTGGGAACTGTTTTGAGCGCGGTCTCGAGCAACGGGTCCAACGATGCCGCGGCGCCCTTGGTGTCGGTGTCGAACGACGAAAGCCCGGGCTTCAACATTTCAAACGTCTCGTGGAGCAACACCGGCGGCGACTGGCATGTGTTGAACTCGTACACGTGCACACGCAGCCCGGTGGAGCCAGCGTCGATCATTACCACGAACTCGCGCTGGTTGCAGGTGGCGGACTCGGTCAAATCCTGGATGCCCACCACTGGAGCCTTTTCAGCCGCGTTGGCGGCGGCCGCCTGCTTCTTCAGCTCGGACTCCAGCGACGACTTGTCGGCGATGATCTTGGGTTTGCCGCCTTGCTTGCTTCCAGCGACAGTGGGCGACCCGTCAGCATCCTCCTGCGAGTATGGAGGGTTGGAGGACGAGTGTGGCGTTCCCTTCAAGGTGTTTTGAGACTCATCTTCGTGCTCATTCGAAAACGGCACAGAGTCACCAGTCGCAGCCTGCTTTACCTTCTGTACCGACGGTGTCAACGATGAATACGACGAGACAAAGAAGGCGACCACCGAGAAGATCACGAGCGCAGAGATTATCACCCGGATGTTTCTGGTATTGAGCATCGTTGGCAAAAGAAGAGAGGCGTTTACCTCTGAACTTTTTTTTTTTTTTTTTTTGTAAATTTTCCCGTGTATCTTTCTTTTTCACATCGCTTTGAGTTTGGCGTTAACGAAGCGCGTGGCGGACGCGAGACGCGACTGGGGCAGTGTTGGGAGACAATCGGAATACATAGTTGTTCGTCGGCCGCGCGTCTTAAGATTTCACAGCCAAGCACCGGACATATGCGATGTTGTATCGCATCATGTAATTGCGTAGCTAGGGTGTGGCGCTCCAATGATATCAAACAGCTCGAATCTTGCCATAACTCGTATGTATCATGACGTTTGTGGGCGGGGGTGCTAAGATTAACAGTCACTCACGTGACTCTTCGGTACAAATGCGGACGCAGCTCACCCTCACCCCCACGGAATTCGATTCAACTTGCTGACATAATCAGCGATCGTTCGTCATACCTAGCAACCATTGCTGCCTATTAATTAAACTATATAAGTAGGGACGGTTCAAAAGTGCCAGACGGTTTGTAAACTTCTTTAGACAATTTCATACATCGATCATTATCATGTTTCGTCAAATCGCATTTCGTCAAGCTTCTATTGCCTCCAGAGTTGCCTACGTGCCTGCTGCCAGACAATTTGCAACCACTAGAGTGCTGCAGAAATCTGTGATTGACCTGGCCAAGGATGTTTTGGACAAGGTGAACAAAAAGACCGGTGAAGTCCTCGCCGGTAGTATGGAGAAGGCTGAAGGTGCCGTGCCCGACGTTTCCGTAAAGGAGGCCATGCACAAGGCCAACAAGAAGACTGGTGAAGTTCTCGCCGGTGGTATGGAGGCTGTCGAAGAGGTCATCCCGTCCAAGGGTGAGGCTAAGGCGCATGCCAGGGAAGCTGCAAACAAAGCTCAGGCCAAAGGAAACGAGCTTTTTGAGGAAGGCAAGGACAAGGCTGGCGAGGTGAAGGAGCAGGCACAGCAGAAGGCGGGTGAGGTAAAGGATCTGGCACAGCAGAAAGCGGGTGAGGCCAAGAACAAGGCTGAGGAACTCAAAGACAAGGCTGGTAACGCTGCCTCGCATGCCGAGCACAAGGCCAGGGTTGAGCTGAACGCTGCCGGCTACAAGGACTTGCAGGACAAGGGCAAAAAGATTGAGACCGAACAGAATCGTCCTGATGATGCCGTATAAAATCAAGACCGAGCAGTTTATAATGTTGTATAAATTCAATGAATGAAACGACAACTAAATCGACATGTAGAGGCTGAGCAAGCGTTCTATATCGTAAATCATTGATATATTGAGGAGAAGTGAAATTATGCAAAGGGAAATAATTTGGCGTTACTGTTGGAATTTGTGAAACTCCTCGGTCAGGATGCCCTTGGCTGTCTCGACGCCAGTGGCATCGGCCGGCACTCCCGCTTCCACCGCCTTGGGCTGTCTGCGTTCAACAATGCTCAAGTAATTCAGCGGCACATATCCCATTTTGCCCAGCCTCGACCTCACCTTCCACCATTTGCTCTCGTTCCCCATTGGATCCAACTTGGATAAGATGGCCACCAACTCGTTTGGCTTCAACTCGATCTCAAGGTTGGGGTTCTCGGGGTTGAACTCGTACAACGACTTTGCAAATTGCAAATTCGCTGGGTCAAGCGAGCCACCCGCGTTCGGCTGAAATCCGCCAGGCGCAACTCCGCCCATGCCGCGACCAGCCATCAACTCCTGCTTGCGCCGCTGCTGCTCGGCAATTTTCTGAATCGCCTTGCTGAGCAAATAGGGGAATCCTATCGAAGCCGCCAAAAAGAGCAACAACGGCTTGAAGGATATGCGCGACGGCGAACGGCCACCGGCAGTGGCAGCCTGTTGTCGCTTGAGGTTCTCCTCCAACTTCTTTTGCGTCTTCTCAAATTTGGCAAATTCAGCCACATTTAACCCATGGTTGTAGTCCTTACCCGTGAGCTTGTACAAAATCTTTTTGGCAAATTTGATGAGGGCGAATATTCCCAAGAGCGAGCCGAGGGCGTTTTTCAAGTTGCCAAACTGTTCCGCCAACGAAACCATCGTGAAGAACGAAGAGTGCGTGGCCATGTAGGTCGCCTCGAGCATTTGGGCAAATCCGCCAACGGCGCCAATGATCGATTCGATGAGTTGGAAAGTGGCCTGAGTGCCCTCAGCGAGTCCCCCGGGACCGCCCATGCCACCCATGCCTCCCATGCCCCCCATACCCATGCCCCCCATGCCCCCCATGCCCCCCATGCCGTACCCGCCATACCCGCCCCCGTACATCAGCAGTCCGTACCCACCGCCCCCATACATCAGCAGGCCGTACCCGCCGCCTCCGTACATCAGCAGGCCATACCCACCTGTCGTGCCATAACGAGACCCATACCCGGTGGCTCCGTATCCCGAGTTCATACCATAGCCGCTGCCAGTCGAGCCGTATGGAGACGAACTCGAAACGTTTGAAAGGTCCGAGACGTCCAATCCCGCGGGTCGCTCTGGAAGCGCCGCCGCTGCACCGCCACCAAGCGCCACACCCGCCGTCAGTTGATCAGTAGCACCAACGGCAGCCGCAGACGTTCCCAGAGAGACTTCCCAAGGCTTGGTTCTGGGTGTTGACATCGTGTTATTGTAAAAAGAGCTCGTGTCTTTGAGGTCACTGCTTTATTAATCGGGCGTGTGTAGTTGAATGTGATTTTTTTTCCTCCCGCCCTTTCTTTTTCTTGTTCCTCGCCTCTTCTCCGCACACCCCACTTTTCGCAACTTCGTCTGTGCCGAATTGACGTCACGTGACCTGCAGAGCCACTTCGATGAGGTGAATGGACTCGTGAGAGCTGGTTCGACTTTGTATATACTCCCTTGCCGCCTACAAATCACCTCCGTACATGCCTTGTTATTGCCCTCGTATTCAATCATGACTACGGGAGTGGCTCCGAGGAGCTGCTGAGCCTATTCAAATGAAGGTAGACATCCGTGCCATATCCTTCCATCGAGATCAACTTCAAGTCGCCACCAAAGTATTGGGCGTACAAACGTGAGATGGGCAACCCATAGCCAAACCCGGCCATGGGAGCCTTGAACGATGTCTGGTTGTATTCAGGCTCCAACACGGGTGTCTCGCTGACAGTGGTATACAAGTAGGTCCAGATAAGCGGGACTTCGCTGCGAGCAATGCCGCCGCCTTCGTCACTGATCTTGATGGCAATGTCCTCAGACCCCTCTGAGATGATAACCTTTATGGGTGGGAAACTGAGGTCATTGATGTCAATCTCGTCGTAGTTCAACTCTGGGTCCTCCTCGCACATCTTTGCTTTCAACTTGGGCGTATGGAATTCAATGGTAGCCCTGAGTGAGTTCTTCAATGTTTCAAACAACATATGAATCAAATGACCGGGCACGTACATAAAATTGATGTCGTTACCGGGCGCCACTAGTTGAATTTCGGGAGCATCAAACAACCCGTAGTACTCCTCGCAGATGTACTTGGCAGTCTCGATGGCATCCTCGGCAATCTCCCCAACGTTGCAGTTTGTGCATATCACTCCGACGTAGTTGGCGGTCCCATCCTTTTTGGAGCCGTTGGCCTCGCTTTTGCCGTTGAAGAAACTATTGAACTTTGATTTTGTCGGCGACGCTTGTGCCATGTTCAAGGCTATATGTTGCCCAATCAACATACGGATTCCGATCCGTGACATGTAAAATCGGTCGAGGAACATTTGGATGCTAGAATTGACGTGGATCGTCTGATTGTCGTGTTTCCACTCCTGTACACCCTGTGCCATGGTTGCCACGGTGGCGTCATGCCTCTTTTTGATTTTGGTTAGTGCATCGAACACCAACTTATTGTAGTCATACACCTCTTTGGGCCACACAATGTTGACCGGACACGAAGTGTAGTACGTCTTACCAAAAGTAGGCAGTTCAGCACGGAGCTTGGAACTTGTGCCCATGCTAGGCAATGACGCTGAATGAGATGCATGGTTGTACAGGTGTTGCGACGGCCTCACCACAATGCCGTCGTCACTAAACACATTGTTGATAGCAGGGTTGGCCAGCTCGAGGCTGGCGGGGTTCAGGGTTTCCTCTATCACCGTGTTGTCGTCCTGTATGTACGAGGATGCACCACGGTCTTTCAATTTGGTTTGCCTGTCTAACCCACCGTTGGAGTTTAATAACTCAGCCAACTGCTCGGATATAACCGGTTTGGGTAAGCTTGTCAACTCGTCAAAGGACTGGGCATACCAGTTCTTCACCTTGATGGTTGAGGGCATTTTACTGAGACCCAAGGGAGCGTTTTCCAAGTCACGCACTTTCAATGCTAGCCTTATGGGCAACTCCTCAACAATGAATTGTGAGGCAAGGAAAATAGAGCCCGGCGACGGACTGGTGCCAAATTGTACCATCTGTCGCAATGAGACTGACGTTTGAGGGTACAGCGCATACTTGAGGATCTTGTCCCGCAATTGCTTCGTCAATTCCCAGCCGGTGCCCATGGCCAACTATGGATTCAGGGTCTGGCCGTCGGGGTGTTTAGCACTGGGTCGCTCACAAATGAAAATTCGACAAATTATCAATAGAAAACAATAGCGCGTTTGAACCCTGCACAAAGTCTTATCACTTGATTCGGATACTAGCTGTGACCTTCTTAGAGCCGCAAAGAATGTGGAAAAATGCTCAACTGCACTATGGTGAGGATGTTCGTGAAGCGTGGATGCGGTTCGGCAATTGTTTGCGTGGTCAGTTCAAAGGAAAAAGTTCCGTTTCCCCAGACTTTTCGGGGAAACGGAAAGCGTCATTGATCAGTGCACGTACCGTACGTCCGGTGGAGGTGGCAAGTGTGATACATGCAGGAACAATCATCTAGCTAGTCTGGCGCGAAAAACACGTCAGAGACGGAGAACGAGCACAAAAAAACGAAGGCAGGGAACCACCGATTGAATACCCAAAATGCAAGCGTGGACCCTCGTGGAGCATTGAGCAATAAGCGCGAAGAGTATGTACCCTGGTTTGAAATTCCTGCTTACTGATTTAAATTGCTCTCCCATGGCTCATGGGCTGATACTATTGAGGTTAATGATTTACGCATGCGACCTTAATTCCTCGGCCCGCAAGTCCGACTGATTGTCGCGGGCAACGAAAAAAAAGAAAATGATGCCAGAATGACTCTATGATTGAGTCAACGTGCGCGCCGGATCTGCGGGAGTCTGGGGTAGATGCATGTATAAATTCTTCCAAGGTTCCTGGTACACAGAAGTAATTCTTTATCACAACAACTCGTTTACCTTCGAAGCGGCTGCTAAACCCAATTCATCACCACAATGTCCAGACAAATATTTAACGTTTCCGCATTCAAGACAGCATCCAGATGCTGGATACCCGTGAACACGAAGCAAGCGACTATGCCCGCTACTCTCCGTCATTTTTCATCAAAGCAAAGATGTGTCAACTTTAACAATATGAACGACATTAGCGTTGTGCTGAACGATGTTGTGATGTCTACTCCAAGCGAAGAGCCAGACTTTGAATCATTTGAGCCGACTGTGTTCTCCTCCGAAGACTTTCACACTGCTGGTCCAGTGAACAAGGCATAATGGAAAAAGTTACATACATAGACGAATTGCACGATATATTTTACTTCCATTATTTGTGTATGATCCGTAACAGAGAACAAATCTCATCTGGGTCAATTTTCAATCCGTGTGCAACTAATTGACTTACGTGAAAGCTGCATAATGAAGTTGATTTCATCCAAAATTGCAAATTTTATCACGTACAATATTCAGCATAATCCCAAACAACGATGTAAATTGCGGTGATGGAAAGATGATGGCAATAATGAACCACATAAAAGCCACAGTGCCTATATGTCGCCGGTTTTTCGAATCATATGTTTGCATTCGTGTGGCTGTCGGCCAAATGCTCACGCTTGACTTTCGGTAGATTACAAATGCACAAGTGCACGTGATGTGGCTCGGTAGATTGGCGATAACCAGCTGGAGAAATAGCCGCTCATCCTGTTTACGACACACTCTTCATAACTATAGAAATGTCAGTATCGCCCACATTAAAAGTAGCCTGTGGTCAGTTATGCTCTTCATCGTCTCTCAATGTCAATGCCAGGATTGTGAAAAAGATCATTCACCAAGCGATTGAACAGAAGGCGTCTGTCTTGTTTTTACCGGAGGCGTCAGACTATATCTCGCGCGATGCAACACACTCCATGAAACTAGCAACCAAGTCGCATGAGAATTTTATTTCTACGATTCGAGGAGAGTTGAAACGCTTGTATTCAAGGGACGCTCAAGGCAGCATTCACGTGTCCATTGGGGTGCATGAACCGTCGGAAGCCTCATCTGCGCAAAGTGACAGTTTAAACAAGGTGCAAAACAACCAGATTTGGATAGACAACCAAGGCAATATCTTGCACCGCTACCAAAAATTGCATCTTTTCGACATCAACATCACAAATGGCCCCATCTTGAAGGAATCGAACTCTGTAGAGCCTGGCGAGAAAGTGTTGGCACCGTTTGCGGTGGAGGCTAATTCTGAATTCAATGTTGGCTATGCAATTTGCTACGACATACGTTTCCCTGAGCTTTGTCTAAGATTGCGCAAATTGGGAGCCAACATCATCACGTACCCTTCAGCGTTCACAACAAAAACAGGTGAAGTTCACTGGCAGCTTTTGGGTAGGGCCAGAGCCGTGGACAGTCAGTGCTATGTGATTATGGCCGCGCAGTGCGGCGAGCACAATGTCTATGCCGACTTGCAAGCCAGCGAAAAATCCAATTTGCCACTGAGCGACCATAATAAAAAGCGAGTTAGTTATGGCAACTCAGTGATCTTCGATCCATGGGGAGACTTGGTGGCCGAATGCAAGACATACAAGGACGATCTATCAAAGGACATAGATGACGACGGCGACTATTATGAGATTTGTGTGGCAGATCTAGATTTGGCCTTGGTGAACAAAGTACGCAAGGATATGCCTATCATGGAACATCGGCGGCCAGATGTTTTCGGGTACGACGTTTAGGGTGGTCACGAGCGACCATAATGACACAACACTACAAAACAACAACACTTTTGCTGCGCCGCTATCTTCGGTATGAAAATAATCACGTTATACTTCTCCTTATTGATCTCGGCCTAACATTGGTGTGTAACAACAGCAACTGAACTGGTTAAACTCTCACGTGTGCTTTTCGTTTTAGTGGTTTTGCCACAACTCTAATAAATGATTACTCGTGCACCAAAATCGAGGATATTAGGGGAAGGGGCACTACATTTTCAGAGCTGGAAAACACTTTTCCGGCTGAACATATTTGCAGCAATAGAGCGCGGCAGTGATGCCTACCACAGTTGAGATTGAACCCAATGCAGCATTGAACTGAGAAATGCATGTGGGCCAAAATGCGGCGCATATCAGAGATTCTAGTCCCCGCTATCATATGGACAAAAAAAGAAGAAAGCAAATAGACCAACGCCTCCCCTCCTCCGCCTGGCAACTTTACCCCTCCTCCCCTCCTTCCTCTGGTATCTCCCAAAAAAAAAACTTTTTGCGTTACTGAGATATCTCATGGCGCGCACGGAAAAACCCTTATCAGTATTCGACCTCATGCTGCTGCAAACCTAGACCTTTGATCAAAAAGGGATGCTAGCGGGCAGGGGATATCAGAAGCAATCAACCCTCGAGGGTGAGTGGCGACCATGCTTTTTTGGTGATAACTGCTATTTCCACTGCCATTATGCCGGCATTGTTGTGTTTGCCATCGTATATCCATCGTAAAGATGAGGAGATTTGAAAGAGGGGTGAGCCGAGCTGAACATTTGACAGGCAATTTCAGCGTGCAAGATTAGTCTTCTTTTCTTTTTTTAAACGAATTTTGGCATTGCCACTGACAAAAATGTTGGTCCGGATAATCTATAAATGTACCGCTGTCGTTCTGTGTAAGTGGCAGAAGCAAGACTAAGGTTATTTAACTGATCCGAATCGTCTTCTTCTCCTCCATAGTGGAAGCCTACTTTGGTCAAAGTCATCCTCAAAGTTTTTGGCCAAGCTACTTTTCGCACCCACTTCGATTATACTGGCTGTGGCGCTCAACTCGCACAAATCAATACAATTCTCAAGTACCAATGATGACTGCAGTCAATATCTTGCGCAGTTTCAAGTCCCAGCCACTCAAGCGCATATCGTTTTTCCACAACCCACAATCTACTGCTTCGCAGAACCTCTTAGGCAAGCTCATGAGATTATCTGAGCTTCCGCGAAATTCAGCCGCGCCCGGACAGCATCTCTTGGCAGTGCCGGCAAACCGCTTCGTGGTTGACTTGCAGGATTCAAAAATCCCGACCTACCACCAATACTGTCTCATTCATGAATCTCTTCCTATGCACCCAGAGAATGCGTTGGCATTCGAAAGGGTGTTCCCGATGATCATCGATCAAAGAACCCACACCTTGTGCAAGAAGACCGCCATGATTACCAAGAAGAAGCAAAAGTTTGTGGGTGACTTGGAATTGTTTAGTGAGTTGGAGTACAAGATGATCGAGGATTCCTTCAACAAGCAAGGTCAGCGTAGCTTGCTGGAGGGTGTGTTCAATGCACCTTTGATTGTGGATTGGGAGAACGGCTTGTTAGCAACCACCGACCAGGGTCTCCACCGCATCATGACCAACTACTTGTCGGGCAACATACAGGAGTTGCAGACCTTGAGCGGCACCTCCCCCAACCCCGCCCCAAGCCACCATCACATCCACCCGCACGTTGCGGAGTTTGCTGATTTGTTTTGACCGCGTGAAACCACCTAATAGAATTGTCCAGGAAGGCATATAATACACCAATACGAAACCCAGTATATCCCTCAGTAGCCCATTCGCTTGATTACATATTGCTGTGCCAAGACTCCAAAGCTCAATGCCAACCCATCCTTGACCCAGTCCTTGACCCATTCGCTGGGGTTGACGTTTTCATCATCAACCAACGCTTCTCCACTCAACCAGTGCGCCCATATCAACGGGAACGGCTGTGTCTTTGTCACAATGGTGATGTTGTTGGATATGTCCTTCAAGATGATTGTGAACGCAAACGAGTCATGGTTGTTGGATTCGATGAGTATGGGGCCTTCAGCCTTGGATTGGGGTTGCGTCAGTTGCTCTGCAGCAGACCGGCTGGTGATGGCTTGAATCGAGATAAATATGTTGGACTTGCTAATTTGGGTCTCCTCATCCTCCGACTCCGCGTCTTTCTTGCCATCTTCCGTCGATGCCAGTTGCGGCAAGTTGTAGCTTGAGTAGTCCTTGATACTACTCTCCAAGTTGGCGAAACATAACTTCTCTCCGTCAATCACCTTGCCGTAAAAAAGGTTCAAGTTGACTCGAGATGTACCAACCGCTTGCTTGTGGTTGAAGTTGTTTACTGTGACACGAATGCCACCCTCCACCTGCCCCATCACCCTGTTGAAATTGGCCGAGCAAATTTTGTCCAAATACGGAATTTTGTCTAAGTCGTGGATCAACAACACATTCAAAAGCTCGTCGTCGGGGCCAATGAGGCCCTGGGTGATCTGCTGCGACATGGTAGACAATACTGTGTTCAACCGCTCCCCGAGGTAGTCCAATTGGCCCACACGATCGGCCGTGAACAGGCCCTCGTTAAGTATTTTTTGTCTTTGCTGGGAAATTTGGTTGGAGGTGGATGACGCAAGTTGGTATGTCTGGTCGGAAATTTGTTGAGCGTTGGAAGTGATGGAGCCCCAGAGTGATGACACCTTGTTGGAGCCCTCGCTGGACCACCAATTCGAAATTGAGCCAATGGGGTCGTTCTCGGCCTCGGGCTCCACCTGTTGACGCGGCGACAGTGCGCGCTCGTCAACTTCTTTTCCACTCGTGGGGTCATCATCGGTCTTGGCAACAGGCTTCTTGGCCTGCTTGGGCTCGAACGAGGTCTTATTTGTGGGAGTGCTCTTGTCATGCGCCGCGAGTTCATCCAAGAACTCCAAAAAGTCCTCCTTGTTCTCCGTAGTCTCGCCACCGGCTGCCGGCTTCGGTGTATTCGACTTGGAGTCAGGCAACGAGTTGATGAAGTCTAGCACATCATCGGCTTCGTCCTTGGGTGCCATGTCTGTCGATATGGCGAGTCTGCGGAGAAGACGCGTTGTTCAAATGGTGAGGGGTAGTGTGTGCAGGTTGCGAAACGGCGTGATGCATGCAGCCAGGCGAAATCGACCAGAAACCACAAAAAAAAAAATTGAAGGCGGAGGCAACAGTGTGTCCGTCACTCAGATACTCCATTCAATATGCATCCCCAATTAGATAGAAGGCGGTTTGAGTCATGCGAGAAGTTGATGGATGCGCTAGAGGAGTGCCACCGCAAGGAATTTTTGCAAAAGGCGTTGGGCATGTGCAATTTTGAGAAGGACGAGGTGGCCAAGTGCTTGCACTATGTCAGAACCAACGACGCCAAGGACAAGATTAGGGTATCGCGCGAAAAGATGAAGAAGCAGGAGGAGAAGCGCAAGTGCGCCGAGGAGGAGTTATACGGCAAGAACGGGTACTTGAAGAAGGTGCTTGCCGCCGAAGTCGCCCGCAAGGGCAAGGAGTAGACCTCCATACCCCACTCATGTACATATAAAAAGCTATGCGCAGTCTCACACATCTCCTTGTATTGTAGTGCTAATCCTGCCTTGTCCTCAAGGTTCGCTTGACAACCTTGTCCTTCGTGACGATGTACACCACTGCCCCCCACCCTGACAACGCGTCTCTGTCCACCGCATTCAACAAAGCCTGACTGATGGTCTCAAACAAGTCCTCGGGCTCCAAGTCCGGCTCGTACAAGGACTCGCACATGCCGTACAACTGGTCAGTGGCAGTGCCGCTCACGATGAAATCCTTCGCAAAATCGATGCACCCAATCAAGTCAAACCCACAGATGAAGGGCTTGTTGGTCTTCGACTCCAAGCCGGCCACTATGGGCCCGATAAAGTACGGCCCGAACCGCTTCTCATATAAAGTGGAGCTGACCAAGTTGGCCAACGTCTGTGGTTCTATTTCTCTTTCCTCACGAAGCTTGTATAGATTGTTTTTGAACCGAAATGTCTCCAGCAAGGTGATCACGTCTGACGCCAAACCAGTCAACGCCATGAAGTTTTTCTCGCCAAACTGGAATATCTTCTCGAAGTTGTTGGCCAACCCCAACGATTGGTTGCCTAACCGCAAGTCGCACGCGATGGCTATGCATTCCTTGCCGACCATGGCCACGGCCGTGCCGCCTAAAGAGGGGTGTTAGTAATCGCCACAACGCAACTTTGGACACAGTGGGTCAGGGTACACCACGGGCCGAGCTTGCAGCTATCACATACCATTGATTGAACTTGGGTCTGACATGTGCCGGATGAATGGTATGTAGATGTGCTGTTGAAGTGTCGCTTGGTGCGCGACCAAATATTGGCAGTATTCGCCTCCCAAAAAAAAAAAGTCGTGTGAAGCAAATCTACAGAGCACGCGCTATGGACGGAAGGGGACCTAGCGACAGGCGGTGCTGCGCTGTATCCGCATTCACAGTGTACGAGCGCTTACACTGAGACTTGCAATACAATATTAATTAATACATGACCCCGCTAAGCGTGGTCGAATACCAAAAAACCCAGTCTCTTCATTACTCAGTCATTTTGCTCAGCGGCTGACTTTGACGATGTGCGCCTTCGCAACATTCAACGTCTGCTGCTGCACCGAATTGATCGAATTGGACATGGATATGGCTGACATGGGAGACGCCGCTGGTGGCACCCCCATTTCCGTGTTAACATCTGAGTCGGGCTCATCTTCCTCCTTGATGGTGTTGGTGGGGTGGGCATTCAAGCCGTCCTTCTCGGTCAACCCGCTGGCGGTCTCTGCCTGACTCTGCGACTGGATGAGTTGCGAGACTGGCAGCTCGTTGTCTTTGTAGTTGGCTAACGTGAACGTCTTAGGGGACTTCACCAAAGGGAACTGGCTTTTGGGGTCGTTCACGTCAACGTGGCCCCGTCTGATCTCGCTCAAATTATTCAACGAGCGACTCGAGGCAAATGTAGGAATTATCTTGCCGATATCCTTCATATTGATAAACAACTTGCCAATTTCAAACTTGACCAACTGAGTCAACTCAGACTCCCTCGATTCAAGCTTCTCGCCGTCGATGATCACACCAGTCGTCGTGGTCTTGATCCCCTCTTGAGAATTAGTCGCAGACCCATTTACTGACACAGACCCCGATTGAGGCGTCGAGCCGCCACGCTCAATTTCGTCATCGTCATCTTCGCGGTTTTGCTCCTTGTCCTGATCCTCCAAGTCAAACCGCAACTGCAAACCAAAGCCCAACACGATTAAGTAATTTTTATACTTGTTCAATTCAAACTTGTACAGCTCGATCTTGACGTCGTAGTTGTTCATAATTCGAACGTAGTTGGAGCAACCTTGAATCAGCTTGTAGCTAAAGTTCTCAACAAATTTGGTTCTGATCTGATTGAATTCTTTCAAATGGCGTTTCAAGTTGTTGTAGTAGTTCAAAGTACACACAAACTGTCTCATCATTCCGAGATGGTTGTCCAGGCCACTGCTGATCTCATTGTTGGAGGTCACCACGTAGTTGCTCAAAAAGGTGCCCTGGGGCAATTGCTCCCACTTGTGGATGGTTTTGAGCTTCTTGAAATTATCCCTGTTGGCAATCAACCCATCCAAATTGGTCCAGCCGTACTCAATGGATGAAACACTCTCCTCCAACGTTGGTATCGCAGTGATCTTGGAAGCCCAAAAGTTGCAAGTATTGATGAATTCGAGCGCGATTTCGATGGTGCCCGCTTCAAATACAAATTTCTTGGGCTGCTTCTTTGAAACTCTGGGGAAAGTTAACGACCACAAAACCTTTTTAATGGCGCCCAGATTGGCGTTACCATGTGCATTGGTTTTGTCCAATTGGGCAAACGTTGAGCAAAGATTGTAGTTGCCAATATTGGCAGCATTCTTCAACCAGTTGCCGTCACCGATCATCTCATCCTCTGCCTCCTCAACAGTGTGATTTTGCTTGTGCATCTTCTTCAACATAGATTGGTGCTTCTTGATCACCTTGGGGTCAAATGAGTAAAGCTGCAATTCGCCCTTGGAAACCACCACAAAGTTCTCTACAAACCGGCTGGAGACAAACGATGAGGGCGTGCCTGTGGTGTAGCTCGAATTGCTGCTGGCGCTCGAGGCAAGACTGCTTGTTGAGTGGTTTGAACTCGTTTGCGACGACAATGAGCTCGAGGATGGCTTGGTGAAAAAAGAGAAAAACCGGCCGGCGGCTGTCTGAGGCGGTGGTGCGCTCGGCTGGTTTATTTCCTGCGTGTTTGTGGTTGAGTTGTCCAATTGATCATTGTTGATAATCTTCAAGCGCAACAATCCTTCCTTGAGATAGGGTGAACCTTGTAACTCCAAGGTCAAATCGTATTGATCCTGATAGTCTTCGACATTGAAGTCGTCCAAGTGCTGCTGCCGTTGTTGAAACTGGTCATCTCCAACGTTCAAATCGTTTATACTAAAGGTGTCCAAAGACAACACCGATACGTCATCGCCATTGACGGAAGTACCGGACTCCTTGGAGACGATTGATGTCCTAGAAGATCTCTTGTTTAGGGTATTGGAGTGCATATTGGATGGTGGAGCTGGAGCTCCACGTAATTGATTCAAGGAATGCCTGTTCCTGACCGAGTAGGGAATGTTGCCTAATCTCTCTTGCTGTGAACCCAGATTGTACTTTTGGTTGCTCTGATCGGAGAGTAAAGCCCGAGTGAATCCGACTCTGGCGCTGGGCCTCGAGCTGATAAGCGTTGAGCTCGACTGGTTTCCCGCGGTAAACTGGCTCACTGCCGAGGATGTAGTCGACGTTCTTTGCATGTTCAACGATTGTCTGCGATTGCCATTAGTGTCGGTGGACCAAATTGAAGATCCAGACACTTGCTTCAGCAATGGCGTGTACTCGGCTTGATCATGGTGCGGCAAGGATGGTAGTGGTCGTTGTGTGTTGGATGCTGACCGAGCACGTCCATATTCCTCCTCATTGATCTGGTGCCCATAAGCTTGCCCATTAGCCTGCCCATTAGCCAGTCCAATGGCGCGACCATCAGCATGTCCATTGCTGGCATATTGATGGCTGCTATTGCCATTGTGGTAGGCGTAGCTGTTGATGATCGAGCCGTTGTCTTTAGACATCACCAGTTCAACCGTGGAGTACCGCTTGTTGCGCTGCAGATGCTTGGCATCAGCCTTTGATTGAAGGTGATGATCCCCACTGGGTTCATCGCTCTGCTTCAAATGCAACTCATTCTTGCTCAAGTTTTCGTAATACGTCCCCAACACCCTCTCGATAGTGATTCGTTGCTTGATTGAAAGTTTCTTCAGCAGCTTTGGGTCTTGTTGAATAAAAGTGCTAAACGTGTTCTTGATATAATCTAGTTGACTGATTTTAGACTTTTTGTTCAACTCAGAATTGTGTAGCGCCGTGTTTAACAAGATCAAAGAGTACAATACGATGTAGATCTTCTCAAAATTGCGCGTGCAAAACACATTCGATGGGTGCTGTTGAATGTACGACTTGGTGAAACTCGAAAGAATTCGGTCGATCTCCTGGGACTCTCCTTTCAAGTAGAGCTTGGAACATAGCATACGCGTCGAAGTCAACAAGTTGGCATCCCAGTGGAAAAGACTCATGTAATATTCTCTGATTTTGGTGGATTCGGCATCGTTAGCAGCCAAGAACTGCGTATACTCTTCGGGTTGGATGGAGACAAAGTCCTCGTTGAACAACTTTAAGGCTATGTCTCTTTGTTCTTGCTCGGGGGTCATGGTGTCTTCCTCTTGGATCTGTGGCTTATCCGTGGCGGACGCGTCATTGGTGGTGTTGGTGGTGTGGTCGACGTGTGCCTCAGATACAGGGTAAGTCGTATGTAGGTGCTTATCATCTGACATAGGAGGTGAGGGTGGAGTCGATGGAGGCGTCAAATCGTGATCAGTCGCAGTCGTGGATCGGTCGTAGCTCATCGTTGGCAGTGCAGCTCTCAAACCGCTACCAGGGTTAGTATAAGAAAAGACGAGAGAACCCAGAGAAAAACAAATCAGCAAATTGGTGGCAGAAAGTGGGCGACAGTCTTGAGTGATGTTGTCAAGGCAGGCGGCGGCCTAATTAACACGAAATTGGGAAAAATCTTATCACCCGCTTGGACGGAACAATGACAAACATCGAGTCAGTTGTGGTAAAAGCCGGACGCTAAATGCCCTCTGGTGCCTCGTAAAGCCAGAAATCCGAAAAGATAAAATGATTTCAAGCAAACAAAGACGTGTATACCAGAAAAATAATTGATGGAGCGGCTCAACTGCGTGCAAAATTTTGTCATTTAGACGACGCGTACGCACGTTGGAGAAGCACCAAAACGACGTAAATGATTGACTGAGCGAGATGAGTCAGCGACAAAGAGCTTCAGCTGCTGGCGATATCGCGCGCATACGCGATGATTGCTGGATGGCGTTGGAAACAACTTGAATTGTGGCTCGATGTAGCACGCAGATTTTATGTCGTTTGATTTCATTTATGTCGTCTATTTTTCTTCAACGTCGTGTCGCATGCAGATGGAACTGCACCATATCGTGCCACATAGTCCGCGCTGAACAAACACCAATGGCATGGCATGCCAGCTTCACACGCATCTGAGAGCTTGCCTGTCGTCGTTTCGCCGTATCAAGCACACAATTAAATATGGAGCAATAATACATACTATTACTTGCAGGTTGTGATCGTTATCTTACGAACAAAGCAGAATTATAGAGCGGGCACCGCAACGCGATTGCACGTACTTTCAGGTGATATATAAATGGGATATAGGACAAGCGTAGCGAGTGAAAAGAGTGATAAGTAAAAAATAATCAAAAATAAAAACCATAGAAACACTTATTCGATTTGAATTTACTATAGATTTGGGTTATGCTTTCCATTTGGCAGCGTACACATCCAAGTAGTTACGATAACTGCAAGATCGAAGAGACAGGATAGTGGCCATTTCAAGAACATTATTGATTATGATATGACACGCGCCCCTGCTTTTCGAGGAGGCGTTAGCGTGGCGCTCGGAATGTCACAGTTGAATTCGGGGTGTGTTGGGAATGGTCGTGCTTGTCGCGTATGTAGTAAATCGCCCATCAGCACGAGCAAGTGCATAGGATGGCGCATTTTTGGGGCGGTGGGCTGCAAAAAAAGGTGTCGTCATGCAGGTACCATGTGCAGGGGTCTCTTTTAGCCTCGAGGTACATGCAGTTCATCCACGACGCAATCGGTCATGAGAAAGACGAGCCATGTGATAGATACCACACAGACAGCGCCAGGCAAATGTCGGATATCATGTGTTTTCTGCATGTTCGAGGCTTTCACTAAGGAAAATCGCACAGATTTGCCTTTTGCATGAACAAAGAAATGGCAATTTGCGCACACCACACGTTATTGTAGCGCTCAAACTCGCGCACGAGCAGAGCAAAGGGACCAAAAAGCATCTCTTATCATGTGATTACTTAACACGTGACTCACTCGATATGCGACTTATAACGACATCTCGCATTGCCACTGGCGCGATCAACCTCCATGTCAACAATCGAAGCTCTACTCCAGTACCTCGACTCTGATATAGCACTTGATAGCACTGCTGAAGAAGACAAGGTACACACGTGGGTCCTGATCCTCAACAACGTACGCGATGTTAGTGCCGATGATCGTGAGACCTTGATGCGTGTGCTTAGGCGCGTCAGTCAGATACTATTGCAGACGCCTCATAGCGACACAAGCGCCACTCTCATTGATTTGCTTGTCTCCGTGGTGCGCAAATTCAGCTTTGGTGAGCTTGAAGCTTTCTACCTGCCCCAGTACATTATCGATGTTGCGCTGGAAGCGTCACCCGGGACATCATTGGTGTTTCAGATTGTGGCGGAGAAGAACTCCGATCCCTACACCATTAGGTTTTTGACCTCGACCGATTTTTTGCTCAATGCAGTGAGGACTTATTTTTCGGTGCTGACAACCCTACTGGTCGTGAGTAGTTTCGAAAACCTTTTGAAGTTGGTGGTGAACAGAGATCAAATCCTGCAGCTATTGACTACGTCGCAATTCACTCAGATTTATGAGCGAGTGAGACGAGATTTCAGCCCCAGTTTGGTTCCGCGATTGGTCGATTTCGTGGCTATGGTCGCGCCGTACACTATTGCCGACGGGAAGCTGGCATTGCCGAGCAGTGTGTACACGTTTTCTGCCCCAGATTTTACACTCGATGACCCGCTTTTGGTGATCTTGCTCATAGCTTCTTATAGGCAGCTCGTTGGAGTGAACCTAAGCGTGGCGGTGCAGCACGATATCTGCACATCACTCAACGCCATATTTGAGCTCTGGAACGAACGTGCAACCAATGCCGATGTGGAGACGTTTTACGCAACGGAAATCGCCAATCTCATGTGTGCCATGTCATATTCGGAGTTGCCCGCAGTGCGTGAGCTTATGCACCAGTGGCAGCTGCGCCACGGATTGTTTAAGTCGTACAATTTGTACTTGGACTCGTCAGACGCGGACGTCGAGCTTGTAAGTGGCTTCAACCCCAACCTCTTCCTGCAGCAAACAGAGATCATTGAGAATCTTGTGTCCTACGTTCCATTGTACTCGAAGCGTTACTTCCCCATCTTGCTCAATCTTGTGGCATCCAGCTACACCTTTGATATGCTTGTGACGCTACACAAATTAGATGTGGCCACAATTTCGCGGCTTTCATTTGATCTACTTTTTAGGTTGTTGTTGCAAATGTCCAAATACAAACACTCGTCCACGTGGTTATTGCTGCAGTCTCAGTTGATGAATGAGTTTGTGTTGGGGAAGCCCATCAGCGAGCATGACATCTGGAAGCTAAAGAGAGACACCTTGAGGCAACTTGTGGATGCCGGCGATCTTGGAGTGTGGCACGACAGTGTGAGGGACTTGTACAAGGTGATGTGCAACGGCAGAGACGTTAGAAACGTTGTGCCTATCGCTGAGGTTGCCGACGCAACCCATTGAAAATTATTAAGCCCGTGAGGGTATTATTGCGATTTCTTCTCCTGCTCCTTCTTGGCCTTTGCCCGGTGCTCCATATTCGATACAAGCTTCATGTTACAGGCTAGGAGAATGTTGGTAAACCCGATCCAGCCGGCGAGGACGCCCATATTGCGCCCCAAGGTACCCTTGTAGGTGTCGAAAAAGACAACCTTCAACGCCTCGAAAACGTTGAACATGGGCATGGCGTAGCCATAGCGGTAGAAGTTGGGGCACAATTCCAACGCCGAGAACGTGGGGGAGATATTGATCATGACGTAAAACACCATCCATGGGGCAAGCCACGCCTTTTGATCGTGCGATATGATGTAAGTCACCACGTTCTCGTTGATGCCGCCGCTGGCAGAGATGAACATAAACATAAACATCCACAACACCATGAAACCGGCGCGGCCAAAGCAATTCTGAACCGGGATCTGGAAGGCGATTGTGATCAAGGCGTACACCAACGACAACACTAAGTAGTTCACCTGCGACGCCATCAAACGGTACACCACGTAGTCGCGAAAACGCAACTTGGTCTTGAGGTATTGGTGTATTTGGAGCAGAAAATTGAATTGGTGAAAACTGAAGATCTGGGCGTAGATGAGCCCCAACTGACTCGGGCCTAACATCGATGCGACCAAATTCTTCAGTAAGTCCTCCATGCGGAACGTAGGCGGCGAGTTGAGCAAGGACAATGTGGTGTTGGACTTGACGAGGCTCGAGCGCTGAGTGGTTGACAAGTTCCCCAAGATGGGCTTGTAGATGCGTTCGGAGGTGTAAAACTTGAGCCATTGCTCCTGGGTGGCCACCAAGTGCTTTTGCACGTACTGGGTAAGCGCTGAGTAGTGTCTCCCTTGCTCGTATACGATGTCGATCAAGGCAGCACTAGTGGCGTTGGCAAACGATGCGTTTCCCTCAGCGAGGCTGGTGTAAAACAACTCGGTGGCATTGGGACGGATATGGACCGCGGCCCACCATTCCTGGTGATGCACTTGGCGGCGAAGTTCCTGCTCGAGGGTGTTGTTGTGCTTCCGCGCCTCCTCCATCACCTCCAGTTCGGATCGCACTTCCCACCCCAAGAGATTGGTTATGTTGGTGTCGGTGGTGACCATGTCGATAAAACTGGAGCCGATGAGGGGGTTGATGGTGGTGCCGTTAACGGTGAATTGTGTGTCCGACAGCACCACGATCGACTTCAAGTTGGTGTATCGCTGGTCGCGCTTGAACATCGACCCCCAGTATATCGAGACCACCGCGAGGAAGATGGCGAAAATCTTGGCAAACACCAACGCAAACAAGTAGGTGACGTGGAGCCTCTCGGCATTTGTGAGCGAGTTGTTTTTGCGAGCCTTGGACTCGGCCAGCTCCGCCACGGACACGTCGGACAGCGACAGGTGCTTTGGGTGGTCGTTGGAGTCGCTCGAGTGCGACTCGTGACGAATTGGCGGCTGTTCAGGGGCGCTGTTTGTCTCGGCGGGGCGCATTTCGTGATCCAGATCGAGCGGATCAAGCGACTCGGTCGACGGATGCGTGCGCGAGGCAACAGCAACAGTATCGCTCATGTAGTAATGTGATGCAAAGGGCTGTCGAATCTATCTTGGTCTTGATCACGAGGGCGGCAGACAGATGGCGTTCCTCGGTTGAATTCCTGGTACAGCTAGTGGCAAACAGCAGTAACCTTATAGCCAATGGAGTTGCCCCAACAATATAAGTGCAAAGCGGCTTATCTAGATTTTTGACGTATTTCGTGCTAAATGTTCTGCCGTTTTCTCGCCGTTTCGCGGGCATATTTTTTCTTGGTAATGACAATGAGCCGAGCCCGGAGTGCATTTACGGGCCAGTATACAAGTGCCCGCATCCGCTGCCCCCATGCCATCGAGTGGCAGTGAAAGCATGACTGCGTCGGACGTTTCGTCGCTTAGCAGCGAGGCCCTCGGCCAAGAGGACACCCAAACGCAACCGGTGCAACTCGATGAGACCACGCGGGCGCCTAGGACGTCGCTTTTGCGGCGGCTTTCAACCATATCGTTTGGCGGCGGCGGGGCCACCTCACTCCAGGAGCAGGAGAGCATTGACTCTACCACCGCATACCACGGCCGCAACCCGGCTTACACGGGCGACCTCGACTTCTTCGGTACCGCCCAAATCCAGCGGCAGGCGACCCACAGAACCATCAACAAGGAGGACGATATGGAGGAGTTTCCGCGGATCTACGACGGTGGCGACCAACGGCGCGACGACGCATCGATCTCGAGCGACCCGTCGCCGCCCGCCAACGTCGGCGTGCCCTTGCGGCGCCGCACGTCGGTGCTGATGGCTCTCCAAAGCATCACCAAGAAGTTGGGGTTCTGGGACAAGGAGTTCCACGCCGACCGCATCAAGCTCGTGGTGACTTTCAGCTCCAATTACGTCTACCTCGTCATGGGGTTTGTGATTGCGCTCTCGATCTACTGGGGCGCGTACTACGACCGTGCGTCGCGCTACAAGGACCTCGACTTCCTTGTGGTACTGGGCGAGACGCCGCAGGGCAACGTGCCGCCCATCTTGACCGAGCTCGCCCACAGCTTTTTCTTTGAATCCCCGCCAGTGCGCGCGTTGGGCAGGTTCCACTTCATGAACCACACCACCATCTCGGAGCTTGCCCAAACCCACAACCACTCCATCACCAGCGAGGTGTACCGCCAGGTCCATCACCAAAAGTACTGGGGCGCGTTCTACATCCGCGAGAACGCCACGTTGGCCTACTACACGGCGCTCGCGCTGGCACTGACCACATTCAACCCGTCGGACCTTTTGATGGAGGTTGTGTTTGAGACGGGCCGCGATTTCAACGCGGTCAACAACTACATTTTGACAATCATTGGCAACATCGTTACCGCGTTTCACAAGTTTGTGCCGCAAACGCCTTACCTTGGCTCGATGTTGGCGTTGTTGACCAGCGATCAATTAAACAACGTGATTGACAATGCCCCGCACCTCTTGACGTCGTTGCCCACCTTCACCTTCAACGACCTCATCCCGGTGACCAATCAGATCTTCACGGGAATCATGACCATTGCATTAATCTACTTGGTGATCTTTTCCTTTTTCCAGCTCATTTTCCTGTTGAGTATCCACAAGTTTTTGGCATCGAAGATCACGGGGCTCAAGTTCATCGCGCTTAGGATGACGGTGTCGCAGGTTTCCTACTTGATTCTTTCGTTGTCATTGGTGACGTTGAACACCGCCTTCCAAATCCCCTTCAATGTCACCTTTGGACACCTGGGGTTTCTTGTCATTTGGATGTTTGGCTACTTGACCATGTCTTCCTTGGGCAGTCTTATTGAGGCGTTGGCGCTCATACTGTTTATGTTGAAGCCACAGATGGTTGGGGTCATCTTGTTGTTTGTTGCGGTGACTAATGTGTCTCCGGTGATTTCGCCGATTGTGTTGTGTCCCAACTTTTACCGGTATGGGTACGCCATCCCGGTGTACCAAACGTACCATTTGATGCACGTCGCTTATTTTAATGCGTGGAAGGGCAGAGTTGGGCTCCACATTGGCATTTTGTGGGCATGGATTGTCTGCACAAACGCCGTCTTGCCCTTTGTGATCACTTGGATGGGACGCCGCATGAAGAAGGCCGCCATGGAAAACGCCGCCGCTGAAGAGGCCAAAAATAACAGGCGCCAGTCCCTGGAAGAGAAGCGCGCCAACCAAGATGAGGCAATGGTGCAGGCACAAGTTGATAACCTCGAACGCCGTGCAGAGTTCACCCGCAGCGTTACATAGACCAATTGCATACAAGACCCTACAATATCTGGGTGTAGTCCTCAATTTTCGATACAATTGATCCAGGCGTTGCCGCACAAGCACGTCCGCTGAAACACCATCGTCCATAGCCCCACCGTCGTGGGCGACGCAAACACCAAGGGGTCGTTGATTGACGACACCGCGCGACACCGCGAACACCGTCGTAAAGAGGCAAGGTTCTCGGTGGGGTTTTTCTTTTGCTTTTTGGGGTTGTAGGGACCAATGCGCTTGCTGAACAATCCACCAGTGTCCAAGACAACTTTGCGAAGGCCATCGATGTACTCGGAGTTGTGATACCTGAGCCTGGGCTTTATCCGGGGTGACAACCTGGGATATGTGAGCACCGCCATAGTCGCAGGGGCCGAGGGGAGGTCGCGGCTGTCCCCAGGCTGCTTAGTAACGCCTATCGAGAGCCAATCGACATTGTAGAAAAATAGCTCCGATATTCTTTGGTCCCGCCTGACAATGGATGCGTATTTTTTAATGATCGAGATGGCTGTCGGGTGCAACTCCTTGGCAATTACCCCCTGGCACACAAGTTTTTGCTCCAACTCCAAGGCAAACCCCTTTTGATGCACCAGAGACTCACGCTCAATCTCAGCGGCAATAAAACCGTCGCATTCCCGCAAAAATGCTTCAAACTGGGAGATGTTCAAGGGCGAGTCGCTGTACAAGGTAAAGTAGCGATTGAATGCGTCTCGCATCGGGGCAAACAACTTTTTACACTCCGATAGATCTCTATGCAATTTCTTGAGAATCTCATTGGTCTTGCCGATTGAGGACAATGCGTACATGAGAAACAACCGCGGAATCTTGCTCAAGATGATGGGCAATGCCACTGAGTTGTCGAGCGAGGGGCGCGTCAGGCGGTCGGGGGACTGCATTGTGATGGTGAGCTGGAGCAATTCCTGGTTGATGTAAATCATCAAGTCAATCAACCACTTGACGCTTCCAATCAATGACATGATGCACTCCGCACGCGTGATGGAGTCCTGTAAGGTGTCTTCCGCGGGTTTCTTCTTCAGGATCTGGCGGTAGATTGACGAAAGCAGGAGCATGATGCCAAAGCTTGTGCCTCGCAAGTTTAGCACTATCCAGGCTATGTCGGATACCACTTTCAGTCGGGCAGGCAGATTGGTGTGATGCGACTGGATCTCCCCCAAGATCAATTGCATCGAAAGCAATTTCTGCAAGGGCGGGTTGGAGAGAAGTTTGTCGACTGATTCCTTCCCAAACACATCTAGCTGGAAACTGATGGCTCTGTGCAGTTCGATCATCACCTGTTCGATGAAGCGCGACACGGTGGTGTTGATTTCGCTCTCCTCTTTGCCCTGCAGCCTGAGAGCCTGCTTGATGCGGTCAACCTCAATTTGGAACAATGCCAATAAGTCGTCCGAGCAAATGTTTGTGTAGCACGAGTACGAGTGGCGATAGGCAAATCCAGCCGTGGCCACCGCAAGGCTAGTTGCGGTGACTGCCACTTGGGGACCCTCCAATGCCTTGAATTGCAACTGCTCGACTGGCATATTGTGCGCAAGATACACTAGCGAAGTGAGGTTGGGCGAAAGCGCAATCAAGCCAGGGTGCGCATCCTTGAGCAGCGGGATATTGAAGCCAACGTCAAAGAGGGTGTTTATAGTTTGCGGGACTGCGTCGGGGTCACTTTTGTGGTTCTTGCGATTGACGACGGAGTTCTGGCGGTCGCGATCAATGACGTCAATGTGGCCACTGGTGAAAGTGATCACGATGATGGAGTCGGTCACAGCAGTGGAGATGGAGTCAATAGAACCCGCTCGCACCATCTTGTCCAGGAACTCCAAGCGCTCCAGTCTTCGGACTGCCTGCTCGCCGCCCAATTCAGCAAACACATCGGAGACACGGTCCGCCTCGTTGACTAGCCTATACCGAAATAGCGTCGTCGCCCGTGGCTCCTCCTCGGTCAGTGCGGTATATGTGTGGTAGCCAATCAACACTTCGGTATCGCTGTCGGGCCGAAAGTACGGCAGAACCACCTTGACGGTGGAAAGCACCCCAAGCTGCACCTTGGATGAATCGAGCCGGTCGTCATCCAACTCAGTTGGGACCGACCGCATCTCGTGCAACAAACTCACGCTCAATCTAGGGGGGCTCTGTTGCTCCTTGGGGGTCTGTGAGTGCGGGTCGGTTTTTTGTCGCTGCGCCGCCTGGACCAAATGGCCCCAGTCAACCTTGACCGAGAAGGTCTTGATGGTGTCCGAAAAAGTGTCATACGCCACCACCAAGACCGCCCTGTCTCGAGTGAAGCCCACAGAGGCGTGCTTAAAGTTGACCTCTTCCATCAACACCGTAGACACGCGGTGGTACTCCACCTTGTGCTCACCTTGGTAGTACAACTGCAAACTTCCATTCTGCCGCACCACCACACACGCCTGTTTGGTAGAGATCGGATGCGTGAGACCCAGGGGCAAGTACTGGCTGACGCCGTACTTGTAGCTCACCGCGTGGTGCTCAGCATCGGTGGGCGGCGCGAGAGTGGCCGGCTTGTTGATGATTTGCGGCTTGTCTGTTTGGAGCCATTTGAGGTCAACGACGCCCGAGGGCGCCAAAGTGTCGGGTTCGATGGCGCGATAGATCATCTCGAGGTGATTGTATGAAGTGAGCTCGTAGCTCAAGGCGGCCGCGCCGCCACTTGCGGGCGACGCCACCAGCTTGTGGTCGCCGGCCGGGGCGCCATTGCCATTGACAGAGCCCTTTGCGCCATTGATTATGCCCACACCGGCCAAGTAGATGTGGAAGTTGCCCTTCTCGTCTGCGACTGCCAAGTCGGTGCTGAGGTTGCTCCACACCACCCATTGCAAAGGCGGGCACTTTGCGCTCATCAGCTCGGGATTCGGCTTGACACTGAGCACCTGCGAGGGAGCAAGCTGCCAGCTTCGGTCGTCGACTCGTTCCATGTATGTGAGCCCTAGATTGAACCCGGGCCCGTCACAGGCATATGCAATGAAGCCGTTTTTGCTCCACGAAATGCGCGACCCACGGTCCCCAGCACCTGCTAGCGCCGGGAAGTCTTCGGGGGTGCCCAGGTGGGTGCTCAGCACGTTAGGCACACCCAAGTCACTCATTGCAGATAACACACCTGAGCCGGCGCGATCGATCAAGGTGAGGGCGCCCTAATATACTGCATGCAGGATCACTACGGCGCGGTGCTACAATTGCACATTACCGTCGTCAATCGTATTTATCTAAAGGTCACCAGGAACAGGGTAGGTGCCGACCCACGCCGCCACGTCCTTGGCCAATTGCTTCACTTCGGCATCCTCGTCAGCCAAAGCCTTGAACGAGGCCAACAACTCCTTGGCGACCTTGCCCTGCTCGGACTTCTTCAATCTCAACGAGATGTCCACCGCCTTCTGGAAGTACTCGGCACACTTGGCAAACTCATCCTTGCCAAAGCCCCTGGTGGTCATGGCGGGGGTCCCCACGCGCAACCCCGAGGGAAACAAAGCGGACTTGTCTCCTGGCACCGTGTTCTTGTTGGCGGCAATGTTGACCCTCTCCAACACTGCCTCGACTCTAGCACCGTCGATCGACTTTGATCTCAAGTCAACCAAGATCAAGTGGGTGTCGGTGCCTCCCGACACCAAGTCAAACCCCTTGCTTTGCAACGCGTCGGCAAACGCAGACGCATTCTCGATGACGTTCTTTTGGTACTCCTTGTACTCGGGAGTAGTAGTTTGCTTCAACGCCACCGCAAGCGCGGAGATGGTGTGGTTGTGCGGGCCACCCTGGTGGGCGGGGAAAACCGAGAAATTGATCTTGGACTCCAACTCGTAGGGAATCTCCTTACCCTTTTTGGTCACTTTTCTGACGCCCTTTCTGAAAAAGATCATGGCACCGCGAGGACCCCGCAATGACTTGTGCGTGGTGGTAGTGACAATGTCGGAATGCGGGAAGGGCGAGTCGGTGTAGCCCGCAGCCACCATCCCAGAAATGTGCGCCATGTCCAGCAACAAATATGCGCCAACCTTGTCGGCAATCTGCTTCATGCGGGCATAGTCAATGACTCGTGAGTACGCCAGCGCCCCTGCAACAATCACCTTGGGCCGGAACAAGATCGCGTTGGCCTCCAAGGTGTCATAGTCGATGATGCCCGTCTCCTCGTTCAACCGGTAGGGCATCGTCTGGAAGTACTTGGAAATGTACGAGATTTTGGTGCTAGGGGTCTGATACCCGTGGGACAAGTGGCCACCGTGGGGCAAATCCAACCCCATGATGCGGTCACCCACCTCCAAGACGGCAGAGTACGCATACAAGTTGGCGGGGGCCCCCAGGAGAGGCTGCACGTTGACGCCCCACTCTTTAGGGTCCAACTGGAATGCCTCGAGGGCTCGCCTTTGACACAACGCCTCCGCCTTGTCAATGATCTCGTTGCCGCCGTAGTACCGCTCGCCCGGGTAACCCTCGGAGTACTTGTTCTGCATCTCCGACCCCAAAAGATCCATCACCGCCTTCGAGGTGAAGTTCTCCGACGGAATCAAGGTTATTGAGTTTTTTTGCCTCAACCGCTCCTGGTTCAAGATGTCCGCCATCTCGGGATCAACCACCGAGACCGGCTTCGAGATGAGCGCCTGGGCGGTGGCAGACAATGCGTATGTTCTGGCCCTGGCCGAGGCCAAGGAGGGGCGTGCGCAGCGCAACGAGGCAGCAAACATGACGATTAGTGATGCGAGGGAGACGGTTTTAGGTGCTTTTGTAGGGTCGAGCTTTTTTTTTTTTGGTGATGACACATACGGTCGGATATCACGTGGAGCGAGGGGGTTCGCCTGACTCGGGCTCTGAATCCTTGGGTGACTCTGAAAGGTTGGTGTACCACGGCGACTTGTCGAAGTCAAGAATCAGCCACCTTTGCTGCGGATCTGACTCGAGCACGCCACACACCAACGGGCCCATGGCTTTGTCGAATTCAAGCGGTTGCCCCGCTTTGAACGACGCATAATGCTTATCCGAGTGTAACGCCAGCTTCCACGGGAAAGCGCGCTTAACGAGATAGTAGAGGATGATCCCAACAGACCAAATGTCGGCCCTGGCGCCGTCGTACCGAATTTGCAGGTACAGTTCGGGCGACACATACTGTGCAGTTCCCACGAGACCAACGGCCGGTTCCAACGTCGACGTCGCCAGACCGAAGTCAATCACCTTGAGCGTCGAGTTGACAAGCACCATATTTTCTAACTTCAAGTCACGATGGCACAATTGAGCTGTTTCGTGCAAGTATTTGACGGCACTGCACAATTGTTTCCAGTAGTGCAACACCGGTGCGTCTAGCGGAGCGCCACTTATAAATTTTTGTAGATCGAGCGAACCAGCTTCCAAGTACACCTCAACGACAGACCCGGTGAAATTAATGGTCTTCTTGTAGGCTTGAATGATGTTTGGGTGCAGTAGCCCCTTGAGTAGCGCATACTCCTGCAACACCCGCCTTTGGTACTCACTCTTCAGCTCGAACGATTCGCGTGCATGATAGGTCTTGATTACAAACACGAGGGAATCGCCATGGCAGAGATCTACTGAACCCGAAATTCCGCATCCTATTCGCGTGCGTGATCGGCATTTGTAAGGATTGTCCCGAAGAAACATTAGCGCGCATATGGAGATATTGCACAGAGGTGTTGACTGGAGCCGTTGACCTGAACGGATGTCAATTTTGACTGGCGTACTGCACGGCCGGCACGAACGGCTGCTCAATAAATGTGGACAAAAAATGCTAGAATGAGAGAGAGCAGTTCGGTTCAAAGGCTTGCCTCCATATCGGTCTGCACCGGTGATTGGTGTGACCCCAGACGGCACCATCATCTCGAGTGCTCAGCAGCATATCAAGTTTTCGGGCACTCCACTTGCCCAATGCAGCTCGTTATCTTACCGATTAAGAATTTCGCCACTGTTGCTGTATGCAGTGTCCGGCGTACTGGCTGTGTACTAATCTGACGTAGCGCCCCCGCGAATCTATACGCTGGTTGCACAAAACCGCAGCAGAAGCAATAAAGGTTATAAACCTGCCCCTTAACTAGTTTGTCTCCAATCTCTTTGTTTTCGCTCCACACCATGAGATTGTCAATTTCGCTCAGCACAGCCGTCTCTGTGCTTGCCGCGGTTGGCACTGCCGACGCCCTCGCTATTCCCGACCCCAGAACCTTCATCGGTGGGCTCCAGCAAACGTTTGACTTCCAGCTCGACAGAGCCTTAGCTAAGTTAGACCAGGGCCGCGGCCTGGTGCTTCTGGCCATTGCCAGCTACCTTGACCAACCTTTAGAAAGTATTCCCGAGAGCGCCAAAAAGGCTTGGCTGGAGGTGTCGATGGAATTTCCCGCGGAGGTTGCCAAGTTGAACTTCAAGTCAAAGCCCAAGAAGGCCAAACAGTTTCTGTCGCAGTTTGACTTTAGTGTGACTGATGCCAAGCACCCCAACCATCAGTTGAGAGGAAAGCTGACCCCCGTCGACCTCGGTGTAGACACCGTTAAACAGTACACGGGCTATTTGGATGTCGAGGACGAGGACAAGCACTTCTTTTACTGGTTTTTCGAGTCTCGCAATGACCCCAAGAAGGACCCGGTCATCTTGTGGTTGAACGGTGGGCCTGGCTGCTCTTCCTTGACCGGGTTGTTCTTTGAATTGGGCTCGTCGCTGATTGGACCCGGCTTGAAGCCCATTTACAACCCGTACTCGTGGAACAACAATGCTCTGGTTATCTATTTGGACCAACCGGTAAACGTGGGCTACTCGTACTCGCTGGAGTCTGTCACCAGCACCATCGCTGCTGGCAAGGATGTCTATGCATTTTTGGAGTTGTTTTACAAGCAATTCCCGCAGTACAACAAAGGCCAGGACTTTCACATCGCGGGAGAGTCGTACGCCGGCCACTATATCCCTGTGTTTGCTAGCGAGATTTTGAGCCACGAGGACCGTTCGTTTAACTTAAGCCTGGTGTTAATCGGTAACGGCTTGACTGACCCTTTGACTCAATACAACTACTACGAACCTATGGCTTGTGGTGAAGGTGGCGAACCGTCCGTGTTGGAGCCAGAAGAGTGCCAGTCAATGCTCGACGCCATCCCCCGTTGCACGTCATTGATTGAATCATGCTACAATAGTGGCTCCGTGTGGTCCTGTGTTCCCGCCACCATTTACTGCAACAACGCGGAGATGGGGCCCTACCAAAAGACTGGAAGAAATGTCTACGACATCAGAACAATGTGTGAAGGCAGCAACTTGTGCTACAAGGACTTAGGGCTTATTGACGAGTACTTGAATCAGGCTGAGGTGCAGAAGAAGTTAGGCGCCGAGGTGGAAGAGTACCAGTCCTGCAACTTTGACGTCAACCGCAACTTTGTGTTTGCGGGTGACTGGATGAAACCTTACCACAGAGCCGTTATTGAATTGTTGGAGAAGGACTTGCCCGTATTGATTTACGCCGGTGACAAGGACTTCATTTGCAACTGGTTGGGCAACCAGGCATGGGTCAATGCCCTAGAATGGAGTGGCCATGACGACTTTGCCAAGCAGCCCATCAAGGATTGGACTGTGGGCAAGAAGGCTGCCGGTGAAGTCAAGAACCACGAGAACTTGACCTTTTTGAGAGTTTTTGGCGCCGGTCACATGGTCCCATATGACCAGCCTGAGAACTCATTGGACATGGTGAACCGGTGGATTAACGGTGACCGTAAGTTCAAGTAGAGACGTCAGAGTTCCAATACCCGAGATCGTACTCTTTTTAAGTGTCCCTTTTTATTGTTTAGCCTCACCTAGTAAAAGTCCGCGATACTCTTATTTTGGTACACAGCCTCGTCGTCAAGCGGTTTTGCGATGCTTGGCGGCCCGTGACACTGTAATCAATATTTTTCTATTGATCGTTTGATGCGCAAAATCGGTGATCAATCCTTAATTGGACCATTTTGATGTCAAAAGCCATCATCTTCAAATGCAGCAATTTCCGAATCGGGACGCTATGTAAATATCAACACCACGGTTGAATGCAAATACTGCAAGTGAACGGTAGTATGGGAAGCATAGATTGTCGGCGCATCACCCCGACCGTAGTTTGCTTGCGGCTGCGAGAATCAGCATCCCACTTCGAAACTCTGATACATTATTTTCTTTCCTTTGACCCAAGCTTGTTTCAATCGAGCTCGCGGTTGCAAATCATTTGATGAGCAAATCGATACGAGCTTGCCTCATGGCAGCGATGCTAGTGGTGATTGGCTCGTCGATATCTCTCTCCACGCTCGGGGTAGTGCAACACCATGCCGAGGACCGGTCCCTTTTGGCATTGATCGTGGCGGGGTACCTTGTGGCCCTCGCTTGTGCGGTATCAATGCTGTTAGTGAAGCTAACAAAGTCTCATCGCTGGGTGAGCTGGGCTGCCACAGCGATGCCAATGGCCTTCCAGCTCGTTTCCGGAATGGTGTGGGTCATACAAAAGACGAGCCTGTTGAATACTCGAGATCTTCACGAGACCCGCGCAGCGGTGGGTCTCTTCATCATTAACGAGGTCTGCGCATCGATGGCCCTCACAATAGCTCTTGTGGTCGCTAGTCCAGACGTATCACCTCCTGATCAAGAGAGTGCACTCAACTCTTCGCATTTAACAACGAGGCCAACCTCAGCCCACGCAGTGGCTAACCTCCACACAGACAAGCACACTATCGACTCCCATGACACCGCGGTATCCAAGAAGGTGTCAGAACAAACCTTAGTTGATCATTCCAGTAAGCAGCACCTTCACACTAGTTCTAGTGACTCAAGGTTTGCCGACACCGTCAAATTCAAGCGCATAAGTGAACACTCAGCCGAGTTCTCCGCCCACAGCGACATCATTCGGGCTTGCACAAACGCCCAGAAACGAGGAACATATTCGGATTCAAACTGGATGGGCTTCGGCACAAATATCTTGTGCACGCCACCTCCTTCAGCATCATCGCGATGCCAGTCCACAATGCTCATAGAAGGGCTGCTGCTGCTGCTGCTGCTGCTGCTTCCGCAGAATTTTTTACGCAGTTACTCTCACAACTTGCGCAATTCTGCTAGCGTGCCAACTTTTTTTAAGCTCATGAGAAAACCAGACACTGCAAGGTCCAAATTGCTGGTGAAAACATCCTTCGTCGAAGTTGCATCGAAATTTAATCTGCCGACATCCCCCATGGAAGACGAAAACCTAGATGAAATTGTCAGTGACACACTCACGAGGCGGGTCTCCTTGATCAAGGCACCATCTGAGCAAACGCTTGCTGAGATGGCCGTGAACTGCTCCCAGACCAAACGTAAGTATCACTCAATCGAACTCGACGATCCGCAGGTCAAACGATCAAAGTCTGCTAGCCACGTTGGTGATAGTAAAAACCGAAAGAGGGAAGAACGGTGGAGGTCTATCAATGATGAAAGGGAATTCTTGCTGCAAGTCAACGAGTCACTTCTTCCCTCAGTGTTAAAGTCTGGTGAAAGTCCCATCATGCGAATCAAGCGTCAACAGCTTACCTCGTTTGATCGTCATTCTCCATCGCTGCTGCAGCCTCAGGTCGATTTTGTGCCCGGGGAACTTGCCGATGTCAGTGACGATGAGGCCAACTTGCCGCAGATCGGCGAGTTTGGAGAGCATCAAGAGGAACCCGACTTTGAGGACTTCACCCAGGATACCATTGTTCTCCCCCGCCCAATTGTTAGTTGCGATGAAGAGCTTCATGGATTGGAGCAGATTCCCAAATCAACCTCATTCCAGCAATCACCCTGGAATCAAAACCCTCCCACGAAAACACTCATTTCGCCGCTGGACTGGGAAATGAACTCCAGTGCTTGGCAAGAGCACAGACAGCGGGTTGGGTCGGGCCCCAACCCGGTGGGTGTTCAAATCACGGTCAGCACGACCGATAAAAACACTCCCAAAACCAGGCCTTCATTTACCTTACTGAACCGCTCATTCAGTGCTCCTTCTCTTCACACCTTTGGAAATGTTTCAGTGGGATCCTCTAGCAGCGACCATCCCGCTTCGCGTCAGCAAACAGGCACAATCTCGACAGACTTGACATCACTGAGTAACAATCAGCTACAGCATTGCAAAACGCCGCCGTTGGCGACGACACCAACGGCCTCATCATCGCCGGTCAGAAAGTTTCTCCATGGTTCTCCCAAGCGAATCAGGAGTGTTTTCCGCAAACTGTCCTTCTCCACCAGTCGCAAGAGTCTTGAGGCTGAATTCCCCAACATTGGTCACAAGCATAATAGCTCGGTGATATCGAACGCCTTCTCTCTCTCCTCGTCAAAGTCGGGCTCGCCCAAGAAGTCAATCAAGGCATTCCTACTGAGGACTCCGACGCACCACGCCAAAAATGTGTCGGAGCCCAGCTTTGATTTTTATCGTGAATCAGAGCCACTCCAGCTTCAGGCATCCCACTGGCACACTACCCCCAAGTTATACTCATACAAGGTTCAAGACTTCAGGCCACAAGAACCTGTGGGGCTCGACGTTTCCGATCGATGGAACTTTGACCTCGAAACTACACCCGGCTCGGATCAATCGCGGGTCAGCTCAGTCCCGAGCGCAGTCATCGGGGAGTATGACCGCGAAAAATGGAGAACCTTGAAGGCGCTCGGGAACAGAGACCAACACACCCTGTCATGAGCAGCCGCTGCACAACTATACATACCGACGTCATTAATCAAGCATCAATACATACGCATCTAAAATTTGCAGCCATTATCCCTGCATATAATCAAGTGATGAGCACTCTGGAGAGTAGCCAAAAAAATTACACCAACCGACACACTGTTTGTCTCGGGTCAGAATGGATGGGGATGATCTATTCGATGTTTTCAATGAGGCACCGAAGTTATCTGCGCCACCAAAGTTAGAGGAGGTGCCAAAGGATACACCCGAGCCGGCCACTGATTCCCACAAGCGAGCTGCTGATGAGGCTGAAGAGCCGCGAGAGGTTAGCAAGAAAAAAAAGACCAAGAAGAAAGGGAAGCCCGATATCAAGCCAGTCATATCCGATGCGGTCGAGATTGAGGCTTCGCGAGAAGTGGCAGTCTCTGCTGGATTGATGGCTCCAGCGGCCGTGGCTGCTGGCGAGAACCAGCCCGAGGCGGGCCAGTTGAAGTTGAAGCATCAGGTTAGACACCAAGTGGCGATTCCGCCCGACTTCAACTACGTGCCCATTGGGGAACACAAGAGGACCAACGAAGCACGCACGTACCCCTTTGTGTTAGACCCTTTCCAAGACACCGCCATCTCATGCATTGATAGAAACGAGAGCGTGTTGGTGTCGGCTCACACGTCTGCCGGGAAAACGGTAGTGGCCGAGTACGCCATTGCGCAGTCGTTGAGAGAAAAGCAGAGGGTCATCTACACGTCGCCGATCAAGGCGTTGAGTAACCAAAAGTACAGAGAGTTGTTGGCCGACTTTGGCGACGTTGGTTTAATGACTGGCGATGTCACCATCAACCCTGATGCTGGGTGCTTGGTGATGACAACCGAGATCTTGCGCTCCATGTTATACCGAGGCTCGGAGGTGATGCGTGAGGTGGCGTGGGTGATTTTCGATGAGGTGCACTATATGCGTGACAAGTCTCGTGGGGTGGTGTGGGAGGAGACCATCATCTTGTTGCCCGACAAGGTGCACTATGTTTTTCTCTCGGCCACGATCCCCAACGCGATGGAGTTTGCTGAGTGGATCGTCAAAATCCACATGCAACCATGCCACGTGGTTTACACTGACTTCCGCCCCACGCCGTTGCAGCACTACTTGTTCCCTGCTGCTGGCGACGGCATCCACTTGGTAGTGGACGAAAAGGGCACTTTCAGGGAGGAGAACTTTCAAAAGGCCATGGCCAGCATCAGTGATAATGCCGGCGACGACCCATCGTCGGCGGATGCCAAGGGCAAGAAAGGGCAGACTTACAAGGGGGGTAACAAGGACGGCAACTCGGACATCTACAAGATTGTCAAGATGATTTACATGAAGAGGTATAACCCGGTGATTGTATTTTCGTTCTCCAAGAGGGACTGCGAGTCGCTTGCTTTGAAGATGTCCAAGTTGGACTTTAACACCGACGAAGAGCGAGACGCCCTTACCAAGATTTTTCACAATGCGATTGGGTTGTTGCCCGAAGCCGATAAGGAGTTGCCGCAGATCAAAAACATATTGCCCTTGTTAAGGCGTGGTATTGGCATCCATCATTCGGGGTTGTTGCCGATCTTGAAGGAGATCATCGAGATTTTGTTCCAGGAGGGCTTGTTAAAGGTGTTGTTTGCTACCGAGACCTTCTCGATCGGTCTCAATATGCCTGCCAAGACCGTGGTGTTTACGTCGGTACGTAAGTGGGACGGCAAGGGATTTCGGTGGGTGTCTGGCGGTGAGTATATCCAAATGTCTGGCAGAGCCGGTAGAAGAGGTTTGGACGACCGCGGTATCGTTATCATGATGATTGACGAAAAAATGGAGCCCCAAGTGGCGAAGGGGATGGTCAAGGGCCAGGCAGACCGGTTGGACTCGGCTTTCCACCTTGGCTACAATATGATCTTGAACTTGATGCGGGTGGAGGGCATTTCGCCCGAATTCATGTTGGAGAATTCGTTTTTTCAATTCCAAAATGCCGCCTCGGTGCCAAAAATGGAGCAGAAATTGCAGCAACTCACTTCATCCTTGAACGAGATCCACGTCGATGATGAGTTTATCATCAAGGAGTACTATGACTTACAACGGCAGTTGGAAACTTACCAGGCCGATGTCAGGAAAGTCATCACCCATCCGGGCCACATTTTGCCCTTTTTGCAGCCTGGCCGTGTGGTCAAAATCAAGTTGAACAATGACACACACGATGACTACGGCTGGGGTATGGTTGTGTCATTCACCAAGCGCACCAACAAGCGGAATCCCTCGCACACTTTCACCGATCACGAGGCTTATCTCGTCACGGTGTTTGTCTACACCATGTTTGTAGATTCACCGGCCAACCTCATCAAACCGTTCAATCCACAATTGGCCGAGGGGATCAGGCCAGCCAGAGCTGGCGAGAAGTCGAGGGCCGAGTACATCCCCATCACGTTGGACTCGATTGAAAAGATCAGCAGCGTCAGATTGAAAGTACCCGACGAATTCAAGACTTCGGCCGCCAAGAGGAACTTGGTGAAAACGATGAAGGATCTTCCCAAGCGGTTGGCGGATGGTATTCCCTTGATGGACCCCGTGGAGAGCATGAAGATTGACGACCCCGACTTCAAGATATTGCTCCGGAAGATTGACGTGTTGGAGTCCAAGTTGATCTCCAACCCATTGTACAATAGTGTTAGACTCAATGAGTTGTACGAAAAGTACGACAACAAGGTCAAGATTGAGGGTGAGATCAAAGAGTTGAAGGAGAGAATCTTGGAGGCGCAGGCGGTGATACAACTCGATGATTTGCGACACAGAAAGCGCGTGTTGAGACGGTTGGGCTTCACCACCGCCAACGACATTATTGAGTTGAAGGGAAGAGTGGCGTGCGAAATTAGCACTGGCGACGAATTGTTGTTGACCGAGTTGATCTTCAATGGTAACTTCAACGACTTGTCGCTGGAGCAATGTGCGGCATTGTTGTCGTGCTTTGTGTTCCAAGAGCGTGCCAAAGAGGTGCCTCGTTTGAAGCCGGAGCTTGCTGAGCCGTTAAAGTCGATGCAAGACATGGCCACCAAGCTCGCCAAGATCTTCAAGGAGTGCAAGATTGAGCTTGTGGAGAAGGAGTACGTGGAGTCATTTCGCCTGGAATTGATGGAGGTGACGTATTCGTGGTGCAAGGGTGCCTCATTCACCCAAATTTGCAAAATGACCGATGTCTACGAGGGTTCATTGATCAGAATGTTCAAGAGACTCGAAGAGATGTTGCGCCAAATGGTGACCGCAGCCAAGACCATTGGCAACGCGGCCTTGGAAGAAAAAATGGAAAAGGCAATCGAAATGGTCCACAGAGACATTGTTTCCGCCGGCTCCTTGTATCTTTAGTCAATATAATCTTTACAACATCAGATTGCAACCATGTGTAGCTCATAGCGGTGAGGTCGTGCACGTGATCTGGGGGCGAGGGGTATCAGGGTGATGCTAAACAACCTAATTTGCCCTCAAACCACGCCTGATTGCTCTTTCGGCGCTCCCCACTTCCCGACTTCAGGCAATGGCTCCGCAACGGACTATATCGTCCAAGGAGGTGGAGCTCTTGTACACCAAGTCCAAGACATACCTCCACCCGACCACCTCTAAAAGAGACAATATCGCGGGGTTTCTTTCGCTTTCGCGGGGCCCAAACGCTACCAACAATGACATTTTGTTGTCTTTTACGCCCGAAACGCAGCTCTCGACGCAGGAGCTCAAGGTCTACCAGCAAGTCGACGTTAATGAGCTGTCGATGAGTTTGGCAGCACTCCTGCTTCAAGGACTGCGTCCGGCACTGCTGCTGCATCAGAAGAAGCAGCCTATGGGGTTTGCAGTGGTTTCTAAACCATCGACTTCGATTCTTTCGTCGTACAGCTTCAGTGTGGCGCTCTCCTTCATATACTCAATCCAAGTCCGCACGCCGTCGGTGGGCTGGTGGTTTGGATCCATCGTCATCAACACCAGAGACGGCGAGAAGTTGCCGATTGTGTTCTTCCACGACGATGAGTCTCCCTCGACCTTAAAGCAACAAAAAGTCCGCAACGCTAGTTTCGACCCATTCGGAGAGGGTGGCGATCTCTTCTGGGGTGGCCTGGAGTTCATCAATGTCTTGAGCAAGTTTGCAAACGTGGAGAAGTCTGCTATGGAACCGTCGTGCTACTTGATTAACCCAGACTCAGTCGATCTCCGCAACTTTTCGCCCTATAAAACGCCCAAAAAGGAGGCAGCGGCGCCTAAGGCACCACCGTATCAGCTCCCTGACGTCAACAAGTTTTTGGTGAACGCCAAATGGAAAGTGTTGGAGACGGTGGCGTCATTTCTGGCTCGCACCAGGAACCAGGTGGCTGATCTCGTCGAGGAACATGCTCCTCAACCGATCAAGCAGATTATCAAGAAGCCCGAGGTGCAGCGAATCAGTGACGAGTTTGACAGTGCACGCGTGTACTTGGCCAAGTGGGCGGCGCAGGTGAAAGAGGAGGCGGAGGAGTCGCAACGCAAGTTTATGTTGGACGACGAAATTTTCAACAAGATAAATCGGGAGATCGGGTCCAACGAGCTCTTGACCGAGGAGGAAATCAACGCCACCTCGAGAAGGAAAGTGATCTCGTCGGTTGAATGGCTGAGCTTCTTCGATTACTCTGGCCGATTGTGTGTCACGGCACAAGAAGTAAAGCAGAGGGTATTTCACGGCGGGTTAGACGATGCAGTGAGAGGCGAGGCTTGGCTTTTTTTGTTGGGGGTGTATCCCTGGGATCTGTCCAAGGAGGAGCGGTTGGTCTTGAAAGAAAGCTTCGACTCTGCCTACCGCGAGTTAAAATTGAAGTGGGTTGACAACGAGGACAAACGCAGCGAAGATTTCTGGAAGGACCAAAAGCACCGAATCGAGAAGGATATCAATCGCACTGACCGTCAATTACCGATCTTTCTGCAAAAGAGACAGGTGCTGATACAAGGCATCGACAGTGTGCGAGGTCCACAAGTGACTTCGCGAGAATCTTCCCCCGAGACCCCCGATGAAGATGATGATGAGTTTGACGTGGCCAACATCAAGAACCCACACCTTTTTCGGATGAGGGAGATCTTGCTCACGTACAACGAATACAATGTGAATTTGGGCTACGTTCAAGGCATGACTGACCTCTTGTCGCCGCTTTACGTCAAGTTCCAGGACGAGCCATTGACCTTTTGGGCGTTCGCCAAATTTATGGAGAGAATGGAAAAGAATTTCGTACGCGACCAGCTGGGCATGAAGAACCAAATGTTGATCTTGAACGAGTTGGTGCAGTTTATGCTCCCCGATCTTTACAAGCACTTGCACAAGTGCGAGTCTACCGACTTGTTCTTCTTCTTCCGCATGCTTTTAGTCTGGTTCAAGCGTGAATTTGAGTGGGATGACGTATGCCGGCTCTGGGAGATCTTGTGGACCGACAACTACTCGAGCCAGTTCCATCTTTTTGTGGCGTTGAGCGTCTTGAGCGATAATGAGCGCATCATCATCCAGAACCTCCAGAGATTCGACGAGGTGTTGAAGTACATGAATGACTTGTCGATGAATATGAATTTGGACCATTTGTTGATCAGAGCAGAGTTGTTGTTCTTGCGATTCAAAAGAATGATTGACATCATCGATCGCGAGAACACCAAGGGTGGCCATAATGCTAGCACCGACATTCGTGTCAGTCCGGAGTTGCGACACTTGTTGAGCAAGGAAATTGTGGTGCAGAAAGAGGTAGAGCGGCCCGAGGGCGTCGGGGGTGGTTAAAGTAGGTCTTGAGAACCATCGAGTACTATAATATGCTAATGCTATGCGCCATGCTTATTGTTTGAACGGATGCGTTGGCGTGTTTTACCGCCGGAGCCTAACGCCGCATGTGGGCACAAATGATAACTGTTGGCACGAAATGCTGCAGAGCGCACGTGCCCAATTTCACAAATGTTGCTAAAGTCATGTTCTCTCGCCCATGGCCTCATGATCAAAGCTGGCTACAGGAAGCGATCTGAGCACTACTGATCAACGTCCTTCTCCCAAAGCATTCTCTGCTGTTTTTTTGTCAAGCATACCAACAATGGTGCACCCAATGTGGTTACCTCAATTTAGGTCATGCAACATTTTGTGTAACTGTCATGCGATATAAAATGTAGCGGGCCCGCCACCCCACTAGAAGGGTAGCGGCCTTATTGCACTCTGGATGAATGAGCTTACACCATTGAAGAGCAACACTGATGACGAAGACGGGTACCTCGAAGAGCCCGAATGGTCCCGCAGCGTCGTTTACGCTGCCTGGATTGGTGGGATCGTAACCTGCATCGGGCTCGTCTACTTGTTTGCCGTCTATCTCCCACAGCTTTTTATTCCCGAAGCTGTTCCTCTCAATGGCATTGTCAAAGTGAGCGATATCAATATCAAACTCAAGGCACTCTCTGCTGAAAGAGTTAGGGAATTGAAGTTGGACAAGTACAGGTTCATTGAGAACGACGATAAGGAGGACGATAACGTGAAAGACGATGACGACGAAGACGATGGCCAAGACACAGACGATGCGGGTAGCAATGATGGCTCTGTTGGCACTGGTGTGACTGTCGAGAGGATCATTCTTGTCGGAGACGTCCATGGTGAGTACGACAGCTTGAAGCGACTTGTGTCGAAGCTCAAGTTCAACCGTCATCACGACCACTTACTTTTCCTTGGCGATTTCATTTCCAAGGGGCCTGATTCATTAAAAGTGCTTGACTGGGCAATCGACAATGGTGCGGGCTGCATTCTTGGCAACCATGAGTACTATGTGTTGCAAAACTACGCTCAGTTCCACAACTTGTACTCGCCGTCATTCATCGAGGGCAATGCCTCGCTCGAGGCGTCGCGCATGTCTACGCGTAACGGATTCAATAGCGATCCTGAGTACTTGCTAGCCAAGAAGTTACAGCCTCGCCATGTGCGCTACATCAACAGTTGCCCCGTGATTAAGCGATTGGGCCGCGTGCCCTACCATAAGCCCCAGCAAAACAACGGCACAGCCAAGTCTGTTGAAGGGGTAGCAGTTCACGCTGGGCTCAGGTGGGACTTGCTCACCGACTTGAATGAACAAGATCCCATGGACAACTTGGAGATGAGAAAACTTCTCCCGCCCTTTTACAACGAAACTACCGACGACCCCCACGTCAAGGGCGCGGTTAAATGGACCAAGATTTACAAGCAAGAGCAGCGGCGCTTGCGATTGCGCGATCGTCTAGCGGTGTACTACGGGCACGATGCCAGAAGTGGTTTGAGGATCTCCAAGTATACCAAAGGGTTGGACTCCAGATGTAACGCAGGGGGTCATTTAACCGCCATGGTGCTATGGATGGAGAGTGAAATGAGTGCGGGTAAAGAGAAAGCCGTGTACAAGGAGCAACCTTTCCAGGTTGCTTGCAGAGCCTAGCCCGTAGCGTCCGCCGCCCCCGAGAAATATAAGTTATCAACCTGACTATTCCAACCAACTCTCGTGCACAAGTGGTTCGCATATCTTCCTGCATACATATTTAATGGCTTCTGTCCGCGCACGCTTCAAAGTCCTTTTGAATCTCAAAATAATCAAAACATCATAACACCGCAACATCCTTGAAATCATCCAAACCAGGAGACTTTGCAACCATCACCAGCGTGTCTGAAAATCGAGCCACCACACACCACAATAGTCCGCGCGTCGCACAAAGTTGAGAACTCGCCTCCTAGTGCCATGAGTTACCAGGATTTAGGATTTGCCTACCAGCAGCCTATTGGGCGTGGGCCAATCTTCAAGAATATGGCATTTTTCATCCCAATGAATGAGCTCAGGCGGGACGAAATCGCCAAATTGATAGTGAACAATGGCGGGGCCGTCCAAGCAACGCATTCTGAGGGAGTTTTCGTCTTGTCTACACTTCCGCAACCCATGCTTGACCTGTACAAAATGAGTTTCATCGACGATTGCTTGGAACAGGGTATTCAACTTGACATCAGTCTTTATCGGCACCCCAACTACCACATTCAGCAGGCAGATCATCAGTTGAGCCAGTATGCGTCCCTGCAGTACTTGTTGCAGCAGCAGCAGCAGCCACAACAGCAACAAGCACAACAGTATCAGTATCCCGGACAACCTCTGTATTATAACCAACCGCTCCCACAGCAACAAGTGAATCTTCAACAGCAACAGCAGCAGCTTCAGCACCTCCTGCAGACTCAGCAGTACGGCAATGCGGTGGCAATAGAGGACAAACGCAATGGCAATGCTAAGCACTCCTTCACGCCTGAGGAGGATGAGATCATCTTGGAGCGCGTGCGCCAAGATCCAAGACGCCGCACAAGTCACAAGTTGTTTGACGAGATCGCCCAGGTGTTGACTAATCACACTGGTAATTCCATCCGGTATCGATATCGCAATCAATTAGAGAGAAAATTGACTTATGTGTATAAGACAGATGAGAATGGCGCTTTGGTGAAGCACGGCGACAGCTTTGTGCGAGAATCGATCCACAACATTCCCAAGACGATGAAGAACAAGTTTACTGCCGAAGATGACTTGCGATTGTGCCAAAGCATCATAGACTTCAATGTCAGAGAGCACCAAAAGCAAGTTGCTGATGGTGTGAAGGACGAGAAACGTTTCCCATTGAATTTGGAGGGCTCCCTCACGGTGCCAGTATCATTTTTTAGAGATATGGAGAGAACGAGTCCCAACCACTCGAGAGCGGCCTGGAGAGACCGATACCGCAAATTTGCAACAAAATATGGAATCAAGAAGTATGTTGACTATTGTGCCGTGACTCCAAAGAGCGAATGGGAACCCATGAAGGATTTCACCAAGCGTGGTCACATAAAGGCAATATTGCCAGACGTGGCAGATTTGAAGAGCTTGATGAGCAGCGCCACTAACGGTCTGCCGCAGACGCAACAGCAACAGGCAAACAGTGACCTTCACAAGAAGGAGCCAATACTGCAGGCTTTGGATGAAGAAATTGGCGAGACCAAATCATCCAAAATCGATGAGAGCTTGCTCAACATGGACAAGAGTGGAGACGTGATCGCGGCAAAGGCAATAGTGTCACAGGGAGAGGAGGAAGACGACCCCGATTTATTTGTTGATGCAGCTGATGTTCTCAAGAATACAGACTCTCTTGCGGAATCCCAGTCAACAAACATGGGTGAAGAGTCCCAAGAGATGGCGTTCACGTACCCCAACCCCAAAATGAGGCACCAAGACCTTTTCACAGACACTTTTTACAAATTCAACACCATTGAAGAACTCGAGCTGGTACTCAATGAGATTGTGGTCGGTCAGAGCGATATCGCGCAAATCTTTAGTTTGTTTGAAAGCAAGTTGGGGTTTACACAAATGTTGTCCACGGTGATTATCTTGTACACTTGTGGAGATATCAAAAAGATTTGTGAATACGTGACCGAAATCAGCACGAGGATGATCCACCCACCTGAAAATGTCAAAAGTGAAGATATATACAAGATATTGGAGGTGGATGGTGTTAACGGGATATGGAACCAAACCTACGATAAGATGTTGACTGAAGCTGGCAAATCTAACATGGATCGCTTGAGACAAGTGCATGATGAGGAGCACATTGAGGCCAGACAGAACTTTCTCGGCCATGCCCGAAGAGACGAACAAATTGACGTTGTGTGATTGCGCGGCGGCTAGTGTACAATATAATTTTCAGAATATCATTTGTGCGTAAAGTCGAAAAGTGGTTTTGACGTGTAACATCACTGTATACGACAACTGTGCATGCCACCGCGACGCAAGCCCCACAAAGTCGCCAAACCAGCGTCAAATCGCAAGGCCACACCTGATGCAAAGAGGACCAAGACAGGAAAGCCTATTCCGCCGTCTACATCGCACGCTTACAACTACCATGGGGACCCAGAGACTGGAGTCAACTATTGGCTTGTGAAATCGGAGCCCGAGTCAAGAATTGACCCAGTCTCAAAGCAGGACGTCAAGTGCCCCTTGTCGGATCTTGTTGACAAGAAGGAGGACGAGACCTGGGATGGCGTTAGAAATTATGAGGCACGCAACAATATGTTGATGATGGAGAAGGGTGACATAGCATTGTTTTATCATTCCAATTGCGCGATGCCAGGCATTGTCGGGGAAGTTGAGATTTGCCAGGATGCACACATCGATGATACGCAGTTTGACCCAACGCACAAATCGTTTGACCGAAAATCCACTCGTGAGAACCCCAAGTGGTGGTGTGTTGACGTCAGATTTCGGAGGCGATTCCGCAGGAAGATTTCGTTGAAAGAGATGCAGGCCAACGCAGAGAGTCTTCCGGAATTTCTCTTACTCACCCGTGGTAGGTTGAGCGTGATACCAGTGGGTTATCTGCTCTATCAAGCCATACTAAAAATGGAGCGAACAGGAGACATGAAAGACGATCTAGACTGCGAAATTAGCAGGCTGCTTATAGAGCGATAAGTATGTACAACACTATTGCGTACACTTTTGCCCATAGTTTAAAAGTTATTTGCAATCAAGATTTTTCTTGTAAAGGGCGCACATTCGCTTGATGTTGATTATGTAACACGCTCAGATCGGTTCTTGGCCTTCCCAATTTGGCGGACTATCCACAAAAAGGGGGCGAAATACGAGAGGCGCCTTGTTGTACATGTAGCGTTTTAGCGTGTTACATACCTTGCACATGAGCCCGCATAATATCACCAGTCAAGTGAGCGCCTAGATTCGATGCCAATTTTCATCGTGGAAATTTTACTAAAACATGTTAAATTTTGGGACTAATAAATGGTATAGAAGAAAACGGGAAGCGTCTAGTTAGACAAGATACCCCAGTACTGCTCAGCGTTGAAGGCACCAGGAGCCTTCCAAAAGTCATTGAAAGCGGTGAACAACAAAACGTCGTTACCGCAAGAAGACTTGATGGAAGCGACAGCAGCCTTTTGGTTGGACTTGGATGGGACCGCCTTGGAGTTGGTCTCACCTTGCGAGGGCCAGCCAGTCTCGGTGATCATGACGTTCTTGCCATTGCAAGCAGAAGAGACACGCTGGATTTGTTGCAAAACCCACTCACCAGCACCTTCAGCATCAACATTACCATCAAAGAAAGCATGAGCGTTGGCAGCAATGTAGTCAGAGTGCTCGCACAACTCAGGGTTGTTGATGATAGCGATGAAGGTGTCAACGGAGACGACAGGACCAGAGTAACCTGCAGCCTTCAATGCAGCTCTGCCAGTGGCAACGTATTGCGCAATTTGAGAGGCAGTAGCCTGGCCACCGTTGACCAACTCATTACCAATGGAAACGGTGTAGATGTCGTCCCAGCTGCCGCTGGACTTGACAGCAGAAGCCAAGGACTCAATACCAGATTCAATGTTGCTTACGTCGTAGATGCCAGCAAAGACCTTCTGGGACTTCGACTTAGCAGCCAACACAGCCTCAACTTGGTTACAGTCAACACCATACAATCTAATGATGTTGAAACCAGAGAGTTCGGCAATCTCGGAGCTGATCTGAGAGGACGATTTGCAGCCACCATCGTCGGAATAGGGCGAGTAAGTGACACCCTTGGCCCCGCTGGAACCACTGGAGCCTGCGGAGGGAACTGGGATTGCAGTCTCAGTACCGGCAGACGAGGGAATAACAGACTCAGCAATAGCAGGAGTGCCTGTAGTCACGGTTTGCAAGGTGCTCAAGGGCGGCTGAGTGGCAGTGGTGGGCGCTGGCTGGGCAGCGTTTCCAGCAGTGACGGTGACAATGTTGGTGACCACCTTGACGTCTCTCTTTCCTTGATGGTCATGGTGTTGATGCTGGAGGGGAGTGGCAACGGCCGCGCCAACCAAGGCAGCAGTGAGGGCAGACTTGAAAAGCATTCTAAATGAGTGTGAAGCGATTGGAAGTTAAGAACGGAATCTATGGAGTGAAATGAGTGACTATAGAATCCGACTGTTTCTTGCAAAGGAAGAAAAAAAGAGCGTTGTTCAATCGAGACGAAACGAGAGTTTTAAAGCAAAAGTGCAAAAAATCAACAACCGGCAAATGCGACCCTCTGAAATTAAAAAATAATTCATGTACGTGAAAAGAGGCGATTTTGTGTACGGTTGTGAAACTTACGTGTATCCTCATGGGGCGAAATTATAAGAGAATGATTATGAGCATTGAGAATAAGTACAGAGAGTGCGTTGAGTGAACTCACAAAATTGTGGGTGTCAAGATGTCTAGGGGTGAATCATACAGGTGATGGTTATGTAGGCATGAATATGGCGTCAATATTTACCATATGAAGAGTGTGCATGTGTGTGAGATGCCTTGGGTTGTGAGGCAGAGTAATGTTGATGTACCATGAAACCGAGTTCTTGTATTTATTTTCGTAAATGAACTCCTTCGCGCGTGCCAATACAACACGCGCGCGACTCGAAGGGCCCACCATTACTTAGCTGCGGGTGTTCGCGTCTCTCCGCTCTCATTGAAGAGTGGTACTTTTGAGAGAATAGTGTTTAAAAGTATAGCTCACTACGTGTCCACACATCAACGCACACGTGCTTTGGCGATGATTGGGCAACCCTACTAACGTTTGCCGATGGAGCGAAAGATATGTGCCCCGTGCCGGACTTTTTTTCGGCTATGACATTTTCTTGGAAAAACCCGTGGTGCTACAGCACGACAGTGAAAAGGCAGAAGACCGGAGAAGAAGAAGGTACCGAACAAACAAAGCTGGAATTGTATCATGCATGAACGTGAACAAAACAGCCCCAAACAATCATACACGCCTTCTGTTGCTATGTGTTTCAGTCATTTCAGCCCTCTCAGTCTGACATACATTTCATCTCATCACAAGTGCTGCGCAGTGTCTTCGCCCCTCTCTCCCCTTCTGCTTGAAGTTTCTTCGTCTTTGTTATAAGCCGCTGGTCTTCGGCGCTGCATGTACTTCGAGTACCTTTTGGCATTAATCGAAATTTGTTTACATTTTGACCTTTCTTTTTTTCTGCTGCAGCATTCGTCGCTTTATCGCTGTGTTTGCAAAAACCTTGATAGGGTCGCAGTTTTTGAAGTAAAGATGTGAATAAGATTCAGTGGGGTGATACTAAGCAAAAACGTTGTTCAAGACTTGGCGGCGCAGCTAGGGAGGTTTACAGGACCATTGATGATTGCAGCATGAAAAGCATTCGCGAGGATCATCGGGTTGTGCACCAATTGTAAAGTTACTCGCACCTTAGAAATATATATGCTATGGGCTCAAAGTCGCATATCTGGCGAAATCTATTCAAAGCTTTGCGCTCCATAATATGACGACAAATGCCAGTCAGCGAACAAAAGTATCATCTAAATAATCTTGTGGCGGCGTGTTGCCGTTGCCTCAATCACTTCACTAAATGTATCACAAGTTGTAGCTGAGATTTAGCGAGAAAGAACAAGTTTACTTCTGATGTTCACCTATCACACATCACCTATTTCGAAGGGAGAGGAGCAGTGACAAACCAAGCCACGATCTGAGATGATTTGGTGTCTTACGATCAACGATGCGTCGGTGTAAGGATGCCTCCACCCCATTGGAAATGCTCGTGTCCACACCAATGCCATAATTCGATTGCTAGCAACTTATTATTCATAATACTCGTGACAGTGCTGATGTCATATGACCCGAAAAAGAAATCGGGAGCACTTTAGATTATTAAGAAAATTCTGTGGAGCACACAGCACGACTTGAGCCTAGTCTTTGCAACAAAAGCCCTCTAAACGGCCTCGCATAGCAACAGATTCGTGAAACGCAGAGACTCGTCGAACACTTTACTTCATTAGGTCAATTGAGCTGCTCATTTACACATAGTTGTTGCTAATTGCGATTTCACTGCCCCTGATCCGCAAACTGATCGTGCCAAAAAAAAAAAGTGGAGGAGACGTTTTGGTATCTTCTACATTACACGTATCGGCCAGTCTTCGTCTTAAACAGGCGCAAAACAATTCATAGTGAGCTACCTCGGCAAGAGAGACTTCGACACAATGATCAAGGAGACCAAACTTGGTGATGAGGTCGATATAGACTTTGTCGCCAATGCAAAGGACTTTGGGGAACACCATTCAGACCTTGAACAAAGCACCAACGAAGACAACATCGACCTCATTGAGGAGGACGATGACGACGAAGAAGAGGATGATGACGCAGACTATGGAATGAAGGGTGCCGAGGCGCCCGTACAACAATCAAAGCAGCCGTCACCATCGTTCCCCGTTGCCACAAACTTTGAGGAGCTTCTGAACAAACTCATGAAGCCCGTTCCGGACTACCCAGTGGTAGCGCAAACGCATCATGTGTGGGAGATCAAGGAATGGAATGAATTGAAAGAGAACAAAATACGGGGCCCCTCGTTCAAGTGTGGCGGGTTTGTGTGGAACGTGCTACTATTTCCCAACGGCAATAACAACAATCAGTTGGCCATCTATATCGAACCTCACCCTGACCCTGAAGACGCCACTACCGCTGCACTGGACGACCCCGACAATTGGTATGTGTGTGCCCAGTTCGGCTTGGACATCTGGAACCCCAATTTTCCCGAAGCTCACATCTCTAGTGGGTCATACCACAGATTCAACAAGACAGAAAGCGATTGGGGGTTCTCCAATTTCATTGACTTGAAGAATTTGCATTCCAACGCATTTTTGAGACATAACCAGCTGCCGGCGGCGAGCAACTTGGGTTCTTCCAAGCCGCACGCCATACTTGAGGGAAACCAGTTAAACATCACCGCCTACGTCAAAGTTATAGACGACAGTAGCACCGGTGTGTTGTGGCATTCATTCAACAACTATGACTCCAAAGCGGCCACGGGGTTCGTCGGATTGAACAATCAGGGGGCCACGTGCTACCTCAACTCGTTGTTGCAATCGTACTTCACCACGAAAGTATTCAGATCCCTTGTATACCAGATTCCTACCGAAAACGATGTGAACGGAAAGTCGGTGCCTTTGGCCCTCCAGCGGGTATTTTACCAATTGAGCAATTCCACCGAGCCAGTGGGGACGCTCGAACTTACGAAATCGTTTGGTTGGAATTCTTCAGACGCTTTTACGCAGCATGACGTCCAAGAGTTGAATAGGATCTTGATGGACAAGTTGGAAACAGCCATGAAGGGGACGCTTATCGAAAACAGCCTTAATCCTTTGTTTGTGGGGAAAATGAAGTCCTACATCAAGTGCGTCAATGTTCCCTACGAGTCATCCAGAGTTGAAGACTTTTGGGATATTCAGTTGAATGTTAAGGGCTTTCAGAATCTCAAACAGGCTTTTGAGAACTACATTGAAGTGGAAATGCTAGAAGGAGAGAACAAGTACCAGGCCGGTGATGAGTTTGGGTATCAAGATGCCAAGAAGGGCGTTGTGTTCGAGCTGTTTCCACCAGTTTTGCATTTGCAATTAAAGAGGTTTGAATACGACTTCATGATTGATGATTTGGTCAAGATCGATGACAAGTTCGAGTTCCCGGAGACAATCGATTTGCTGCCGTACTTGGACGAGTCAGAACGAGTGAAGGGGGAAAATTGGACTTTTAAGTTGCACCATGTCTTGGTGCACCAAGGAAGCATTTCCAACGGTCATTACTACGCCATGATAAAGCCAAATGCCAAACCTCAGAAGAATATGAACTGGCTTAGGTTCGAGGATGACAAAGTGTGGAAGGTGACCCCTAGTCAAGTGTTTCACGAGAACTTTGGTGCTAACGAAGTCTCGACCGAACAACTACTGAAGATGACCAAGAATGAGCAAAACGAATACGTGATGCGCAGATCGACCTCAGCATATATGTTGGTATATTACCGCGAATCTGAGTTACCAAAAATACTTCCGGTCAATGACGACGAAATGCAAAGCGTCATCCCCGCTCACATCCCCAATAACTTGAAAGCCGAATGCCAAGAGCAACTTGAAGCTGCAAGGTTGATGCAGGAAGCACTCCACTACATCAATGTTAAGGTGGCTACTAGCGAAAACTTCAATGAGTACAACCTGTTCGATTTGTATCCGGATACGACTAGTGAAAGGTTTTACGAACCAAGCTTGTTCGCCGCGGCTTCAAACCCCTTGGTGGTGAAATTCAAGAAGGAGGACCCTTTTAGGTTGTTGTACATCGAAATCGGCTTGCAGTTGGGATTGATCGGAATATCGACGGATGATATCGCATCATTACCCTATCGGTTGATTTCAATGAACCACCGCAATAATCACACAAACAGACCGGATACACCCATTCCGGAAGAATTTCTCGACAAGTCGGTGATACAAGTGTATCATGAGTGCTTCAATAAGAAGTATGACGAGATGAGTTTCTTTGTGGAGGAGAAGAGCAAGGACTTGCTCAACTTGATTAAAGACTTCGATGAGGGTGTGGGATCCCCAGAAAAGTTTGACTTCGGTGATGTTTTTCTGAAGATCAACGCTCCATTCGATTCACCGTCCATCCAACCCTTCCCGCCTGTTTTCGATGAGTCGAGCCATTTCTTACTTTTCATCAAGTACTTCGACCCTATTAGTGGCGAGCTTAGGGGATTGACCCACGTTAACGTTCTAAAAGATGCTAAAATCAAGTCTTTGATTGAACCACTCAACAAGCTTCTAGGTTTCAAGACGGGCACCCCTTTACTACTTTTTGAGGAGTTGTCGCAAAGCAAATTGGAGGTTTTGCAACCCGATACGACCTTTGAAAAGGATGAGCTTTGCAACGGAGATATTATTTGCGTACAACCTTATAACCCGGTGGGCCCGCACGACATCAAGTCATACTACAAATTCCTTTTGCATCGGTTCCACGTTATTGTTTCACCGCTTCACAAGAACTTTCACGACGAGGACGAAGATATAATGGAAGCAACCAAGACACAAAAAAGCGAGGACGATATCGTTATCGAGAACGCACAAGGGGTAGTGCACTCATTTGAGTTCTGGATTTCCATCCAGTCTTCATACCAGGAGTTTGCCGCGGAAATTGCCAAGCGAAGCAAAACGGACCCAAGGTATTTGCGTATTTACGCAGTCAATCATCAAAATATCAAGTTTCCCTTGAAAAGAACTGCATCCATTCTGCAGATGTTCGGGAAGGCTGTGAATGCCAGTCAGATCACACGATTCGAGTACGAGGTTTTGGCGATTCCTTTGGAAGAATACGAGAACATGAAAGTGATCAAGATAAACTGGTTAACAAGTCTCGTACATTACCACACGTTTGAATTTTTGGTGCCACGCAAAAGTGTGGTTGGCGAGGAGTTGATGGACCAGTTGTTGAGAAAGGTGCGCATTGCAGATCAAGACTTGGGCAACATATTGATCTGGTCCGGCATCAACCACAAGTATGTGGACATCATCAAGTTTGACCGCGAAATCAGTAGCATTTCTGATTCATTTGAGTTGTATGCGGGTATTTTGCCCGCTGAGGTTGAGACGCTAGTCAATTACGACATGGTGAAGCGTTATGAAGGACAAAATGCTGTTGACGTCACCACCACCGCCGAGGTAGATGCCACCCCATCAAAAGAAATCAAAGAGTTTCGTGCTTCTGAATTGACCCAGGCCAGGGACTGCCAACGGAGGCTCAATATGATCACCGGGTTTCACTTTCACAAGAACTCCTCATACCATCACGGCATTCCATTTATTTTCCCAGTTTTCCCCGGTGAAAAGTTTGCAGATACGAAGTCAAGGTTAAGATTCAAGATGGGGTTGGGGATCAAGGAGTTTGATAAAATCAAGTTTGCGTTGGCTGACGTTAACGACAAGGGTCGCTACATCGATCAGGATAATAACGACTACGTGTTGTACGATGAGCTCAAGAAACATCTGGAACAGTTGTTGCTAGCCTTGGACCATCCTGACCGCTCAGCGCGCCGTCAAACACAATCAGACAGGGGCATCTCCATCAAGTAAGAGGTGGCCTGTTGTTTGCAAGTTGTATATACGCGAGAGTTTGAAGATTCAGGATATTTTCTTAGACTCTGCCTCTCTTATAGCTGTAGAGCTCAACTTGCCATCAAAGTCATCACCCTCGCCCCCGACAACGTTTATGGTGACAATGTGTAGCGGGGGAAAGTCTTTCTCTTGTCTAAATTTGTTGACATATTCGCCACCCTTGGCGCTTTCTCTGCTCACCACTAAGGCATCTATCTCTCTGATATATCCAGTGGGCCCACAGACATCGTTGATCTCGTAGTAGGCGGGAGCAGCCATTCCTGAAAAGACATTGAGGAAATTGTCGACATTGTGCTTGCGCTGGTCGTACGGTTCGAGGAAGTCGGCGAACTTTTTGTTGACCAAGAGCTTGGGCCCAGTGATGCCAACGATGATGGTCTTTGCCGCTAAAAATGACGCCATCGAAAGTAGGATTTTGTGCCCATCGTGAAGGTGATCAAAAGTGCCTCCAACGGCCACCGTCTGGTAGCGGTTTTCGTCCTGCTCAGCGGGAACGCCTTGTGTGAGATCGTGATGCACCAATTCACTCAAGAGAATCTCCACTGGTTCATCAATGTCCAACAAGAGAACGTCTTTGCTAGTGCATATGGTTGAGTATAGACTGCGCGAAGGTTCAAGCTTCTTGTTACAAGAGACATGTATCTGCAAAGTATGGTCCCACCCTAGCTTGGTGGCTGTGGCACGAGTTGAGGTGTATAATGAGGTCAAGACAATCATCAAGTGGCTCGAACACCTGATGTGGTCCAGAACATGCACCTCCACCAGGGTCACTTTCAAGTCGATCATGTTCAAGAAAAGGCTAATCACGGCATCGTAGTTGTGAAATAGGGGGTTCTTGACGACTAGGAGTGGAGTCATGGGAACAAGAGGTGGCATGTGGCTAGATTCGCGATAACGAGGAGAGCGCACGCATGTTGATTATAATATGAATTGAATCGAAAAAAGAGAAAAAGATGCAAAGACGTATAGATAGCTCAGAGATTTGGCATGGATGGTGAATATCAACGCCAATTGAAGGCTAGAGCGAGGGGCAGTCTGGCACTCGTGACATCTACCAAGAGCGACTCGCCACTTGAGAGGCAGCGACTGGACTGGGCCCGGACTAAGGGCTCGATCTCGCAACTCTTGGAGCTCTGCGATGCACCTAATGTTAAGGAAACGTCAATTGCCATTTTTCAGTCGGTCAACCTATTCCACTTCAAGGGGGTCCTAGTACGAAGGTTGATGAAGATGCAGCGACAAAGGCGGCACCTCACAGCCGTGTACGCGTCGTTAGTGGCGGTTTTGAATTCGAAGCTCCCTGAGATCGGCGAGTTGTTGGTGGATCGCTTGATCCTTCAATTCAGGAGGGCGTTTAGAAACAATAACAAACCACAATGTGTCGCGACAACCCAATTCTTGGGTCATCTCGTCAATCAGCGGGTGTGTAGCGAGGTCTTGGTGTTGCAGATCTTGCAATTGCTCTTCGATAAGAGCCCCAGCGGAGCCACCATCAGCATTGGGGTAGCGTTGGTGCAGGTTGTTGGCGCGCACTTGGAGCGCAACTCGCATGCTGCCTTAGACGTGATCATGCAGCGCTTGAGTGTTCTTGTACAAGAGCAAGTCATGGACCGCAATGGGGTCAGAGAGACTTCAAATTTGTTGGCCATACGAAGATCTGGGTTTAAGCGAATGCCGCCACACTTGGATCTCGTTGAGGACGAGGATCAGCCAGAGGAAGGTCCCTACGTGGCCACACTTGACGAAACGGTCAAGGCCCACGCCGAATTGAACACGTTTCAGTTTGCGGAGGACTACAGTGAAGCAGAAGCAGAGTACTCAGCATTCAAGGAGGATGTACTAGGAGGTCAGCACACCCAGGATGCAGAGGAAAAAGCAAAGGAAGAAGTGGAAGCAAAGGAAGAAGCAGTGAGTCCTGTCGGCGCTGAACATGCCGTTGTCGACATGACCAACTCCGAATTATTGGCGTTCCAGAAAACGGTATATCTCACCATCATGTCGTCGATGTCATCTGATGAGGCAGTCCACAAGTTAATGAAGTTGAAAGCCAAAAACTACGACACGTTGGTCGACATGATTGTCAAATGCTGCTCACAGGAGAAAACATACTCCAAGTACTATGGCGTCATTGGGGAGCGATTATGTTACCAAAACGATCACTGGCAGGAGGCCTTCGTCCACACGTTCAAAAGCTACTACACCAACAGTCACCAGTACGAGACCAACGCACTTCGCAACATAGCCAAGTTTTGGGGCCATCTTTTCGCCCTGGATCGGTTGTCAATAGACCGTTCATGGAACGAGATCAGGTTGAACGAGGACGATACCAACGCTGCCAGCCGCATTTTTTTAAAGTTCATGTTCCAGGAGATGGTTGAAGAGCTTGGCATTAAGCAGTTGGAGGCAATCGTTACCGAGCCCTACATCAAGCCTCACATAAGAGGTATCTTCCCCGTGGTGGACGTTGATTGGCGCGATGCACATGACATGCGCTTTTCGATAAACTTTTTCACCGCGATAGGTTTGGGCAGTTTGACCGAAGATACAAGACGAGTTTTGGCTAGTCTCGCGCCACCGTCGAAGGAGGAGTTGGAGAGGAAAAGAGGGCGAAGCAGGTCCAGAAGCTCCTCTTACTCGAGAAGTCTGTCTTACTCGCGAAGTTCAGCGTACCTGCGTAGCCCGTCGGGATCGAGACAAGGATCACGATCGCCAAGATCGGGATCGAGTCGCGGAGTAAGGGATGGTTCAACCGAGCGCGATTCGGAACCGAAGCGCCCAAAATTGAGGTAGCAACTGATTTCTCTAGAGCAAATTTCGCGTGAAGATGCGTTGCAGGAGAGGAGCCGTGTGGGGCGGACTTATCGGGCCTCGGGCGTAATCGCGAACACAACTGCCACCGCAATGACCGCGCGCAAAAAACCAGCGAATGAGAGGCGAAAAGAAAGTAATGCATCCTGTATACTTGGTGGTCGGTTGGCTGAATTTGCTACCACGCCTCTTTGTGTCACCTTCGGCCCGCGAGACTATATATATACAAGTGATGGTCAATGGTTTCGACTTGAAATTTATTCCTTTATACATATATAAAAATGCCAGCGCCATACGAAGCCGGAAACGAAAAGAAGGGTGCCAACCTCTTCAAGACCAGATGTTTGCAATGCCACACTGTTGAGGCCGGTGCGCCACACAAGGTTGGCCCCAACTTGCACGGTCTTATTGGTAGAACCTCTGGCCAGGCTGAGGGCTACTCCTACACTGACGCTAACAAGAAGAAGGGTGTCGAATGGACCGAGCAGAACTTGTCTGACTACTTGGAAAACCCCAAGAAGTACATCCCTGGTACCAAGATGGCGTTCGGTGGCTTGAAGAAGCCCAAGGACAGAAACGACTTGATCACCTACTTGGTCAGCGCCACCAAATAGAGGTGCAAAACACTTACTGTACATAAGTAGTTAGAATGTTAATGATATACAATTAGACGAGCTTATAGTGTAGGCCAACGGATGGCGCGTGAGTGGTCTTACATCATTGTGCCGCTGAACCGTTGTTCAGAGAATTTGACGCCGCAGTGGCTATTCGAGTGTTCGCTCAACATAACCTGCATAGAAACCAAATTCCGAAAGCCTTTGGGACAGCTCGTGCGACAGGTTGTCCATCCGCAGCATGAACGACATTAAGGTTCCAGTTGAAGTTGATCCGACAGAGGATACCGAATGGAACGACATATTGCGAAGCCACGGAATCATCCCCGAGCGCCCGCCGTCGCCAACACAAGAGCTCGAAGAGGCACTCGACCAGGCAGTACGAAGGCAACATGAGAACCGCCTCGAGGGAAAGGATATCGACGAATTGGATGCATTGGAGGACGAGGAGGATGAGGAATTTCTCAACACATACAAGCAGAAGCGGCTCGCGCAATTGAAAGAGTTGACCTCAAAGCAAAAGTTCGGCCTGGTGTACCCCATCACGAAGCCAGAATACAAGATCGAGGTGACCGATGCCTCCATGGACAACTACGTATTTTTGCACATGACTTTGAGCTCGGCCTTGCAAAGCCGGTTGTTGAGTTTCCACATGCAGACGTTGGCTCGCAAATACCCCGAGATCAAGTTTTGCGAAATTCCTGCCAACAGGTGCGTCGAGAACTACCCCGAGGCAAACTGCCCCACCATCATTATCTACCACCAGACTCACGTGGTGAAGCAGTACGTGACGCTCATGCAGTTGGGCGGAAATGACTGCAAGATCGACGACATTGAAAAAGTGTTAGTGAGCGCCTCTGCTGTGGATGAAACTGATAAGCGCCTCATCATGAATCAAGACGCTGACGAAGATATCGAGGAGCAAAGAAAGTTACGGTTTGCCAAGAAGTCCCTCAGAGGGTCCACGGGATACAACGACGACGATTTTTACGACTAGAGCCAATGTATATATACGCCCTGCACTGTTGCAAATGACTCGCTACGCGTGGGTGCCACCATGAGTGGGTAAGTAAATGAATCGAAAAAAAAGACGAGAGAGAGCATTCTTGGTCTTGCGAGGGCGCGATACGCACGGTCGCAAAAAGCTCTACCAACAGCAGCAGCAGCCGCTTTGCATCCATACGTAGCCTCTGTGACTTTGCGCATTACTACTGTCTGATCTAGCTCACCTCTATGCGCTCTCCTGTATTAGCATTCGCGCTATTTTGCTCTTGCTTCATTGTCGTTCTCTAAAATTTTCTGGAGTGCCTTTTTTCCTTTCTTTTGATGCATTAGCGTTTGATCTTTGACACTTTAACGTTCCCTAGGTGCTTCACCCGTAATGTCATCGAGAAAACGGCTCCCCGGGGATGTGGAGAGCCCCGTAACGACCTATCCCTACGGCGACACCAACAGTTTCACCCGAAAACCAGCCGAGCTAGTGGCTCTCCCGCCGGATGAATTCGCGAGCCTCAAGCCATGTTCGCACATTCAAACGGTGCTTGATTCGCGCGCCAAAGAGACGGTGTTTTTGACCTATCGTCAGGCGGTCAACATCTCACAGACCATCTCAGACGAGAGGCACTACACACAGAAGAAAGATGGCACCACGGTGCCCAATCGGCGCCTCGTCAATTTGAAATCTGAGTCGCTTCATTGTTCCGATTGCTCTATCAATAACTTCCACTACTCATTTATTTGCCTACAGTGCCCGCATGTTGGGTGTCCCAATGGGGCCAACCATGCGCACGTCCACTTTAAGCAGACACAGCATTTTTTCGCCATCGACAGCAGCACTGGATTGTTGTACTGCTTCATGTGTGGCGACTACATCAATGACCCACAATTGGATCAAATACGGTTGGAGACTTTGCATCATCGGCTGGCTGCCCCTTCTCTGATACTCACCACGTCGGAAGCCCACCAGCACTACACAATGCCTTCGTACAGAGCCACCACCGGACTCAAGGGGTTCGTCAATTTGGGGTCGACGTGTTTCATGAGCTGCATCCTCCAGTCATTTATTCATAACCCCATCATTCGCAACCATTTTTTCAACAACGATGTGCATTTTTTTAACTGCGCCAGCGCACAGCAAGATGGTGCGGCAATCGACGAGACCAACGCGTGCGTCACTTGCAGCATCGACACTATATTCAAAAACTTTTATACTGCCACCGACATTGGAGGTTTTGGCATAACTAACCTTTTATTGACAGCGTGGTTCAAAAAGAAGAGCTTGGCCGGATTTCAAGAACAAGATGCCCACGAATTTTGGCAGTTTCTTTTGGATGAACTACACAAGGACCACTGCAGAGTAACTGGAGCTGGTGCACATGAGCCCTCAGAACCCTGCCACTGCATCACCCACACTTGCTTCTCGGGAGAGTTGGAGTCCTCCATCAGATGCACGTCATGTGACTCGGTCACCAATACCGTTGATCCCACGGTAGATTTATCGCTCGAGATCCGAAGAATCAATCAAAAGGCGCAGTCATCCTTGACACTCTACGATTGCCTCGACTTATTCACCAAGAACGAGAATTTGGATCTGATGTACAGATGTCAATATTGCGGAGAGAGGGCCAAGGCGATCAAATCGTTGAAAATCAAAAAGTTGCCGCCTGTCTTGGGAATTCAGCTCAAGCGATTTGCCCACAGCGTGGCCACTGATGGGTCGTCCAAGGTAGAAACACCCGTAGAGATTCCTTTGTTTATCGATTTGACCCGGTACACCTCGACTTCCGCTCACGACCGAGCCGGCGATCAGTTGGACGACACTTTTATCGATGGCAACAAAGTCTACGAGTTGTTTGCCGTGATTTGTCACGTGGGCTCGGTCAACACGGGACACTACATCGCTATCATTAAGAATGGCAACGGACAGTGGTTTCGTTTCGATGACAATGTCATTTCTTTGATGTCGCTGGAGGAGGTCAGAAATGTCAATGCCTACTTGCTTTACTACATTACGCACAAGATATGAGCGATGCCCTTTCGCGACCACTCAACAACTTCTGTCACGGATGGATCGCCTTCACCAGCCGTACCTTGACAGAGGCACCAGCACTTGCATTTCAATAGCTCAATAGATGTTATTCATAAACCACGTGACTAAGATTCGCACCTCGCTGAGGCGATTGAGCATATTTGCGAAAGCGAGTCGCACTGGTTTTGAGCACCGCATTAAACAGTAGGCGCCCTTATCGGTTTTTTTTTTTCCGTTTTAGTCGTACATGCAGAGTTGCAACCAAGTGCTGTCTAGATCTACAGGATTTAAATCCTCCCCCTTCAACCCCTTCTCCCTTGTGATCTTTCGTTTCACCTTATTAGGCAATCTGAAAGCAATGCCCAGGATAAATTATTGAGCTTAGTGCTGTGTCGAGTATTTTTACATCATCTGATAGAAGGAACATCACCAAGCGTAGCCCTCATCGAGGTGTTTTCTTGCTGCTGCGCCATATATCACCGCTCAACGTGCAAAAATCTCAAATGCCAAGAGGTGTTGAAGAGTCTGCGCGGATCTGTAACGGTGTAGAAGACGATCAGCCTGAAACGATTTGCTAGAGCCGTTCACAATAGAGATCGAAACAACATACTACACCTTCGCTCGATGAAAATATGTGGCAAAAAACGAAAAAAATGCTGTTTCGGGTGCTTTGATTAATTCTGTTCGTCGGCTGCAGGGTCGTACAGCATTGACTCGCTACCGAAAAGCTTGCTATGACTTCGTGATGTAGTATCACCATCTGGTCAACACAGCCATCACTGTCTCGTGGAATGGGATGTTGGTAAACAAGCATTGCCGAGCACTGGCGCGTTGTTTCAGGATTGTATGCTAGTTTCCCTTACCGGATGAGGTTGTTTCGAAGCTTTACATCACTTCAAACAGCGATAGATGCACCTTGCATACTACGTGAATTTCATGCGGACTTCGGCCTCGCCGGCGGCTTAACCACATTATGATTCGGAAATGAGACTAAAACAATTTACACACTTTCCTTTTATAAAAACCTCGCTAAATTCCCTTCAATAACAGATAACGTCACACTTGCAGTCCATTCGCTTTTCAGCCGTAGGGCAGCCCACTACTTAGAACGCCCCTTCGCTATAGCGTGATACATTCATTTGACATTCACTTTTCTTGCATACATACCCCTTGTATCTCAGTCGAATGCTCGCAGTGATACCGCTTTTGGCGGTGCTCTTTTTGGGTGCAAACGCCGCGCCAATATCTTTGAGTAACCCATATAGTGCATTTAACAAGGCCTTCAATGCAACATGGTCGGTGTATTGGAACTATGGCCAGCAGTCATGGTCAGAAAAGGGCTGCCCTGGCGCCGCGTATGCTTCACCCGTGTTGTGGAACCTGGCGGTAGCTGGCGGAATGGCGTTGAACACTGCCAACCCATACTACGCTCCTATAATTCTGCAGCAGTTGTCCAAATACAGAAATGCTGCCACGGGCGGGTATCTGTCTACCACCAATGGTGACGAGGACATGTACACCGATGACAACGCCCAGGTTGTGTGGGTCTACATCGACGCTTACAAATTGAGTGGTGATCCCAGCTACCTCGAGCTGGCAGAGAACATCATGTCTTGGATTAAAAGCCAGTGGAACTCCAACGGCGGTGGCGTCAGATGGAATTACAACGGCGACTACTTAGCATCGATCTCGCAGACCGAATCTGCTTTAGCTGCGGTCAAGCTCTATGAGGTCACCCACGATGACACATACTTGAAGTTTAGCAAGCAATGCATCAATTGGTGCTTTGACAACTTGCAAGATCCGTCTGATCACTTGTTTTACGATGGCAAAACTATATCCACTGGCAACATCAATAAGGGCAAATTGGCGTACACCGTGGGAACAGCCATTTCAACGTTGTCGCACCTATACACCATCGACCACGATTCGCAGTGGCTCGATCGAGCCACTGAATTGGTGAGGGCATCGGCGAGCGGCAGTGGTGCGCTTTACAACTCGAAGGGCCAGTGGAATAACCCGTTGAAGTATTTGTACTTGTTATTCGCGGGGCTCGCCGACTTCACAACTAAGGTGACCCCAAACTCGCTTGAAGGCTGGAAATTGAAGCAAAGTATTGCAAGTGAGGTCAGCAAACAGGCAAACCTCATCTTTCAGTATTATCAAGACAGCAACACAGCGTTTTACTATGACGATATGAGTGATGCTCCGGCAAGCGTCGTGGCCAAATATAACTTGGGTTTGTCTGTTAAAGCAAGTCTGTCGTCGTCCTCGCTGTCGTCAGAGGACCCATCCACCTGTCCTGATGGACAAAATGTCTCGACATTATTGACAAACGCCGCCGCCGCCAGGTGTTTTTATGAAGCCTGGAGAACCTAGACAAAATAGATGCTTATGTTTCACGATGATGAGGTTTGAATGGGGCTAAGCTCTGTCATAAGCGGCCAAGAGCCGCTCGTCGGCCGCTATGACTTCCTCCTTGAGCTGCAAAATTTGGTCGTAGGTCCTGTTTTTGTTGGTGAGCTCTGCTAGCTGCTGCTCAGCTTTTGTGCACTTGCTTATCAACCCAAGCAACTCATCCTCCATTTTTTCCATCTCCACATCATGCTTGTTGACCAATTCTTGCATTTCAGCGCTGTGCTTGCGATCAAGTAATTGCTTGAGTTTTTCCATGGATGCGCTGAACTCTGCGAGATGCGTACGACGTAGCTGGGCATTATCATCTTTCTGCGCCTTCAAGGCTGAGCGCAAGGATGCGTTTGCAGATTCGGTTTGCTGATATGATTGAGCGAGCAGGGCATTTTCCTCCTTTTGAGCTTTCAAAGCCATGCGTAAACTTTCATTGGATGTCTGCGTATCGTGGTGCGAAGTGGTCATCACGTCCAACTGAGCGGCCAATTGGGCCTTTTCAGCAGCAAGTAAACTATTCTTGTTTAGCAAGACCATCAATTGGTCCTCTCTGGGAGACTCTCGGGGTGTTTCCAACTTGGAGGCGACTCCCCTAAGTTCTTCTTTCAAACTTTCAAAGTCTTGGTGAAGTACTTGTAGCTGTTGCGCCTGCAGGGCATGTGCAGCTGCAGCCGCAGCCCTTGCGGCCGCAGTCGCCTCGTCCACGACGTTCTCCGGTCCTGCTCTCTTGCGCTTGGAGCCTGGACGAGAACTTGGCGTGCCAGTAGCAGCAGCATCTGGCACTCGGACTAACTCAACGCTTGCTGTCAAGTCAGCGTTTTGTTGCACTAGCTTGGCATTCTCCCGCGTCAACGCCTTCCTTTCCGCGATCAACTCCTTAACAAGCTTGCTTTGATCCTTATGTCGGGCCACCATCCTTTCGGATTTGGCCAAGTCACGAGTCAAGGCATTCTTTTCGCGTTGCACCGCTTTCAACTCCTTGATCTTGAGATTTAACTGCTTAGCCTCTTCGGTCTCGTGAGACGTGCGTGCCTGGTCTGAAATGTTGTCCCTCTGGAACTCCAATTGATCACATTTGAGTGCCAAGTCGTTGTAGTCTCTATTGAGACTATTGATAAGTGCCTTTGCCGCATCAAATGCCGACTCTCTCACCTTGAGCAACTCCATCGCTTGATCGTACTTGTACTTGTACTGGAGCTTTTCATCGCGCATTTGCTTTGAGGCCAGCGCCACCGACGAAGCGTATGTCTTGGCCTTGGCGTCCACCTCCTGTATTATCCTGGAGAAGTCCCGAAGCCCATCATTGTGGTGCATCGTTTGCTACAGAGACAGACCCAGGTCCATACAACGCATCAACCAAAAATATTTGTTTTGATTGACGCCAATTTACCAAACATCGCTCGCCAAAAAAATGGGCCGCCCAATCGTCGCCGCCACGGTGCTTTTTCGATGCACCAATACAAAGTATACCTACTTCTTCGGTGGGTTGAGCCGATTCATATAGACCCGCTTTTTATATTATATGGGGGGTATCATTTCATTTTGAAAATAATCTATAAAGCTCATGATGTTTGCTATCTTAACTCAAATAAACAATGAGCCACTTGATTTTGGCTGGACTAAAAGTCGAAATCGGCAGTGACGATATTGGCCTTTTCACACATTGTCCTGAACACACCTCTCTTGTTGAATAAATTGTAAGGAGCGTCCCTCTGGATTACCTTACCCTTGTCCATCACTAGGATCCGGTCATAGTGCAAGATGGTCTTCAATCTATGGGCAATGCACAAGATGGTGCAATGAGCAAACTCGCTCGAAAGAATGACCTGGATCTTGGCGTCTGTCTCGTAGTCAACTGAACTGGTAGCCTCATCCAAGATCAAGATCTTGGGCTTGCGCACCATAGCTCTGGCTAAAGCAATCAATTGGCGTTCGCCAAAGGAAAAATTGATCCCATCATCCTCGACAATCTGGTCCAAGTGGAACTTGTGCAAGAAATCGTAGCCCATGTCTGAGCTGGGATCAAACTTCATTTGCTTGGCCACGGCCAACTCTCGGGAATCTAACAACCGGGCACGTCGGAGCGTGTCCCACAACACCTCATCGGTGTAGTCGTTGAAAGGGTCCAAGTTCTTTCTTACCGACCCCTGGAACAATACTGGGTCCTGTGGGATGATCGACAATCTTGACCTTAAGTCATGCAAACCCAATGTCGAGATATCGATGCCATCAATGAGAATCTGGCCAGATTCAGGTTCAACCAACCGGTACAATGCAGTCATAATGGATGACTTGCCAGCTCCAGTTCTGCCACATATGCCGATCCGCTCACCAGGGTAAACATCGAAGTTCAAATTCTTGATGGCCAAGGGCAAACCTTCTCTGTAACGTAAAGATACATCTTTGAACTGAATATAACCAGAGGGTGGCCATTCCGGTGGTGGAGTGCATTCCTTCTTTTCGTAATCAGCCTCCTGTGGGAGATGGAAAGCATATTGGTACAATCTTTCGACCAGGTTCATTTCGTTCTCAACTTGAGTCATTGACCGAATGGTTAACGACAACAAACCAACAATCTGAATACAATAGTTTAACAACAATCCAGTGGACTCCGGACCAATGTCAAACTGGTCCGTGATGCACAACATGCAGATACACAAGGCAAAACATGAAGCGACAATATCCAACATAACCCCGAGCCATCTCTGATTGGCAATGGATAAGTAGTAAGCCTCATTCATCTGGTTGATATACTTGTCATTCTTCTTGATGAAGGTCTCTTCGGCATTGTAAGCCTTGATCACGGGCAATCCGGTCAAGGTCTCGTTGAAATTGTTGTATACCAAGGACCGCTGAGTGGCCTCCAAGCGCTTGATTTCTCTGGCACTTCCCTGATAGAAGTCACCAATCCAAACGAAAGCGAACCCTAAAAAGGGCACTGCAATTGCAAACCAGGGCAAATAACAAATACACAAGATTATAATCCCAATGATCATGGCCATGGGAAACAAAAACAATCTCAATTGCTCGCTCAACTCGTTGTCCAAGGCATCGGTGTCCTTTGTGAACCGATTCAAGATTCTTCCCATCGGGTTGGTATCCATGAAGCTCATTGGCGCGTGGAGAATCTTGTTGACAGCCCCGACATTCAAGTACCGCGCAGAGTTGTTGTTCATGTAACCCAACAACGAAAACTCCAAGGCGGTGGTAAATACAGTGGCAAAGGAAAGCATCACGTAGATCCCAACATAGGTCTTCTCGGACATCCACTTGAACTTTTTCTCCTGCCAAAAGGACAACCAGGTGCTGGTGAAGAGCTGACAAAATGTGGCCACCGCACAGGAGAGTACAAACGTAGGCACTCCTGCAATGCCCATAAAGCCAGTACCCAAGTTCAAGTATTTCTTGTAAACGTCCCACGTTATGGCGTTGGTGGCCTTGTCTTCGGCACCAGTGAGTCTACCTTCGAAATTTGTGAGTTTGTTAACACCCGTGTAGTCGGTCAAGTTGTCGTTGGAGGACATTTCAGAGTTCTTCGTATCCTGTTTGCGAGCAACAGGATTGCCGGCTTCATCAACTTCCAGGTCCAGACGGTTGTCAACGTTATATATCATCAAGTTCTTGAACTTATCGTTGCGCGCTTGCAAGTCGAAGGATGTGCCAACGTCGATGGAGCCGTCTCCATTTAAGAAGACAATCTTGTCCGCCCTATCCACAAGTGACAACTGGTGCGTGGCCAAAATTCTTGTACGGTCCTTCAAATAGTCGCAAAACAAGTTTTCGACAATGTGCTTGCCCACCTTGGCGTCCACAGCTGACAACACATCGTCAAACAAGAGAATCGGTGCGTCAGAGTACACGGCACGTGCCAAGTTGATTCTAGCCTTTTGTCCACCTGAAAGGTTGACACCTCTCTCTCCAATCTCGGTGAAGTCCTGAGCGGGCAACTCGCGAATATCGGTGTCCAAGCAACAGGCGTAAACGACTCTGGCATATTTGTCGGCGTCAAACTCCTTGCCAAACAAGATGTTGTCGCGCACTGAGCAGTTTTGAATCCACGGCGCGGCACACTGCAATAAGCTGTGGTTGATGTGCACTTGGCCAACGCCAGGGTTAGACATCTTCATGACACCGGACAAGGCAGACAACAAAGAAGACTTCCCCGACCCGATGACACCGGTCAAAATGACAAAGTCGTTTTTCATAATCGTCAAGTTGATGTCCTTTAAACCGGGGAACGACTGCTTTTCACGGTTGACCTTCTTTTTTCTTACTGGGTAGGAGATGCTAGTTGGTGTGTCATCCGAGACGATGCTCTGGTTGCAAAACGTGTCATTGGAAGACCTGGTGCTGGCGGTATCCTTTCTGTTTTCGACATGCACAGCCGTGCTCTTCTCATTGCTAGCAGCGGTAGCGGCAGCGGCTTTCTTGGCCTTTTTGGTGACTCGGGGCGCATTTTCATGCGCCAAGTTCCAAGAGGATTTGGACTCGTTGTTCAACTGAGTGTAGAAATCCTCCCAGGCAAAATCGGCATGCATCACCTCGATGGCGATTGGATTTTCCTCATCAAGCGCCTTGATGCTAAAGTCAAACTCAGACGTGGTATCGCCTTCAAATTTCAGCTTCTCACGCTCCAATACAGGGTCGAGTTCGTCATCCACTTCGCTTGCCAGCAAGAACTCGGCGCAGCGGTTGTAGCCAATCAAGGCGTCGGCACCGGTCAGCAAGGCAAACGGCACAAGCATAATCCCCTGCGCCAAAATAGTGAACAAGGACAATGCTGAAAACACCTTACCGGCGTTTTTGACGCCACCAGTGGCCCACAAGGTTACAAATGAAAGCATTGAGGTCAATGTGGGTAAGGTCACCGCGTACGCGGTGATGAAGTTGCGCAAAATTTTGATGGTGAACATGTACTTCATCTCGTTGCTTCTGTTGTCCATCAACATCTTCTTGTAGGCGTACTCCCACGCGTAGTACTTGATGACTCTAATGTGACTCAACACTTCCCGCATCAAGCTGACACGGCGGTCAGTGTAGACGGTCACCTTCTTGCGGTAGGTGAAAAGCACTTGGGTGATCAAAACGCAAATGACCAACGAGATCAAAAACAACCCGATACCCGCCAATGCAGTCACTCCCAAGTAGACGAGCAACAACACCACCGAAATGATGACGGGGATGGGGAAACACACAATCAAGGGCTGGAAGCCCAACGCCAAGTCGATTCTGGCCAAGTCGGTGCTCATCAAGGCGGTGATCTTGCCCATGGGGAACTCGTACTTGGACTTCGATGACAACTTGAACGTTTTGAGTAAAATCAGCTTGGACAAAACCGCTTTAGTTTGCGCGCCAACCATCATGGCAGAATGGAAGAAATGATTGACAAAGATGCCGTTCAAGAGAATCAACCCGACCGATCCGAGGGTGTACCCGACACCCTTGTTGTAGGTTGTTTCGATACGGAAGTAACGAAGCTCGACAAAGTCGATCAAGGCCCGCGTCAACAACGGCGACAACGCTTGGCAGCAAAAGGACAACCCCAAGTAGATGCACGAGCGGTTATACTGCCAGAAAAAGGTGTCATAGGTGGCCCATTCCAAAATGTAGGCGGGCCACTTGAAGTCGGCCAAGTTGGAGTGTGTCTTAAGGTGCTCCTTCTTGGCCTTGGCGAGCCGCTTGTTGAGGAAGCCATCGAATCGGGCGTGCAAGGTCTCCACCTTCAAGTTGTCCTGCAAGTAGTACATGTCCTCGGGTAAGAGCGTGCGCTTGTAGCCCTTGGTCAATATGGGCCCCAACCAGAGGAAGAAGATCTGGCTGAACCAGTTGGCCTCCCGCCAGGGGTAGGGCTTGCGTTCCTCGGGGCTCGGGAGCGGCGGCACCTTGCGCGAGAACAAAAACAGAAACATGCGCTGTTCATTGTGCAATCCATTGGGGTTTTCCGGGTCGGTCGCGCCGGTCTTGTTGGAGGCGGTTGATGAAAAGTAGGGATTTCGGGCATCATTGGTCACGTCTCGCTGGTCATGCTCCAAGTTGGTCTGCGATGACATTTGCTTTTTATTGTGGTTGAACAGGGTCTCTACGACTATGTTGGTGGTATCTGAGTCGAAGGTGTCTGTGCTATCGAACAGTGGGGCAGATCTAACGGTCATAAATGGTTGTATGAGGAACTGGGGTATGAAGAAAAGTCGTGCTTTCAGTCTGCAAGCGAGTGTCGTCGATGCCGGATCTATGCCGCTCCGGGAGTGGGAGACTCGGGGCTAGAGGGTGGGGCACGCTCGAGCAAGACAAAGCTTAATGATGTGGAGTAATGAGCGACGACGCAAAGACAAATTGGATCAATGCAGCGTAAAGTCTAGTCTCTTCACGGACCGTCCAGATTATTCCCGATTCGCCTCAACTACGAAAAAACGAGCAGAGTGGGTCCTAAAAGACTGAGGTCCGGAATTGGTTTTATATAACTGATGTCATGGGCATTGCTGCAGCGCTTTCCCACCTTCGCCATATATCCTTCACCTATTGCCTTTAGGCTTTTGCATTACAAACTGCCTATTTCAGAAGCTTACGTCTGTTTATTTTTGGGCTATATACAGGTGTAAATGACGGACATGAAAATTTGCAGCGGGGAAATGTCAGAAAAATACCACATAGGGATAAATTGTATTGTATGATGCAGTCTCTCCCCATAATATTTTTTCTTTCGTGCTATCGTTCACGGGTTCTGGTGTGCAGCCGTTCAGTTGAGCGCACTCATCATTGAGCTCCAGAGATGTTACTAGCCAAAAATGCGCATACCTTGCAGGAGACGTTCGCGTATCTCTGGTAATTTGCAAAGGAAAAGCTCTCAATAACCCCTTTCGAAAGTGCCTGCTATGAACTTGAAATTTAAGAATTATGAGTATTATTTGCTTCTCCGCCATGCCCATGCAGGACTCTATCATGTGAGATCAACTGCGCCATAGCGGATAGAATGTGTCTATTTAATAGTGGGCGCAGCGTGTTCCGTCGAACACGAGCTTACACAGAAGGGACTCCGCAATTAGGCGAGGTAAGAGTAATGGAGTGATTAAGCATTCGTTCAGAGCGTCTCATCGCACCCTCAACAAAATTGCGGACTTTGTGGATTGAAGTGTGAGGTGCACAAGTGTCGTGTGACACCATGACGATAGGAACTTATACAACGTTTAGCTTTTAGTTCAAGCACGTTGCTGCTCGCTTCTCACCGTTCACTCCCAGTACTTTTGTTTTTTGAGTGTGCTTTTTCTTTCTGCTTACGTTTGCTTTTTCCTGACAACGAAGCCGACTGGCGCGCGTAGACCGGAGTTAGATAGCTTATGCCCCACGAAAGGTATATCGGATGACGGACAACGCGGTGCATATATTCTTGTGCTGACACATGGCTCCCAGAATGTGCGGCAACTCGCTTACTCAATGAGGCAGGAGACCGTATTTTTGTTTCCGCATTGGGTGGTTCTCATCTTGATCTCGTCTGTGAGGGGCAATGGCGCTAACCCCACTACACTGGATCGGGCATCTCGCATACCCCGAAGAGAAAATCTACGAAGAGTGCAGCACACCGCGAAGACATCATCGCGAACGGCTTGTGCCGCTTCATTTTGCAGTCAGACCATTAACTTTGATTCGTAATTTCATTTCTTGATCTTTTTTTTGGGTTGTCAAAACCCAAACGGCAGCCCTCCAAAGGACGAGCCCAGGCCACCAAGCCCAAAGCTACCACCAAAGCCAGGGGCACCATTATTTCCACGTGGTCCACCTGATTGCGGATTGCCCCGTAATCCAGGGCCTGCAGGCCCATCGAATTCAGTCCCGAAACCAGTTGGGTCATCGTAGCGTGCGCCCGGAGGTACCCCGGGTATCCCAGCCGAGCCCGCCCCGCGACCACCGCTGCCACCCCTGAAAATGGGATGGTCCATCGAGGGGTACATACCGCCGTCGCCACCGTCACCTCTATGGTCTAAAAACGGTCTGAGCTCGGGATTGGCTGGGATTCCCGGTGGCCGCAAATCGCCGTCTCCGATTGTAGGCACTCCAACCCGGAGACCCTGCTCCGGTCTCGGTAGCATTTCGTACTCGTCGTCAAAGTCAGGCATATCGGCAGGTCTCTGCCTAGAACTTCCCTCTTGCACTCTGAAACCCAAACTGGGCAATTTGACATTATCAGTTCTGATCTCGTCAGGTTGGTCGTCCCGCCGTGACTCAGCCGTGCCCTGTTCTTGTTGTTGCTTTGAACACAAAGTGTCTACAATCGCGTTTCTCTGATTTTCAAGCTCCTTTATGAAGCTCTCTCTGAACTTCGGATCGATGTCATTGACTGGAACTTGAAGTTGTAGATCGTTTGTGAGGTGTATTTGGATCGACTCGTGCATGTCCTTTGCTGGGTGTATGAATAGGATGGTCACGTGATCCGGACTTTGCTGAACTAAGTTGACTGTGAGGACCGTCTCCTTGCCCCGTGTATACAAGAATTGAGTGAAGGTTGGTGTCTCATAGATCGAGTGCTTCGCACCGCGACCGATGTCAGAGATCCAGTCTCTGACTATTGCCGTGGCAATGGCTAGAGCGGTGTCGTAGGTCATGGCTAGAGGTGAAGAACCGGTCGTGGATTAAAAGTGGCAATTTGCACATATAGGCGCACCAGTACTGCATATAGATATATCAACCTGCATGCAAATTCAAGGGGCACAAGGGGTGCAACCCAGTGAGAGCCGGTCAAGTTGAGACTGAATTGCAATCGATTTTCGATAAGGTGTGCAGTGTAACACCAGAGGTGAGTGGCCCCTGGGACGAGCGGACCAATGTGTGAATTCATCCCCGCAGCAAGCCAACCTTTCCAGTTATACCTCAAGGAAGTCTCGCTATAATGTGCGGCTAAAGTTGCGGGGCAAGCGGACCCGAGTGCCAAACATAAAGTCGCTAGCGTGAAAACATTGTTGGTTGCACTAACAACGGCTGCGAATGTCAAATGTAGACAGCTGCATATGCAAAGTGCAGGGAGGCAACAAGGCAACAAAAAGTTTAGGATACGTCGCGAAGCTGGCCTACCACGCCTGCTCGTGAGCTCAACATTACAGCCCGTTCAAACGCTACCCGCAGCAATTGACGCGAACGAGTAATCCCTGGCTGGTGCCAGTGCAAGAAATCGATTTAAGATAAAAAAAAAAAAAAAAAAGAACTGTATCAAGAATTGAAGATGCCCTGGAGCAATTCACAGGACCTACAGGACCACCGACACTAACCAGTACTTCCCCAGCAACCCGCGAATTTGAGGCCCGTTTGCGCCCACCACAGATCTGTGCGGCGTTTCCACCCCTGAGTTGCGCCTCCCCTGCCACTCATTTCCCACACTCACACTAATGGGGTGACTACAAGCTTCATTTGGTGAGCTGCAGCTCCTTTTTCTTGCGTCTTCTTTTTCACATATTTTTTTAGCTTTTACTCTTTTTTTGCTTTTCCTCAGCAGATTCTAGTGCACCTTTCGTTGGGATTCGGGCATTATCGGTCGCTGACACTACCGACTCAATTGATCTATTGCAAATCTTCCTGCCGCGAGGCAAAAAATCCAGCGGAATCTCCTAGAAAAAAGAAAAAGATCGAGCCCACCTTTGCACGGGGATCTCGGGACTTATTGAACTTGGCTCAACCTAACGCCCTCTTGACTGTTTGTTGTGTGAGCTTGACAATCCCTTTGACTTCATCCATAGACCACTGCCCCTCTGAGCCGCGTTCTACCGCCACATGACAACAACCGTGCCCTTGATCTACTCCTTCCCGGAGTTCCACGGGGTGGCTGAGGCCGTCACCGACCACATCATCACAGCGCAGAACTTGTCCTTGTACAACACATGCGACCACGCGCAGATCCGGGTGCTCCAGGAGCAGATACAGCAGCAGCGGCTCCAGGCGTCCTCGAGCACGGTGTCGCTCGCCACCACCAACGGCAGCCGCAAAAAGGAGAAGAAGAAGCGGCAGGAGCTGCGGTTCAAGATTGCCATTTCTGGCGGGCTGTTGCTCAAGATCTTGCACCAGGGGCTCTTGTCGAGACAGGAGGAGATTGAGTGGGACCGGTGGGACATCTATTTTGCCGACGAGCGCTTGGTGCCGTTTGACCTGCCCGACTCCAACTACGGCCAGGCCAAGCGTGAGATCTTTGACCACATCGAGGGCGACCGCCAGCCCAATATCTTCCACATTGACGAGCTGTTGATTGACGACCCGCAGGAGTGCGCCGATGCATACGAGAAGTTGCTCATTGACAACTTTGCCCGCAAGGACTCGGTCAAGTTGCCGATGTTTGACTTGTTGTTGTTGGGGTGTGCCCCTGACGGCCATATTGCGCTGTTGTTCCCCAACCACGGCGAGATCTTGCGGGAGAAGTTGGCGTGGTGCTTGCCCGTGTCCAACGCGCCCTCGGGGCCTGAGAACAGGATAACGTTGCTGATCCCGGTGCTCTGCCACGCCCACCGCGTCACGTTTGTGGTGGAAGGGTTGACCAAGGCGCCCGTAATCAGGACCATCATGGAGCGTCCCGAAAAGGGCCTCCCCAGTCTGATTGTCAACGAGGGCGCCGCCGGCCGCGTCACGTGGTTTGTCGACGATGACGCGCTCAAGGACTGCTACGAAGTGACCAAGAAGAAGTACAAGTTCTTGTCGATCGAGCACTAAGGCTCTTCTTGCATCGCCCCTTCACTCAGGTTGTACTATACCCCCCCGCGAGACTGCAGATTACTCGTATTATTTCCTATTGCATGCCTATACCACGCGGTCGTAGTACTCGTGGTCGATGTAGCGCCCTTTCATCGACTCGCGCACGTTCTTGGTGAACAAGGCGCGGTTCTTGACGAGCACGTTGGCGGCGTCCTTGTTCAAGGGGTCGTTGGGGTTGGGCTCGAGAAACAAAAAGTTGAGGCCAATGAGCACCGAGTTGAGGTTCAACACAGGCGACCAGTCCTCGCGGAGGATGTTGAGGCATACGTTGCCCTCGAGATCGATGTTAGGGTGGTAGATCTTGTTGGTGCACTTGATCTTGGGGGGCTCCATGGGGAAGTTGTTGCTGACCTCGACCGTGAAGTCAAAGGTGCCGCCCTGGTAGTAGCCCTGCTGCGGCAGGATGGCGAGGGTGAAGTTGAACAAGTCGGTGGTGTTAGGAAAGGATAGCTTGATGCTCTTGGGGATGTCGAGCTCGGTGATGTCCTTCTGCAACCGCAACTGCGCCGGCGACACCTTGCTGGTGGCGGTGGCGATGACTGGGGCATTCGGGGTGGCGGCCTCGGCCTCCTCGCGCTTCTTCTGTTGAAGCTGGCGGATTTTGAGCTGGGGTTAGCTGGGGTTGAGCCATGTTGGCTGGTATACGCACCATTGGGTCGTGGGGTTGTTGCCACCGGTGGATGGTGCTACTCAAATAGCGCGATCCTGCAGGTGGGACGCGAAGGCCCGCTCGAGGGCCTCTACAAAGGCCGTGGTCAGGGGCGCCAGGTCGTGCGGCGCTTGCAACTGCGGCGCGATGAGCGGCGCGGTGTGCGACAGGAGCATGCACCGGTACGGAGTGGCGACCACACACTTGACCTTGATGAGCCAGTGCATTTGCAGCCGCGCCAAATCGGGCTGCAGCGCAATGTGTGCCGGTGGCGCGATGGCACCGCCGAGGGAGTTGTAGCTGGCCACGGCCCACGCGGTAGCCGCCAGCTCGTGCGGCCCTGGGTTGACCACCACCTGTAGCAAGCTCCACACCGACACATCGGTGAGGTGCCGGCGACACTGCGCCACTAGGTTGTCGGTGAATTGCTGCAACGGCGCGTTGGTGGCGCGCAGGACGCGCACACACCAACGGCCAAAGTCGGCGGCGTAGTAGTTGGCAAAGTGCACCTCGCACAGCGCCAACACGGCCTCGAGTAGTCGCGCCAAGTGCGGCAGCCCGGGCTCAAACACCCCGATCGCTACCGACAACTGGCGCAACCAGTGCCAGAGCATGGGGCTCTTGTTGAGTTTGCGGAGCCGGCTGGTGACCAACGCCACCACAAACTTGAACTCGTCGTGAAGCACAGAGGGGTTTGTCGCGGCCAAGTGTAGCACCGCATCGCGGTGCAACCGCATCATGGTGTGGTTCTCGTGCGTCGTGAGGAGATACGCCAGCGTGACCCGGTACACCTCCTGCGGTGGCCCCGCGGCGTCCGCGTGCCACTGCGTGTGGGCCGCCTTGAACACCCGCAAGTAGACCGACTTGGGAATGCCGATCGCGGTGACCGCGCCGTCGGTGTGCCACACAAGCTGCTCCCCAGGCGCGAACTCAATCGTGACCGCTGCGCTGCACACAACCAACTGCCGCAAGGTGCTCAACTCATCCATAAAGACAATTTGAATAAAATAAAAAAATGTACCGCCATGCTATCGTACAGAGATGTATTCGAGTTTGACGACACACGCATAATACCCCCGGTGGACCCGGTGAGTGACAGGGTGTATCGGGGGGTGCGGGCGCCGCCGCCTGCGCGCTCGGAGGCGTCGGCGCTGGCAGAGATGGAAGCGTCCGCGGCAGAGATGGATGCGGCGCCCGATGGCACGCTCGTCAAACGTCGGGTGCAGCCGCGGTCGCTGCCGCAGCCGCGGTCGCTGTCGCAGCCGCTGTCGCAGCCGCTGCTGTCGCCGCCGTGGCGCCTCCTCCGCGTCATCGCCGACGCCCACCAAGGCTGGGTCCGCTCCATCGACATCGACCCCGTCACCAACCAGTGGTTCGCCACCGGCGGCGCCGACGCCGCTATCAAGGTGTGGGACCTCGCCACGCTGCGGCCCAAGGCAACCCTCACCGGCCACGTGATGGCGGTGCGCACGCTCAAGGTGTCGCCGCGCTTCCCCTACCTCTTCAGCGGGTCCGAGGACAAGACGGTGCGGTGCTGGGACCTTGAGCGCACCGACTCGCCGCTGGGGTGCCAGATCCGCGACTACCACGGCCACGTGGGCGGTGTGTACGCGATGGACTTGCACCCCGAGTTGGACCTCCTCGTCACCGCCGGGCGCGACCTGGTGGTGCGCGTGTGGGACATCCGTCTGCGCACGCAGGTGATGGTGTTGAGCGGGCACCGCGGCGACGTTACCAGCGTGGCGTGCAGCGCGCTGGACCCCCAGGTGGTGCTGAGCCTGGCCGACTCTACCGTGCGATTGTGGGACCTCCGCCGCGCCGCGACGCAGTTGACCATCACCCAGCACGCCAGGAGCATCCGCGCGATGGTGGCGCACCCGCACGAGTGGACCATCTGCCTGGCCGACACCGCCGGGTGCTTCAAGCAGTGGGTGCTCCCCCGTGGGGACCTCCTCCACCAGTTTGGCGCCGGCGGCATCGTCAACGCCATGCTGGTCAACGCCGCCACCAACGAGTTGCTCGCCGGGTACGACGACGGCCGCTTGGCGGTCTACGACTACGTCAGCGGCAGCGTGGCCCAGGAGTTGCGGCTGCAGCCTGTGCCCGGCGCCAGCACCACCGCCATCTACGCGGCGCGCTTCGACCGTCTGGGGGCGCGCTTTGTCACCTGCGAGGGCGATAAGAGCATCAAAGTGTGGGGCCGTTAGATTTACCTACCACCCAAAACGCAACTGGTTGGCAGTGAAGGACGGCGGGCTCCAGCTGAGGCGCCGCGGCTCTAACTCGTGCTTCTTGCCCTCGCGCACCTTCCGCACCAACTTGTCGTACATCGCCATGACGTGGTCGGTAATGACAATGATGTGCTGCCCTTTGTAGTAGCGGAGGATCTGCAACGTGGTCAAGGTGTGGAGGATGTCGGTGGTGGTCATGCAGGTGATCGCCAGGATCTCCTCGATGGTGATCTCGCTGGCAAGCGGCGGCGGCGTGTCGCTGTCGTCGTCGGCGTTTGCGCGCAACCGCGGGTTGTTTCGCTCCACAAGCAACTTGACCAAGGTGTCGGTCCAGTACGCGCGATACAGCAAAAGCCCCAAGTCCGAGAGTGGCTTCTCGGGGGACCCCACCTTGCCCTCGACGTGGGACAACATGTACAGAAACTGCATCAACAACTTACCGTAGCCGCGCTTCTGGTAGCACGGCAAGGTGAGGATGCACGCCACGTTGTAGCCGTCGGCGCTCTCCTTCTCCTTGGAGAAGTACCCCACCACGTGGTGGCCCAGGCTCGAGGGCACCGTCATGATATAGAACAAGAACGGGTCGACGTCGTAGTAGAGCGTCTTGTGGTCGAGGAATAACTTGGACAAGAGACACAAGTTGCGGCACCACGTGCGCTGCTTGCGGCCATCGATCTCCCAGAAGCTCACCTTGGCGTCGCGGTAGATCTCGTTGCCCGGCGGGTGCCGCATCAGGCACTTGGACCGGAAGCGCTCAAACTGCTTGCGCAGCCCAAAGTACAGGAGGGTGAAGTCGCAGATGTAGATCTCGTCCTCCTCGGTGAGCTCGATCGGGTACGGCGAGAAGTACCACGGCTCGATGATGTGCTCCCCCAAGATGACGCTGCTGAGGTTGCGCACGCGTGCCACCTCCAGGTGGTTCTGGGTCATCAGCCCGCTCGTGCGGAGCTTTTTGATCTCGTCCTCGCGGCTGACACGCTCCCCGGGGCGCTTGAGCCCCTGGACGTTGAGGTCGTCGAGGTCCATCTCGTCTGGCGGCAGCGCCGGGCCCGGCGACGCCGACGCCGCCGGCGCGGGGGCCTCTTTCAGCTTGGCCTTCTTCAGCTTCAGCTTGGCCTTCTCATCGCGGTCCGCCTTCACCTCCGCCACCACCATCGCCCGCAGGTAGTCGATGCGGTCGGTGCCGATCCACTCGTCCAACCGCTTGTTGAACTCCTGGTAGTGCACGTAGTACACCTTCTTGCCTTTTTTGGTGTGCTCCTGGAGAAGCTCGGCTAGTCGGTACTCGCCGTCTTTGGAGACGTAGACTTTGCAGCCGATGCGGAGGTCGGCGGGGGTGAATGCGGCGCCGGCGGCACCGGCGGCGCCGGCGCCGCGCCCACCACCGTTGGCAGCGGCGTGGGCGTCGCTGCCGTCAGCGCCTTTCGCATCGCTGGCGCTGGCGGCGTCGCCCACGCCGCCCTCCGCAGTGATCTGAATCGGCGTCGACCCCGGATCGCTCTCGTCTTCGGTCATGGTGGCGACACCTGGGGAGCGTCGCGGCATATATATACATCTATGTGCAGGATCTATAGGTTGTTCAAGCCAAGGAGGCCCACGTTGGAGTCCGGGGCGTCCACGAGCCAGCGCACCAAGTGCGCGCGGAGCTCGTCGTATACGGCATCGGTGTGGAGGCGCGTGGCGGTGTGCTTGATGTCGAGGATCAAGTTGCGCTCGAGGCAGGCGTTGACGAGCTCCTGGCGCGAAAGGCTGTGCACGGCGCCCGCGGCGGCAAGATACAGGTCGTCGACGCAGAGGTAGTTGTAGTGCAGTTGCAAGCGCCGCCGAAGCATCGCCTCGGGCGCGAGCGCCAAGGGGACGTACTTGGAGATGAGGCGGAGCGCGCGGCACAACGCGCGGACTTCGGCGAGGGGGAGGTTGTAGGCGGTTTCGAGGGGGGCGGTGGCGGCGGCGGCGCCTTCGGCGCCGCCGAGCCTCTCCGCCTTGAGCTGCCGAAGCCTCTTCGGAGCCGCCCCGCTCCACAACCGCGGAAGGATCGACGGAAGCACACACGTCAGCGGCGTGATCTCCGGAAAGGCATAGCACACCAACGGCGTCGTCTCGACAAACACAATGAAGATGAGTGCGAACGCCGGGATCTTGTAGAAGTCGCGCGGGGTGCGGCGGAGGAGCTGGTACTGCGGGCGCGAGAGCGCGAACGGCGCGGCGGCGGTGTCGTGGCGCTTCGCCATGTCGTGCTGCAGCAGCGCCTCCACGCGTGTGTTGTAGAGGTGCTGCGCCATCTCAAACGTGAGGCTGTCAAAGGGCCCCGGGCGCGTCGCCTCGGCGCCGCGCGGCGTGACGCGCGTGAGGGCGAACTGGCGCTGGAGAAGGCGGCACTGCTTGTGGTTCAGCCACACGTTGGCCACGCCGAGGCGGTAGAACGCAATGAGCGTCTTGGCGTAGGCGAGCGCCTGGCGCACCTTGAGGGCGCGCGGCGCCTGGCGCGCCACGCGCGCGTACACCGCGTGCTTGGGCTCGATGTCGTGCGGGAGCGTCGAGGGCGCGTTGACGGCGGCGGGCGCCGTGCTGCGGAGCGCCGCCAAGCGCGCGCTGCGCCCGAGCTCGAGTGGTGGGAGCTTCATGGCGCCAAATTTTGGTGGCACAACTTTTTCGCACTCCCTCTCCTCATGCTTGAGAAACGGCTAGTGACGCAGGAGGACTTGGCGCGGTGGGTCGGCAGCGACACCTACCGCCAGCTTGTGGAGTTCGTCGCTGCGCTCCAGGCGCTGGTCGAGGGCAAGCCCAACGACGCTGCGGTGGCGGCGTCGCCCGCGGTGGCGGTGGTGGTGGCGGTGCTCGACGCGGTGGAGACGGAGATCGACGCGCACCCCGTGGCGGCGTGCGAGCTGCGGTTCGGCAAGCCCGAGTTCCGCGGCTTCTACGACGCGGTCGAGCGCCGCGTCCCGCCGATGCTTGCCTCGCTTGCGGCCCCCGATGCGTGTGACTACCTCTTGGCGCTGTTTGGCGACCGCACCCGCATCGACTACGGCAGCGGCCACGAGCTCAGCTTTGTGGCGTTCTTGTTCTGTCTCGAGCGCGCCGGGGTGCTCGCCGAGGCTGACCGCGCCGCGGTGGTGCTCCGTGTGTTCACGCGCTACATGGCGGTGATGCGGCGCCTCCAGCGCACCTACTGGCTCGAGCCCGCGGGGCTGCACGGCGTGTGGGGCCTCGACGACTACCACTTTCTCCCGTTCCTCTTTGGCGCGCTGCAGTTGGCGACACACCCCCACATGCGCCCCAAGCTGATCCACAACCGCGAGCTCGTCGAGCAGTACTACCCGCAGTACATGTATCTCGAGTGCATCCACTTCATCAACTCGGTCAAGACCGAGGGGTTGAGTCTCAGGTGGCACCTGCCGATGTTGGATGACATTCTGGCGGCCAAGCTGTGGCGGAAAATCCAGCAGGGCATGGTCAAGATGTACGCCAACGAGGTGTTGGGCAAGTTGCCGATCATGCAGCACTTTCAGTTCGGCGAGGTGCTCGTGTGCCCCGCGGGGGTGCCGCCGGCCGGCGCCAGGGGTGCTGGCGGCGCCGGTGGCGCCGGCGGCGCCGACTGTGGCCACGCCCACGTCAACACCTGGGGCGACTGCTGCGGCATCAAGGTGCCGAGCGCGTTTGCCGCGGCAGCCAAGCCGCTCCCCTTTGACTGAAGAGCGCGTTGGCTGCGGCGCCAAGCCGCCCCCTTTGATTAAAAGAGTCAGTCGTCGCAGCCGCATGGCGGGGCCACGCCCACTTTGGCGCTACTCTGGGGCGCTTATACTTTTATTCTATATAGCGTATCGCGGTCACAATCAACACGTTGCGCGGGAGCGTCCCCGGCACCGGCAACAACACGCGCATCTTGCCGCGGGCGTCATCGACGTCCAGCACGTAGGCGTACCCCTTGACGCACGTGTTCATCAAACTGCGGCCCAGCGTGTCCAGCGCCGCTAGCTGGGTGATGGCGACGATGGAGTTGCTGAGCACCGCCGCGGTGGGCTCGGTGACGCGCGCGTAGTACTGGTCCGCCGCCACCTCGCCCTCGAGCTCGAAGGAGTCCCCCAGCGGCAAGAACGCCGCCGACGAGCTCGCCTCCAGCTGCTCAACCACGCGGTAGAGCACAACGTCCTTGACATCGACCACGGTGTTGTAGGGGGAGAGCGGGCTGCGCGCGGTGCCGTAGAAGTACTCTCGAATCGTCTGCTGCTGCAAGCTGCGCACAAACGCGTCGTCCACCTCGACAACGCCGCCGCTCTTGGCCACCTTGACGATGGCCAACAGCCGCTTGTGGGCGAGGCGCCGCCGCAACTCCACCGCGAGGCGCTCGTTGCCCATCACCACCATCACGTCGATCTCAAAGTCCAGCACGACGCCCTCGATGACGCCGAAGTCCTTGATCAGGAGCGGCGGCGTGTCGACGAGCACGCCGCTGGCGCTGACCGCGGCGTCGTGCTGGAGGCGCAGCATCACCGCCACCCCGAGCTTCGACACCTGGTACTTGTAGAGCTCGGGGTTGTCCGCCACCGTCTCGAAGCCAAAGTTCTTGACGAGGGGCTGCTTGGGGTTGTGGAGCGCCACCCCCAGCGTGGTGGTGCTGCCCCACCCGTTGGTGCTGTCCACCTCCAAGATGTCGCTCACCGGCGTCGCGGTGAGCGACCCGGGCAACAGGAACACCCCCTCGCGCGGGTTCAAGTTGACCAACACGGGGCTGCGGTCCATTTTGAGCGCGTACAGCGCGAGCGTCTTCATGAGGGAGGTCTTGCCCAGGTGCTCGCTGCCGACAACCATGACCTTGGGCCCGTGGGCATCTGCGCCGGCACTGGCCGCCGCCGCGGCGGCACGCAAGCGTCTCGCCTCTAGCGCCAAGTGCAAGTTGACCTGCTGCGGGAGCGCCGTCTCCTCACTTAAGTACTCCGAGACCTCGCCCTCGGCGGCCTCGCGGCGGGTGGTGGTGTACTCCACGTCGCACCCGCCCGGCGAGTAGATGCTAAACTTGGCCCCGGTGAACTCCATCTCAAAGTTGACGGGGAGCTCGGTGCCAAACACCTCGCCCACCCCGTCCACCACGGTGGCCTTGAGCACCGTATGGAAGGGCACCTCGACGCGCCACTCGCACGCGGGCGCGATGTGCACCTTGGTGGCCGCGCGCGTCGGCTCGAACGTCGCCTCGCCCGAGGTAAAGCCAGGAATAGACATATCGGCTACGATTCAGGTGGGTCTAGTAACCTTGTAGTATCGCGTCACGTGATCAAAATTTACTATATCCGTTTTCCGTTCCTTATACCCACTCAAAGTCCAATCGCTTCGGCTTGATGGCCGCCTGCTGCGGCAGAAGCGGCACCCAGGTGCGCTCGCCCGTGCGGTGGTTGAGCATCTCCATGTGGGAGGCGCACTTGGGCGCGCACTCGGGCGCACACTCGGGCGAGCGCTCAGGCGCGCGCGCGGGCGCGCCGCGCTTGGGGGGGCGCCGCGGCGACACAAACGGGTTCTCGACGGCGCTCGCCCCGATGCGGTCGCGGCCCTCGTCGTCGGTGGACACGTCGGAGTTGAACGACTTGCCGTGCCACCGCAACACCACCTCCTCGCTGATCAACTGCGCCGCCGGCGTGCGCGGCAACTTGGGGGTGTGCGGCAACTCGGGGGTGTGCGGGAGGCGTGGGGTATCTTTGCGCCGCGTGGGCAGGCTCTCGACGCATTCGTAATCGACCGGGTGCTGCTCCAAGTTCGTGTGCCGCACAACCGATGTTGTCAACGGCTCGTCGTGGGCGATGGGCGCGAAGAAGGCGTCGGCTTCGCGCGCCTTGAGGCGCCGCCCCAGCCCCACCGTTGACGGCGCGGGGAGAAAGAGCCCAAAGGCGCACTCCGACGGCGCGATGGCGTCGCACCGCCGCTTGCGCCGCGGCAGCCGCGCCGGCGTGAACTCGGGCGTTGCCGGCAACACCCAGTTTGTGCTTAGCGCCAGCTGCAATGTCTGCAGCAGCAGCGGCAGCATCGGCCGCTTGGTCTTGGGGGTGACACTAGCCCTTTCCGCCCGCTTTGTCGCAGGGGTCGCCAAGTAGACGTTATTTGCGGGGGTGCGGGGGGTGGCGTACTCCGGCGCGCGGGCGCGCGGAGGTGTCGACGGCGTCATTGATCCCTCAAATCTCCTGCGACTGCCAACTATATATTGGCTGAAAAGTGGCTGGCTGAGGTGCGTCGTTCTATTTTTTTTTTTCGGTGCAGCGCGCGTCTTGACGCGTCTCACGCAACCGACGTGGCAACCGACAATGCGACAATGGGCTCTCGGGTGAACTCGTGCAAGCTATTGACGCTGGCCTTGTGCTTGGTGCACCTGATCTTGAGGGCGTCTTCAAGGTCGCGGTAGAACTGCGCGACGGCGGCGGTGCTCTTGCCCGTTTTCAAGATCATGTTGCGCGTCAAATCTAACGTTCGTAGTGCGCTTGGGTGCGGCTGCAGGTGCCACACCAACTGGGTGATTGAGTTGTCGCTCAAGTCCAAATTTTCCAATGCACCCATTGTCACTGCGGGCGGCACCGCGAGCTGGCCCACTAGGGAATTATCTCTGAGGGAGAGCGTGCGCAAGCGGCGCGGCAAACAGAGGTCGCCGCCCAAATGGGCAATATTGTTGGTGTCGAGCTTGATGGTGTCGAGGTGGTAGTGCGGTTGGGAGAAGAGCGGCCCGGAAAGCAGCGTGAGCTCGTTCTTGCTGAGGTCGAGATAGGCTAGATTGGGCGGCGGTTGCCACCCTTGCAACGACGCGATGTGATTGAAGTAAAGCTCGAGGTGCTTGAGCGCCGTGAGCCGCCCCCAGTCGGCGCACAGCGTCAAGTGGCGCAAGTGGTTGCCGCACAACAGCAACCGCCACAACGACGCCGGCCACTCAAAGTAGTGCAAAGAGTCGAGCTTGCACCCGTCGAGGTTAAGGTGGCGCAAGCGCGCCGGGAAGCGCACGCGCGTAAACGCAAGGTGCTCGTTGTTGCTCAAGTCCAACGACTCCAACAGCGCGGGGAACTCAAACGCGCTGCCCAAGGTGTGCAACCGTGTGTGCGACAAGTCCAAGTACTCGATGGCGTCGGGCAACTGCAAGTGGTCAAGAGTGGTGAAGGGGTTGTCGTCGAGCTTGAGGTTCTTGAGGGTGACGGGCATCTCGCAGCGCGCCAACTCTGCCAAGGCGTCGTTGGTGATGAGGTTGTGCGAGAGCAAGAGCGACTTGAGCGTTGGCGGCCACCGCCCGGCGCCAAAATGGGCGACGCAGTTGTACAGCAAGTCGAGTGTTTCGAGCGTTTGCGGGAGGTGCGCCACCTCCACCGCGGCGATGTCGTTGTAGGTCAACATCAATGTCGTGAGGTGAGGCGGGAGACGCGTGGGCACCGCGCGGATGCCCGCCTGGTTCCAGTACAAGTCGGTGAGCGACGGCGGGAGCTCCATCGACTCGATGCGCACCTCGTCGTTCCACAGCACGTCGAGGTGGCGTAGTCGCGGCGGGAGCGCGATGGCAGACCAGTCCTTGATGTTGTGGCCTAGCAACACCAACTGCTCGAGGTTGGCGAGGGAGGCGAAGAAGGCATTGTGCGGCGGGTGCGCCAAAAGCGTGAGGTGTGCCTGAGTGAACTGCAATTTGGTGAGGTTAGCGAAGGAGGCAATCAACGCGAGGTCGCGCGCGGTGGGCTCGTAGCGCTCGATGTGGAAGTGCAACTCGGCGAGCGCGGCCAAGCGGCGGCGGTGGGTGGCGAGCAACGTCTCAAACAGGCGGAAATCGCCGCCGGCGAATATCACGAGCCGGTGCGGAGCCACTGCTGGGTTGGCGCGCCAAAACTCGTCAAACTCAATGTAGTCAAAGTCAACCAACTGGCGGCGCTGGGGGTCGGGGTTGCAATGGTGCGGCCGCCGCGTCGGCGAGAGGATCACGTGGAGCTCGTGCGAGTAGTAGGTGCCGATCACCAACGGCCGGAGCGGCGCGTAGTGCAACAACACCGCTATGTAGGCCGGCGGGAGCAACGCCAACACCGAGACTATGATCTCATCGGGCAAGCGCACAAGCGCCGCGAGGGTGGGGTCCATGCGCTGAATAATGCAGAGGCCGAAAAAGAAAAATAGAATCACCGTGGCTTCTGGATTTGCAGCCGCGGGTCAAGAGGGCGGCGAGAATCACTTGCTGACAGGCACGATAAGAGTGCGCCGCGCGGGGTGCAGCAAGGCAGCAAAAAACGGCGGGCAAGGAGCCGGTGGAGCCGCGGCGAGAGTGCATGTGGACCAAGAACCAACTTTACAGGCCCCAGCGCCAGTGCCCGGACCCATTTGGTGCCGCGGGTCGTTTTCGTAACGGGAAGCTGTTTTCCTTCATTTCCTTTTACGTTTTTTTCCTTTTTTTTTTTTTTTTTTTTTTTTTTCCTGGTTTTGCTTTTAATTTGACAACGGGAAAATTTTAGACGCTTGGTTATTCACAAACGCAGCGACGAACGACACCACTCCACGCCACCACATCATCGTGGAGACAAGCTGACCAGGCCTTAACCACACCATCGGCCACACTGCTCGAATCGACCCACACGACTAGAGGACGGCACCAATCCGAGTGGTGCATACAGACGACCCTCCCCGACACCACAGCGGCATGGACAAGATTTTGTCGTCGCTATTCTGCTGCTCGGTGGACTCCAAGGATGACGCCGACGACCGGTACGCGCAGAGCAAGAAGCAGCCGCGCGTGAAGCCCGCCGCCAACGGCCACGCCCACGCCAGGGCCGCCAGCGGGCGGGCGAGCGGCGCCGCCCCCGCCCGCGCCGCGCCCGCGCCGCACAAGCCCGCGGAAGCAGCGCCCAAGGCCAAGATGATGGAGGACGAGCACCTGGTGAACGAGACCGACACCATCACCAACACCAACGACGAGCCGTCCGCCGCTGCTGCCGCCGAAAAGGCGGCCGACGCGGCGCCCCCGACTGACTTGCTCACGCAGGTGGAAGAGAACGGCCAGTCGACGGCGAGCGCCCCCACAGCTGACAGCTTTGACGACGACGACGATGAGGTGTTGGACTTGACGAAGCTACAGGTGGGCCAGCTGTTCAACCCCGAGACGGGATGGCTCTTGGGCAAGAAGGACGTTGCCAAGTATGGGCAGAAGAAGTGTCTCATATTGGACTTGGACGAGACGTTGGTGCATTCGTCGTTCAAGTACTTGCGGGTGGCGGACTTTGTAATCCCAGTGCAGATCGACAACCAGGTGCACCACGTGTACGTGATCAAGCGGCCCGGGGTGGATGAGTTTTTGAAAAAAGTGGGCCAGTGGTTCGAGGTGGTTGTGTTTACGGCGCTGGTGCTGAAGTACGGCGACCCGCTCTTGGACAAGTTGGACATCCACGCCGCGGTGCACCACCGCTTGTTCCGCGACCTGTGCTACAACTACCAGGGCAATTTCATTAAGAACTTGTCGCAGATTGGCCGGCCGCTCGCAGACACCATCATCATCGACAACTCGCCCGCTTCGTACATCTTTCACCCGCAGCACTCCATCCCCATCTCGAGCTGGTTCAGCGACACCCACGACAACGAGTTGTTGGACTTGCTTCCCTTCTTGGAGGACATCTCAAAGCCCAACGTGGACGACGTGGGATTGGTGTTGGATATCTCGTTGTGAGCCACACAACCATAAGCTGGACTTATGAAGCATCCTTCTTTTGCCACTCCGCAACAAACCAGCACCGCGGCACGGCTGCGCAGGGTGTCAGCAGGGCCTTTTTGTAATCATAATTCGCATAGTAGACGGCCCACCTTGCAATATAGATAATCGATAATAGGAAAAAAAAAAAAAAAAAGGAACGCCTCATCGCGAGCAGCGCGAGCAGCGCGAATGCGCCAACCACACTTCTTTGATACCCTGTGCAACTACTGTTTCGATGAAGGTCAAGACAGTCAGCCGATCGTCGGATACGTATGTGCCCGTGCGCAACACACAGGAGTCGGCGCTTCCGCGCAATCTCGACCCCGCGTTGCACCCGTTTGAGCGGGCGCGCGAGTACACCAAGGCGCTCACCGCGACCAAGATGGAGCGCATGTTTGCCAAGCCGTTTGTGGGCCAGCTCGGGGACGGCCACCGCGACGGGGTGTACCAGGTTGCCAAGAACTTTGCCAGCACGAGCCAGGTGGCAAGTGCGTCTGCCGACGGTGTCATCAAGTACTGGGACATGACGCTGCGGCGCGAAACGGTGTCGTTCAAGGCGCACTACGGCATGGTGAGCGGGTTGTGCGTGACCCCAAGCCAGGGCCACGTGATGCTGTGTGGCGACGACAAGACGGTCAAGATGTGGCTGGTGCGCAGCGACGAAATCGACGCCGACGGCCGCCGCGGGTTGGTCAAGACGTTTTTGGGGGAGCACGCGTTCAAGGGCGTCGACCACCACCAGCACGAGGGCATGTTTGTGACCGGGGGTGCGCTGGTACAGCTCTGGGACGTCAACCGCCTGCAGTACGTGTCTAACTTGTCGTGGGGTGCCGACAACGTCACCAACGTCAAGTTCAACCGCACGCAGACCAACGTGGTGGCGCTGACGGGGTCGGACAACTCGATTGTGTTGTACGACGTGCGCACCAACAGCGCAGTACAGAAGGTGGTGACGAGCATGCGCACCAACGCGGTGGCGTGGAACCCGATGGAGGCGTTCAACTTTGCGTCGGCGCTGGAGGACCACAACGCCTACTTGTGGGACATGCGGCGGCTCGACCGCCTGCTCAACGTGTATAAGGACCACGTGGCGGCGGTGATGGACGTCGACTTCCTGCCCACGGGGGAGGAGTTGGTGACGGGGTCGTACGACAAGACGGTGCGCATCTTTGGCGCGCGCCAGGGCCACCTGCGCGACATCTACCACACCAAGCGTATGCAGCACGTTTTCTGTGTGCGGTTCCTGACCGACGCGCGCTACATTTTGAGCGGGTCCGACGACGCCAACGTGCGCGTGTGGCGCGCCAACGCCGCTGCGACCGCCAGCGTCAAGTCGTCGCGCCAGCGTGCCAAGTTGGAGTACGACGCGGCGTTGAAAGAGCGCTTCAAGCACATGCCCGAGATCCGCCGCATCGCCAAGCACCGCCACGTGCCGATTGTGGTGAAGAAGGCGGCCGAAATCAAGCGCGTTGAGACGGAGGCGTTGCGCAAGCGCCAGGACAACCAGCGGCGGCACTCGAAGCCGGGCGCAGTGCCGTACGAGGCCGAGCGCCAGCGCCACATCCGCGGCACCGCCATCAAGGAGTAGTTGCAGCCATGGCTGCAAACTGGCAAATGGCAGTGCGTCGATATCGGCGCGGCGCGCGGGGCAACGGGAAAAACAAATATCCCTGAGCTGTCATTCATATGGCGTGCGCGTGCGGTGCGGCTTCGGTGGGGGCAGTTTGTCCGGGCAGCCGCAGCCGCGGCGGCGTGGGCCGGCCTGCGGCGCGGGACGGTCCGCAAAGCGCCGCAAATCACCCACACGCTGCGCGCAGCCCACGATCGCGCCAGGGCGGGCGGGCCGGCAGATTGTGGGGTGCTTTTTCGCTGGGCTGAGGTTGGAAAAAGAAAAGCGGTCCTCCACCGGCACAGTATCGGTGACACTCGAATTTATTTTTTTTTTTTTTCTCTTGAGGAGACACTGAGCGCCCTGATAGTGTAGCAGCCGTGGCGATGCCGGACAAGCAGCACAAGATGAAGTTGTTTCTGCACTTCAAGCACCCGGAGGACCTCGAGCCGCTGACGCTGAACCAGTCCACTGGGCGCAAGTTTCTCGGGTTCCACATTGGCAAGCACGACTCGGCGGAGTCGCTCAACCTGCCGACGTTGACCAACTCGCTGGAGCTCCACGCCGAGCACCCGGCGACGCCGACGATGTCGCGCGGCTCTCACGGCGCGTCGACCACGTCGCTCGCCAGCCACGGCGATGAGCACAGCGAGCCCGCCCCCAGCATACACGCGCCGATCGCGGTGCACCACAGCCAGGCGGACGACAACCAGGCGTTCCGCAAGTCGAGCTCGATCGTTGAGTTGAAGCGCTTTTTCAAGCCCACCAAGAAGAACGTGTCGCGGCGGCACGAGGGCCACTACACCAACAACCTCCACTCGCCGCCGCCGTTGGCGGGCGCGAACCCCGCCGTGGGCGGCGGCGCGCACGCGGCGCACAGCCGCGAGCAGCTGCTGACGCTGTTGGCCAACCTTATCAACCAGACGCTGCTGCAATTGCTCCAAAACGCTGCGCACGCCAGCGCGCCGCTGAACCGCGACCCCTTCACCGACGACGAGTCGCCGCTCGTGAAGAAGTACGGCAAGTTGACGAAGGAGTTGGGCAGCGGGGCCGGCGGGCTGGTGCGGCTCATCATAAGGCCGCTGGACCGCAAGACGTTTGCGGTGAAGGAATTTCGGCCGCGCCGAAACACCGAGCTGTTGAAAGACTACACCCGCAAGTGCACCGCTGAGTACTGCATTGGGCTGACGTTGAAGCACCCCAACATCATCAAGACCATCGACATCATCCACGAGAACAACCGGTACTTTGAGATCATGGAGTACGCGCCGATCGACTTCTTCGCGGTGGTGATGAGCGGCGAGATGACGCGCCAGGAGATCAACTGCTGCCTCAAGCAGATCTTGGAGGGGGTCAGCTACTTGCATGGGCTCGGGTTGGCGCACCGCGACCTCAAGCTCGACAACTGCGTCTTGACCAACGAAGGCATCTTGAAAATCATCGACTTTGGCCTGGCGGTGATTTTCCGGTATCCCTTTGATCAGTTTGGCAAGGAGAGCGTCCACCCGTGCCACGGCATTGTTGGGTCGGACCCGTACTTGGCGCCGGAGGTGTTGAAGAGCCCCAACAGTTACAACCCGCTGCCGGTGGACTTGTGGCTGATTGCGATCATATACTGCTGCATGGCGTTGAAGCGGTTCCCCTGGAAGATCCCCAACGCAGAGAAGGACAACAGTTTTAAGTTGTTTGCCATGGAGGACGACAACTGGCACGACTACAAGCTCAGCAACGAGTGCCACAAGTTGTTGTTGCAGCAGCGAAAGTTGAACAATGTGCTTGCGCGCCACCGCAAGAAGAAGCAGGAGGACGACGACGAGGTGCGGCAGTTTGAAGGCGAGGAGGAGCTCTCGGGGCAGCAGGAGCACGATGTGAGCACACAGCTCGCGGCGATCGAGGCCAAGTTGGAGGAGTACGAGCACGTCAAGGCGGAGATGAAGACCAAGTTCCACGACTACAAGAAGCTGCAGGGCGCCACCAGCGGCGCCAGTGGTGCCGGTGGCACTGGTGGCGCCGGTAGCGGCGAAGAGGACGACAAGAAGAAGCACAAACAGATACACGGGCCGTACCGGCTCATGCGGTTGTTGCCGCACGCGTCGCGGCCGGTGATCTTTAAGATGCTCCAGATTGACCCGCGCAAGCGCGCCACCATGGAGGAGATTATGCGCGACGAGTGGATCAGCGACATCAAGTGCTGCACGCTCAGGCGGCCAGACGGGGCCATCGAGGAGGAGGAGGAGGAGACGTTGGTGCCAGGACTGCCGCCGCACAAGCACACCGTGGTGGCGGACCCGCCGGGCGATAGTTAGCGTATAGACCGAGCGCACCCAAGCGTAGAAAAACAAAACCCCGAGGACGACCACGGCAATGGCTCCAGTGGTAAACGCGCCGATGCGGCTCAAGATCTCGCTCAAGACCGCCGTCAGCAAGCTCAAGTTCATCCAGGAGAAGAAGACTGCGTTGGCGAAGCAGCAGCGGCGGCAGTTGGCGGACCTTTTGAAGCAGGGCAAGGAGTCGAGCGCGACGATCCGCGTCGAAAACATCATCCGCGACGATATCTACGTAGAGTTGCTCGAGCTCATTGAGCTCTACTGCGAGTTGCTCTTGGCGCGCATCTCGGTGGTGATGGACCCGGCGCGGCCCACGTGCGAGGAGAGCTTGCTCGAGGCGGCGCAGTCGGTGGTGTACGCGGCGCCGCACACCGAGTTGAAGGAGATTTCGGTGATCCGGGAGATCTTGGTGCAGCGGTTCGGGCCGGAGTTCGGCCGCGCCGCTGCCGCCAATGCCGACGGACACGTGCCGCCCAAGATTGTGTCGCGGTGCCAATGGGAGCCGCCTTCGCCGTCGTTGGTGCGGCTCTACTTGTGCGAGATTGCCCGGACGTACAACGCGCCGTACTCGCACCTTGAGGCGGGGGACGACGCGGAGCCGGGCGCTGGCCCCGTGCTGGCGGAGACTGGCCACGCGGAGCCTGGCCTAGTTGACTCCGTCCTGGCGGAGGAAGGCCGCGCGGACCCGAGCGGCAGCGACGCCGGCGCCGGCGCCGGCGCGGCCGCCGCCGATTTCGACGCCCTCAAGGCGCGCTTTGCTGCCCTCAAGGGCGGCAAATAGACACCACAACCCGTACCTCGCGATAACCTTGCCGTACCTCGCCACACTGCGTAACCTCGTCGTACCTCGCCACCCTGCGTAACCTCGCCGTGGCCGTGAGGGACGGGTCACGCCGAGGGCCGTCACGTGACGCGCTAACATATGTTCGGCGGTGGCAGCGACACAACGACGGGGCATGTCCATACTAACGCCGCGACAGCAGGAGGAGCTCCACAAGGCGATAGCGCAGTACCTCGAGCCCTTGCTCGACGACGGCGCGCGCGCGGCGCTTGGCGCTGCGTTGGCGGTGTCGTCGACCGACGCCATCATCCCGCACTACTTGGAGAAGAAGTGGACGACGGTGCTGCGACTACAGCAGCGCATCTTGGACCTCGAGGCGGAGACAAAGGCGCTCCGCGCCGCGTTGGAGCTGCGACCGGCCGCCGCCGCCGCGCCGGGCGCCAAGTTCGACTGGATCCCGCAGCGGTGCACCAAGACGTTTGCAACCGCGCAGGTGTGCGCGGCGGTGAGCGTGCACCCGACGCTCCCCGTGGTGTTTGGCGGGTTGGCCGACGGCGCGATGGTGGCGTGGGACTTGGTGAGCGACGACGCCGCGTCCGGGATGGCGCAGCGCGTGGTGCGCGCCCACACGCGTGGCGTCAACCGCATCGCCACGTCGCCGCGGCCGCTCAGCCTTGGCGGCGACCGCGCCCACATGGTGGCCACGTGCCTGGCGGACCTCGCGATCAAGGTGTGGGACTGCCACCGCTTGCAGCACGTGCGCACGCTCACGGGCCACGAGCACACGGTGTCGCTGGTGGTGTTCCTGCGGTCGAGCGCGGTGCTCTACCTGGTGTCGCGCGACCGCACCGTGCGCACGTGGGACTTGGCGAGCGGCGCGTGCCAGCGCACCTTTGTGGGCCACAGCGACTGGGTGCGCGACGTCGACACGGTGCCCTCCGCGGTGGGTGACTTTTTGTTGACGTGCTCCAACGACCAGCTGGTGCGATTGCTGCACGCCAGCGGGTGCGGGGTGGCGCTTCTCCTTGGCCACACGCACGTGGTGGAGCGCGTGCGCTTCTTGCCGCCGGCGTCCAACGCCTTTGTCGACGAGGTTATGGGCGCGGCGCGCTTCGGGCTGGTCCCGCCAGGGTTGGTTGGCGACGCGGTGTACGCCACCCTCGGCTACAAGTACTGCGTGTCGGCTGGGCGCGACAACGCGGTCAAGCTCTGGCTCCTCCCGCCGGCGGACGTCAAGCCGCACCGCGACCCCATGCCGCTGCGGTACAACAACTCGCAAGGCTGGCTTGTGTGCGACCTCGTGGGGCACCTGTCGTGGGTCAAGAGCATCGAGGTGCACCCCAGCGGGCGGTTCGTGTTTAGCGCGTCCGACGACAAGACGATCAAGGTGTGGGATCTCGCCACTTTGGCCGCCAGTGGCGTGGTGCAGTGCGTGCGCACGCTCGAGGGCCACCGCGGGTTTGTCAACGACATCGCGCTTGCGCCAGTGGCGCCGGTGGAGGCGCAGGACGACGCACAGTGGCGCGCCGAGGTGGAGCAGGGCATGCGGTGTATATTTGCGTCAGCCAGCGTCGACAACCTGGTCAAGGTGTGGGCGTGACGCCTGCGCACTGTATTATATGTAAACTACCCCCGGACAATGTACTGCGGCGGCGCCCGCTGCGCCCACTCGGTCCAGCTGCCGTCGTACACGCGCACCGGCAATGGCGAGCCCGCCACGGACTCGATTGCGAGCTTGAGAATGACGGCGGTGACCCCCGTGCCGCAGCTCACGATGATGCCCTTGGGCAGGGCGCGGGTCACGTCGACGCCAAAGTCGTCGCGAAATAACCGCACAATCTCGTCTTTGGTTTTGAAGGTGTTGTCGGCGTTCAACACCCGGGTGAAAGGGAGCAGCAACGACGACGGCACGTGCCCCAGCGCAAGCTCAGGCCGCGGCTCGGGCGTCTGCCCCGTGAAGCGGCCGTGGGCGCGGGCGTCAAACATGTGGTACTCCGACTGCAAGCGGCCCAGCTCCACCAACAGCAAGAGCTCCTCGAAGGCGATCACCTCGCGGGCAAAGTCCGCGGCGAAGTCGCCCTCGGCGCGCGACCGGTAGGGCGCGGCAGCGCCGGCCGCGGTGGCATCGGAGTCCGTGGCGGCGGTCTCCAAGGGCTGGCCCGCCGCCTTGTACCGGCCAAAGTTGTCCAAGAGATACACCTCGCGGTGGCCGTAGAGCGCAAAGTTCCACGCCGCGCGCGGACTCGAAAAGATGCCCTCGCGGTCGTACACCACCACCTTGTCGGCGTTGCCAATGCCTAGCTTGGCGACCGAGGAGTTGAAGTGGGCAAGCGTTGGGAGCATGTGCGGGTACTGCGCCTGCGGGAGCGCCACGGCGTCGAGGTCGAAGAACGCCGCCTGCGGCAAGCGCTCCGCGCGGAACTGGGCGCGGGCGTCGTGGGGGGCGCCGGGCATGTACCACGTGGCGTCGACGGGGATGACCCGCGAGGCGGGCGAGGCGCGCGCCACGAGCTCCTTGAGGCCCGCGGGGGAGATTACCGATACCTTGGGCATAGGAGAAGTGTAGGGGTTTTTTTTGTTTTCGGGGGTGTGGCTCATCATGTGCAAGCACCTATTTATCCTCTCACGTTCAAATTGTCGCTCAAGCGCGAGGTGTCGGCCTTCATGAACTCGCGCAACGCCATGGTGGCGTAGGCGCTGACCCCGAGTTCGATCCGCAACACCACCGCGGTTTTGACCTCCTTTCCCTCTTCGAGCACGCTGTCGATGGTGCGCTTTTCCGTGTAGGGCTCGCCGCTGGCGGCCAGAGCGCGCTTCAATTGCAAGAGCTCGTAGTCAGTTCGGATCAACGGCTGGAGGTCGTCGGTGTACTTGACGAGCTCGTACGACAATTTCTCTGGCCTGGTGACGACGTTGCGGTACGACCCGGCCAACGAAAACTCGCGCACTCTGCGGCCCATCTTGTGCGGGTCCAACCCGTCCTTGACCATCACGTCGGCGTACACCTGCTGCAACTCGGGGTTGGCGGGATACTTGATGTCGAACCCGGGGGTGGGCAACACCACGTCGTAGATGGAGTAGCGGCCGCTCTCGATGTCGTCTTTGGTCAAGGCGCGAGCTCTAACAAAGGTGTCGGTGGCGACATCCTCGGCAAAGTCGTCCTCCTCAGCCACAGGCGTCTTGTGCCCATCGATGACCAAGTCGCCTTCCTGTACCGCCAACCCAAACAATTCCATCCGCTTCGACACCACCTGGTTCCAGATGTAGGACTGATAGGCGTGGGCGTACATGATGCGCAAGTTGCGCGGGATCGCCATGATCGCCTTGAAGTACAGCTGCTGCCCATACTGGCCGTCGCTCTTGTTCTCGCGGGCCAACACCGTCAAGACCGCCTGCTCTGCGGTGCACCGGCGGGGCATCTTGGCCAAGGTTAACGCCGGGTCCTTGGTCTCGGCCCACGTGCGCCGCGCCTCCACCAGGTCGGGGGTGACAATCTCCTGCTCGCTGAGGATCAACTCCACAACGCCCTGCCAGTCCTCCTGCAAAATCTTGATCCCTAAGACGTGCGTCGAGACCGAGAACGTGCCAAAACGCTGCATCCCGTAGTAGTTGATGAACCCCTTGGTTTGCAAAGAGGCGAAGCACTGCGCCACCACCGCGTCGATCTGGTGGTCGGGGTTGAAAGTGCGCGCGTCTCGGATGGTGATGATGAACTCGTTCCCCAGCAAGTCGCCAAGCTTCAACGGCTCATCTTTGTAGGCGAAGCCGCCAAGCACGGCCCCGCGCAACCCCTTGTTGAGCAGCGTGACGCGCGCCACCTTGCCCTTGTGAATCGAGAAGCGCTGGCACGTGACGCCACGGCGGTCCTTGGTGCCGCCGTACCGGATGCTCTTGGATGGGATGCGTAAAAATTTGGAGATCGTCGATGCCACCTCCATCGTCTCCTTGTTCTCCTTGTACACGGTGAAGTGAAGGTAGTTCTTGAAGGGGCCCAAGCCGTAGTTGAGCACGCCGTTCTCGTCGACGTGGTTGATGCTCTCCTGGACCCGTGGTCTGCGCGGGTTGGATGAGTTCTTGGCAAGCGCAATCTTGAAGGTGTTGTCGGCAGTAGTGATGGACTCCAATTTCCCCTCAAACGCGGTCCGCAACAACTGGTGAAGTTTGCCTCTTTGCTGCTTGTCGCTGAAGGTCGTCTTGGTCTCGACGTTGCTGCCAGTTGTGAAGAGCTCCTCTATCGCCGCGAGCTCGTCGGCGGTGACAAAGGTGAGAAGCTCGGCGCGAGCATCCGAAGACAACACGTACTTGGGCTTTTGCTCTTCGGCGGCGCGCTTGGCCTCCTTGATCTCTTCGACTTCGGCGGCAGACTTGTCCTGGAGCTCAGCGCGCTCCTGCTGCCGCTTTTCCAATTGCCTCTCCTTCTTCAGCTTGCCCAAGTCGATGCCATCGTCGGTCAAATGGACAACCTTGCCACTAGGGTCGATCTCGTTGACAAGAAAATCAGAGTAGCGTTGCTTGATGGTGCCGAAGAAGCCGCCTCCGGTGGCATTGAGGTCGTTCAAGTACTGTGAGATGCCCACGTCGGCCTCCTGGATGACTTTTTTGGCTCTTTGGGCCTGCGTGAGTGGTTGAGCCTCCACCTTGGGCCGTTTCACGGCGTCGGGCAGCGCGTCAACGCTTCGCTTGATGCTTGGTGACTCCATAATGTTTGCAATCTGCCGCACTTTGAGCCTGTAGAAGTTGAATAGCTATTTCTTATATCCCAACATGAGCAATCAGAATAGTGAGATGGTTGACGGTGTTCGCGATGGAGCTCATCGCGGCGCTGTATGCAAGACGGGAGGAAATTGTGCAACAAAGGTGTCTATGAGGATCGTAAGCTGAGGGGGACACATCAGGTGTTGTTGGGAGAGGGGTATACGGAGTTGCTTATGTAGGGCCATACGAAGACAAGCATTGTTCAACATTATATGTCGTTGGCTCTGGCCATGTATATGTCTGTGGTCCGCCAAAAATGGCTGCAATTTTATTTGCTTGCGAACCACAAACCGTGCCGTGCTATACCTCTGAAGCGATACCAGGACAGAACCAGTCCGCTTGCTAAAATTTGCTACTATTACGGCTCTGCCGCGTCCTGCTATGTTCAAGCGAGTTGCCGAGCTGAGATCGTCAAGAGAGTTCTCCACCGTCACCAGTACGTCGCTTTTGAGCTTGAAGCACCACACTGAGGAAAAAATCGACTCTGACGGTCCCACCTACTCCAAAAGCGGCCTCAGAAGGCTCGCAAGGTCAATCTATCTGTGGAATAGCTATCCCTACGACGAAAAAGATGTCCACAGCATGGCGAACGACACAGATCGCGACCGAACCTTGAAACTCAGTAGCGAGGAGGTCAATAGCAGAGAGCCCTATAAGAACCTGAAGAGCAGAGAAAGCTTGGTCTCATGGAAGAGCGACAGGCCCAAGGATGCCGCCAAGAGAGTGGTTGTAGTCCTGGGTATCCCCAGATCGACGTCGGTCTCCGGATTGGTGGCTCAGGTGTGTGGTGGCCCCCTCGAGCGGGTCAACTTTTTCAAAAGTAGAGGCGCCGCCGAACTCTACTTTATGTTTCCCGAGCACGCCCGCACGTTTCTCGGGTACGCTACTAGGACCAATTTCTTTTGTGTCAACGGCCACACCTTGACAGTGGAGTGGGCAAACCGACACAATACCGATGACTTGGACACATTCCACCCGCCGTTGTCAACCTCCTTGAAGCGAGAGGTTGTCGACTGGGGTGCACGACGGTGTCTCGTTTTCTCCAAGGCGGTGCCTTCCAAGCCCAGCAAAGGCGTGCTGTCATTGCATTACCCGCTGCCCAAATCTCACTACTCAAAGGACTTGGACATTGAAAAGGTGAGGAAACACATGCTGGTGTTTGGGGAGATTGTCGAGATTGGTCCGGTCATATCGCGCAAACTCTGCTTTTCGGTGCATTTCGCCGATGTCAGATCGGCCATCGTCGCTAAGAAGCTGTGCGAGGCTGCGGGCACAATGCTACACGACGCGTACTACGGCTGGACCCTCTGGTACGGCAAGGACCCCACCGACCTCCCGTGCAAGGTTTTATAGACCACCAAACCAGTGCACCACACTGTAGAATTTGCAGCCATTCCCCATCGGGCAATAATCTCCACTTGTCAACAACACACCTGCACACGGCGCTGCGATACGCATCGTTATTATCGTTCGTGTGGCTGCGGTAGACGGCAACCATACACGCCCAGGGTACTCGCCACATGTCGTATCAAACTCCCTCTGGATCGAGAGCGTCGACGGGATACTATAGCGGGACTTCTATCAGCCGCTCAGGCTCGATCAAGCCGCACGAGGCGCGCAGACCGCCGTCGTCTCGCGGCTACATCGGCACTGTCAGCGGGTCGCCGCAGCCGCGGTCGAGACCGGGCTCAGCAATGGGCTTCGCTAGCGGCGGCGGCGGCGGCAGCTCTAGCAGCAGGCCTGCTACGCCGTCCTTCCTGCGCCCTGCCGAGCCCTACACTGGATCGATCACGGTCTCGGTGCGGCCCAACCCGTACAGCGTCAACCCGGGGAAACCGCCAGTGTGGAAGCTCGACGTAGTCGGCAACTCCATTACCAACACGCTGGACCTGTCCTCGTTTGCCTTTGACCATGTCTTCCCCACCGACAAGTCCACCATCAACTACACCGTGTACCAAAAGTCTTGTGCCCACATTGTGCACAAGTTCCTCTACGAGGGCTTCAATGGCACGGTGTTTGCCTACGGCATGACCGGATCGGGCAAGACCCACTCCATGCGTGGCAACGCAAAGGACCCGGGCTTTGTCACCTTGGCGATCGACGACATTTTCCAGATGCTCGAGTCCAAGACCGCCACCTCGCCGCTGCAGCAATTCAACTTGGACGTTACTTACTTGGAAATTTATAACGAAAAGATTATCGACTTGCTTGCTCCAACCACCGCTGGCGGCGGCGCATCAGACTTGAAAATTCGCGACGACTCCGTCTTTGGCAACAAGATTGTCGGGATCACCACCATCAATATCACCAGCAAGGAGCAATTGATGCAAATCATCCGCAAGGGGGACACCAACCGCAAAACGAGCGCCACCGACTTCAACTCGAGGTCGTCGCGGTCGCACTCCATCTTGCAGTTCAAATTGCAAACGGTCGACTTGATCGCCAACAGCGAGCGACATTCAATTTTGTCGTTGTGCGACCTTGCCGGGTCTGAGAGGGCCACCTCTTCCGTCGAACGAAGAAAGGAGGGCGCCTACATCAACAAGTCTTTACTTGCGCTTTCAACTGTCATCAACAAGTTGTCCATCTCGTCGGCTGGGAACTGCACCCCGCTGCTTGTGGCGCCACTGGAGCACATCCCATACCGGGACTCCAAATTAACCCGCTTGCTTCAGCCAGCCCTTTCTGGGTCATCCCTCATTTCAATTCTCTGCACAATCCACTTGGGGTCCGGCAACGATCCCAACTACAATACCGCCAACAACCTGTTTGTGTCCGAGACCTACAACACCTTGCGTTTCGCCGCCAGGGCCAGAAACATCGTCATGAGTGTCTCCAAGAGCAAGTCTCTTTCGTTTGCAGAAAACTCAGACTCTGTCAAGCTCATTGCCGATTTGAAAAGGACGATACAAGACCAACAGCAAGAGCTCACGCTATTGAAAGGCGTCCCCCAAGAGAATAGTGCCTGTGTCAAGACCGCGCAATTGGAGGCTGAAAACAGAATCTTGAACGAGAAACTTGAGCACTTGACTCGGTTGACCGATTTGCAAAAGACAGAGACTATCATCTTGAAGAACGACATCTTGAACGACCTCTTGGGTGCCGAGGTTGGCAACAATGCCCTGCAGGTGATGATGGCCAACCTCGAGGAGTTTCACAAGCGAGTTAACTACGAGTTGGATGAGTACAAGTCGTATGTGCACCATTTGGAGAGCCAATTGAAAGTTGCACACGAACAAAACGCTAGCAGCAGCCACGAGCCCCGCAAGCCTAGGTGCAGCAACGACATGGAGATCGACGTCGACTCTGTCTTGAAAGATCAGGAGGAGGAGATATGGCACTTGAAGGAGTTGATCAAGGACAAAGATCACATCATCAAGAGCCTCACCAAGACCTCAAAGCTCCGCAGGCTCATGGAGTCAAACTCCCACAACACTCCCGAGCGACCACTGATCCGACCACTTGCTGCCACTGAACCTCTCGACAAAGAAAACAAGGTCAGTCCTCTAAAGCCGTACAAGGTGGGGCTATCACCCGAGAGACAGAGCGAGAGCGAGATCCACTGAATGTTGTATTAATGCCAATAATGTACTTTGAGGTCCGTGTAGCGCTCAGACCCACGAGTTGGATGGTTTCTCTAGCCCCACCTTGAGGCTAGCGCGCTTCGTTTGACTCAGCGGGGAGTCATCGCGGGCGAGAGCGTAGTCCGGCGCCACCTTGGGTGCGCCCCGCGGAGGTACAGCGTCAGGGACGGCCGTTGGGCGAAGTCGCACGTCTGTTTGGTCCTGCCGCAAGACATTGACGAATTTCCCATCCATCCCGGGTAAACGTTGTCCCGCATTGAACAACCCGGTCGGATCGATCACCTTCACCACATACCCCATCAGCTCTTGCGATCGCGAATCGCTGAAGAATTCGAGCTTGTCGCCGTCAAATAACTGCACCTTGCGGTTTTTTCCCAAGATGACGCCATTCACCAAGCACGAGTTTGTGCTGCAGTCGAGCAACCATATGTCATCAAGCCCGAGGGCGGGACTCTCGTAGATGCTCAACTCTAAGGCCGCGTGTCTTTTCTTGGTGATCAAGCAGTGTACTTTGGACATGCGATCGTCGTTGACGTATACATCACAGGCTTCATTGCGGCCAATCGAGAACGGGTTGACGCCCTGTCGTATAAATATGGGTCTGGGCGAAATGGAGCTTGATAACGGGTGCAACGCAACAAACGTGCCCGCTGGAGCCGCTGTAGGGCGCGCAATGTCGCTGCTTACTGGGTTGACTTGGTGGCGTGAGGCGGTGGCCCAAATGTTTGACGTTTGGGGCGCAGCTTGGTCGGAGGACTCAAGCTTGGCCCTCTTTCTGTAGGAGTCCGAGTCGTAAGAGTGCTTGCGCTTGTCGTCGAGCTGGATTTCACTGCCCAACTCAGGGCTGTCGTCGCTCGACGACAATCTGAGTGACTTGGGCACGCCATCGACGTACTCGGGTATGGAATCTTCTCGCGGCGGTGACACCACTAGCACCTCCGGCGGTCGCGCCTGCGACGCCGGTTGCTGCGACTGCGGGAGCGGCACCACTCGCTTGGGCACTTTGAACTCGTTTTTCTTGACCTTATCGGCCAAGGGCCGTTTCATCATCATTTCTTCATCGATCTTGCTCATAGACATGTGCGATGTCCCCGCCTCGGCGTGGTGCGGGTTCAGCTTGCGCAACTGTTGCGACTGCGACTGCGACAAGCTCACCGCCTTTTGCAGGTCAGAGCCCTCCTGGCTCACCTGCTCGTCATCGATCCCGCGGAGCCACACGTGCTTGAGGGCCTCGGAGGCGGAGAACCTGAGGCGTGGGTTGACCTGGAGACAGCACTTCAAAAAGTCCCTGGCGTTCTGCGACACCTTGTACGTGTTCAAAGGTGACTCGTGAAACTCGCCCGACTGGATCTTTTGAAACATTTGCTCTTGCGTCTTGCCATTGAAGGGCAAGTGCGAGGTCAAGAGCACGTAGACGAGACACCCCAACGACCAGATGTCCACGAGACACGAGTAGTTGCTGCTTTTGCCGGCGATGGAGTCGCGCTGCAACTGTTGGGCGCCGTACTTGCCCAGAATCACCTCGGGGGCAAGGTACGCCAAGGTGCCACAAAATGTCTTCATGAAGGTGGCGTTGTCGCTGATCTTGGCCAAGCCAAAGTCGGTGATCTTGACCAAGATGGGGTCGTCCTGCATGATCAAGATGTTGTCTGGCTTCAAGTCGCGGTGCAGAATGCCCTTCTTGTGCACGTAGGCGATGCCCTCCAAGATCTGCTTGGTGATCACCTGGCACGCGTCCTCGCCGATGGCGCCGTTGGCGGCGACGAAATCCATCAAGTCGCCGCCGGGCACAAACTCCATCACCAAGTAGAAGTTGTCCATGTCCTCGTAGAAGGAGTGCAAGTAGACGATGTTGGGGTGGTTCAACTTGCTGAGGATCGACAACTCGCGGTCGACGCCGCCGATGGCGCTGCTGGTGTTGAGCGCCTTGCGGCGGTTGATGATCTTGACCGCATACAGCTTGCCCGTCAGGCGCTCGATCGCCTTCTTGACGGTGGCGAACGCGCCCTGGCCAATCACCTCGTTCTTGATGACAAAGTCCCTGTAGATGCCCTGTTCGTCGCGGGCGACGCCCGTGGTCTGGCTGGCGGACGCCTTGGACGGGTTGTAGGTGTCGGCAAACAACACCACAAACTTGACCACGTCCTTGGGCACGCCGACGCCGACGCCGATCTCGTCGCCCTGGTTTAGAATGTAGTTGGAGCCCTTCACCAAGCGGTGGTTGTTGAGGTGGGTGCCGTTGGTGGAGGTGTCCTGGATCCACACCGTCTTGTTGTCATGGTTGAACCAGAGCTTGAAGTGGCGGTTCAGGAGGCGCGTGCACAGCGTGAGCACAAAGTCGCAGTCCAGGTTGCGGCCAAAGGTCCACACGCGCGACTTGGAGTCGGGCGAGAGGTCGTGGACCGAGAGGTCAAACACGTTGTACTGCCCGGTGGTGCAGATGAGACGGCAGATGACGTTGTTGTCTAGCGCGAGGGCGCCCTCCTGGGTCGGCGGCAGCTGCTGCGTGGGCTGCGTCTGCGGCTGCGTGGCCTGGGTGTGCGACATCGGACCCGGTCGCTGGCGTACACGGTGTGATCATCGTGGATCGGTATTTTTTATTTATTTCGCACGCGTCTGGCGCTACACTGGGTATCGGAGTCTCGTTATATTGTACACTAATTAGGCGATGCTGAGGGCGGAGTGCGCCACCAGGGTGATTGGGGCGATGCGCAACCCCTCCTCGTCGTCGATGGCGTCCAACAAGTTGAGCTCCTCCTCCTTGTCGTTGTAGTGGCGGAAGCAGAACCAGAAGCACCACCCGGCGATGAAGCACGACACCGCCAACCCCGTGTAGTTCCACACAAACTTGGGGTTCTTCAGCGTCAGCGACAACGCAATGCCGAGCGCCGACCCGAACGCGTTCATGAGCAAGAACAACGCCATGATGAACAGCTTCATGCTGACGGGCGCCTTGGTGTAGGCGTACTCCAACCCCGTGATCAGCGCCAAGATCTCCGATATGCCAATGAGGATGTACGCCGGCACCTGGATCGCCACGTGCACGTGGTTGGGGGTGTTCAGGTACTCTGGGGCACACTCCATCGGCATGTCGTAGCACGGCCCCGCCTTGTAGATAAAGTGCTGCAACACCGCCGCGTACACCATGGCGCACAGCCCAAACATAAACCCGAAAAACACCTTGGTCATGGGCTTGAAAGGGGTGAACTTGCGGATGGTGGGGTAGAGGAAGCGCTCGAAGAGCGGGATCAATATTATGATGGCGATCGAGTTGAACGCGGTCAACACGTCGTTGGGCAACCCGTGCAACTCCATCTGGCCTGCCTGCGACACAAAGTTGTTGGTCATCTGCCCGTAGACAAGCCAGTAGATGGGATAGAAGCAAAACACCTTGCACGCGTACATGGCGCGCTTGACCTCCTCGACAAACTTGTCCAGCCAGGGGTACGCGGCCTCGGGGCGCAACGACGGCTTGGCGGCGTCCAAGTTGAAGCGGTTTCTGAGGCCGATAAACACCACCCTAAAGGTCTTGGCGATGATCTTGTCGCCAACGGGCACCTTAACGTACTGGTTCTTGCCGACAAACAACGTGATGACCCCAATGAAGAAAAAGCAAAAGGGCAACAAGTAGGCGGCCCAGAACCCAATGTTCAACTCCATCTCGGTGGTGGCAATCACCGAGAGCGAGCCAATGTTGATCATGAGGTAGAAGAACATAAAAACCAGCTGGATGGTGATATTGGGGTCCTGCACCACCTTGGTGCCGTTCTTCAACACACGGATGACGGGCTTCGTCTTGGGCACCTGGTCGGCGATCAACGGCGACACGTTGGACTTGACGCCGCCGGTGCCCAACCCGATGATGATGATGGCCACCACGTAGCCACCCAACGACGTTGTCTCCAGGGCCACCGAGGGAAGCGATGTGATGAAAAGGATCAAGATCCCGACAATGTAGATGCCGCACGCGACACAGATGGTCTTGTACTTGCCCCAGTAGGTGTCGGCAACGTAGGCGCCGAAAATGGGGGTGATGTAGCACCAAAACTGGAAAAAGTACGACAACGCGGTGGCGCCCTGGTTGCCCAAGTTCAACACCCCGGCGGGCGTGTCGTCGGGGCCGTGCTGCATGTAGTTCTGGAAGGGGCCGGTCAACCCGTAGTACGAGAAGCGCTCGCAGAGCTCAACGAGCGCCACCAACCAGCACGAGATCGGGATGCGCTCCGCCACGTGCCGGAGGGTCTTCAACTCCTCCAACGTAGGCTCGCGGCCCTCGTCCTCCTCAAAGGAGCTCACCTCCTTGACGTCAGACGAAGTGGCAAACTGAACAACATCAGCAGGAGTCTTTTCGGGCACGCAGTCCTTCTCGGAAATAGTCTTTCTCAACTTGACTTCGGCCTCACTCATTTTAGACGGACAAAACGGCAGTTGTGACAAAGGTTTTTTTGCTGCGATATCTATCTATAAATACGACCTAGCGTAGATAAAGTGGGGGTGTGATCATCGATATGCATAAGCACCGGGACCACTCATAGGAAGACGTCACCGTTATCGGGGGGAAGAGTGCAGCAATTTTCGCCGTCGGGGTGGTGCGCGGCCACAGTGGGCAGATTAGTGAGGCGTTTCATGCGCGGTTACGGTGCCAGTGTTATGAGTCTTGTGAGCATGTGCACGGCGTACCACGGCGAAGTTTGCTCATTTGCAGCAGCACACGGCGAAATTGCACGGCAATGCGGCATCGGTGCTTAGCGGATATGCAAGTGCATAAATGCGTAGAAAATAAAGTGAGATCAAATTGCAACCGTGGAGATGATGTTCGCAAAGGATGACACCTGCTACCCACTCAGTACGTTCCTATACGTGTTAGCTTGAGCGAAACGAGAAGTGCAGTGAGCCAATAGAGAGCAACTTCTGCGATAGGGTGTGTCAATATCAAGAATTGCGTCAATGTTTTTTTTTTTTTTTGTTGCATCGCATGCGAGATGTGCTCCCCGCGCGTTTGTAGTTCGGCGTCCAGTCGGCAGCACCGAAAGCTTAACTAGAGCCTTGGAGTACCTGAATGGCTCGAGTGTGGGGCGAGCGAGCCTCGGGGAAGGAGGATCCTGGCGCTTGGTACGCGAAGTGTGTGTACTCGTGCCAAGGCAAGCTTTTACAAGCTCCCGCAAGATGCGGCCCGACCAGGGTACCAAACACACCACCTGACGCAAGCGTCACGCTATCCCTCCTCCAGCATTTCTATTCTTTCTCTCAACGCAAGCAGCAAGCAGCATAGATAAGACGCAACGTCACGATATATTCACTAAATCATAGATAAACCCTGGTGGCATTCACTCAAAAGATACCAGAAAAGACGCACGTTGCAGCTGAAACGCCGGAATGGCGCGAATTATTCCGCGGCGCTCAGGTCATCACGTGAACGCACGGCCTTTGGCGCGTAAGCCCATCCGGGACATTTGTCCGACACGGCTAATAGTTTGCGACCTAATTTTAATGTTTTGTTCATATGATATATAGCGTCTCAGTGTACGGGCCAGTACCCGGGCAAAAGGAAGTGCATTTTCTCTAACAATTCCTTTCTGACGCCATTTGGGCTCGTGCTGACGGAAAATTTCATGGTACCGGCCAAGTCTTCGCCAATGCCGCTGATGTTGTTCTGCAAGTCGTGCGAAATCACCTTGATCAACTCTGCTGCCACTTTAGCCGCATTGGCGCTGTTGGCCTTCAAGTTCCCCACGACTGTCTCGACCGTGACAGGTTCCTCGCTTTCGTTCCAGGAGTCGTAGTCGGTCGACATACAAATCATTTGGTAGGCAATCTCTGCTTCTCTGGCCAACTTGGCTTCGGGCAACACTGACATGTTAATGACCGAGCCGCCCCACGTTCTGTACAACTTCAGCTCAGCCCTAGTGCTGAATTGAGGGCCCTCCATGCAAATCACAGTGAGGTCCTGGCCGTCGTTGGTGGTGTCTCTCGTGTGGAAGCGTGGCGGCTCGGGGGTGTTGTGCTGCTCTAAGAACCCCGTGGTTGGGATCGCCTCGGCAATAGCTTTCTGCAACTTCAAGTCGAAGGGTTCGCCAAACATGGCATGCGCGACAAAGCCACGCTCAAAAAAAGTGTGCGGGCGGATCCCCTTGGTGCGGTCAATCACCTGGTTGGGCAACACAAAGTCGCGGGGCAAAATTTCTGGCTGCAACGACCCCACCGCTGAGAACGCCACAATCGCCTTGACGCCCAACTTCTTGAGTGCAGCGATGTTGGCCCTGCTGGGCACGTCTGTGGGCAACAAGTCGTGGTGCAACCCGTGTCTGGCCAAAAACGCCACCGGTGCACCCTCGCTGGTTTCTGAGATGGTGATTGGGGCGGAGGGGAAACCCCAGGGCGTCGACACCGTGAGCCGGGCCACTGGCTTGATGTTGGGCAAGTCGTAGAAGCCGGTGCCTCCGATTATTGCCAAGGGCACGGGCTTGTCGTAATGGTGCGGCAAGGCATTGATGGCAATGTCTTCTCTGTGTGCTGACATAGTAGTTTGAACGGAGGATCGAGTTGTTGCCCAATTTAGTGCACCGCCGTCGACTTTTGAATTAGCGAGGTGCACAAAACCTCGCAAAAAATGAGAAAAACGTTGCCGCTGTGGCTCACGAATTACGGCCGCCTACATCAGATCACGTGGCTTCAGCTCGTGACACCACATACCAAGAAGAGTGGTCGATTAGCACTGCAAAGCGTTTTCCTCAAATACGATGTTCGCTGGACGTTCTAACAAGCCGAAACTGGCCGAGTATCACTGACACGATTTTTGCTCTATTCTGGTCTATGCGTCGGTTTGAGATTACCTGCAGTCCTCCTTTTTCTTTTTCGTTGCAGCGTCATTTTAGCACTGCCAAAGGAGAAAAAAGGGATTACGCCAATCATTTTGCTTTCCATCGTAGCCATGTTTCCTGGTGCATCGAAGAGAGTGGCGTCGCTGTGGCCTCTGTGGGCGGCCAGGGATGCTCGTCGGCTTTTGTCGAACAAGCCGCCGCCCGCGCCGGCAGTGAACGGGGATGATCCCGCTGCTGCCACCACCCCCGCCCCGCAAACAAAAACCACGTCGCTGCACAAGACCCCCGACTCAGACTCTAAAGGCGATTCGGCGCAAGCGGCCGAAATCACAGCCTCCAAGAAAGCGATACGACTGGCCGGCAAGAAGAAGGCGGCGCTGACAAAGCCCTGCGCCGCATCATCGCCGTTTCTTGCATTTGAAGCGTTTCCTAAGCCCCCGAAGGCGATCCGCAACGCTTCCGAGAGCATGTTGAACCAGGTGCGGCTCAACCGCGCGTTTTACCCCGCCAACGCCGACGAGATTGGTGTCCCGCGGCACGCCGCTGCCCCTTCACCGCCACTGCAACTACCGACCGCTCAATCGTACCACGATTTCGGCATCCCGAGCCGCTACTTGCACGGGGCTCAGCCCAACAACGAAGCTGATCGCCTCTTGAACGAGCTCAACGACTTTCTGTCGCTCCTACCGGCCGAGTTTTCCGATTTACATCAGCCGCCCCACGTTGAGCATCCACTCAAGCGGTCGTGGCTGAAGCTCGTGCCCTTGAACCCGCGGTTGCATCAGATCGCGAACGAATACTTGTGGCAGTTGGTGCCGCAGGGAAAATTCTTTAACTCGCCACCCTTTGACGGATACACCGCCACTCTCGACGGGTTTCGTCGGTGGGAGGCCAAAATGAAGCAGCAGGCACAGCTCAAGTTGCAACGCAGCTTGAAAGAGCAGCAGGAGGCCGACCAGGCCATCAAGGAGTTTAGCAAGACGAATTCCTTCTTGGGCCCGGTCCCCGGCGGCCGCAAAAAGTTGAACCGCAAGTTGGTCAAAACCTTCAGAAAGTTACAAACGGAGGGGAAACTAGGGAAAAAGGATGACGACAAATAGCATACACGGATTTATTGAGATCACTCGACAATGTTCAACTTGACATCGCTGTAGCCAAACTTGTCCTTGTTATCCTCGTAGACGCGCTTTAACTCATCCATGTAAAGCCGGTGGTAGTGGTCTAGCAATTTGGGGGGCACAATCGTTTTGGACGGCGTGGGCTTGGGGGCGGCGCTCTTTTGATTCAACTTGAACAAGTTAGAGAACGAGTTGCTTCTGCTCGAGGTGTGCTTGACCGCGTCGAGGTGCGTTGCCGCAGGCTTGTCGCCGGACTCGTCCCAGTCCGGGTGCTTCAACTTGTACTCCTGCAACGTACCTGCAGGGATGTGAATGGGTCGCCCCATGCACAAGTTGATCGGGTGGCGGTAGGGCAAAAAGCCAAAGTCGTAGATGAACACGCCGCGAGCACTGAAAAAGGGGAGCGTGAAGCTGAACACCTTTTTCATCCATAGCTGAAATTGCTCGCCCCACGTGCCCTTGTCGGGGATGTTGACGTTGTAGATGTCGGCCTCTCCAAACGCAAAGATCGGCACCAAGCTGATGTTGCCGAGCTCGATGGCAATTTTGACGAAGCCCTTGCGTTTGTTCAACACGAGACGGATTTCTCTGGATTGCGGAGGGCCCGAGGTGTCCAGCAGCGGCAGCAGCAGCAGCAGCAGCTGCTGCTGCTGATGCTGCTGTGGATCCTCCTTTTGACGTGGCCCCGTGTAACCGTTGCCCACGTGCGCGTGCGACGCCACCACGTCGTTCAAAAGAGACTCCTGTGCCCCACCCACCACCAACACGATGGAGTTGTCGCCGTTCTGAATCAAGCTCTTGATGTTCTTTGCCGCGGCGCTCGTCAAGCCGAGGCTGAGGAGGTAGTCGCGGTAGAACGGGAGCGTGAACTGCGTGCTCAACGTCGAGGGGAAGATCTTCTCAATGTCGGGCAAAAGACGCTCTTTGCCCGAGGGGTCGTGGAACAACGGCTTCAAAAACTTGAGCGGCGGCTCAAAGGGCTCGTTGCGGATGGCGTTGGTGCCAAAGGTGCCCATCACCCCCATCGAAATGACGCCGTGCGGGTGGTAGCCAAAGATGTAGCGCGGGCCCGTCAGCACCTTTTTGTGCTTTTTGCGGCCGCCGGAGGCCGGCGGCAGGTACCCGTCAATGACGTTGATGCGCTTCTGCAACCCCAACCGCTTGAACACGGTATCGAGCAAGGTGCGCGAGTTCTCCAGCACTAGGTCCTCTTCGTCGTCGGGCTGCGCCAGCGTCTCCTCAACGAGCACGTGCAGGAAGGTGGGTTCCAACTCGCACGCCTTGTGCACCCTGATCGGGAAGTAGTCCACAAACCACTCCCACACAATGAGGTTGCGCACCCAGTCCTTGTAGCGGTACTGCGTCTTGCCGTTGGCGGGCGTGTGCAAGTCGAAGCCGTACCACCAGATGAAGTAGGGCAAGATCATCATCAACCACGCCACCCACCCCAAGTAGAGGGTGAAGAGAAACACAAACATGAAGAAGGGAATCAGGATGGTGTGCCAGATCAACCCCAACGTTTGCAACTGGTGCTTCATGGGGGTGTTGATCGGCGCGATGTGGAGCTTGAGCCGCGCCAGCGGCGGCGATCTGGTTGGGGTGGTGGGCCGCCGATCGGCGTCGCGGTGCGTGCTGTCGGCGCCCGCCAGTGGGTGTTTGGGCTTCCTTCTGGTGAGGTGGGCCGCGTCGTTTTCCATCGGGAGGCAGAGAAGAAAGAAGTCCCTAGTCAGAGAATGCGGGGCGCCACCGCCAATCTACATCGATCTGCCAAAACAGGGAGTTTCCCATTTGCAGGCGTGGAGCAACTGTAGGGCCGCAAAAGGCATATTTTTTAATGATTTTTTTTTCATGAAGGTTTGCAGCATTTAAGATTTGGCGCCAGCGAAGGCCCCGCACCGACCTCTGGCGGTGCCCCTGCCTTGACGAGGTGGGGTAGGCCCGGCGCCGCTGCGCTGGGTGCTTCAGCAAAACGCGGCGGCGTGCGGGTCTTGAGCGTTGCTGCGGGTTGCTTGTTTTGTCTTCTTGTTTGGGACCGCGCCGAGCGATAATGTGCAACAATGCAGGTGGGCACGATGAGGGGAAGGATCGTGGCGCCAATCGCAAAAGGCTAATGCCCCTCGCCGGTGTTAGCCAGCGGCGCCGGTGCTGGCGGGCCAGTGCTGCCCGCACGCCGCCAGGTGGCGCCCCCGAGAACATATCAGCGCCACTCGCGGTGGTTAGCCCACGGTGCATGACGCGCAGGAATACACGCAGCTCGCAATTTCATTACTCTATTAGGGTAGAGCCAAGCCGCAGTCCGTGGGGGCGCTGAATGGGCGAGTGTGGCGGTTTGAGTGGCGACTGTACCTGTGGGCACCTGTGGAGGCGGGGGGACCTCCCGCGAAGCGTCCCCAGCTGCCACTGACCTCACCATGATGATATCCTCAGCGCTGATGTTCATGACCTGCATATAACCCAATGGCCATCAATGCCACGCGTTACGCCATGTCCCGTCGAGGCCATGAAACGCGATGCCGACGCGCAAAGCACCCACTACTGGCTCAAGCGGCCCAAGGAAACGCGCCGCGACGAGCCGCGAGTGCACCGTGAGGCACGCCCCTGCCCTGGCGTGCCCGTGCCGTTGCTCCTCGCCGGCGACGAGCCGCCGGCGCACGCGCGGTTGCGGTACGAGATGCTTCAGCAGATCTGGCGGGCGCAGCAGGCTAAGATCGAGCGCATTCTCCACACCGCCAACACCGCGCTCTTCGCGGGCCTCCTTGACTTTGTCCTAAATGCCCCGCGCGAGCTCAAGGTGCCGGTGGGCTTTTTGCAGTTGGGCTCCAACATCGCCAACAACTTGCGCATTTTCAAGGAGCTCGAGCTTTACTTGGCTTCCCACGCGCCGCCGCACTTGCACCTTCGCATTGTCAACTTGTCGCTGCGCACGTGCGCCAACCTCAAGGCCACCATCCGCGAGATTGTCAAGCAGGTGACCCTCGAGGGCGACGACGACGACGACGACGACGGCGACGACGACGCGGTGGACGCCAAGGCGTACCACGGCAAAATCAGCTACGACTTCGACATTGTGCGCGAGTGGTGCCAGCGGTGGCGCGCCGAGGGCCGCGCGGCGCTCCGCATCGTCATTGTGATCCAAGACTCCGACGCGTTCGCCAACCAGTTGCTCAACCAGGTGCTCAAGTTGATCCTCGCGTACTCGGGCGTAGTGCCGATGACATTGATTGTGGGCCTCCTGGCGGTCAACAGCGACATCGGCAGCTGGTTGAACCACAACTTGAGCCCCGACTTGCGCCTCCAGTTGCGCGGGGTGCTCTTCCACACCGTCGACAACAAGAGCATGGGCCACCGCATCTGTAACGACTTGTTTTTGCAGTACCGCCACGACGACGCGCTCGTGTTATCCCCCGAGTTGGTGGCGGTGGTGTTGGGCCGCTTCCAGAGCTCCAACAACTCGATTGACAGCCTTGTGTCGTCGTTTAAGCTCGCCTACATGATCCATTTCTACCAGCTGCCCTTGGCGGTGCTCCTCAGCGCCCGGTTTGACCGCGCGCACCTTGGGTTGTACACCGCGGCGATGCGCAAGCTCCCCAGCTTCAAGCGCATGGTCGAGGTCAAGCTCGCGCTGCGCGCGCCCGTGGTCGACTTGCTCGACCGCGACGACGCCGTGATGGCCGCGTTCGATGCGTCGCTACGCCGCAGTCGCCTTGCGCGGTTGCGGCTCCTCAACGCCACCAACGTGCTCTACCTCTTTGGGGGCAAGGAGAAGATTGAGCTCTACCAGCTCTTGGCGACGCGGCAACTCTTCACCCTGTTGCACTTGCCCCGCATGTTGCACAGCATCACCGAGGTGACCCAGGCGCAGCTAGATCGTATTGCCGAGCTCCCGGTGGAGCACGAGGGCGCCTCCGACGCCAACTTTGGCGTGTTCAGGGCGCAAGCGGCGCGCATCCCCGCGGGCGACCCTACCGAGTTGGTGAGCGCGTTGAAGCAGTACTTGAAGGGGTTTATGGTCAACGACGAGCTTCCGTTTTGTGAGGTGTTCACCATCGCGGGGGGGCTTTCGCGGCGCGAGTTGCTCGAGGAGAAGCAGCAAAACCTCATAATCGGGTTGTTGCGCCCGCAGATTAGGGCGACGTTGGAGGCGGGGTTAGATGATTGCGGGGGGTATTTGGGAAACGAGTTGGTGGCGGCGGAGGCCGAGGCCACGGCCGCCGGAGGCGCAGAGCGCGACGCCGCAGGAGGCGCCGAGGGCGGCGGTGCCGCTGCGGCCGCGGAGAGCCCTTTCAACCCCTCCGAGACCGAAGGCGCAAGGAGCCCAAATGGCGTGGCAGAGGGCCCAAAGAGTTTCGATGGCGCTGGGGCGGGAAGCCCCCCCGCCGCCGCAGACGGCGGCGCCCCCATCTTGAACAAAATGTTCCAGGTGTACAAAGGCGCCCCCGTCAACATCAACATTTACGACTTCTACAGTGCGTTCCGCGAAACCTTTGACAAGCGCCGCGACGCGGCATACCTCCTCGCGGCAGCGCAGCGCCAGCCCGAGCTCGCGCCGTTGCGGGCCGACTTGGCGGCGGTCGCCAGCGGCACCGATGAGGACGACCGCGTGTGGAACAAAATTGTGTTTGCCTGGTTCTCCCAAGGGTGCTTCGAATTGCTCCAGATGGGCATCGTGCGGGAGAAGCCCAAGGGCGACTACCTCGAAAAGGTGGTGTGGAAGGGGGTGTAGTCTACAGCATTTGCGCATATGTGTATTCAGTAGCCCGCTACTGGGAGCCCCACATTTTGTACTCGGTGATTTTGTTGCCGAGCTTCTGCAACGTCTCGGGGTTCTGCTTGATGTGGCGGTGCGCCGCAAACGACGTGATCAAGAGGAATAGCACAAACGTGGCCAAGATCCCCGCCACGATGAAGCGCTGATTGCGGAAGAAGCGGTTGGTGATTGCGGTCGAGTTGGCTAACGAAGACGACCGAGGCATGATTGTGGCGCAAGGGGGCAGCGCCGGGCGCGGGCGCTGCTCATTTGCTGGGATGGAGCGTCCTGCATGTGATATTGGTCTATAAGCTACTGGGCCTTCTGCGCCTTCTCCATCTCCTCCTTCTGCTTCCTCTCGGTCTCCTCCTTCTGCTTCCTCTCGGTCTCCTCCTTCTCCTTCTCGGCCTTTTCCTTCTCCTTCTTGAGCGCCTCCTCGTGATCGATCTGCTTCTGCTTCTTGCTGCGGAAGTCAAACGGGCTCATCCACATGTCGCCCAAGCGGTCAAACAACGCAGTTTCGTCTGCAGTGAAGCGGATGAAGTGCCCCTCCTGGAGGCTCAGCGTCTTGGCGCTGGGGTCCGTCCGGTCCACGTCGAGCCTGCCGCCGATCAGTGAGTACGCGCACCACGTGTAGCCGTTGCAGTACTGGCGCATATTGATCCACCCGCGGTCGGGCTCGTGCTCGTCGTTCTTGGCTACCAATCCGAGATCCATGTTACCCGGCGGGATCACCGCGTGGCGGATCACGAGCTTGTCGCGGAAGAACGCCTCGAACTTGGCCTCGGTGTCATACTTGAGGTAGCGCGCCTTCTCCTTGAACTCCTTGCTAAAGTCCACCTTATCGCACTGGCCGCAGAACTGGTACCCTGAGTTGAACCACAAGAGGGTGTGGTCGTCCTGGTCATTGATGTGCGCCGGGTGGTTCAGGCACACCTCCTTCGACCTGAACGCCTTTTTGCCCACCTTCGAGTTGAGCACACGCTCGATCTCGGGCGTCTCCTCGCCAATGGCGGCGGCGTTGTGGCGGTTGAAGTAGTACGTCTCGTCGCCGTACATCACCATCGCGAGCCAGAAGAGCTCCTTGTCGCCGTAGACGCGGTCGCGCGACGGCCGCATGAAGTTGAGCTGCGCCATCATCAACCCCTGGTTGAAGTGGCGTGTGCGGTCCACCAATACGAGCCCGCTCTCCATGTAGTGGTTGATACCGCGGAAAAAGTCGCGCCCAAGAGTGTACTGCGTGATCTGCGGGATGTTGAACATGGCGGTGTCGAGCACCAGCGGCATGAGCTTACGAAACAAAACCAAGTCGTCCTTGCCGCGCATCTCGATGGCGGTGCGGTCCTTGTAGAAGAGGGACCCGCTCTGTTTGAACCGATCCAAGTTGAACACGTACTGCGGCTGCTGGAGCAACACCGTGTCGGCGTCCACCAACATAAACTCGGCAAACGAGTTGAACAACATCGCCAAGATCTTGTTTCCGAACCCGCCGAAGCGGCCGCGGTGGCTCTCGTGCAACGACGCCAGCACGTCGACAAACCACAACTCCTGCTCCACCAAGTTGCGGTTGGTGACCGGGTCGCGCAACGGCAGCCGCGCCGCTTTGACCAACTGCTCACGCAGCTCCGGCGAGATGGCGTCGTTGTAGATGATCTCGATCGGGATGAGGTTGTTGTGGAGCCGCAACAACCGGAGAAGCCGGATCGCCGTGGGCACGTGCCCGTCGTTGATGGTGAGGCCGATGCCCTGGCCGTTGAGCTGCAGCTTGAACGAGGCAACGAAGCACGGCTGGTGGTTTGTGAGGGGCGACTTGACCGTCTGGGGCTGCCGCCTGCTGCACTTGGTCTTGGTGTACTTGCACATCTGCGGCACGGTCTTCATGGTGGTGCCGTCCCACCGCGTGTACGTGGGCACCACCCCCGTGAGCCACGGGTACACGCGCAGCTCCAAGTCGCGGCAGCTGTCAAACGCGGCGGCAAGCCCGGCCACTTCGTGCGCGGCCGGCGGCGCCGTCCGGAGGTGGTTCAAGCCCAACGCGCCCAAGTCGATGTTCTGCTGGCGCACAAAGCCGGCGTCGAGCGCGTAGCGCTCGCTGGGGGCGATGGTGGAGTTGGCGTAGCACTGGTTGAAGATCTTGATGTGCGACACCGCGTCGTGCATCATCTGCTCCTCGCGGCGCACGCGCTGGCAGAGCTCGCGGTACTGGCGGCCAAACTCGTCCATCTTGGCCGCAGGCACCTCGATATCCTTGGGGTCTTTCTCCTGCGCCTTGCCCTCGTCCTCGCGGTACTTATCGCCCATCTTGGCCTTGAACTTTGCCTCGGTGTCGTACACGCTGCGGTCAAACGCATAGTCGTAGCCGGGGTCGATGCGCCAGTTGGGGTCCTTCAGATAGAGCAGCTTGAAATACAAGTCGCAGCGGTCCTGCAACCCAAACGTCAGCAAGATGCGCGGCAACCCCACCGTCGCAAGCATGGTGTCGTACACGGTGGAGTGCACGAGGCGCTTGGGGTCAAAGGTGTCCGCCTGCGCGTCGGGCACCGGCTGGCGCAACGCGTTGAGGTACATGTCAAACTGGTGGTTGGCGTCGTCGAGCGCCACCACGGCGCCGTCGCCCACGGCGTCCCCGAGGGAGTCAAACACACTCGCGTTTGGGCGCGCCCGCATAAGCCAGTAGAGCGAAATACAGATCCACACCAGCAAGAGCAACCGCACTGCGGTCAGGCGGCTGCGCCCGCTGAAGAAGGACGGCACGTGGTACGTCTTGCGGCCGCCATTGAAAGGCGACAACTTGTCCAACGCTACGATGGACTGCCGGTTCCAGAGCATTGGTCAGGGCTCGGTACGGGTGGAGAAAAAAAGCCCAGGCTGAAACAATTAGATGAAAATAATCAACTAGCGCGCGACACGTAAGGCACAATGCAGATGAGCGCGTTTCTCAGGAACATCAGGTGAGTGCAAGTGTGCGAGTGCGACCCCGCGACGGGCGACGTGCGACCGCGCGAGAGCGTGCCGCAGCGCGCCCGCGCGCGCGCCACCTTGCCAGCGCGTCAGGTGACCGCGAGGGCACCGGGCCACTCTGGGCGGGGCCAGGGCGGCCACTACTTCTTTGGGTCAGGCTGCATCGCAGGCTGCGCGACGGCGCTAGGACCCGTCGCTGTATCGCGCCGGCTGAACCCGCCCCAAATCAGCCTCACACTGTCGAAAGTGGTATCTGGCGTCTGACGAGGCGTTTGGGCTGCAGATAACTCTGGGCAAATCGTATCTTTTTTTTTTTTCTTTTTCGTGGTCCTATCCCGCCAGCGATGGCACGTGCTTGGCCTGCCTCTAACGGTGCAGCCGGCCGGTTGCTACATCGCACGTGCATCGCGCTAGCCCCTCCCTCGCGAAAGCCGTGCGCGATGTGGAGGGAAAGTCGTGGGCGACCGCAGCCTGGCGCGGCGGCTTCATTGTATTTTGATTTTCTTATTCTTCCTTGTCTGAGCCCAATCCGACGAGCCATGCAGATTGGCACGGCGTTCTACGGACTAGCGCTAAAAAATAAGGTTGGCTTGACACATTGCCGCATTCGCTCGTATTCGTGGGGGGCTGCGTTATCGCGAGCACACCTCCGTCTGACCCCGGTGCACCACGTTGCCCGCCGTGCACAGCGCTAGGTGCTCCGCGCCCTTGTGGTTCCAGCGACCTTTCTCACCGCCCTGTCGCCGCGTTGTCGCCGCCTAGTCGCTGCGTTGTCGCCGCCTAGTCGTGTTCTTTTTGATTTCTTTTTCGTCCTCGCCCCACATCATATCGCTACGGCTGCCATTAAGCTTTTGGAGATAAGCAGTGTTGGCGTTGGCACGACCGCCAAAGCCGCATCAGCCCCTCAAGGTTCGCAGCCAAAAGCTATAAAAGGGCCACACGCAGACAATGCCGAGTGGCCCTTTATTGCCATGCCCGACAAGGAACTCGACTACATTCGCTCGCGCGAGGCCGTCGACGGTGCGTCCACCGAAAAGAATGGCGGGGTGTACATCAACGCGTTTGACAAGCAGGACAGCGAGAAGTTGACCGGGTGGGCAAAATTCAAGGACTCGTTTAGGCGGTTCGACGAGGCCGATCTCGGGCTCGACCCCAACTTGCTGGATGTCGAGAAAACCGCCATCATCACCGCCAACTCGCCGTTGCTGCGCTCGCTTAAAAACCGCCACTTGCAGATGATTGCCATTGGCGGGCTGATTGGGTCAGGTTTGTTTGTTGGCTCCGGGTCCACCCTCAGTAGTGGCGGCCCGGCCGGGCTCATCATCGCGTACTTTCTCATTGGCACCATGATGTTTTGCACCGTGCAGCTGTTGGGGGAGTTGGCCATCACCTTCCCCGTGGCCGGCGCATTTGTCACCTACAACACGCGCTTCATCGACCCGCTGTGGGGGTTTGCCATGGCGTGGAACTACGCCATGCAGTGGCTTGTGGTGTTGCCCTTGGAGTTAGTGGCGGCAGCGTTGACCATCGGCTACTGGGACAGCACCATAAATCTGGCGGCGTTTGTGGCGATCTTTTACGTGTTGATCATTGCCATCAACTTTTTTGGGGTGCGTGGCTACGGCGAGGCCGAATTTGTCTTTTCCATCATCAAGGTAACCGCCGTGGTTGGGTTTATCATCCTCGGCATTGTGTTGGTGTGCGGCGGCGGCCCCTCGCACGACTTTATCGGCGGGCGGTACTGGCGCCACCCCGGGGCGTTTGCCCACGGGTTCAAAGGGGTTTGCCTGGTGTTTGTCACCGCCGCGTTTGCATTTGCCGGGACTGAGTTGGTTGGGTTGGCGGCGGCCGAGTCGGCCAACCCTCGCAAGACGTTGCCGCGGGCGATCAAGCAGGTGTTTTGGCGTATCGCGCTCTTTTACTTGATTTCGTTGACGATGGTGGGGTTGTTGGTACCCTACAGCGACCCCCGGTTGAACGGCAACGGACTCGGTGCGGCAGACTCGCCCTTTGTGCTTGCGATCAAGAATGCCGGCATCAGCGGGTTGCCCTCGGTGATGAATGTGGTGGTGATGATCTCGGTGCTCCTGGTGGGCAACTCGCTGGTGTTTGGGCTGTCGCGCACGTTGGCGGCGCTTGCGGCGGCAGGCCAGGCGCCCAAGATCTTTGGCTACATCGACAAGCAGGGCCGCCCGCTTGTCGGCATCATCATCCAGTGTGTGTTTGGGCTCTTGTGCTTTGTGACGGCGCTGGACAAGTCGACGGATGTGTTCAACTGGTTGTTGGCGCTCTCGGGGTTGTCGTCGCTCTTCACGTGGGGCTCGATCAACGTGTGCCTCATTCGTTTTAGGCGCGCGTTGGCGGCGCAGGGCCGCCTGACCGACGAGGTGACGTTTGTGTCGCAGGCCGGGGAGATTGGCGCGTATTACGGCGCCGGGTTGAACATTTTGGTGTTGATTGCGCAGTTTTGGGTGGCGTTGTTTCCCATTGGCAAGCCCCCCAACGCGTCCAAATTCTTCCAGTTGTACTTGGGATTCCCGGTGGTGATTGCGTTCTGGATCGGCCACAAGCTCTGGAAGCGAAATTGGAACTTCTACATTCGCGCCGCGGACATAGACATCGACACGGGGCGCCGCGAGTTGGACTTGGACTTGCTAAAGCAGGAAATTGCCGAGGAGAAGGCGGTGATTGCCGCCAAGCCGTTCTACAGGCGCATCTACCATGTGTGGTGCTAGATATACATCCGATGAGAAGAAGTAGCGCGCAGCGAGCAGCGAGCAGTGGGCGCAGCGGGCTGGTAACGCTCTCGCTCGCTCTCGCTTGCCCTCGCTGTTCCGCCCTTCTTGCTTACCTCCTCACACTGCTGCTTCGCTGGCTCTCCCATGCTGGCCCTCTCGTACCCCACTCTCGTCAGCGAGCGGGATCTACAGACGAGCTACCTATAGTGTGCTAGGTATACGTACGATGAAAAGATGTAGGCAGCGAGCAGGGAGCGAGCAAGAGCAACAAACAAGAGCAGCGAGCCGCAAGAGAACGAGCTGCGAACGAGCTGCAAGAGCAAGCTGCAAGCGCTAGCTCGTCACCCTTCTCGGTTACCCCGGTTTCATCCGCCGCTCGCACTCACTCGCTCACTCGCTCACTCTTCAGCTCGCGCAGCACTCTATCTTAAGCTCCCTCTCTCAGCTCGCGCTAACAGTCTCTCTTAAGCTTCCTCTCTCAGCTCGCTACGCTCGCTGCTGCGCTCGCTCTTTACTCGCCGCTGCGCTACTTCTGGTAATCCTCCGGGTAAAAAATCAACCGCTCGACCCCCGCCTCCGTCAACACCACCATGCGAATCACCCCACCCAGCAGGCCGTCCCACTTGATTGCCTCCGCCAACGCCGTCTTGATGAAGTCGACGCACTCGGCGCGCTCCATCCCCTCCTTGAAGTTCTCGTTGCACCACCCGTACACAAAGGTCGACCCCGACCCCGCGATGGCGTACTCCTGCTGATGGATAGAGCCGCCGATCGGAATCAGGAACACCAGCCCGCCGTTCTTCTTGTCGTAGCCGGCGCAAATGATCCCCGCGGTGAGGTTGTCCTTGTTGTTATAGCAGATCTCCTGGAAGATGCTGGCGGCGGTCTTGGTCAGCGGCTTCTGGCCCTCGGGCAACTGCAGCGCGTACATCTGGAGGTAGTACTTGACCATGTCGGCGACCGCCTGTGTGTCTGCCGCCGAGCCCAGCCGGCAGCAGTATATCGTGTCGTGGATCTGCGTCAACTTGTCGGTGACGCGGTTGGCGATGTACGACCCTGTCGTGGTGCGCAGGTCGGCGCCGAGGATCACGCCGTCGCGGAACTTGACCGCCATGATTGACGTGCCAAGGTTGACCTCGCCCTTCTTCAAGTGGTTGATGTCTACTGAGATGCCGTTCATGTTGAGGACGGGGGGCAAACGGCGGCGGTCGCCCGCGAAAAGCCCCGCGCACCGCGCGCGCGCGCGCGGAGGCGACGGCGCGTCGGCGGCGGCACGCCAAAGGCGGCGACGCGTGCAGGACTTGGGGCCCCACCCTCTGATGAAGCTTTCGTTTGCGTTGCTAGGGTGCGCCCTTGGCGCCAGCGTCAGCCTGATCTCGCAGATCTCCGCCGAGGCGATGCGCCACCTCGCGGAGGACCCGTCGATCACCCACCGCGTCACGTTCGAGGTGGCGCAGACCAAAAGCGACACCGAGACGGTGATGCTTGGGCGGCTCGACATTGCGCTCTTTGGCACCGTGGTGCCCAAGACGGTGCGCAACTTCGTCGAGCTCAGCCGCGGCACCTACGGCTTCGGCTACGAGGGCAGCGGCTTCCACCGCGTCATCGCCAACTTTATGGTGCAAGGCGGCGATTTTCAAAACGGCGACGGCACCGGCGGCCACTCCATCTACAACGACCACGGCAAGTTTGACGACGAGAACTTTGAGCTCCACCACTCGAAGCGCGGGCGCCTCCTGATGGCCAACGCCGGGCCCAACACCAACGGCGCGCAGTTCTTCATCACCAACACCGAGGACTGCAACTACCTCAACGGCAAGCACGTGGTGTTTGGCCAGTTGATTGACGGCTTTGACGTGTTGGACGCCATCGCGCACGCGCCCACGGCGGCAGACCGGCCCGTGCAGCCGATCACCATCACCAGGGCCACCGTGTGGGACTTGGGCAAGGTGCACGACCAGTACGACGCGCCGCAGGTGGTGCGCGACACGGGCATGCCCTTCTACAAATTGCTTCTCCTTCTGCTTCTCGTTTTCTCGCTTGGCTGGGCCTGCAGGGATTTTTATTTCAAGCGCCAACTTGTCCACGACCGGCGCGAGGCCTCTTTATACAACTGATGTCTTTTCCGATTGTAGTAGTGAAGAACTTGCCGTACGGAGCGCTGAGCGAGCGCCTCTTTGAGCTCTTGGCGCCGTACGGCAGGATCCATCAGCTCCGCGTGCCGCAAAAGGGCGCGCTGGTGCCGGCGGGCACGTGCTACGTGGTGTACTGGACGGCGGCGGATGCGCAGCAGGCGGCCAAACGGCTCAATGGGATCAATTTCGAGGGGCGCTACTTGGTGGCTGCGATGCACAGTGTCGACCGTGGGGGGTTGCGCCAGGAGGAGTTGGAGGCGCGCGCGGCGGCGTTGGAGAGGGTGAAGGAGGCGAATCCGAGGGCAAGATAGCGAAGGTCTGCCCTCTGGTCCTTAGGACCAGAGGCGCTGAAGACCTAGGGCTCTGACTGGTGCTGCCCTCTGGTCCTTAGGACCAGAGGCGCCGAAGACCTAAGGCTCTGACTGGCGCTGCCCTCTGGTCCGAAGGACCAGAGGCGCTGAAGGTCTGGCGCTTTGACGGGCGCTGCCCTCTGGTCCGGACCGGAGGCGCTGATGACCCGGGGCGCTGGTTCTGCCCCCTCTGCCGAAGTACCAGGGCGCTGATGGCTCGTCTCCAGAGGTGCTGGTCCTGCCCGTCCCAAGGGCCAGAGGCGCCGATACCGCCTTGGTGATGGGCTGGCGATGGGCAGAGGCCGAAGCCTAGGCGATGCCAGCTCCCGAGATCAAAGCCAAGGCTCTCAGAGGGCCCAACCTCGACGCAAGCTCATGGTGACTCTTTCTTGGCCATAGGCTTCTTGGCGCAGAGGGCGTCATAGACTTCCACTCATGACCCCAGGCGTGCGGTCGAAATGACAGGTCGAAGCGGTGATGTGCCGCCCACCGGCCAAGGGCATGGCTAAGAGCACGACGATCCCAGTCACCTCATTGCTATGCGCATTTCAGCCGCGAGCAAAGCGTCGCCGTGGCCGCGTCCAGGATGTCAGACTAAAACATCCACCACCCGAGCTGTCTCTGGCCCAAGGAGCTGTGCCCTCGAAAATAGGCTCTACGCTGCGCTCTCAAACCTACAAGAAGCTTCTGGCCCGTTCAAGCCTCTGGGACTCTCTGGCCTGCCCTCTGGTGACTTTGAGGCCCCTTCAAAGACTGGGTCTGTCTACGCACCCATAGTGGGTGAAATTCCACGCAAGCCCGCGTGGCTACAGCGTTCTCTGGCCGTGGTCTGGCATGTCCTGGGAGAGTCCCCGGCCGCAAGAATCCCCCTTACTTGGCTGCTGTTGCTGATTGGCCACTCTCACAGCTAGCTTGAGGCACCTCTTGCCAGCGCACTCTGGTGTCGCTGGCGACGCCCAGCAAAGCCAGGGCATCCAAGTCGTATGCGGCTGCGGAACCTCTGGCGGCTACATGGTCTGGCCGTGCGGGGCTTTCGCTCTATGGCTTCTATTTCAATCCCACATCAATCAAGCTCAACACGTGATAACTCGCCAACGCGGTGAATACAAAGCCGGCAATCTTGGCCACCTTCCACCAGTAGCGCGCCGCCGGGTAGCGGTACTGCACAAACAAGTCCACCTTGCTCAAGTCGTCTATCAAGTTCTCGAACCGGAGCAGCACCTTGACATGCCCCGCCAGCACATCCAAGTACAGCTTGGCATGCAGCACCTCGAGCAGGGTGTAGTCCACCGCCAGCAGCACGCCCACGAACTCGGCGCCCTCGGGCAAGTAGAAGTTGACCACCACGTCCTCGTAGGTGATGTCCTGGATGGTGCTGAGCAAGGGGAACCGCACGATGTAGGTGTCGGGAGCGGCGTCCACCTTGTGGACGCTGTCGCCCGCGTCGGCGTACCACCCGACGGTGAAGTTGTAGTGCCACCCGCCAAAGAGCGGGAACCGCGGCTGCAACACCAAATAGCCCTGATACTCCTTGGAGGTGTCCACCTGCCCCACCTTGTCGGTGTAGTAGATGCCCTGCGGGTTTCCCCCCGGGAGCTTCAACTCGAGCTGCAGAAGCGCAAAGTGGTTCTTAGTGGCTTGGTAGCGGCCCTTCATCCAGTCGACCCGCAGGAAGCCGCTCAAGAGCGCCGCGCCCGTGTTGGTCAACTCGTAGTACTCCTCCACCAGCACCTTGGCCAGCGGGGACGCGGGCACCCACACCGAGCGGTCCAAGTGGAGCACGCGGCTCAAGGGCCGGTTGTGCTCGTACAAGAGCCCCATCGGCACCACCGTGAAGGGTGCCACCGTCTCCATCGTTGGCCCGTACACGAGGCTCTTGCCGTCAACGCGCGGCGTCATCTCGGGGGCGGCAGTGGCAGTGGCGTTGGCGCCTAGCAACTCCATTTCCTGGCCCTTGGACACGCCGCTGAACACCATCGAGTACTCCGCGGTGGCGTACGGAGAGTAGGGGAACTTGTTCAAGGTGAGGAGGAGCTGCTGCACGCCGTCCATGGCGATGGCAGCAGGGAGCGGCTCGTAGCCCGAGATGTAGACGTAGCGCACCTTGACCTCGAGCGTCGAGCCGGGCAGCACCGGCGCCGGAAGCGTGAGGCGATAGGCGTTGGCGACATGCTCGCTGTCGACCACGACCAACTGGTCGACCAAGGTGGCGACAAAGGCCGACAACTGCGTGACGGCGCCGACGCCGTCGTTGAGGGTGAAGTCGTAGGTGTTTTGGGGAGTCGAGCCGGTGTTTTTGATTTCGACAATGGCGGTTTCCTTGACGTAGCCCTTGGCGAGGTCGATCGAGCGCATGTAGTGGGTGTTTTCCCAGCTGCCAACCCCAATGGCGGCGTCGGCGGCCGCGGCGGCGGCCGCCACGACCGAGAGGATCCAAACGCACAAGGCTACGAGAGAGGTCATGGGTGGGTGGAGAGAGGTGAAATGGACAGCGTGCGAAAAGCGCGAGCGCGAGCGCGAGCACGCAGCGCGCAGCGCGCGCAGCGCGAGCCACCGGCGGCTCAGTGCGAGTGCGCAGCGAGACGCTAGCACACAGTGCAAGCCGCCGGCGCGGGCAGCGCGCGGCGAGCGCGCGCACTGAGCCGCAGCGCCCAGTATGCGCGCGCCGAACGCGCGCTCCTCCTGCGTGGCGCGGGGGCCGCGCCAGGCCTTAGACCCCAAGCGGCCGCGCACCGCCAAGAAGCACGTGCCTTCAGCTGCCTCGCGCTGCGGTGACCATGGTCGACAGCCGCCAGTTCACCTAGCCCCCACTCTGCCTTGATCTGCCGCTTTGGCGCCTTGCCCGCTGGCGCCCTGCCCGCTGGCGCCCTGCCCGCTCTGCCCGCCCTGCTCCCTCTGCCACCGCGCTCTCCTCCCCTACAACACCCGGACACCTCTCTCGGCCTTCTTTTTTTCATTTTCGTTGATTTTTTACGCACCGTTGCTGTTTTGCGATCGCAAGGAAAAAAACCAAACTGGCCAATCCGCCACCCGCTACTTTGACCCGGCACCACGCAGCCCAGTCTCCAGCCCCCAGAGCGCTCGCTGTTCTCGTCCTTTTCGTCGTCACGAGAGCCCCGCTCCCCTACAACCATGTCGTCGCTCCAGGACCTCATCCCGGTGGTCAACAAGCTCCAAGACATCGTCACCAGCACGCAGCTCGCGGACTTGGACTTGCCGATCTTAGCAGTGGTAGGCTCGCAGCTGTGCGGCAAGCTGTCCGTGTTGGAGAACATCGTCGGCAAAGACTTCTTGCCCCGCGGCACCGGCATTGTCACTCGGCGGCCGTTGGTGTTGCAGTTGATACACGTGAACCCGGATGACATCCCGGAACCTCCGCTGCTGCTGCTGCTGCTGCTGCCGTCGCCGCGAAAAGGCAAGAAACGCCAGTCTGAGACCGACGACGTCAACCTCGAGGAGCACCTCCGTCGCCACGCCAACGGCGGCCGCACCGAGAAGCAAACGTCGTGGGGCGAGTTCCTCCACCTCCCCAACAAGCGCTTCTACAACTTTGATGACATCCGCAGCGAGATCTCCAACGAGACGTTGCGCATCGCTGGCCAGAACAAGGGCATCAGCCGGCTTCCGATCAACTTGAAGATCTACTCCGACAAGGTGTTGGACTTGACCTTGGTGGACTTGCCCGGGTTGACCAAGATCCCCATCGGCGACCAGCCCACCGACATTGAGCGGCAGACCCGGAACTTGATTTTGGAGTACATCTCCAAGCCCAACTGCATCATCTTGGCGGTGTCGCCCGCCAACGTCGACCTTGTCAACTCGGAGTCCCTCAAGCTTGCGCGCCAGGTGGACCCCTCGGGCAAGCGCACCGTGGGCATCTTGTCTAAGTTGGACTTGATGGACCAGGGCACCAACGCGTTGGACATCTTGAAGGGCAACATATACCCGTTGAAATTGGGGTTCATTGGCATCGTCAACCGGTCGCAGCAGGACATTGCCGACAACAAGTCGATGGATGACTCGTTGTTTGCCGAGCAGCAGTTTTTCCTCAACCACCCGGCATACCGCCAGATCTCCAACAAGTGTGGCACTAAGTTCTTGTCGCAAACGTTGAACAAGATCTTGATGAACCACATCCGCGAGCGCTTGCCCGACATTAAGGCCAAGTTGAACACCTTGATGGGCCAGACCGAACAGGAGTTGGCCAGCTACGGCGAGATCCCTTTGGGACTCGAGAGCGACACCAAGGAGAGCCGCGGCGCGTTGGTGTTGTCGTTGATGACGAAGTTTGCCAACTCGTTTGTCAATCTGATCGAGGGCACTTCGATGAACGACATCTCCACCAAGGAGTTGTGTGGCGGCGCCAGGATATACTATATTTACAACGAGGTGTTTGGGGCGCAGTTGGCCTCGATCAACCCGACACACAACTTGTCGATCCACGACATCCGCACCGCCATCCGCAACTCGACGGGCCCGCGCCCGTCGTTGTTTGTGCCCGAGTTGGCGTTTGACTTGTTGGTCAAGCCGCAAATTAGTCTCTTGCAAAGTCCCAGTCATCGGTGTGTCGAGTTGGTGTACGAGGAACTCATGAAGATTGTCCATAACGTGTGTCTGTCGGATTTGGCGCTGAGCAAGCTGATGGCGGGCTCGATTGGCGCCGAGTTGAATCGGTTCCCCAAGCTCCAGAGCAAGTTGATTGAGGTGGTGTCGGACTTGTTGAGAGAACGCTTGGGCCCCACCATCAAGTATGTGGAGTCCTTGATCGAGATCCACCGCGCCTACATCAACACCAACCACCCCAACTTCGTCGGCGCGGCCAAGGCGATGAGCTTGGTGGTGGAGGAGCGCAACCGCCAGAAAGTTGTCGAGCTGGGCGCCAAGTTGCGGTTGGCCAGCCAACGCATCTTGAACAAGAAGCTGCGGTCAAAGAAGAAGCTGGCCACCGATATCCAGGAGGGCGTCGATGAGGATAAGGGCATCGCCGTCGACGATGCCGACGGGTCTGACGTGGACGACGGGCTTGTTGACAGTGCGTCGCTGGAGGATGTCAACCAGGTGGATGACGACATCAAGCCCGCCAGACACTTGCGCAGCGACTCCAACGTGACCAACATGTCGATCAAGTCGGAGTCGGTGCCCAACTTGAGCACGGCGCACCCCCAGGGCTTTGACCCACACCGCAGCGCCAGCGCCGCTGGCGTCAACAGCCACGAGCTGTACCTCAACTACTTCTTTGGCAAGGACCCCATCACCCACAAGCAGCACATGCAGACACAAGCGCAATTGAACCCGACGCCGTTCAAGTTCCCACAGTACCAGGAGCTGACGCTACAATTCAACACCGAGATTGCGCAGTCCACTAGCAACAGCAGCAACACCTTGACCCCCAACGGCAGCTACGCCAACGGGCAGCCCACGTTGTCGAATGACTTTCGGCAGATGCAGTTGGCTGACGAGCACAGCATGATGGAGCACATACACGCCGAGGACTCGCTTGCCGAGTTGAGCGAGCGCGAGCAGTTGGAGTGCGAGTTGATCCGCAAGTTGATTGTGTCTTACTTTGGCATTGTGCGCGAGATGATCCAGGACCAGGTGCCCAAGCTGATCATGTGCTTGCTAGTCAACTACATCAAGCAGCACATTCAGAACCGCTTGGTGGTGAAGCTATACAGCGCCGACTTGTTTGACGAGTTGCTCCAGGAGGACGCGGCGATCCAGATCGAGCGCGAGAAGTGCTTGGAGAGTTTGAAGACGTACAGAATGGCCTCGAGGGTGATCAGCGACGTCATCTAGTGGGCGGGCTTGTACATAGTTTATGAACGCATTGGCTATTTCTTGTGCGGCCGCTCGTAGATGTACAAGTCGAGCCTGCCGTTGAGGTCGGTCAACACGTGCGGGCGGTGGAGGCGGTAGGAGACGTTTGTCTTTTTGGAGTCGGCGGTAGCGTCGAGCTCGCGCACGGTGAAGGCGGAGTCATCCTCCTCCACGAGCACCGCCGGCTTGACGACGGTGTCTCTAACCAAGAGCCTGGAGGCCAGCATCTTGATGTTGGGAGCGCTCTTTTGCGCCTTTTGGGCTAGCGCCACGTCCTCGGGGCTGAGCGCGATCATCATGCGTTGGCGCAAGTTGGCCACATACACAATGGGCACCACCATGTGACACTTCCAGGCGGACTTTTTGAGGTCGATGCAGAAGGTGTGCGGCAGCGTCGGGATCTCGTTGGGCACCTGGCGCTGGAGGAGGGCGGTGAGCGGCGTGTGGAGAAGCAACGCGCCCAACTCGTCGCCGACGGCGTCGATGAGCGAGCGGATGTCGTTGTTGGAGACCCGGATGTAGTTTGTCTGCCGGAGGGTGAGGATCGCCCGCTGGTGCGCCGACTGGCCGACGGCAGACTCAAAGAGTTTCGACAGAAGAAGACGCTTGCGGTTGACGTGGATGCGCACCGGCAACACCGTCTTGGGGCCGACCCATAGGTATGTCTGTGTCCCGGGCATCCCTTGGTGGGCGTTGCTATCGGACCTTGATGCTATATTGCTTGTGCACGTGATGTGGCACGTGCGCGATTGCGAATCGCTCCCTTGGCCTATTTTTAGCTGCTGCAGATAATAACCGTGCGGCAGTACACAACGCGTGTGGGAGTCGCTGGCGCGCTCGTAAGTCAAATCGGCGACGCGACACGCCACACGTGTCGCCCGGGGCTCAAGGCCCCAGGTAGGGCACGCCCGCACAGAGCCCATGGAGCGCAGTCTTACAATCAGCGGGGCCGCTGTGCCGTGACCTATGCCGCTAAGCAGCGAATAAGCTTGGAGAAGAAAAACAATTCTCAAAAAATAAAGCCACACATCCACGCCAACGGCGATGGCGCCCCTTTTTTTAAGTTGGGCCAAGCGCCCAATCCACGCAATGGGGCGATCTTACGCTTCGCTGGTCGCAGGCTCACAACCCGCCCTTTTTTCTCGAGGAACGCGCATCCCACGGCTGGCTGTGTGTGGGAGCTCGTTGCGCATCAGATGTCACCTTTGCATCAGCGTAGATTGTATATAGCCTGCGGCAGGCGTCATTTTGGCGGCGCTCAGAGTGCAGTTTTTTTTTTTTTCCTCGGGCGTCCCACAACGTTCAGCAATTGGGGATGCACCAGGTTTCCAAGGTGCTTCACGCGGCCAACCGCCGGCTCCTCCCGCTCGTGCTAGGCACGAGCCTTGTCATTCTCTTGTTTGTGTGGGTGAGCACGAGCTTCCCGCTGACGGTGGCGGTCAGCAGCCACTCGGAATACTTCAGCCAGCCGGGCGCCGCCGCGGCGGAAGTGCTGCCGCTGCCGCTGCCACTGCCGACGCTCGACGCGCTTTTGCGGCAGGGGGTGGCGTTCAAGCGCGAGTTCTTCCAGGATCACAGCGACCTGTACTCCAAGGTGGAGTACATCAACCAGCGCACCGCGTTAGACCAGACGCAGCTCCAGAGCACGGTGCTCATCTTGCTGTCGATCGGCACCAACAACGCCTACGGCCGCGACCGTCTGTTTGAGGACTTGGTCAAGACGTTGTTTTCGCTTGAGTACCCCAAGAATATGTGCTCCTTGGGGTTCTTGGTCGGCACGGGGGACGAGTTTGAGCGGCTCGACGAGTACTTCAAGCGCTACTTCGACCCCTTGGCCGACCTCAGCGTCGACGACGCCAACCACCGCAAGATCATCCAGAAATTTGTTGCGCGCGTCACCCTCCTCATCGCGCCGTTCATCGAGCGCGACTTCGACGTAGACCGCGCCGACCGCCACAACGACGGCGTGCAGCACCGCCGCCGCAAGACGATTGCGCGGTCGCGAAACTTCTTGCTCACCAACGCGCTCCGCGATGAGCGCTACACCTTGTTTGTCGATAGCGACATCGTGGCGTTCCGCTCCAAGGACATGCTCAAGCAGTTTGTGGCCCTGGGCAAGGACATCATCGTGCCGCGCATCGAGATGTCGGGAGACGCCGACTACGACCGCAACTCGTGGCGCGGCGAGCGCGCCACCCCGAGCGAGGCGCAGCTCGCCAAGTTGGACTCCAACGACTGGGAGCACTTTGACTTTATCCCGCACGACGCCGAGGGCAAGATGCACCACTTGCACAACATCCTCAACGATGAGGACGCCGCGGACAAGGGCTTGTTGTACAACACGCCGCTCGACTCCGTCGGCGGCGCCGTGTTGTTCCTGAAGCTGATTGTGTACAAGCAAGGGGTGATCTTCCCCCCGTTCTACCTCATCGGCACAACGTGGGGCCGCCACGAGGGGTACGACGGCATCGAGACGGAGGGCTTGTGCTACATGGCGCGCACGATAGGTTACCAGTGCTGGGGGTTCCTCAACTTGGTGGCGGACCACTCCCCGCAGTGAACAGCATCTCTAATGAACACATGGCCGCGCAGGTTTGTAGTGTGCTGCAGCTTGATGGCTGCCACGCCGATGTGTGGTCACGTGCGCGCTAGTTTTTCCGGAGCCGTCAACGCGACTCAACGCGCCCCACCGATGTCGTTAGCTGAGCTGCTCCGAGCGGTGCTCCCGCTCGGCGCCCAGTTTGAAGTGCTCCATGTGGCCTCGCAGGCATACCAGTGCCGGCACTTGATTCACGAGAAGCCTGCCCCCAAACTCACCTTGAAGGTGAAACATTTTTTCGCCCTAGGCAGTCTTGACTACCTCTTGTTGGGGGTCGAGATCAACGTGTATATAAGTTGCTATGCGTCGCATACTCAGCAGCGCGTGTTTGTCAGTAAGGCTGACACCACTGGGCTTACGCCGCCCAACCTGGTCAATATGGCGGACGTGGTGGGATGCTTCTTGCAGTACTTGTTGGCCATCGATGTGCGCAGTTACACCAGGAATGCCAAGTTGGCCCGGCGGAGGCCGCCAGTGGCCCAGGGTGACCCGCCCACCGCCAAGGTTTTGCGAGCTGTAGCCGAGAGAATGAAAGTAGATAAGGACTGGGCTGACGCGGTAATGCACTACAAGGGAATGCGGGTGACAACATCGCTGACAGCGGACGTGGAGCTCGTGACCCCCATCCACACCTCCATATCATTGTTCACCAGGGCTGAGAGGCAGTACCTCTTCCCTGAGTCATATTTGAACCCCCAAAAGCACGTGATAGACGGCAAGCAGCTATTGAGTTGGTGGCTACGCATATTGAATCAGGTTTTGGGCCGAAGCTGTCAGCTGTGGGCATGCAAAGTGGCAATTCCGGGCGCCGATGCCAATTCGGTGTCAAAGTTTTATGACACGTTGCCTCGCTACAGTGGCGTTAGCTGGTCAGACGGGTGTATTTATAGTACTGGGGAGGAGCTTGCGATTAACCATATCCCGTTGTTCCCCGATGACCCAAAGGGCAGGTTTTTGGAGCATTTGGTGGTGGAAAATCGATATAAAACCACCACTTGCAGCCAATTTTGGCAAGAATTGGGGTTCCGCCAAGAGTTTCGCCTCGGGAATTTGGTGGGGATCATCGGGTGCGAGCAAACCTCGGGCGCGTGTGAGCCAATACTGTTCCTGGGCCAGGTGGCCCTCAAGTACTACAAGGCTATCGTCAAGTTGATAACGGGGGAGAACTACTCCGACGCTAGCGCCGATCTTTTGCACTCGACGCTTCCGCGACTATTGCGCGATCTGGGCGCAGAGAAATCGATGCAGCGTGTGGTTGGCTCAAAGCATAGTCCTGTAAGGCTGCTGGCGCCCGATGCCACCGGGTCAACAAGCAGGCCGGTACAAAATCTTACTGGGTTGATAAAGAGGAGAAAAAAATGAGAAGAGTGAATGGCTGGAATTAGTATTAAATGTTTGGTACTTCGTTATCTATTTGTTTCAAGAAGTGCTTGTTTTCCGCGAGTAATCCCTCCACGATACGGCGTTGTCGGAGCGTGTTTCGCTTCGTTCGGATCAAAGGTAAAGTGGTGCCAATAGTGCTGTCGCTTTGGCAGTTTAGGTAGAATTGACGCGGCGTCATGAGAAGATAATGCTTGAAAGTCCTGTAAAAGTACCACTTTGACACCTTTAGGTGGCCTAGTACGGCGCCGATGTCCAACTTTTGATTTGTACTAGACTGTGCCTTAATCAACTGGCACGCCCTCGAGATGACCTCCCGTTGGGCGTTCCATCCTCTTTCAACGTCAGGCTTGCACCTCTTGCATGGCCGGAAGGAAAGTGCGAGGGCTTGCTGGAGATTGTCGCAGAAAATGATGTTGGCGCGAAGAGCCAATTTTGCCGGGCAGGTGGGACGACACACTATCGACGTGGAAACGACGCAATACAAAAACACACCTTCCGCTGCTGGGTCTCTGTCAATCAACGCCCTTAGTTTCTGCTCGTCTGTATCGAACTTGCCGCTCATAGTTTCTCATACATGATACGTAATTTACCGCGGGGTGATAGTGAGTGCCATATGAATTTTTCGGTCCATTTTTTGCTCTCAAATATCCCCTCAGATTATCTATAAAGCTGGGGGAGATTAGACTTGGCACTTCTGACATTTTATGTTGTTTTATACGATTTTAGAGGCCTCATACACAAATGCGCTATTGGTGTTGAATGACAACGGGGTTCTATTTTATGCCTCCTTGGGCAAGGATGTTAAGCGATTGATAATCTCAATGAAGTCGGATTTTACAATGTACAGCAAAAAGACAAAAATAGGACCGGTGCACTTCATGGCCACGCCTCACAGTGAACAGGTGAAAAAGACTATCGACGCGTATAGATCAATCATAGACTATCCCGATACTTTAGATGGAGCAAGGGATTCCATAAAGTACAAGCTCTTCGGTGGCACTAGATTGCAAAATAAGGTGTGGGACTACCTTATATGCAACTCAAACCCGCTGCAAACAACGACTTATGGCGAGATTGCAAAGGCATTGGGACTCAATGCATCTTTGAGCAGGGTAGTAGGCAATGCATGTGGCGCCAACAAACTCGCAATTCTTGTACCATGTCACCGCGTCATCAGCTCGGCAGGGAAGATAACCGGATACAAGTGGGGCACAGATATCAAGAGAGAGTTGTTAATAAGAGAACAAGCGGTCTTGCAGTGATCTGAGCCACCTCACCGCGGATGTAACCAAATTCGAAAATGTTTTTGCGGACATATATCGGACTCTTTTTTACTGTAACTCCACCGTAACGCCGTTTAGTGTGCGTGATATATGATTTTGATAAGATTAATAATATATAGTATATCCTTGCGAGCTTTGGCAGATTGGGTAGTGCGTACCTCGTTAAGCAACCCTTGTCTCAAGTGTGTGTCGTCACTAATACCTTGGAATAGGGGTGGGGGGTGGCTGTGACAAGCGTAGATCAATCTTGAATAAAGCTGCATGAGACAGCTTTGTGTTAATTGCTTTCTTGGGTGCTAGCTGTCCTTATCGTGCGATTGCATTCTCATCAAACTAGAATTGCCACCGAAAACAAAACAGCTGAGAAATCGTGTAGGGCTACGTGGCCGACGCAATTCTCGCTCTCGTTGATGGCTGCGCGCATGATAGAATGTTGCTGCTATTGGCGCTATGCTACGCGGGACGCCAACACAGATATTTTCTTTCGGGTTCCAGAACCAATACAAGGGCTGTGCGCACGATGTTTTTTTACTTTTTTCCCTTGCAACTTTACGTAAATTGCAGGCTGTGTTATATTAGTATTATCTTTATGATTGTTCCCTTTCTTTTTTTTGATTTTGTGACAGATTATCCCCACCTTTCCCAGGAGGTGCTTGCCACACTGGGCAGTTTATTTAAGACTAGCGATCTGCTAGATTGCGAACTTTTCGATCTAGAGTTATGTTGTCACCCAAGAGCAAAGTGGCGATGCCCATCAACCGCAGCAACAGCGACTCGTCCCGAAGCAGCAGTGGCTCTACCCCTACATACAAAAGCGTTTCCACAATCTCTAACGAGTTGCGAATAGGGAGACAAGGGTCCCACAGCAATAGTAATAGTAACTGCAATTATGTCACCGCTTCGAGTTCTCTTTCAGACGCGCGAGTCAATCGGTCTCTGTCGCATGATTCGAGTTCGTCAGCGAGGCGGCTTCTGTTCAATGACTGTAACGCACCCTCACCCACCAGCAACCCCCCCGCCAACAGCGAGCAGATGAACCTCCGTAAAATGAGCAATGAGCAAATCATCGACCTAATGGAGCGCGAACAGGATGGGCTTGTGTTGAAGTTGATGAAGGAAATCGACATGTTGAAGGAGGAGAACAAGAACTTGAAGGCCTTGGCGGGTCAGTCATGGTCGTTTTCGTCGCCGCAGACAGCTGGTGTGTCGTCAAGAAGAACTTCGTCGATATCCTCAGCCGAAGGTAACAAAGAGGATGTGAGGCTGCCGGCCAGCGTGAGAACAAACTTTAAGTTTGCCACCGAGCACGAAGATGCTACTGCCTGCGACCGCAAGAAGATAAAACGTAAGCCGTCCTACGACATTCACCGTAAGTCCACAACTGAGTACAATTTAATAGAGCGGAACCACTTGCTCCAGGAGGAAGTGAATTCTTTGAGGACATTGCTAAAGAAGTGACGTGGGGTTGGTTTTGAGGGTATATAGTCGCATATATTTCACATTTTCAAACGCATTTGTAACCAAATCTTGCAAAGAAACAGGAGGTTACAGATCAACTCCGCAATCTTTTTAACCCACTGTTGTCTCTTCTCCGTCGACATGAGGTTCAGATTCGTCTATTGTTTCGTGGCTGCAAATTGTTTGATTGTCGATAGATTAAAGGAGTTGTATCTGCCCAGGCCCGTAGCCGGGGACCCTTCTACCCAAGCACAACTACCGTTCCCAGATTGGCTTCGGGACTTCACTGGGCTTAAGGATTGGCCAGGTTTGGATCCGCCGTATATCCCGTTGGAGTTTATGAAATTCGACCAGATTGCCGCCGCCGATGCACCAATTCACATTCAGGGCACGTGCTCTGCGGTCAAGCCTAATCACTGCTCGTTCGACTGCTTCAACTGTATCACGCCAGACGACGTGTGGTCGTGTCCAAAACTCTCGCAAACGTTTGATGACGGCCCCACGATCCACACGCCAAAGTTGTTGGCTAAATGGAAGGCGTTAGGCGTCAAGACGACGTTTTTCACTCTTGGGGTGCAAGCGATCAAGTTTCCGCAAATCTACCGCCAGGCCATGGCCGATGGCCACGTGATGGGCTCTCATACGTGGTCACACAAGTTTTTGCCCTCATTGACCAACGAGCAGATCATTGCCCAGTTGGAGTGGTCGATCTGGGCCATGAACGCCACGGGCAACCATTTGCCCAAGTGGTTTAGACCACCATATGGAGGTTTGGACACTCGGGTTAGGTCTATTGTGCGGCAGTTTGGAATGCAGAACGCATTATGGGACATGGATACTTTTGACTGGAAGATGAACTCGGGGCGATCAGAGTCAACGCTTTTGCTGGAGGTGAGGACGTTTAAGAGCGTACGTGGGGGGCGTGGTATGATTTTAGAGCACGATGCATGGCCCAACACCGTCGAAGCAGGGCTCAAAGTGTTTGACATCGTTGGCCCAGACCAGCTCACGGTGCCTCAATGTGTAGGCGGGATCAACTACATCAAGGAGTTTGCGCCAGTATCAGCGCGCCCATCGTGATTGCAGCATCACGGCGTGCGTCAGATTTGAAATCCCGGTATTTGTGCAGGATGAAACGATGCCTTTATATTTAGCCTCATCGGGTTGAGAACGACTCAATACACATGGTGATAAGGTGCATGTCTTGACTAAGTGCTAAGAAATCACTCGTTGATTAGTTGGACCACTCTCAGAATGCGACGACGGATCATCGCATTATCATTTCGTTCGCTGAATATATGTTATCTTATGCAGACACCAATAAATAATATAAATAAAAGGGAGGAAATAAACAATCGCAACCACACTCGAAGGAAATGATTGCGCACCTTCGCGGCCACGCGGCAGGGTTCCTAGGTTTGCGGTTTTCAATCAGAGCATGAGTCTTCCACCAACCTCAGTCCGTTGTCTCGTAGGGCAACTTTGCCAGGGATGAGGCGTGATGAGACTCATTCGAATGGACGTCTGCTGGGGCCCGCACTCCTTTGAAGAAAACCTAGTTAGTTTACTGGGATGGCGGCAGAGCCCGAGGATGCGTTAAACACCTCTTCGCCCTTGTTGTTGACCTTGTCGGCGGTCTGTGAGATACCGTGCTTGGCCTCGGCAATCAAGGAGTCGGCCTTGTTCTTGGTGGTGGTGGCAACATCGACAACGTAGTCCTGGGTCTGCGCCTTCAAGGGCTGGAAATAAGTCTTGTTGAGGTCCTGCGCCAACTTGAGCAGCGTCAGGTACGACGCAGACACGTGCTTCTGCACGTTGCTCACCTCCTTCTCGGCCTTGTCGGTCAATTGTCCCAATTCCTGGTTGTAGGTAGACTGGAGGTGCGAGGTGATTTCGGACGACTTGGAAGTGACCAACTTGTAAAGTCTTGACGAGATCTCGCGCGAGATCGCCACGGACTTGCTCAACTCAGAGCTCTCGGTGAGCTCGCTCAACTTGAACACTGGCTTGTTTTGGGTCGCGGTGGCCGGGAGGTACCTATCGGCGGTGTTGTACACAAAGGTGTTGGCGGGCGCCAACACGTTCTTCGAGGTGAAGGTGATCGGGTTGAGGTCGCTCAACGACTTGACGGTGGGCAAGTGCGGCGCCACATACTTGTCGATAGACCCTAAGACAACACTGTCGAACCGGTCATCCACCGCGGTCAACGCGGTGCCAAGGTAAGGGGTGAGCGCCTGCTTGTCCGCCACAGCAAACACGCTGAGCAACTGCTGGTACACATAGTTGATCAACAGAAACAGCAACGCAAAGGAAAGGAGGCTGGCGATGGGCGGGTACGCGGCAACGTGGTTGATGGACTTGGTATAGGACATCTGGAGAAAGTGGATTGTAGGGTCGCAATTAATTTGCGGCCAGGGGGTTGCGTCTTTTTTTATACAGAGCACTAATTTCTCGCGTTGTGCTGCACGGTTGGCACGGTTAAGCTTTCGAAACTTTCTTTTTCTATCTTCGATTTTATCTTCGTGATTTCGCGCTGCATTCGATTTGGTATAATTAGCCTTAAATGCGTCTTTGTGCTACGAGTGCATGTGAAACCGCCTCGAAGCCAATTGGCAGCCGCCAGAGATGCGCAAGAAGGGGCACCTCTGACCGTTTTTGGCTTTTGCAGCGGTGTGAGGCAGCCCCAGTTATCGCACTTTGCCGCGTTGCCGATGGTGATGCCCGCCCGCAGTCGGCCGCCCGTAGCCGGCCATCCGTGGCCGCACGTCGGCCCACGCCCCTCCATCATCCTCCATGTTCTTGGTCGATTCAAATTGTGTTTTGCGACGGAAGGACCACCCGCTGGCCATCGGTTGCAGCGGACATAAAAAATTATCCTCGTAAATCCGAGGTTGCTGCGCAGCAGCGGCGCGCCATTTATCACGATGGGACCACACACTTTGCGTATGGCACATCATGTAGATCTACCGTCTGTGGCCAGCAGCATTCTCACTCGAAATCACCCCTGGCAAATTGGGACGTTGCTCCAAACCATCGGCTGTTTTGGAAGTCTGTTCTAGTTGTTTGTTTTTTTTTTGTGTCTTGCGCATTCTCATTTATTAGTTGCTTAAATGCAATTCTGCCAGCCCACTCAGGATCGCACTCTTGCGGCATCCTAATGGCTACCCTGGCGGCCCTCTCACCTGCGCCAACGCCGAGGAGATTGTCCGCGCCCAGTAAACTCGTATCTGCGCCCGCCCTTGGCGCGCGATGGCGTGTCGTATCTACTAAATATTTTCTAGCGTCTCGTGTTTTGTCTTTTTCGGTGCAGCCTCGAGGAGACCTCGGGTGTTACTGTGCATCGCCGCATGGACCAACGGGAGTCATATACGGCGCCGCCAGAAGTGGACGGGCGCTCGCGGCCACCCGTCTCGAACCATTATTGTTTTTGGCCATGGTGTAGCCATTACTTCGCGCGCGCCGCTCCGGACATCCGCCCGCTAGCTGCGCGCCAACTGTGGCGGCTTCCTACACAAGAAAAGAAACGCCACCGCGTTGTTCTACTGCTGTGGGCACTCCTGCGGGTTCTGCTTGGGCTCGTCGTCGTCGTCAACGTCGCTGCCCTCCTCCTCGCTGTCGTACTCCTCGTCGTCCTCGAACTCGTCCGGGTAGCCAAACCCGACGGCGTCGCCCGTGAACCAGTCGATTGCCCTGGGAATCAAGCGGTCCTTGATCTCCTCGCCCAATTGATAGTCCAACTCGAGACGCGCCTCCAAGTCGCCGTCCTCGTCTTCGTCGTCGTCGTCATCGGCGGCGTCGGCCTCGTCGTCGGCGGCGGGCGGCTTGGGCGGGTCGAAAAAGTTGAAAAAGGACTCCGTCGGGGTCAACTTCTCAATGGTGCGCGTCTGTTTGGTGTTCTTGTTGCGCTGCTTGCGCCTCTCTATAGTGATGGTGACGTTGTTCTCCTTCAGCTTCCAGTTGATCTCGGCGCCGTCGGCATGGTCGTAGACAAAGTCGCCCAGATACCCGAGCTCGGCCTGGTAGTGGTAGGTCTTGGTCAAGGTGCGGTTGCTGAAGAACGGGTTCTCGTTGAACTCAAAGATCAACTCAAAGCCAGGGGTCTCGAGGTACTCCAAGCGCACGTCGCGCAAGTACTGCAACACCTCGGAGTCGCGCTCGGTTATGGTCTCGGACACCGTGTGGAGGTTTTCCAACGCCGTCAACCAAAAGCCGGGAATGCCCTTGGGGTCGTCCTCTTTGTGCTCCTCCTCGTCGAGGTCCTCGATCTTACGCTCGTCGTCGTCGGCTTCGAGGGCCTCGCCCTCCTCGATCTCCTCGGCGGTGGGCTCCTCCTCGCCGTTGACGATCTTCTTGCGCCGCTCAAACAAGGGCTCGTACAATTTGTAGTAGCGTTTCTCCAACTGCAACAACTCCTTCTGGAACTCAGCCTCCAACTTCATCTGCTTCTGCTGCGACGCCTTTAAGCCGTAGACGCGGTTCTTGACGGCGCGCGGCAACGAGTCGACGTACAGGCTCTTCTGGCCCACCAAGTCACCCAACTTGCCCTGGATCATCAGCAACAACGCCGGGTTGTTGGCCAACTGGCCCTGTAAGCCGTTGACATCCTCCTCGGTGATGGTAGAGACGCCGGGGGGCTTCGACTTGAGGAACGAGGTGGTCACCAGCGACGGCGTGTTCTGCGGCGTCGGCGCCTTGGCGATGTCGCCAGCCTTCTTTCTGATGGGTTCGGACATGGTGAGGAGAAGGGGCCACGCACAATTTTTCCCGCAAATCGCGAAATCATCAAGGGGCGTGACACAAACCGGGGAGAGGGGGCGTGGGAGAGGCGTGGGCGCGCGTGGCGCGCGTGGGCGCGCGTGGGGGGTGCCTTGGGCGCGCGGCGCGGCATGGGGGCGAGGGATGGGCTCGGCGCGCGCGGCGCGGCATGGGGGCGAGGGAGAGGCTCGGCGCGTACGGGCGTGGCGTAGGGCAGATCGGCGGTCAACCTGCCGCCATCATCGCCGCTGCTCGCGCCTTTGGCTCTGCCTTTGCCGCCGCTGCCGCGCTCCACTCCATCTATGCGCTGCTTGTGCTGCTCCTGCCCTGCACTCTGCCTTTACACACCGTTTGCCTGCAGCCAACGGCGAAAAAGAAATAAATGGCTGCAAATAAGACGGCCTGAGCGTAGCCGGGTCGGCAGCCGATAGTGGCCGCCATCGCGGCCTCGCGCCGATAGTGGCCCCCACGCGCACGCCTTCGCGGCCTCGCGCCGATAGTTGCCGCCTCGCGCGCGCCATCGAGGCCCCGCGCCGATAGTGGCCCTCTCGCGCGCGCCATCGAGGCCCCGCGCCGATAGTGGCCCTCTCGCGCGCGCACCGCGGCCTCGCCGCGCTACATCACAATTTTGCACTTAACCACGTCGCCGTCGTGCCCCGGCACGCCCTTGCCAAAGTCAAACACCTGGAACAACCCCTTGCGGTCAACCACGTAGATCTTGGCGCCGTCCGGGGCGAACCTGACCGAGGCCGCCTCTTGGTAGCGCTCCGCGTTGGCGGCCTCGCCGAGCTGCACCACGACGCGCTTCATCGGCAGCGACGGATGGAGCTGGAAGTTGGGGGTCGACACCAAATACAAGCGGCCCTCGCGGTCGACAAAGCACATGCCGTCGCCGCGCGGCAGCAGCGCGAAGCGGTGGATGGCCGACCCGACCTCCGACACCCTCATGATCGTCTCCAGCGACGTCACGTGGCGCTCGTCGTCGGCGTGGCTGCCCGTGCTGGCGGCGCTGGCGCCGTCGGCAAGGGCGCTGCCCACCAGCGCGTGGCGGCCGCCCTCCATGTGCACCCCGTCGAGGCGGATCACCACCGGCGGCTTGGGCGTGAGCAGGCACCACGATGCGATGACTAGCGTGGGGTGCAGCTGGTCAAACTGCACATCGGTGAGGCCCTCCTCACCCATCTCGTCGCCGTGGCCGTCAACCAGCTGTCGCTTGCGCAGCGAGTCCAGCCAGATCAAGCGCGGCTTGCGGTAGTCGCCGCTGCCGCTGGTGAGGCGGATTATGAAGAGGCGCGCCTCCCACACGGTGCTGCAGAGGAGGTGCCGCGACAGCGCGCTGAACCGCATGAGCTTGATGGGGTCGCGGTAGGGCACGGAAATGGTGATGGGCTCGATGCGGGCGAGGCCGCCGGGCGCGCCCGTAGCGGCCCCCGAGGGCTCGGGGCTCTGCGCAGACGCAAGCCGGTGGAGTATGATGAACGGCTGCTCCTTGCCCAGGAAGCGCTCGCGCGCGGTGATGCCGCACGCCGCCACCGACTCGTCCGGTGCCACCGCCACGCAGCGGATCGGGAAGTCGGTCACGTAGGTGTAGAGCGGGCGGCCGCTGAGGGCAAGCACGCGCATCACGCCGCGGGTGCCCGCAACGAGAAGGTAGTTGGCCGAGAGCGCGCAGTGCACGTGGTCCCACTGCGCGAGGCGCCGCCGCGTGTCATCTACGGCAGCCTCCTCGCCAAAGTCGTTGCGCACCACCTCCTCCTGCGCCACGTCCGCCGCCAGCGGCGGCGCCACCGTGGCGGGCAGCTCGCCGTACTCGCCCGTCAGCCGCCCGCAGCTCACCAACACCGGCCGCCCTGCCACGTACTGGTAGAGCAGCCAGCGGCTCGCCAGCAAGAGCACGAAGCGCGTCACCTCGGCGCCGGCGGCGTCGGTGAAGCTGTGGATGTCGGAGGCGATGTACTTGGGCGATTTCTTGAGGAGCAGCAACTTGGGCGGGTGCGTCGCGAACGCCAGCGCCTTGCGGTAGAAGGGGAAGCACTTGGAGAAGTTGTACTCGCGCTGCTCGTCGGCAGACGTGGGCGCCGGCGCCGGCGCCGGCGCCGGCACCGGCAACCCCGAGTGCGTTAGCGGTGATATCGAGAACTCCAGCGGCGACCCGGCGGCGCCAGCGGCGCCAGCGTACTGCGCCAGCCGCGGCGATGCGGTGCTGCCAGCAGCGGGCGCCGGCCTCGGCGGTATGGCAATGCCGTTCTCGTCTGGTGCGTCAGTGTCGAGCTGCTCGGCCTCCTCCTTTGCGAAGGTGTAGAAAAGGCTGAGGAGGCTGGCGCCCTCGCGGTCGTCGCGCTTCGAGAGGGAGCGTCTGGAGCCCTCGGCCAAGATTTGGTAGAGGGTGCGTAGAGGCGCCACCGGCGCCAAGAGGGCCACGCCCGCGGCGCTGCAGGTGGGGCACGATGTGGAGGCCGACAGGGCAAAGAGGGACTCGGAGACCAAGCATCCGCACGTGAGCACCAGGCAGTCAGCCACGACCTCGTGCGCGGGGGGTAGGCGAAGGAGGGATTCGAGGCTGGAGCGCGCCTTGTCCATGGTGGGGTGCGGGTGTGGCGGGACTCCAGAAGGCGGAGCGCGCAAGCCAATCGTGGCGGAAGAGCTAGAGGAAGCGCGGCGGTCGTGCCAGAGGGAGCGCGGCGGGTGCGCAGAGCGATTGGCAGCGGGCGCGCAGAGCGACTGGCGGCGGGCGCGCAGAGCGACTGGCAGCTGGCGCGCAGAGCGACTGGCAGCTGGCGCGCAGAGCGACTGGCGGCGGGCGCGCATAGCGCCAGAGGGCGGGTGCTCTCCGGCGCTCTCTGGCGCTCTTCGGCGGCGACGCTCTCCTACATTCGCTCATTAGTGCATACATTGGTATCACCCGTCCTTCCTACTCATCCTTTTCCTTGAGCCCCAAGCTGTTGCCGTTGTAGGCCACGTCGTCGTCGTCTTCGGGCTGGTTGACACTGGCGGAGCTGGCGCTGGCAAGACGCTTGATGCGCTGGTGCGGGGTGCCACTGCGGCTCACCGGGTCCGCGCGCGCGGCGGGCGCGGTGGGCTGAATGTTGATGAGCGACGCCGTGCGCAGCACCGGCGGCTGCATCAACTCGCTGAAGTAGTTGCCGCTGGCGGAGACGCGGTCGTCCGCGGCGCCGGCGGCGTCGGGCGCATCGGGCGCGGGCTCCTCCTCCTCGTGCGACACCACGCGGCCCACAGGCTCCTCGTCGTACTGCTCCACGCCGTACTCGAAGAACGAGTACATCGCGTTGGCGACGCGGCCTACGCGCAGCGCCACAGCCCGGAGCACACCCCCCGTCTTGGCGGGGCCTGTGTGCTCGGGGCCGCGGTAGATGGGCTTGAGGACGAGCGCCGAGCGCGGGCACAACTCGAGCTCGCCGAGGGGCTGGCGCTCCTGGGCTTCGGTGTAGGTGGTGCGCGGGATCACGGGGCGGTAGAACACATAGTGCGTGGGCTGTGCCGTCGACGGCGAGGCAAACACGGGCATCAGCAGCGTCGTGTTCGGGATTATGCTGTTGTCGGTCTCGCGGTCGAGCCAGTCGCGCACGTCGCTGAGGGTCTGCTCGGCGCTGAAGGTGTGCTTGAGGGAGGAGCCGTCAAAGAGCTTGATCGAGAGGGCGCACGGCACAGGCGCGCCGCCAGGCGGGGAGCCAGGGGAGGCGTCCGGAGCGTCAGATTCTGTAGGCCCGTCTGGCAATCCAGACGCCGCGGCTTGCTCGCGCCGAAGGCTGCGGCGTTCGCGCTCGTCCGCGTCGAGTAGAGCGCGGATGCGGCTGCGCTCGGCCGTCGCGGCCTGCTTGGCCTGGCGTACGCGCAGCTGGTGGAGCTGCACCGAGGTAGGCACGCCGGGCGCCGCTGGCGCCGCCAGCGGCCCCGGTAGCTGCGACAGAGCCGCTGGCAGTGGGGCCTGCAACAGAGCCGCTGGCAGTGGGGGCTCTGTCGCCGCCGCCGCCGCTACCGGCGTCAGTCCCTCCGCCCGTGGCTCCAAAGGCGCCAGCGGCGCCAGAGACACCTGGCTTGGCCGCGCCGCTCCGCCCGACCCCTGGGCCTCCGGTGCCTGCTGCTGCCGGTCCTGCCGGCGCAGCATCTCCTCCACCCTGCGCTCAAACTCGCGCGGACTGTTCTCGTACTTGACCACCTCTAACAACGCGCCGCGCTCAACAAAGTACAAGCTGGGCACCTCGACATCGGCAAAAATCTGATGAAAATAGCCAAACTCGACAGAACCCTCCACCAACTTGATGCACACAAAATGGTGCCGCAAACGCTCCACCACGGCGCCCCGCAAAAACTTGGCGGCAAACTCGGTGGAGATCTCGAGCTCGTTGGTCAAGAACGCCACGAGCGGCTTGTTCTGAGCCATCGACGTCTGCACGGCCGCGTGCACCGACGTGCCAAAGAGATCGTTAAACATGGTGGCAACAAACTGGGGGCAGCGCAATTTGCGGCGGCTATTTTCGCCGGGGCGCCCAACGGCGCGCTGTGGGCACGCGGCCGCGCGCCCAAAAGAAACGCGGGCTGGCGTGAGCGGCCGCGAAGAAGAAACGACTTGGGCGGGGAGGCGGTTGGCGATGACAGCCACTGGCTGTCGTCGCCAATCGCCCATGCGCGGGCGGGCCTCGCGTTAGCGCTAGCGCCATCGCCATCGCTAGCGCCATCGCTGGCGGCTAAGTGGGTCTGCTCGAGACACCCGGTCACCGGGGTGGCTGTGCGCGACACGCCGCGGCAGACCGCGCGCGCCGGCCGGCTGTGCGCGCAGCGCCGCGCGGCGCACCGCTCCAGCGGCGCCCCATCGTCGTCGCTTTGCACCCGGTGCGCTGCTGATAGTTGCATCCACGTGATCTGCAGGTCGCCGTGGCCATGTCCGACGGCAACATCAAGGTGATTGTGCGGGTGCGCCCCTTTGTCGCGCGCGAGGACAGCGCGCGCGAGTGCCTCGTGGCGATGGCCGGTGCCACCACCACGCTTCGGGTGCCGCCGACGCTGCACCTGGGCGGGCCAGATGTGCGCACGTTTGCGTTTGACGAGTCGGTGTGGTCGCACAACCGCGCCGACGCGCACTTTGTAGACAACGAGCAGTTCTACCGCCGCACGGCGCCGCAGTTGCTCGCGCATTTGTTTGACGGCTTCAACGTGTGCTTTTTGGCGTACGGCCAGACGGGGCTGGGCAAGACCCACCTGATGGTGGGCAGCGGCAGCGAGCCCGGGCTCATCCCGCGCATGGTGCACGATGTGTTGCAGCGCTGCGAGCTGCTCGTGGCGCGCCGCACCAGCTGCCGCGTCTCGCTAGAGTACGTCGAGGTGTACAACGAGCAGGTGCGCGACTTGTTGGCCGCGGGCGCCCGCTGCCGTGTGCGCGAGCACCCGCAGACGGGGCCCTACGTCGAGGGCGCCGCCACGTGCGCCGTGACCTCCTTTGAGGCGTTCATGGCGCAGCTCAACCGCGGGAACCGCGCGCGGCTGACCGCGGCGACCCAAATGAATGAGCAGAGCTCGCGCCTGCACGCCATCTTGACGGTGACGGTGGTGCAGACGCGCTTCGCTGGTGCCGACGGCGACGGCCTTGGCGACGTTGACGAGGAAACCACCTCGACCATCAAGTTGGTTGACTTGGCCGGTCTGGAGCGGCTCAGCCGCACCGGGGCGCGCCACCACGAGCGCGTCAAAGAGGGCAACTTGATCAACAAGTCGCTCACGGTGCTAGGGCGGTGCATCAACGCGTTGGCGACGCGGGAGGCGGTGGTGCCCTACCGCGACCTGGTGCTCACCTACCTCCTCCGCGAGAACCTCGGGGGCAACTCCAAGACGTGCATGCTTTTTTGTGTGTCGCCGCTTGATTTTGAGGAGCTGTTGCAGACCCTCACCTACGCCAACCAGGTTAAGCGCGTGCGCACGGCGGCGCGCGCCAACAAGAAGAAGATTGCCCCGGGGCTGTACGACTGGGGCGCCGACGGCGACGCCGCGGCGGAGGCGTTGGCGCAGGCGGCCGAGGCAGTGGCGCAGGCGGCGGAGGCCGAGCGTGCCACCAAGTTGGCGTGGTACTTGGACCGCCAGTTGGCGCGGGTGCAGTTCGAAAACCGCTACATGCGGGCGCGGTTGGCGCAGCGCGACGCTGAGGCGGCCGAGACCCGCAGCCAGTTGGCCTACGTCAGCCGCGAGGTCGATGCGTTGGTGGCGGCGGCGGAGACAGAGGCGGTGCGGCGGCGCGCGCAGACGCAGCGCGCGGCAGCGGCGTTGCAGCTGCGGTGCCAGCGCCAGCAGCGCCTGCTTGAGGAGGAGTTGGCGCGATTCGCCCCGAGGTGCTGATCAAATCTACATGTTTGGGCAATCAAAGGTGCCGCGCGGCGGCGTAGCCGGTGTCAGCCCGCCATAGTAGGGCATAGCGCGGTGCCGCCTCACGAGGGCGTAGCGCGGTGCCGCCTCACGAGGGCGTAGCGCGGTGCCGCCTCACGAGGGCGTAGCGCGGTGCCGCCTCACGAGGGCGTAGCGCGGTGCCGCCTCACGAGGGCGTAGCGCTGTGCCGCCTCACGAGGGCGTAGCGCGGTGCCGCGGACTCGGCACGATTTCTCCACACTAACCAATGCTTATATATAACTCGATACCGCCGCGACGACTCTCGCGGCACCCAAAGTCAAATTTCCTGTAGCGCCGCCGCGCTCTAGCTGCGCGCCGCAGGCGCTCCCGTGCGGATACCATAGGTGCCGCAGTGGCGCGGCGGCGGCGTAGCCGGTGCGCTGCTCGAGGCAGCGCCGCTCGAGGCGGGCCAGCGCCACTCGAGGTAGAATCGGTGCGATTCCCCCAGTTACTGACCATGCATCTACAGCCGATCGACCGCGGGCGACGGACACCTCGCGGGCACTAGAGCCGGAGTGCCTGTAGCGCCGCACTCGCCGCGGGCGCGCGCTGGCCGCGCGCGGCCGCGCCCGCTGTGCGCCCGCTAAACAAAACCTCATCCTCCCCTCTACCCCGTATGTCCGAATTCCTCAACTACACAGTTGCGTTAACGCTTCGCGACGGCTCCACAGCCACCGGGACGATCACCTTTGTCGACCCCACCGAGATCCGGCTAGCCGAGGCCGGCGGAGGCGCGCGCGCGGTCGGCAGCGCCCAGATCGCCGACTTGAAGGTGCTCCAGCTTCCAAGGAGAAAGAAGAAGGCGCCCGCGGCGCCCGCGGCGCCCGCGGCGCCGGTGGCGCCGCTGCGCGGGCTTGTTGACGACGCGATAGTGTTTGCGTCGCCGGCGTCGGCACCGCCGCTGGCGCCGCCGCTGGCGCCGCCGGCCGCGGCCCTCAGCGACGACGTCAAGCAGATCAAGGCGCTGAGCGAGTTTGACTTTGCCGCCAACTTGGCCATGTTCGACAAGAAGTCGGTGTTTGCCGACTTTGAGAAGAACGACACGGTGGCGCCGGCGGAGCGCCTCGTCGGCCACAACAAGGCGGCCAAGTTTGGCAACGACGAAATGGTGTTGGACCCGGCGAGCCGCCGTGCCGACCGCTGGAACGAGCTAGATGGCAGGGGTACCCCTCTGCGCGGGGCGACGCCAGGCGTCGGCGGCGTGGCGGCCGCGACTGGCGCGGCGGCCGGCGGCGCCGGCGGCCGCGGGCGCCTCCGCTTCATCCACCTGGAGCGCCGCCAAGCCGTCCCGCTCTGCTCCCCCGTGCAACTCCTCGAGATCGAGCGCATCACCGCGCAGCAATTCGGGATCGACGTCGCCACCACGACCGAGGTGGTGGCGGTCAACCTCGCGCTGCTCGTGTTGACGCAGATCCTCGGCGCCGGGCGCTTGGGCCCGCAGAACCACAACTTGCCGCCGTTGGTATTGCTCTTGGTTGGCAGCGGGCGGTGCGGCGCGCGCGCGTTGGCGGTGGGCCGTCACCTCACCAACCACGGTGTGCGGGTGTTGGCGTTTGTGGTGAGCGCCGACGACGAGGGCGACGACCACGGCGCGCGGGTGCAGCGCGCGCAGTTCGAGCGGTGCGGCGGCAAGGTGGTGGCGCACGACTTTGGGCAGTTGCTCGAGGTGGTGCGCCACGGGTTGGACACGCCGGTGGAGTTGATTGTGGACGCGCTCCAGGGGTATGACGGCCACTTAGAGGACATCTACTTCACGCCGCACCACCAGCGCACGGTGGCACAGGTGGTGGCGTGGTGTAACGAGCCGTTGCAGCACATCAAGGTGATGTCGTTGGACATCCCGCTGGGGATCGACGGCGGGCTGGGCACGGTGCTGGACTTGGGGCGGATCGACTGCCGGTGGTGTGTGCTGATGGGGTTGCCGATCACGGGGTTGGCGCATGCGTACCAGAACGGGCACATGGCGGGGGGCGGCGGCGGCAGCCGCGATGGGCACGTGTTGCACTATATGGTGGATGCGGGAGTGCCAAACGGGGTGTATGGGCGGGGGAACTTGCGCAAGTTTGAGGGGGTGTGGTTTAGCGCGGCGTCGGCGGTGAGGTTGGAGATTGAGCAAGGCTAAGCTAAGCGAAGCAGCGCGCAGCGCTGCGGAGGGAGCTAAGCGTAGCAGTGCGCAGCGCTGCGAAGGGAGCTAAGCGAAGCAGCGCGCAGCGCTGCGGAGGAAGCTAAGCGAAGCAGCGCGCAGCGCTGCGGAGGAAGCTAAGCGAAGCAGCGCGCAGCGCTGCTGAGCAGCCCGAGTCTAAGGCAGTTGCTGAGTTGAGACGAACGAAGCAGCGAGTCTAGCGAAGCAGCGCGCAGCGCGCAGCACTGAGCAGCCGAGGCAACCGAGCCAGGCACTGAGCAGCGCGCAGCGCTGCGGAGGAAGCTAAGCGCAGCGCGCAGCGCTGCTGAGCAGCCCGAGTCGAAAAAACCAAGGCAGTTGCTGAGTTGAGGCGACCGAAGCAGCGAGTCTAGCGAAGCAGTGCGCAGCGCGCAGCACTGAGCAGCCGAGTTGAGGCAACTGAGCCAGGCACTCAGCAGCGGAGTTGAGGTAACCGAGGCAGGCGCTGAGCAGCCGAGTTGAGGTAGCCGAGGCAGGCGCTGAGCAGCCGAGTTGAGGTTAGCGAGTCAGCGCGCAGTGCGCAGCGCGCAGCACTGAGCAGCCGAGTTGAGGCAACTGAGCCAGGCACTCAGCAGCCGAGTTGAGGTAGCCGAGGCAGGCGCTGAGCAGCCGAGTTGAGGTTAGCGAGTCAGCGCGCAGTGCACAGCGCGCAGCACTGAGCAGCCGAGTTGAGGCCGAGGCGTCTCTCAACAAGTCAAGGTTTGCGCGCGCTGAAGCGACCGAGGCGGTTCTGAGGCACGGCGACTGACCTACTAGGCGGGCTCGCCGAAAGTCACCTGCCATGCAAGCCCGCAGCTACAAGGCCCGCCGAGCAACTAGGCAAGTTTGTCGACGGGCAGCACTGCGAGCGCTGGCGCGCGCTTCGCGGCGCTGCAAATCCACGTCTGACATGCCTCACCACGCAACTGAGCGCCGCGCTGACCAAGGCGCCGCCAAATCAGTGCTGCTGAGGAAGCCGTGGCGTCGCGCCGAGCCCTAGGCGCGGGGCTTCAACGGCCCTCACAAAGTCAGCGCTAATTCAGTGCGTCGAGGTGAGATCGCTAATAGGTGCAGCTTGGGGCAACGGCGCTTGCGCGCAAGCCCACCTTCGCGGTGCTGTCACTAGTATAGAACATCGCATCCGTCCCACTACCGTCGTGCCGCTGATGGCGGCGCCGTCGTAGTCCATTCCTCAAATTGCCCCGCACGCGTACATCTGAGCACGTTGCGCTGCCCGAAAAAGCCAACTGACAACACCCACCATCAACCACAGCGATGTTTGCCAGTAACAACAGCAGTAACGCGCCGGGCTGGGGCGCGGCTGGCGGCTTCGGTGCCAGCGCCAATAGCGGCACCAATGGCGCCGCGCCAGGGGGGGGCCTCTTTGGGCTGCAGCCGACGTTCGGCAACAAGAGGGCCAGCAGCAGTGGCGCCTTGAGCTCGACTCCTGGGTTGTTTGGCGCGTCGCAGGCGCCGCAGTCACAGCCGCAGGCGCCGCAGGCGGCCGCGGCGCCTGGCGCCAGTGGCGGTCTTTTTGGCGCAAAGCCGGGCGGGCTCTTTGGGTCCACACCGGGTGGCCAGGCGGCGGCGGGCGGCCAGGCGGCGGCGGGCGGCCAGGCGGCGGCGGGCGGCCAGGCGCCAGCAGGCGGTCTATTTGGTGGCAACAACAATACAGCGGCCCCGGCGCCGGGCCAGGCGTCAGGCCTCTTTGGCTCGAATAGCACGGCGGCGCTGGGCACCCAGGCGTCGGGCGGTCTCTTTGGCTCTGCCGCGGCGCCTGGCAATGCTGTGGCGTCTAGTGGCCTCTTTGGCAAGACGGCACCCGCGGCGGGCGGCCTCTTTGGCTCTAGCAACACTGCTGCGCCCGCGGCGGGCGGCCTTTTTGGCTCCAGCAACACTGCGGCGCCCGCGGCGGGCGGCCTCTTTGGCGCCAACAAGACAGCGCCCGCGGCGGGCGGCCTTTTTGGCTCTAGCAACACTGCGGCGCCCGCGGCAGGCGGCCAATTTGGCGCCAGCCCGGCTCCCACGGCGGCGGCCAACCCATACAACTACGACACGTCCTTCAGCAGCATCCGCCACAACGTTGACCAGATGCCCAGGTCCATCACCGAGTCGCTCTTTGCCGACGCGGGGACGCGCAAGCGGCCCGCGGAGACGGCCACACCGCCGCCACGCACCTCCTTGTTGTCTCGCCTCGGCCAGACGATGCGATACCTCCGGTCGACCATCTCCCCCCGGGCGCCTGACCCCGAGATGCGCGGCATCTTCACGCCGCTGAACTACATGAACCTCAGGGCACCCAAGTCTGCATCGTTGCGGCCTAAGCGCCTCGCCGCCAACACGCCCGCGTGGGAGCACAGCGACGTCAAGCGCTTGGTGATCAGGTCGAACCCGCGCAAATTCCATCTCATCGACACCGACAACGTGTTCAGTGCGAAGCGCCGACGCGTCGTGGTGGGCGACCTCGCGACGCGGCCGCGCGGTGCCGAGAGCGACGAGGAGATTGAGGAGCTGAGGGCGTACCTCCCTTCACCAAAGGCCAAAGCTCCCAAATCGGCTACAGCACCTGCTGCCGCGCCCGCAGCGCCCGCCGCAGCGCCCACAGAACCCGCGCCGCGGGCCGACGGCTACTGGTGCTCGCCGCTGCCGCAGGAGCTCGCCAAAATGTCCCCCGAGGAGTTGGCCGAGGTGGACTGCTTCATCGTGGGGCGCGTCGGTTACGGGCAGATTCTGTACCAGTTTCCGGTGGATCTCCTGGGGTTGCCCGGCGGCGTGGACAGCTTGTTTGGGCAGGTGGTGCGCATCGAGCGGCTGAAGGTTGTGGTGTACGAGGGTACCAAGCCGCGCGTTGGGTCTGGGCTCAATGTGCCCGCCACCATCACCCTCGAGGGGATGTTCCCCAAGCCTGGCGAGAGCCGCCACGACTACATCAAGCGGCTCAAGCGGCAGGTGGGGATGGACTTTGTCACCTACGACCCCATCACGGGGACGTGGGTGTTCAAGGTGATGCATTTCAGCGTGTGGGGCTTGGTGGACGACGACGCGGCTTTGGCGCAGGCCAAGCGCAAGCAGGATTTGGACGAGGCGCAGCGCCGCCTCGAGGCCACCGAGGTGTACGGCGCGCCGCGGGGCGACGACATCAAGCGGCAGAAGATGACCTTCACCAGCCACCTCCCCGGCGGATGGGACGCCATGAGCGAGACGCAGTTGCAGCGCCAGGCGTTGCTGCGGAAGCGGCGCCTGGTGGAGCACGAGTTGGCGACACAGTTGGGGGCTTACCGCGAGGAGCAACGCGCTAACGTTAACGACGACGTGGCCGACATCACCATCGACGAGGAGGACGAGGAGCCGCCGTCGCCGCGCATCTTTGCCGACGAGATGGAGGATACCTACAGTCACAATGACTTGCGCTACCTTAGGCAGTTGGTGAGCGTGTTGCCCACAGCCGCCTTGAGCGAGTTGGTGGACGAGAAGGCGTTCGAGCCCGAGGTCAAGGACGACGCCGTCTTTGACACCCTCGCGGTGCGGCCCAACCTCGCGGTGTCGGACGACTGGGTGGTGCAGCTCGAGCTATCGAACGATTTGAACAGCTCGTTGAACCCGCTTAGGGCCGCCCCCAGGGAGGCGGCTCCGCCGGCGCTGCCAGCGCCGCCGGCGCCGCCGGCGCCGCCGGCGTCGAGCGGCATGTCGGTGGCGCGCATGGATGAGATCTTGTTTGCCGATTTCAACCGCGCCGCGGCGGCCGCGGCGTCTGCAGCCGCCGATGCGGCCGCGGACACCGCGGGCGACGAGGAGGCGGTCGCGCCCGATGCCGTCCCCCCCGCCGAGGACGCAGTCACCTCGCACATCGTCCGCGCGGTCCTCGCCAAGTCGCAGGTGACGCTGCGGGCCAACGGGTTCCCGCGGTTCACCACAACGTTCAAAATTGCTGACGTTGAGGGCGACCTTGAGTGGGAGGAGTTGCAAGTGATGCGGCTCTTGGGGCTCTTGGTTGAAGGCGAGAGCGGCGACGACGCCGACCCCCCCGCGGTTGCGGCGCACTTGCGGCAGTTGCGCCAGCGGCGTGCCGTTGGCGAGTGGTTGCGCCAGTACAACCGCCACACCTTCTCGCTGGCGGACGCCGTGTTTGAGTGTGTGTGTGCCGGTGACGTGGAGGGCGCCGTGGCCGCGGCCTCCGCCGCCGGCAGCCACCGCCTCGCGGCGTTGTTGACGGTGTTGGACAGCCACGACCCCGCGGTGCGGGCCGCGGCGCGCGCGCAGTTGGGCGGCGAGGTGCCCGCCAGCGAGTTGGCGGTGTGGCGCATTCTTGGCGGGGAGTTCGACCAGGTGGGCGAGTTGCCATGGAGCGTGGCATTGGGGTTGCGGTTCTTCTACGGGGAGCAGGCGTTGGCGCAGTTGGTGGCGGAGTTTGCCCCGGTGGAGAGTGCCGTGTTCGACGCGCTTGCGCTCGGGGTGGCGCCGCTGCGCGCGCGGCTCGCGCAAAGCTGCTTGACGCCGCGGTGCCGGTGGGTGGCGTCGGTGGTGTTGCAGTTGCGCGACGATGCGATGACGGCGGAGTTTGCGCGGCTGCTCAGCGCCAGCGAGCTCTGGCAGGACGCCATCTTTGTGTACGCGGCGATGGAGGACGACCAGGCGGTGGAGCGCCACGTGCGGCAGTTGGTGTTTGGCCACGTGGAGGAGATCGAGGCGGCGCAGCCGTACTTGGTGGAGCGGTTGCGGGTGCCGCAGACGGTGCTCCACGAGGCGCGCGCGCTGCACGAGGCGTTGCACGGGCGCTACGTGCAGCAGGGGTGGGCGTTGGCGAGCGCACGCCTCTGGCAGCAGGTGCACGACTGCATCGCGGCGCACGTTGGCCCGGCGGCGGTGGTGCTGAACGGCGCGGCGCAGCGGCGCGAGTTGCTCGCGCTTGTCGACCGCGTGCCGTCGCGCGGGTTGTGCGTGCCGCACTGGCAGCATGGCGCCGGGGTCTACGTTGATTACGTGGAAATGATAGACGCCGCCGACGGCGGCGGCGGCGGCGGCGGCGGCGGCGGCGGCGGCGGCGGCGGCGGCGGCGGCGGCGGCGGCGGTGGCGGCGGCGCCGACGGCGCGCGCTTGGAGCGCCTCCTCACCAACCTCCCGCTCCACCGCCCGCCCGGCGGCGACGCGCGCGCGCGCTTCCTCCAGTCGGTGGCGCTCAAAATCATGTCCAAGCGCGTGGGCGACTGCGCGCGCGCGCGCCACGCCGCCCCCGCCCGCATCGCTGCGCTTCCCTTGGGCGAGAACGAGCGCCAGTACTTCAAGGCGCGGGAGTGCACATAATAAAAGGTGTTATAGCGCGGCGATTACTCAGCGCTTGAAGGCCATGTCGGTTGCAACCCAGTTGGCAGCGCCCGAGCCAGAACACTGCCCCGGGCCCGAAAGCGCCGGCGCCGGCGCGGGGGACGCGTGCAACGGGTGCCCCAACCAGCAGATCTGCGCCAGCGGGGACGCGGCGCGCCCCGACGCCGACCAGCCCGCGATCACGGCGCGCCTCCTGCGCATCGCGCACAAGGTGCTCGTGTTGCTGGGCAAGGGCGGCGTGGGCAAGCTGACGTTCACGCTGATGCTCGCGTGGGCGCTCGCCGCCGACGAGGACGTCGAGGTGGGCGCGATGGACTTGGACATCTGCGGCCCGTCGTTGCCGCGCATGTTGGGGGCGGCAGCAGGCGAAGTGGTGCACCAGCTGAACTCGGGGTGGCTGCCGGTATACGTGGCGGACAACCTCGGGCTCATGAGCATCCTGTTCATGCTTCCCGACGCCGACCTGGCGGTGATCTGGCGCGGCGCCAAGAAGCTGGGCCTCATTAAGCAGTTTTTGAAGGAGGTGCACTGGGGCGAGCACTTGGACTACTTGGTGGTGGACACGCCGCCGGGCACCTCCGACGAGCACCTTCTGGCGACGCTGTACATGCGCGAGCTGGGCATCGACGGCGCGTTGATCGTGACGACGCCGCAGGAGGTGGCGCTCTTGGACGTGCGCAAGGAGATTGACTTTTGCCGCAAGGCGGGCATCCGCGTGTTGGGGCTTGTGGAGAATATGAGCGGCTTTGTGTGCCCCGGGTGCCGCGGGGAGCTGCAGATCTTTCGGCCCACCACCGGCGGCGGCGAGCAGTTGTGCCGCGACCTTGGCGTACCGTTCTTGGGGCGCGTGCCGTTGGACCCGCGCATCGGGCGCGCCTGCGACGCGGGGGAGAGCTTTTTCGACCGCTACGCCGACCTGCCAGCCGCGACGGCGATTTTGGACGTGGTTGACGCGTTGCGCGACCTGGTGGAGTTGCAAATGGGCAAGTTGGCGTTGTAGCCGCCGCGCAGCCGCCGCGAAGCGGTGGCGGCGCGCAGTGGAGCAGTGGCGGCGCGCAGTGGAGCAGTGGCGGCGCGCAGTGGAGCAGTGGCGGCGCGCAGTGGAGCAGTGGCGGCGCGCAGTGGAGCAGTGGCGGCGCGCAGCCGAGCCGCTCTCGTTAGGCTGCGAGCCGCTCTCGCCAGGCTTGCTTCGAGAAGTTAGCTGCTGCGGGTCTGGAGGTTAGGCCCTGCGGGGCCGCAGAGCCGCTCCGCTGGCCCCTGCCGGGGGTGCCGACTGCGTCGAGCTGCCTCGCTGCGCGAGGGCTTCGGCCCTGCGGAAACGTGCTACTCTGCCAGGCCGAGGCAGAAGTCACTCTATCTGCCTCGCTAGGCTTTGGCGTGCCGCCGCTCCGCTGCCCCCAGCGCGCCTCCTCCCAGGCTCTGGCCTTGAGGCTTGGCTGGCGTTTTGAGCGGTAGTGGGCGGGGTCCCTCTTGGAATGGAATGGTTTAAGGATAGCTTGGGGTCCACTGTAGGCACTCTGTTGAGTGCAGTCATCAATCGATGCTTTGATGAGAGTTAGGCTTCGGCCGAGGAGCTACGATAGCGAGTTGGCTAGCCCCAAGGTGGCTGCCGCCTTGCTGCGGTCGCTGCCTGTCTGGTCACGTGTGCGAGACTACAACCGATAAGCGGCGGATTCTGTTGACCCCATGGAGGCTGCAATCACTAGCAACCGCCACTTCAGCGCGTCGAGGCTCAACTCGCTCTACCTGGACTTTGAGCGGTTGCGCGAGCTCAATCCGGAGGGCTTCGAGGCCAACGTGACTGCGTGGGGCAGTCTTCTCCGCGAGCTCTTGCGCGCGGGCCGCCTTGGCGGCGCGGTGGCGTTTGGCAGCGCCGCGTTGCCGCAGGCGCTTGCGCTCCCCGTGTACGGCGCGCCGCGGGCTCTCGCGGCGGCGTTGACCGAGTTGGTGCGCCGCGGGGACTTGGTGCCGCTTCTGCGCTACCGCGCGCTGCGGCGGCCCTACCAGCAGGTGTTGGCGGGGCCGTCGTGGCGCGACTACGTGTCGCCGCTTGCGTGGCTTGCGTGGGGCGTAGAGCGCGTGCGGGGCGACTTCGAGGCGGGGGACCGCAAGGGGGCGCTTGCCGACGAGTATTACATTGACTGGCAGCTATTGTGCGAGGTGGGCGCCGCGGTGGAGGCGAGGCGCGGGGGCAAGGCATTTGATTTAGAGGCGTTTGCTGAGTGGGTGGCGCCGGTGGTGGCTGCGGCTGCGGCGGGCTCTGTCGCGCCGGCGGCGGCGCCGGCGCTTACCCCTATGGACGTCGACATTCTTGTGCTCCACCTCACGCGCGACCGCGGCGTCGCGGCGTACGACCGCGGATGCCTCAAGCTTGGGGGGCCGGTGGAGGACCACGACGTGGCGGAAGTGCGGCTCACGCGGGCCATCGCTTCCGCAGAGCAGCGCCAGCGCCACCTAGACGCCAGCGTGTCGCGGGTCGACGCGCAGTTGCGCCAGCTCGTGGCGCAGCCCGCGCAGCGCGAACGGGCGCATCGGCTCCTCCAGACCAAGCGCGTGTTTGAGGCGTCGTCGGCACGGGTGGCGGCGTCGTTGGCGCAGTTGCAGCGCGTGCTCGGCAGCCTTGGCGATGCCGCCGACAACCGCCAGATGATGGAGGCGATGCAGCAGCTGGCGCTGGCGTTGCAGGCGTTGAACCGCAAGGCGGATCAGCGCCAGGTGGATGAGTTGCTAAAGGAGGTTGAGCAGAGTGTGCAGCGCACCGAGGAGATTCTGGCGCAGTTGGCGGGGATGGACGTCGATGTCGATGTGGAGGAGGAGTTGGCGCAGATGGAGCGGGAGGCGAGACAGGCGGAGGCGGAAGGAGTAGCCAAGGCAGCCAAGGCAGCTGAGGCAGCCGAGGCAGCGGAGGCGGAAGGAGCAGCCAAGGCAGCGGAGGCGGAAGGAGCAGCCAAGGCAGCGGAGGCGGAAGGAGCAGCCAAGGCAGCGGAGGCGGAAGGAGCAGCCAAGGCAGCGGAGGCGGAAGGAGCAGCCAAGGCAGCGGAGGCGGAAGGAGCAGCCAAGGCAGCCAAGGCAGCCAGGGCAGCCGAGGCAGCCGAGGCGACAGCCGATGCGACAGCCGAGGCTCGCGCCTCGGACGATGCCGCCGCGGCGGTGGTTGCAGAATTGGCGCAGCTTGGGCTTGACGAGGCGGAGCTAAAAGCAACGACGGAGCCGAAGGCGCCGTCGGATTCAAAAGCAAGGCAGCTCGAGGCAGCGTAGGCCATCCTCCGTCTCAGCCTCCTCAGCCTCCATCTCAGCGTCGCGGTGTCTGCTGAGATCAGCCTTGAGATTGGACCCCCTCGCCCCGCCTTGGTTAGGTCGTCGACGTACCACTGATATTACAGGCGCCCTGCGGCCACTACAACGGCGGAAGTATTACTCAATTTGTAGCATCTGGACTGAAGTGGGCTACCCAGCCCTGGCCCTGCGAGGCTCCTTGAGGTGTCTAGCCCTGGGGGCTCCTCGGGGTGTCTAGCCCTGGGGGCTCCTCGAGGTGTCTAGCCCTGGGGGCTCCTTGTCGAGCCGGCGCTCCTTTAGGCAAGACTATCCCAATATCTGTAGGATCTGCTGCGTCAAGTTGAACAACTCCACCTTGGGGTCATCAAACTGATCGCCATCCGGTTGGGCATTCTGCTGCTGCTGCTGCAGACTCAAGCTCTTGATCCCCAGCAAAATCGACTCGTTCTCCTTGATGAGCAGATTGATCTCGACATTGTTGCTCTCGAGCAACTGCAAGATCGTCCACAACGCAATGTGCTCAAAGGTGGCGCTACCGCTCTGCAAGAAGCGCAACAAGAACCCGTGGATGCCCTCGTTGGGCTGCAGCCAGTTGGTCAAGATGTACTGCTTGTGCTCGCTCAGCACCCGCAGACACAAGTTGGCGAGCGCCGCCGCCAGGTTGCCGCACACCTCGCCGTTCTCGCTGAAGGTGAGCGGGATCAACACGTCTATTATGTGGCTCTCGTAGAGCTTGGGCTTCAAGTCGTCCGCCAACGCCAAGATGGCAAAGCACGCCAGGATCTCCAGCTGCACCGTCAAGGGCACCTTCAACACGAGTTCTTTGCACTTGTCGACGGCGCCCGCGGCGAGGAGCGCCAAGCGGTTGCGTTCGCTCAGCGCTGCCAAGTTGCGCAACGTCAGCACCGCGTGGCACTGGATCTCCTCCAGCTCCTGGTAGTCCAAGAGCGCCACTAGCGGCTTCAAGAAGCCGGCGTCGATGATGAGCGCCTCGTTTTGCGGGTGGATCAGGATGTTGCGGATGCACGCCACCGCGGCAAGCACGAGGGGCTGGTGGTTGCAAGTGAGCAACTGCACCAAGTGCGGCAACCCGCCGGCGCGCACAATCTCCACCTGGTACCCCAGGTCCAGCGCCAAGTTGCGGAGCGCCAATGTGGCCTGACATTGCACGCGTGGCGACGGCGAGTCCATCAACTGCACCAACTGCGCCACCAACTTGGGCTCGGTGGTGCTCAACTTCTTGCGGTTCTGCTCGTCAACGGCGATGTTGGACAACGCGGTGGTGCAGTAGTACTGCACGTCGGCGTCCTCGTTCAGCAAGAGCAGCACGAGCACCGGCACCGCGCCGGCGTTGACGAGCTCCTGGCGGTTCTCCCCCAGGTGAGTCATGTTCAAGAGCGCGCCGGTGGCGTTGCGCTGCACGCGGATGTCCTTGGAGCGCGCGAGCTTGGTTAAGGGGATGAGCGCGCCCAGCCGCGCAATCTTGCTCTTGTTGTCGTCCTGCGTCGCCAAGTTGGTGATGCAGCCAACGGCGTTGCACTGCACCTCGATGTTGGTCAGCATCATCTGGCGGATCAAGGGCTCGAGGCCGCCCATCTCGACAATGAGGATCTTGTTTTCGTTGTTGACCGCCAAGTTGCCCAACGCGCCGCACGCGGCGCGCTGCACCTCGCTGTCGGCGCTCTGCAAGAGGATAAGGATCGGCTCCAATACGTCGCGCGTCACCTCGCGCACGTCCTTCTCGGTGATCTCGGCGAATGCCAACGCGGCGCTGCGCTGCAAGTCGATGTTCTCCAGGTACACGAGGGTCAGCAACGCCCGCAAGGGCCCGTTGCTGAAGAAATCGACGTCCAGGCGGTTTTCGAGGTACTGGAGGAGTGCCGAGATCGCCTCGCGCTCGTTCTCGGCGAGCAAGAGCGGCGGGTATTTGCTGTCGCCGCCGCGGGGGAAGAGGCAGCTGCAGCAGGCTCCCATGGTAACGGGGGGGCGGGGAGGAGGGCGGGGGGCTTAGGGACGGTTGCGCTGTGGTGGGGTGGCGCGGTGGGGTAGTAGTCGGGTCTAAGGGGGTGGCGGGGCCGAGTAGCGGGTAGCAGGCGTAACAGGCAGCAGCGGGCAGACGGGGAGCTGCGGGAGGAGCTGCGGTGGTTGGTGTTGCCGCGTGGATGACGGGGTGCCTCGAAAAAATGCCAAACACGGAGGCGCGTGGTATATGCAGGAGGGTGACGGAGGGTCGGTGAGGGAAAGACAAGGTGATGGCTGGGAGAGAAGAGGAGGGGGGTACGATGGGCGAGCAAAAGACTGGCTGGGAAGGCGGAGGGCGAGGATAGTGTGGAGCGGCTAGGGGTCTAGGAAGTGGTGGCTGATGGACGGTACCAGCGCTGGCTTATCTGTTAGTATGCAGGGACGGGGAGGCTGGAGACAGAGGAGCAGCGGGAAATGGCTGGAGGCGCGGGTGAGGCGGGAAGTGCGAGGCGAGAGAGGCGGGAGGAGGAGAGGCAAGAAAAGCGGAGAGGCAAGGAGGGCAGGAAGAGCACGCTTCTGGAGGATACCGGGGTGTATTTGAGTTGCAGCCAAGATAAATTATGCACGGTGTTGCCAGATTGACGACAAATTGGTCCGAGTGGGAAACCAACCCGCTGCTTAGGGCCCTCTCGGCAGCTTGGAGGTGCTCGTGCCTGCCACTAGGGCTTCGCGCCACCAGGCGGCTGGGGGCGGTGGCCTGGGGCTGCCCGCTTGGTATGCTGGTGTGCGGGTGTTGTCTAATGACGCACGTCCCGATTGGGACTAATGAGGTTGCACCGGGCGGTTGGCTTGATTGCGCGTGTCTGCTTACGTATATACAAGCTACACCTTGACGTTGACGCGCAAGCCAACGATGCAGTACCGGCTCACGACCCAGAAGAACAACCCCACCGAGCACAACGCCCCCACCAACACCACAAACATATCGTAGTTGTGCTGCAGCCCGTCGCCGATGATGGTGGCGCCAAGCGGCACCCCAAAGAGATTGCCCAAGCTCAAAAAGAACAACAACAACCCGTAGCGGTGTCCAAACTCGCGCACGGGGCTGATCTGCCCCAAGCACGTGGGCATCATCGACAAGATCAGCCCCAGGAAGAACCCGCCAAAGCTGACAAACACGTACAACGCCTTGAGGCTCTGGCCAAAGGGCAACCAGATCACAAAGATGCAGACGTCGAGCCCGAGAAGCATCAAGATGTTGACGTTGAACTTGCCAAAGCGGTCCGAGAGGTACCCGGGGAGCCACCGCCCCAAGATGCCGGTGCAGTTCCACACCGAGAGCAACACGTAAGAGGTCGATTCCAGCACGCCCTGGGCGATGGCGTAGGTGGCAAAGAAGGTCACCACAAGGATGAGGGCGAGCTCACCGCAGAAGGCGCCGCATATGAGGTACAGGTACTTGGGGTCCTTGAGGGTGGCGAGGGTGGTACGCACCAGTTGCGTGGTGGCGGCAACCCAGCGGGCGAAGCGGCCGTTTTGGGGCTGGGGCGGGTTCGAACCGGCAACCTCGGGGGCGTCCTCCTTGGTGTAGCGCACCCGCTCCTCGACAAGCAAAAGCGCCACCACCATGCAGCCAAGACTGAAGAAGGCCAAGATGCGGATGGCCCACTCAAACAGGTACTTTTCGTACAAGTAGCGCAACATCAAAGGGATGGCGAGCCCGCCCACGGACCCGCCGCTGGTGGCGATGCCGGTGGCGTTGCCCCTCTTTACGAAAAACCAGTGGTTGACGACGCCGATAAGCGGCGTCATCGCGAGCGCGTTGCCGACCCCGACGCAAATGGACAAACTCAAAATGAGCTGCCAAACGTTGGTGCTGTTGGCGGTGGCAAGGAAGCCGGCAGTGACGAGCACAGTGGCGCAGAGGAGCAATCCCTTGGGGCCGCGGCGGTCGAAAACGGGGCCGATGAAGAGCCCAATGGCATACAGAAGCGCTAAATAGATGGAGAAAATCCACGACACCGTCAGCGTCTTGACGCCCTTAAGCTGGTGGGTCGACACGTATGCCTGAATGGCACCAATGGACCCGATGATGCCTAGGTTAGAAACCAAGCCGATGAAGGAGCCGAAGAGCACCGTGTAGGCCTTGCGGCCGCCCTCGGGGTATTCGTCGTGTTCCCCGTCGGGGCGCGGCAGCTGCAGCGGCGACGCCAGCCGCAGGTAGGGGCGCGACGTCTCCGAGACGACCGATTGCGAGTAGCGCTCGAGCTCGATGGAGTCGGTCATGCGGGGGGGGGGGGTGGGGTTTGTAGCCGTGGTGGGGGTTATGTGTGGTTGCGGGTAGCGCCGCCCGCCAGGGACTGTATACAAACGATGAGTCAACGGGGGCGGGGACACGTGCAAGGTGACGGGGGCACAATGGAGGAGAAGGGGGCACAGAGAGGAGCAGGGGTCCCGCGTCTCAATAGCCTACAGGTGCGAGCCGCCACAACTTGGCTGCGAACTCAGATCAGCAAGTAGATATCCGACGCTAGCTCTAGATATATTCATTCCAAATCAATACTTCTTCAACAAAGGGGCGTGTGGTCTAGTGGTACGATACTTGCTTCGGGTTCGCCCTTGCGCCAAGCGTGAATGTGAGTGGTCCTGGGTTCAATTCCCAGCTCGCCCCAGTATTTTTTACTTTTGTACTTTGAAGACTGAGAGGGGGAGCGTGGTGCGGCAGGAACAGCGAAGTAGAATGCGCAAAGAGAGCGAGGTAAAGGGTATGGTTGAGCGGAAGAGATGCTCAAGCTCGCTCGAGTCGCGAGCCTGGCTTCAGCGCGATTACTCGCGGCACGCCCACGTACATCGAACATCCCAAAAGAGGGCGTGTGGTCTAGTGGTACGATACTTGCTTCGGGTTCGCCCTTGCGCCAAGCGTGAATGTGAGTGGTCCTGGGTTCAATTCCCAGCTCGCCCCGTTTTTTTTTGAGTTTTCGCGAGGTCAGCCACGCTACAAAGGGAGAGAAGGAGAGTGCGAGCACGACGAGCGGAGGGGGATTGCGCGGTACGCGCAGAGAACAGGGCGAACATGGGGTGAGACGCGAAAAAGAAGCGCCAGAGCGAGGCGCGAGAGAGTGCGGAGCGTACACCCCGTTGCTGCTACGGCCGCCGTGGCCGCCGTGGCCGCTGCGGGCCCAACGTTGGCGCGCGGCGCGCCCGCGCGCTTCCGCCGCCCCAAGCAAGCATGCCGAAAAAGCCGCGAAAAAGTCCCTCCAGTCAACCCCCTACCGCCATGGGACTCAACAACCCTATCCCTAGAAGCTTGCGCAGCGAGTCCAAGTAAGTACCGCGCCCACACGCCACCGCGCCGCTCCCCACTAACCCCTCAGAAAAGCCGCCAAGGTGCTCGCCTCCTTCATAAAGCCCAACCAGGTGGTGGGCCCCAACGAGATCATCCCGCCACACATCCTCAAGAACGCCAAGGGCCTCGCGGTGATCACCGTGTTGAAGGCTGGGTTCCTCTTCCTGGGGCGCGCGGGCCTGGGGGTGATTGTGGCGCGGCTCCCCGACGGGCTGTGGTCGCCGCCCACGGCCATCATGACCGCCGGGGCCGGCGTGGGCGGCCAGATTGGCGCCGAGTTGACCGACTTTGTGTTCATTTTGAACTCGAAGGCGGCGGTGGACTCGTTTGCACAGGCGGGCTCCATCACGCTCGGCACGAACGTGTCGGTGGCGGCCGGGCCGCTCGGGCGCAACGCCGAGGCGGCCGCCACGGCGTCGTTGCGCAGCGCGCTGGCGGTGTTTGCGTATCTGAAGACCAAGGGGCTCTTTGCCGGGGTCTCCCTCGAAGGGCTGGCGATTGTCGAGCGCCGCGACGCCAACCGCAAGTTCTACGGCAGCAACTGCAAGGCGCGCACGATCTTGGCCGGCGGCGTCGAGACGCCGCCCGCGTGCGAGCCGCTCATGCGCGTGTTGCAAAGCCGCGTGTTCAACAACCGCTTCCCTGGGGAGAGCGAGATCTTTGACGACGACTACTACGACGACATCCCCACGGACTTTTCCGACCTGACGCTGGCGCTGCTGCGGCCGCGCAGCGGCCTGCGCGGCGCGCGCGGCGCGCGCTACGACCTGGACGAGTACAGCGACGACGACGACGACGGGCGCTACCGCACCAACTCCACCAGACGAACGCTGCAGTATTCCAGCAAGCGCTGGGAGGACGACATATACGACCGCGGCGGCGTCGACGGTGTCACCAACCGCTTGGGCGGCACCAGGATACTGTCGGGGCCGGCGCGGCCAGCGCTGCTGAAGCCCAACTTTGGCGGCGCGCCCAAGGTCAACGCGCGCCAGGCGATTGCGTTGTATACGTTCAAGGGCGAGCAGGCGGGCGACTTGGCGTTCAAGAAGGGCGACGTGATTGACATTGTGAAGAAGACGGACACGGTGGATGACTGGTGGACGGGGCGGTGCAACGGCGGCGAGGGCATTTTCCCGGCGAACTACGTGGAGTTGATCTGAGTCAGCTGAGACTCCACTGAGTCCGCGCTGAGGCGCTCAGCACGGACTCTGCGTGGCACTCTGCGTGGCACTCAGCGGCACTCAGCGGCACTCAGCGGACTCAGGCTCGCATAGCGCCTCTGCTCAGGGCCTGGGCGCTCGCGCCCTCCCTTCCTATAATGTCTATTCACTCTTAAACACCTCTGTAACAAAGTGACGCACCACCGTCTTGCCCTCTGCGTAGGCCGAGTCGTTGACCTTGACGATGGCGGCGGCGTGGGTGGCCTTGGTGTGGCGGATGATCACCGGGAATTTGCGCCACTCCAACGCGTTGAGGTTAGCGACGATGGCGCGCTGCGGCGGCGTCAAGTCGAGCTCGGCCGCGACGACGCCGCGGTCCGCCGGCGGCTCGCTCATGGCGTCGAAGGCCAGCTCAAGGAGGCCGTCGGTCTGCTCGCTGATGGTCATGTGGAAGCGGTAGCGGAGCAGCGCGATGTCGGATGCGGCGGAGGTGGTCGGCGCGAGGTCGAGGGCGGCGCCGTCGTCGCCAGCGTCGTTGCCAGCGCCGTCGCCAGCGTCGTCGCCAGCGTCGTCGTCAGCGTCGTCGTGGTCAATCGTCTCGTCGGCAAAGGTCACCGCCTCGTCGGCAACGGCGTACAAGTGGTGGAGACTGTTGGAGGCGTCAAGGTAGAAGCGCTCGAGGCGGCGGTTGAGCTTGACACGCTCGAGGACGGAGGTGAGGACGAAGTAACACCCCCAGAGCGGCGTGAGGATGATGACGCTGACGATGAAGCGGAGCCACACGAGGCGGTGTGGCCAGGCGCCGGGGGCGACCTCTGCGGCGGCCTCCGCCAGCGCTCCCTTTGGCGGCGCCGCTGGCGGCGCCACCACCACCGGCTTCGCAATGTCAATCACCGTGGGCGCATACCCCTCGACGTACTCAAACACAAACCGCGACGCGTTGTTGTTGTTGATCAGCTGGAACGGGTCGTGCACCAGGATGGCCAGCGTGTACCAGCACGTGCGCTTGTCGTTGACGACGTTGGAGTAGAGCGCGCGGTGGCGGAACGCCGCGAGCGCATGGTAGAACACCAGCTGCGGGTTCGCCATCCACACCAAGAGCGGGTCGCCCAGCTCGGCGCGGTCGCCCAAGAAGATGTGCGCGCCCAGGTGCGCCAAGAGCCGCGGCGCGGCCCACTCGTAGAGGCGCGTGGTGAAGCCGCCGCCGCCCGGGTGGAGCACCCCGACGTGCGGCAGACAAAAGGTAACAAAGTTGACCGGCGCCACCGTGGCGAACACGCCGCTGTAGCGGAGGACGCCGCACGCGTAGCGCGCAATCAAACCGCCGAGCAGGTAGCCGACGATGGAGAGCTTGGCGACGCGGTGCTTCTCGCTGCCTAAACGCGCAATCTCGGCGGTGATCTCGTCGGCGACGCGCTTGCCGTTGACGTCGATGCCGTCGTAGGTCAAGAAGCCGGCGTGCGAGCCTGTTTTAAGCACCGCGAGGTCGTCGTCGCCCGCGTAGTGGTCCTCGAGCTGCGCCTCGATGTACTCCATGTTGGAGACATTGCCCCAGAGTCCTCGTTAGTGCTGCCTACAATCCCCCTTGACCGCCCCGTGTCTACGTACCCGTGCACCAACACCACAAGATGAATCATGGGCGGGAAAAAAGGAGCGGGCAAGGGGCGCCAGATGTGGCAGAGAGGGGAAGCGCCGTGGTTAAAAATGTACATAAAGGGGTAGCGCGGGCCGATCGCCGATCGGGGGCAGGTGCGCGTGGCTGAGGTGGCGCGTGCGCGCGGCTACGCCTCCACGCACTTGCTGATCAAGAGCGCGGCGGCGACGCTGGCGTTAAGGGAGTCCACCACGCCGCCGCGGCCGCGGCGCTGGGCGATGGCGACGGTGTAGTCCGAGCGGCGCGCGAGGTTGGTGCGCACGCCGGGCCCCTCGCTGCCCATCACCAAGAGCACCGGCGCACGCTGGCACACCCCCGCGAGCTCGGCTGGGTCGATGGCGGCGCCGGCGCCGTCGACCGCGGCGCCGGCGGTGGCGCTCACTACGACCCAGCCGTTGCGGCGGCTGGCGTCGACAAATTTGAGGCTTTCGGCCGTCTTGTAGATGTCCAACAGCTCGAGCGCGCCTGCCGACGCCTTCAGCGCCACCGCGCCGAGCTTGGCGCTCTCGGCGTCGGGCACCACCACAAAGTCGACCCCGAAAAAGTACGCCGACCGCACAATGGCGCCCACGTTGCGCGGGTCCATCAACCCGTCGAGGTAGAGGCCAACGGGGTAGGGTGCCTCGCGCACGACGTGCCGCTCGTACACCTCGGCGTCGCCGTAGAGGTCGTCGCGGAGCGCCAACTTGTAGACGCCCTCGTCGCACGGGCCCAACGCCGTCACCGCCTTGAACTCGAGCGGCTTGGTCTCCAACACGACGCCGTTGTGCACCCCGAAGCCCAGAAGCTGGTTGAGTACGTCCCTGGCCGCCTCGTGGACTTTCAAGTTGTACTGGCGCGCCAACTTGGCGATGGGCGGCGGTGTCGTCTTGGCGCTGTGCACGTAGAGGGCGCCAAACAGCGCGCGCTTGTTGGCCACGAGCGCCGCCAACACCGCGTGGGTGCCGTGCACGTACTCGCAGAGCGGGTTGCGCGGCACCCGCAAGCGCTCGGCGTAGGCCGGTTTGGGCGCCGGCTGCTCACGGCGGTTCTCGCGGTGGCGGCGCTGGCGCTCCACCTTTTGGGTGAGCTTGAGGCGCTGCTCGTCGCTGATGTGGCTGTACTTGTTGCGGAAAAACTCATCCTTGGTGACGGAGCCGTCGTCCCAGGGCCGCGGCTGGTGGCGCTTGCGCGCGGGGAAGCTGCGGTCGAAGGTGGCGGGGCCGGCGGTGGACGGCACCTTGACCGCGGGGCGCATCGGACGCGTCGGCAGCGCCAAGCGCAGCGCCCAAGTGCTAAAGTGGCGGAACATAAGAAGAGATGAGCTGGCGGGCGGCGGCGGCGTGGCTGCGAAAATAAAAATATTTATTAGAAGAGCACCCCCTTGGTGCTGGGCACCTCGTCGGTGCCGTTGCTGGAGGTGGCTTCGCGGATGGCCACCGCGAGCGCCTTGAAAGCGCTCTCGGCGCGGTGGTGGTCGTTAGCGCCGCGGAGGCAGTCGACGTGGATCGTGATGGCGGCGCCCTGCGCGAAGCTCTCGAGCACGTGCGGGATCATCTCGCACGAGAGCAGCCCCAAGCGCTCGCGCTTGAGCCCCAAGTCGATCACCGCGTACGGGCGGTTCGACAAGTCCACCACGGCGCGACTGAGCAGCTCGTCCAAGGGCGCGAACGCCGACCCGAAGCGCTTGACGCCCTTGACCTGGCCCAACGCGCGGTGGAACGCCATCCCGAGGGTGATGCCGACGTCCTCGGCGGTGTGGTGGTCGTCGATGTGAAGGTCGCCGACGCACTCGACGAGGAGCGACCACCCGGCGTGCTTGGCCAACGCGTGGAGCATGTGGTCGAGGAAGCCGATCCCCGTGTGCACCGCGATGCGCTGCGCGCTGGTGGCCTGCACGGCGTGGTCGTCGGCGGCGGCCGCGGTGCTCGGGAGAATCGACTCCGCGAGCTCGACGGCGCCGCCGTCGAGCGAGAGCGCGATCTGGATCTTGGTCTCGTTGGTGTTTCGTTTAATGGTGGTGGAGCGCATGGTCTGGTTGGGTTGAGTCACCGCGAAATTTGGCGGCCGCGGCGCGCCAGGGGCGCACTGCTCGCGCCTCGGCGATCGCTGGCGGTGCTCGGCGTTCGCGCCGCCTTTCCTTCAGTGCTCTCTCCCTCACCGTTCTCGCCACTCGCCGCTTCTCTCGTTTTGTTATCGCCGCTCGCCGCTTCCCTCGTTTCGTTCTGGCCTCGCCTCTCTCGCACCACTCGCGCGCCGCTCTCGCACTGCTCGCACCGCTCGCGCGCCTCTCTCGCACCACTCGCGCGCCGCTCTCGCACTGCTCGCACCGCTCGCGCGCCGCTCTCGCACTGCTCGCACCGCTCGCGCGCCTCTCTCGCACCACTCGCGCGCCGCTCTCGCACTGCTCGCACCGCTCTCGCACTGCTCGCACTGCTCGCACCGCTCGCGCGCCGCTCTCGCACTGCTCGCACCGCTCGCACCGCTCGCACCGCTCGCACCGCTCTCTCACCGCTCGCGCGCCGCTCTCCCGCCGCTCTCGCACCGCTCGCACCGCTCGCACCGCTCGCACCGCTCTCTCACCGCTCGCGCGCCGCTCTCCCGCCGCTCTCGCACCGCTCGCACCGCTCGCACCGCTCGCACCTCCCCCCTCCCCCACTCCCCCCAAATCATCCTCTTCACACCCCCCCTCTCTAGCCCACGCCCATGTCCACCCTTTACAAACGCACCGAGGTGGTGGGCCGCGGCAAGTTCGGGGTCGTCTACAAAGGCTACCACAAGCAAACCAAGCAGGTGGTCGCCATCAAGGTGCTCAACCTCGACACCCCCGAGGAGGAAGTGGCCGATGTGCAGCAGGAGATCCAGTTCCTCACCGAGCTCAAGAACGTCCCCAACGTGACGCACTACTACGGGCTGTTGCTCAACGACACCAAGCTCTGGATCATCATGGACTACTGCGCCGGCGGGCTGATCCGCACCCTCCTCAAGAGCGGCGTGTTCGAGGAGCGCTACGTCGCGGTCATCGTGCGCGAGTTGCTCGTGGCGTTGCAGCTGGTGCACCGCCTCGGCGTCATCCACCGCGACTTGAAAGCCGCCAACGTCCTCATCACCAAGGAAGGCCAGGTGCAGTTGTGCGACTTTGGCGTCGCCGCCAAGATTACGCTGCAGGCGCTCAAGCGCACCACCATGGCGGGCACGCCCTACTGGATGGCGCCCGAGGTGATCCGCGAGGGCGACGCCTACAACGCCAAGGCCGACATCTGGCTGTTGGGTGTCACCGTCTACGAGATCACCACCGGCAATCCGCCCTACCTGGACAAGGACGCGATGTGGGCGATGCAGATGATCCTGAAGCTGACGCCGCCGCGCTTGGAGGGCCGCGAGTACCTGGCAGCATTGAAGGAGACGGTGGCGTTGTGCTTGGACGAGAACCCCGACGAGCGCCCGCTGGCGGAGGACTTGCTCAAGTGCCGCTTGGTCAAGCTGTATCGCAGTGTCCCCACCGGCGTGTTGAAGGAGTTAGTGACGCGGTACTTGTTGTGGCGCGACGACGCCGGCGCCGGAGCTGCAGTGGGCGCCTTGGGCCCCGCCGTCGGCGCCGCGCCGGGCGCGCCCGGTGGCGCGCCCGCCGCCAGCGCTAGCAGCGACGACCTCGACGCCGGCCGCGACGACGAGGGCATCCACATCAAGTGGGACTTTGACCTGCTCAGCTCACGCGACTACATCATCGAGAACGACATCGACTTGGACCGCGTCGAGTGCGGCGTGTTGCCCGACGCGGAGCCCGACACCCTCGGCACGCTCCACGCGCCCGAGGGCACGCTCCACGCGCCCGCGGGTACCCTTGGCACGCTTGTGCAGCACTCGGCGCCGCTGCAGCCGCTGCAGCCGCTGCAGCCGGGGCTGCTGGGGGGCGTGCGCGCGGCGGAGGTGCCGCGGCTGTTGATGCTGTTGTTTGACGAGGACGCCGTGACCGAGCCCGAGGCGGCGGCGGCCGCGCCGCCGCCGCCAGCCACCGAGAGCCGCCTGGACTCCCCCACTATCGAGATCCCGGACATGGACAACCTCGCCAGTTTCGCGGTGTCGAAGCTCCAGTCTGCGCTCGGCGCGAACGCGGGCACGCTGGGCCGTCTGGCGTTGAGCAAGCCGCCGGTGTTGCACCATACGCAGCTGGCGTCGGGCAACTTGGAGATGCGTGCCGCAGCCGGTGGTGGTGGCGGCGGCGGCGGCGGCGGCGGCGGCGCCGCGCGGCCGCGCAAGAAGACGATTTCCAACACGCTCGGCAGCACCCACTCCACATTTTCCGCCCACGACGCCCCGCCGCTGGGGGCGCTGGCGCCGCCGCTGGCGCCACCGCCGGCGGTGGCGCAGGCGCCGCCGTTCAAGACGCCGTCGCCCACGCCGGCGCCCACTACCTCGGGCCTCATGGCGCAGTTGGGCAGCGCGCCGTCGCCGTCTAAGTCGATGAAGGCGTTGACCGCGAGCTCGAACCCGTTGTTGCAGCCGATCAACTTCAATGCAGAGAAGCCCGCCGCCGCCGCGGCGGCGGGCGCGGCTGGCGGCGACAAGCCCAAGCGCCCGCGCCCGCCCCTCCACATCCAGATGCCGACGCCCTCGAGCACCCTCAGCAGCCTCGCGGCGCTCACCAACGACGAGTTTGACGTCAACCAGTTTGGCGTCAGCCGCCTCCAGGCGGGCGCCACTGCGATGACGCCGCTCACCGAGAGCGAGCCCGGCTTGGAGGACGCTCGCGAGCGCTCCGACACCGCCGGCTCCGCCGGCTCGCGCGACGCGCGCCAGGAGATCAAGAAGCCTGGCGCGTACCCGCCGCGCGCCGCTTCGATCAGCTCGAGCCCCAGCACGGTGGCGGCGGCGCCGCCGCCGCGGTTCCCTGCCATCCCGCAGGTCAACGGCGACTTCTTCGTCGACAGCGTGCCCACGAGCCGCCTCGTGGGCGAGTTGGAGCACATGCTCCGGCAGTTCACCCTCGGGTTGGAGGCGTTGGAGAGCACCCTCTAGTCCCGTCCTGCATATACCCATAATCGATACCGAGCGGCGGCCATCGGCGCGGCGCGCTCCCTCGAGTGTTCGTCAGAGGATGCCCCCGCGCATACGAAGACGCATCACCGATGCTAAGCGCGAGGAGATCGAGCGCCAGGAGCGCGCGCTCGCGCAGGCGATTGTGCGGCCGTTCGAGGTTGTGCGCGGGTTGCCCGTCACGTTCAGCGCGCCGCCGCGCTACGACGAGGTGTTGAAGCACCCGCTCACGTTGCGCGACCTGGGGGTGTTCTACCGGTCGCTCATGAAGTCGCGCGACACGTATGTGCAGCACGCGCCGATGTTCCAGTTGTACTGGATGAAGCTTACGGCGCACGCGCGCAAGCAGCAGGAGCGCGAGCGCCGCGAGCGCGACCTCGCGCCCGCGACGCGCTCGGCGGCGGCAGCGGGCGACGCCACGGGGGCCGCGGGGGCCACGGGGGCCGCGGGAGCCTCGGGAGCCGCCCCGGCGCAGCGCATCCCTGTTCTCGGCACGGAGGTGAGCGCACGTGACGTGATGGTGAAGTTGTGTGACGCCACGCTCTCGATCGGGCCCCACACGTTCGAGGTGCGGTTGTTCATTGCCAAGGACGAGCGCTCTGACAAGGAGCGCGAGCGCGAGCGCGAGCGCGAGAAGGCGCGCGAGAAGGAGGAGCGGGCGCGCGAGCGTGCCGCCAAGGAGCGCCACGCGCGCGAGGTGCGTGAGATGAAGGCGCGCGAGAAGGAGCGCGAGCGCGTTGAGCGTGAGCGCGGCATGGAGGAGAAGCGCCGGGCGGCGGTGCCGGGAGCGGTCGCGGGAGCGGTCGCGGGGGTGGCTTCGGGGGCGCCTTCCCTTCTGGTGCCCGCCGCGCGCCCAAGCGCTGCGGGGGTGCTGCCAGCAGTGGGTCAGGCTGGGCTTAGCGGGTCGGGACGCGCCCAGGGTCCAGGCCCCGGCCCAAGCGCCCAGGGCCCCGCGGGCGGCTCGAGTGGCCCCGCAGGCGGCTCGAGTGGCCCCGCAGGCGGCTTGAGCAGCCCCGCAGGCGGCCCCGCGACCTCTGGTCCCAGCCCCGGCCCCGCGGCCTTTGGTCCTAGCCCCGGCCCCGCGGCCTTTGGTCCTAGCCCCGGCCCCGTGGCCTCTGGTCCCAGCGCCGGCCCCGTGGCCTCTGGTCCCAGCGCCGGCCCCGTGGCCTCTGGTCCCAGCCCCGGCCCCGTGGCCTCTGGTCCCAGCCCCGGCCCCGTGGCCTCTGGTCCCAGCCTCGGCCCCGTGGCCTCTGGTCCCAGCGCCGACCCCGTGGCCTCTGGTCCCAGCCCCGGCCCCACGGCTTCTACCCCCAGTGCTTCAGGCCTTGGCCCCGCCCCGCCCCCTCCCCCCAACAACATGCAATCTGCCGAAAACACCCTCATGATTGCCAATCTCAACGCGATCGCACGGGTCGATCTCTCCCTCAACACCCTCATGAAGATTGTGGCGCTGGGCGGCGCTACGCCGCAACAGATCATCACTTTCCAGGGCTACATTCAGCGGGCGCGTGAGATGGGCCCACCCCCTCACCCGCCTCACCTTCTTCACGGCACCCCGCCGCCGCCTGGCTACATCCGCGGGCAGCCGTATGCCCGTGTTGGCGCCGGCTTTGCCCCGCTCAAGAAGCCGCCCAAGGAAAAGAAGCCCAAGCCGGCGCGGGAGTTGAAGCTCACGGCGTTCCAGGAGCGCTACTTGAACGGCGCCACAATCCTATTTGAGTTTGTGGAGAACCCCAATGTGCGGTTCGCGCTTCCGCGCGAGTTCATCTCGGAGGTTGTCAGCGAGCCGAAGCCGCCAAGGGACCTCGAGGACGAGCAGCCGACAGATGTGTTGTTGAGCTTTTTGTGGATCCACAACCGGCGCGAGTACGAGGCGTACGTGGAGAAGCGGGAGGCGTACGACAAGGCGGTGAGGGAAAAGGAGGAGAAGGAGAGGGAGGAGAGGGAGAAGGAGGAGAGGGAGGAGAAGGAGAAGGAGGAAAGGGAGAAGGAAAAGGAGGAGAAGGAGACGGAGGAGAAAGGAAAGGAGGAGGTGAAGGCGGAGGTGCCGGTGGTGGTGCAGGCAGACGCGGCGTCGCAGCCAGCGGCAGCGGCAGAGCCGGCGGAGGTGAAAACAGAGGCGCCAAAGCCTGCAGACGCCGCGGCAGACGCCGCGGCATCTGCCGCGGCGGAGCCCGAGGAGCGCAGCTTGCGCAACCGGCGGCGGCGCCCCGCAGCGCCCCGCCGGCCCGCCAAGAAGGAGCTAGCGCCGCCCGCAGAGCCCGAGGTGCGCTTCACCGCGGTGAGCTTCACCCTTGGCGCCATCCCGGCGCGGTACGTGCCAATCGTGGTCAACAGCAGCCGTCCCGCAGACGTTGTGCGCCAGCAGATGTCGCACGTGTTGAGTATCGGCTCGCGCATGCCCTCGTACTACTTGTGGTACCAGGTCGACGGCAAGCTCGATGAGGAGTTGGCAGAGCGCCTCAGAGTCGAGTTGAACCAGGAGGAAAAGAAGATGACCGGCATTGTGAGCGCGGCCATCTCGAGCGAGACGATGGAGCGCAAGCGGCGGTTGAAGGAGGAAAAGGAGGAGCGCCAGCGCTTGAAGCGGTTGCGCAAAGCCGAGCAGGCGTCTCTGCTGCCGGCGCCGGCGCCGGCACCCACCGCGGTCAAGCTGGAGCAGCCCAGCGCTGCGGCGATGGGGCTGGCGCCGCGAGACGAAGGGGGGCCGAGCGCTAGCGAAAACCCTAGCTAGCGGCGGCCGCCATTACGCCGCCGCCGCCGCCGCCGCCGCTGCCTCTCACCGTTGTCCTCTAGCATCTATTATATACAATCTAATGGCTTATCAAGTTCATCAAGTTCTGCAACGCCACATTGTCCCTGCCGTTGCGCTGCGCCGCACTGCCAAAGTGCGGGCTCAGCGGCTGGTAGTGGGAGCGGTCGACCGCGGCGTCGTCGTGGCCGGCGCGCTGGAGCCACAGCCCAACCTTGACGCCGTCGGCGTACACCTTGACGCTTCCCTGCGGCGTCACCTCGGCCTCGGTGATCTTGAACGGCATCACAAACTGGCGCATGTGCTTGCCCGGGTAGTTCTTGGCGTAGTTGTTCTGCAACAAGGTGGTGCGGTCGTTGAGGCGCGCCACAAACCCCGCCACCGCGGCCTCGCGCGCCCCAACCATGCGGCCGGGCGCAACGGCGCCGTACTTGATGCCGTTGGGGGTGTTTGCGAAACGGCCCTTGACTGCATACAGGAAGCCGGCGGTGCCCTGCACGTCGCTGGCGGGCGCGTGACGCAGCTTGCGGCCGAGCGGCCGCGCGAGCGCGCTCAACAGGCCGCGGAAGCGCGCCACGTCGGCGGTGCGCAAGTACTCGTGGAGGCTGCCGACGAGCTGCTGCGGCGTCGCCGCCAGTGCGAGGAGCGCCGGATGCGTCGCCAAGAGCCACCGGTAGAAGTCGCGGTGGAGCGTCGGGTTGCGGCGGAGCACGTGACGGATGTCGCTGGCGGAGGCGCGCTCGGTGAGGTTGAGCGCGGCGAGGAGCGAGCCGCCAGAGGCTGCTGCCGCCGCGGGCGCCGCCGCGGCAGGCGCCGCCGCCGCGGGCGCGTCGCCGCCCACCTCGGCCGCCGCGGGGAACAACGGGTTTGTCTCGGCGTAGTAGTTTTTGGGCACGACGCCGAGCTCCTGGAACTTGAGGCGGTTGTACATCGCGCCGGAGTACTTCTCGACGTCAGGCATGTTCTTGCGGTTGTCGACGTCGTTAAAAACGATGTGCAGCAGCCCCACCTGCTTCGGCAAGTAGCTCTTCATGCCGAAGTTGGAGCGCGCCGCCGACAGCTTGGGGGTGTAGACGATTTGGTGCGTTGGGGCGTCGCCCTGGTCGCGCATGGTGCGGCGCAACGGCCGTGCCACCTGTGCCAACCTGGAGTTCTTGAAGAGGCGGTACACCTCCTGGCTGTTCATGACGGAGCGGGGCGAGGAAGTGGTAGCGGTCGTGGTGGGCTTGGCTGATTTTTCATGGCGCGGAAAAACAGGGGTTACCCGGAGAGAGTGTGAGCAGAGCGGGTGAGGGAGGCGGGAAAGAGCGGGCGAGGGGTGCGGGAGAGGCGGGAGAGGGAGAGCGGGAGGGAGAGCGGAAGAGAGAGCAGGAGAGAGGCGGGGAGGCGGGCGAGGAAAGGGTTGTAGACACAACCTGCATTTGATCTAGTTTGCAGCCATGCTGGCTCAGCGGGCCCGCGCCGACGAGCACGGCCGCAGTGAGCTCCACTGGGGCATTCTTTTCGGGGCGTTTGGGACACTGTCGTGGCAGAGAGGCGCATGGCTGGGGTGCAGCCGGAGGGATGTAGCGTTGCAGCCGGAGGGGAGTAGTGTTGCAGCCGGAGGGGAGTAGCGTTTGCAGCCATTTGGCGGGATTTTCGCGCGGGCAGTTCGCGCGGGCAACTCGCAGCCGCCAGAGGGCCCCGGAGGGCCTCAAGAGGTTTCAGCCGCAGTCGAGGCTGGGCCGCTCGCACTCTGCGTCCGGCCGCTCGCACTCTGCGTCCGGCCGCTCGCACTCCGCGCCCGCTTGGCCGCTCGCACTCCGCGCCCGCTTGGCCGCTCGCACTCCTTGCCGCTGGGCCGCTCGCTAACACGCATAAGACAAACTCAACCCCACCTTGCCCACCTCCGGCCTCCCTCGCATCGACAAATGCACCCCCGTGCTCACCAAAAAGTCCTTCACCTTGCCCTCCCACAACACCTTCACCACTTTATCGCTCAAGCTCGTTGACACCTTCAACACACTGCCAAAATCGCTCTCATTGACGCGGTGCTGAAACGCATCCACGGCATTGTCGGTGCGCGCCGCCGCCGCGCCAAGCGCGCCCCTGTAGCTGAACAACTCGAACCCCAACGACAAATTGCTGGCGTACAGAAACCAGTTGAAATCGTACTTTGAACAAAACGTCGATCGCACACTCGTCTTAATCGTGTAGGTGGAGGACACATGCCCCAAGATTGGATTGCACGCCAACGTCATCGTCATGGGCTTCCCCGTCAGCGCCAGGCGCGTCAGGTACCGCAACGCCGTCAGCAAGCCCGGGCTGGTGCTGAGGGCGGCGTACCACACCTCGGTGCCAATCAGCATCACCTGGTTGTCCAACTTGGGGAGGAGCGGAGAGCGGCTTAGGTTGTAGAGGCAGCGAAACCCAAAGAGCGCCTCGTTGGTCGAGTAGACGAACTCGCGCAGAAAACGAGCGGTGTTGGTCTGGAGATAGAGGATCATGGTGCCGTTTTTGTGCGCGTGGGGGTTACTGACGCACTTGACGAGGAGCCGGGAGGAGGGGGAGAAGCGCTTGATGAGCATGGCCTCGAGCGCGGACCCGGGGAAGTAGAGGCGCCCGTAGAGGAGGCTGGCGGAGGCAGCGACGGCGGGCCGCGCAGGCGGCGCAGGCGGCGCGTGCGGCGCGTGCGGCGCGTGCGGTTGGCGGCGGCGCGGGCGCAGGGCCGCCCGGGAGGTCTGCGATGCTGCCGGCGCTGCCTCCGACGCAATCTGCGATGCCGCTGCCTGCGCTGCCGCTGCCTGCGCCGCCGCTGCCTGCGGCGGCGGCGCGAGCCGCAGCGGCCTGAACCCCGCCACCGCCTCCTGAAGCGCCACAGCGGCCGTCCCGTCCCCCGCCAACGGCAACAGCGAGTACAAGTACGCCACCGAGCCGTTGATCTGATGCCGATTCAGCAACGTGAAGCTCAGCGCCAGATGCGGCGTCAGCTTCGACGACACGTTGAGCCGCCCCCACGTCGGCACGCCGAACTCTAGCAACGCGCGCAGCGACGCGGTGATGTTGGCAAAGAGGTTGTCCTCGTCCCACCCGGCGGCGGCGTCGAAGCGCTTCTGTAGATACTCCATGTAGGTGTACATGTGGATGGCGGTGTTTATTTTTTTTGCTACATGTTTTTGAGGTCGGCCAAGTTCTCCACCAACAGCCCAATCTCGGGGAAGGCGCCGCGGAACAAGTCGATCTTGGCCGCGACCAGGCGCGTTTGTGCGCCCGGCGCGAAGTTTTGCGACTCGTCCACCAAGTAGAACACGAGAAACTCAATGAGCTTGAAGTTGAGCAGCTGCTGGGTGTCGGCGGCGCCCGCGGCGGCGCCTGCGCGCGCGAGCGCCACGAGGTTGAGGTGGGAGATGACTAGGGCGCACCCGTCGCACTGCTCAAAAGTGCGGAAGTTGGGGAGGTTTTTGAGGAGGATGTGGATGAGGGTCAGCACGAGCAGCGCGGCGGCGGTGGCGGTCGGGAAGGGCGGCGTCAGCGGCGCGACGGCGGGCGCGGCGGACGCGGCGGGCGGCGTGGGCGGCGTGGGCGCGGGCTGCGCGGGCGCGGGCTGTGCGGGCGTGGGGCGGAGGAACGCCAAAATGAGCGCCATGTTGGCGCGGCGCGCAAACAAGTTGCGCGACGGCGGGTGGAGCAAGAGAAGGCCCTGAAGGAGGCGGTTGCACTGCAAGAGCTCCGCCTCGGCGGCTGCGCTGCGTGGCGCCGCCGCGAGCCTGCGGTAGACGTGCAAGAGCGCCGCGGTCAAGTTGTGGTCGAAGGTGTCCTGAAGCTGGCAGAACTGGCGGAGCGGCGCCGCGTCGCGCTCCGCGGCGGCGGGCTCGACATAGGGCACGAGCGACCGGAGGAGCGCGTCGAGCGCGCTGAGCCCGGTGTCCTCCGCGGCGCCGCCGTCTGCGGCCTCCAAGTCCTCGACGATGAGGGCGATCTTGCGGTCCATCGACGGGTCCATCAGGCTGTCCTGCAGGGAAAGGAAGTAGCGTGTTTATGTTTTTAGCGTCACCGCGCGCGCCCCGGCGCGCCGCGCCGCCCCGCGTTGCCTGCTGCGCCGCCCGCTGCGTTGCGCCGCTGCGTGCCCGCGCTGCCCGCGACGCCCGTGCTGCCTGCTGCGCCGCACCTCCTCACCGCACCCTCCTCTTCTGCCTCACCAGACCTCCGCTCCTTCCCATGCTCGCGGTCATTCTCGGGTGCACCGTCGCGGTGGCGTCCTCCGCGGTCCAGTCGCTCGGGATCACCCTCCAGCGCAAGTCGCACCTTCTCCCCCACCACCACCAGCACCAGCGCATGTGGCTCGTGGGCTTCCTCCTCTTCATCGGCGCCAACGTCTTTGGCTCTCTCATCCAGATCACGACGCTCCCGCTCATCATCTTGTCGCCGCTCCAAAGCATCGGCCTCATCTTCAACTCCGTCTTGAGCTGCTTGATGCTCGGGGAGCGCTTCACGCCAAAATTGGCGATCGGCACCCTCATCATTGCCATCGGCGCCTTCATCATCGCGTTCGAGGGCGCGCTGCTGCCGCCGCCGCTGCTGCCACGCTTCGAGCAAGTGCTTGCGCAGTTGCTACGCCCCGCATTTCTCGGATGGTTTGTCGCCACCTTTGTAGTGGCGGCGGCGCTCCTTGGCGCCAACCGCGTGCTTGCGCAACACCAGCGGATGCGGCGCCCGCTGCTCTGCGGCGTGCGGGCGCTGCGCCGCGCGCTGCGCTTCCAGTTTGCCCGCGGCGTCAACTACGGCATCGTGCTGGGCACGTTGACCGCGCACACGTTCCTCTTTGCCAAATCTTTGGTGGACGTGGTGGTGGCGGCGATCGTTAGCCGCGGGCTCAGGCACTTGTTTGCCGCCGCCAACACGGCGCCGTGGGTGTTGCTAGCGGCGATGCTTGCCATCATCGCGGGCCAGCTCACCGCGTTCAACTTGGGGTTGTCGCAGATCCTGACGTCGATCTTGTACCCGCTTTGCTTCCTCGTGTACAACGTGGTCAACCTCGTCAACGACTTGTGTTTCAACTCTTTGTTAGCCAGTGGCGCCATGTCGTACGCACAGCTTGCGTGGGTGGTGTTTGGGCTTAGCGGGGTGTTGTTTGGCGTGGTGTTGCTCAGCTGGGACAGCGCGTTTGAGGCAGAGCGCGCGGGGAGTGCCGAGGAGATCTTGATGCATCTGAAGTTTCCCTACGAGCGGCAATACCGTGACGAGCCGGGGGAGCGGCCTTACCGCGATGAGCCGGAGGCTGCCAGCGGCGAGCGTAGCGAGCCGCTGCGCTCGCTGCCGTGCTCGCCGCCGCGCCCCAGCCGCCGCATCATCTCCCTCGAACAGCATGAATTGCTTGCGGCCGTTACATAGCGCGCCGCCATCGGGTCTTTCACCCGGGGCTGTGGAGCGGCCCTAGCGGCCTTAGTGACCTCCTCAGCGGCCCAGCGGCCCAGTAGCCTAGCGGCCGATTCGGCTCAGCCTCGCGTAGCGGCCCTGGCGGCTCGCTATGCTCGCCGCTGCCTCCGGCTTGCTACAATCTTTTTCTCGTTCAGCTTGAAATTGCATCTTTTACATCGAGCATCCTCGCGCTGCGCTCGCCGCTCGCTGCTCGCCGCTCGCTGCTCGCCGATGTGCTCGCCGCTACGCCTTCCCAAACACCGGAAGCGGGATCGCATTCGCCACAAAGTACAGGTTGTGCTTTGTGGCCACGCCCGCAAACGCGTTGTACCACCCGCAGCACGCCGCGATCACCGCCATAATCCCCCCCGCCTGCACGAGATGCGGGTTGCCGGTGAAGTTGGCCGCGGCCAACAAGATGAAGGTTAAGTCCAACGTCACAAACAACGCCAAAAACATCACCGTGGTCTTGAGGCACACGAGCACCAACATAAAGGTGAAGAGCGCCCACCCCACGAGGTAGAATCCTACCGCGCTGGCTAACTGGTCCGGGGCGTCGGCGTACGCGGCCTGGATGCCGAAGCTCTCGACGTAGATGGCGCCGAAGCCCCACCAGAAGGGGCCGTAGCTAGCTAGCGCGGTGCCGGCGAAGCAGTTGCCAATGGCCAACTCCCACACGCCGGCGAGGAACTGCACTGCGCCGCCGTAGAAGAATGTCAAGCTTACGACCACGTTGGGGATCAGCACCCCCATGGCGCCAGCGTAGTACAACCCCAACACGAAGGTGGTGAGCGCAAACGACGCCAACCCCATCGCGGCGGCGTTGGCAAATTGGTGCGTCGGGTACGGCGCGTAGCGCTCGGCGGTCAACGTGCCGCCGAACGCCGTCATCAAGTCCTGCTTGCGGTACTTCTGCGTCCCGAGGTACACGTGTTCGTCGTCGTGGGCGACCAGCGCCACCGACTGCGCGGGCTTCTCGCTGGAGGAGACCGACATCATTACTGGCTGCAAATGGGGGCGGCTGCGCCTAAATACCCGGCGTGCGCTTAACGCCATCCCCCTCGAAGTCTACGGTGTCACGCTGGCGGCGTGGTGAAGCTTATTGAGGTGCAAACGCCGGCGCCGCAGCAAGGGCCGCACACCAGGCGCAGGGCCATGGCGCCATCCCCCCGCAAAGTCTAGGGTGTCACGCTGGCCGAGTGGTGAAGCTTATTTTGGGTGCAAACGCCGCTCGGCCTTACGCACGGCGGCCGCTGCGAAGGCCGCGCGCCAGCCGCGCCATAAATGCGCGACAGCGCGCGCCGCCAGCAGCCAGGCGCCTGGCACTTGGCCGCGGGTCCACCGACTGCCTCGGGCGCAGCAGTGCGACGCATGCGGCCGCCGCCGTGCAGTTGCGTGTGGGGCTGAGTGCGCGCTCGCCCACGATAGCCCCGCCAAGCCGCTAAAGTCCAGAGGGGAAGGTTAAGCTCTGTGGGGCGGCGCTATCGCCACGCGCCCGCGCCCACGCCCGCGCCACGTGCACTATCACGTGCCTGCTTCAGGCACCACACTATCACCTGCATATACACATCATCGCATCTGCTAGGCCGCCATGTCCTTCAACAAGCACCCCGTGATCACGAGCTACCGGGGCCCGGAGGACTTGGCGGAGCTCCGCGGCTGGTTCTACGGGCGCGGCGACGCCGACCGGCGCCGCGCGGTGCAGCGCGTCAAGGCGCTCGCGCTGCGCGGCCGTCTCCCGCATGCAGTCGAGGCCACCAGCCAGTTGACCGCGGTGGCGCTCCTGGACCCTCTCAGCGCGCCGGCGGCGGCGGCGCTGGTGGCGGCGGCCACGCTCCAGTCGGACTCCACTATTCTCCAACTTTCCTACTCGATGCTGCTAGTGCGCTTTGTCAACGGCCTCTTGGACCCGTTCCAGCAGTCGAGCTTCGCCATTCCCTTGCACCAGTTGGCGCGCAACCTCGGTCTCCCTAGCTTGTTTGTCGAGCTCCGCCACATGGGCACCCACGAGCAGCTCCCTAGCCTCGACACTTTGCGCATGGCGTGTCGGCGGGCGCTCGACTGGCTATATACTCACTACTGGAGCACTTTGGAGAGCACTGCAGATAATCCCGATGGCGGCGCCGACGCCGCCGCCGATGCCGCCGCCGACGACGACGACGACGACGCCGGGTACACGCGCCTCTCGCTGCTATGCCGCGAGGTTGCCGCCGAGATCAAGACCTACAAGAAAGTTCGCAAGCTTGACCTCGACCGCGAGTACAAGTTCGGCAACTCGTCGAGCGCTGGCAAGCGGTACTGGCGCGCGGTGGCGGCGCTCAAGCGGTTCAGCGACGCCGACCGCAGCGCCGTGGCCCGCACGTTCTTGTACCGTGACGTACTCGTGTACAACGCCGCCGAGCGCGGGCGCGACCGCACCAAGCTCAACCCGTTGCTTCTCAAGTTGTACCGCCCGTTGCTTGCCGAGATGGGGGCGCAGTTCCGGTTTGAGTTGCTCTGGCACATCTGGGCCGCCCTCAACGGCGAGGGTGGTGCGCCGAGCGCGCTCAGTGAGCGGCTTGGGTTCGTCGCGCGCCACCCCGCCGAGGCGGTGCAGTGGCTCGGGTGGGCGCGCCACTTGACGGCAGACTTGCTCCTGGGACCCGCCACCGCGCTTTGCACCCCCACAGGGGCGCAGCTTGCCCTGAAGGCGGCGGTGGCGCAGTGGGCGATGCAGCGCACCGCCGAGCACGCCAGCGCGGCGCGGTTGGAGTTGCTCGAGGAGTTACTGCGGTTGAGCGCGGAAAACAACTTGCAGCGGCGCGACGTGGAGGAGCAGATCCTCGGCGCCGTGGCGGCGATGCGGCAAAGAGTGCGCGAGTCGCTGTTGGCGGCGGCGCCGACACTCGAGGAGTTGGTGAGCGGGGAGGATGCCACGCCGAAAGGCGCCGTGCCGAGAGAGAAAGTACTAGAGACGGCCGCGGCGACCCCGCCAGAGGAAGAGGTGCTGCGGAAGCGGCACAAGCCGCAGACGCACTTCTTTTTTGAGGAGGTGCCTGATTGGGTGCCGACGCCGTTTGGCACCGCGGTGTGACTGCGGTCGGTAGCGCCCTGGCGCTCAGGCCGAGCGCCCTGGCCTGGCCCTTTGGCCTCATGTTGGCGCCCCAGCGGCCCAGAGCCGGGGCTTACGCTACGGCGCCGCTACCGCGCTGCTACTTCGCTGCTACGGCGCCGCTACGGCGCCGCTACCGCGCTGCTACTTCGCTGCTACGGCGCCGCTACGGCGCCGCTACCGCGCTGCTACTTCGCTGCTACGGCGCCGCTACGGCGCCGCTACCGCGCTGCTACTTCGCTGCTACGGCGCCGCTACCGCGCCGCTACTTCGCTGCTACGGCGCCGCTACCGCGCCGCTACTTCGCTGCTACGGCGCCGCTACGGCGCCGCTACCGCGCTGCTACTTCGCTGCTACGGCGCCGCTACCGCGCCGCTACTTCGCTGCTACGGCGCCGCTACCGCGCTGCTACTTCGCTGCTACGGCGCCGCTACCGCGCCGCTACTTCGCTGCTACTGCGCCGCTACTTCGCTGCTACCGAGCTATTCCTGGCGCTGCGCCGCTGCTGCGCTCCTATCGCGCTATCGCGCTGTTATCGCGCTGCTAGTGCGCCGCTGCCGCGCTATCGCGCTGTTATCGCGCTGCTAGTGCGCCGCTGCCGCGCTGTTTCCATGCCGCCGCGCTATCGAGGGGTGCCGACTCGTGTCGCCCTCACGATAGACTAACCCTGGGCGCCCCATCTGGCCCGGGGCCCTACCCTGACCATACCCAGCCGCATCTCCCCTTAATAGACGTCGTGGCCAGCCCACCATCTGCAATCTCCTCTCTGCAGGAACGAACAAGCCTTATCGCTGCAGCCACAACCACTTCGCCTCCACAGACGAGCACAATGCCGCAATGGATGCCTCAGAATATACAGAAGCGGCTTCTCCTCTATGTGTTACAGCAGCTAGCGCTCTTCTCCGAGATCGAGCTCCCCAACTTGGAGGAGGTGTCGCTCAACAACATTGCGTTGCGTGACGTCAAGATCGACCCTGAGCGTGTCGGGCCCTTGCCCGGCTGCACGCTTCGCTCGGGGCGCGTGGGGCTCTTGGAGCTCAACGGCGGCGTGATGGGGGGCGTGCAGGTAGACCTCAGTGATGTGGAGGCCGTAGTGGATGTGGATGCGCTGCGGGGCGCCCCGCGCCCACCGGAGGGCGCGGTGCACTTTCTGCTTGCCAAGAGCACCGCCGACTTGGCCAGTACGATGGAGGGGGTGGAGGGTGCCGAGGGCGCCGAGGCTGGCCCGGGCGGTGCCGAGACCGGCAGCAGCTCCGCTGAGACCGGCAGCAGCGACGGCCAGCCGCGCCCGCGCTCGGCCGCGCTCGGCGGCATGGTGGCGCGCGCCGCCGAGATGGCGTTGCTGCGGCTCCAGGTGCGCGCAGTGCGCGTAGGCATCCGCGTAGTGGCGGAGCTCACCGACATCCGCGTCGAGGTCAGCGAGGTCGCGGTCAAGACCGTCAACGGCAAGCGCGAGGTGACGGTGCGCGGGTTGCGCGTGGTGACGTTGCGGCCAGAGGTGGCTGCGGGGCGGCTGGATCCGCCCGCGGCGAGCGCGAGCTCGGCGAGCTCGGAGAGCTCCGCCGCGACGCTGGAGGACGAGGACGGCTACGGCGAGGAGTCCTTGATGGACAGCATGATGTTCACACACGAGGAGGCCAGCTCGATCTACATGAGTGCCACCTCGCAAGCGTTCGGCGCGGGCGCCAACGCCGGGGCTGCCGTCGAGGCGGCCGCCGCGCCCGCCGCGGCCAGCGCCGCCGCCCCCGCAGTTGTGCTCCACCTCGACTCTGCCGCCTTTACCTTCACCACCGACTTCGCCGGCCTCGAGGCACGCCTCGGCCAGGTGCACCTCGCGTGCGTGCCGCTCGTTCCCACTGCCATCAGCATTCTTTCGGGGATCACGCGCTCCCTCAAGATGGCTCACTACCAGCGCAAGCGGGACAACTTTGCGCGCACGCGCTCGCTGCGGTTCCCGCAGTACGACGCTGACGACAACCCGGCGCTGCCGCCGCAGGTCCCGACGCTGCCGGCGGAGCCCCTATTCCACCGCCTCCACATACACCGCATAGTGGTGGGCTTGACGACCGCGCTCGGTCGCGACGGCGCGTTTGCGGCCGATGCGGCGGCTGTGCGCGTCGTCTTGAGCAACGTCAACGTCAAGCAGAAGAGCGACGAGTTGCTCTATGGTGGCGTCGAGCGCCTTGGCGTGGTGCAGGCCGCGCCCGGCGGCTGGCGCGACGTGGCTGCGTTTGTGGACGAGGCGGCCGCAGCGCCGACCGCCGCGGCCGCGGCCGTCAAGGCCGACTTGAGGTTCGAGCTCTTCCGCGGCGCCACCCCCGAGTTCACCGCGTTGTGCCTGAAGCCGTTGGAGGTGAGGCTAGACGCCGCGGCTCTGGCGGTGCTCGCTGCGTTTGCGCGGTCGCTATCGCTCACCTGGAGCCACTACGCGGCAGCCCGCGCCCACATTGGCGCCCGCGAGCGTCTGGGGGCGCACGGCGCCGCGTCGTCGCCCGCCGTCATCTTCCAGTCCGCGCTCATCGATGTGCAGGTGGCGTTGAGCCCTGGCTTCGCATTGAAGACGATTGTGTTGCCGCTTCTGTTCCGCCTGGCGCTGAACCACCTCAGCGTACCCAAGGTGGTGGTGAGCTGCCTTGCGCTGGGGGTAGAGCACACGCTCTCCGTGATCACCGACATCAAGTTGCACACCGCCTTGAAGGAGTTCAAGGCGTTTGTGCGCGGCGCCGCCACCGCGGGCGCGGCGCTGGCGCCGCGCGAGGTCAGTCTCAACAGTGAATTGGTGTTGACGGTGCCGGCAGTGGCAGTGAGCGCCGACTGGCGGTTGCTTCGCCGCATTGTGGGCGAAGTGGGCCGCTTTCTTGCCGCGGGCGCCGCGCCATCGCCGGCCCTCAATCTCCCGCCACATTCGCAGAGGGGGAGGGCGGCTAGGGGCGCTGGGCGTGCGGGCAGCGGCTCCATTGGCCCCGGCAGGGCGGTCTCCTTCCGCTTGGAGGTGCACACAGTCGACGTGGAGGCCGTCAACGTGTCGGCGCTGTTTGGCAACTTCTGCGCGCGTTTCGAGCGCGTAGCGCTCCATTTGTTGAGGAACGGCGACCTCCAGGGGTCGGTTGGGTCGCTCAAATGGCAGCGAGAGCAGGGCAACACTATCGAACCTTTTCTCCACCTGTTGGGGGGGCATCGCGGGCCCACGCCACTCGTGGTTTTCACATACCGCGCCAGCGCGTTGCACGCGGCGGTGTGGAACGTTGTGGTGGAATACTACACGGAGTGGCTACGGGTGCTTGCGCCGGACGCGGGCACAGAGGCGGCAGGGGCGGGGGCGGTAGCCCTGGCCGCCGCGGCCGCTGCGACCCCCTCGGCTGCCCTCGAGGTCAAGATTGAGTTTTACGAGTGCGCCATCGGGCTCACGCCCGGGCGCTTGCCCTGCAAGGCGTTTGTCGCAGTACAGCGAGGCACCACTCAGCTAACGCGCGGCGACCCCGGGGACCAGCTCCTCGTCAAATCCTCGCTACGCCAGCTCGAGGTGTTCCTCGTTGATGACGCCGCCAGGGTGGCGTGGCCGCGTCGCGGCCCCCTGCGCGCCAGCGAGTGGCTCGCCGCGGCGGGTGTCCTTAATGTGGGCCACCTCAACGCCACCCACGTGGGCTTCACCGTCAACTCCGACATCGAGGCGCTTCACCGCCGCAACCGCCGCCTCGGCATCAACGAACGCTTGTCGCTGCTAGAGGTCAAGGTCAACGTCGACGACTTGGCGTTGGCGGCGTGCGCAGACCTGGCGCACACGCTCGCTCAGATTGCCAGCGACTTGAAGCTGCCGATTGTGTTTTCGGACCGCCAAAAGTACAAGGTTGAGGTGGAGGAGCCCGTTGACGTGTGGCTGGCTGCCAGTGCGCTATTCGAGGATACGCCGCGTGAGGACGACGCCGCCTCGCTTTCGATAGTGGACGAATACATGGGCGCCGCGGCCAGCGTCGGAGAGTTGGAGCAGGAAATGTCTGCCCTCAGCGTCAGCGCGCCCGCGGCGAGTTTTGCGATTGAGGATGAGCACTTTGTTGCGGCGACAGCGACGGCGGCGGCAGCGGTACCCGTTCTCATATACCTCAACGTGTCGCGGGTGCATGTGCGGTTGCACGACGGGTACGACTGGCCCGAGACCCGCAGCGTCATCGAGGGCGCGGTGCAGCGCGTCGAGAGCGGTGCCGCGGCAGAAGCAGCGGCGGCGGAGGAGGAGGAGGAGGGGGAGGAGGAGGACCGCGCCTTGATTGGCGAGACGTTGTACCAGTCAATCCACCTCCTGCTCCCCGCGGGGGCGAGCCCGGCGCGGCTCACGCGCAACATCAACAAGAGCGTCCACAGCACCGCGAGCGAGGCGGGCGGCGTCGAGCTCACGCGGTCTCCACACCACAAGGTAGCGGTGGAGGTGCAGAATGTGGAGGTGGTGGTGGCTGTTCACACGACGAGGGACCCGCGCACGCCGCCCGCGACGCCTCCCGCGGAGCCCGGTGGTGCCGAGGTGGTCAACGCGGTGAGCGTGCTGGCGGAAAACTTTGAGGTTCTAGACAACGTGCCCACCCTGACCTGGCACAAGGTGGTGACGTACTTGCGCAGCGCCGGGGAGCGCGAATTGCAGACACGGGCGGTGCGCGTGAGCGTCACCGAGTTGCGCCCTGACCGCGCCTTGTGTGCCACCGAGGCCATCGTCGACGTGGCGGTGCTTCCCTTGCGGCTCCACGTGGACCAGGACACCTTGGACTTCTTGGTGCGGTTCGCCGAGTTCCGCGACGCGCGCTTCCGCCTCCCTATCGACGACATCTTGTACATGGAGAAGTTCTCGCTTGCGGCGTTGCGCATCAAATTGGACTACAAGCCCAAGAAGATTGACTACGCCGGAATCCGGCTGGGCCATGCCGCCGAGTTCATCAACTTTTTTGTGTTGGACGGCGCCGAGGTTTTGCTCCGCAGCGTGCGGCTCTACGGCGTGCACGGGTTCCCACAGCTTGCGCGGCGGTTGCAGAGTGTGTGGGCGCCCGATGTGCAGGCGACGCAGTTGAGTGGCGTGCTCGCCGGGCTCGCGCCGCTACGGTCCATCGTCAACATCGGCACCGGGGTGCGCGATCTCGTGGCGATCCCGATGAAGGAGTACCGCAAGGACGGGCGCATCATGCGCAGCTTGCAGCGCGGAGCGTTCCTGTTTGCCAAAACCACCAGCACCGAGTTGTTGAAGTTGGGGGTCAAGATTACCGCGGGTACGCAAGTGCTTCTTGAGCAGGGCGAGGAGGCGTTTGGCGGCGAGGGCGGGTCGGCCCGGCGCCCCGGCGCCGCCCACGGTGCCGCCACTGAGGGCGCCGGCGACCTGAGCGGCTCCGACTGCGGCTCCGACCATGACGACGTCGACATGCCGCTTGTTTACGCGCTCGCCGACCGCAAGGCCGTTGAAGCCGACCTCATGGCGTCGTCGCAGATTTTGAACCAGAGCGTCCAGGTCGATGAGCGCCTGCGCAGCAGCCTCACCAATCGCAAGCTTTACCTGTTTGCTGAGATCGACGACTCGCAGGCTATCGAGCAGCATTTGCGACATGCGGCCCACCGGCAGCGCGCGAAAAGGGGTGCTCCGCGGCCGAGGCCGCCGCGCCACACAGAGGAGCAACAAAAAGCAGTCAGCCTCTACTCCAATCAGCCCCTAGACGCGCAGGAGGGCTTGAGGTTGGCCTACACTAGCATCGGCAAGAACCTTGGCGACGCTCGGGCCGCGGCGGCTCGCACACGCGACGCGATGTCCGACGCAGAGACGGTGTCCGAAGCGGCCTACGCAATGGCGCGAGGCGCACCATTGGTGCTCATCCGCCCTATCATCGGTGCGACCGAGGCCGTGCTGAAGACTTTGCTCGGGTTCACCAACCAAATCGACCCCGATCAAAAGCTTGAGAGCGAAGAGAAGTACAAGCCGATAAGGAAATAGCATAACGGAGATGCCAGAGAGCCGCGTGTAGCAATTTTAGGGTTTAGCCTAAGTACTCCGCATGCTCACCCCGCCTTCTTGTGATCGTGCAAGGCTCGTTGGACCGCGCAGCCACCTGCACGGCACCGGACACCCGTTGGAGATTGCCGCGCATAAAAAATAGCGCCAAATCTTCGGAAAAAGAAAAGAAAACGCAGCTGAAAGTAGCAACTAAAGCGGAATCTACTGCTGATAGCGACCGTGCGGCGTATATTTGATCCGCCAAAAATATTTTTTTTTCAATGGCGCGTGTCGGCTGCTTGATGCCATCGGGGTAACGTCACCAAAATTTTCAGTTTTCCTCAACTGGTCAAAAGGCAAGAAACCGGTCATTTTCCCCCTTCTCTTCTCTTCCTTCCTCTCATGTACCTCACCCCAGCCACTAGATAGTCAAAAAGCCTTGAGTTCTGCGCAGCTGTTCTGTTCTCAGGTAAGCCAACACCACGAATTCTGCCCTCCCACTCATATTTTACCTGTTAGGGTGATGGAAAAAAATCTCGAGAAAGTTGCCAACAGTGGGTCTGGCACGGCTGACACACTGTCTATCAAGGAGGTCGCGATAGAATCCAAAAATGCTTCGTTAGAAGACTGCGAGACCACGGAGCAGCCGCAGGACGACTCCTCCACGGAGTGCGTCTCGATGGCTGCAAGGTTGAAGGCGCGGTACCCGTGGTGGAAGCTTGCGGTGCACGTGTTTGTGGGGTGCTTTTTCACCTCATGGTGGATCTCGATTCTCGCACAGGAGCGTCACCGCCCGCAGTGGTTAATCCCCACGGTGTTGTGGGGGATGCTCATGGTGCGGCTTGTGACGTTGCACCTGCGCATAGTGTACATTCTATTTGGTTATGTGCAGCGCGCATGGGCTTTTTGCGTCGAGCGATTGTATAGGTGGGTGCCACAGAGGTCGCATCGCTTGGCCGCGGCTGCGCTCGTCACGGTGGCGGTCATCCTCGTGGGGACGTTTGTGCCTGAGGAAACCCCAGATCTGAGGCGCGAGGACCGTGCCATTGCATTTGCCGGTTTGATTGTGTGCGTGGGGGCGTTGTACGCTACGCTGCATGCACGTCGCCGCATCCAGTGGCGCACCGTTATCGGTGGCATATTGATGCAGTACATCGTTGCGTTATTCGTGCTCAAGACCAAGTGTGGCTACGACGTGTTCAACTTCATCTCGACTTTGGCGCGTGAGTTGTTGGGGTTCCTGAAGGACGGGGTGGCCTTTTTGACCAACGCCAAAGTGCTGCAATACGGGATGTTTTTCTTCACGGTGCTTCCTGCAGTGGCGTTTTTTGTGGCATTCATCCACATCCTTTACTATTACGGCATCATGCAGTGGTTGATCCGCAAAGTGGCGACATTTTTCTTTTGGGCGTTGCGAGTCACCGGTGCCGAGGCGGTCACGGCTTCGGGGTCGCCATTTTTGGGGATTGGTGAGTCGCTGGTGTTGGCCAAGAGCTTCATGTCCTATTTGACGCGCGCTGAAATTCACCAGGTGATGACGTCAGGGTTCTCGACGATCCTGGGGTCGGTCTTGGTGGGGTACATTGGGTTGGGGCTCAATCCGCAGGCGATGGTGTCGTCGTGCGTCATGCTGATTCCGGCTTCGTTGGCGATCTCGAAGTTGCGCTACCCGGAGACCGAGATCACTGTCACCAGCTCGCGCGTCGATGTGTGCGACATCGACGACGAGGAAACGCGCCCGCGCAACGTGTTGCAGGCGTTTGCCAACGGCGCCACGTTGGGATTGCGCATCGCCGGGTTAATGTTGATCCAGTGCATGTGCATCATTGCGCTCGTGGCGTTGGCCAACGGCATTCTCACGTGGTTCGGCAAGTTCTGGAACATCCTGCATTTGACCTTGGAGTTGATCTTGGGTTACATCTTCTACCCCTTGTCCTTCTTTTTGGGCACGCCGCGCAACGAGATTCTCTCAGTGGCGCGCTTGATGGCCACAAAGGTAGTGCAGAACGAGTACAACGCCTACACCCTCATGCTCAACGAGGAGCCCTACAAGCTGATGTCGAAGCGTGGCACCATTATCGCCACCTACGCCTTGTGCGGATTCAGCAACCTCGGGCTGATGGGCATCCAGATTGGCGTGTTGGGCGCCTTGGCGCCGAAAAAGGTCAAGGACATTGCCGCGGTGATCTTTCTGGCGTTGGTCTCGGGGCTTTTGGCCACTTTAACCTCGACCGCCATTGCCGCGATGGTGATCCACGACTTGGATATCTTTATCACATGATAGACGAAGAACCCCCCGTTTCGTAGATTCGCCATTCGGCGCGCAGCTGCCCCCGCCGACGTCCACCACTCCATGGCTGCAAATCCTGCACATGGCTGCCGCGCCGCCCGCGCCTCAAACACGCCGTTCACGACGCCTCCACGCCACCATGCCCGCGTTATCCGAGCAAAAGGCCATTTTGAGCGGCCACTTGGCCAACATCAAGGCGCAGTCGGCGCACATGCGGCAGTGCCTTACGGAGAACGCGCTTCTCCCGGCGTTGAAGCACTGCTCCAACATGCTCAACGAGCTCCGCACCAGCCAGTTGACCCCCAAATTTTACTACGAGTTGTACATGGCTACGTTTGATAGCTTGGAGGTGTTGCTGGCGTATTTGTTGGCGCGGCACAACAAGCGCACGCGCGCCGCCGAGGTGCTGGCCGCCGCCGAGGCGCTGGCCGCCGACAAGGCAGCGCTGACCGCCGACAAAGCAGCGCTGACCGGCGGGGCGGCGCTGACGGGGGGGTCGGTGGCGCCACCCAACTCGTTTCCTGACGGTCTGTCCCCCACTACGTCGCCCCCCACTTCGTCGCCCCCCACTTCATCGGCCCCCACTTCGTCGCCCCCCACTTCGTCAGCCCCCACCGACCCCTCCCCTCCCAAACAACCCTTTCTAGCCGACTTGTACGAGCTCGTACAATACTCCGGCAACATCATCCCGCGTCTCTACATGATGGTGGTTGTCGGCACCACCTACATGGCGACCCCCAACGCCCCCACCAAGGAACTCATGCGAGACATGTTGGAGATGTGCCGCGGGGTGCAGCACCCCGTGCGCGGGCTCTTCCTCCGGTACTACCTCCTGCAGCGCATCAAGGCGTTGTTGCCGCTCGGCACGCGCGCTGAATTCGACGAAACGGTGGAGTTCTTGGTGGCCAACTTCATCGAAATGAACAAGTTGTGGGTGCGATTGCAGCACCAGGGCCACTCGCTGGAGCGCCTGGTGCGCCTCCAGGAGCGCCGCGAGCTCAAGATCCTTGTTGGGCTGAACTTGGTGCGCCTCCTGCAGGCGGTGGACGACTTTAGCGGCGACGCCTACGAGCCGGTGCAGTACTACCGCGACCGCATCTTCCCCTTGATCACCGAGCAGATCATCCAGTGCCGCGACCCGTTGGCGCAGAGCTACCTCGTTGATGTCATCATCCAGGTGTTCCCCGTGACGTTCCATTTGGCCACGTTGGGGGAGTTGTTGACGCTGGTGTTGAGCTTGAACATCCAGTTGAGCAAGAGCGAGTTGGTGTTGACGTTGGTGGATCGGTTAGCCGGTGACGAGGCCGGGAGTGGCGGCGACGAGGTCAGGAGTGGCGGCGACGAGGCCGGACGCGAGGGTGGCGCCGCCGTCTTCGACACCTTCTGGGACTTTTACCAGCGCTTGGCCGAGGTCGACGCCGAGATGGGCGCCGAGGAGCACTCGCGCATGCTCCAGGCGTTTGTCAAGTTGTTGCTCAGGGGCGGGGACAGTGCTGGCGGGTTGGACGAGGTGTTTAGGGTGGCTGCGGAGCGGGCGTCAGCGGCGCCACGGGAAGCAGCGGCGGCGGCGGGGGATTCGGCGGCGGCGGAGGATGCGGCGGCGGTGGACGCGCCCGCATGGCTTGACCTCCTCCTCCTCCCCATCTCCCAGTTTAACCCCATCCAGACGCTCCTCGCGATCCCCCACTTTCGCCTGCTTTACGCAGCCATGGCGCCGCCGCAGCAGCACCAGGTGTCGTTGGCGATCGCCGAGCGGTTGCTCGGTACCCGCCTCGAAACCACCGCCGAGATCGACGGCGTGTTCCCGTACCTCACGGTGCTCATCGAGGACCAGTCAGCGCTGCGCATGAGCACTGCCCGGCTGTTGGGGGTGACGCCGTCGTTCCAGACCGCTGCCGCCACCGTGCCCAAGAGCTTCTTGCAGGTCCAAGAGACCGTGTCCAAGGCAGTGCACTTGGTGACCGGCGCTGACGCGCACAAGAGCTTGGCCAACTTGATGCACCTCCGCAAGCGCTACTACAGCAAGGGCGGCGCCAACGTGCTCTACACGTACCCCACCTTGGTGAGCCAGATGTTGAACCAGCTCCGCCTCGCGGGCCACCGCCGCGCGCGCGCGCGCGCGGCCGCGTCCGCGGCCGCCGCTGCGGTCGCGAGCGACACCGAGACGCTCGTGTTGACCACCAACTTCAAGCACCTCCTGGCCACCATCAACGAGCTCTACCAGGCGCACCCATCACACCTGGAGCTCATTTTGCAGTTGTACTTGAATGCGGCCGCGGTGGCGGACCAGCTCGAGTTGGAGCTGATTGCGTACGAGTTCTTCACGCAGTGCTTCATTGTGTACGAGGAGAACTTGATTTTGAACACCGGCGGCGCCGCCAGCCCGCACAGCGCCATGGGCGGCGGGCTGGTGCCGTACCAGCTGGTGATCGCCATCGCCAGCAAGCTTGCGGCGCTGCGGTGCTTTCTGCGCGACAATTACGAGAATTTCATCACCAAGGTGACGTTGTACGGGTCGAAGTTGTTGAAAAAGCACGACCTGTGCCGCGCAGTGTACCACTGCGCGCACTTGTGGTGGTGGTGCGAGAGTCATGTGGACGAGTCCCCGACAGTGGAGGGCGGCGACGGCGGCGGCGACGGCGGCGGGCTCTACCGCGACCCCAAGCGCGTGCTCGAGTGCTTGCAGAAGGCGCTCCGGGTGGCGGACTCGTGCATGGACCCGTTTTTGTCGCTGCGGTTGTTTGTGGAGATTTTGGACCGGTGCTTGATCTTTTACGCCTACGGCAGCCCGACGGTGGACGCGCGCTACATCAACGGGTTGATCGAGTTGATCAAGACAAATTTGGAGAGCTTGCAGGGCGACGCCGACGACGATGAGGCGGTGTTTGCCAGCATCCGGGGGTCGTTTGAGCGCACGTTGGCGTATATTGAGGAGCAGAGGGCTGAGGACCGTTTTAGCGATATAGTGGTTTGAGACAGGTTGTAGCCGGCTAGAGCAGCGAGCCGGCTCGTGCAGTCGCTGGCGAGAGCCAGGCGAGAGCCAGCCGCTCAACGGGGTGAGGCTGCTGATTGGCGTGCCAGCTAGATATCGAGCTGGGGCGGCTGCAAATTTGGCGCTCGAGCGCAGCGCGCCCGAGCTGGCAGAGTCTGGAAGCTGCCCGGGGGACTGGCTGCAAATCAGCGACGCGCGAGCGCCCGCCGCAGGCGCCAGAAGGTCGGCCCGCGGAGCCATCCAGGAAGCTGCTGGTGCGCCCGCAGGCGCCCGCGGAGCGACGCGGCCAAGCATCGCCGGCGGCACCAACCACCCGGTGCGGCCCGCTTCGGGCCCGCTTTGCAGGCCCGCTCGTTGGCTGCAACCGTCCTGGTCCTGCACACAAACCTTTTTTTCCCCCGTTTTGAGCGCCTGCCACTGGCGGCGCCCCCTTCCACATTGCTCCTTGCTGCAATGAAATATTACCTCGAGCGGGAAAACTCCATCTGGAACAACATGCTTCACCAGACCCCCCGCAGACCCGAGGCCGAGAAGGCACCGAAGGGCGCAGTACCCGCGCCACGCGGCGGCGTCCGCGATCGCGCTCGCCGCGCCCTCAACTGGATGTTGGTGGCGCTTGCGGCGTGGTTTGTGTGGCGCCACGCCGCGGCGCTCGTTGCGCCGCACGCCGGCTGCCCCCGTCTCCGCGCCGTCACCCCCAGCGGTGCCTTGATCGACGCCTTTGACGGCGTCCCCGCTGCCGCCGCCGGCGCTGGCGGCGCCGCGCCGCGCCGCGCCTTTGAGGTGACGTACCCGTTCGCCGCCAGCCCCAAGTTTGGCCGCGCCGTCCACACGCTGCTCGTGCTCAACCACACCTTTGGAAACTCGTGGGGGCAGCCTGCGGTGGCCAACTTCACTCCGCCCGACGTCGCCTTCGACAAGGTGGTGCTCACGCTCAACGTGTCCGTCGGCGGCGTGCAGTACGACCGCTTGGCCAACGTGTTCCTCAACGGCGTGCAGGTGTGGCGCACGCTGACGGCGGAGCCGGGCAACACCACGGTGGAGTCGACCGCCAGCAAGGACGTGACGGCGTACGCGGCGCTCTTTGGCGGCCCCGTTGAGGTGATGCTCCAGTTGGACAACCTCTTGACGCCGCGCCTCACCGGCGCGTTTCGAGTGGAGTTGGCGGCCACCTTCTACCGCGCCGAGCGCCGCGACAAGCTGCTCAACGCCACCGATGCGCTCTGGCTGCGGCGCGGGCCCGCGCTGCGGGTGCACGCGTTGGCGCCGCGCGGCCACACCGCGCCGGTGGCGTACTTGCCGCTGGACAAGCTCGCGGTGAGCTTGCCGCGGGTGCCCGCCAACACCACGCGGCTCACGTTGCTGGTGTTTGCGCTGGGCAACGCCGCGGAGGAGTTTTGGTACACCAACGTGTTGGACAAGTTTGTGCACCAGTTTGAGGGCCGCACCCTCTTGGGCCACGGGCCCGTGCGCGTCGTCAACGTGCTCTTTAACGGCGACAAGGTGGCGACGCAGCAGCCGCAGCCCTTTGTGTTTACCGGGGGAATTCTGCCGGCGTTGTGGCTGCCGGTGGTGGCGACGCTGGCGTTTGACCTTGGCGCAATCGATGTCGACTTGACGGCGTTGTTGCCGCTCTTGTGGGAGCACCAGGCGGTTGAGGACCGCATCTTGGAGATCGAGGTGACCAACGGCTACGACGAGCTCAAGGCGGCGCTGCCGGCCAAGTCGGGCATCGCGGAGAACTGGATCGCGCTGGCGAGCCTCTTGGCGTTTGAGGACGAGCGCGTGGTGCGGTCGAGCGGCGAGGTGGTGCGGGTCAACGACACCAAGAAGATCGACACGGTGGCGTTTGCGGTGCCGTGGAGCGGGTCGATCCAGCAGATTATCGGCGGCACTTTTGAGCTGGTGGTGGCGGCAGTCTTGAACTTTTCGCTCGCCGACGGGTCGAGTGTCAACGCCAGCGTGCAGCTGGTGACGACGCTGCAGTTCACCAACATCCAGCGCTACACCAAGTTTGGCGCGCAGCAGCTGGTGGTGCACGTGGGACAGTCGAAGAGGTCGACCACGGTGGTGGACCTCGACGCGACGCGCCAGATTCAGCAGGTCAACCTGTCGCTGACGTACCCCATGGTGGTGCACCTTGCGGAGAAGAACCACACCACCGTGCCCGACGACGTCAACATTGTGTACGACGTGCTGGTGGCGTTGGCGCGGCTGGTGAAGGTGGCGATCAACGGCTTCAAGGCGATCAAGGAGAAGGTTGCGCAGAACGGCACCTCGACGTACCACATCACCAGCGGCGGCAACCACGGCGTGGGCGCCTTGGACACCAAGTTGAGGCTCGACATGGGCGCGCCCTTGTACGAGTTGCACTACGCGCGCAAGGTTAGCGCCGCCAACGGCACGGTGACCCTCGACGAGGAGAGTGACAGTTTGAAGCCGGAGGTGGCGGCGCCGGCGGCGGCGGGGGCGCCCTGCCACGACGCGCTCGCGGCATTCGAGACGCGGCACCATGTCGACCTCAGCCAGTTGCGCCAGCTCGACGAGGCGTCGGCGGCGTTGCTCCGCGACGTGTTGGCGCCTGAGCCGTGCCACCACGGCAAGAACCGGTACCCGCCCCGGCCGCAGAAGTTCCGCAAGCATTTTTAGGCGCGATTGCCGCCACAGCCGCCGCGCGCCGCGCGCGCCGGCGGCTTATCTCGTTTCAGGCGCGTATGGCGACCACGTAAACAGATGAATACCTGAAACCTTTGTAGTATAAAGAGGGCCAGCGCAGCTCTACGTGCCGCCATGAATCTCTTGATTGTGTTGGCAGCGTTGGCGTCTGCAGCCGCATTGGGCAATGACGTCACCGACGTCAAATTTGCAGCCAAAATGGTTGCACGCGACGTAGCGCGGCAGACGACGGAGGTGGGGTACCCCTACGTGCCGGGGAGCTGCTACGGCGCGCCCGTGTGGAGCGCAATGCTCCTCAACCACACCTTCTACAACTCGTACGAGGCGCCCGCGAGTTTTGCCTACGCGCCGCCGCCGGTGGCGTTCAACCGCGTGGTGTTGACCCTAAACACCTCCATCACGGGCCGCCAGTACGACCGCTTGGCGCACTTGGTGGTCGGCGGCGCCGAGGTGTGGCGCACCTCCACCATCGAGCCGCACGGCCGCCCCGTCTACGAGTCCACCTACAGCAAGGACGTGCTGGCGTACTTGGCGTTGTTTGAGAGCGCCGCGTCCGCCACCCTTGTGCTCGGCAACATCAACACCGCGCAGTTGCTGGGGGCCCCCGCGGTGGAGTTGTACGCGCTGTTCTACTGGGCCGACGACGCCATCGGGCTCGGGGGCGACCTGCCCGACGCCGGGGACGCGCTATTCGCCACCGCGCGCCCGGCGTCGCGCGTCTACGGCCTCACCGGCGTCACCTACCTCCCGCAGGACCCCATCGAGGTGTCGGTGCCGGCGCTCCCCCGCAACACCACGCGGGTCACCTTGCTGGTCTTCGCCCTGGGCAACGCCGACGAGGAGTTTTGGTACACCAACGAGTTCCTGCAGTACACCAGCGTGTTCGCCGAGGAGGGCACCGTGCCCGGCTACGGGCCGGCGCGCGTAGTCAACGTCTACTGCAACGGCGCCAAGGTGGCGACGCAGTCGCCGCAGCCGTTTGTGTTCACCGGGGGCATCTCGCCGTACCTCTGGACGCCGATCGTGGCGCCCAATGCGTTTGACTTGCCCAGCCTCGATATCGACCTCACCGCGTTGCTCCCCAGCTTGTGGCTAGGCGCCCGTCTCTCGGTGGAGGTGTCCAACGCCACCGGCGGCGCCACCGGGTCCGACTGGATCGTGCTGGCCAACTTGTTGGCCTACGAGGCGGCGCTGGTGGTGGGCGCCAGCGGGCAGCTCACCAGCGTCGCGAGCTGGGGCGCGGTGGTGCCGCTCGGCAGCGTTGGCGACGGCTCCCTTGCGCAGTCGATTGGCGGCGAGTTCCACGCCGAAATCGAGAGCCGCGTGGTGTTTGACCTCGTCGGCGCTAGCCTTGACGTGGCGTTGCGCCTGGCCACGGTGGCGCGCGTGTCCAACGCGCAGCAGCTTGGCGACTACGGCAACGTCCAGCTGGTGGCGCACTGGGGCGCCTCCGAGCGCATCTTCGAGGCGCTAGAGGGCGCTGTGCGCCAAGTGTATGCACACCGCACGGTGCTCGAGTACCCGTTGGACTTGGTGTTGGCCTACGACAACGTGTCGACCACCGTCGCTAACATCAGCGTCGGCCGCAGTGAGCGCATCGAGATCGGCGGCCAGTTGGTGTACCACAGCGCCACCGACGTTGCGGGCGATAGCACCATCGTCGAGACAAGCACCAGCGGCTACGGCCACGGCGACACCAGCGCGTATTACCGTTTGTGGCAGCAGCCGCCGTTCGCGCCGGCGAGCTACCAGCGCACTGTTGTCAGCATGAACAACACGCTTGTTTCGGATACCAGCGGCGCGGGCCAGCCGCCGCCGCGCGCCGCCGCTGCCGCCGCCGCGGTAGGCGACGGCGTTGTCAACGCGGCGCCGCCGAGCGCCCTCCACAAATTTAGGCGCCAGCGCGCGCTACGCGCGCGCGCTAAGCGCTAAGCTGGCGAGAAGCGCGATGGGGTGGCTGGGTGAGGCCTTGATCTGCGCCCTCTCCTATGGCACTGAGCGCCTCCATGACTGCCAGCGAGCGCTGAGCACGCCCGCGTAGCGCGCGCGTAGCGCGCGCGCTAGCCGAAGCCCGCCCACTCCACCGAGAAACACAACGGAGCGACTGGCCGTGTGAGCTCAGCCACGATGTCGGCGTTCTCCTCCTCCTCAGGCGCCTCTGGCGCCTCCGTCCCCAATACCACCCACACCTTCTTTACTCCCGTTGCCAACCGCCCCGCCGCCACCAAGTCGATGAGGCGCACCGCTGGCGCCGGGTGCACAATGTAGTGCGCGTGGTAGCGCAAGGGGTCGTTTGGGTATCCCACGAACGCGCCGCCGAAGCGAATCCCCGGAAGCAAGAAGAACCCGCGCTCCTTCATTGCGCGGTACGCGCGGTAGTGGCGCACGAGCCCGCTGTGGCCCGCACGGGCCACAAACTCCGCGAGGGGCATCTCGCAATGGCGCGCCAGCGCCCAGGGCGTCGTGTTGGGTACCACCACGAAGTTTTTGTGGCGCTTGAGCGCCAATTGGCGGCGCTTGAGCGCCAACTGCTGCTCGGAGAGTCCCCCCAACTTGCGCATCAATGCGGCCTCGTGCTGATCGTCGGCAATGCTGACTCGGTGCGACGCGTTCCACTGTGCAACCAGCTCTGGCGCCGCCTGGTGGTACGCAGCCGCGTCCACCAACACCGCGTGGCCTGTCGTCACGGCCCACACAACGTCCTCCACGCTGAGCTGCAAGGGGAGCCCCGAGAACACGTTTTGCTGCGGCGCCGCCGGAAGCGTTCCGGACAACACCCCCACCACGCCCAACAGACGCAACTGCTTGACGTCTTCGAGCTCAAACACCAACACCTTGCTGCCCACTACGGGCAAGTAGAGCATCTTGGAAACCAAGAAAAAAAAAAAAAAAAACCGTTTATGCGAGGCGGCGCGGGTGTCGGGGTTTGTGCACCCTGCACGCCGCGCGTTTTATGCATTCTATAAAAGATGGGCGCGCTAGTCGATCAAGCTGGCGACGGAGATCTTGGACTTGCGGCGGGCGTCAGCGTCGGCGCTGCCAGTGCCGACGCCCGCGTCGGGCTTCGCACCGAGCTTGCTGCCCGCGGCGGGCGCAGCGGCGCCCAATAGGCGGTTCTTTGCCGTCGAGGAATTGAACGAGCTTTGCGAGGCGTTGCGCTTGTGCAACTTGGGGGAAGTGGCGGTGGGCACGGAGGGGGGCGCCTCCTTGAGCGGGTTGGGGAAGAAGTCGGGCGCGATTGACGAGCGCCGCAGCGACCGCCGCGACGTGGCGGAGCTGTTGTTGCTCAGCAACGTCAGCAACTCATACTGCAGGATGGAGTTGTGGCGCAGCGGCGGGTGGCCCATCAAGAGCGGCGACCCGTAGTACGGCAGCACGGCGCCCCCGGCCGCCGGCGCTCCCGACACGCCCGCCGCTGTCTGCACGAGGTTGGGGTTGGAGTTAGTGTGGACGTAGGGCGCCGGCGCCAGGTAGATCGTGTGGGCCAGGTGGCGCCGCCCCTGCAGCTCCTCGAGCAACCGCCGCTTGAGCGGGAGCATCCCGGACGGCCCCGCGTGCGCCTGGCGGAGCGGCGGTGCCACCGGCGGTGTTGTTGTCACGTGAGTGGTGGTCACGTGAGGACCGTGAGGCCCGAGGGGTGGAATGTTTGGGAGCACGTGTGCGAGATGGGGCAAGCTATGAGGGTGTGTGTCGAAGCTGGCCAGCCGCAACGCAGTGGGGCGGTTGAATGGCGGCGGCTGCGCCGGCGGCGGTGCGGCGTCGCCGAACATTGACGTGTTAAAGGAAATCTGCGGCAAGTGCGGCACCTGCGGGTACTGCGACGCGCCGCCGAGCGCCGGCGGCGGCGGCAACGGCTTGTCGCTCGGCGCGGGGCCCGCGGGCTCGCTGCGCTCGCTCCCCTCGTCATCGCTGTCGCGCTCATCGGGGGGGCGGAGGCCGACCTGAGTGCTGGCGCGGCGGCGGCGGTTGGCGCCGCCATTCCACCAGTTCTTGATGGCGTTGTCCAGGCGGCCGTTCAAGTGGCGGGCGATTTCGGCCCACTTCTTGCCGTACTTGGCCACGAGCTTTTCGATGAGCTCGCCCTCGTCGTTGGTTATGGGCGTGCGGTTGAGCGACGGCTTTAAGTTCTGGTGATAGCGCTCGCGGCACTGTTTGGGAGTGCGCGTATTCAACGTGTTGGAGATGCGCACCCAGTTAGAGGGGCCGAAAATGGCAATGAGCTCCATGAGCTTGTGGTCCTCGCGTGGCAGCCACGGCCCGCGGCGGTTCTGGCCGGGGGTGGTGTTGTGCACGGTGATTGCGGTGTCGTCGAGCGGCGCGCCGCCAGGGCCGGGGGGGCCGGGGCCGGGGCCGGGGCCGCCGAGGCCGCCGGGGCCGCTGGGGCCGCTGGGGCCGCTGGGGACGCTGGAAACGCTTGAACCAGGGCCGGCGGCGCCTGATGCATGCAGTGGGAGGGGAGCCTGGGGGGCATGGTGGCCCGCGGGCGCTAGATGCTGCGCATGGGCCTGCGGCGGCGGCAGCGGCGCGTGATACTGCGGCTGGCCGACCTTGGGGTAGTATGGATTATTAAAGTTCATCGGGTGCGTCCGCGATCATCAACGCTTGTGTGGGGAGAGGGGCCGTATGTGATCGGCGGGTCTCCAGCGCTAAGCAGTCGGGTGCTCGTTCGGCTCCCAGCTCGATTGTCGTTGCTTCGGCTTTTTTTTTTTCGACTCTTTTTCCGCTGTCACTTTATTCTTTCACACATACTTGTGCATGGTAGGCGCGACCAAGCAACCTTGCGGAAAAATAAATGCCAGAAAATACCTGCAGCGCCCATCCGGATAGCAAGGACGGCTGGTGCGTGTCCCCCAACTTCACCAGAGCGGCGACCCGGCACGCCCAAAGTGAGCAACACGATTAGCGACACTTTGCATTCGCAGCAAAGGGTATGTGTAGACTAATGCAGTGCGGCTATTCGGTTGGAGATGACCATGCGCCCTGGCCGAAGAAGTTTCACGAGCTTGGTCATGTATTATTTTTTGCTGGCGACAAAGTTTTTTCCCGGCGCCAGAGAGGGCTAGACAGCGCTTGCTTCCATGCGTTTCGCAATCTTGGCGTGTGGTGGAACAGTGGATCAGGAGATGAAATGGAGTGCGACCGTTGACAGTGGTGTTCTAACGCCAACGCCTATCAACGCCCTTGTTTCTTTTCCCAGTGATGGCCGTGCGATTACCGCTGCGAGTTTAGGTTTCGTAAATTGGACAGCGGTCGTGGTGGAAGAACGGCCGCTGCCGCTAGTGAAAGCACAGCGAAAAGCGGGCCGCGGAATGGCCGTGGCGCCGTGACGCCTGTTCCGCGTCTTCCGCGGTGCCCTAGCTTTTGTCCGCTTATGAACCCCGACATTGGTAGTTATTCGCATTGTGCATTTTCTTTTTATTTTTCTATTGTCTATTAATTTTGGTCGCCTAATAGTTGCGCGCCAGCCATAACCGACGCCGCCTGCGACGCCGCCTGCGACGCCGCCTGCGACGCCGCCTGCGACACATAACAATTTGTCGTACCGCCAGGCGTCAGAAGGCGATACGCCCCACAGGCACTTCTTCGGTCGGCGACGCGTATGCCAAGATGAAACCACGGCCATATGCGAAATCCACTAGCGGCAAGCGTTGTCCGTAACATCATGCACACCGTCGCCCGCAGTATTTTTCACCATGGACCCCTTACGTCTAATGTGGTCGAGTGCAGTGGCTAAACGGTTTCAGGTGGTCAGCCATTGCCGTTTCTGCCGCTAGGCGCCCTGCCCAAACATCGGTGTCGCGATTGCCACCAAACGGGGTTGACATTCACGAGTGTTTACACTTTGCGTGTGGAATATAGAAATCGCGCGGAGCTTCCCGGAAACCTTAAGTTTACGCGCTAAAAGCTGTTCGGTGCATCAATCGCCTGCCAGCACTCAACACTCGAGATATGCGAGTCGAGGTTGCACTCAAATAAGTGCGGCCAGAATTTCGGATTTAAGTTTCCTCCTGCCTTGCGATGACACACATCGATCTGCACTAATTCGCATTCGTGCAAGTACAATCCTGCTTGTAGAGGTGGAAGGGGTTTGATTGCACGAAGGAAACACATCGGAAAAGAAACCATGCAATGCACATTTGGACAATACGACCATTCCACGACGTACTCTAGGTTTGCTCGTCCATCCTGGCCTCAAAACGGAATTGATGCTAGTTGCCTCGCTAAGCAAGCGCTGTGCATCGAAATTAGCGCAATAATAAAACGTGCAAAACGGTGAGATTACTTTGATCTGCTTGTGCATGCCTCAAGCTCGTCACACCCCACAACTCCGAGATGGGGCGCTAGTCGCATGATTGCCGGCCATCGTTCTCGCATGCGGAGCAAGGTATCGCGCTCAGGAAACCCATTTGCTTCATTTTGTTTTTAACTTTGGAAAGAGGGTTACTCTGGTTCCTTTCAACCAGACACAAGTTTCCGGTGAGGTTACCCTAGATGTGCTTGGCAACGCAACCCCGCCATGGCGCGTGGCTGTGGTAGCCATTGCTCGTATATGCAGGTCGCTCTCGACACTTCGGTAACACCACATTAGCGGTTGATAAAGTGCATATGCTGCATACCAAAGACCTCATTCAGTGGACCCTGTGCGGGACTAGCTGATCTGTTCGTAGTATTCAGCCAAGTCCTCAGGCTCAAAGATCACCTTCACCATGAGCGAGCACGAAGGGCAGACGGCGATGTCCTCTCCGTCTTGTAGATCATCTATGCCGATGGCAAATTTGTCTCCACAGGGGCACGGATACTGGAATAGCTGGGTTATCGGATCAAATGTGAAATCCTCTATTTCTATCTCGTCGTAGATGGTTTCCATGTGTGTGATAACTGCGATGAGGTAGGTTTACGACGCGAAGAGGGTGTACGGTAGATGTCCAACGTCAGGCCTTTGCTGTTGAGGGATTGGCAGGACGTGCTGCGGTCAATATGCGAAGGTCGCTTAGGGTTGGTGGGCTACAGTGTTAGTGACGGCAAGTTGTCTGCTGGGTGCATCGCATCGATGACGTGGGCATGTGATCTTTTCTTAGGGGTGTAGCCCTCACCGCGCGCGTGACCTGTATACAATGTGCGCTCGGTTGTGCTTGTTGTGCCAGACACACCAGTTTGTGTGCCAAATTTTCGCATGTCCTGTGTGTGCGCCGTGGGCCGCCTCGCTGCCGCCACGCTCGTCCTGGTACTGAAAAAAAATTTCGTGCTTAACAAAAGCTTCCTAGACACATCGCAGTAACACCTAAGCGTATGTACAGCTTTGATTGAAGATTGAAGAGGGCTGGCCATGGTTCAGCACCACACGAGAACAAGAGGAGCCGCTCGACCCAGCTATACATGGCCGAGTTGATTTGTCCCGCATTATGGGCTCTGTCACAGCGAGTCGGACATCGCTTTGGACATATGTTTTAGCATGTCTGTCCAAGTTTTTGCACGATGACAACTTAAAGATATGCTAGCGTATATCCCGCTTCAACTTTTATGGCCGGCTGCATTCTTCTGAGACCGTCTTGAAAATTTTGATCGTGAAAAATTCTCTTTCGTTTGTTTCTTTACTAACACCACACAGCAACATGGGTATTTCTAGAGATTCTCGTCACAAGCGTTCTGCTACTGGTGCCAAGAGAGCCCAGTTCAGAAAGAAGAGAAAGTTCGAATTGGGTAGACAGCCTGCCAACACCAAGATCGGTGCCAAGAGAATTCACTCTGTCAGAACCAGAGGTGGCAACGAGAAGTTCAGAGCGTTGAGAATTGACACCGGTAACTTCTCTTGGGCCTCCGAGGGTATCTCCAGAAAGACCAGAGTCGCTGGTGTTGTCTACCACCCCTCCAACAACGAGTTGGTCAGAACTAACACTTTGACCAAGTCTGCTATTGTTCAGGTTGATGCCACTCCCTTCAGACAGTGGTACGAGAACCACTACGGTCAGCAATTGGGCAAGAAGAGAGACGAGGAGGAGGTCAAGAGATCAAAGAAGGTTGAGAGAAAGTTGGCCTCGAGATCCGGCGAAGCCGTGATCGAGAACACCGTGTCTCACCAGTTCAACACCGGTAGATTGTACGCCGCTATCTCGTCGAGACCAGGCCAGTCTGGTAGATGTGACGGTTACATCTTGGAAGGTGAGGAGTTGGCCTTCTACTTGAGAAGATTGACCGCCAAGAAATAAGCGGTTGGATATTTCGCCCATAACATGAAGAATATATACGTGTATACTAATACAGCGTAGCCAAACTATGTTTGTAAAGCCTTGGGCTAAGACTTGTCGACGGGGCACGGCAGGGTTGCAAAATTTGCGCGAACGCGCGCGCGCGTCCCCGCGCCGCTACTAAGAGCCTTCGTAGACGGCCATGGGCTTAGCGCCACGAGTGGACGATTGGCGCTTCTTGACGTGTGTGCGGCTAGCACCTCCTTGAACCAAGTGGATTTTACAAGGACCTACACTAGTATTGGACTGACAATGTATTGAGCATTAGCTACTCGACTAGAACTTGTTAGACAATTATTCGTGGGAATCGCACCAGTATTGTTCAGTAAAGGCAATATTGTATCCGCACCTTCTCAGGTCCGTAGACAAGAGAATCAGTACAGGTCTGTGTTATTTTGTTTCATCCTAGTAATACTATGACACTGGTACATACCTTGAAAGCGCATCGGCCAGCGATCGGCCATGGGTAGAAGAAAGGATGTGCGCTGAGAAGTCTTTTAAGTCGGTTTCGGGCGCGCATCCCTCCAGGCAAGTGCGGGTAACCTGCAGGTGTCGCGAGGGTCCCTTAGGGCAACGTGCATTAATGGAAAGCACAAAGGAATCCCAAGCTATAGAAGGTGTCGATTTGCAGTACCCCAGTTCATCTATCGGTAATAGGAAGTCATCAAGGTGGGCTTTTCTCCGTCAACCTTTGGTCTCAATGTGAGTGAGTTATATCGGTAGCAGCCATTAAATGTAAATCGGTCCCTTGGCCCAGTTGGTTAAGGCGCGGTGCTAATAACGCCGAGATCAGCAGTTCGATCCTGCTAGGGACCACCAAACATATTTCTTCGGGGCGTGTGGCGCAGTTGGTAGCGCGTTCGCTTAGCATGCGAAAGGTCTCCGGTTCGAATCCGGACTCGTCCAAAATATCGTTTAATTTTTGGTTCTTGCAGCAAGGCGGTACGCAACTTCTTTTTGCAGCCACAAATGCTGCCTGCTTGCAAAGGCCCAACTTCTCGAACAACAGTTTCAATCAACCCCATACATTATGCAACAAGATCTCAGGCAGCTAGCTCTTGTGCCCATCAATGCGGTTCGCGCGGCCACGAACTTGTACCCATTATATGTGAGTTTTATTGCCAAACATCCGAAAAGGGTGATAACCATGTTTAATTGCGGTTGCTAACAACTTAAGGGCCTCACATACACCATAGCGAATCCGTCTCTCTGGCTGTTCTACCTCACCATCCTTGTCCCGCAGTTGATTATTCTCTTCACCATCTACCTCGTGTGTTACGTTGTCTTCTTCCCAGTCCAGGCCTTCTTTACCATTGTATTTGCCGGTCCGTTTGGGTTAGTCTCCGCTTGGGTCACAGTGTTGCAGCAGGCGGGCTTCATATCGGCGCTCATATGCGGCATTTGCATTTTGCCCGAAGTGCAGAAATCGGTGTTTGACACCGTCTTAAGCCAGGAGATCAAGGATTCGGAGTGGTGTTTGGAAAGACTTCGTCTGGACATTAAGGTGCCCTTTTACGTGCAGATCGGCAGCCTCATATTCACGATCCCGGCCGTGTTAATCCTACCCTTTGTCTTGTCTAAGGGGGTCGTGTTGATGGCCATTGGGCTGATTCCCGTCATGGGGGCGGTCATTGTGGCGCTCATCCAGGCGTCATCTACAGGGCTCAAGTCGCACTCGCGTTACTTTGCCCTCAAGGGTTACAGCGACGACCAGGTAAGGGACATCTACAGGGCCAACACTGCGCAATACATTGGATTTGGTATCGTGGCGAATTTCCTACTGGCGATCCCATTGTTGGGGCTTTTTTTCATGTTCACCAACGCTGTGGGTGCAGCGTTGTGGGCTGTGTCGATAGAACGCAAGTCGCAGCAAAAGAGCCGCTAGCCATACAAGTACACGCTATCCACGCAGCCGAACCCTGCGGCCACGCCCCCCTCGTTGCTAGAGCTAAACTTTGATCTTAATAAGAAGCCTGCGTCTTCGTTGTGCAAGATCTGGCCCAGTTCCTCGTTGAACAAAACGGTGCCAAAGATCCCCAACTCGCTGATGATGTCCTCGGTGTACACCTCGCTATTACGGATGATCTTGTTGGCGAACTTTGGGGGGTTGATGAGTTCCATAAGGATATAAGCGCCCCACTCCAGTTCATCTAGCGATTGCAAAAATTGCGGGATGTTTTTCTTGTAAATGTTGTTGCCGCCTCCCTCGCGTTGAGGCTTCAAAACGAAATTCTCTGGCTCAGAGAAGGCCAATCTTTTCGCCACTTGGCCTTGCGGGGACAGGTCCAATGGGTAAATTTTGACAAATGTGGACATGATGCGATCCAAGTCGAGGGCCGAAATACCGGGGAGAAGGCGCTGCACCAACTCTGGTTGAGTGAGGAGCTGCTGTACCTTTTTGGCCCCGCTGAGCTGAGTCAAGAGCAGCGGACACTTGATGGCGGTGGTGTTCTCCAAAAAGAGGCGTGCGCTCCAGGCGGCGGCTGGGTCTGACGCGTAGTCTGCTGGGGAGTATCCCAGGCGGTAGTAAACCACCAGCACCTCGTCCATCGTCTGTGCCACGTACAATTTGTCCTGGTTGACCGTGAGAAGCGACTCCGCCTCCTCTAGGGTCACTCTGAAAGACCGCACCTTGAGGCGCAACAACTCGTACTCGAGATGTCGCTGGTCGAAGCAGTTGCGCTCTCCGGGCTGCACCACAAACAACACCACCGTCTTGGCGGGTGTGTCGCTGTAGTGGGCGGCGGCAAGGGCCAAGCCGCGCGCCAACGCAACGTCCAGCAGCGAAACGGGCACCTCGCCGTCATCGTAGTATGGGGACAGGTACTTGTTGTCATAGCTGCCTGTTTGATTCAAATAGGCGTGCAATTGCCCCACGCGAGGCAGCAACCCCCCAAAGGAAACGCTGACAGTATTAAATTCAATTTGCTTGATTGCCGGAGGGTCTGAGGCAGCAACGTCGTTGACCATGTAGTCCAGGCGGAAGAGCCCGAGCGAGAGCGGCTGTTTGCAGCCGAGGGCCTGCGCGCGGGTGTAGGTCTCAAAAAGCTTGCCCGTGAAGTCGCGGTCGAATTGCGAGAGCGACTGCATGATATCGACAAGCCACAGCTTTTCCAGAGTCACCAACTTGACGTAGAGTTCGTTAAAGGTCTTTTGCACCGCGACCGCGGTCTTGAATGAGCGGCGAGGAAACGGAGTCGGGAACAACGTCACCGGGGCCACCGCGGCGCTGGCGGCCTCGAACGCCGGCGGGTACATCACCAAGCCATTGGCCAACGACCAGTGCTGAAGGCGAGTGACGAGGGCGTCCTGCTGCACCTCCGACAACTCCGGGAAGGGCTTGATGGCCATAAGAGTGGTGAGGGGTGTAGATGGTGAGGAGTGTAGATGGTGTCGAGTGTGGCAGAGGCAGATGAGTGCTTATCAATGCGGCCAATTGCACGTGACTGAGCAAAATGTTGCAAATTGGCAGCCACCAAGACAAAGGGGACGGTGACGGGAAACTGTTAGGTTGAAGGTACGGCAGACATCTACGGTTTGGCGGATGGCGGCAGACATTGAAGGGCGCCTAGTGCGAGCACAAGATAGGAATGCTGCCCTTGCAAGACAAGCACCGTAGGCGCGCTAAGCGCCATGAGTGCGCTAAGCAGTACCATGGGCAGGCATGCAGCGCCTGATGGGTATCGGGTGCAAGACTCAAGAGACATAGGTTCACCCAATAGAGCGCCATGTGCCATTCAGGCTCGAATCGAGCCTCATACTTAACGGATGCCCACGCGCGCGCTTATCCCATCACTCCATCTAGTCCGCTCAGCTTCAGCTTCAACTATCGCCGCTACCCCAACTCCATCCAGAAAGACCCATAGCCTCAACCCACAAGCTGCCCCGGAGGCTAGATCGCCCTGAGTCGCACAAGTCTGCTGGATGTTGACAGCTAATATTACACGTGACCGGTGACTGCTTTTCCCGTGACGTTTTGTGTAACCCCTCCACTATGGAGAGTGAAAAATCAGATTTACGGCCAACGCTCAACTACCGCCTAACCACACATAGACAGCAAGTATGTAACGCAGAGTGCCGGGGCAGTTCCGCTGAGGTCTGCCACCATTGAACACAACTCACGCTGCCCGAATGAGCCGCCTACGGCTGCCGAAGGCCCATGCCACCGCCAATGGCTGCGCGCTGTCGCCCGCACCTACTAACCCCACGCAGTGAAGTACTTAGCCGCTTACTTATTATTGGTCAACGCCGGTAACACCGCGCCATCTGCTGCCGACATCAAGAAGGTGTTGGAGTCTGTTGCCATCGAGGTTGAGGACGACAAGGTTTCCAAGTTGTTGGCCGAAGTTGAGGGCAAGTCTGTCGAGGACTTGATCGCCGAGGGTAACGAGAAGATCTCCGCCGTCCCCGCTGGCGGCGCCGCCCCTGCTGCTGCCGCGTCTTCCGCCGGTGGTGCCACCGAGGCCGCCGCTGAGGAGGCTGCCGCCGAGGAGGAGGAGTCCGACGACGACATGGGTATGGGTTTGTTTGACTAGATGCATTGCCAATACATAATGGATGAGTATGTCCCTTGTAATCAGAGCTCGTCGGCCACGGCCTTTCGTTGTGCCATTGGGTTGCCAAACACTTGGTGGCGTGCCTCAAGCATGAGACGCCCCAAGCCCTCAGTGCCGTCGCGCTTTTCGCGATCGGAGCGTGTCTGTGCCTCTTTCGCAAGCCACTGGAGGAACTGCGGCGTTGGCCTTAGCTGGTCGTTATCGCGGTGCAATTGCGTCAACTGGGTGAAGAGGAGCTCATCGGCGTTGCCGGCGAGCCCGTGTACAAGCTGGTGTTGCGCAAGTTCCAGGAAGCGCCGCTGCGGGCTGGCTGAGCCCTCCAACGCCTGCCTCTGGAACAGCGACCCCGCCACATCCTCCAAGATGTTCATGGCACGCGCTTGCAGTTGCGGGCCCAACCGCAGAAATTGCCGCACCATTTGCACCACACCGGGCTGGCCAGCGGCAAAGTACTGCGCCGCAAACTGCGGCGACTGCGCGAGTGCCCCAATGACGCCGAGCACCCGCTTCTGGTCGACGTCGGACCGTGCGTCGGCGAGACGAGCAAATACTTGAGCCACCACGTCGGTGGGCTGCGCCAAGACGTTGGCCACGGCCACGGGGTTGTTACGAAGCGCTGCTGCCACCACGCGGTACGCGCTGTCAACGAGGCTTGCCTCGGCCGCCACCAATCGCGCTACCGCCGCGTGGTCTCGTGTGAGCTGCTCTCCAAACTCGATGTCATGGCTCAACAGCTCAAGGGTGTCTAGCGCCTCGGCAAGACGGACGGGGTCGCCGCCGCTTTTGACCTCCTCGAGGGCGGCATCAAACTGGCGGAGGTCCCCCGGCAGCAGCCGCCGCCGCAGCGCCAGCTGCTGCTGGCCCTTGAACCTCGCGATTGCCTCCATGATCTCCTCCTCGTCGGCTGCGACCGCCTCGTCGCCGGCTTCCCCCACTGCCACCAATGCCAGATCCTCCGCCCCTTCCTCTGCAAGTAACTTGGCCTCGCGCGTCTGCAGTTCCATATTGAGCCGCACGTGCAACCCGGCCGGGATGTCCTGCCCCTCGCGGATCACCTGCCACTGCTCCGTTGGCTCAAAGATCCGCGGGTAGCAGTCTGTCGGGTCCAGTGGCGAGCAGATTGTCTCGGCGCACACTGCCGCGATCACTAGCGCAAATATCGACTTCATGGTGGTTGCAGCAAATGGCCACCGTGACATTTTGAGCGCCACCAGGGCGCGTGTGCAGGACGGCTGCAAAAAACGAGTTCTAGTGCTATATTGATTGATCTACTGTACCTTCTGCAATGCCTGCTCAACATCCTTGACCAAGTCGTCGGCGTCCTCAATGCCAACCAGGAGTCTCACCAAGTCGTCGTAGACGCCGTTCAGCTCGCGCTCCGCCTGCGGGATACCGCCGTGGGTCATTACCGCTGGCACCTCGCACAAAGATTCGATGCCGCCAAGGGACTCCGCCAAAGTGAACAACTTGGTTGCCGACGTGAAGGCGGCGGCGCCAGCGGCGCCGCCTTTGACCCGGAACGAAATCATACCGCCGCCCAAGCCGTCGCGGTGCTGCCTTTGCACCACCTCGTGATTGGCGTGCAGCTTCAATCCCGGGTAGTTTACCTGCAGTACGGCCGAGTGCAGTGCCAAAAACTCCGCCACGCGTTGGGCCAGTGTTGAGGCTTGTCTAACGCGCAAGTGCAACGTCTTGAGCCCGCGGTGGGCCAACCACGAGTCGAACGCCAGCGGCACAGACCCTAGGGCGTTCTGCAAAAAGCGGTACTGCAGATGCAACTCGTCGTTGCTGGTGGCGATGACGCCCATAACCACATCCAGGTGGCCGTTGATGTACTTGGTGACCGAGTGGATGACGGCGTCGGCGCCATGGACCAAGGGGTTGGAGATGTAAGGTGACAAGAAGGTGTTGTCAACTACAAGGTGCACCTTGTTGCCGGTGGCGGCCTCGTGGTGCTGCAAGATTTGGGCAACCTGCAGGATGTCGGTGACGGACAAAGTCGGGTTGGAGGGCGTCTCCAACCACACGAGTCTAGTGTTGTCGCGGAGCGCCAGCTGCAAGTCGTGCGCCAAGTTGGGCACAAAGGTGGCGCTGACGCCGTGCGTGTTAGCCACCTTGGTGAAGTAGCGGTGAGTGCCGCCGTAGACATCGCCCCCCAGCACAATGTGCAGGTCTACTGGGAGGGACTGCACAATCAATGCGGTGGCGGCGGAGCCCGAGCCCAAGGCGATGGCATACTTAGCCTGTTCCAACGCGGCCACGGCAGTCTCAAAGTTGTCGCGGTTGGGGTTGGCCAGTCTGGAGTACTCGTACCCAATGGGGTTGGCTGGCAGCGTTTGGGCGTAGGTGGTGGAGAGCGAGATGGGCTCGATGACGGCACCGGTGGTGGGCTCGACGGGAGCGCCGGCGTGGATGGCCTTGGTACCGAAGCCGTACTGCGAAGTGGAGTCTACTGTCATGGAAGATGTGAATTGGCGCTAGAAAAGTGTGGCGCCCAGGGCCGGCATTACTTTATATAAACGAGATTGAAAAAAAAAAAAAAAAAAAAAAAGTAGAGGCAACGGTGCGATGGCGCAGAGCAGGCTCACGTGAGCCACAGTTGCGCCGCGGCGGCACGGTTGAACGACAAGCTAGATGAAGTCGGTGGCGCGTGGAAATGAGGGCCAGACAGCGGGCGAGTAGCGGGCGAAGGATGCGAATAGTGCGATAGCCCGAATGTTGTATGCGCATCTGTCAGCACCACTGCATTAGTCAGGAACGGCTGAGCTTTCTTTTTTTGGCCCGGATGGCCTCATGCCAAGACAGGGATGTGCCCAATATAGTCGGCGCCACGCGAGACCACGTGTGGGGGAGGGGGGCAAATCGCGTAAGGTGCGTTGTAGTGCCATGAGCCTGAAAGTTGCTCTAGGCGAGAGCCGCTGAGCGGGCTCGGGTGGCCGCGCGCGCGCTTAATTAACCGTTGTGGTTGTAGCCAGCCAGTATGCGCGTATTCTGTTGCGGCTCCAACGGCGGCGGCCAGTTGGGTCTCGGCGGCACTGAAGACCAGCACGCCTTGCGCGAGGTGTCCTTTCCCACGCCGTTGGCAGAGGCGCGGCTGGTAACGGTGCGTGGAGGAGGCAACCACACCGTGGCCCTTGTCGACGGCCGCGCGTTCGCCACCGGCCAGTGCGGACTGTGGAGGCACACGCGGTTTGTAGAGGTCCGCCACGAGCACCCCTGGCGTTTAGTGTCGTGCGGATGGGAATTCAGCGTGCTCGTAGACCTGCACAACCGCGTGTATGTGATTGGGGCGGGTCCCAAGGGCGAGCTTGGGTTGGGTGATTGCACCGTGGCTCGCGAACTCACACCGCTCATCGCGTTTGACAGCGCCGTTGTAGCGCTTGAGCTGTCGGTGAGCCACACGGTGCTTCGTTTGGCCAACGGAGAGTTCTACGGATGGGGCGTTGCCCGCAAGGGCCAGCTTGGCGTGGTGGCCAAGTCGTTGTGGGTGCCGACGAGGATCGATTGGGGTGGATATGACCGGTTTGCGCTCGGCAGAGGCTTCACGGTGGTATACAACTCGCACCAGGTGTGCGTCAAGGGCGCGCCCTTTGACGGGCTCGCGACGGAGAATTTGCCGGTGCTGGCGGTGCTCTGCATGTGGTCGTCGCTACACATCAAGACGGGCGGCGCGTGGCGCTTCTACGGCAACAACAGCCACGGACAGCGCTTCCCCGGGGGAAGCGCGGAGCTATACGCAGTTGGAAGCGAGCACGGATTGGCCGCTGCCGGCACTGACGCGTGGGCGTGGGGCTGGGGCGAGCACGGCAACTGCGGCACCCACGCCGGCTCAGAGGTTACGTTTGGGCTCAACCAAATCTACAGCGGCCCGCACCGCGTCGTGGGCCTCGCCGGCGGGTGCGCCACCAGCTGGATCATTACAGAGTGAAGAACAATGTCACGAAGTATCTTTCCCATATTCATCTAATGCATGGCGAACCGCGCTCAAAGATGGAAAATATGTTCAACGTAGTTTGTGTAGGGCAGGAGTATCACCCGCGCGCCAGCTGCCCCGCAAAGCCGCCGGCCGGCCGAGGCCGGGCGGAGGCCGCGCGGGACACGCGCGCAGGCTTCTTCCCGCCCACCGTATGTAGCTCTCGCAACCCTTTGCGAGGGACACATACGGTGTAAAGAGAAGAGAAGAGTGTGGAATCTGGCGTTTTCCATTTTTCTCTTTTTTTCTTTTTTTCGCGGGGCCTCCCTCGGGCTGCGCGCGCGGCGGGTAGCCCCGGCGGTGAGGGCACAATAGACGACGCCGCCAGTTAGTGGCCAGTATGTTTGGTGCCGTGTGCTCTGGGAGACCCGTGCAGATCGCGACGGAGGTCGAGCCGACCAAGTACGTCATTGCCATTCCGAACGCGGCCAACGTGCTGCACATTGCGCTTTTTTTGTTGCCGCAGACGCAGTTTACCGACGCCAACTTCACGGCGTTAGTGTACATCCAGTTGCCCGGGGCGGCCGAGTTCCAGCTCTTGGGCGGGCTCAACCCGCTCAAGCCGTCAGCGATCTACAAGCTCAACAACAACGCCGGCGCTGCCGCGGTAATGGCCGGGATCGACGACGAGATGAGCATCGACGCCGCGGGCGGCGCCCCCGCCACCATCAACGTGGGCATCTCCATCGAGCCGACGCCGCAGGCTGAAGTGACGCTCCTTCAGCAGAAGCAGCAGCAGGGCGCGTTGGTGCGGGCGCCGCGGAGCGCTCCCAGGCCTGCGCCGACGGAGGTGGCCACCTTGGCCAACCGCATCGTCACGCACGCCTACAACTACTTGGGCAGTTTTATCGACGCGTCGGGTAGGGTGCCGATGAAGGCGTTCGATACGTGGTGGGACAAGTTCCGCACCAAGTTGCAGAACAACCCAGACTTCCTCAATGAGATATAGGCTCCGGCAGAGATCTTGGCCCCAGGCCGCGGAGCGGCCACGCCGCGGAGGGGCCACTCCGCGCAGCGCCTTGAGCGCACTAACCGCTCGGCCGCACTTGCGCGCGCTCGCTCACCGCGCACCCTCACCGCGCCGCTCGCGCCCACGCGCTCCCACGCGCTCACTCAGCGCGCGGCTTTGCGCGCGGCCGCTCTGCACCACCACCCGCGCTCACTCAACACAACTCACACTCTACTGCCGTAGCTTTTTTCGCCACCATGACCGACCCTCTGGCGCCCGCCGCGTCAACTTCTTATGTACAGGTGCCCAGCTCATCCCCGATAAACATAAAATCGTCACCGCGGCGCGTCGAGCTCCAGCCCCCCAGCCGCATCGACATGGACGACGACAAGGACCGGCGGCTCGAGGCCAAGCGGCAGGCGATCCGCAACCACCCCGACTTCCCCGTGGTGCGCCGCAAGTTCCACTACTTGGAGGAGAGCGACATCTTCAAGGGGTTTGTCAAGGGCAAGGGCCACTTGCGCGACGTGACGCAGTGGTTGGAGGACAATTACGACGGCGCGGCGATCATGGGCCGCCGGGGCGAGGCTGAGCGCCGCGCGCAGGCGGCGCAGGAGCAGGAGCGGCGCCGCCTCGAGGAGGAGCGCTTCAAGCGCGAGTGGGCCGCGGCCGACGCGGCCAGGGCCGCGGCCAAGGCAACCGACGCGGCGAATGCCGCGGCGGGCGACACTGGCCTCGGCCAGACCTCTGCCGCCGCGCTCGCGGCTGCCCCCACCACCGCGGCTCCCTCCGCCGCGGCTCCCTCCACCAACGTCAACGTGTCGCGCCCGCGCGCGTCCATCTTGGACAAGTACAAGTTCAAGCCCGCAAGCACGCAGGCGCGTCTCGACGGGTTGTTCTCAGGGGAGTCCAAGCGGCGGCGGCTCGTGCGCGGCTCCGACGCCAACGGCACCGACTCAGGGTCGGCCACGCCCGAGGCGGGCAACGCCGCTGACTTGGACCTGCTTGAGGAAAAAATACGACAGAACCGCCGCAGGGCCGCGCCCGCGCGGCGCTCGCGGCGCAAGGTCGAGAGCGACAGCGACGCGATGCTCGAGGACGACGACCTCAGCGACGACATGTCGCAGGAGGAGGACGACGCGCGCTACGGCGGCGGGTTGACCCTGATCGACGCGCAGATCTTGGAGTTTTTGAACAACGCGCCGCAGCAGGACGTGGTGGAGATCTGCCAGGTGCCGCCTGCTGTGGCGGAGGTGATCATGCTGCGGCGGCCGTTTGGCAGTATCTATGAGGTGAACGAGGAGCACTTTGAGGCGGCGGGAGAGCCCGCCGCCGCTGACGCGGCGCCGCGCAAGGGCCGCCACATGCGCAAGCCGTTGGGCCAGAAAATCATCGAGCTCACCGAAAAGAGCTTGAAGGGGTACCGCGCAGTGGACTCGTTGATCAAGAAGTGCAGTGAGTATGGCGAGCTCATTACGCGGCAGATGGAGCAGTGGGGCGTGACCGTCACGGGGGAGGGCGAGCTCGAGGTGGTGGAGATTGGGCCAGATGACGCGGGGGCAGCTGAGGCGGGAGCAGTCGAGGCGGGGGCAGACAGGGAGGACGACGCCTTCGCGGTGGCCCCCCGCTTGCGCTACGTCGGCGGCAAGCCGGCGACGCTCGCGCCCGAGATCGAGCTCAAGAACTATCAGCAGGTGGGCATCAACTGGCTCCACCTCCTCTACCGCCACCGCCTCTCGTGCATCCTCGCCGACGAGATGGGTCTTGGCAAGACGTGCCAGGTGATTGCCTTTATGGCGTTGCTTCAGGAGGAGCGCGGCAGCGGCAGCAGCGGCGGCAGCGGCGGCAGCGGCAGCAGCGGCAGCAGCGGCAGCAGCAGCGGCAGCAACGGCCGAAGGCACCTCGTGGTGGTGCCCGCGTCGACGCTCGAGAACTGGTTGCGCGAGTTCCGCAAGTTCTGCCCCGCGTTGGCGGTGCAGGCGTACTACGGGCTGCAGCGCGAGCGCGAGGAGCTCCGCTACGAGTTACAGACCCAGCCCTACGACGTGTTGGTGACGACGTACAACCTCGCGACGGGCGCCGCGGCCGACTTCAAGTTTCTCCGCAGCCAGCCCTTCGACGTGGTGGTGTACGACGAGGGCCACATGCTCAAAAACTCCGCCAGCGAGCGCTACACCAAGCTCATGCGGCTCCAGGCACGCTTCCGCCTCTTGCTAACGGGCACGCCGTTGCAGAACAACCTCAAGGAGTTGGTGTCGTTGTTGGCGTTCATGTTGCCGGCGTTGTTTGTCGACAAGAAGGAGGACCTCGAAGGGTTGTTCAACCAAAAGATCAGCACGCGCGACACCGCCAAGGACTACAACCCGTTGTTGCTGCAGCAGGCGATCGCCAAGGCCAAGACGATGATGACGCCGTTTGTGCTACGGCGCCGCAAGGACCAGGTGCTCAAGCACCTCCCGCGCAAGGTGCACGCGGTGGAGTTCTGCGCCATGTTGGCGCTGCAGCGCGCCATCTACGACGAGTACATGCAGCAGGCCAAGCGCACGCGCGCGGAGCGCCAGCGGCGCCGCGCGCTCCCCGCCAAGGAGCTCGCTGCCGCCAACCGCGCCGACCCGATCCCGCTGCTGCTGAATGTGATGATGCTGCTCCGCAAGGCGGCGTTGCACCCGTTGTTGTTCCGGCGGCTCTACACCGACGACAAGGTGCGCGCGATGGCGCGCGCCATCATGCGCGAGCCCGAGTACCTCGAGGCCAGCCAGCAGTACATCTTTGAGGACATGTGTGTGATGCTGGACCACGAGTTGCACGCGTTGTGCCGCAAATTTCCCCACACGATGGCGCGGTTTGCCCTCGACCCGAAGGAGTGGCTCGCCAGTGGCAAGGTGGTCAAAGCGCTCGAGTTGATCGACGCCGTTGTAGCGCGCGGCCACAAGGTGTTGCTCTTTTCACTCTTCACCCAGATGTTGGACATCTTGGAGGTGGTGTTGCTGGCGCACCAGGTCAAGTTTGTGCGGCTCGACGGCCAGACGCCGGTGGAGTTGCGCCAGGACATCATCGACCAGTTCTACGACGACCACACCATCCCCGTGTTCTTGTTGAGCACCAAGGCGGGCGGGTTTGGCATCAATTTGGTGGCTGCAAATCACGTGATCATGTTTGACCAGCTGTTCAATCCTCACGACGACCGCCAAGCGGAGGACCGCGCGCACCGCGTGGGGCAGGAGCGCGAGGTGCAGGTGACTAAGCTTATTAGTGAGCACACCATTGAGGAGAACATGCTTCAGTTGGCGCAGAACAAGTTGGCGTTGGACCAGAGTATTAGTGAGGACGGCAACGAGCGGCAGTTTGAGGAGAAGGCGGCGTCGCTTTTTGAGAAGATTTTGTTCGAGGAGGGGTAGGCGAAGAGGGTGACGAGGGGTAAGCGGTGAGGCGTCAGCCTCGCCGCCTACTACCGACCGCCGCCGGGCCGTCAGCCTCGCGGTTAGTACCTGCATATAGAGATGATAATATAGATCAGGTGGCCGGTATAAAGTGGACGAGGAGACGGCGCGGCGAAGAGACGGCGCGGCGAGGAGACGGCGCGGCGAGGAGACGGCGAGGAGACGGCGCGGCGAGGAGACGGCGAGGCGACGCCCCGGCATCGCCGGCCACCGTGGTGGGCCGCCGCCACACCGCCTGTTGGTACCTGCACATTGAACTGATGAACATAGAGTGCCGAAGTTACTTGCCCCTGGCGGCGAGGCGGCAGCCTCGCCACGGCCGTAGAGCGTGGTAGTGGCTACTGTTGACCACACTGCGGCGACATGGTGCCGTCTTGTGTTGGTGGGTGCCGCCGCCGCCGAATTGTTATACCTGCATATAGCGCTACTCTAAGCGCTGAATCAGCAAATAGCGCGCGGTAGCCACCACCATGTTCAACCTCTACAGAAGGACTATAGTAGGCACGGCGCGGCTCGCGCGGCAGCGGTTCGCGACTGCGCCAGCGGGGGCGCCACCCGGCGCGGTGGGGAGCTTCCGCAGCCTCTTCATCCAGACGGTGGAGACCCCCAACGCGGCCGCGCTCAAATTCCTCCCGCTGATGGCGATCTTGGGCGAGAACGAAACGAAGGAGTATCTTAGCGGGCGCGAGGCGGCAGGGCTGCCATTGGCGCTTCGGCTCTTCGGCGTCGACGGCGTGCGCCTGGTGATGTTTGGCTCCAACTTCATCACCGTGGAGAAGCAGTCGCCGCTCCCGTGGGCGGTGCTCAAGCCGGAGATCTTCCTGATTTTGACCGAGTTTCTCACTAGCGGGCAGCCCGTGCTCGACGCGGCGCACCGCGCCGCCATCACCAGCGACATGGCCATCAGTGACGACGACGACGAGGTGGTGCTGGCGATCAAGGAGCTCATCTTCACGCGCATCCGCCCGGCGATCCAGGACGACGGCGGCGACCTCGAGTACGTAGACTTCACTGAGGACGGCACTGTCTTGCTCCGGCTTAAGGGCGCCTGCCGCTCGTGCGACTCGCTGGCCGTGACGCTCAAGAACGGCATCGAGAGCATGTTGAAGCACTACATCGAGGAAGTGGTGGAGGTGCGTCAGGTGGATGATGATCACGTGATCGACGCCCCCGGGGCCGCCGACGCCAACGCCGACGCCAACGCTAACGCAATGACGCTCACGCCGGCGGCGAGGACAGAGCCACCAAACTTGTAAATACCAGGCTAAGGGACTTTTATTCACGCTTCTGGGGCTTCTTGCGGCCCGGGTTGGGCGGAAGGCCCGGCGGCGCGTTGTATCCGTAGGGCGGCGCCGAGAGATCGGCGCTCATCGCGGGCGACACATAGGGCGATACGAATAAGGGGTACATCTGGGCGCCCAACTCGGGCTCGGGGTCCGTGGGGGCGTAGTACGGGTAGCCGTAGCCGTAGTAGGGGAAATAAAAGCCCGGCGCAAGCTGCAGAGCCGGCGGCGTCCCCGCGGGCCACGGATCGGCGTACGCGCCGAGCGGGAGCAGGCCGCCGCGCGGGAGCAAGCCTTGGTGGAGTGGGGCGGGCGCTGCGGTGCCCGAGGAACTGCGGTTGCGGGTGTTGCCCTTCTGAAGAGCAAAGGAGGTCTGGATGCGCACCACGGTGCTCTCGTCGCCGCTGGCGCGGGTAACGCACTTGTTGTTGGTCAACAAGATGGCGCGGAGCGCCATCTTGAAGTCCTCGTAGAACACAAAGCCGATCTTACCGAGCGGCGCCGGCGCGGCGTCCTTGCGGTAGAACTGCGGCTTGATGATGCGCGCCGACTTGACGCCGTTGTTGAAGCTGCCGCGGCTGCCGAACTGGAGCCAGAAGAGCTCCCAAAGACGGTCGTCGTTGTTAAAGAGCACGGGGAAGTTTGTCACGTACACGTTAGTCTCCTGGTAGTTGGCGCGCCGGCTGAACTCGTCCAAGACCTGCGCGTGGAGCGCCGGCGTGAGCACCTCGACGCCATCGCAGTGGAGCCCGCGCGTGAAGACGTACTGCCCGGGGACGCAGTCGTAGAGCCGCAGATTGTGGCGGTGCTGCCCGATGCTCAAGTGGAGGAGCACAGGATCCTTGGCGGCAGCATCGTCAGCGGCGGCGGCTTCGTCGGTGCTGCCAGCGTCCTCGGCCACCCCATCCGCCATATCGTCCTTTATGTCATAAATGTCGGCCTCGGAGAATCCGAAAAACGCCGCCGGTGAGAGCCCGCTCAAGTAGTACATCGCCACCAAGCTGTTGGTGTTGTTGTTGGCACGGCCGTAGCTGATGTAGGCGGTATCGGCTAGGCGGAAGTCATGCGTGTCCCCCACCGGCTCGAGCGGCACGAACGCCGCCAGCACGTCGCCAAACACCTCGAAGCGGGACAACACGCGCTCAATCAACTCCACCGAGGGGTTGAGGTCGGGCACAAACTGGCCTAGGTTCTCCACCACTACTGTGCTGTAGTCGTGCTGGCCCGCGGCGATGGGCGGCAGCGCCGAGTGGCGCGCGTTTGGCTGCAAATTGTGGTGCGAATTTTGGTGCGAAAGCAGCATCGGCAGCCGCAGCAGCGCGCTGCTCTGGCTGGTGCTACCAGATAGGGAGACCGCGCCAAGCGCCAGCTCCAACTCGGCGTCGCGCTGCTGCTGCCGCCACTTGCGCTCCTTGCGAGAGAGATATCGGCTGACGTACAATTTGCGCGACGGGTCGGTATGGAATGCGTTTGGCGCGTGCAACCGCGCATCGCCGATAAGGTGGTCGGCGTCCAAATGGAGGTCAAAGTTCAAGAAGGCAAACAGCTCGCCGTCTTCCTGCGGGAACAACTTGACACTGTTTAGCAGCTTGTACTTGGAGCACAGGTTGAAATAGGCAAACAACTTGTCCTCCGTGACCAAGCTGCTCGACAAGTTCTTGACGAAAAGATTCCCCGGATGCGAAATACAGTGCGCGTAGCTGAATTTGACGGAAATATTGTGATTGCTGCAAAACGACTGCTGCAAGCGCTCAAACAACTTGTTGCTGAGGCATTTGTCGGCGACGCCGATGCACACGGTCGGGTCGGCGTACTCCTCGGGGCGCGGGTGGAGCGCCGTGTAGTCTTCGTCGGACGACAAGACTCCTATGACGTTATCGAGCAATTCATGCCTCGAGATTTTTGGTGAGCTCGAATTGGACGCCACCACGTTGATGTGGCACCGGTCGCGGTCGCACGCGGCGCCGTCACTCGCGGCTGCAATAACGCTTTGGTCAAGACCCTGGATCAAGTCCGGCGGAGTGTGGTGTCGAGACGCCATGACGTGCTAGGGGTTAGTAGGCAAAGTAGAGAAAATGACGGGTGCTATCGAGTCATAACCCGGTTGTGTGAGGTCAATTCGGCCACATGCTTATTTCCTAACTCCGTGCCTATTTTTCCCTGACGCAGGGTGCCGCTCGAGGGCGCGCGTCTGACGTAAAACGCTCGATTTGACTCATGACTCCGCGTCAAGGCACATACGGCCATTGCCGCCAATATGGTCCTCGATACGTACGGGAAATGAGGCCCTTTAGCAAGCTGGGCTGAGTCCGTGCCAATTGATGCACCAAACTCTTGTACTACTGTATTGTGGAGCAATGGGACAGCGGGGTCGGGCACACTCAATTATTCGCTGTTTTATAGGTCAGAATCGACGCTCTATACCATGACGATCACCCTTTTACCGTGGCGCTTGCCTCCTATATATAAACATGCAACACTGCACGCTCGTGCAATCTGTACCGCTAAACATAGGGCAAACTGTAATGTGTGCAAAAACATCTGGATGAGAGAATAAAATTGTAAATACCTAAAGTGAAAAAATAAGAAGAAAAGTCACAAAGGCGAATACGGAGCTTTCGCAAACACGTTTGGTGCTCTACCCTACGACATTGAAACGAGGCCGACGCTGCCTTTGATGCTCCCTTGATCCTCCCAGTGATTCCGGGCTTGCCTCGAGCGCCCAACGCGATTCGGTGTGCGTGAGCTTAACCCGTCCTGCATGGGCTCAACCCGAATATTATTCACGCGCGTACGTCATCTGCTGGGACATTCGGGTTTGACAAATTTAGCTTCGTTAGCATGAGTCCTTTGCAAGTTCCAGAACGATACACACAGAAAGCAGCGCTTAAGTCTCAGCAGATCGCATGGGCCACGACGCGAATCCCGAAAAGGAAGCATGGTGACTTTATCCCCAGATTTGGTTTGCCGTACGCCAAACAGCCGCAGAACGGTATTCAAAATCAAAAAAAAAAAAATTGAAAATGAGTACCTCGAGTGACCTCACAATAGGTGGTCTATTTAGCTTTAGCGAATATACGATGAGTGATCGATCCGCGCGCGCCTACAGTGGCAAACCTGGGTAACAAGCGCCAAAGACATCGACCGAAGGCCCGACACAATGTCATCGTGGCTGTGACTTGTGCCAGAAGAATAATCCGAAACATGAAGAAACTATAAGGATTATATGAGGCAGAGTGTGGGCTCGATTGCAACGCAAAACCTAATTATGCAAACGTCAACCACGGGGTCGTATCTGCCGGACGCCGTGAGGTATCACAGCTCTTAGCGCGCTGATGAGTCTGGATTTCTGGTGGCAAAGATTCGAGTGCCACGCGAGAGCCTTAGCAAAAAATAATCGAGTCCCAAAATACTAAATGAGAAGATAGAGTGACTGGTGTCGCATGCAAACAACATACGAACACAATAAGAAGCCTAAAAAGCATGCAAAACCGGCCCCCTTGCAAAACGCCGTTCACGATCGGCGGGACAAAGCCACACAGACGTTTACCTTTCTTGGCAGTTTCACTTTGGAGCAGATTTGGGTTTAGGGGAAGGTGATCACGCAGGCGAGGTTGCTTGAATCGGCTGGGTGCATAAAAATACCCGTTGCAGAACGTATAGAACACCCACGGGTTATCTTGGCCCGCTTTACGGTGCCACACCCTGGCACCAGGAGAGGCAATGGCTTTCTGACTGCAGCGGTCACACTGTGTATCAAGCTGTAGATAACGTGCTGCGTTCGAGATCAGTGGATCTCAGACATGGCCTCTGTTATCTTTCATGTCTTTTTTTAGATGGTCTACAAAAAATCGCAAAATTGGCAAGCTAGGGGCCACTCTTCAATGGAGCGGACCGAACTACTGAGATCGTGAAGAGGTGCAAGCTCACGCTCGGGCACTAATATCGCTTCGCGCGATATGGCGAGATGAGTCGAACGTGAAATTGTGGGAGCCAAACTACTGCGTATGACGTGTCGACCTGTGTTTATGCATGTAAAATAGGCTGAAGCACTTCGTTGCCCGGCTCCGGACGCTTGCGCGGCACTAGACTACCTTGTGTGCAGGAACGAATCGCTCCATATTGGAGCCTGAAAAACGCGGCCACCGGGACATGGCCCACAAGATGCAGCTCCAGCTCGTGTCAAGGAAGCTTTCGGTGCCGTTCTGCGGCGAACTCGACGTGTTTGTGTCTGTCCCTGCGGTGCAACCTGCCCCAGACAACAGAAACAAGACGCCGTTGTCGTTGTACGTGTCCAACGACGGCGCGTCGGCGCCCATGGGGTGCTACGTATACTCGATTCCAGGCGTAAGTAGACCCAGATAATCGCAACCCGCCCGCTACTAACGCCAGCCCGCCGGCATTTACAGCACCCTCCTAAACAACTCCGACGAGTCGCTTGTCGACTTGACCGAGAAGCTCTCCAAGTTGATTTCAAAAAAATACAATTCACCGTCCTACGTTAATGTCAACGGCGCGTTCAGGATGGAGGAGTTCACCCCGGTTATCCGCGCCCTCATTACCGCCATCGATGAGTGTTACCAATAATCTGTATATAGCTGTCAACCTGCATATTAACATGGCGATGCTCTTCGCGAAATTTGCAAATCCCTTTATGCATACACCCAGACAGCATGGAGAACAGACCCCAGACCAAGCAGAGGTCGCGTAAAGGCAAGAAGGCGTGGCGGAAGAACGTCGACATTGACGACGTCGAGCAAGGGCTTGACCAGAAGAGTGAGCACGAGCGCGTGTTTGGCCGGCACGCTGGCGATGGCTTTGTGCTCGACACCGAGGGAGACGTGCAGTTGGGCCAGCCCAAGCACAAAAAGTTGAAAAGCACAGAGATTCTCAATAAGCGCTCGCAGTTTCCCGCGCTCCAAGTTGAGCGCCGCAAAAAGATCCAGGGGGTGGCGGCGCGCGACGTTGGCCGTCTCATGAAGCTCTCGGGCCGTGTGCAGGGCACCACGGCGGCGCAGGCGCGCTTGCTCGAGGACGGCGTCACCAACACCCCGGTCAACGACCTCTGGGGCCAGGAGCTGCTGCGGGCCGCGGCCAAGGCCGCCGCCACCCCGGAGGTGCTACAACGCCTCTCGTACACCGAGTGGACCGCCCCAAAGCGCGCCCCCAAGACGTTGCGCCAGGCGCCGCTTGCCACCCGCACACCCGCAGCCACCATAAGCCTGGGCAAGCTGTACAACCCGTCGTTTGACCTGTGGAAGGCGCTTTTGAACGAGGAGTACGAGAAGGAGAAGTCCAACGAGGACAAGCGCGTGTTGTTGCAGCAACACCAGGAGAAGATCAAGTACTTGATTGCCAATTTGGGCGACAACGAGGAGGCCGACAGCGAGAGCGAGGCCGAGGCCGACGAGGAGGAGGAGGAGGAGGAACAGACCGAGAGCGGGTTGTCAGTCAACAAGCCCACCGAGGTCAAGATCAAGACCCGCACCAAGCGCAACCGCGAGCGCGCACACCGCCAGCGCGAGGAGTTGCAGCTGCGGCTCGCGGAGTTGAAGCTGCAAATCCACCAGTTGGAGAAATTGGCGCTCTTTGAGGCGGAGGTCACGCACAAGCTCCTGCACACGCGCACGAAGCGCGCGCGCGTGCCGCGCAAGTTGTTCAAGCACGCCGGGTTGGAGCCGCAGTTGGAAATCAAGTTGCTGGACGAGATCCTGGACTCGTTGCGCAAGCTCCGCCCCGAGGGCAACTTGTTGCACGACGAGATGCGCAAGCTCCAGCACGCGGGCAAGGTCGAGGCGCGCGTTCCCGTGCCCAAACGCCGCAAGTACGCGCCCAAGATCACCGAGAAGTGGTCCTACAAGGACTTTAAATAAAAAAAAGATTAGCGTGCATATTGCTTACGACAAGTCCCAGTCGCCCGATACGTAGCCCTTGTACAAGCGCTCTCTGAGGAGGAAGAACTGGTTGCGGTTGGCGGTCCAGTATTGCTCCAACTGCGGCTGCGCGGTCTTAAACGCCTCTGGCGCCACCGCCTCGCTGGTCTGGCCGCGCTTGACCCCCGTCAACAAAAAGTCGCGCTTCATCATCTTCTCGTCAAACTCGTCCAAGTCGAAGCGGTCGTTCTTCCAGCCGTTGTCCCAGTAGCGGATGAAGCCGGTGCCGTGCCCGGCGAGGCCGAAGAACACGGCCATGATCGTGTACGGGATCAACCCCTCGAATGGGAGAGCCATGGTGTGTGTGGATGGAAGGTTTTCGCCCAAATGATTTTCACTCATTGGTCGCACCAGTGAGGGCGCCTCACGTGATATAACTCATGTCACGTGACCGCGGCCGCAGCGGCCGCAGCATACTACTCCCACAACCGCTTGACAAAGCGGTCCATCTTGACCCGGACGTGCTCCTGGGAGCGGCTCCACGGGTGCAGGAGCATCTGCCGCGGCAGCGGGCGGTCTTCGGGCTGCTTCTTCAAGCAGTACTTGATGAAGCTCTTGAAGGGCGCCAGCCAGCGGATGCCCTCCTCTGGCACGTCGCGCAACTCGGCGTCGTACTCCAAGATCAACAGCAAGAGCTCGATCGGCCCCATCGTGCTCAACGTCTCGCCCTCGTTGGCGCTGAACGGGAACCGGCACGTGGCCACCTCGAGCAACGTCAACCCCAACAGCCACACGTCGCACGTGACAGTGTACGGCTTGCCCATGATGCGCTCGGGAGCCATGTAGTACTGCGTGCCGACGAAGGTGGTGGCCAACGAGTTGACCACCTCGCCGCTGACGCCGAAATCGCACAACTTGACGTGGCCCTCGGCGTCAAGCAAAATGTTCTGCGGCTTGATGTCGCGGTGGATGATCTTGCGCTGGTGCAAGTAGTCCAACCCGCGAAGCACCAGCTCGCTGATCTTGCCCAAAACCTTCTCGTTGATGCGGTTGGCCGGGTCGAGCTCGATGACGCGGTGGTAGATGGCGTCCAACAGCCGTCCGCCCATGTACTCCATGGCGATGCCGATCATCAGCTGCGCCTCGATGAGGAAGGTGCCGTAGTACTTGACGATGTAGGGGCTGTCGCACGAGCGGTTGTACTGGAGCTCGCGCACAATCTGCTTCTGGATGTCGGGGTTGGGGTCGGCGTTGATCACCTTGAGCGCAAAGATCTGCCGCCCGCGTGCGAGGCGGCACTTGGCGACGCTGCCGCCGCTGCCCTCCCCGAGTTTGGCCAACTCGATGATCTGGTGGGAGGCGGCGAGGTCGTGCCAGTCCTCGGGGCGAAGGCGCTCCAACTCGACCTCCGCCGCGGCAGAGCCCGTCCCTGAGAGTCCCGTGCTGGCGGGCTGCCCCGCGGGCTGCCCCGCGGGCTGCGCAGCAGGCTGGGGCTTCCCCGGCCTGCACTCGGAGCCGTCGGTGGTGGCGGAGGTGCTGCTCTGTGTCGACGACATGCTGTGGCTGGGGGTGAGGGGCGTGTCGGCGCCGCCGGAGCCGGGGGTGCGCGGGTCGCCGAGCGGCGGCGCAGCCGCCGCCGCCGCCGCCACCGCCGCCGCCGGCAGTGGCGTCGTCTCGGCGAACAGGTGCGACCCGTTGATGCGCAGAAAGTCGATCGGCGGCGGCTTGCGCCGCGGCGGTCGTTTCGAGGTGGCGCTGCCGCCGCCGCCGCTGCCGCCAATCGTTAGCTGATCGATGCGGAGCGACTCTAGCGGTGCATCTGGCGCCCCAGGCGCATCTGGCGCCGCCGGCGCATGCGGCGCCCCAGGCGCCGGCAGCGGCACCACTAGCGTCGGTAGCCTGCCGGCGTTCTTGTGCCTTGGAGTCGGTATATTGAACATCGGCACGTTGCTCATCCTGCCGTCTGTGTGCGCCCGCGCTGTGGTGATGGTGTGTTTATTCAATGTGTATTTGGTTGTTTTTTTTCGAGGGGCGATAACGCGCCGCCGGCCTGCCGCTACTTCTTTGCGCGCTTGGGTTTGGGTTTGGCGCGCGGCTTCACCTCCTTGATCAACTTGTCACGCTTGTCGATGGCGTCGGGCGCGTCGGGCGCGTCGGGCGCGTCATCCTTGGTGTCATCTTCGACCACGTCGTCGTAGTCCACCTTTTGCTTGGTGCCGCGCCCCGTAACGCTGTTGCCCGTCTTGTAGATCGCCGTTGGGTGCAGCCGCGCATTGTACTTGCGCGTAAACGCCGTCTTGGTCTTGGTGGCGATGCGCTTGAGCACGGCATCGGCGCTGGCGGGCCCGACCCCAAGCTCGACGAGCAGGTCCCAGTCCTCGCGCGTGAGGTAGTAGTGGTCCATAATCGCGATGACGCGGTCAACGTCGTCGTCGGCGAGCGGCGCCGTCACGCGCGCCGCCAAGAGCGGCACGTAGTCGAGCCGCAACAGCCGCTTGTCGCTGCCGGTGCGCAACCGCGTGTGGTACTGCAACTCCTGGAGCAAGCGCTCGTACTTCATAGCCCGCAGATTCTGCCCCAACCACCCGGCAAAGTTGATGCGCGCCGTCACCGTGCCCGCCACAAGCAGCGCCGGTAGCACCAGCAGCATCACTGCGTGGAAGGGTAACAAGCTCCACTGCTGCTCGCTCGAGCGAATGAGCGAGTTGACGTGGTCCAGCTGCAGAATGGCGTCGGCGGCCGCCGCCACCGCTGCCAAGTGCTGCTGCGCCGTTTGCGCATGCGCCGGGCGCGTGTAGAGGTAGTTTTCCTGCACCATCAACGGCGTCAAGTCAATGTCGTTGAAATAGAGGTTGATCTTGTCGTTGAGCAGGTGCTTGGCGGCGGCGTTGTAGATCTGTGCGTTCAACAACTTGCCGACAATGTCAAACGGCTTCAAAATGGTCTCCTTGCGCCACAGTGCCGCCACGTCCTTGGCCTCGGGGTGCCCAATGGTGCGCTGCGTGCGCGAGATCGTCGCCATCAAGTTGATCATCTGGCGGATGTCGTTGTTAGTGGCCGCCACCAACTGCCCTATAACCGTCGGGTCCAACTTGACGCCCTCGCGGAGCGCAATGGTCATGAGCCGTGCCTTGACTTCCGCCTCCAGCGGCCGCCGGAAAGCCAAGTCCAACGTGATGCGGTCAAAGGTGCGCATCTTGGGCAAAGACTTGTCATTGCAGATCAAGATGATCGGCATCTGCGTGACGCGGCAGAACTGCAGGAGCGCCCCAGCGCCGCCGTGGTCACCGCTCAGCATCCCGTCAACCTCGTCCATGATCAAGCAGAACTTGCGCGCCTGCGCGTCGCCGCGGTGCTTGAAGAAGCCAACCACCGAGGTGTTACTCAACACCAGTCGGATGGTGGCGTTGAGCAACAGCTTGGAGCGCACGTCCGACGCATTCTTCTCCAACACGTCGAACCCCAAGCTGCGCGCAATGAGGTGCGCCGCCAGCGTCTTGCCGATCCCGGGCGGCCCACTGATGAGGCACGCGCGGTAGATGCCGGTGCCATCCTTGCCCGGGTTCTTGAAGTCGTGCTTGGCGTTGGCGAACCAGTTACTGAGCCAGCTGCGCAACTTGGCGATCTGGCCCTTGTTGCCGCAGAGCTGCGATAAGTCGCGTGGGGCGTACTTGACCGTCCACAAGCGCTCGGCGTCGGTGGTTTCGCGAGCGGGGATGGCCGGCTGAGAGGAGGGCAGATTCTGCTGCGCGGCGGCCCGCTGGGCCGCCCGCCGCTCGGCGTCGCGCTGCTCAGCTGCGGCCGCCTCGGCGGCCTCGGCCGCGGCCGCCGCCGCCACCGCGCGCTCGTCCTCCTCCCTCTTGGCCCTCGCCTTCGCCGCCGCCTCGCCATCGCCACCCTCCGCCGGCATCCGCGTGAGCAACTCGATAAACCCCGCCTCGTTGATCGCCTTGATCGCCAACTTCTGGATCTTGGCCACCTTCGACGGCCCCGCGTCGTCACCAATCACCACGAGGCTAGTCTTGCCCGATATTGACTTGGTGACCTTGGCGCCGTACTTTTTGGCCAAGTTTTCCAGCGCGTCGCGGTCCAACGTCGGCAACACCCCGGTGAACACAATCGTCAAGCCGGCGAGGCAGTTGGGCTGCGCCTCGGGGATCTCGGGCGCCTCGCTCGGGCTCTGCGTGGCCGCGGCGGTCTTCTTGAAGAAGTTGAACCCTTTTTTGGCCTCGTCAGGGTCCAATTCGGGGAGATCGGCGTCGGGGATCGTCGCGAGAATCTCATCAGCGGTGACGGCGGAAGGGGCCGGCAGCGGCGCCGACGACAGCACCGACGGCGGCGGCGTCGCAGCGGGCCGCGCGGCTGCCGTGCGGCTTCTCTTGGGCTCCTTGGTCGGCGGCGGCGTCGCGGCGGGCCGCGCGGCTGCCGCGCGGCTCTTGGGCGTCCTGACTGGCGGCTCCACCTCCACTATGCTGTCGTCCGCCCCCATCTCTCCGTCAGACACGTCCGTCGCCTCCTCCGGATTGAACTCCGCCTCGCTGCCCTCGGACTCTACAATGTACGTCTTGGGAGCGCGGCGCAGAGCCCTCGGCTCGGGCTCCGTTTTGGGCTTTTTCGCCACTGGCTCATCCTTGCTGGGGCTGGCTCGCTTGGCAGGCTGTTGTTAGACGCTGGGGAGAGATTTCCAAGAAGTACATACCTTGAGGGCCTTATTCTTGCCCAACAAGTCCGAGATGTTCACCATTGCTGACAAGGCGGTGATGGCGCGTGGCGCGCGGCTTTGCGCGAAACGCGGGCGCCACAAGCGCGCCTCAAGCCGCGCAGCGGCTGCGCGGGAGCCGCGCGGCAGCTACAACACCTCGCACACAATCACGCCTCCCGCCGCCTACTCCTAGCGTGCGCACTAGCCTCTACCCGCGTCAACGCGTCTCGCGACACCCTTGCCCTCAGTTCTCGTCTCCTTGAATCTACATTCATTAATGGCTGCAAATGCTACCTGGTTGACTCCTTCTCCAAGTACTCCGTCCAGAGCGACACAAAACTCTCGCGGAGCGGGTGCTTGTCGCCCTGCTGTGCGCCGCCGCCGCCATGGCTTAAGCCCGCGGCAATTTTTTGCGTCTCGTCCCACCCCAAGAGCGCGCTCACGAGTTGCAACGCCTCAAACTTTTTGGGGTCGCCGCGCGGAAATTGCAAGAAGCTCACTACCACGTTGGAAATGAGCTCCTTGTCTATGGTGTTGTTGGGGGAGCTCTGCAGATGCTGCTTCAACATCGTTAATGACTTGGTGAGGTGCTCGTTTAGTATGACCGCCTCATGACGTAGTTTGCCAATCAACAACTGCTTGTTGTTGACTTCGGCCTCTAGCTGTGCGATTTGCGCCTTGGCCGCGCGGTGGGCATCGGCGTCGGCCTCGTACAGTTGCTTTTGAGCCTTTTCCTGGGCGATTTCGTCCCGCAAGGCCGCCTGCTCTGCGTGCAAGGTGGTTATTTGCAGCGCCTGGGCGGCAAGCTTGGCTTCGAGGTCGCTCACCTGGCGCTCATGCGCCTGCGTGGCCAGCGCCAGTGTGCGCGCCACCGCGGCCGCCTGTGCCGCTGCGGCGGCTAGCTGCCCCTCGAGGTCCTCTATCTGCAACTGCTGCGCCCGCGTAGCCATGATGGCCTCGCTCTGCGCCAACTCGGCTTCCTGGAGCTGCAGCTTCAACTCAGCAATTTTCTTATTCAAAGCGGCATTGGCGTTCTCCAAGTTGTACTTGTCGTCCGCTAGTGCCTCCTCGTTGGCCTGGTATTCGCGGCGAAGCGTGGTGAGGCTGACGCTCATTCGCTCGCATTCATTGTTCAACTCTAGATTCTCGTCGGTAAGCGTCCGCACGGACTTGGCGAGCTGCTGGCGCGCCGCGTCACTGTCGGCAAGCTGCTCTCGAACCACCTCGAGCTCAGACTGCGACTCCTTCATCTTGCTGAACACCAGCTTCATGCCGCTCAACTTCGACAAGAGGTTTTCGTAGGAGGTCTTGTACTGGTCACGTTCCTGGGTGATTTGCGCGAGGGCGTCCGAGTCAGACGACAGTACAGGCGAGCCTGGCGCAGGCGTGGCCGGCGCGAGAGCGTCTGTCGCAGGCGAGTCTGGCGCAGGCGAGTCTGGTGCAGGCGAGTCCGACGCCCCAGGAGCGTCGTGTGCGCCATTGCTTGCAAGGGTCGTCTCGCTTGGCGATGCCGCAGCCGTCTCAGGCAGCACAGCCTTCGGCTCTATTCGGCCGGCCTCCGTCTTGTCTGCCTTGACTTTCTTTTTGTTCTTGGCCATGGTGTCTGTCGTGGTCAACGGTACGTGTCAACGGCAACAAAGATAGCGGTACTGCAGGCAGCCCGCGCGCCAGCGGCGCCCGCGCGCCAGCGGCCCTCGCGCACCAGCCGCCTCTGCGCCAGCCCTGAGCCGCCAGGGCGCTCTGCTCGTAAGCGCCTGCCGCTACATTCGATGATATACTTGTGTTTATTTTAAAGAAGCATTACTTAGTTAAGGGGTGGTTTAGATGTTGGAGGGGTACAACATGATTCTGACGGAGGCACCGAAGGTCTTGGCAGGAAGGTTCTTCTTGAAGTTGGCTCTGACGAGGCCGTTGTTGCCGTGGGTTCTGGTGACCTTGCCCCAGATGACTCTGATCTTGGAGCCTCTGATCTCCTTGGAGGCACGGTACACGTAGGCGATTCTCTTGCCCAAGTAGAACTTGGCGTCCTGGGGACCGGCAACACCCTCAATCTGAATCAAAGACACGTTAGGGTTGTTGACGCTCTTAGAGCGCTGGTATGAAATGTGCTTACCCTTAACGTATACTGCGGTGTTAGTACTGACAAGCGGACGGTTTGGTGTGGCGATACCATGACGATGGCTGCCGTTTGCGCGCTTGAGCGCCTGGTAGGTCGTCGGGCACCTTGGCGTCATCGCCATCGCTTCGATACATACATCTGTGAGATTCGGCCATCTTAACTGTGTGTCTAGTGTATGAGTAAACCGAGAGAACGAGCCTGAAAATTTAACACTTTTTTTTTTTGCCAGTACGACTAGCGCTGGCGGTTTGGCATACAAGCGCGCGCGGTCGCGGTGGTGCGGGTGTACGGGTGCTCTGCCGCCGCTGGGCGCTGACACAAAGGGTGTCGGCGCGCCAATGTGCGCGTCATGTGACAAGCCCTAGATGTGCGCACGTGCCAGCCCTGAGCCGGGCCGCTACAGAATCGCGGGTGGAGGGTGGTGCTTTAAATGACAATCTCGGTGTCGCGCTGGCGCTTCTCGGGGCTGTAGCGCCAGTGCTTGGCGCTGCCCTTGTCGTACTTGGACGCGATCAACGAGCCCAGCGGCCCGTTGTGCTTCAGCAACGACGCCTGGTTGGTCAAGTTGACAAAGGCGTCGTGGCGGTCGGTGTCGGCGTAGTCGACGCTATCGAACCAGCGCGGCTGCCACTCAATCCCCTGCTCCTGCTCGCGCTTGCGCAACTCGCGCTGGTGGTTTTCGATGATGGCCTTTTCGTGGGAGATCAAGTCGTAGTCGGACTTCTTGATGGCGGCGGCCACCTTCTGCCACGCCCTGCGGCTCTCCAACTCGTGCTGCTCGGCGATGGGCTTGACCACCAAGCCCTCGGGCTTCTTGCTCGTGGCATCGTAGAACAACTCGTCGGTTTTCGCCGGCGTGGCGGCGCCCTTGCCGATGTACAGCTTGGCCGACCACTGGCCCGCCATGGTGGCCAACGCGTTCTCCTTGGTGAGACTGGCCAACTGGTCGCGGTAGATGCGTGCCTTGAAGCTATTCTTCTTGCCGCTGAAGTATCCGCGCCCACTGAACTCAATCTGGGCCATGTAGCCGTTGGAGCTCTGGATGTACGATGTGCCGTCCAACTCGACAAAGGGCAGCGCCGTGATGAGCCCCTCGATGTGCAACGGAGGCAACGTGATCAAGTACAGCTCCTCCAATCCCTTGAACTCAAGCAACGCGTGGCCGTACTGCTTGACGTTGATGGCAGCGGTCGATATGCTGGCCTTGATGCCGTTGTAGCCCTGAAGAAGCACGCCGTTCTGCTCGTTGGCGATGACGTAGGCCGTCACCGGCGGGTGGTGCGACACCTGCTCCAGGAGCAACGTGGTCTCGCCGATCGACTGGTTGGCGCTCAGGTCGCCCCAGCGGCCGACAAACACCTCGCCCAAGAAGGGATTGAGCGGCTTCTTCTCGCTGCCCATGCTCTCATTGCGCAGGCAGTACTGCAGGCGCAACGTCGATATGAACCACTTGGTGACGCCGATGATGCGCTGGAGCGCCAACGCCTCGAGCTCGGACTTGTCGGCGGCGGACGACGGCTCGATGTGGGTGGGTGCTACGAGGAGGTCGGGGTGCTCGCCCCAGTACTGCGAGTATTCAACAAGCGACGTTGGCGACAAGATGAACGGCGGCGCCGTGAGCGTCGACAAGTCGCCGTTGAACAGGGCAATCGACCGGAGGAACGACGTCCACGACGACGATTGCGCGATAGACATGGCGGGGGTGCGGGGTGGGGTGCGTAGCGGGGTGCGGAAGGCGAAGGCTGCGATGAAGGCTCGGTGGGCAGCAGGTTGTGCCAGTGGGGACGGGTCTCCGCGCGGTGGCTCCGGAATGCGCAGCCGGTATAATTGGGGTAGTGTGTGTACCAAAGGAGGGGAGAACGAGTGGGCACGAACGGGCGCAGGAGGGGCACGAGGCACAGAGGCAGGGGTTGTGCGGAAGAGATGCTATTAGGCTCGAGAGGTGAGCCTGGCTAGGGATCGGGGGGTGCAGAGAAAACTTTTTGCGTTTTATGTATGGCATGGCAATAAAGACTGTCTGAGGCTTGTTGTAGGGTCCATTTATCTACTGTCGGGTATCTATGCTTCTCAGTCTCTTTACTCTCAGCGTGGCGTGTGCCCGCGTGATCACCACCACTGAGTCTGAGCTTCGAACCAGCTGGTTCAAGGACCCCTCTAACGTGATCAGACTCACCAACGGCACCCGCTTTGTCTACGACGGTGAGGCCGAGAGCTGGTTTGCGTACGACTTTTGGGGCAACGTGCTGGTTGAGGTGGTACGCGACCTCGTTCCCGCAACCTCGTGCTTTGACAACGTGCATGGAGGGCTGGGGCTGCAGTTTGAGTTTGCCTACGAGCTCCTGCTCTCGCTGAAGAACTCGGTGTCCGGCGGGCCGGGCCTCGGACTTGGGCTTGGGTCTGTGTCTGCGTTTCTAGGCGTCGATGCCGGGCCCAGCCTGTCCTTCTCGGGCACTTTTACTTGCTACATCGAGCGCGGCCGCGTCGGGCAGTTGTTTTTGCAGCCATTTTATGTCTCAGTGCCGCCGATGTTGCGGAAAAAAATCACCGTTGGGCCGCGCACCATCAGCCGGGCACCCCACGGCGAAGTGGTGGCTCCGATGCGCTTGACCGCCAAACAGCCGCCGCACCACTATTGCGTCACCGAGCCTGCGCTCGACCTGGAGCTATTGCAGTGCGACCGCGGTCAAAGCGTCGCGCTTGAGTTGAGCGACCTTGTCTGATTATAGCTTTATGTACAATTTTTTCCGGTCCAATGCGATGGCCACCGCCGCCAACACGGCGCCGTACCCGCAAAGAATGGCAAAGGCCGCCGCATCAGAGCACTCCAACGTGTCCACGGACATGTTTATCAATCCGGTGAGCAAGTTGCCGAGAAGAAAGCAAAAGAGCCCGTTGTTGTTGACCGCCTCCATGACGGTCGAGCCGGTAGAGGGCGCGCGCGCATTTGCAGCCAAAAGGCGCGCAACAACGTGGTAGCCAAGAAGCATCAACGAATTGTACAGCACCACCCATAGCACGTAGGGCAAGTTGGCGAGACGGCGCGAGATGTTGCCGAATGCCGCACTGTCATTGACGTACACAAACAGCAAGCCGTACACGGCGCTCGCAACCACCAAGCCCTGCGTGGTGGTCACGTCGAGCCAGCCGCGGCGGTGCAGCTTCTTGTTCGACATCCAGAGCAAGTTTTGCGGGGTCACGAAGTTGGTCAAAACGAACGAGCCAAACAGCTGCCCAAAGATGAAGATGCTCACGTAACCCGCAAAGGAGCAGATGCCCTCTTTGTTCTGCGACCACAATGAGTCCATGCGGTTGTCGCTGCGCAAGATAAACTTGAGCAACCCGGTGTGGGTGAGCGCCCACTCGTATCCAGCCGCGATGGCCAACGCCACCGCCGCTCGCGGCAACACGTTCAAAAATGGGTCCAAAATGCCAATCACAATGGGCAAAAGTCCCAAGGTGAAGAAGAAGTTCCAGTGTATGCCGTACTCGGTCACGTGCTCCTGGTATGCGAGCGACTTGACGCTAGCGAGTCTGATGGCGCCGAGAAGCAAAATTGGGGCCAGTTTGACCGCATTTGCCCAAACAAGCGACGCGTACAGAGCAAGGGAGAACTTGTAGCCGTAATTGCGGGCAAACAACTTTTTGATGACGCCACGTGAGTTGACAAGTCCCATCGAGAACACAAACGACCCCACGCCCAAGTCCATGAGCGAGGTCCCCCAAGTCTCCACCTTGGCAAACCGCCGCGGGAACACCCGGAAGTCAACCGCCAATATCGAGAGGTTCGTGATGATGATCATGTGGGCGCGGTAGGCGGTGAGGAAGGGCTTCTTGGAAAGGAGGGGTTTGTGTGCAGGAGAGGAGGCGGCGGCGGCGGCGGGCCGTGTGGTGCGGCCACCGCCGGCCGCGATCTTGTGCCACACCCACACGCCGATCACCGGCAATGCAATCAATAGGTGCAACGCGGTGGTGCGCCCGCTGTACAACGTGATGGCGAGGAGTAGCGACACCTTGTTGAGGGCGTAGTCCACCAGTAGGGGCACCGGCAGCCAGAAGCGCTGCAACACGCAGTAGGCCCCAAAGGCCGTGAGTGCCACGCCCGTGACGCTGTATATCTCCGACACGGGGCCCCCGACAAGATCGGAGACAAAGAGTTCCTTGCGTTCCTTGGTGGTTGCCATTGGTGGCTGCCACCACGAGGCGCGCGCCGCTATGACCAAGCGGCGGGCGTGCGCGAACCGATTGGACAAGACGAAGGGAGATGTGAAGCTACGGGCCGCTGCTGTGCCACGGGGCCGACTGGCCGAGTGCTGGGGAGACAACTGTGGAGGACTACAACTGGAACATGCAGCAGGGACGCAACGCCGCCGAGTGCACGCGGCGCTGTGCCGGCGCTCTGCCGGCGCCGCTGCCACTTCTCCACGTTTCAGTCGCGCCGCCAAAAAAAAAAAAAAAATTCACGCGGCCCCAACCTCTTCCTCGCATGACGCAACAGGACGACACCGCCACCGCGCGGCTCGAGCCCCCGATCTCGCCGCTAGGGCCACCGACGGAGCCTGCCGCGCCCGACTCGCCCGCCTCCGCGGCGTCCCCGGCGTCACCCGCGCTTTCGTCAGACTCCCTCATGAACATCACACCCTGCACATCGCCCGGCGACGACTTTGGCGTCTACTCCGACTCCGACGCCGCGTCGCACTCGTCGTTGCAGATACATCCGTCGCGCTCCGAGGAGTTGTTGCGACCGCCACTGCCCGCCGCGCGCCGCGGCAGCGCCAGCAGTGCCAGCAGCGCTGGCAGCGCTGGCAGCGCCAAATCGACCCGTTATACTGATCCTGCATACACCACCCCAGGCCGCAGCCGCTCGGCGGCCCGCCGCGACCTGTCGGAGTCGACGCCGAGCCCGATGCCAAAGAAGCGGATAAGGCGCAAGTCGAGCCGCGCCGACGAGAAGCCTGCGCGGCTGCGGCCGGGCGCTGGCGCCACGGCGGCGGACTTCCCGGCGGGGTACACCCTGATGCCGGCCACGGGCAAAATCTTCCGCAACCTCCTCATCTTGGAGGAGAGCCTCCGCGAGCAGGTGGTGCAGCAGCGCGCCATTCGGCGCAAGTACTTGACGTTTTTGGCGGTGATCTGCGCCATCATCGCGTCGATCCTGTACCACCTCTTTGTGGCGGAGTACGCGCACCTGTCGAAGGGCGCGGCGCGCGTCGTGCTCCAGTTCATCTTGTTGGCGCTCCTGGTGACGTTGATGCTCTACCACCTTCTGGGGGAGTACCAGAAGACCATCGTAGCCCCCAAGAAGTTTCTCTCCTCCACCAACAAGGGCCTCCGCCAGCTCAACGTGCGCCTTGTGCGCGCCAAGGCCAGCGTGGCCGACCTGGCGATCGACCTCATGCGTGAGTGCGTGCTCCACACGGTCACGGGGTGTCTCGCGTGCCTCCGCCGCGTGGGGCGCCTTCCGCGAGTTGAGTGGTTCTTGGTGTCTTGCCAGCTGCAGTGCCAGCCGCGCGTCGGCGTCACCGACGTCAAGTTGGTGTTGAACGCCCGCGTGTTTGGCACCGACGTGCGCGAGGGGTGGGAGTTGTACCGCAGCGAGTTCTGGGCGCAGGAGGGCGTGCGGCGCCGCCAGGCGATGTTGGCGTCGGTGGATGGCGCGCGCAGCGCGTCGCCGCCGCGCGACAAGCGCCAGCGCGAGAAGCGCCCCAAGCGCAGAAAGTCGGCGGGGACCCCGACGCGGCTAAACGAGGCCAACTTGCGGCGCCACGAGGGCGACGAACTGCCGTCGCCGCGGCCGCTGCTGCTAACGCCGCCGCCACACCCCACCATCGCCGAGGAGGCGCTACACTAGCTAGCAATAGACTTAACTACCGGTAATGCTCTCGGCCACCACGCGGCCAAACACAACGCACTCGAGGAGCGAGCTACCGCCGAGGCGGTTGGCGCCGTGCAACCCGCCGCTCACCTCGCCGACGGCGTAGAGGTTGGGCACCACGGCGCCGCTCGTGGTGACGACGTTGGCGGTGCGGGTGATCTCGATCCCGCCCATGGTGAAATGGAGAACGGGGGTGATGACGCCAAAGTAGAGGTCGTCGCCGATGGGGTGGCCAAAGACGCAGCGGCCGAACCGGTCGCCCGGGGACGGCCCCGCAGGGCCAGAGGGGCTCGGATCGGCGCCGCCGCCGCCGCCGCTGCCCCCCGCGTTGGCGCGCTGGTCCGAAGGCGCCGCGTTGTCGCCGTCTCCGGCCGCGGCGCTAACAACCGCATTATACTCATCTAACCCCCGCGCAGCCGCCTCCGCGTCCAACCCCGGGTTCAACAGCCCAAGAAGGCGCGCCAAGTCGCGGCGCGAGCCGCGGTGCATCAACCCCTGACCCACGTAGAACTTGAGGTGGCTCTCGGCCTTAGCGGCGTCGGCGGCGCTCACCACTAACACCGCGGCCTTCGCCGCGAGACCGAGGGTGTTCTCCGGGACGCTGCACGCCTCGTTGATCGCCGCGGTGACGCGGTCGCGCGTCGAGAGCTCGTTGGCGAAGCGCGCGCCCGTCTGCGGCGAGAGCAACACCCCGCCGATGGCACGCACAAGCTCGCCGCAGAGGAACTTCCACGGCGCGTTGACCACGGCGGGGTCAGGGTCGAGCTTGACGAATCCGGTCGGGTGAACCTGGATCTGGTCCATGTGGATCAAGCGGGCGTCCGCGTCTCGCGCAGCGATGCGCTGGCCGTCGCCGGTTGTTTGGTGGCCGTTGGTCAGGGGGAGAGCGGCGAGGTCGTCGCGGTAGTGGGCTACAAGGGCGGCGTTGGCGCTGAAGCCGCCGGTGGCGAGGACCACGGAGGAGGCCGCCAAGCGCGCCAAGCGCACCGGTGCGTCGCGCGGCTCCTGCGGAGCTTGAGGGGCTTGCGGGGCTTGCATGTACTCAATCGCCGTCACCCTCCCCCCCTCCATCACCACGCCGCTCAACTTTGCACTCTTCAAAATTGTGAGGCGCCCGCCCTCTGCGAGGCGCTCCAAGCGCTGCGTGAGCGCCAGCACGATGGCAAACCCCGGCGGCAACGCGCCCGCGCCGCGGTGCGTGCGTGGGGCGCTGTGGCCGCCCAACTGGCTCACCACGCTGAGATCGACGCCGTGGCCGGTCAACCACTCGATCGCCGCGCGCGAGTTGCCGGCTAACACCTCGACGAGGCGCGGGTCGGAGAGCCCGCGGCCCAGGCGCAAGGTGTCGCTGACAAAGAGCCCCACCAGGTCGTGCCGCAGTGCGTCCTGGAAGCGCGTCGGCACGCCGTTGATCCCCAGGGACGCCTTGGCCAGGTTGCCGCCGAGGCGGGCGGTTTTCTCGACAAGCGTCACCAGCACGCCGCGCAGAAGGAGCTCCAAAGCCGCGGTCAAACCGGCGAGCCCGGTGCCAACAACAACCACTGGCATGAGGAGTAGAGTGGCGCGGGGGCCCCCTCCCCGAGGATGTGGCGTGATCGTCTTCGCCGCCCTTGGCCTGGTCACGCGCACACCCTCATACCCTAGGTCACGTGCTCTTTGTCTGGTCACGTGCCCTTGGTTTGGTCACGTGCCTCTCGTCTACATCAGCGATTAATCATCAAAGGCTGCACCCACCATGCTCCAGTTCAACCCCATCATACGGCCTAACACGGCGGCGCGGCCGTTCAAGTTCGAGCCGTTCTTGCACCGCGAGTACAACTTCGGGCTCGACCCGGACCGCCCGGTGTGCCCCGTGTACATCCCGCTGAACCCCAACCTGTGCCCCAACGGCGCGCTCTGCCCCAACAAGCATGTGCCGGCGATGTACAACAACAAGATTGTGTGCAAGCATTGGCTCCGCGGGCTCTGCAAGAAGAACGACCACTGCGAGTTTTTGCATGAGTACAACCTCCGCAAGATGCCCGAGTGTCTCTTTTACAGCAAGAACGGGTTCTGCACCCAGACGCCCGAGTGCTTGTATTTGCACGTCGACCCGCAGCTGAAGATCCCCGAGTGTCTCGACTACGAGCGCGGGTTCTGTCCCGACGGGCCCAAGTGCCTGAAGCGCCATGTGCGCAAGATCATGTGCCCGTTGTGGTTGACGGGGTTCTGTCCCAAGGGGTACGAGTGCGATTATAGTCATCCGCGGTTCGAGGGGATAGGCGAGCGGTTGCGGATTACGCCGGACAAGGGCAAGGAACCCCCGCGCGCCCCGCGCGGCGAGCGCCCGCGGCGCGAGCGCCGCCGCCGCGAGGAGAGGGGGCTGCGCCGCAAGGGCCGCGAGGAGCCAGAGAGGAAGCGCAGAGACGAGAGGCGACCGCGCGAGGCGCCGCAGGCGCCGGCGGAGCGGCGCCCCGCGGCACCGGCGGCAGAGCGGCGTCCAGCGGCCCCGGCGGCGCAGGCAGAGAGGCGCCCAGCGGCACCAGCGGCAGAGCGGCGCCCAGCGGCACCATCGGCAGAGCGGCGCCCGGCGGCGCCAGCGGCACCGGCGGCAGAGCGGCGCTTGGTGGTGGGCGAGGCGACCCTGGGCGAGGCGCCGCGCAAGAAAGAGAAGGCACGCGGCAGCCGCGGCGGACGGCTGCGCAAGCGCCGCCGCACGTAGGAGAAGATAAATGTACTTTTAGGTTCCGAGGAATGTAGAGGCTATGGTCCGAGCGGCCGCTGAGCCGAGGCTTAAAGAATTTAGGCGGGAGGACGCGTTGTACATTGGGAGCGCCGGGGCTAGCGCCGCCGCGGCTGAAGCGGCGCCGCCGCGGGCGGCTACGCCGAGCGGCTACGCCTCGGCGCCTACACCCGCCACCGGCGCACCCTCTTTCGCTCGCCCGGGGTCAACACCCAGTTGATCCCGATCGCCTCCGGGTCCGCCACCACGCTCATGGCGTACTCGTCATCGTCCATCCCCACCAACAACACCAACTGGGTCACGCGCACAAACTTGTCGCGCAAGTCAAAGTTGTCCTCGCACACCTCGGCGATAAACACCAGCAACTCGCGCTCCAAGCGCAACGCGCCGAGGTCGTTGACCCTGAAGCGCTCCAACATTGCGAGCAACCTTTTTTCCACCAAGTTGGCCAAATTGACCACGAGCAAGCGCAAGAGGCGGTGGTACACCTGGCGGTGGCACGTCTGGCGGTACGGCCGCACTAACGCCTGCCAGGCAGCCACCGGCGCCGCGGTGTCGACGTCGCCGTATACCACGTAAGCCGCGGCGGTCTCGGGCAAGAAGTCTGCCACCAACGTGGCCATGTGGTTTTTGAGCAGCTGGTTGTAGAGCACCACGAGGTGGTCTTGGAGCAAGCGCGAAGCGGCGCGCGCAAACGGCTCTCGCAACTCGGCGTCCAAGATCTGCTGTGCCACCTTCGAGTCGCGGCCAAAGGGGAACGCCTGCGGGAGGCAGTCTGGCGCCGCGGTGATGTTGGCGACGATGCGGTCGAGGTACTCGTGGCCCACCGCCAACGAGTTGAGCATGAGCACAAAGTTGGCGAGCTTGGGCGGGGCCGCGGCGGCGGCGGCACCGGCGGCGGGGTCGGCGATGCCGAGGGCGCCCTTGAGGAAGCCGTCCGGGGTGCTGCTGCGAGCTGCGGGCGCGCGGAGGTGCAACGCGGTGTTGTAGCGCGGGTGGTTGTCGCGGAGCGCGCGGGCAAAGTACCCGAGCAAGTCGGCGTCGAGGATGGCGTGGGCGGCGGCGACGAAATGCTTGAGGGCGGGGAGCTGCCCCGAGTCGAGGACGCAGCGGAGCGCCGTGTTGACTACCAAGGTGGCGTCCTCGACGACGGAGGAGACCGGCGGCACATCTGGGGGCGCGGAGACGGGGGTGTATGCTAGCAACGCGTCCAAGGAGGGAAGCTCCTCGATCTCGATGGCTTTTTCAAGCGAGCGCCGGAGGTAGTAGGCGCAGAGGGTCTCGAGCGCGGGGACGAGCGTGTGGTGGACTTTGTAGGTGAAGTTGGAGGCGGCGATGAGGGGGGGGAGGCCCGCCGGGGCTGACGCTGAGGCTGACAGCTCCGCGGCCGCCGCCGCCGCAGGCCGCGGCGCGCCCGAAACCGAAGTCGAGCCGGCAGACAGAGCCGGCAGACCCGCGGCCAGTGAGGCCGCTCTCAGCCGCACCGCCGGCTGCGCCGCCGCCGCCTCCACCGCCGCCGCCTCCACCGCCGCCACCCTGCCCTCCGGCTCAATATACTTCGTCGTGATAAACCTGCAGTACATCGCCCAGTAGCGCAAGATCGACGCCAACTCGCCCATGAGGTCCGCCGCCGCCACCACCGACACAAGTTCCTCCTGCGGGCCCTCTCCCGCGGAGCGGTGGAGCGCGATGTCGTGCCGCACCTTGTCGATGCGGCGCATGTCGTAAAAGGTGTCGCTGACGAGGCCAATCTGCGAGTCCACCTCGCCCTGGATGCGCTTGATCACAAACAAAAGCGGGCTGGCGGTGTGGCCGTAGTAGCGCTGGATCAAGGGCCCGTGCTGTGCGAGCATCGTCAGGATGTTTTCAAAAAGCTGCAGCGCCACGGTGCTGTAGATGCCCGCGGGCTGGTGCGGGCGAGCGCTGACGGACTGCACCAACGCGCGCAGCGTGTCGGCTATGACCAGGCAGATGAAGCGCGAGTAGCACACGAGGCCGGCCTCCTCGGCGCCCACCATGGGGAAAAGCTGGAAGCAGCGCGTGAGCGCGGCGGTGTCGCGGCGCGCGGCGGCGGCCTCGAACTGCGCCTCAAAGGTGGCAGTCAAGTCGCGCCGCCACGCCACGAGGGTGTCGTGCGGCGGGCGGGGCATGTCCGCCAGCGGGATCACCGCCGCGGCGTAGCGGCCGGTGATGAGCGCCGGCGGCACCTCCAGCGCAATGGTGTGGATGCACCGCGCCGCCGCCGCGTAGTCGCGGTGCTCTAACGCGAAGAAGGCGTGGTTGAGGTTGTTGCGGAGCACCTGCACGTGGCCGACGTAGGCGCAGGTGCGCTGCACGCGGCCGATCTCGGCGTCCAAGCGCTTGATCTTGGAGGTGAGGGAGTGGCCCAAGTCGTTGGCGCGCAGAAAGAGGCGGCGGAGCTGCGCCAGCGTCTCGGTGGACGCTGCGAGCTGCGCACGCGCCAACTCGAGCCCGCTGAGCTCATGCTGGAGGCGTCGCAGCTCCGTCTTGGTGCTGTAGCGGAGACTCTTGTCGATGTGGGCGGTGGCGGTGTCGATGCGCGCGACGACGGCCTCGAGGTCGTGGACCGACTGGGCGCGGTGGAGCGCGGCGACGACGTCGGGGAGGTTGTCCATGGGAGGCGACGAGTGCGAACGTGTGGCCGAGCTTTGATGGAGCGGCGCAGCAGCGGCGTGGCAGCGGCGTGGCAGCGGCGCGACGCGAGCGCGCTAGCGCGCGGGCCGGGGTGCGGCGCACCCCGGAGCGGGTGTGCTAGCGGCGAGCGCCAGTGCGCCCGCTCCGGGCGCGCACACCGACGTGTGCCAGCGCGCTCTGCCCGCGCTCTGCCCGCGCAGTGCCGCACACGCTATGACGCCCACGCTCCCTTCTTGATATGCATGTCTATTGTACAGTTAGCGCCCCCTGCCTCTGCCGCCTCTGCCGCCTCTACCGCCTCTACCGCCTCTACCGCCTCTACCGCCTCTACTGCCTCTACTGCCACCCCTGCCACCCCTGCCACTTTCGCCTCTGTCCGAACCCCTAGTGTCCCTCTGCGCCTCCCCCGGCGCCGCCCCCCTCTGCTCCTTGATCGCCTCCGCCACCGCCTCGCTGCGCGCCTCCTTGAACTTTGTCGAGCGCTCTCTCAACCTGGGCTTCTTGACCCGCGCGCCCTTTAACCCCTTGATCCCGACGATCGCGCCGCCCTTGGTGGCGCGCTGGCCCTCCAAAACGCGCGCCTGCCCCGCGGTCGCGCGGTCGGCGCGCCCCAAAATCGTCGTGGCGCGGCCGAGCTTGGTGCGCTGCAGGTCGTTCAACTTCAGGCGGCTGGCGGCGTACGCGCGCTTGGTGTTGTCAATGTGGTTGGGCGACATTAACGACGGCTGCGCCTTGGTCGACGCCCGCGTGATGCGTAGCTTGCGCTTGCTGGTAGCCAGAATGGGCTTGTCGGCAAGCATCAACGCCTTGTTGACCAGAAGGGTGTCTTTGAACTGCACCAACGCAAAACCCTTGCCCACGTTGGTTTTGGCGTCGCGGATAATGCGCACCAGCTCAACATCCTTGTTGGTGTGGGCCTGGAAGTATCGCCACAACACCTCCTCCTTTTCCTCAAAGTCCAAGTTGCCGACAAAGATGGTGCGCTTGTTGTCGCGTGGCGCCGGGTGGCCCACGTGATCGGTGCGCAAGTGGTTGTGCTCAAACACGGTGGCGTTGAGGGCGCGCGCAGCCGCGCGCGACGCCTCGCGCGCCTCAAACACCACGTAGGCGTTGACGGTGTCGCGCGCCGCATGCAACGCCTTTTTGGCGAACGCCATTTTGCGCGGCACCGCCTCGTCGAACGAAATTGAGCGGAACCGCACCAGCGTCACCTTGCCGAAGCGCTCAAACACTTGCTTGAACCGCTTGTACGTGGGCTTGCTGGTGATGACAGTGGCGGCCACGTTGCCCACGAAGACGGTGCGCTCGGCCTTTTCCAACTCGGACTCCTTGAGGTCGATCTGGCGCGCGGCGCGGGGCGGGGCCGCCTCGGTCTCGGAGTCACTAGACTCGCCGGCCTCGCCAGAGGCCTCGTCAGGGGCTGCAGCTGCGACCTCGCCAGAGGCCTCGGAGTCTGCAGCTGCGGCGCGCGCCTTGGCGGCGGCCTCGGCGCCGCGCGCCTGCTTGGCCAGCGGCGTGCCGGCCAAGAGCTTTGTGAAGTAGCGCGCCTCGAGGTCGTCGCTGGCGTCCTTGGGCGGACGGGGCCTCACCTCTGCCTCGGGCGCCTCGCTGTTGCTGTCGCTATGGCTGTCGCTGTCGCTGTGGCTGTCGCTGTCGCTGTCGCTGTCGGCCTTCTCACTCCCCTTCTTGATCTTCTGTCTCCCCTCTCTCCCCTCGGTCCGCGTCCTCACCAACCGGCTCTGGTCAACAGCTTTCGCACTTTTCTTGAACAACGCATCCACTGTCTCGTCGACAGCGGCACCGCTCTTGCCGAAAAGCGCACTAAAGGACATACCACCGAATAAGCTGCGAGTTCTTCTTCTGCCTTTTACCTCATCGGCCCCGAAAAAAAGGACAAAAAAAAAAAAAAGATGGAGACTGTGCCTGCATGCAGCCCTATCGGGAAACACTGAAGGGGGAAGCAAACACTCAACGACGAGTATGCACCGGGACTCGCCCTTGACCGATATAGCGACGTCGCCGCCGCCGTTGGTGGAGCGCGCGGCGAACGGCCACGGCAACGACGACAGTTCTGAGTTGAGCGATCTCGGCGACGACGACTCGGAGGCCGAGACCGACAAGATGGACTTTTTGGAGGACGAGGCCGAGGAACTGGACTTGCACGCGTTGTCGCGATTGACGGAGGTGGTGGCAGGGGGTGCAGGGGAGGGTGAGCCGCCAGCGGGCGAGCCGCCAGCGGGCAAGCCGCCAGCGGGTGAGCTGGCAGAAGGCGATCTGGCGGAAGGCGATCTGGCGGAAGGCGAGCTGGCAGAAGGCGAGCTGGCAGAAGGCGAGCTGGCAGAAGGCGAGCTGGCAGAAGGCGAGCTGGCAGAGGGCGCCCGGCTGGCGGAACTCTCGGTTAGTCCCGAGGCCGCCACTGCAAACGCTCGCCAGCCCGCAAGTGACGACACGGGCGCGCCGCCACGACACAAGCGCCGGCGCGGCGACCGCCGCGACCGCAAAAAGAGGCGACACCTGGTCGACGAGGAGGCGGAGGACGAGGCGGCGGTCGAGGACGAGGCAGCGGACGCGGTGGAGGAGGACGAGGCCGGTCTGGAACCGGCCCGGGCCGTGGAGGCGCCGCCGGAGGCGCCGTCTGCGGCCGCCGCGCCTCCCGCGGCCGCGGCCGCGGGTGGCGCGACCCCGACCGCCGCGCTGGACGCCAAGGACAGCCCGGAGCCCCTCGGGGAGGCCGACGGCGCTGCCGCCGACTCCGATTCGAGCGACGTCGACATGAACGAGCAGCGGCGGCTCGCGGTCGACGAGCTTGTGCACATCGAGGCCGACTTTGCGCGCCTCCGCGACCAGCTCTACCACGACAAGCTCGAGCTCTTAGAGCACGAGCTCGAGCTCTGCCTCGAAGGGCTGCACCCTGAGCTCCTCAAGATTTACCACAAGATCAACGGCTTCTACCAGGACAGCGTTAAGTACGCCAACGCCAACCTCAATTACAAGATGCGGTGCATCGACCGCCAGACGGTGGCGACGCGCACGCTGATCCACCAGGACTTCCTCAAGGGCCTCATGGACCACAAAAACGACATCATTGCCAACACCACCTCGCTCTGGTACAAGATCAACAAGGAGCGCAATCAGATGGACCAGTTGGTGCCCGACTACAACTTTGCCGCGTTGCCGGGGGACGACGAGGACGCGCCCAAGAGGGTGGTGAAGCAGCGCACGCTCGTGGAGCTCGTGCAGCAGCGCAACGCGCTCAACGAGGAGATTGGAGTTGACCGCGGGTTGCTCGAGTTCCACGGGTTTCCGGCGGCGATCCTGATGCGGACGGGGGCGGACGAGTTGTTGTTGAGGCGTGCGACGGAGGAGGAGATAGAGGATGACATGGTGGCGATGGGCGCAGCGCGCTAGCGCGCGCTCTGCTGGCGGCTTAAACTGCCGACTTGGCCCGGCGGGCCAGCCTGGCTAGCTCCGGCGCGCTGCGCCGACCATTACGCCTCCGATTGCTACTAGTAGCTCTTGCTCCGCTCCGATCGCTACTAGTAGCTCTCGCTCTGATCGCTACTTGTGGATCTCCGCCAGTCTACGCACCTTGGCTTCCGCGGCCTGTGCCTATATAGAGGAAGATCTGAGTCAACCGCCGCTGCCGGGCTCCGCGTGCCGCTCGGCTCCGCGCGCCTCTCTCGCCACTGTGCGCACTTTACGCGCCCTCGCGGCCGCTCTGCGCGCCCTCGCGGCTGCGCGCCCTGGCGACTTTGCTCCCTCGCGACTTTGCTCCCTCGCGGCTTTGCGCACTGGGCTCCGCACTACGCGCCGTCTCCCCTTCCCATACACGTCCCCTCCTGCACATATTCTCGGTGTCAACGCACCGCCAACGCCAAGTCCACCACACCATGGTTGAAGTCTCGCTCACGGTCGGCAAGCTCGACGCGTCGCTCGCGCTTCTCCTCACCAAGGACCACCACCTCATCGAGTTCCCGACGATCCTCTTGCCCGCGGGCGTGCGCGCCGGGCTGGTGGTGCTGCTCCGGTGCGAGCAGGACCGCGCCAGCGAGCAGCGCGAGGCGCAGCGCTTTCAGCAGATCCAGGACGAGATCCTCAACACCTTTGGCCGCAACATGCCCGCCGCGCCCGTGCTCCGGGTGCGCAACGTGACCCAGACGCTGTGCGTGCTCGAGTGGGACGCGCTCGACTTGGGCACCGCCAACTTGAAGAACTTGGTGTTGTACAAGGACGGGCAGAAGTTGGGCGCGATCCCGCAGCCACTCACGCAGCGCACCACCAAGTTGCTGGGGCTCCCCATTGACAAGACGTTTGAGTTCCAGTTGCGGCTCGACACCACCGCAGGGGTGTTTTCGCTGGCGGCGGTCGAGGTGACTACCCACAAGATGACCGACTTGAGCGGCATCACGGTCTGTGTGGGGGACATTGGCGCCAACGAGCCATTTGTGGCGGCGGACATCGAGGCGACCTTGGCGGCAATCGGGGCGCACCCGCCACAGGACCGCGTCAAGGTGGACACGACGCACTTCTTGTGCACGCGCGAGAACAAGCAAAACCCCGAGTATGTGCGGGCAAGCGAGATGAACATCCCGATTGTGCGGCCGGAGTGGTTGAAGGCGTGCGAGCGGGAGAGACGGATTGTGGGGGTGAGGGAGTTTTATGTGAAGGATTGTGTGTTGCCGGAGTTGATTGGGAGGAATTACTGGAAGGCGCCGGAGGCGAGGAAGGTGTCGGAGGCAGAGGCGCCGGAGGCAGAGGCGTCGGAGGCGCCGGAGGCCGAGGCGCCGAAGGCGGCAGAGGCGAGGAAGGCGGCAGAGGCCGAGGCGCCGGAGGCGGCAGAGGCGAGGAAGGCGGCAGAGGCGTCGGAGGCGCCGGAAGTTCCGGTCAAGTCAGAGGCACAAGTCGCGGAGGCAGAGGCCAAATCAGAGGCGGCAGCCCCGGAGGCGCCAGGCTCGGCGGCCCTGGAACCATCGCAGGCCAAGTCCGACTCAGAGGTGAAAGGCGACGCAGAGGTGAAAGCTGAGTCAGGGGCGGTGGAGGCGTCTGCGGCGGAGACCAGGTCAGTGGCACTCGGAGCACCGGCGCAGGCGGGGAGCAAGGCAGATGCGCTGCCAGAGTCACTGGAGAACCTGGCCAACCTTTCTGCAGTGTCTCCAGGCCAAGCGAGCACGCCGTCCATCTCTATACTGGCGCCAGAGCCAGCGAGCGAGCCAGCGAGCAAGGCTGTCACCGAGCAAGCGAGCGAGCCAGTCACCGAGCAAGCGAGCGAGCCAGTCACCGAGCAAGCGAGCGAGCCAGCAAACGAGCAAGCGAGCGATCCAGTCACCGAGCCAGCCAGCGAGCCAGTCACCGAGCCAGCGAGCGAGCCAGCCAGCGAGCCAGCGAGCGAGCCAGCCAGCGAGCCAGCGAGCGAGCCAGCCAGCGAGCCAGCGAGCGAGCCAGCCAGCGAGCCAGCGAGCGAGCCAGCCAGCGAGCCAGCGAGCGAGCCAGTCACCGAGCCAGTCACCGAGCCAGCCAGCGAGCCAGCGAGCGAGCCAGCCAGCGAGCCAGCGAGCGAGCCAGTCACCGAGCCAGTCACCGAGCCAGCCAGCGAGCCAGCGGCTGAGTCTGGTAACCCCGACGCGGCTGACACGGCCGACGCAGCCGACCCCCCCGCCTCCGGTGGCGGCGTCAGCGGCGCCGGCGGCGCCGGTGGCGCCAAGAAGAAGAACAAAAAGAAGAACAAGAAATAAACAAATCAGCTGTGCATTACTCGCCAAAGAGCCGCCTTACGCGCTTCAAAATGGAGTCCTTCTCCGGGTCGTACGGGTGGTCCTTCGACGGGATCTCCAAGATGGCGGGGAACGCGGCGGTGTAGTTATCCACCTTGTAGCGGATGAGGTCGGCCAAGTGCTGGTTGATCAACAAGATGGCGATGTCGTCGCGGTTGACGAAGCGGTCGAACGCCTCCTCGATGTCGTCGGTGGATGTCTTGCCCGGCACCACCGTGAGGAAGTTGGTCTCCTTGCCCGGCTCGTTCGAGACCTGGCCGACGCCGGCCAAGAGCAAGCCCGTGACGGAGTCCTCGTCTGCAATTGCCGCCAAGAGGCTGCGCTTGGACATGGCTTCGCTCATGGGGAGGAGAGTAAGGGGCGGTTGTTGAGGAGTGCAGGCGGCGGGCGGCGCGCGCGCGGCGCGCCGCGCACGAGCCGAGCACGAGCCGCACCACCAACGCCCCTACCCCCATGCTCAGATTATCGAGGACGTCGGCACGCAGCCTCCACTGTGGCGCCCCGCTCTCCGCGGGGCACTCCAAGTGGGCCAACATCCGCCACGACAAGGCCAAGAACGACGCGCGGCGCGCCAAGGAGGCGTACCAGATGGCGCTGCGCATCACGCTGTGTGTGCGGCAGGCGGGCACCGAGGGCAACGCGCAGTTGGCCACGCTCATGGACAAGGCCAAGAAGCTCAACGTGACCAAGAAGATCATCGAGGCCGCGGTGAGGCGCGGCAGCGGCGAGAGCGCCGGCGACGCGCTGCAGACGCACGACGTTGTGTACGAGTTCCGCGGCCCCGGCGGGGTGGCGGTGATTGTGGAGGCCACTACCGACAACAAGACGCGCACCGTCAGCTTGGTCAAGCACGCCATGTCCAAGTTTGGCGCCCACAACGGCGCGTGCCAGTACCTCTTCCGGCGGCAGGGGTGGGTGGTGTTTGCGCCGCCCCCGGGGGCGTCGGCGGACGACGTGTTGGAGTTGGCGATCGACGTGGGGGCCGACGACGTGGCGGAGTGGGAGGACGAGGAGTACGGCGGCGAGCCCGCGGTCTATCGGGTGGTGGCGGACCCGCTGGCGATGCTGGCGGTGGCTAACGGGTTGGCGGCGGCGGGGTGTCGCCTCTTGGATGTGGCGCAGGGGTGGGAGGCGGACGAGGCTGCGACGGTGGCGTTTCCGGAGGGGCACGAGAAGGCGTTCCAGAAGGCGGTGGACTTGTTGGACGAGGTGCAGGAGGTGACGAACTACTATACGAACATCGAGAGGTGAGCCTGCGAGCTGGCCAGCGCAAGCTGGCAAGCGAGCTGGTAAGCTGGCAAGCTGGCCAGCGTGCTGGTAGGCAAGCGAGCTGGTAAGCTGGTGAGCTGGTGAGCGGGTGAGCTGGTGAGCTGGTGAGCTGGTGAGCTAAGCTGGCCTGCTGGCCTGCTGTCCTGCTGTCCTGCAAGCTGGCAAGCTGGCAAGTTGGCAAGCTGGCAAGCTGGCCTGCCCTGCGAGCTAGTAAGTGGGCTAGTTGGTGAGCTGTGAATTGGAGAGCTGGTGGGTCGGTGGATATCTGGCCACTGGCTGGTGAGTTGGCTGGTGAGCTGACTAGCGGGCGAGATGTCGACCGACTGGTGAGCTGCGACGCCAGCTGGCGAGTTGCCGAGCTGACTGGCGAGCGGGCGCGAGCTGTCTAGAAGCTGCTCGCGAGCCGCCTACAGCTGCATGCGAGTTGCGACCTACACGCAAGCTCAGCCAGCTAGAGCTGGTGGCTGCGCGCCCGCCTGCTGGCCGTCGGTGAGCTTGCGGCCTGGGCGGCTCGGGTGCTGTCGAGCCCAAGCCGTGGTAGGCGCCCCAGCCCCTGTAGGCGCCCGCCTGCCCTGTAAATACTACACTGTCATACTGCACGCATGCATTCGCTATCTACTCGTCCTTGTGCTTGTTCAAGACGGTATCCAACTCGGACAAGTCGGCGTTCTGCCACAACCTCAACTCCTTGTTGTGGGCAAAGTGTCTGTAGGTGAAGAAGCCGGCCGACACAATGGCGACGCCGCACGCCGCGAACAACGGGTACATCTCGACGGGCACGGGGACCTTCTTCTTGGCAACTTGCGACAATACGTGGGTGGGTCTCATCTTGCTCGGGGAGTAGTTGCTTGGGCGGTGTTTTATCGAACCATCGCGAAATGGCCCCGTGGATGCGGGCGATCGTGGTTGGCCAGGGTGTGTGCAGGAGCGGCGCTGCGGGCGGCGCTGCAGCCGCCCGCAGGTTCTATGTATTAGTCTATGGATCACCACCGCTCTATGCTGGCCTTGAGCGTGTCGTAGCACAACCAGCTCACCGCCATCGACGGCACGATCTTGTACAAATTGGCGGTCAACCCCTTGTAGGCGCCGAAGAAGCCCTCGGTGGTGAATACCAGCACCAACGCATGCAGGACCAGGCGGTACTGGAACCCCAACTCGCCGCCGGCCATGGCCGCCACCTGGTAGCGTTTGCGAAGCAAGTCCAACGGGTAGATGAGCACGCCGCCAACGAACAGCAGCACCGCGCCCGCCGAGAGCTTCCACAACGGGTTCAGGAAGTCGTGGCGCTGGCTCTGGTCCATGTGATCGCGAAGTTTTTCGTAGAGCGCAAAGTTGATCGCCACATAGGGCGCCACCCCTAACGTGGTGGCGCTGAGCCCTCGGTACAACCCGCGCACGCCGCCCTCGTGGAGGTACACGGTCCGGATCGTCTGCCATACGCCGGGCGCCTCGGCGAGCTTGCCGCGGTTCAAGCGTTTGAGCAGCGCCGTCTGCACGGTTATGCGGGCGCGCACGAGGTCGAGTGGGTATGTGCAGGCCACCGAGATGATGCCGGCAACCGAGCCGCTCACGAGGCGCTCTACAACGGTGTTGTCTGCACGGGCGCCACGCAACCATCGCTTGCACTGCTCAAAGACAGAGTACTGCACCGCGCTGTAGGGGAAGATGCGGACGCAATTGAGGGTGTTGCCCCGGAAGAGCCCGCGCCACCCTTCGTCGGCGTACATTTTGAAAATCGTGCGGAACATGCCGTTGTAGGCGTGCTGCGTGCCCGGGCCCTGGAGCTGGAGCAAGATCTTGGCGCGCTCAAAGGGTGACACCACCGTGCGCGATACCGCGCCGGCGACCCCGCCGGCGACGAACGACGCGTCCTCCTTGACAAGCGCCTTGGCGCGCTGGGCCGCGGAGTCAAACATGGAGACTGCCGACACTTTGCGGCGTCGCAGAGATAGCGCGCACACCCGTACACCACGTAACCGGCGGGCGGAGAATCGATGGCTGGAGTAGCGCCAGGAGACGATGGCGAGACCAGAAACTTGGGCGTAAGACACGAAAGAGATAATGGCTGGATCAGGCACACTGGAGAAAGTGTTGACAGAGGTCGAACCTCGTTGGCAAATTTAAACTTTACTTTTCATAAATTGGCTGCAAATTTCGATCTTCTGATTCAATACTTGGACAACACCTGCTCCACAGCCGCCACCAAAATGTCGGCGTGGTGCTCCTCAAACACCAACATCGGGCGCAACCGCACCAGATCCTCGGCACACCCGCCCACGTTAACGCCGACGTGCTTCATGTCGGCCAAGAACTTGTTACGGGCGTCGGCGCCGTCGAGGGACCACGCGATGAAGGTGCCGCGGCCCTTGCCGCGCAAGTTGCGAATGTACGCGGGGTACCGCTGCAGCAACGCCTCCAACTTGGCGTACAAGTACTCCCCGACCTGCAGCGTGCGCGCGGCCAAGTCGTGCTTGACCACCTCGTGGCCGATGGCGCCCGCCAAGATCATGCGCGCCGGATCGCCGCACCACGTGTTGAACTGGCGGTAAGCGGCGTTGGGAACAAGCTGCGGGTCGTGGAAGAAATAACCCGCCAGCTGGAACTTCTTGCTGAAGGTGACCAAGTCTGGTGGCGGCGACATGCCAAAGTGCTCGTGGCACCAAAACTTGCCCGTGGCGGCCACGCCCGTTTGCACCTCGTCGACAATCATCAAGCTGCCGTGCTTGCGGGTGATGTCTCTGAGGCCCTGGAAGAACGCTGCCAGCGCGTGGTTGTCGCCGCCCTCCGACTGGATCGGCTCGATGATCAACGCGGCGATGGGGCAGTGCCACAGCCGGTAGAGCTCCTCGACAATGGCGAGACACCGATTGTCCTCGGCGGCGTTGGCGGCGGTGTGCTCCAGTGCCGGGTATTGGTACAGCGGGTACTCGGCCCGCGGCCACTTGAACGCCGGCAAGTCCAACTTGTGCAACGGCTTGGAACGCGTGGTCAGGCCCAGGGCAAAGAGGCGGCCGTGGAAGGCGCGGTCAAACAGCAAAATCGCCAACTCGGGCGCGCCTGGTGCCGCGTTGTCCATTACCAGGCGCTGCTCCTCCGCCAGCGCCGCGGTGTCGAACCCGCGGCGCTGCGCCTGATACCAGAAAAACGCCGCCTTGAACGCCAATTCGTTGGCGTCCGCCCCCGAGAGCCCCAGCCACACCTTGTCCTGCCCCGGTGGCGCCACCTTGAGCAACGCCGCCACGATGGGCTCCAAGTCGGCGCCGGGGAAGTTGCCCAACGCCGGGCGGTCGACGATGGCGCGCACCATGGCGTCGGACTTGGCAGCGGCAATGAGGGCCGGGTTGTTGTAACCGAGGGGGATGGAGGCGATCTGCGCGTATACGTCGAGGTAGGTGTTGCCGTCGACGTCAACCAAGTAGTTGCCCACGCTCTTGGCGTAGTCCGCCACGAGGTAGGCGGCGCGCAGGTCGAACACCTTGCCGAGGGCTTTGATTTGGGCCTGCAGCTGAGGGCCGGGGAACTCTGCCGACGCCACCAGCGGCGCCTTGGGCTCGTGGGGGAAGTATTGCTTGGTAACAGACATAGGGGAGAGGAGCAGGTGGGGGAAGGCGGGAGTGGCGCGTTATATAGGGCAATAGCGGGTCTCAAAGAGGCAGCAAGCGCATATTAGCGGCATTGCCTCTTTGGGCCGGGCGAAATTAGGTTGCAGATCGCGCAACGGCGAAGCACAGAAGAAAATGGCGCCAGGACCGCGGCAAACGCTGGGGAACCAAGGTTTAGCAGATCACGGCAGCAGATCGGGCAGGAAATCGTCGTCCGTCGGGCGAACGGAGTGCAAGGTGTGCGGCGGCATAGTGACGGATCGGCAACGTGGTCAGCTGGGTGGCACAGATCTGGTTGCAGGCCACCAACGTAATCAGTCGGCAGCAGGTTAGGCGGTTTAGGCGGCTTATTAGGCAGATGCAGCCCAACCAGGCGGCATTTTCAGGCAGACGCAGTCCAACTGGGCGGCGTGGCCGCCATCTCTAGATCGTGCTCCCACCTCCGCCTCATCACTCCTGCACATAACCTCAGATAAACACCAGCAAAACAACACGATGAGGCGATAAGTAACCCTCAGTCCGCATGAGTTCCGAGAACGGCCAGGAGGCAGAAAGCACACGGCAGCTGCTGGCGCTGCCGCAGGCACCCGCAGAAACGGCCAAGCCGCACGACGAGCACTTGCTGCAGCTCCTCGCCAAGGAGATGCCCAAGCAGGAGACCAACTTGAGCATCGACGAGTTGGACAAGATGATCTCGGAGTCGATGGGGCACGACGAGTATATGGAGCTGCACAAGCGCGCGGGCGCAGACCACGTGAGCCCCAAGCGACAGCGGCGCGACGACCACGCCAAGCTGAACGAGGACTTGGAGTTGGAGTTTGAGAAGGCGATCGAGGACCACCACCGCGAGACGCTGCCGGTGATAGACGAGAGGGAGAGTCTTCGGATGATTGCGAGCGAGCTCCAGGAGGCGACTAGCAGTAGGGGGGAGCCTGCGCAGCCTGCGGAGGCGGCCACTCCCCATCATGAGCCGCAGCCGCAGCCACATGGGCAGCCACATGGGCAGCGAGGGGCGCATGGACAGAGCCTGGGGCCGCACACAGAGCCGCAGCCAGGGCAGGCGGGGCAGCCCCACACAGAGCCGCAGCCAGGGCAGGCGGGGCAGCCCCACACAGAGCAGCCGGTGAGGGATCTGCCGCTGCACACAGAGCTGCCAGGGCAGCCGCAGTCAGGGCAGTCAGGGCAGTCAGGGCAGTCAGGGCAGGCGCAGCTGCTGACACAGCTGCAGCCGCCGCAGCAGCCGCCACTGGTGATCCACGACGGCGTCCACGTCCCCGCCAACTCCGAACTCCTCAACACCAACACCGCCTTCGCCGCCTACAACGCGCTCTCGAGCCAGCTCCCCCCGCTCGCCACCTTGGCGAGCGCGCACCTCAGCGCGCTCCCCCTCCCCATCGTGGCGCCCGACTTTCTCCCCCCCCGCATCCAGCTCCTCGTCAACACGCTCCCCACGTTGGACAACCTCGCGCTGCAGTTGCTCCGCATCGTGGCGATTGGGCCCTACCAGAAGATCCTCGACCTCGTGGCGCAGCCTGACACCCCCGCTGGCGCCACCTACCGCGACTTGACGCTGCTCTTCGAGTTCACCAAAAAATTGTACTCGGAGGAGGAGCCTTTTTTGACGGTGGAGCACCTTGCGCCCGGGATCTGGAAGCGCGGGGACAAGACACCGCCGATGTTCCGCAGCCGCGAGCAGAGCATCGAGCTGGCGCTCCGCAAGGTCAACTTGGCCACCTTTTTGGGGGCCACCTTGGGCACGTTGGAGGTGGGGTTCTACTACCTCAACGAGGCGTTCTTGGACATCTTCTGCCCCGCCAACAACTTGGACCCCGCCAACGCGCTCTCCAACATGCACAGCGGCAACATTGCGCTCCAGAGTGGCGTCAACACCGCCATCGGAGACACCGTGGGCAAGTTGTTGAAGCCGCAGGCGGTGTTGTACCTCGACCTCAAGACGCAGGCGTACATCCTGGCGATCGAGGCAGGGGAGCGTCTGCGCGAGGAGATCTTGGAGGACATCCTCCCGCGGGACATCGAGGCGTGGATGCTTGCGCGCCGCGGCACCAAGACGCTCACGCCGACGGAGGTAGACTTTGTGGAGCGGTGCGCGCTGCGCAAGGAGATCTTGTTAAAGTACCCGCCCGAGAAGGACTTGAGCGAGGAGTACGAGTGGCTCACGTTTTTAAAGGAGTTGTTTGAGTACGCTAGCAAGAATATGGGGTTCTTGGTGTGGGGCAAGCGCGGGCGGGCCAGCCGGGAGGCGGGGCCGGGCGTGGGGCCGAGCGCCGCCGCGGACGGCGGCAGTGCCGCCGCGCACAGCCAGGAACTCCTTGACACACGCCAGGAGGAGCTCGAGGCCGAGCGCCAGCGCGTGCAGGAGGCGATCCGCCTGCACGACTTCAACCACATCACCAACTCGTTGCTCCCGCTGGAGATCCAGGAGCAGCAGATCCACCTCCGCATCAACCCGCGGCTGGCGGTGCGCAGCTTGCAGCGGCGGCCGTGGACGCGCGAGGAGGAGAACGCGTTGCGGCAGGCGCTCGAGCTCAAGGGGCCGATGTGGCTGACGATCTTGGAGCTCTTTGGCGCCGGCGGCAAGATCCTGGAGGCGCTCAAGAACCGCACCCAGGTGCAGTTGAAGGACAAGGCGCGCAACTGGAAGATGTTCTTCCTCAAGCTGGGGTTGCCGGTGCCCAAATACCTCCACAAGGTGACGGGGGACCTCGACCGCGAGGACCGCATGAAGGGCAAGAGCAAGATGAGCCGCAAGACCGCCGCCGCGCCGGTGCCGCCGCTACAGAAATAAATAAGCGATAACTATTCACCCGTGTGCTTGCGCACAAACTCCCACAAGCTCTTCAACAAGCTCTCCGGCAACGTGTACAAGTCCATGGTGAACTCGCCGTTTTCAACGTCGTTCTTGATGTTCATCTCGCTGGTTTTGTTGTCGGTCACCATCTGCACAATGACGATGAGGTCGTCCTCGCTCAACTTGGTGAGGCCGTTGGACAACTTCTCGAGGTCGACGCCTTTGACCGCGACGCCGCCGCCGTTCTTGGGCTTCTTGACCTTGGCGGCGCCCACGTCCTCCGCCTTGCGCTTGGCGTCGGCGTCAGTGGGGACGCTGCCGCTCTCGAGGAGGAGCTTGGTGAGGGCAGGGGACTTGTTGGTGGGCACCGAGATGGGGTGGTCGACGACGTAGCGCTCGCTCAAGAAGTTGAGGTCGTGGCTGATGTTGCGCACCGCGGCCTTGCCCAGCAAGCCCACGAGGTGCACCAGTATGGGGATGTCGAACTCGCCCCACCCTTGCTCCTCGACGCGGAACGGCGGCGTCTTGAGGGTACGCATCGGGTTGGCGAACGTCTGGTGCAACAGATACGTCACCTTGTCCAAGATGGTGGCCGGTATTTCGTTGCCCGCCAGGTCCAACATCGAGATCTCAATCAGCCACTGCCGCATCGGGTAGTTCTCCACCGGCGGCAACTCCTTGAGGATGTGCTGCTCCGTGGTGATGCGGATGGTTCTTTTGACCTAGGGGTTAGTGGCGGCGGCGACGCTGCGCGGCGGAGGGGGTACGTACTTCTGACATGGTGTGGTGGCACTACAAGTTTTTACCGACAAAATTTCGAGGGGCTACGCAAGGAGTAGCGCGCCCGCGCAGAGCGCGGCGAGCGCGAGTGCAGCGCACACGCGGGGGGCCGCGCCGCCGCCGGTGTACTGGAAGGGGCTCCAGTTGGCGCGCACGACCCCGTTGAAGCGCTTGGTGACTTTAGGGATGAGGGCGGAGGCGGCGCGTGGGGAGGGTGTGATGGGGGCGCGGACCGGGGCGGTTACAGCGTGTTTGCGCGGCCGGGGGTGGGACCGGTACAGCGCGGGGGAGCGCGAAGGGGAGCGCGACTGCGAGGACGGGATGCGCGACAACGAGGACACGATCGGAGCCGACAGCGAGGACGCGATCAAGATCTGCAGGGAGTTTTGTAGCGGCGTTGCTGTAGCAGCGACGCGTGGCGGGGTCGGCGAGGGCGCCTGCGGCAAGGTCAGTGCGAGCGACGACGGTAGGGTCAGTGCGAGCGACGGCAGTGCCGGCGTGGGCGGTTCTGGCGCTGCCGTCAATGTGATGGTCTCCGAGGGGAAGGGCGGGTCGGTCGTCGTGCCCAGAGTCTCTGCGGGGGTCTCTACGGGGGTCTCCACAAGGGTCTGCGCGGGGGTCTCCGCCGGGGCCTCCGGCAGGGTGGTCTCGGTGGCTGTAGCGACGGGCTCGAGCTCCATATCGGGCCACACCAACACCCCGTCGAGGTCGACCCCCGGGATCACCAGAATCTCCGTGGTCGGCTCAGGGGCGGGTAGGGACCAGCTCTCGGTCGCGTTGAACCAGAGCGTGCGCGTGTGCACCTCGGTGACGACAACCTCCATCCACAACGCCGTCGAGTTCAAAAGCGCCATGGTGTAGCGTCAGCGCATTAGCTCATTTGTGCATTCTATATACATGCGTTTGTGCCTGGGTGCAAACGCGGTGGCTATTTTTTGAAGTAGGCTGCAGCCTCGGCGTTGACGAACGACTTTGCGATCTTGGGCGTGGTGTTCCAGCCGGCGGCTGCGGCGTCGCACAACTTCATTATTTCGCTGGTCTTGGGCACGGGGCCGCCGGCACCGTCGGGGTAGTGTGTGCGGAGCAACGCGCGGATGCTGTGGCGCACCTCGTCCTCGCTAGCGATCGGAAGCTCGGCCACGTACTGCGAAATGATGGCCACCTCGTCGCGTTCCTTCTGCGCCAAGTCGTCGCGGTCGACGCTGGCGTAGTTCTCGATCGACTTGGCTCTCTGCTTGATCATCGACTTGTAGATGCGAAAAAGCTCAAACTCCGTTTTGGGGTTGCCTTGTATCTCGTCATTCTTGATGCTCAGGATGATGCTCTTGATGGTGTTTTTTTTGGTCTCGTCCTTGGCGAGCATCGCCTTCTTGAGGTCTACTCTGAACTTGGCTACAATCGCAGTATAGGCGTCGGCAGCCGCCGACGAGTTCCAGCGCGGCGCCCCGCAGCGCGGGGCCGTCGCTCTCGCCGCCACGCGACAACCAGCAAACAAAGAGCTGAACATATTTTGTCAAGATACAATAGTACGCTACGAGACAATACACCCGCTTCGGGAACAAGCTTTTCTACTTTTTCGGGCTTCTATTTGCACGCCGCCATGCTTTTGGGTTTCGCACTCCGGGCACCTGAGACATATCTCAAGCAACGCAAGCTCGCGATCATGGCGCGTGGCCCAAAACGGCCGCCCCTGCGGCAACAAATTTACACAACCATGCATCGCGGGCGGTAACGCAAAATTACACGGGGGAACAGGCACATTGACACGTGCGAATGTATTCCCATCTCGTGGCGAGGGTGGGTGGGATGCATACCGCGTGGAAACATCCTTGCGTTCGTATCTCCTGGCGATTGTTGTTTGTGCCGTATTTTTCTGGCTATAACCAGCCGCAGCTGAGATTGAACATTAGCACTTAAATGAAAGGCACACTGAGCTTTCCATGCTCAATAGCCGCGCTATAGCGCCGTAGACGATTTATTGGTGTCTGCTACTTGTGACTCGCAGCCACAATACAACCGTCTGACGGGTTCCTGCGTGGCATCCAACAGCGAAGGATAGTGGAATGGACAACTACACATAGGGGTCATTCCAGATAATCATTCCGGGGCTGGACCGAGGGCTCAATTTATCAAGCTTTCCCAGTTTTTGACTTTATTTTTGCCACTTGTGTAAGATAGTCCCAGACGTGCAGTATTTTTCCGTATACTGGCATCGATGGGCACCAGCAGGTAGAGTAGATGCGTAAAACTGTTTCGGTCAAAGAGTAAGTTGGCTGGCCACTGCAATCCAACGACCGGTGTATACAATTGCTTGTGCCCAAACCTGTGTCTGCGTTTTTGCGGTGTCGATTGAGTACCATCTGGCATCTCGCTACGTGCCCCTGCATATCATTTCGCCTGCTTTAATGCGCGCACTGCAGCCAGATAACGGTGGCTGTATGCATCCCAAGGTATTTTGGAAAACCGCACGCTAAGTAGCGGCGACGCCATCTTGGGAATTGAAACACCAATAATTGAGAAATCCCACAGCAGTATAATTATCGTATGCGGAAAAGCTGCGCGGTGATATATATTGCCGCTGTTTTATACCTGAACATCAAGTAGCGCGGATATAAAAGTGGTGGTTTTGGCAACATCGCTTCGATTTGGACCTTCGGTATGATTCCAGCGAAGGTAATTCCTCATTCGGCAGCAGTGAAGACGAAGTACCTTCCGGCATTCCCATTGAGGTCTATCACCGGCACATCCCTTTTAGTACAATTGGGACCCCTTTGATAATCAAAAGCATGCACAATGCTTTTTCACCTCGTCTCGCGGTACAAACATAACCTTTAATGGCCTGCGTCAGCCAGAATTGGAAAAAAAAAAAATGAAAGCCTAACCGTTGATTACGACCATTTTGCGTAACTCTCTTTCTTGGTCCCAAGAGACGACCTCGATGTATAAATGTAGCCCGCTGCTGACCGGAAAAACTCGCACGTCGGGGACTTTCTGCCTTGTGCGCTTGTCGTGGATATAACTTTCCGTGTTGGCAGACGTCCGCAGTATGAATCTATTGGTGCATGCGCCGAAATCCAAGTCGACCTTAGATGTGTGCGACCACAACGTATCGCGTCCTCTTGTTCTGGGAGCTGAAGACATGCCGCTGAACGCTTTGTCGAAGACTGCCATGCTTGCTGATGCTGTAGCCAGGTGCGATCAGTCCAGCTCTTTACATGAGATGACGAGCAATCACATCTACAAGACAGCGGCTGCGGTGTCCGTTACCTCGCTACACTCTTTGACATCGACTGCAACATCGACTTCCACGAGGCTGTCTCGACAGCACAGGTCTTCTTTTGGTTATAGTATCGGCATGCAGAGTGCATTTAAGCTGCTGCTTATCCTGAATTTAAAGTCGCCGCTGCAACACGTATACATATTGGAAAGGCTCGAAGACACGCTTGAATTGCTTGAGCAGTACTACACGATCGAGTCCAACAGGTTACCCGATGTCGATGAAGTATTCCCCTATTTGCACAGGTTGAGCTCCATGAAGCAGAGGGTATTCTTTGACAAGACCCTAAACATGGACCCTGCTATCAATGAGGAAATGGCCACCACCAAAGACTTGCGAAAATATGATGCACCGCGATTTCACAGTGACGTCAAGCCGCCTGAAAAGTTCGCCAACGGCTACTTTCACCTCATGTTTGTTTGTTCCGAACTGAATCAGCCGCACCAATTGATCAACACGATACATATTGACGAACTTTTGAGCCACAACCCGAAAAGCACTGTATTTCCTTACCGGCCCTTTTCGCACATCAATGACAACGGCAACGCTGCAAAGGACGATGCCCTTTATAACCGCAACTTTGAGGACCAGATCAAATTAATGGCGCCCATGGCCGATTTTTTCGTTTATGGCGCTGCAAATCATGACCTCAACTTGGCGGCTGCAAAAAACATTGCCCTGTGCTGCGACAACCGCGACAGGATACAAAACGTTTTCGTGTTGAATCTACCAGACTGGGAGAACGGGTTGTCTAAGTACATGGCTGCGAAGTCAGAGTACGGTCTCGGTGGGGCTGCTGAAGTGGGTAGTTCCGGTAAGCTCTTGCGATGGGAGCAAAGGCTCATCTGGAACCACAACTCGATGAAGTGGTTGCACCCAAACATCTGTTTGGGAACCCTTGTTGACTTTGACAGATTGGCTAACTCAAGAGGAGACACAAAGGCAACGGGTGACGGCGGTCCCACAGGCGGCGGGGTATCGTTCGGATTGTACATTAGCTGCGAACAGGATGCCTCCTTCCCGGACCTCGCCTACTTGGATCGAATGTTGTGCGGATTGAAGGACCAAGAGCGGTTCGAACCCATTTACTTGAGGTTCCCTGCGTCTGGGTGTCTTACCACTTCTACCATCACATTCGAAGAGACGTTGAGCTTCTTGAACGTGCTCAAGATTATCCATTTGTTTGCGTTGACCAACAAGAACGTCTTTATTTTTTGCCACGACGGGTTTACGGGATTGTCCTTGTTGAGCATTTCCCTCAAGTATCTTTTGAGTCTTGACATTCACAGCGCAACCACCATCGAGTCAGTTTTGTTGGCAACCTTGACCGACGGCCTCAAGTTTTACTTTTTCGAGAGCGATATGGTATTCTGGAAGAGCATTGACAAGTTTATTTGCTGGATGCATTCCCACCGCATCTACAAAGCTGGAAGACTTGCGCGATGCACTGAGCGACCAGCCCCAATTGACTTTGACTTGATATTGAGCTTCCACTACAAGGAAATCGCGCCATACACCACAGTGGCTTGCCAAAGCTTGGACTGGTTCAAGTTAAACAACGATAATAACATGCCCTCCCGGATCTTGGACACTCTCTATTTGGGATCTGTGAATCAGGCGTCTTCCACCACGCTCTTGAATGCTACTCGAGTGTCGCGCTTGATTTCTTTGGGGGAGAAACCCCAATGGTTCAGTCGTTTAAAAGGAAAGTTTGTGTTTGAGCATGAGGTGTCCACGGCCAACCCGGCGAATGGCCGCAGCGTTATCAGACCAATCCACTCAGCGGGGCTCGCCAAGGTGTACGTGGTGAAGCTAAACTCGATCGAGTCTAGTTTATCACACCCACTGATACCACACTTGAGGCAAGTGGTGTACATCCACAATTTCAAGGATGACGGCAAGGATTCCCTCTTGTCGCTTCTTGTGGACGCCCCCACCGCGGTGCGAGACCAAATATTGGTAGACCCGCGTGATTCTCACGAGGTTACCTTCGTTCACTGCAGGATCGGTGTTTCGAGGTCGGCCTCTTTAGTGATTGCCATCATGATGAAGCACATGCAAATGCTGTTGTTGCAGAGCTATATGTTTGTCAGAGTGCAACGATTCAACATCATAATACAGCCAAACTTGAGGTTGTTTTACGAGCTTTTCAAGTTTGAAGAGCACCTTAATGCGGGCAAAGGACCGCGAACAGCTTCGTGGGACTTCGTGTGCAACGAGGTTTACAAATTAAATCGCAATTATATCAGAAGCAACTAATTTTCATTTCTGGCTGCAATATTCAATTCACCTACGAGACGTTTGGCGCAGGTTTTTGGCTGCAAAATATATCTGGAGTTCGCTATCAACAATCAGTCGTCATTCACCCCCAATTCCTTCAAGAAGGCGTCGAGGTTGGGCTCTCTGCCCAAGAGCTCGACAACTCCGTCGAGCACGTCTCTCGAGTTGCCCTTTGCCAACACTTTGTCTCTGTATCGGATGCCATTCTCAACGTTGAGCGGATCCCCTTTGAAAATGGAGTAATAGATATCGTCCGCATACACCTTGGAGAAGAGGTAGCCGTAATATCCCGATTCGTACCCGCCGGCAATATGGCCGAAGCTGCCGTAGCCGTAGGTGAGGGTGCCTCCATTGGAGATATGGCACACCTGCTCACGCAAGTCGTTCCAAAGCTTGAGCAAGTCCAACTGCGCCAATTCGTCTTCGCTGCTAATGGTGTGGAGCTTCATGTCGAAAAGGGCAAAATGGAGTTGTCTCAAGTTGAACAAGGCACCATTGACGTTTTTGGACTTGACCAATTGGTCCACCAAAACGTCGGGAATCGGCTCCCCCGTTTGATAGTGCGAGGACAAGGCCTTGATCTCGTCCTTCGACCATGTCCAGTACTCAAAAGATTGCGAGGGAGCCTCTACAAAGTCGCGCGGCACGTTGGTGCCGTGGAAGCGGGCGTAACAGGTGAAACTCAACAAGTCGTGCATGCCGTGGCCCAACTCGTGGAAAAACGTCACCACCTCGTCGTGCTTTAACAAGGAGGGCGCAGACTTGGTGGGCTTGGAAAAGTTACACACCAACGCGGTAACGGGGCGCACCTGGTGGCCCTGCTTGTCCACATAGCCCGGAGTCAACCCAAAGTTGGCCGCGTGCCCGTATTTGCCCTTGCGTGGGTGCAAGTCCAAGTACAACCAACCAAGAAACTGCTCGCCCTGGGCCGTGTTGCGGGTGATGTTCTGGTACACTGCAAACTGCTTGACGTCGGGGTGCCACGCGCGCACCTTGGGCTCCTCGACAAATTTGACGTCAAAGATGCGCTCGTAGAAACCGAACATCTTCTCGATGGTGCTTTGGAGCGGGAAGTACTCGGAAATTTTGGTGGTGTTGACCTGGTACTCGCGCTCAAGCATCAAGTTGTCGTAGAAGCGTTGGTCCCAGATGTAGAAGTCCTTGTCTCCCTTGAGCGCCTTCAACTTGGCCAATTCCTCGAGTGCCAACGGCGTGAGCCTGCGCTTCAAATCTTCCAAAAAGTCAACGACGCGGCGTTCGGTCTTGGCCAAGCGGTCCTCTAGGACGTACTTGGAGAAGTTGTCGTACCCCAAAGTGTGGGCCATGTGGAACCGCGTCCGCACCAACTGCTCAAGCAACGGCCCGTTCTGGGTCAACTTGTTGGCGTCTTGCACAAAGGCCCGCTTGCGGGTGGCCTCGCGACGGGCAAACTTGAGCACGGGGAAGATGTCTGGGTACTTGAACAGCACCTTATACAAGCCATCGTCGTCCACCTCGAACTGGTTCACCACCAGCTCCGGGACGCCCTCCAACTCCTCCAAGGTGAACGAAACGAAGCCGTCCTCTTCGTTGCTATTCTTGGAGAAGGCCAACAGCAACTCATTGAGCTTGCTTTGGTGTGCCTTTAACTCGGCGCGCTTGGCCTCGCTCAAGTGCAACCCGTTGCGCTCAAACCCCAAAATCACCTTTTCAAGAAGGCGCTTGGCCTCGGCGTTGGGGAAGTCGGTGGGGTTGCTGTCGGCGAGCCGTTTGAACACCTCGTAGAGGTCGACGCGCAAGCTCTGCTCAATGTCTGCCTCGTTGATTAGGCGTGACGCCTCCTGTCCTGCATCGCGAAGCGCCGCGTCCTCCAGCACATACTGGTAAAAGGGGATGCGGCTCTCGAACTCGTAGTTGGCGTTGGCAAAGTCGCCGTAGGGGATCAAGACATTGGCCACCGTAGGGGTTTCGATCAGCGCGAGCTCGTCGTTGAACCTAACCAACCGCTCGATGTAGTCTTTGGTGGTGGAGAGGATCTGCGCCGGCGTGTGGTCCCATGCGGGGGGCGCAGGCGGGGTCAGGGTAGCCAGCATGAGGAGAATTGCACAGAGCACTGCAAGTGCCGAATAGAGAAACCCAATGGTAGATATACGTGTCCATGCGGTGAGCTGGCGCGTGCCCTGTGGGTGCGCGGCGCCGCGCGCTCGCACTGCGCCTGCCGCAAGGCGGCCGCAAAAAGGCGGCGGTGCTCCACCACCAGAAATTCTCCAAGTACGCTCGTCTCAACCCCGCAATTTCATGTATTACTACCGACCGCTTGCTGCTCACCGCTTTGTCCACATGGTGTACTCGTACCGGTAGCCGTTCTCCTCCACCGGCTGCGCCACCGCCAACGTAGCGTCGCCAACAAACTCTTGCAATTCAGCCGCGGTGTTCTGACGCCACAGTTCTGGCTCAAACTGTAAAAAGCGGTCCATGGGCGGGGTCGCGGCGCCCTCGCTGGGACGCACTGCCGTGAGCAACACGTGCGTGAGCTTGCCCTCGGCGAGCATCGCGTTGTAGATCTCGGCGCCGCCAATGATGTAGATTTTTTCGACGGCTTGCCCGCTGAGTCGGTCGAGCGCTTCCTCAAGAGACCTCGCTACAACGGTGTGGTCTCCGAAGTCGGCTGCTGCCGCAGGATGTCTCGAGAGTACCACGTTGAGCCGGTTGGAGAGCGGCCGGAACCTGGGCGGGATCGACTCCCACGTCTTGCGGCCCATCACGACTGCGTTACGCAGCGCCGGGTCGCGCGTGAAGGTGGTGACCTGCCGAAAGTACTGCATTTCCTGCTTCAATCTCCAGGGCAACTTTCCCTGGTAGCCAATGCCATATTCTGGGAGCAACGCTGCCACCACTGCGACGATGGGAGGCGACCTGCTCATGACGCGCAACCTCCCAGATTTGTTTTTCTTTCCAACCTCTACGACACCCCTCTACTGGTAATCCATACAAAAAAATTAACACTAAAAATACACATCTGGTTGGCGCCGAGGCCAAGCAGAAGCCGCCTCGCCTCCGGTCGGCTAGTATACAGATTGCTAAAGGAATTGGTGACGCGGAGCAAAGGGGCAGGGCCATTCATACCCGAAAAGACGTAAGCACTTCATGTTTGCTTACTTTTTGGACTTCTTGGAGGCAGTCTTAGAGGAAGCCTTCTTGATGGCTGTCTTCTTCGGCGCAGCCGTTTTCTTTACGGCGGCCTTTTTGGGTGCAGCCTTTATCGACTCCTTCTTCGGGGCCACCTTTTTGGCAATGGCCTTCTTGGGAGCAGCCTTTTTAGAGGCGACCTTCTTGACAGCAGCGGCCTTCTTAGCAGGCGCGGCCTTCTTAGCAGGGGCAGCCTTCTTCACTGTCTTGGGCTTGGAAACCTTGGCCGGCTTGGGCTTGGACACTTTGGCCACCTTGGGGGCAACCTTTTCTTTCTTCGCAGCCTTGACTGGGCCCGAGGGCCCCTTGGGCTGCAAAAAGTCACCCGTCTCGACACCCTTTCTCAACGCAGCGTTGAAGAGCGAGTCAAAGTTGGCAGCCTTGATGTCGTAGTTGGACTGCACATATTTCTTCAAGGCCTGGCGTGACGAGCCGTTCCTCTCCTTGAGCGTGACGACAGCGGTCTTGATCATGTCTGGACTGTCAGTAAAGAAAGGTGTACAACAGGAGGGTCTACATACCCTTGTAGGTGAGCTTGGAAGCATCGGTTGTCTTAGTTTTCGCTGACATGGTATAGGTGTGATGAATGATGAAAGAAGAAGACCAAGAGGGAGAAAATTGGGGTTAGGGGCAGAGAAGGTCAACAATATACGGAGGATCCGTCAAATTGCTAGCGATTTGGTCTGTCGCAGCTGCAAAAAGATAAACAAATGAAGTGTAAACAAATTCGCGCAAGCCCGCCGCACCCTGCGTGACCTGAGCAACACACTAGTTGATAAACCTCATCACATCTAAACAGAAGCTCAAATTACGAGCGCTCCATGCGCGGCCGCATAGACACATATAAGGCAGCGCTCGGAGTTCCTCGCGGACCTGACGCGCTCGCCCAGCAGACCCGAGTGAAGCCAGGTGCTTCTGACTTGCTCAGGCTAACATGGCGACCTCGCGTGGTTGTCGTCTCCTCACCTTCCCCACATTAATCAGGGGCGGGGACGGTAAACCAGGTGCGCAAAGCTCAGTACGAGAAATACCCGCCCGCAAAGTCCGAAAGAAAAAAGATGTTCGGGTCTCGCTCGTTTCACTCATTTAATGCTCACTATATACATAGGCACATCTCTAGGGACACACCTCGTTCTCGGACCACATCTGGTACGAGTCCTTCTCATAGATGTACCTTCTGTCCTTCTCGTCCTCGTATAAGTCTACGTAGTCGGTAAAAAGGGCAATCAACGCAAAGTTTTGCAACCCACTCTCCTCCTTTTTGCCATCGACTCCGCGTCGGATCGAGTCGATCTTTTTTTGCTTGACGTCATCCATCTTAGTTTTGGGTGTGGGTTTGCGGAATGATGCCTTCAACTTCTTTGAAAGGCCATTCCACTGCCGGGCGATCTCATCGTCCCACTCCTGGTCACTAGGGGGTCTCAAATCAACCGACTGCAAATCGTGAAGGTTAGTGTACAGAAGATTGTTGGCAGATTTGTACTGTTGCAAAGTAGACGCTAGCGATGGTGAAATTATGCTGTGGCTGATGGGGGAGTTATTATTCAGCGGACGCAGTGGTGGCGACACCGGCGAATGCAGTGCCTTCAATTCCAACCGCGCCCCCGAGTCGTCGTCATTATCACTGTCAGAATCGGACTCTGAAGCCGACAGTCTTTCGCGCTCGATTATGGTGCGCGGATTGATGCTGGACACGTCTACCAATGGCTTATACTCGTCGTCGATAATACGCGCAATCCCACGAAACCTGTATTGCTTGCGCGCGTTGGGGAACCAAAAAACGGCCTCAAACTTGTCATTGTGTAAAAGCTCTTGATATTTGTCCAGGCGCTTGTCGGTGGTGAGGGTGATGACGTTGTTGGCCTTATCGTTAAAAAGAAACCCGCGGTACACCAACGTTCTGACGTGCGGAAACCCTTGGCTATCGACAGTGGCTAGCTGGCACGCAACGTACGGCGGCCCTCCTTCGGCGTTGAGGGCAGTGTCAACAGTATTGACGAACCCTCCAACCCAGGGCGCCATGTACTGGTTCTGTAGCATCAGTTGAGCGGTTCTGAAGAGGCCTTGGCTGACTCTATTATGTCTCACGGATTGTCTAAAGCCAAAAATAATTGCCAAGACTGTGATTCGAAATGCCTGTCAGATTCGAAGGAGAACACAGGAACAAAGTTGAATCAAGCGATGGAAGGAGTTCGGGTCTGTGTCAGACTTTGAGAGCAAAAAGTTTCTCTGCACACCACGATGAAAGAAGGCTTGCTTTCGATATGAACTTTCTTCAATCGGGGTTGACGTCGTATGACCGCAGCGAAATTTTGAGAGCTCTTGTGGAACTTGAAAACGTGGTTAAGCACGGCATTTTTGTAAGACTAGAGCACAAAAAAATTTAGCAAAATTACTATTAGCGAGAAAAGGGGAAAAACAATACACGACCACTTGACAAGGCGACCGGCTTGCTCACTCAATTGGCATAACGCCGCGCCTAGACTTGGTGAACATAGTGAGTGACCAAGCGGCAACGTGACAATGCAAGGAACTGAAGATCTGTAGTATTCCTTGCAACCATGTAAGGCTCGAGTGCAACTGTGTGCACTTGCCGACAGGCATCGCGCAGCCTCTGAACAAGACTATTGTTAACTAGCAGCCTTGCACTGAAACTCCCCTTAGAGAGAACCCTCCCGTCACTTGAGTAACATTTGCAAAGCTTTTCTCTCAGGAATTGGGTACTCTGGCCGAGTTGGTCTAAGGCGCCAGGGTAAGGTCCTGGTCTCTCCGGAGGCGCGGGTTCGAATCCCGCGGGTATCATTAACACCAGCAATTCCCTCACCAACACTCTAACCAATTCTTTTTTTTTTTATTTTGGCTTCAATCGAAAACTTTGAATGCTTTTGCTGCATGCAATTTTACGCGTCAAGAATCCTAGAGTGTTCAGTTTGCGGTGATGTCGCTTATTTTGACCCATACTCTGCAGGCTTGTTCTGAATAGGCGGCCATGAAATTTTTGGGACTACACCAATTCGTTATTGTCTGTATTATTGTCTTGCTTTGAAACGCGTAGTGCGTCTGACTTTGCTGCCACTCGGGGCTGAAATGAAAGTTATGTCGGGTTGGTATAGGAAGGCGGCGATAGCTCCAAAAGAAACGTCTTTACAACATGGAGGCGCTCACATAATCGTGCAGCACTTGTGTTTGCGGTCTACACCTTCCTCGTCCACTTGGTACTGGCTACTTCGAGCCCGGTGCAGCTTGGAGTCGTTGTGATAGTTGTCGCTAGCGCTGCTATTGTTGTAGTTGTTGTTGTTGTAGTTGCTGCCGTTGGTATTGCCCTGCTGTGCGTCACCGACGGCTGCCTGCGGGGCCTCTGACGCGTTTTGTTTTTGCAACTGCTTGGCCTGTTTTTTTTCGGCATTGATGGCGGCCTCCTTGCGCATGATCTGACGCACCACATCGACAAACGCCTCGTCAACGTTGGTTTTGTACATGGCGCTGGTCTCGTAGAAGGGCACGCACCCCCAGTCTTGCGACACCTTGATGCCGTCCTCGATGCTTAGAACGCGGTCCTCCTTCAAGTCACACTTGTTGCCGATCAACACCATGGGCACATTGTCGGAGTCCTTGATGCGCAACACTTGTTCGCGCAAGGCTAACAACTCCTTGAGCGAATTTTCGTCAGTCACCGAGTACACCAAAAGGAACCCCTTGCCCGATTTGATGTACAACTCCCGCATGGCCGTGAACTGTGCCACCCCAGCAGTGTCCAAGATCTCCAAGTCGCACGCGCGGCCGTCAATCTCAATCTGCTTGCGGTACGAGTCCTCGATCGTGGGGTCATAGCTTTCCACGTATACTCCTTGCACAAACTGCACCGTCACCGACGACTTTCCTACACCGCCCGCGCCCAAAACCACAACTTTGTAATCTGGGGTTAGTAGACAAGCGAAAACAGCACCCACGGGTTGTCTCATCGATACGCACCTCTCATTATCCTTGCTCCTGTATGCCGCCAGCCTCTTGGGTATACCGCTCGCTGCTCAGGGAAAACAAAGTGAGCACTATCTTCGATGCAAAAGCCACGCCAGGCCGCCTTTTTTCGCCCTTCTTTTTCGGAATTTGACTATTTTGACGAGGACGCGCTGCGCCGCATGCATGTCAAGGTGTCCCATGCAGCCTCCGCACAACAATTTCTAAGCCATTCACGCGTCAAAGGGCCACGACCTTGGCCGTTGGACTATTCCTGCCACGAATGGATCAGCGGATCTACACCGTCTAGTGGCAACTCAAAATATGTTTGTTTTTTTTTAGTTTCCCCTTTTTTTTACATTGTCAAATTAACGTTGCATAAGCAGGCCATCACTTCTGCTTCGGCAAGATGTTTGGCACCGGGCCAAGTGGCGTGATGCCGTTGGGGTTGATGTTGGGGTGGCTGCGGGTGTAGTGATACTTGATGTGGTCAAAGTCGGTGGTTTCCTTGAACCCAGGCACCTCCCAATACAAGTGGCGCAACCAGCGGTCGATGTTAGGGTAGTCGTGGCGGATCATGCCAATGTTGCACTTGAAGTGCTGGTGGTACACCGGGTCAAATCTGACGATGGTGGTGTACAAACGCACATCGGCCTCGGTCAAGGCGTCGCCGAGCAAAAATGGTTTGTTTTTCGCAACCAATTGCTCGACGCGGTCGAGGTGCTTGAACACATTTACAACCTCGCGGTCGTACACCTCCTGCTTGGTGGCGAAGCCCGTCTTGTACACGCCATTGTTGATGTTGTCGTAGACCCACGCGTTCAAGTCGTCAATCTCCTGGCGCTGCAGCTCCGGGTACAAGTCCACCGCCGCGTGCTGGGGGTCTGCCAACAGGTTGAACTCCGAGTTGAGCATGCGCAAAATCTCGCTCAGCTCATTGTTGACAATGGTGCTCGTCTTTTTGTCCCATAACACGGGCACCGTAAAGCGTGCGTCGTAGTCCGGGTTGGCCTTGAAATACACCTCGCGGATGCGTTTAAAGCCGTTCACGTGATCCTCGGTGCCAAACTGCCACAGATCAGTGCCCAGTTGCGCTAACTCTTCATCGGTGATGAAGCGCCACCCTTGCTCATCCATGTGCCAGTGCACATACAGCACCAGAATAACGTCGCTGAGGCCCTTGAGCTTGCGCCCGATCAACGTGCGGTGGGCCCAGGGGCACGCCAACGACACGTAGAGATGGTAGCGGTTGGCCTCAGGTGGGAAGCGGGCGCCGGCCTTGGACAGAATAAAGTCGCGGAACGACGACGTTTGGCGTTTGAATTCGCCAGTCTTGTTGGCCCAAATCTACACTGTTAGTGGGGAATAGAAGGGGCAGGGGCCTCAACTGCATACCTTGCTCATGATGTCAATTGAAATAGAGGGAGGTTAGAATGAATTTTTGCTCTGGTGCGAGCGGGACATTTATGGGGTCAAGTCGCGTTACGCTTGCTGTTTGCCATTACTAAAAATTAGTAGCCAATTTAAGTCAGGTGGAAGTTGAGGGTGCTTGGCGAGCTGCGAGTGCTGCGGCGGGTGCGCCCACGCCGTTGCACCCGTGCCGCGCACGAGTTCCCCTTAGGTGCACTCGCACGACAAATTGCCCTCGAAGTTGCCCCGTGCGCTCCTGCCGCGCCTAGCCGTTGTGATCGTTCGGCCCTTTCGCCGCACCGGTTTTTGCGCACTCAAAGAGCGGCTCACGTCAAGCGCCAGAAAATATAAGCACCAAAGCCTTGATGCTTCAGCCGCAGCGCCGTAGCGATATGCATATGAGCCGCGTGCAACATAATCTGTAGTGATACCTTTGCTCCACCCCAGTAATCTAGTCTCAATTCTAAGGATAGGCATTCGTCTCTGCCGGGGAGCCTCCCGCCCCGCCTCGTAATACAAAATCGTGAAAATTAAATCAAAACACTAATTTCATCCTCGTCTCTTGCCTACGCATGTCCCACCAGTCGCCCGCGGTGCCGCCGCAGGAGATGCCGCCGTTGCATTCGCAGCGTCTTCCACAGCACCAGGCGCCGCTACACCCTACAGCTCCGTCGCAGCACGCACCGCCGCTCTTTCACACCCCGCAGGTGGCGTCGTTTCAGTCACCGCCGCCACCTGTGCCGACATCGTACCCACTACCGGGCCAGCAGGCTCCTCCTCAGGGGTACACTTACCCTGGCGCACAAAAGCTCAGCCTGCACTACAGCCGGTTCACGCACGCGTATGTAACCGATGACCAGCTGCAGCCGCAGGCGCCGCAGGCGCCGCACTACCTGCAGCAGCCGCAGGTGCTGCAGCGGCTGCAATTGCAACACCTTGGGACGCTGGGTCTGCCGCCGGCAGCTTATGCCCCAGGGCCGACACCGGGGCCGCCGCCGCCGCTCATGCCCAAGCCGCTGTACGGCGCAGAAGTGTTGCAGTATCAGCCGTTCAAGGTGACCAAGCCCAGGCGCAAGGACGGGGCCGCGTCTCCCGCGGAGCCGAGCGCCGACCTAGACACAAACCCCACCCCCCTGGAGGGCGCCTCCGATAACGAGGCTAAGCGGCTGAAGCCCGCCGCGGATTCCGGCGGCGAGCGGCCATTCCGCTGCGAGTTCGCCGCGTGCGACTGGGCCTTCAGCCGCCAGCTGGACTTGCGGCGGCACGCCAAGCTGCACATCGAGCCGATGTTCCACTGCCCCTACTGGCGCAATGACCCCACGTGCCACCGCAACGGCGGCGCCTTCAACCGCTTGGACGTGCTCAAGCGTCACCTCAAGCTCGTGCACTATGTCCAGGACAAGCTGCAGTTAATGGAACACCTGCGCGAAGACCCGGGTTGGTGCCGCGCGTGCCAGCGCATGTTCCCCAGCTCCAAGTACTTTGTGGACCACTGCTTGGAGTGCGCCCACCTGGGCACCGCGGTTGAGTGGAAGCAGACCGACTCGTTTAGGTATAAAGGGACATGAATACAGGTATATAAGGGCAAGCGTAGCGCGCCAGCCGCGAGCAGCAGCCGCGAGCTAGCGAGCGAGCCAGCCGGTGAGCTAATCAGGTCTCGGCGTCAGCGTCGGCGTCGCCCCCGCCTTCGCCCTCGCCCTCGCGCCTCGTTTGGTCAAAAAAATCGAGAATGGCGCAGTTCGGGTGCAAGATGTACACCGTCTTGCCCTCCGCCTCGCTGGTGACGCTCATCAACACCTTGTCTTTCACCAAGCGCCGCAACACCTTGAACGCGAGCTTGCGCTCCGAGTAGTACTCCTGCTCGCTTTCGATGTCGTCTTCTCGCTGCGTCAAGTACCACTGCACGAGCTCCTCGGCGGTGAGCCCCTCGCCGCCGACGCTCTCGTCGTCGGCGACTTTCTTGACAAGGAGGTTCATCATGGAGACGTATCTGTCGTAGGAGATGGCGGTGCGGGCACCGGCGGCGGCACCGGAGGCGCCGCCCGCAGCGCCAGCCTCCACCTGAGCCCCCTCGGCGCCCGCGGCGCCCGCGGCGCCGTCGCCATCACCCTCGGCCTCCGGCTCAACCTCGACATCGTCCATCTCCACCCTGATGATCGACTGGCGCAACAAGTCGTACGCCTCCGCCACAAACACCGGCGTGATCACCTCGGTGCAGTTTGCGCGCGCAATCGCCTCCAGCAACCGAATCATGCTCTCCAACTGCCGCACCGTGATGCGGTACAGACTGCGCCCCAACCCCTGGGCGTCGTCGGCACGCAACTCCTTGTAGCGCTCCACCATGAAGTTGCGCGCCTCTTTGGTCATCTTTGGGCGAAACGTCTTGGCGTAGCGGATGTAGCGCGCCACCTCCTCGGCCAGGAACGGCGGGTTGATGGCGGCGTCGCGGAGCATGTGCAAGTCGACAATGTGGCTGGCCAACTGCGTGTCGACCTTGGCGTTGCAGTCGTCCAAGATGACGAAGAACAAGTCGAAGCGCAGCATGATAGGCGCGGTCATGTTGAGATTCAGGCGGAGCCCCACCTTGCGGTTGTAGCGCCCGCCCACGGGGTTGGCGGCGGCGAGGATCAGCGTGCGCGCGTTCAACGTGGCGTGGATGCCCGCCTTGGCGATGGAGATCGTCTGCTGCTCCATTGCCTCGTGGATGGCCACCTGGTCGCGGATGTCCATCTTGTCGAACTCGTCGATGGCGCAGATGCCGTTGTCGGCCAACATGAGCGCGCCCGCCTCGATGGTGAACTCGCCGCTCTCCTCGTCCTTGACCACTGCCGCGGTCAACCCGGCGGCGCTCAGCGCCTTACCCAGCGTGTACACCGCGCGCGGCAGAAACGCGCACACATACTTGAGGAACTGCAGCTTGGAGGTGGAGGGGTCCCCCACGATGCAGATGTTGATGTCGCCGCGCAAGTTGATGCCGTCAACGGTCTGCTTGTGCACGCCGCCGAGCATCTGGAGCAAGATGCCCTTTTTGACCACCTCGTGGCCAAAGACGGCGGGGGCGATCAGCTTGACCAAGCGGTCGTAGACGTGGTCCTGCTTGACCATCTCCTTGAGCTGGTTGACTTCAGCGTCGGTTAACGAGCCGAGGAACACCTCCTGGTCGTTGGCGCCCTGGTAGTCGATGGCGGCGGCGGCGTCGTCGCCGCCCTTGTTGACGAGCAGCAGCACGTGGCAGGCGAGGAACGCCAACTTGTAGGTCAAGTCGCGCACCCCGAGACTCTTGAGGCCGGTGACCCCCAGGCCAAGCTCCGACAGCACCGTGCCGCGGTTCTCCTTGACCAGCTGTGGCTTGATGCCGGGGAGCCCGAGCTGCAGCACGTCGGGCACCACGATCTCGGTGCCGGTGAAGCGGCACTTGTCGCCCGGCTTGGCGCGCTCGACGGTCTCGCCGCGGAGCACCACGTCCAAGGTGCGTGGCATCGAGCCCGTGGGGATCTCGCTCGAGTTCTCCTGGATGCGCACCCGCTGCCAGTCCACAAACTGCAGCTTGGCCACGTTGAGGGTCCAGTACAGCTGGTTTTCGCACGAGGGGCACGCGGTGGGCTCTGTGTACTTGAAGAGCTGCTCGACGCCGTCGACGGTGGCCAGGCACATGTCGCAGGTGAAGGAGGCGCGGTAGAGCTCGGGGCGCACCTCCAGCGTGCGGGTGACGGTGCCCAGGATGGCGATGAGCAGCCCGATCTTGTCGGTACGGATGTCGCGGATGCGGTGGGTGGTGGGGAGGTTGAAGAAGGAGATCTGGAGGGTGCGCTCGTCGCGGCCGCCGCTGGTGGCGCTGGCGGCGCCGCTGGCGCTGGTGGCGGCGGCGCCCTCGCTGTCCTCGCCCGCGACGCCACCGGCCTCGCCGCTGCCGCCGGCCAACAAGCTTGTGTATAACAACTCGGGCGCGTAGCGCTTCAACAACCTCTTCAACCCGCGGAGCAAGAACGGCAGGAAGCGATAGTACTGCTCCAAGATCGCGCTGGCCAACACGCCGTTCTCGCGCGTCACCAAGTGCTGGTAGTTGACGTACAACGTGCTCAACTCGTACGTCTTCATCACCGCGAACTGCGCCACGTAGATGCGGCCGCCAAACTGCGTATCGTTGCGCGCCACCTCGTCGTCGACAAACTCCTCCAAAAAGTGCTCAAACAGCTCCTGCACCTTCTCGCCGGTAAGGTCGACCACCTTGGGAACGGCGATGTTTCTTCGGCGCACCGCCGTGCCGTTGTGGGAGGCGGCGGCGCCGGCGGCGCTGGCGGCGGCGCGGTCGGGCGGCTGCGTCAGCAGCTCCGAAAACGGCTGGGGCGTCGACACGCGACCGATCGACGACGGGGGCTGCGACAGGCGGAGCAAGTACGCGGTGTCGGAGGGAAGCCTTCGGGGGGAGGACACTAGGTTCGACATGGGGATGGGGTGGGGAGGAAGGGTGAGGGTTGGTGAAGAGATGTGACGCGTTGGTGGATTTGCCGAATTGGGCGAAATGGCGCGCGTCGCGGGCGACGAGGAGCGCGTGAGCGCGCGAAGAGTGGAGGAGCGCGAAGAGCGGAGGAGCGCGCAGAGCGGCGAGCGCGCGAAGAGTGGAGGAAGAGCGGAGGAGCGCGCAGAGCGGCGAGCGCGCGAAGAGCGGCGAGGAGCGGCGAGGAGCGACGAGCGCGCGAAGAGCGGAGGAGAGCCGAGCGCGCGAAGAGCGGAGGAGAGGCGAGCGAAGCGTCGCGCTTGAAGAGAGCGCGCGCGGAGCGATTGAAGTGAGCGCGAAGTGATCAGAGCGAATAGTCGGAGCGAGCGAGCCAAGCCGCGCGGTGGCCAAATCTGTGTAGTCCAGTAACGCTCAGCCAGCGCGCGCACGCGCGCACTTGGCGCGCACGCCCACGCTTCCTCTACCACATGAGGCTCTACTCTACCGTGGCCACCGTGGCCAGTGCCCCGTTGCCCAGCCTCGCGCGGTTGCAGGTGGGCAAAATAGTCGCGTGCGCCCGCCACGCCGACGCCGACACCTTGCACGTGCTGCAGGTTGACGTTGGCGGCCACACGCTCCAGGTGTGTTCCGGGCTCGTGCCCTACATGGCGCGCGAGGCGCTCCTCGACCAGCACGTCACGGTGGTGGCCAACATGAAGCCGTCGAAGATGCGGGGCGTGCGGTCCGAGGCGATGTTGTTGGCAGCAGAGAAGCGCGTGGGCGACGCGGTGGCGGTGCGGTTGGTGCGGCCGCCGCCAAGCAGCGCCGTGGGCGAACTTTTGTTTTTCGGCAGCCACCGCGGCGCCAGCGCCGCCAGGCTCAAGAGCAGCGTGTGGCGCGAGATCGAGGCGCACTTGCGCACCGACGCCGACGGCGTGGTCGCCTACGGGGACGCGGCGTTGCGCAACGCCGCCGGCGATGTCGCCACCGCCGAGCTCGCCGACGCCAAGGTTCGCTAGTCATATGTACATTGTCTACCAGGTGGAGGGCCCGAAGGAGTCGCCCTTGCCGCCCTGGCCAAGGGTGTAGAAGAACGCGGTGCCCTGCGCCTCGATGGTGCTGCTCACCACATTGTTGCCCCACCACGAGGGCGCCTGGGTGTCGGTCAAGGAGAGCGCCAAAAAAATGATCAACGAGGACCACGCCAACCCGATATCAAGACCGGCTGATAACGAGTAGTTGTACTTGGTCCACCAGTGGAAGAATCTGCGCTTGATGAACCACCCAAACACCAACCCGACCAAGCAGTATGCGCCGTAGTTGTACGGGGTGGCGGGCGGGATGTAGCCGGTACCGGAGAAGAACACCGGCCAATTCAACCAGCGGATGGCCGAGTTGGGCCACTTTTTCAAGAGCAACCAGCTGATCACGGGCAACACCGCGCCCACAATGAAAAAGAACAACAACCCGTAGTAGATCTCGCCGTGCGAAAACATGCGTTGGGGCCCAATGACCCCCCAGATGATCGACGCGGTGAAAAAGACGCGTCCGTTGGGGCAGGTAAAGTGGCTCAGCTGGTGGGGCTCGCACAAGTTGTTGATGGCGCCGTACGACCACCGCAACACGGCAATCTGCACGATGCAGCCCCAGAGGGTCGCCGCCATCTGCGCCGCGAAAAGCACCCGCGGCCGGATCTTCATGTAGTGGCCCAACTTCATGTCCTGGGCAAAGTACACCGCCTGCGAGTTGGTGATGTAGCCAAAGGTCTTGAACAACATCATCGCGAGCCCCTTACCGGGCAACATGTAGCCAATGATGAACTCGGTCACCACGTTCAACCCCACGGCGATGTTTGTCAAGGCAAAGATGACACCCACGGGCAACAAAAACACAATGGCAATCAAGAGCGCCACGACGAGCGCCCACACGGGGAACTCGGTGTCCCACCCCTCGATGGTGGCGATCGAAAGCGCGAAAAACACAATGAACACCACCAAGAACCACCACTCGGGAACGTCCTTGTAGCGCAGCATCAAGCGGTTGTGCACGTCGCGTTTCTCGGTCTGTTTGATCTGCGCCACAATGTCCTTGCCGTGGAACAACACCGTGTGCACCAAAGTGGCCAAGATCGACGCAAACGACAACCCGTACAGGATGGCAAAGGTGGTCAGCAAAAACAACGGCGAGTACTCCTTGTACGCCTGCTCGTTAAACAGCAAGGTGCCCGGCTTGACGATGCGCGTCACGTTGTACTCCTGCTGGTAGCGGTCGTACGACCCCAGCGCACTGATGGGCAAGTACTTGCTGAACCACGTGTTGGTGTAGTACAACGCCGGGGTGATGACCCAAAAGATGAAAAACATCGACGTCAAAATGGTGGCGATGGTGCTGGCGGGCGGGATCAACGGCAGCCCGATGTAGCCGGCAATCTGGTTCCAGTCAAACGTCAAGGGGATGATGCCAAGCCCGGTCTGTGCGCCAAAGATCTGGTTGACGTAGATGTTGTTGGGGGCAATCCAGGTGGGCCAGGCAAAGTACAGCAACGCCTGGAAGATGAACCCGGGGAACCAGTACCACACAAACGCCACCACAAACACAATGGCGAAAAAGAGCAACCGCAGGATGCGCCACCCGTTGGCGGGGTGGTTTTCGTTGATGTGCATGTTGGTCAAAAAAGTGGTCGCCACGAGGTTCTGCGGCCAGATCATCAGCGGCGAGTCGACGAGGATGCGCTTGGTGATGCCGGCAAGCCCAAATCCGATGCACTGCGTGCTCAAGATGAGCAAAATGTCAAAGCCCCACCCAAAGTCCTGCTTGTAGAAGCGGTTTTGCGCCAAGAGGATGTCGGTGGCGTACGCGGTGCCGCCGGCAAAGTTGACGTTGGCCATGATCGAGATGAGCGCGTGCTCCTTCAAATTGAAGGGCCCCGGGTTCAACGGTGCGCCAAAGATGCTGACGTTGGGCATCACCTTGTGCCACGCCACGCCAATGGGCCACGCCAAAATCAGCGTTACGTACATGGTGATTGAAAACGACGGCGCGTGCAACAGGAAAAAAGTGTTCATGCCGCAGCCCACCATCGTCAAGATCATGCCAATCGTCCACATGCGGATGGTATTTTGTGGGAGCTCGTAGTCGTCGGTCGAGGGCACCAGCGCGCGCACCTCGGGGTACGGCGAGTCGTCCTCCACCTTGATCGTGGTGTACTCATCCTCGAGGATCTCCTTTTCGAGGTGCAGCGTCACCGGGTCAAACTGCTGCAGCGGCGCAATCAGCAAGATCGGCACAATGTCATCGTCGTGGCGGTGCTCGTCGTCAACGTTGAAGCTCTTGCTCTCCAGGACGTCGATGCTGTTCGTCTTGGCGAAGAAGTGCGTTAGCTTTTCCATGGTGGGCGCTTGGGGAGCGCTGGCAGCCGCCAGCGGCCGCCGCTATATATATGTTTTCGCTATCGGCTGGCTGGGGTGGGGAACTGGCGGCACGCGCCATTCGGAGCCGTGCCTCTATCAGTATTTCTTTTTTGTTCAATTACAGCGGCCTGAGCGGCGCTATTCTTATCCGTTGCACAAAAGGCAGACGGGCAGCACAGAGGTGATGCTGCAGAAGCCCGATGCGGAGCAGAAGCACGATATTTTTTCTCGGTAAGGGCCAGGGCGAAAGCCGTGGGGCGGCGCTGTGGTTTGCAGCGCATGGTGCGCGCGTGGGGGCGCCAGGAAGTGGCTGGGAAGGCCGCCGGTGTAGCTTTGAGGAATTTGGCGACGCTTTCTGGGGTATGAGCGATCAGTGGTGTCCCCTCGCCACGCACGGAGCTGGTCCGAGCTAGCTCGGGTAAATATGGGTCTTTTGCAGCGCTGCTAGTGACAGAAGTGGCCGCCCGTGCGGCCGTGCGGCACGAAAAATAATTTGTATTTGTGGAACTGGTCTGACCCCGTCAGCGGCGGCTCGAGTTTTGCCGAGCACATCGCGCAGCGGCAACCCTCGAGGGCGCTACCGCGCTGCTGTGCTGCAGCCGGTGCTGCGAAGTCTTCGAGCGATGGTTAGTCGTGGCTGCTTACTGTTCCTCTGGGACGTCGTTATTTTTTGAATGGGCAATTATTTTCCTTCTTTGATTGATTGATTTTTTTTTATTTTCTTCTCCTCTCTCTGTTGCCGCGGCCCGCTAATATGGGGCCAGTCGATGACTCCCCCAAGCGGAAAATGGTCTTTTGGCTGTACGGCGATTGAGATACGATTGAATCATAACGAGTGATGGGGCTTTTTGTTAGTCATTTTTTAGTGGACTGCGTTATACCACATTAGTGATTGAGATATTGATAAGAAGTAGGGTCAGAGATAACCAGTTTAATCACGTCACTGAGAAAGGGACAATAGCGGCACCACATGCGGTGAGGCGGGTGCAAGGATGTGCCAAAAGTCTAAAGGGACGGCAATCGGGCTCTTGCTGCTGCCGTCGGGGCTAAAACTGGATTTCAAGAGTGCCTCTGCGAAGTGCGATAAGCACTCTGCAGTACGGGGTGGCGTTTGCACCCGACGCCGCATGCAGAGGCACTGACCGCCCGTCTATGTCCGGCGCAAGTGAAGCCGAACAAAGCGTTGTAAGGGCCCCAGCACAACGGGGTGATTCGTGGATAGCGGTGCATCACGTGCCTACCCACCAATAAGTGATTTGCGGTGCAGGTGCCATGCCAATAGCGAGGCTCACGTGATCGATCACCCGCCGAGCGCCTCATCTCATCGCATCTTGACCTGACTCCTACTCATTGCACCACACCATGAGGCAGAAACGCGCCAAGTCCTACAAGAAACAGATTAACGTTTACGTGCACACGTTCAAGTTCCGCGAGCCGTACCAGACGCTAGTCGACGCCGAGCTCGTGCTCACCTGCCAGCGCGCCTCCTTTGACCTCGTCAAGGGCTTGAACCGCACCATACAGGCCGAGTGCAAGCCGATGATCACCCAGTGCTGCATGCAGGCGTTGTACGCCACAAACAACCAGGACGCCATCAGCATCGCCAAGCGGTTCGAACGAAGACGGTGCAACCATCAGCCCACGCTGCCCGAGGAGCCCGCGCGGTGCATAGAGTCGGTGGTCAATGTTGGTGGGCACAACAAGCACCGCTACATCGTGGCGTCGCAGGACTACAACTTGCGCAAAAACATGAGGAAGGTGCCCGGCGTGCCGCTTGTGTTCATGAACCGGTCAGTGATGGTGATGGAGCCGCTTTCGCAGGCCAGCGCCGACTACTCGGCGGCGTTCGAGAGCCAAAAGTTGACCCACGGGTTGAACGCGACGACGGCGACCGCTGCGGCGCCGGCGAGCGCTGCCGCGGGCGCGCCCGCGAAAAAACGGTCCCTAGGCCCCAAAGCGCCCAACCCGCTTAGCGTCAAGAAGAAAAAGACGGCGTCGGCGCCGACGGCGCCGGCGGCGGAGGCGAAGCGTAGACGCAAGCACCGGTCCGGGCACCAAGAGTCCCCGCTGGTATCTACAGAGTCATAAGGAACGGTGTGTAGGCGCCAAGGCACTACGTGCAGGCGCAGCGCGCGCGCTAGGCTTGCGCTCGCCACGACGAGAAAAAAAACGGCAAACGCTGACCCTCGCTCTCCTCCTTAACATGCAGAGATCGCTTTACGCCTTAGCACGCTCAGCCCGCGCCGGTCTGCCCCGCACGATGGTGCCCACGCCCGCCCGGCTTGGCGCTGCCGCCCCGCGCTTTGCGCGCTTCCTCGCCACCAAGCAGGAGCACCAGGAGAACGCCGAGAAGGAGACTGAGAAGCTCGGCGACGAGGTGCACGCCCAGGCGGCCAGCGACGCGGCACAGGAGTCCCCCGAGTCCGCCGTGTCGCCATTGGAGGCCAAGTTGGCTCAGAAGGACAAGGAGCTTGCCGACATGAAGAACCACTACGCGCGCGCGATCGCCGACTTCCGCAACCTCCAGGAACAAACCAAGAAGGAGGTGCAGAAGGCAAAGGACTTTGCGCTTCAGAAGTTCGCCAAGGACCTCTTGGAGCTGCTCGACAACTTTGGGCTCGCGCTCAGTGCCGTCAAGGAGGACACCTTGAAGACCAACGACGAGGTCAAGAACTTGTACGACGGGGTCAACATGACGCGCCAGGTGTTTGAGAAGACGCTCGCGCGCCACGGCATCAACAAGATCGATCCCTTGGGCGAGCCCTTCGACCCCAACCACCACGAGGCCACCTTCGAGGTGGCCCAGCCCGACAAGGAGCCCGGCACCGTGTTCCACGTGCAGCAGGCAGGCTACACCTTGAACCTGCGGGTGTTGCGCCCGGCCAAGGTCGGCTTGGTCAAGGGCGATTCATCCTAGAAGACTTGTATATAGCTAATGACAATGATGGCGACCGCCCCGTAGCTACGACATGCGCACGCTACGGCGCTTGAAGAAGTCCATCACCTTGCGCGCAGCGCTGGCCTCCTTGCCCGTGCCCGGCGCGGCCCCGGCCAGCGACCCCGCGGTGCTGGCGCTGGCGCTGGTGGCCGCAGTGGCAGTGCTGGTCTTGGAGGAGCCCAGGCGCGCCAGTCCGCCCGACGGGACGCGCTTCTTGTCGCTTTTGGCGATGTTGGCCTCCAGCGACGGCTCGAGCACCTTGCGCTTGGGCGCGGCGGGCGTCGCGGCGGCGTCGAGGGTGGTCGACAGCGAGCTGTACGTGCTGTAGAACGAAAGGAGACTGAAGCGGTTGCGCTTCTTGTTCTCCTTGTCGCGAGCAGGGTCGCGCGCGCTCTCGCGCGGCACGTGGCTGCGCCGGCGCTCCTTCTTGTCGCGGGCAGGGTCGCTCTCGCATGGCACGTGGCTGCTGCGGTGCTCCTTCTTGGCGCGGTCAGACTTGAAATCCTGCACCATTGTGGGAATCAACGACTCGACGTGGGGCCGCACTGGTGTGGGCGCCTCCGCGGGCGTCGCAGCCTCAGGCGCCGCCTCCGCGGGCGCCTTGTCCAGCTTCGCCCCCGGCGTTTGCGTGTCAAACACGGGCAACTGGTTGATCTGCGGCGTAGTGATGAGCAGCTGGCGCTCCTTGGTCGGACTGTGCAGCTCGGTCAAGTCCAACGCCTCGATCTTGTCCTCCAAGTAGTGGAGCACCGAGTTGCGGTTGTCATGCGAAAGATTCTGGGTCTCACTCGTTAACACGCCACTAACGTGGATCGGAGTGACCACCGAGTTTCTTCTCGAATGTACTGACAAGCCAGATATAACCCCCGACAGCGGGCTGGTGCTGGGGTGCTCGGCAATGGAGTTCGACGACGAGATGGGCTCAGAGTTGGAGATGCCACCAGACGCGGACGTGGTGGACTTTGTTGGCGACGTTGACATGAACAGCGGCACCGGTAAGTTCATGTAGTCCAAGAGGCCGTTGGCGTTCGAGAGAGTCGACGTCATCGACAGTGGGTGGTATGACGTTGGCCGCGGTCGCTTTTCTGAGTGGGGAAGCCGCGCCGGGTTGTAGTTGGCGCGAGACGGAAGGAGGGAGATGTAGTCGGCTGGCACGGGGCGCAGCGGCGACGCCACCGCAGTCGCCTTGACGTCTGCGCCTTCCATGGTTGCACGCGTCGGGCTTTCGACGATGGTTGAAATCGCACCGCCGGTGTAGGTTGAACTGCGCGAAAGTGTTGCCGGGATGGCAACCCCAGACGGCGTAGTGATCGAGCTCATTGAATTGCGCTTGAAGTTGTTTTCATTCACCACGGCCTTAAGCGCCGTGCTGGCAGCGGATGCAAAGCCCGGGTACGCAACAGGCGATGCCGGGGTCACCGGAGGGACATAGTGAGGCAAACCGCGCTGGTAGCGCGTTGGCGAGTTCGCCGCCAGCGACGTTGCTGAAAGCGGGTCCTCGTGCACTAGCGACGCAGAGGACGTCAGCGTCGGGAGCGCCACCGCGTTGGCCAACGACGAGGACGTGGTGGGCACCGCCGGCTGGGCTGCGTTAAGGCTGGCGCCACTATTAGAGCGTCCACGTTTGGGCATCAATGCGCTGCTGTTGGTGCGCTCATTGAGCATGGAGTATCGCTTGTTGGCGGTTTGCTGCAACGTTGAGCTGAATTGCGGCACCTGGCGGTTCTCACGGTGGATGCGGTCCCACTCCACCTGTCGGATCGAAAGCAAGCTCACGTGTGGAGTCAACCAAGGGTGTGCCCTGATCTCTGCCATCAGGATGCGTCGCTTGGGGTCGGGCACAATGATCTTGCGCAACAAGTCTCGCGCCAAAGGGCTGACGTATTCGGGGAACGTGAGCGGCAGACGGCATATGTAGTGGTAGAGGCGCACAATGTCGGCGCCGTCTTCATTTTCAGGATCGTCGTCAAAGGGCAAGTACCCGGCGAGCATGGCGTAGAGAATGACTCCAAGGGACCAAATGTCCACTTTGCGGCCCTCGTAGGGCAGTTGCGTGAGCACCAACTCGGGCGCCGCGTAGCAGGGCAGTCCGCAACTCGTCTTCATGAGATCCAGCTTTTCGCGGTTGAAGCTGTTGACGAATCCGAAATCGCTGATGATGACGTTCTTGTGCTTGTCGAGCAAAAGATTTTCAAGCTTGAGGTCGCGGTGGACGAGCCCCTTGCAATGCATGTAGTCGACGCCGCTAACGAGCTGGGCAAACAACTTTTTGGCCACGTTTTCCTTGAGGTGCTTGTGGTGGAGGATGTAGTCAAAGAGCTCGCCGCCAGAGGCATACTCCAAGACGATGCCGATGTACTTGCCCAGCTTCATCACCTCGACTAGGTTGACGATGTTTGGGTGGTTCAAGAGTTTGAGGGAGTTGATTTCACGGTGCACCTTGATTTCGCTGTCGGAGTCCTTGAGGATGGAGTCTCGCTTGATGAGCTTCATGGCTACCTGGGAGGGCTGCTTGCCATCCTTGCGCCAGCCGAGCTTGACTTTGCCGAACTCTCCCTCGCCAAGAGTCGACCCGAGGATGTAGTTGCCGAAGCGTACTTCGCGGTGGATGCGTTTTTGGGGCATCGGCGCCGCCGAGGCGGCTGCGGCTGCCGCGGCCGCTGACCCCTGAGGGTCTTGAGGCCACGGCGGGGTGGCCGTGGGGGCGTACGCCGGCATCGAGGCGCGATGAGGCGCCATCGCGGTGTCGACGGTGGCCATGAAATGGCGTGTAGGCGGGGTGCAGTGGTCTGAAGTGGTTTGTGGGCTACTGAAGGCCAGTGGGGCTGCTAAACTCTTTTGCAGGGGTTTGTCCAATGCGTTGGCAGCTGAAACAAGTGCGGGTGGCGGATACGTTGCGAGGTGGGCGGTGTAGCAGGAGGTCGTCCGGGTCGCGGGGGGGCGTGAGCGTCCAGATGGGGAGTCTAGCTGAGTTCTCGGGCGGCTGGTGGGTGCGTCCAGAAGGCTCTAGCGGACGAGCGTGGTGGGCAGTGGGACGATCTGCTGCAAAATGATCTGCGGTCGGGATCGTCTATGTTTGTTTACAAAACAGGTACCGGCGTGCGCGAACCATGTACTCTTTGGGCCAAAAACAAACGGTGGAAAAAAGAAAAACGTAGGGCACCCCGCGAAGATGACGGCTGCAGCATCCTCAACCGGGCGTTTTTATAAACAACGGTGCGAGGGCAGCGGCGCGGCGGGCTCGTGGGGAAAGGGTGCGTGGGGCGCGTGGGGCACGAGTAGCGCGCTGCACCACGCGACCACCGCTGTGGCAGCTCAGGGACGACCACTGCGGTGGTATTCGCAACGGGGTCATTATTCTGCACCCCTGGTTGTGATGTAAAGCGGAAAAAATAAATTGCCACTTACGAGCGGCCGGTTTGGCGCCAGAATGACAATGGTATTGTGGGAGAAGGAGAAGACTTGGAGACAAGGGGAGCGAACAATTGGGTCAGTGGGAGTGTCGGGGTTAGGGCGAGGGGCGAAGGAGAGAGCGGAGAGGTGAGCGCGGAGAGCAGCGGCGATAGCGTGTGTGGGAGGTGAGACCTCAAAGAAACGCTGCGGGGAGTGGAGGGCTTTGGTCAAATGTTGCGAAATGGGGCTAGTCGGGGTCGCAGCCTCGATGCCTTATCGGAGGAACACTGAGGGGCATCTTGTTTGCGCGCGTGTTTATGTTTGATTTTGTGCGACATTCGCCCCCCAAAACGCGTCTCTTTTTGCAGGTGCGCCACCCCATCACCATGACACAGCCCTCCGAAGCCAACGGCGCGGCGACCGCGGGAGCGGCCGCGCTCGACGACGAGGATGAGTACCAACTCTCTGGCCCTATGCTGATCGACCGGCTCGAGGGTAACGGCATCACTCCCGGGGACATCAAGAAGCTCAAGCTTGAAGGTTACCACACCATCGAGCTGATCGCATACACGCCCAAACGCGCGTTGCTCACGATCAAGGGCATCTCGGACGGCAAGGCGGACCGCATCCTGCTGGAGGCGGCCAAGATGGTGCCGATGGGGTTCACGACGGCGCTGGAGTTCCACGTGCGGCGGCTGGAGTTGATCTGCATCACCACCGGGTCGAAGCAGCTCGACACGTTGCTCGGCGGCGGAGTGGAGACGGGGTCGATCACCGAGGTGTTTGGGGAGTTCCGCACCGGCAAGCTGCAGTTGTGCCACACTTTGGCGGTGACGTGCCAGTTGCCGATCGACATGGGCGGCGGCGAGGGCAAGTGCCTCTACATAGACACTGAGGGCACCTTCAGGCCCATTCGGTTGGTGCTGATCGCCCAGCGGTACGGACTCAATCCGGACGACTGCTTGGACAACGTGGCGTATGCGCGAGCGTACAACGCCGAGCACCAGTTCCAGTTGTTGCACCAGGCGGCGGCCATGATGCTGGAGTCGCGCTTCCTGTTGCTCATTGTCGACTCGATCATGTCGTTGTACCGCACCGATTACCTGGGTCGCGGGGAGTTGCTGGCGCGCCAGACGCACGTGGCCAAGTACATGCGCACGCTCCAGCGGTTGGCGGACGAGTTTGGCATTGCGGTGGTAATCACCAACCAGGTGGTGGCCCAGGTTGACGGCAGTGCCAGCATGTACAATCCGGACCCTAAGAAGCCTATTGGCGGCAACATCATTGCCCATCTGTCGACGACGCGGTTGCTGTTCAAAAAGGGTAGGGGCGAGCAGCGCATATGCAAGGTTTACGACAGCCCGTGCTTGCCCGAGAGCGAGTGCGTGTTTGCGATATACGAGGACGGCATCGGTGATCCGAAGGAGGAGGAGGAATAAACGGCAACATCGACAAGGTGTAGGGCGACTAGCGCGCGCATGCGTCATCGCCCTGCACCTGCATCGCTAATCTTTTTGATCAAAATTATCTATTCGATCTGTCCGGGTAACCCGAACACGAAGCGGTCAAAGCCGCCATCCACCGCCCGCCGGTGGTACTAACGACGGCGGAGGGCGACTGGTTAGTCGAGAGTGCTCCAAAGTCGTCCGCCTCTCTGACCGGACCGGCTTTAAGCGACATCTCACACCGTTCTCCGCCTTATTTTTTTTTTGTCCGCCTTTTTATTCTATGATCAAAAATTTGTTGAACGCAGATCGTTTAGATAAACCCAGTATGGAGAAGACCCGCATCAAGGCGATCTTGCCGAAGCCGCCACTGCCAGTCAAGGCCGAGGGCGGTGCATTTGGCGCGGGCCACGGCCCCGAGGCGGCGCCCGCGCCCGCGCCCGCGCTCAAGCGGCGTCCCGCCGTAGGCGGCGCAGACCCCAAGCGGCGCAAGTCGTCCCCTGGCTCCGACGACGACGACGGCGCCAAGGGCCACCGGCCCGTCACGTCTTGCACATTCTGCCGCCAGCACAAGATCAAGTGCAACGCCAGCGACAACTACCCCGCGCCGTGCCTGCGGTGCGACAAGATGCAGCTCAAGTGCGAGATCGACCCCAAGTTCCGCCCCAAGAAGGGGTCGCAGATCCAGACGTTGAAGAATGACGTGGACGAGTTGAAGGCCAAGATAGAGATGTTGGCGCGAAACGAAGTGTTGTTGACGAGGGCATTAAACCAGCACAACTTGAATTATGTGCAGCAGCTGCAGCAGGAGCGCAACTTCGAGCCGGCGGCGGAGGCGGCGGAGGACGCGGCGGCGGAGGCGGCCGCCACAGCCGCCGCGATGGAGGCCGGCGCCTTGGACGCGGCGGCTGATGCCTTCGGCACCACCGCGCAAACTCATCTCGAGCTGCCGTTGGTGCGCTCCGGCGCCGACAGCACCCCCACCGACGCCGCCCCTGCCGCCGGCGGGCTCTCCCACGCCGTGATCGCCGAGTTCGTCCTCGGTGGCGTGCGCCTCCCCCTTGCCCAAGCCAACGCGCTCCATGCGCGCTTCCTCACCAAACACCTCCCCTTCTTCCCCATCTTCGAGCTGCGGTCCGCTACCGAGCTCTACCACAAGCTGCAGCTCTTGTTCTGGAGCGTGATGCTCACGGCGTCGCTCCTGGAGCCGACGCCGCACCTCTACATGCTGCTCGCGGCGCTCATCAAGCAGCTCGCGGTGGAGACGTGCTGGATCCACACCCCGCGGCTGACGCACGTCATTCAGGCGCTCCTCGTGCTTCTGATGTGGCCGCTCCCCAACGAGAAAATTTTGGACGACTGCCTGTACCGCTTCATTGGGCTCGCCAAGAAGTTGCTGTTGCAATTGGGGCTCCACCGCGGCGGGGAGTTCATCCAGGACTTCTCGCGGCGCCAGGTGCTGCTTGGCCCCGGCGGCGAGTGCTGGCGCACGCGGCTGTGGCTCGCGGTGTTCTTCTGCGAGCACTTCTGGCTGCTGGTGTTGGGGTTGCCGCCGCTGATCACGCTGACGGACTACCTCTTGGAGGGTGCTCGCGTCGATGTGCTGCTCCCGGCCAACTTCCGCTGCCTCATTCTGCTAGCCATCTTCCAGTGCAAGTTGGTCAACGTGATGGGGGTGCTGGTGACGAGCCCCGATGGGCTCTTGGAGCCGCAGAACCGCGCCGCCTCCCTCAACATCTTAGACCGCGAGTTGGAGCGCCTCCGCTTCAAGCTCCCAATCGACGACGGCCTGCTGGTGGAGCTCTACTTCTTGTACGTCAAGCTAATGATCTGCTGCTTTGCCTTCTTGCCGGGCACTCCCATCGAGGACCAGGTGCGCTACGTGCTGCTGGCATACTTGGCAGCAACGCGCATCGTCACCATCACGCTGCAGTTGATCAGCAACGGCACCGTGCTCTTGATCGAGCTCCCGATATACGTGCGCCACCTGATCACCTACCTGGTGTTGCTCTTATTCAAGCTCAGCTTGCTGCGCTACTTGATCGACCGCTACGTCGACAGCGCGCGCCAGCTGATCGTGACGGTGCATCGGTTGCTACGCAACACGTTGCTGCTGTGGAAGGACTTGCAAAACGACATTCTGCGCACGGCGCGCTTGTTGGAGAACTTGAACATTGTGTTGTTGACGTATCCAGAGGTGTTCGAGGCCGGCGGCGCCGCTGTCGACGGCAGCATCATCCTGCGGATGCGGTCGCATTTGACGGCGTCGCTCTTTTATGACCTTGTGTGGTGCGTGCACGAGGCGAGGCGACGCAACTTGGAAAGCCGCAAGCCGGCCGCGGCGCCGGCGGCAGCAGCACCGCCGCCGCCAGATCGCCGCCGGCCCGCCCCTCTCCCCTTCTACAACCAGATCACCAAGGACGACTTTCACACCATCACCACCACCACCCCCAACGGCACCACCATCACGACGCTCGTGCCGACGGAGGGCGCGCTCACCCAGGCGCGCCACAACGCCGGCGCCAACGAGCCTCTTGAGATCAACGGTATCCCGATGGCGATGCTAGAGGCCACCGGCAGCATGGCGGAGCGCGACCAGGTGCCGTTTGCGTTTGAGCTCGAGTCGCCGGCGCCGCCGCCGCCGCCGTCGGGACTCACCCCGGTGTACGACGGCGGGGTGGCAGACCAGATCACCACGTTTTTGCAGCAGCAGTCAACGGGGTGGCTCAACGATGATAACTACGAGGACGACGACTTTTTGGGGTGGTTCGATATGAATCTTCCGGAGGGCTGATTTGCAGCCAATGGATAAGTGTAATATTAACGCTGGGTGCAACATTGGGGAGAAATATGAACAGCGCCGAATGGATAGCAGTAGATTATGGCGGCACTCTGGCGACCATAGTGGCTGGCAGACCCCTATAGGTGCGAGTCACCAGGGCACTATTGGTGGAGGCTGGCGGCAGCCGCAGGTGGAGCTGGCGGTGATTGGTGACGGCGCAGGTGTACTGGTGGCACGTGCCATGAGCGAGATATGGTGTGCGGGTGCGCAACATAAAAGGCCAGGGGGCGCCCGCGGGCCGGCGTGCTTCCGGTACCACACTTCTCATGTTCAAGCAATTAGTTCGTTCTGCTATGCGGCCAGGCGCGGCCGGGCCTGCCCGCGCTGTGCGCCTCGCGTCCTTCAGCGCGCGCGACCAGCCGCGCATCCGGATCAACTCGGAGGCGCCCAACTTCAGCGCCGACACCACCGCCGGGCGCATTGACTTCCATCAGTGGATCGGCGACAAGTGGACGGTGCTCTTCCTGCATCCGGCGGACTTCACGCCGGTGTGCACCACCGAGTTGGGAGCGTTTGCCAAGTTGGAGCCCGAATTCACCAAGCGCGGCGTGCAGCTCATTGGGTTGCTGACGGAGGGGGTGGAGAGCCACCGCGAGTGGATCAAGGACATTGAGGACGTGGCTACGGGCGGCAGCAAGTTTGGGTATCCGATTATCGCCGACAGCAGCAAGGAGGTGGCGTTCAAGTACGACATGCTCTCGGAGGACGACTTCAAGAACATCAACAAGGGCCCCGCGTTCACGGTGCGGCTGGTGTTTGTGATTGACCCCGCCAAGAAGGTGCGCTTGATTATGACGTACCCGGCGTCGACGGGGCGCAACTCGGCGGAGGTGTTGCGGGTGGTGGACGCGTTGCAGTTGGCTGACGCCAAGGGCGTGGCGACGCCGATTGACTGGTCGGTGGGGGACGATGTGATCATCCCGCCTTCGCTTTCGGATGAGGATGCCAAGGCCAAGTTTGGCGAGTACCAGACGTTGAAGCTGTACTTGAGGACTACAAAGGCATAGACAGTACGAGCACAAATCAAGCGAGCGGAGCGAGCGAGCACAGTAGAAACCGAGCGAGCGGAGCGAGCGAGCGAGCACAAATCGAGCGGGCGGAGCGAGCGAGCACAGTGGGAATTGAGCGACGAAGCAAGCGAGAACCGAGAGCGAGTATAGTATGAATTGAGCGAGCGAGCAAATCGAGCGGGCGGAGCGAGCGAGTACAGTAGGAATTGAGCGACGAAGCAAGCGAGAACCGAGCGACGACGAGCGAGTATAGTATGAATTGAGCGAGCGAGCACAGTAGAAACCGAGCGACGAGCAAGTGAGCGCGCTGAAGTACGCGGTACAAAGAGTAAACGAGTGAGAGCACGCGGCTGGCGGCGCCTCGGGGCGACCGCGTGAGCTCTGGGAAACGAGTTGGACTACAGGCCAGGAGCGTGGGCAAGGACCTTCTGACGCCACGACGGAGCACGGCCGCGGGGAGCCTAGGGCCGACGCCGGCTGGGCGCGTGGCTTGGCGCATCGGCTATTGCCACCGCCACCCGGCGCCACCGGCCGGCGCCCGCGCCCCGCGCGCTCGCGCCTCGCGCACCCGCGGTTTGCCACCTGGCGCGCCACGCCGGGCATCGCGCGCGCCTGCAGGACCGCCATATAAGCGCTACCGCAACTGCATCGTCACCGCCCAGCATGCCCGACACCCTGACACGACTATGCGCGGAGAGCGCAGACCTGGAGGCCGCGGGTGCCTGTGCGGCCTCCAAGGCTGCCTCCAAGGACGCCGCGGCCGAATCCGTTGATGCTTCCGGCAGCGCCTCCGACGACGACGACGCCTCCGACGACGACGCCTCGACCTCCTCCACCTCCTCCTACGACACAGACTCTGACTCGGACGCGCCGCTGCTCGCGGCGACGATCCTCGCGGAGATCTCGGCGGGCACGTACACGTGCCTTGTGTGCACCTCCGAGATCGACGCCCGCTCCAAGATCTGGCTGTGCGGCGCGTGCTATCGTGTGTACGACCTCGACTGCATCCGCGACTGGGCGCTTCGCGGGTCGTCCACCGACAAGGTGAAGCGCCACTGGCGGTGCCCTGCGTGCAACGCCGAGACGCTGGCGGTGCCGCTGCGATTCACGTGCTGGTGCGGCCGCGTCACCAACCCCGACGCCAACGCGCTTGCGCCGTTCAGCTGCGGCAACCCCTGCGGCGCGCCCTATGCCGACTGCGTGCACCGGTGTGCGCTGCAGTGCCACCCGGCGCTGCACCCCGTTTGCGGCGCTGTGGGCCCTGTGATGGCGTGCAAGTGCGGCAAGCACCGGCGGCAGTTGCCGTGTTTGATCACGCCGTACCGCGACGGGTGGCACTGTGACGAGCCGTGCGGGACGGTGGTGTGCCAGAGGGGGCACCGATGCCGCCAGGGGGGCACGGGGGGGTGCCACCTGGGGTTTTGCGGCGCGTGCCGTGAGGGCGTGCGCGCAAGGTGCTACTGCGGCAAGACGGACGAGGTGGTGGAGTGCGGGGGGATGGTGCCCAAGCGGTGTGCGCCAGTGTCTGCGTCAGCCGCGCCAGTGGCCGCGCCAACGGTCACTGACGCCAGGGCCAGCGGCACCTCCAGCATCTCCAGCAGCTCCAGCGACGATGCGGCAGTGGCCTCTGCTTCAAAATCTGCCTCAGCGGCTACTGGTGCCGGCAGTGCAGGCTCCGGATTGGATAACTCCGCCGTCGCCGCCCCCAGCAGTGCAGGTTTAGAATTGGATAGCTCCGCCGTCGCCGCCCCCAGCAATGCAGGCTCGGGATTGGATAGCTCCGCCGCCGTCTCCGCCGCCTCCGCCGCCTCCGGCGGCTCCGGCTGGATCGGCATGTTCGCCTGCCCGTCCCCCACCACCCTCTTCCACGACTGCGGCATCCACCTGGAGACCCTCCCCTGCCAGCCACTCCCCCCCACTCCCCCTCCCTGCCGCCTATCCCCCACGCGCATCACCACGTGCCCCTGTGGTTCCCACCGCGTCGACGCCCTCCTCGTGGCCACCGGGCAGCCGCCGCGCACCGCGTGCACTGACCCCGTCCCCACCTGCGCCAGTCGCTGCAACAAGCTCTTGCCCTGCGGGTGCCGCTGTCTCGCACAATGCCACCCAGGGGAGTGCGTGTGCTACAACAAGCTCGAGGTGAAGTGCCGATGCCAGCTGCAGACATTCATGGTGCCGTGCAAATTCGTGCAGCAGGGCTTTGAGCCGCGGTGCCACCACAAGTGCCTGGTGTTGATGAGCTGCCGCAAGCACTACCACCGCGCCGAGTGCTGCGCCTACGAGCAGACGGCGCAGCAACGCGAGCGCGCCGCGCGCAAGGCGGTGCGCAACGGCGCGCGGGTGCTGCTCGCGGCGCACGACGACGAGATCATGACGATGGAGGCGGTGCACATCTGCATGCAGCCGTGCCAGCGCCTCAAGCTGTGTGGGCGCCACCGCTGCGAGGCGTTGTGCCACCTGGGCCCCTGCGGCGTGTGCTTGGAGCTGTCCAACGACGACTTGGTGTGCCACTGCGGCCGCACGGTGGTGCCGGCGCCGGTGCGGTGCGGCACCAAGCTCGCGTGCCCCTATCAGTGCCAGCGCGCGCAGCCGTGCGGCCACCCGCAGCTGCCGCACGCGTGCCACGACGACGCCGCGGCGTGCCCCAAGTGCGTCAAGCTTGTGGTGCGGCCGTGCGACTGCGGGCGCCACCCGGCGGTGCCCAACGTGGTGTGCTCGCAGACGCGCGTGCTGTGCGGCAACGTGTGTCGCGTGGCCAAGCTGTGTGGCCACGCCTGCGGCCGCGTGTGCAGCAAGGAGTGCACCCGGGGTGAGCACGCGCCCTCGCTGGCGTGCCAGAGCGTATGCAAGCGCATCCGCCGCCTGTGCCCGCACGCGTGCCCGGCCAAGTGCCACGCCACCAAGCGCGGCGTTAACCCGGAGTGCGACGTGGCGGTGTGTAAGGAGAAGGTGGAGGTGCGGTGCCAGTGTGGCCGGCGCCGCGAGGCCGCGGCGTGCGGCGCGTCGGCGCGGTCGGGCTCGCGCATTGACCTGGTGTTGGCGTGCGACGAGGAGTGCGCCCAGGCGCGGCGCGACAAGGAGTTGATGCGCGCGTTCGAGGCGGGCGACGACGCGGCGCGCCAGCGACTGCTCGAGGAGGAGATTGAGTACCCGGACTCGGTGATGGCGGTGTTTGCCAAGCAGAGGACTTGGTGTGGCAGGGTTGAGCAGCAGATAAGGGGGTTCGTGCGGAAGCAGCAGCTGCCAGCGCAGCTGGCGGCAGAGGCAGAGCCAGCGCAGCTGGCGGGAGACCCACCCACAGACTCGTCCTCGGCTACTAATCCACCCTCGGCTACCGAATCGCCGGCCGCGCCATCGGGCGCGGAGTCGGCGTCGGCCACTGAGGCGAGCTCGGCGACTGGGTCATCCTCGACTGGGTCACCCTCTATCGAGTCACCGCCGTTGGCCCCCATTTCCGCCCGCATGCTACACTTCCCCCCCGGGAATGAAGCGCAGCGGCGATTCATCCACGAGCTCGCCGAGACGTACCACCTCTACTCGGGGTCTCAAGGCGTCGAGCCGCACCGCCTGGTGTTTGTGGTGGTCTCCGCCGTCACCGCGGCGCCGCGCCTCACCATTGAGCAGGCGACGGCCCGCAAAAACGCCATCATCAGCGAGTACAACGCCGCGCGCGAGTTGAAGCAGACGATGATCCAAGAGTCCCTTTGCAACGCCATTTTCATCCAGGATGCCTTTTTTGGCGCCACCCAGGCGGTGCTTGCGCACGAGGTGCGTGCGCTCGTGGCGGCATCCGGCCTCAGTGCGTTTAGCGATGCCGAGGTGCATTGGATGAATGCGTCCAACTACTGCGTTGTGAGTCCGCTGACGGCAAGCGCGATGACGCCGACCCTTGAGGCGCAATTGTACCAGCTCATGCGTGAATTGAAGCAGATGATCCGCGACAAGTCGTTAGCGTTCAACTGCAAGTTGTGTTTGGTCGATGCCCAGGTGGAGCACGTGTTGAAGACCGACGAGCAAATTAGATTGTCGCCGTCACCGCCGCCAGACAGTGTGGAGACGGAGAATGACCTTACAGAGAAGACGGAGGTGCCACTGAGCGACCACGCTGCCGACACAGCCTGGCTACGTGTGTGACGGGACACTTAACTAAAAGATAGAGATGAGACTGTGTCCACAAACTAGATTTATCATGGAGCTGAACTTCGTAGAGGACAAGACTGATGCCACCCAGTGCAAATTGGCTGCTCCGCGACCGACTTATTGGCGAAGGTCCTTGATTGCCAGTGATGCAACCCTCGGGTGAGCTTGCAAACGCACACTGACGCAGATGCGACTAATTCACTGCAGCCTAAATTTGATTATGAGCTGGTATCGCCGGGCACAGTACGAAGTTGGCTAAGCTCCGTCAGAATTGGCACTTCGTGGCAGATTTTGGGATGCCCGGTATCAATTCATAATACGTTTGGTTGCCTTAGAGACATGTTAACGACTGAGGCCCTGAGCATAGTCGATATGTAATGTATCTTCACCGAGGCTAAGCTTTCTGTCTGTGAAATATAAAGTTTCGCTACAGTGGTCCGGCGAAAATGGCCGCGAGTAAATTGACCGGGATCGCGGTGGCCATGATAATGTCGAAAATTTCCACATGTGCATGTGAGGTTCAGCCAAGAACAGTCTTTCTTGATGCATCGATGTGATGCACTAATAGTGAAATTTAGCTCTTGAACATATTTTTAACATTTGAGACACTTGAATATACACCTCGTGTGACGTCGTATTTCGAGACACTGTGACTTCATGATCTCTTCAGGCGTTTAGCTAACTGTTCTAGCTTCGTGCTTTGACTTGAGACAATATAATGAACTCTTGTACATATGCTATTCAAGTCGTGCCGTTGTTGTGAAGCAAAACGAGGTCGCGATTTGTGTATCGTATTTTCAATCTTGATCTTTCTTATTATTCGATGCGCTCTAATGATCTTGATGTGACCTCAGCTACGCTGTCGATGATGCATAAGAATATTTTTTATTCTCGCACAGGAGCAACTCTGGTAGGCAAAACGAAAGCCGCTCATTTTGAACGCTCGTGTCAGCAAGTCTAGGCACACGAGACGAAGCAGTCAAGAAAGACAAAAGTAAGTGAGCTCAACGTCAAATTCAAGGATATTTCTATAAATCAACCATCACAATTGAGATGTTTGCGCATGTAAACATATGGGCATCGCCTCATCATATGCACATATACTGAGCACTTCCTTTCTTATCTCCGGAGTTTCTTTGCCAAGAAGCTGCGGCATGTATATTTTACGCTAACTGCATTCACCGAGATTGTATACCAAGTTTACACCACATCATGTGCAGTAATTTAAACTCAACAATAAGCTACACATATTCCAAAGACGCACAGGATGCTTACCTTGAACACGATGATCTGCATAATAATATGCATGTTTCTTAAAAGCCACCACAAGATTCATTCTGCATTTCGTGGCTCGTGGCTATAACAAACGAGCCTCGTCATAATTTGCATTATGCATCACACCTCATTGGAACCAAGTGCTGCACTTGTCATCCGTTTGATCCTTCGCGAAGTTGCGTTTTTACCTAGCTGTGCGTCAGGAAACGCATCTGCAAAGGTCTGAAAGTGGCTTGCAGCTTCTCAAAAGATTCGAAACGCATGCTTCTGCGTGCGCGTATTATACCTGCGGTGCAACGGGGTCGACGGATATAGCACCTACGGAACCAATTTCGATGAGCAGCTCTCGAAGTAGATAAATCCACTTTCGTGCCTCGACTTGAATCGATATTCGAAGACACAGAGAAAACACAATGCAGCTTTTCTTCGTGCTAGTGTTGGGGATCATTCTCCCATGCTTTGCAGGAGCTGCAGAGGTCTATGGTGTTTTCACCGGAATGTCCTTGATGAGCCCAGAATTCCCCTCTAATGGCGTCTATACTACATTAAGGTGGGATCTTCCAGCAGGGAAGTATGCAGCGGGAGACACTTTCAAATTGGAGCTTCCATGTGTCTACATAAGAGTGCTCGCGGACACGATTTATCTTGTCGCTGACGGGGTCAAATATGGTAGATGTGACGATGTGACTAGGGTTCCATGGATGTCCACGCTGTCAACCTACAGCTGTAAACTTTTGCCCCCCGTCAACGACAAAGTCTCTGTGAGGGGAATAGTGTATTTTCCAATGTTGTATAGCATTGGTGGACCACTCGACGAGGCTGGCATGAGCTGTGCAAAGAAGTACAAGGTTGGCTCGAACACACTTACCTGGTCCGATGGGAAAAATGACTTGACTGCCACAATGACTTTGGGATCGACAGAGAGATTTGACACCCTCGTCGGTTTCATGCAGAGAAGAGACATCAAGGATATCACGACTTTGGCATGGACATCGCGCAACTTTTGTTCAGGGGGGTACAAGTCAATCACCATGACGGAAGATATTTCTGGTAACACTTTGGACTGCAAAAACAGCCACGCTAATGCCATCAATCACTGGAACGATTGGTTCAGACCGACATCAAAGCTCAGCATGTCCGGCACTCTTAGTTGCAGTACAACCAAGTACACTGCAACTTTCACTGACGTCCCGGCAGGTAGTCGTGTTGCGATATTTGCAAAGTTTAATTCTCCGGGAGACGCTGTGATCACCCTGAAGCCTGAGGTCAGGTATATTTGCGCCGGATCCACCAAAGAGGAGACGGTTCTGGACAACAGAAAGTTTACGCACGTCGCAGAGACCGCTCCGGTGGCGTATGGTGATATCATAACGACTGTGACCAACACCTACACCGGATCTGTCACGCGCACTTCGACAATGCTGGCTGCGGAAACTAGTGGAGACAGGACCATTACTGTAGAAGTTGATATCCCCACGCCCACCACTACAATCACATCAACTTGGACTGGCACGGAAACCACCACAATCACGAGAACGGCGACAAGTGGTGGCACGAATACCATCGTGATTGTCCGTCCGACTCCGGTCACAACTCTCACCACAACTGGAACAAATACCGTAGAAACGACTATCACTGAGACCGCGGCTAGCTCTGGTGGAACCAACACTGTGATTGTCGTGAAGCCAACCACTTTCTCCGAGACCACTTTGACCTCGACTTGGACTGGCACTTCTGAGTACACCACCACTGAGACCGCGGCTTTGTCTGGCGGTACCAACACTGTGATTGTCGTCAAGCCAACTACTTTCTCCGAGACCACTTTGACCTCGACTTGGACTGGCACTTCTGAGTACACCACCACTGAGACCGCGGCTAGCTCTGGTGGAACCAACACTGTGATTGTCGTGAAGCCTACCACTTTCTCCGAGACCACTTTGACCTCGACTTGGACTGGCACTTCTGAGTACACCACCACTGAGACCGCGGCTTCGTCTGGCGGTACCAACACTGTGATTGTCGTGAAGCCAACCACTTTCTCCGAGACCACTTTGACCTCGACTTGGACTGGAACCTCTGAGTACACTATCACTGAGACCGCAGCTAGCTCTGGTGGAACCAACACTGTCATTGTCGTGAAGCCTACTACCTTCTCGGAGACCACTTTGACTCTGACTGGTACTGGCACTTCTGAGTACACCATCACTGAGACCGCGGCTTCGTCTGGCGGAACCAACACCGTGATCGTCGTCAAGCCAACCACTGTTTCGGAGACAACTCTGACCTTGACTGGCATTTTGGAGCCAACCGTCGCCCCTACCGGCACCGACATCAGTATCCTTACCGTCAGGCCGTCCACGTGTTTCGAGATTACTGTCACGTCGTATGGAACTGCAACGAGGACCTTTACTCAGACCGCGGCCACCTCTGGCGAGCCCGACACCATTGTTGTTGTGAAGCCGACGCTGCTTTCGACTTTCTCGCAGGGGAAGTACTGGAACACATCATCCACGGTGGCTCACGACTCGATCGTTACGTCTACAGTTGTCAACATTGTCACCTCGACTGAGGACTGCCCCGAATGCGCTGTGCCTACCGAGGTGCCTCAAAAGCCCTTGCCGCTGTTGCCAGTGACGACCGACACCACGCTTACATCGAGCCACCGGGAGCAGCCAATCTGTACCGATTGCGCCGCGGGCGAGTCCACATCGGCTCCGGGTGCCGCCTCTAGCGGCCCTAGTGGGGTGACTGGCGGCGATGCTGCCAGCTCAACGGTGCACACGCTGGCTATAGTGAGCGCCCCAGGCGCTCACCCTAATGGCGAGTCCTCGGGGTTGGCACCGGGCGTTCCCAGCTCGCCTGCGTCACATGCACCGGTCATCACTTCTGGCGCGCACGGCAGCGGCGACTTTTCAGCGCTGACGGCGCGTCCTGCCAGCAGCTCAGCCACCATGCCATCGATAACCTCGCAAGAGGGTGCCGCTTCGTATAGTGGCACTCTGACCTGGGCTGCTATCTTTGGCTTCATTCTCTATTTCATGTAGCGGCTACTTCAACCGCACCTTTTCTACTTCGTTCCTCTAGCAGACCTAAACTTCAATACATTTCACCTTTCTTGCCATAAGCGGTTGCAAATGCAACATTCCCTACATCGGGACACCATGATACGCGAGCACTCGCCTGCGGCACTGACAAAACGATAGCCAGGGCACACACACTGCGGAGAGCAGAACGCGCTACCTGAGCCGCTTGCCCGGCGGCGCCCAGCGCGGCGCGCCCGCCGCAGCGCTCGCCGCGCCTTGTCGTGACTCACACTCACGTGCCCGCGGGTTGAAAAGCGCCGGCCGCAGCTGGTTTGCACCACGCCCCATCCATGTCGCTCCGCACGTTCTCCACCTCCGCCGCGTCGCTCAAGAAGCTCAAGATCGGGCTCATCCCCGGCGACGGCATCGGCCGCGAGGTGATCCCCGCCGGACGCGCCGTATTGGAGGCGCTCCCCGCCAAGTTCAACCTCGACTTTGAGTTTGTGCACCTCGACGCCGGGTTCGAGTTGTTCCAGCGCACCGGCACGGCGCTCCCCGACGCCACTGTCGAGACGCTCCAGCGCGAGTGCGACGGCGCGCTCTTTGGCGCCGTGCTGTCGCCGCTGACCAAGGTGGCCGGGTACCTGCTGCCGATTGTGGCGTTGCGCAAAAAGATGGGCCTCTACGCCAACGTGCGCCCCGTCGCGTCCGTCGCCGGCCAGGGCCGCCCCGTCGACATGGTGATTGTGCGCGAGAACACCGAGGACCTCTACGTCAAGGAGGAGCGCGCGTACACCGCTGCCGACGGCACGCGGGTCGCCGAGGCGATCAAGCGCATCTCCGAGAGGGCCACCGAGCGCATCGCCCGCATGGCGTACCGCATCGCGTTGCTGCGGCAGGCGATCCGCGACGCCGCTGCCCCCGGCACCGCGCAGCTCCACTCCGCCCCCTCGGTCACCGTCACCCACAAGTCCAACGTGCTCCTGCTTCTGGACGGGCTCTTCCGCGAGGTTTGCCGCAGTGTGTACGACAGCAGCCCCGAGTACGCCGCGGTGGCTCACCGCGAGCAGATTGTTGACCTGATGGTGTACCGCATGTTTCGCGAGCCCGAGGTTTTCGACGTGGTGGTGGCGCCCAACCTCTACGGCGACATCTTGAGCGACGGCGCCGCCGCGCTCGTGGGGTCCCTCGGGGTGGTGCCGCTGGCCAACGTGGGCGACGACTTTGCCATTGGCGAGCCGTGCCACGGGCTGGCGCCGGACATCGCCGGCCAAGGCATTCTGAACCCGATCGCCACCATCCGCCTGGCGGCGTTGATGTTGGAGTTCATGGGGCACCCGGACGCCGCGGCGGCGATCTACGCCGCCGTCGACGCCAACTTGAGTGCCAACGAGGTGACGACGCCCGATTTGGGGGGGAGTTCGAGCACCACCGAGGTGGTGCACGACGTGGTTAGCAGGTTGTGAGGCCCGCCGACCGCAGCGAGGCAGCCCCCGCGACTGCGTCGAGATGCAGGCCTTCGCGCCACTCAGTAGGTATGCTTACGGTATAGACAGAGAGGTGTAGAGTCACAGTCGGTAGGGCTTACAGTGAGCAGAAGTTGGTGCCGAGCTGCCCCTCATAGGCGAGGCAGCCTCCGCGACTGCGTCGAATTGCAGGCCTCATAGGCTCGACCGGAGTTGGATTGTAGAATAGAGGGCCGTGCAGCCCCGAGGAGCCGTAACCCGGGGAGGGTCGAGCGGCAGCAGGACCCTGGTCCGGGAGGTGGGTGGGGCAGCCCAGGCAGCAGGGTCAGCGCCCGGCGCTGCTTGTTCCCGATCAGTCGAACCCTGCCCACTCCGACTCGGCCTCGCATTCGAGGGCGGTGTCCTCCTCCGGGGCCGAAGACTTCGCCGCCGGCGCCGCTGCCGGCGCCTCAGCCGGCACCTCTGCCTCCACCGGCACCTCTGCCTCTGCCGCCGCCGGCGCCTCCGCCGGCACCTCTGCCTCTGCCTCCGCCTCCGGCGTCGCCCTCACAAAACACGCGGCAAAGAAACCAATCCCCCCGTCGACCTTAGGCTCTGCCCGCACACACCCCCCAGCTAAGCGCTGGGCGTCTGCCGGGGTCTGCGCGAGCAGACTGAACTCCTCGGCCCACCCTCGGCGCGGCCACTCTGGCAACACCACCAGGCGGTCCGCCAAGGTCCACCCCGCGGCGCGGAGCTCCACGTCGGCCAAGACGTCCACCACAACGCGCTCGTTCTCCTCGGCGTGAACCAGACACGTCAGGTACACCACCTTGCGCACCGCGGGGAATCTCAAGGCGTGCTTGACGATTTTAGCCTGGAAGCCGGCGAGTTTGGCAAGGCGCGCGGCGTCGACAAGGTGGGCGGATTCCTCGGCGTCGTCCTTTGCCTTGTCGTGGGCGCGGCCAAAGATGCCCAGCCCGCTGCACGACGGGTCCACCACCATGCCAGTGACGCGGGGGAAGTCGTGCGGGTGCGTCGAGGTGAAGTCGGCGTGGGTCACCTGGATGAGGGTGGGGTGGTGCAGGATGGCGCGCAGGCACATTGTGCGGAGGGTCTTGACGCGGTTGGCGTCGCGCTCGAATGCGTACACCACGGGGCCGGGGGCGCCCGGCGCGGCGGCGCCAAGGGTGGCGTCGAGCGGGAGGTACAGCGCCGCGTGGGTGGTTTTGTTGCCCGGGGCGGCGCACGCGTCGATGACCTCGCGGTGGACGTCGCGAGGGTCGGCGTTGAGGATGTGCGCCGGGAAGCACGACGCGCGGTCCTGGATGATGATGTGGCCGCTGAGGTACGCCGGCAGCAGGGTGATTTTCTCGCGGGGGTGCACGCCGTAGAGGTGGGGGATGTAGGGGTCGTGGTAGATGGCGCCGGGGGCAGTGAGCTCGGCGAGCAGGGCGACGGGGCGGAGGTGGGAGAGGGGGGCGTGGGCGAAGGCGGCGGCGGTAGCAGCGGCCGCGGCGTCAGCCGCGGCGTCAGCCGCGGGTGCCGCTGGGGCCTCCAGCGAGATTCTTGCCAGCGAGCGTGGCTCCAGCCCCACCTTCAGCGCCAGCGGCTGCACCGCTGGCGCCGCCGCTAGCGGGTTCACCCTGAACCACCTCACTGGGCTCTCGTCGACCTCGCCCGCCGGCAACTCCTCCACCAGCCGCACCTTGTGCTTCAATTTCAACTTGACGAGCTCGGCGCGAAGGCGGGTCTGGTGACGCAACAACTGCTCCTTCAACGGGTGCTTGCCCAGCTGGATGCGGCCGCGCGGCAGGAACAACAAGTCGTGCACGAGGAGCGCAAGGAGCGCCTCGCTGCAGCGCGTCTTGATGGCTTCCTTGAGCCGCGTGCGGCGGATGATGGCGAGGATGTACGGGTGGTAGCGGAGGGTGGAGTGCACCACCGCGTACACGTGCTTGGGCGACAGCGTGAGCTTGGCGCTGAAGATGCGCGACTGGAGCGACGCCGGCGCCGGCGCGAGAAAGGGCTCCGCCTCGAAGTAGAGCTTCATGGGGTGGAGGTCATCGCCTCATCGCAGATCTGGGCCGGCGCGCAGAGCCGCGCCGGCCGCGCCGCACTGGTCGCGCCTGGCGCCCCGAGCGCGCACCCAGCCCGGCCGCAGCGCCTGGCGCCCCGAGCGCGCACCCAGCCCGGCCGCAGCGCCTGGCGCCCCGAGCGTGCACCGAGCCGGCCGCAGCGCCTGGCGCCCCGAGCGCGCACCCAGCCCGGCCGCAGCGCCTGGCGCCCCGAGCGCGCACCCAGCCCGGCCGCAGCGCCTGGCGCCCCGAGCGCGCACCCAGCCCGGCCGCAGCGCCTGGCGCCCCGAGCGTGCACCGAGCCCGGCCGCAGCGCCTGCCAGCCCGCGCCCACCGCGGCCACGGTGGCCGCTCACCCCACATCACTTGCGACTGAGCCTCGCAGACTTGTCGGGCCCGCCATACACTTGAGCTGCTAGCATTGCGATCCGCTCCTTCAGCACTTCCCGCCAGTGTTACCCGTTTGCTCGGTACTACAGCCAGCTACATCAGCTAGTGATTGCTTCGCTCGCGCTACCTACCTCGCGCCTAGCCTCGACTGGACCCAGACACGGCCGCTGGCACCTAGCCTCACTGGACTTAGCCTGGACCTAGACACACCAGCTCGCTCCGCTTGCCCCTCTGCTCGCTTCTTGCCGCGCGCGCATGCGCTACACCCCCAATACCCGCCTCACCGTCGGCACCCACAATGTCGTCATCACCAAGTACATCTCCGAGGGCGGCTTCGCCCACGTGTACACCTGCACCATCGACCCCCCCTTCCACGGCAGCCACACCGCGTGCCTCAAGCGTGTGGCGGTGCCCACCAAGGCACAGCTCAACTTGCTTCGCCAGGAGGTCGACGCCATGAAGCGCCTCAAAGGCAACCGGTGGATCGTGCTGTATATTGATAGCCACGCCGCGCGGTTGCCCGGCGGCGGCGGCGGCGGCGCCGCCGCCTACGAGGTCTTTCTCCTCATGGAGTACTGCCCCCGCGCCTCTCTCATCGACTTCATGAACACGCGCCTCTCGCACAAGCTCACCGAGCCCGAGATCCTCGCGGTGATGCACGACGTCACCGCCGCCGTGGCGATGTGCCACCACCTCCGCCCGCCGTTGCTCCACCGCGACATCAAGATCGAGAACGTGCTCATTGCCGCCGACGGCACTTACAAGCTCTGCGACTTTGGCTCCGCAGTGGGGTACGCGCCGCCGCCGCTGACGCCTGCGGCGGCGGCGGCACTCCGCCAGGACATCATGCAGTACACCACGCCGCAGTACCGCGCCCCCGAGATGCTCGACTTGACTCGCGGCTTCGCCATCGACGACAAGCTGGACGTGTGGGCGTTGGGGTGTCTCTTGTACAAGCTCTGCTACTACACGACGCCGTTTGAGCGCCCACACCAGCTGTTGGAGGAGTTGGAGGCGGCGATCTTGAACTCGAGCCACACGTTGAGGATGCCGCCCGATGCGCCGGGGCTGGTGTTTCTGGAGCGGTTGAAAAATGTGGTGCGGTGTTGTTTAAGGGAGGACCCGCGGCGCCGCCCGCGCGCGACTGACGTGTTGGGCGAGGTGTGCGCGATGATGGGGAGGGAGGTGCCGGACGTGGTGCCGGCGTCGGTTCGGCACGCGGCGGCCACGGTGACGCCGAAGGCGGCCGCGGTGACGCCGAAGGTGTCCGCGGTGACGCCGAAGGCGGTGCCGCTGGCGACTCTGCAAACATTGAAAGCGCCGGTGCCGCCTAAGGCGGCGCTCGCGGCAGAGGCTCCCCTTAAGCCTCCGCGCCCGCTGTCGCGCAAGTCCACGTCGCCGCCGGACCCCTTCGCCAAGCTTCCCCACCCGCCGCACCGGACCGGCGACCGCGCCAACCGCACCGGCGACCGTGCCAATCACTCCGCGGACCGCCCCGCGGACCGCTTAGACCGCCGCCGCCTCTCCTCCACCACCTCCCTCCACGACTACGTCCAGCGCCAGGTCGAAGAGAGCGCGCTGCAAGTGCTGCGCATGCGCAAGTCCGAGGAGGACAGCCGCGGCACCCTCGACTTCCTCCGCGGCAAGCAGGAGGCGCAGACCACCGGCGGCAGCCTCAAGCAGTCGTTGAGGAACGGGTTTCGACGCGTCAGCGCCAACGGCACCGGCGGCAGCATGTCGCGGCGCTCGAGCGTGCACTCGCTCAAGCAGCTCCTCACGGGCGGCAGCGTTGACTCGAGCGACGAGATGCCGCCGCAGCACAGCGGCCCCGAGCGCGCGCCCGAGCGCAGGCTTCTGATCAAAAAACGCATGTCGCTTCTCTTGAACAACAGCAAGGACTACGCGGCGCCGCCAAAGGCCTCGGGGTACGGCGTGTACACCGAGCGCAAGACCGACGCCGCGGACGACTTGCGGGCGATCAACAGCCCGGTGTCGTCCTCGGAAGAGGAGCTACGACCCGCGGCCAAGGCCCCGCCGGCCAAGGCCCCGCCGGCGAAGGCCCACACCGTGCCCCGCTTGCGGCCGCAGCCGCCCAAGTTCCCGCCCAGCTTAAACGCGCCCAAGACCCGCAAACCCCCGCCGAAGCCCCAAAAACCCACGTTCCTCAAGGCGCGGCGCTCCAGCAACGGTAGCGACTTGCTGCTCGACATTGACGACATGGAGAAGGAGTTCTCGCGGCGCTTCCCCAGCAAGGTGTAGAGGATGGGTGTATATTACATTCTATGGCTAGTCCGCGCTCTCGCTAGTGTAGTCCTCGACCGCGTCGAGCAAGAAGTCGGTGCCCTCCGCGAAGCGCTCGGTGACAACATCCCAGAGGCCGTCGCCGGCGGCACGGAGCACGCGGCCAAACTTGCGGCGCGGGCGCTTCGCGGCGTCGTCGGAGCCGCGCGCGAGCGGCCCGTGCGCGTTGGCCAACCCGCCACGCGCGTGCCACGCGGCGGCGGCGCTGCCCTCGCCCGTCCAGCACGGGTTGAGCGCGCTGGTGAAGATGACCGAGTTTTGGTAGTACCAGTCCACCATCGACTCGTCCATCACCAGCACGAGCGGTTTCAAGGGCGAGCGGTTGACGAACGCCACCGTCGCGCGCACGAGCTCCTTGATGTCTTGGGAGGGGCGTTTGGCGTAGAGGTGCACAATCGCCTGGTAGGCGTCACCAAAACCGACAAACACAACCTTCTTGAGGTTGGGGAAGTACAGGAGGTAGTTGTCGTAGATGTAGAGGAGGAGCTCCTGGGCGAAGACGGTGGGGTTGTAGTTGCCGCCGCCGCCTCCGGCGGTGGTGGTGGTAGCGGCAGCGGCGGCGGCGGCGGGGTCTGCCGGCTTGAGCGCTGCAGCCACCGGCAACACAAACGGCGGAATATTCACGTCGATGAACCCGACGCCCGCGTCCGGGGCCTCGCGGCGCACGCGCTCGATGAGCTGCACCAAGGGGTGCTCCAACACGAGCGACAGGCTGCCCTCGATGACGCCGTTGACGGGGTTGAGGTTGGCCCACACCTCGGCGGGGTCATGGACCGACACCACGATAGTGGCGGCGTTGTGGATATCGGGGCTGGCGAGCACGAGGTCCTCGGTGGAGGGCGGGAGGTCTGCCGCGAGGAGCGCCTGGCGCTCGCCCTCGGCGGAGTACGTCAGCGCCACGATGGGGAGCTGGGTGAAGGCGTAGCGGCGGAAGAGGAGATTGGCCTGCGCCGCGCGGAGCGGGTCGGCGAGGTTGGAGAGGGTGTAGCCCGCGGGGTGTGCGTGGCCGTTGCCATTGGCGCTGGCGGCGGCGGCGTCGGCGGCGCCCGCGTCGTCGGCGTCAAAGTCGTCAAACAGGTTGCGCACAAACCCGCCCTGCATGCAGCGCCAGAACGCCAGCTGCACCTTCACCACCTCGTCCACCACCTCCAAGGTCTCCAAGTGCGGCTGCAAGGTGATGGTGCGCTCCGGGGGCTCCCCGACGAGCACCTTAGCGACCGCCAACGCGCTCTTGCTGATGGAGTCGAGGTTGTAGCCGCCCTCGAGCACGACGCAGAGGCGGCCGCGCTCAATCAGCTTGAGCATGTGGGTCATGTGGCCGTAGCCGGCGGGCAGCACGTGGCACCCGCCGATGATGTCGCCGTCGGCGGCGTCGAAGCCGGCGCTGACAAGCACCAAGTCGGGGTCGAACTCGCTGACGATGGGGAGCACCACCTTGTTGAAGGCGTAGTAGTAGTCGCCGTCGTGCATGCCGGCCAGGCGCCAGGGGATGTTGACCAGGAAGCCGGCGCCGCGGCCCTCGCCCACCATGGCGGCGCCGCCGTACTTGGTGCCGGGGTAGTAGCGGCCGTTTTCGTAGCGGTGTAGCGACACGTACAACACGCGCGGGTCGTCGTAGAACGCGCGCTGCGTGCCGTTGCCGTGGTGAATGTCCCAGTCGACAATGACGATGCGGCGCACCAGCTCGGGGTAGCGGCGCAACATCGCCTTGGCGGCGACCGCCACGTTGGAGAAGAGGCAGAAGCCGCCGGGGGCGTCGGGCTCGGCGTGGTGGCCTGGCGGGCGCACGATCGCCATCGAGTTCTTGACGCGGCCCTCGACGACCGCCTTGCACGCCTCGATGGTGCCGCCGCACAGCAACTTTGCCAGGAGGTACAGGTCGTTGTTGACGTAGATGGAGTCGCCGCGCTCGGTCTCCTCGAGGAGGCGCTCGCGTGAGAGCGTCTCGGTCAGCGCGATGAAGTCGAGGTGGCGGCGCGTGTGCACCTCGAGGATCTCCTCGCGCGTGGCCTCGCGCACGGGGATCTTGACCATGAGGGGGCCGATGTCGTCGGAGCCGGCGAGGGCGGCGTCCTGGATGAGCCCGGCCTCGGCGAGGATCTTGTAGATGCGGTAGATGCGGCGGGGGTCCTCGGGGTGAGGGTCGATGTACTCGAAGTAGGAGGTGAAGATCTTGGCGTGGTAGCGCATGCGCACGTCGTACGCGAGGCCGGTTTTGAGGGGGGTGTAGAAGAGTTGGGGTGGGGCGGTGGGCACCACCGACGTTGACGACGCCGACGCCGCCGACTCCGCCGCCGACTCCGCCGCGTCAGCGGCGGTGGCGGCGGCAGCAACGGCGGCCGGCTCCGCCTTGGGGGCGGGCTCCTCCTTGGGAGCGGGCTCCTCTTTGGGGGCAGACTCCGCCTTGGGGGCAGACTCCTCCTTGTGAACGAGCTCCTCCTTGGGGGCAGACTCCTCCTTCGCCACGGGGTCTTCCTCGGACCCTGGCACCTCAGCCGCCGACACCTCGGCAACATCAACCACTGGCTCCGCCGGAGAAGCCTCAAGCTTGACCGGCTCCGAGGACGCGGGCACAGGGGCCTCCCCGCGCACACGCTTGGCATCGCTGTCGCCCGGGGAGGCCGCACGCTTGGCCGGGGGCTGGGTGGGCTCAGACATGGTGAAGAAAGTGGTGGGTAGCGGAAAAACGAAAATGCGCGCGTGAGCGCGGCGCGCCGCCGGCGGGGCTGCCGCGCCGGCGGGGTGGGGCGCCAGAGCTGCCGCGCCCGCGGTGCTGCCTCCCCGCGGGACTACCGCCGGTGTGGTTCGGCGTCCTGGAATAGAGGCCGGACACGTTGCGAAGCGGCCGCAACGCGCGGCATGGCTGCAAATAGTGGCTTGGTCGGAAGCGCGCACAATCGGCCAAATAGTAGCTTTTGGGTTCAGGCGGGTCAGGTCGACCGGCGCTTTCACGGGGAGCTGGCTACACTTAGGCTGACAGAAGAGTCTTAAGTGGATACTGGGGTGGGCCGAGGCGCGCCATAGCACTAGAGCTGTTTGAACGATGACTTTGAACGAGCCTTGGCGCTACTACGATGCGTGGAGATAGCTCGCTTCATCGAAAACTCTACCTCTATCTAGCAAGCGGTCTGTCTATACTGCCGGGGACAGAATTGTGGAAGCTTTCGAGAGACTTCAGAGCGACCTCGCCAAATGAGCGCCTCGACAAGGAGCTTGGTCCGCCGCCCTTAGCTGGTCAATTAGCCCGTAGAACGACTCTTCGAACCGCGGCATGGTGCATTCAGTACTCCACTGCGCAACATTCTCATCCGACATAAAAGCACTTAAAGCACCCATTTTCAATGAATCGGATATCACTCGATTGGCATAGGTCGCAATTCATGTTATGGAGTAGTCCGGTGGGTCGTGGGGCTCATGACGCCGCGGGCGCGTAATGCTTATTCTGAACAAATACGAGAGTTTTCTATTGCAGTGCTAATGATGACAATTTAGGTGGGGATGCATCATTTCCAATGTCAACTTTCAAGCCGGGTGCTTCTTGGAACATGGTTGACTGGATGACTCAGCCAAGGATTAGTCTACATCAACCTAGCAATGAGTGCCTCTGGCATCGACACCCGCACAAGACATTGTCGCCGAGTTTGCAGCCATTGCTGCAGACTTCAAATCGGACTTCATGCTTCAAAATGGACAAGTTGATTGCGGGGCAGCAAAAGTCGCTTTCAACGATTGTCGCGATGCAAGCCGAGCATCAGGCTTACGAGGCTACCATTGTCGGGGACACACGTGAGCGCGCGTGGCGAAAGATCCCCTGCAAACCCTGGATGTAGATACAGCAACTGAAAGCACCGCCGGGTACATTCAAGAAGTTTCTACGAGCTTGTCCTCTGATGAGCTATGCAGCAGGAGCAATATGGCCCCACCGCTGATCGAGGAGATGGTGAGGATTATCCTATGTCCAGAAAGAAGCCACCAAACAACCAAACTACCACAGTTGAGACTCGCAGGAGTCAGCAGCGAAATAATCTCGCCAGATGAAGAAACCAGAACTGAGTTTGAACAAGGGTGCTACAATAGGTGGGACAGACACATGCTCCAAGGGAGCCAACCTGACCACTATAGTCCAAATAATGTCCCCGACCACCTTTTTCAGCAATATTTCAGGATTGAGAAGGTACCTTCGAGCTGTTATTCGCTCCAAATCGACACGCTTGACAACCGACGAATTTTTGGCCGCCCACGTTATGGAAGGAGTGAGGAAAGCTCGTTTTGAATACCTAAGGGACTTTGTTTATCACATAGAGGTCGCCTTCTATGTCATGGTATCTGCTCTATAACCTCGTCATTGCTGATATCACGCGAAGAAAACTAAGCAAATTCCAATATCGCGAAGAGCGAGAATTGTTTAAGTTCACAGGTTACATCTGTACAAATTGGTATCGGCTAGTGTGTATCAACCCTGGAAGACGCGATCTTACGCCAAAATCGTTCTGCAGACTTTCATTGCTACAAGTGATCGTGTGAAATTTGAATCATTCTACACCTCCTACCCCCAATATGTGCCATCTGCAACGAGGAGGTTACAATTTGAATCTTCATTTGATGAACACGACGTCCTTTGATTCGTGTCCCAACTTAGCCTCTTACAGTTTAGAGTGGATATGACGATTATCCGAGCTCACTACGGGCAGGACATGGTGGGGATGTGAGGTCGAGGTTACGATCTTTTTAATAAACACTCTCATTACTGCGACCATCAAAGGGTGCTTTGGCCCTTGTAGTGGGAAACGGCTGCTGGCGAGTTGACATTCATTGTGATAGCCACGGCACGTGCCTTTTCGATAAGCTTTTTGCACTCAACTTTCGGTGCACCCACGACGGCATCGTCGTCCGGACCTCCCACGTGTCAACACCCATGTCGTTGCTAGTGCCCAACGAGCGCGACTATGCCGACGCCCATGGCGACCTCGACCAGGACGACGAGTTCTTCCGGCAGCGCCGCCTCCGCAACATCAAGCAGGCACACTGGGATTTTGAGCCGGTGCACGGATTTTTCCTCCAGTCTGCGGCCGCAACGCCCGACATGGCATTTAACTATGTAGAACAAGACTTTGGCCGCATCGCCCCGGACTGGAGCACGTTTGCTGCCGACTTCGCCGCACTCGAGGATACCGACACGGTCAAGTACAAGGTGTTGTTCCTCGCTCGCCACGGCCAGGGCTGGCACAATGTGGCACTGCACAAGTACCCCGCGCACGAATGGCTGCAAAAATGGCGCCATTTGGGCACCGACGGCGAGTTGGTGTGGGGCCCCGATGCGCAACTCACGCCACTCGGCCTAGCGCAGGCGGCAGAAAACAACGCGGCGTGGACCGCCCAGTTGAGCCGCGGGGCCCCGCAGCCGTCAAAGTTCTACGTCTCCCCGTTGAGCCGCTCGGGTCGCACATTGTGCGAAACGTGGCGCGGCATCGAGCACCTGCCACCAGTTGTCGCCGAGGGTTTCCGAGAAACAATAGGCGTGCACCTCTGCCACAAGCGGCTGCGAAAGCTGCAAATCAGGCGCCAGTTCCCCCATTTTGTGTTTGAGCCGGGGTTCCCCGAGGAGGACGAGCTTTTCGCCAGATTTACCCCGGCACGCGAAGAGTTGCACCAGCAGTTTATGCGCGTGCACGAGGCGCTCGAGCGCGTGTTTGACCAGGACGAGCGCGTGGTGTCGATCACGCTGCACGCGGGAACGATACGGGCGGCGCTCACGGCGATCGGCCACCGCAAATTCACCGTTCCGACTGGCGGCATGGTGCCTGTGGTGGTGCGCGCTAAGAAGGCAAAAAGCAATATACTGTGAAGATACTCTAAAGGTCTAGTATGGCTTGAACCTGACATCGCTCTTGTCTCTCTTCTCCTTCTTGTCTCTCTTCTCCTTCTTGTCTCTCTTCTCCTTCTTGTCTCTCTTCTCCTTCTTGTCTTTCTTCACCTTCGTGTCTCTCTTTTCTGAAAACTCCTCCTTTTTGTCTCTCTTCTCCTGTTTTTCGTTCGACTCCTCGCCAAATCGGCCCGCCACCTCGTGGGGCACCTCCCACGCGCGGGCGGTGCCGTCCTCGCCACACGTGATCACGGTGCGGGTGCCCCTTATTGGCAAAACGTCGCGTACAACCTCCTCACCGTGCGCCTCGGGGAACCACACCGGCTCCACGGGCGCAAACGTCTCGGTGGCAGCGTCAAAGGGGCGGAGGGCAAACTTGCGCTCGGTATTGGCGCCGTAGGCGGCAAACCCCGGGTACAAATCCACCACGTACAGGCAATCGCCCCACTGCGGCCGCACGTCGCCGACAACGTGCGGCGCGGGCTCGGTGGCGCGCTCGTAGTCGTTAGAGTTGAGCTCGTAAAACGCCAACGTCTCCATGTGCAGCAACACCGCGATGCGGTGCGGCTGCACAAAGTGGCACGCGTGCACCGACGCGAAATTGATCACCTGATGCAAGGCGTCCTCCTCGTCGGGCTGTTCCAAGTCGTAGACGTTGACGTAGCCGTCGGTCGAGCCCAGCATCATGTAGCGCGCGCGTGTGGGGTGGAACTTGATGTCGGTGATGTCGTCATGGTGCAGGTCTACAAACGAGCGCGTGGGGGCCGCCGGCGCGCGCAAGTCCCACATGTGGAGCTTGGCGTCGACGCCGGTGCGTTCGGTGCCGGCCGCGACAATGTGCAGCGCGTGCGGCGAGAGCAGGAGCGAGAGAATGTTGGCGTCGCCCGCGAGGGTGTGGGTCGCGCGCGAGGGGTCCCGCAAGTCCCAGATTTTGACGCCGTCGGTGGAGGCGGTTGCTAGCAATGTGGCGGCGCTCTTGATGGCGTTGATGCTTGACTCGTGCGCCTTGAACTGCAGCGCGGCGCCTGCCATCGACCAGAGGTGGACGACCCCGGCCGACGTGGCGCACGCCACGGCGTCGGCGAGGGGGGCGAGTCCGAGACACCACTGGTTGGCGTCGGCGGCCCACGAGTGGGTGCTAATGGCGCGCATGTAGGCGATGAGCGCGATGAGTGCGAGCGATGAGCGCGATGGCGCGAGCGCGATGAGCGCCAGTCCCACCGCGCGCTCGGAGCCCCAACCCCACCGCGCGCTGCCGCGCGCTGCCGCGCGCTGCCGCGCGCTCGCCGCCAGTCCCACCGCGCGCTCCCGCGCGCCGCCAGTCCCACCGCCCACCGCCCCGGCCTGCACGCGGGGCTGCACTATCGCGCGCTTTGTGTAAAAATTTGAGATGCCTGTTTACAACCAGACCCCTCTAGACCATGAGTAGTGTGGTGAAGAAGGCCGCCAGGTTCATGCCGAAAGTGAAGCGGCAGCCGGTGCGCCCGAGCACGGCCGACAAGGAGTCTGCGGCCGTGCCGACGACGCCGGCCGGGCCGGGCGCGCCGGCGGCGCCGCCGACCCCCCCGGCGACGCAGGCGACGCAGGCGGTGGCGCCGGCCGTGGCGGCTGAGGCCCTGTCGGCGCCGCCACCTGCCGCTGCCCCCAAGATCGGCTTTTCCTTTGCCGCTGCCGCCACCACCGCCGCCAACGAGGACATCGACCCGATGGACACCAGCCGCACGATCAGCACCGCCACGCCTGCCGCCGCGGCACCGCGCGACAGCGGCAGCAGCGACGGCAGCGATGACGACGACCACGTGTTTGCGCTGCAGCTTGACGCGTCGAGGCGGCGCCAGCTGTCGGTGCATATGCGGCGGCTCAGCGGGATCGCCCCGGGCCGTCTGCGGTCAGTGTCGAAGTGGCCCGCGGAGGGCGAGGAGGAGCCGGTGGTGATTGGGATCCCCACGGCCAAGCCGAGCCGCCGCCGCAAGCTGGTGGTGCGACGGGGGAGACAGGGGCTGTTTTTGGTGAAGAGGCGCGAGGCCGCGCCGGTGCAGGAGGAGCACAAGCGCAAGTACTCGGTGGGGATTGACCCGCGCACGCAGAAGTTGGCGAAGTATGCGGTGGAGGTGGCGGGGCCGGAGGCGGTGATCTCAGCGCCGGAGGCGGCGAAGTCGCCGGAGAAGGGGATTTCGCTGGAGGCTGCTGAGGTGGCCGGGGAGGCGGCGGAGACAGTGGCGGCGACACTAGGAGCAGTAGTGGCGACGGAGGAGGCGGAGCTGCGGACGGAGAGCCCCGAGACGCCCGAGACGCCCGCGACGCCCGCGGCGCCCGCCGCGACCACGGCACCCTCAGCTACCGCACGGAGCATCGCGCCCCGCGCTACGCGCTCGTCGGCGCGTCTCTCAAGCCTCAGCGCGGACCCCGCGGGCCCCACCACCTACAAGACGCGCCGACGCCCCCCCCGGGCGCCCAAGCTCGAGCTCACCCCGCACGGCAAGCTCAACTCGTCGATCGACTCGATCACGCGCGTGCCGCGCTCGTTCCGCAACGAGGATCCCATCGAGCTCGAGGACATCACGATCGAGCCCGACAAGATGAAGATGCTGGATTTGTGTCTCCCCACGTTCGCGGTTGGCCGGCCCAGCACGCGATACCAGCAGGTGATCGATGCCAAGCGCAACCAGGCGGCGCTCAAGGAGGAGCGGCGGCGCTTGCGCGAGCAGGCCAAGAGCGCGCGCATGTCGATCGAGGAGATCACGGGGCAGACCGACCGCGAGCGGCTGGAAAAAAAGCGCGACATCTTGAGCGAACTCCCCGACGGCGCCGCGGCGCCGCTGGGCCACGCGTTGCAGTTGAAGGTGGTTGGCGGGCAGATGGTGGTGGACCCCGACCTGACGAGCGTCGCGCGGGGCGCCCACGACATCAACGCCGACAAGGACCGCGAGGTGGCCAATCCGTTTGACAACCCCATCACCTCGGCGACGTACTCCAAACGACGGTACACCGACCAGTGGGACGGCGCCGAGATGGACCGGTTTTACCGCGCGTTGCTGACGTGGGGCACCGACTTCACCTTCATCGCGCAGTTGTTCCCGCACCGCACGCGTAAGCAGATCAAGCTGAAGTTCAACTTGGAAGAGCGCAAGCATCCCGAGGTGGTAGACTTGGCGCTCCGGGCCAAGCTCCCAGCAGACTTTGAAAGCTACTGCCGCGAGCTGCGCAAGGACATTTTGACCTTGGACGAATACAACGATCAGCTCAAGGAGCTCAAGGAGAAGCACGAGGAGGAGATGCGCCACATTGCAGCGCAGCGCGACAAGGCGATCAAGGAGGACCAGGAGGCGCACCGCAAGCGCGAGTTTGAGTTGCGCACGGGCACCAAGCAGATGACCGCGCGCGAGCGCGCGCGTGAGTTGCGCAAAAACGAGGTGGTGGTGGGGCTGATTGACGTGAAGCGGCGGTTTGACTAGGAGGGAAGGTTACTGGAGTAAAGCGAAGAGGTGTAGACTTGGATAAGTGTAGAGTGGCAAGCAGCCAACGCGAATGCAATTTGCAGCCATTTAGTGCAGCTTACAGCAATAATTGAAGTTGCAGCCAATTGGGCAGTTGACGCCAGTCAGGAGCTTACATCAGGCAGTTGATTCAATGGCCGCCAGAGCAAGGCAGAGGTGAGGCAGCAGTGGCTGCGGTTGGCAGGCATCAGATTGGGGACACAAGCTGCGGCGCCTTTGACCTTGGCGTGCGCGAGCGCGGCGCGAGCGCGGCGCGTGCGCGGCGCGTGCGCGCACGTCAAATTGATTATGACTCGATCCGATGACTCGAGCACACAACGAGGCATCCACGGCATGTCTACGGCCACACACCTAGAGGTGTCGCCTGCCAGTGGCGACGTCAACGTGCGGACCTTTGTTGTCCTGGGGGGCGCCAGCTTCTTTGTGCGGCGATTGCGCGTGGCGACGTGTGCGGCTGCGGCGGCGGCCAGCGCGGCGGTGTTGGCTTGGGCGCTAGCCACTAGAGCTTCCCCCGGGCGCCTCGGCGCCAGCGCCACGCTTGCGCTTTTGGCGGCAGTGGCCTACTTGCGCCAGGAGAGCCACGACACGATGATCGTGATGCGAGACATCGGGATCCAGTTGAACTCGGAGGGTCCGTGGCGACTCTTGGGGCCGCGGCGCCGCGAGCGCAACTGCTTCATACCGCAGGCCGACATCATGGACCTCGTGATTCACGAGGGCTTTCACGGATTCGGGCAGGTCATTTTCTACATGTGTGTGCTCACGCGCGGCTTCGAGGGCGGCGCCGACGGCGCCGACGTGGGCGGCGCCGACGCCAGCGCGATCAAGATTGTGTTTCCGGCTTTTCTTCCTCGCAAGGAAATTCTTGTGCAGGTGTGGAAGCAGAGCCGCGAGGTGCTTTTCGGGTCGCGGCGGCGCTACTGGCGACATGTCCCGGGGCAGGGCCTCAAGGAGTGCCGCTGAGGCAAAAATTATAGAGATACAGACTTGAGGGGACGAGTGTAGCCAGAAGGGGTGGCCTCATGGCTGCAAGTACGCACGAGGGCTGCAAGCGCCGGCGTCGCTGCTGCCAGCGTGTAATGGCTGCGTGTGGGTACCGGCGCGCCCTTTTACGTGGAGTGCGGCTGCCAGCATCGCTCAATCGCTCTGGGGACTGTTCGCCCGAGACGGGTTACGGACGATGGTGCGCCCGTTTAAGCAACAGACGCACCTGCACAGGTGCGTGTGCGTGCGGCGGAGCATCATCGGCGGTGGCAGCCGTGCTCTAGGGCAAGCGAGACCCCCCACCGCTCTCCCAAGTGGCCCAAGCAAGCCCACCGGGCGCTGAAGATACCAAGAAAAGAAATCGACGGTGCTGCGTCAAGGTGGATACGCTCATGCACCTCTCGCGAGACAATGCCGCAGACGCACCCAATCGAAAACACTAGCAAACACCGGCTATGACCACGGCCAAAAAAACCGCCGCCCACGTAGCCACCTCGTTGGTCCCTAGCTGCCCTCTCCACCGCCTCGTGGCGCACTAGCGCCGCGTCTGGTCCACTCCAACGGCGCGTCGCTCGTATCGTGCGTCTAGAATACTGCACACAACCCTCGCTAAGAATAGCGCAGCTCCGTGCGCACTGCCAAAAGCGGTTTTGTGTCCTCCACGCGACACCTTTGTCAAATCCCCAATCAAAAATAATGATCAAAACGCAGCGTCGATCTCACGTCGCGCGTAGAGCACAGCACATACCGCCCTTCCAACGCCTTCTGCCTGCCCCTGCCTGCCCTGTCTGACCGGCTACTTGGCCCCTACTCGCCCACACAGACTCCTGTCACACGAACGACAGTGCACTGCACTCCCCACTTGACCCTTGACCGGTGTGCCGTCGTAAAGCAGCTCCCTAAAAGGACGTAAACACGATATAAAAAAAAAAAAAAAAAAACAGAGGGCTTCGCCGCAAAAACGAGAAAAGGAAACCTCTCGCCTCTCGCATGCACAAACAACAAGCAGAGAGCACACCGATATCCGCCAGACCAGCCTTCTGCGCCCGTGCATAGAACCGCCTCTGCCACCTCGCCTCGAACGCGTTCCGCTTCCTGCGCCGATCCCACTTTAGTCACTCCTTTACAACAAAAAAATAACAAACCCGCAGGGACCATGAGCTCGACCCCAAGCAAGCGGCCGATGAACAGGCCCGGGGGCTCGTCCCCGTTCGGCTCGCGACAGAGCGTGTTCCAGTTCAGCACTGAGGGCGTCACCGAGTCCCTCATGGGCACCCGCGGCGGCGCCAACGGCGCCGCTCAGGGCAGCCCCGCTGTGGGCGCCACCACCAGCCGACACACCCGCAGTCACAGCCACAACAATCCCGCCCCCGCGCACGGCGTGCTGACCAACTGGACGTCGCTAATTCCCCCGATGCCCAGCTTTCCACCGCAGGCGGTGCACCATCTGCCGCCCAATGGCAATGCCCACCCCAACCAGCGCCACTCGATCGCGGTGTCCCCCAACCGGCCCGTCGGCGAGGAGCTATCGTCGCCGCCGGCCAGGGTCCCAGAGGCTCGCCAGCCCTCACACCAGTACTACCAGCAGCAGCTACAGGGCTTACAGCAGCATCAGAATCAGCGGGTGAGGAACTCGCCCTCACACACCCCGTTGCCGCTTGTGATTCCCCCGCAGCCGCAGTCGCAGCCGCCGCAGCCGCAGCCGCAGCCGCAGCCGCCGCAGCCGCAGCCGCAACCCCCGCAGCCGCAGCCGAGCCGTCCCGCGCTTAGTTCCGACCTCCAGTCGACAGACGTTGTTCCACAGTCAACCGCCAAGCCGGGTCGCAAACGGCGTAAGCAGTGCAAGAAGTGCGGGTTGGAGATCACGGGCCAGTTTGTGCGGGCGCTCTCCAACACCTTCCACGTGGACTGCTTCACGTGCAACGAGTGTGGCCAGCCGTGCTCGAGCAAGTTCTTCCCGCACAAGGAGGTGGACGTCGAGACGGGGCACGAGTACCTGGTAGCGCTCTGCGAGTACGATTACTTCAAAAAGCTCGACTTGATCTGCTTCAACTGCAACTCGGCGCTCCGCGGGCCCTACATCACCGCGTTGGGCAACAAATACCACCTTGAGCACTTCAAGTGCGCCGTGTGCCAAAAGGTGTTTGAGAGCGACGAAAGCTACTACGAGCACGAGAGCAATATCTACTGCCACTACCACTACTCCAAGTTGTACGCGCTGCACTGCGAGGGGTGCCACTCGTCGATCGTCAAGCAGTTTGTCGAGTTGTTCCGCGGCGGGCGCAACCAGCAATGGCATCCCGAATGCTACATGGTGCACAAGTTCTGGAACGTCTGCATCACCGCCGACAGCGTCGGGTTGCAAAGCAAGCTCAACATCACCCAACTGCAGACGCTCAACCTTCAGAACCTCAAGCAGCTGGACGACATCTCGAGCGAGTTGCTCTTGGCGGCAGAACAGCAGATTGAAAACACCGTGATGGCGTCGTGGTTGACCTTGTCTGGCTACGAGGAAGTCACCGCGGCGTGCATCAGCGACATGTTGCTCCATGCGTGCACCTGCAACCAGCGCAACGGGTTGCTACTGACGGGGCGGCTCATTTTGAATGTGGAGGTGCTATTTGGTAGTTTGGACATTGTGCGCCAGGTGTGTGCCCGCATCAATGCGGTCCAACATGCCAACGGGTCGGGAGTCACGGTGGGTGCACTGGCCAGCCTGGGTGAAGAGGTGGCTGAGTACTTCCAGGCGCTCAAAAAGGAGCCCCGCAACATTTCGGGCAAGATCATGAGCTATTTGGCCATTTTGCGCAAGCTGAAGCAAATCTCGACGCTGGGCACCTTGTCCGCTGAATTGCTTTCGGTGATCACGGGGTGTGCCCACTATTTGAAGTTGTTGATCCGATACGGGCTCAATAACTCGTTGAAATCCAACAAGTACCAGGGGCTGACCGAGGCCACCGACTTGTTTTTGGGCAGTGTCGCTCAGTTTGAAACCTTGGCGCATCAAGGGGTGGACGAATTGGAGCACAGACTCGCGATCCCCGCCAACGCCACCGATGCGTGTTATAGTTGCCAAAAGAGCATCGAGAAGGAATGCGTGCGTTACGCAAATCGCCGATGGCACCCCAGGTGCTTTGTGTGCTCTCACTGCACACAAACCATATCGACCAAGGAGAATAACTTGCGGCAGTGCGGATACAACTCGTTGGGAGGCTTAATTTCGTGTGAGGAGTGCATTGCCAAGGATGCCGACGCTCAAACGGGGTACGAGTTGATCAGCGACTTGTCGCAGCTCATATACCTCTTGAAGATTGCCTTGGCGAGGTCCAAATCGGTGATGGGGGTGCAGCAGAAGGTTCCAACCAATGCCAACATGTCCACCATCGACGAGGATCAACGATCGATTGTGGCCACCGAGCAGGATTACTCCAAAACCATCGACGATGTTACCCGGTTGAGGTCACAGAGACAGAGCCAGAAACTCTCAAACTCGATCAAGCAAAATGCTCGTAAGCTGGTGATTGTGGAAGCACCCGAGGCCGACTCTGCTCGCAGCGAGGATGCCGGCGATGGCACTAGAATCCGGAACACCAGCGTATCGTCGCAATTGTCCTTCACCCAAAATAAGGAGAGCGAGCAGTTCAGCGTGTCAAAGAAACCACTTCAAATTAGGGACGAGCCTCAGCGCCAACTCACCAACAGCCATCTCGACCGCACGTCTGATTTGTTGAAGAACGAAAAATCCTTGACCTTGGACGATATCCCGCGGATCGTTGCTGCTGAACAGGCGCGAGAACAGCGGCCCAATGCCTTTAAGCACCACAACAGTTTGTACCAGGGGCAGAAGCCAATGCAGCCGGTCAAAACCGTTGCCGCAGCCTCGGGGCGCAGCAACACCACTGGCAGCAAGAGCTCTGCTGGCGGTAGGGACATTGGATACAACCGCTCACCCAACATGGCCAAAACTGGCCCCACGAGCGGCCACGAAACGCCGCCGCAGGTGGGGCTTGAGTTTAAAAGATCAAAGTACTTTTCTGAGTTGTCCAAGTCAGAGCACTTCATATTGAGGCACATTGCCATCGAGGCCTTGACTCAGATCCTGAACAACCGGTACAATAAGGAAGAAATGCTTGGCTTGATACAGACGAGGAAACTGCCCACGTTTTGGGAAAAGCTCAAATTTGGCGGCAGTGGCAGCGGTGGCAGCGGCAAGAATGCCAGTGGCGTGTTTGGAGTTGATCTTCAGGACTTAACCAAGAGATACGGCGTCGATTCAGACCACGGCGTCGGGCCCTCCAAGTTGAGGATACCCATAGTTGTGGACGACATCATCATTGCCCTAAGGCAAAAAGACATGTCCGTCGAAGGGATTTTCAGACTCAATGGTAACATCAAAAAGTTGAGGGAGTTAACGGAAGCAATCAACAAAAACCCCTTGAAGTCGCCTGAGTTTAGCACTCAAACGGCGGTGCAATTGGCGGCATTGATGAAGAAATGGCTCCGAGAGTTGCCCAACCCGTTGTTGACATTCAACTTGTATGAGTTGTGGATCTCGTCACAAAGGGAACAAAATCCGTTGGTGCAAAAACGCATCATCCATTTGGCATACGCCATGCTCCCACGCAGCCACCGCGATTTGCTAGAGGTATTACTCTATTTCTTCAGCTGGGTAGCGTCGTTTGCCGAAATCGACGAGGAAACGGGACTGAAGATGGATGTTCACAATTTGGCCACGGTTATTGCCCCCAATATCTTGTACTCGCGTCAACTGTCGCAGCAGGCGGGCCAGCTGATGGCAGATGGATTGCAGCCCAATTCTGGCGGTGATTCGTACTTTCTAGCGATTGAAGTGGTCAATCAGTTGATTGAGATGCATGAGGAGTTGAGCATGATTCCGGGAGATTTGCTTGAATTCTACGAGCGCGAGGGGTTCAGCAAATTGCCCGATGGGGTCAGCACCAAGGAAATCATGAGCCGGATCGAAAAGATTGCTGCCGTCTCGCCGCCCTTCTTTGTGCTCAGCTTGAAATCAGCGCAGGCAAATGCCAACGCGGAGGCGTCAAACGGGCCCGACTACTCAAGCACCAACACGGTCTCGCGCGGGCATTCGAAGCTAGTTCTTGAGTCATACGGCGAAACCGCGGGCTGAGGAGCCGGGAGAATAATGAACAATAACGAGACGAAATAGAGATGAAGACCAGCGGTCCAAGCATGGTTATGTAGAGCTTGATGTGGCTGCGAATTTGTTGCATCTTTTTTTCCTTTCGCTCGAATTTTTCGCTCTGCGCGCACCTTTAAACACTCGGGCAGCGAGCTTACGTCACTGTCGTTCACCAGTGATGTCTTTGACCGCCGAATCGTTGAAGTCGATTGTCGAGGAGCGCCTCGGCGCGTCGTTGGTACAAGTCGAGGACATGTCTGGGGGGTGTGGACAAGCCTTCGCGGTAATCATTGTGTCGCAGGTGTTCGAGGGCAAGAACAAGTTGGCGCGGGCGCGGTTGGTGAACGGAGCGCTTAAGGAGGAGATCTCATCCATCCACGCCTTCACACAAAAGGTGTTTACACCGGAGGAATGGCAGGCCCAGGGCGGTAAATAAAATGCACAACTAATATAATGTTCTTTATAGTTTAGTGGGGGTGTACATGTAGCGGCGAACGAGCTCCAACCACATTGCGAGTAGCAAGAGAGAGATCGCGGCGATGATCAACGGGAACAACGCGAGCCCCCAATGGGTCAGCGCAACGATGCCAACGATGAAGGGCAACATAGCCGCGCCTCCGCCGCCAAAGGCGCAGATGAAGCCCACGCCGCCTGTGTGGAAGCGCCGAGGGAGCAACTTGATCAGGCACACGATGGTGGTGGGAAAAATGGGGCCGACGAAAACACCCGTAACGAACGCCACCACATATAGAAGAAAGGGCACCTCTAGCAATGTAAGCATACCGAAAATCGCATATCCGCTGAAGGAGAGGGCAATATAGGCAAAGTTGGCCGCGAATGCACTCCTGAACGCCCGCGTGGTGGCAAACCCAAGTCCAATGCGCCCCACTGTGAGCCCCAGCCAAAATGACAGCGCCAAGTAGGAGGCGTTTTCGTACGAAAACAGCTTCACCCGGGTCAAGTAGCTGACGACCCAGGCACCAAACGCAACCTCGTCGCCAACGTATACAAAGAGTATGAGAGCGAGAAACCACACGCGCAGAGTGCGGAGCAACTCGGCGGTGGTGGCTGCGGCGCCAGGCCCTTCGGCTGCGTTGTCGAGTTGATCGTGACCTATCGAATCGCGCTCTGGGTCTGCTGGCCCCAATTCTGATAGCTCAAAGTCCGAGTCCACGTCGCCATAGTCCGGCTGGAGCTGCGTGTAGCGATACTTTTTCGGCGTTTCATGACGATAGGTGGCGGCCAACCACACAATGCAAACACCGCCAATCAGGGCCAACACGAGGTAGTATTGGTTCCAGTGCCAGGGATGCACCTTGCGCTCCAAGAGAGATGTTATCAAGGGCGGCGAGATCATGCACCCGATGCCATAGCAGCCGTGAAGAATGCCTAATAGCTCGTTGTGGTCTACGAGTTTTCCCATCCAGGTGCCGAGACTGGCGTCAATGGCGCCGAAGCCGATGCCGTTGAAGACGTAGCTCAAGACTAGCACGGCAAACGGCGGGTTGAGCAGGATGACGAGATAAGCCATTGTCATCGACAGCATTCCCGCCACGAGCACTCCGCGCACGCCGAGTTGCGCGTGCGAGTGCTCACTCAAGAACGCCATGATGAAGTATCCGGACACTGAGGCAAGGAAGATGAACCCGGTTTGCACATCGCCAATCTTGTAGTGTTCTTGAAACTTGGGGATCAATGTGCCCACGGTCTGCTCGGCGAGCCCAAACAATATAAATACCAAGAAGCCGCCCAAAATCTGTAATCGAAGCAAAGTGCTGTGACGCCAGTCGGAGGCGTCGATGACCAACTCCTCGCCCTCGAAGGACACCGTGTGGCGATTAGCTGGCCCTGGTGGTGGAGACGTCGACGGTAGAATGTTATCGGTTACTTCTGCCATGACTACAAGGGCACTTTACGGGGTGGATTTTTTTTTAACCTGCGTTCAGACTTGTGGGGCGTTGCTCGGAGACGTGCGGTGCGAATGCATCTTTGTTGACGCTAGGCGTAGTGGTTGCGGGGCGGCCACACTACGAGCACTGGTGTTTCGGCGGCAAACAGCGATAGCTGCGAAAAAGAAAAATGAGGTAGGGACAAGTTCGAACACAATGGGATATTACACTAACTCTTTTCAACATAGACGGTACCAGGAAAGTGAAGAGCGTCAGGATAAGGTGCTATCGCTGAGGTGACATCCTCGAGAACAATTCGAGGGGTATGCCCAGCGCATCACGCTGGTGTCTATGTCTTCCAAACAAGAAGGCCTCTTTAGCTTAGTGGTAGAGCGTTGCACTTGTAATGCAAAGGTCGCTAGTTCAATTCTGGCAAGAGGCAATCATGAGAGCGCAAATGGTTTAGTGGTAAAATCCAACGTTGCCATCGTTGGGCCCCCGGTTCGATTCCGGGTTTGCGCATTTTTTTTTGGTGTTTCGTGAGCTTGCAGGCAGTGAAAATTTCCTTTTTGGAACCGAACAGAGCAATTGGCGCAAGCAAAATATTGACAGAAGTGAACCCACCATGTCGAGAAGCATCGTGACGAGAGCAGTGAATGCTGGTAAGTACCCTTAGAAACACCAGCCTCGAGTGGAACTAACTTGTAGTGCAAAAACACTACCCGATCAGGCTTGCAGATAAGACTTGGGACAACACCGGACTCCTTGTTGATGCGAGCACCGACGAGCCACTGGTTAGCGAGGCCGTCCGCATGCTTCTCACGATCGACTTGACCCAGGATGTTGCGGACGAGGCTATCAGACACCGGTCGCATCTCATCATGGCCTACCACCCTTTCATCTTCCGGGGCTTAAAATCGATCACCCCACGTGATCCGCAGCAAAAATCAATGCTCAAATTGATCCGCAGCGGAGTGAGCGTGTACTGCCCGCACACAGCTGTTGACAGTGCCCGCGGCGGGGTCAACGACTTTTTAGCTGACACACTCGTTGCCCACAGTGGAGCCCAAGAAGCCCTGCGTGAAGTGATCGAGCAGGATAAAGAGGATAAGGATTGTGGCATGGGTCGCATCGTGACGTTGCTGCAGCCGACGGCGTTGAGCAAGTTGGTTGAGGGTGTCAAGCAAAGTCTCAATATATCGCATGTGCAAGTGGCTGTGGCCAGACAACAGGGTGCCAGCGACTCCCACGGCGGGCGTGGCGACCGCATGGTGAGCCGCATCGCAATTTGTGCAGGATCTGGCGGGTCGGTTTTTCGTGGAGTCGAGGCGGACTTGTTTTACACGGGGGAGCTTTCGCACCATGAGGCGCTTTACTTTGCCGAGACAGGCAGCTCTGTTATCGTCTGCAACCACTCAAACACCGAGCGCGCATTTTTACAAGTGATGAGGGAGCAGATGCTCGCTGAATTACCCGCGGGATCCGAGGTGGTTGTCAGTGAGGCCGATAAGGACCCGTTTGCAACATGGTAGGGTGTGGGGATGGAGTGCATATAGGGACAAAATAGCAGACTAATCACACCTTTTGGACGTAAATAGAGGCAACCACGGGAGCAGAGTTTGGGGTGCACTGGTTCACTGCAGAAACACAAAGAATTACATTGTGCAGTTTTCGGCCCGTAGCACCGACAAAAGCTGCCAGCAAGGCCTTCCTTAGAGGTTTGTTCCACCTTCCTATTCTGAGCCATTGCTATCGTAGCGCTAGACGCTGTTGAAGGCGTCTTGAATCAAACTCAGTTGTCGCCGATTGCGCAGACTAGCAGACGATCGCAGACAATCGCAGACAATCGCAGACAATCGCAGACAATCACGAACAATCGCGGACAATCGCGCAGTCAACGCGCGTGCGATCGCCTAGCTGTAGCGACGTAGGATGAAGCATCGGCAGCCGCTCTCGGTGCGCCAGTTTGGCGGCAGCGCGCCACTCTACAACGTCAAGGCCACACTCGTGCCGTGTCCGGGGACCGAGCTTGTCTTTTTGTTTGGCGGCTTTGACGAGTTTGACAACCTCGATAGCAACGTCTACCTTCTCGACCTCCGCTCGGGCACGTGGCACGTTGATGACAAGCACGCCGGGTTGTACCGCGAGGGCCACCTGGCGGTATACATCGGCGAGGGCAACATCTTGGTGTTTGGCGGCATTCCGCACGACGAGTTCCCTGCGAGCGACCCCGCCGCGGCGCCCGGCGCGTTCGCCAAGGACAGCTTGATGATGATCTACAACGTGTTGACGCGGACGTGGGTGGGCCCGCCGCCGTTTGCCCTTGTCAATGCGCCCTCGTCGCGGCTGCGCCACGCGTGCTGCCTCTCGGCGGACGGGCGCAAGGTGTACATCAGCGGCGGGTTGGTCAACCTGTCGCCGCTAAACGATTTGTACAGCTACGACTTGGGGACGGGCCACTGGCTGGGCCCCATCGAGTTTGTCGCTCGCTTCGACCACTTTATCTCCGAGCACAACGGCAAGCTCTATGCGTTTGGCGGGTTGAACAACAATATGATCCATGTCAACCACACATTGACGTGGTTTGACTTGATGGACCACAGTATCGGAGAGCTGGTGTTGCTTCGCAAGCCCGTGGCCCGCCGCGGCAGCGAAATCGACGGGGACACAATCTTTAGCTCAAGCGAGTGCGAGCACATTTACATGGATACCCAGGTCAACCTGGAGGTCAAGCTCGATGTGCTGATGCCGCTGTGGGGATCCACCAGTACCCACCGCGAGTACAGCATCGCGTCGTTCAACATCACCGAGCTTCGCTATGTGCCGTTGGTGCGCTTGAGCGACAAGGTTGATCCGCGCGATGCACGGCTGTATGAGTGGAAGCATCTGTTCGTGGCGGAGGGCACGTTGTACTTGTTGGGCGCCCAGATGCGGCCCACGGGCGGTACGGGCGCTGCTGCTGCGCCCGACATTGCGGACGAGCCCCTGGAGCCGTCGGCGACGCTTGGCTACGGGTTTGCCATCAGCTTGACTGACTTGGGGGTTGCGCGAGATCTGCGCGCCGGCAGCACCGTATCCGAGAGCGGCGGCAGCGGTCTTGCTGCCGATCTCTTGCGGTTGCTTCTGCTGGCCGAGCTTGCAGACTTTGAGATTGTCGCCCTCGCTAGTGCTGAGACCAAGGCAGACTACGCGGCAAGCGCCGACTCCTTCCACGAATCGGTAGACCGGTACATCGCGCTGGCTCGCCCATTGGAAACACATCAATTTCAAGTGCTCAAGGTGCATCGAGCTATCTTGTTGGCGCGGTGGCTGCATTTCCGTCGTCTTCTTGACAGCGGCATGGCTGAGAGCGTCTCCAACACCATGTTCATACCGGAGCCACACCTCTGGGTGCAGGGGCTTGTTAACTTTCTTTACTCAGACGACCTCGTACTTCAGACGCCACTTTCACTCTACGACTACCTGGGGATACTCGTGTTGGCTAACGTGTACGAGGTGCCGCAGTTGCGGGCAAAGGTGTTGCTGACAATGTTCCACTTGGTGAGTGTGTTAGCGCGACGCACGCACTCTGAGCCGAACGGCAATGTCTCGGAGACGATGATTGATTTGATCTTGAAGCTGTGGGAAAACGTGTTGGTGGCCGAAGAGCCCGCGTTTTTGCTCTGTCTCACCTCCTTCATACGCGAGCGGTGGTCGCTCTTTTTGCACTCGCAGGCATTCACCGAGTTGCCCAAAGACTTAATAATCCGTCTTTGTACCGACTGCACCGATGACCACACTCCGAGGCGCGCACCGCGCGCCGACTCGCACACTCCCGAGCCCGAGGCGCTTCGCACTTTGAACGGGACCCCAACGCAGCCGCCAGTGGCCCGCGAGCTCCGGCTGTCGCACACCAACTCTCCCTTTTTGCGTACTGCCGGCGCCTTGGGCCACGAAACCCCGTGATAAAATTCGCAGCCATTTTGCAGCCATTGACCGGGCCGAAAATTTGGTTCGGATGTGGCAGGAGAGATGCAGAGGTGTCATTCTGCTCACACGCGGTACCAATCGTCATCAGCAAAGTCTTGGCAGTCTGCTTGGGATGCTCTTATCTCTTTCATCGCTCAATTTTAATCTTACATGGGCAACCTTGGTTGACTCACCGGTCCGATGTTTGCAAAATCCGGGGAATCGCGACGAGAATTCGTAAATTTCTCGCCGCGCAAGCCACAGTGCCGCCGATAAATATAAGAACTGTATACATGCCCGGTCATCGAGCGGCTACTCTTTACGATCATGACCAATAACCAGCTACAGCCCCCCGCCAAGGTGTCTGGCTCCGATGTGATTGTGCAGACTTTGCGGCGGCTAGGCGTTACCACCGTGTTTGGTATTGTTGGAATTCCTGTCGTGGAGGTGGCCGACAACCTTATCGCACAAGGGGTGCGCTTTGTGGCGTTCCGGAACGAGCAAGCGGCGCTGTACGCAGCGTCCATCTACGGGTTTCTCACGGGCAAACCCGGTGTGTTACTTGTAGTGGGCGGACCCGGCGTGGTGCATGCTACCGCGGGGATCTTGAACGCCAACTCCAACTGCTGGCCGCTCGTAGTGCTTGCCGGTTCGGCCGGTTTGGACGAGACGCACAAGGGTGCGTTCCAGGAGCTCGACCAGGTACTGTACTTGGCGGCGCAAACCAAGTTCGCTGCACGGCCGTTTACGGTGTTGCAGGTGCCGCGCCTATTGGAGCGGGCGTACCGCACCAGCTTCTACGGCGTGCCGGGCGCCACCTACGTCGATCTTCCGGCCAACGTCATCCAGCAGAAGGACGTGGACTACGAAGAGTTGGAGGCGACGCTTGCCGCGGCTGCGCCATCAGCGCCGCCTACGTTTTTGGCCGACCCCACCCGCGTCGCCGAGGCGGCGCGCATCATTGCTGCTGCAAAATCACCCCTTTTAATTATCGGCAAGGGCGCCGCATACGCAGACGCTTCTTTTGACGCTGCGGGCCCCGCCTCAGCCGCCTTGCAGCACCTCGTCGATGCGTATGGATTGCCGTTTTTGCCTACCCCGATGGGCAAAGGCGTCGTGCCCGACCTGCACACTCGCAACGTGTCGCTGGCGCGGCTGTTGGCGCTTGCCTCTGCCGACGTGATTGTGCTCTGTGGCGCACGCCTTAATTGGATTCTTCACCACGGCGAGCGCTTCGGCGACGGGGCAAAGGTCATTGCCATAACGAACGCACCCGAGGAGATCGGCAACAACAGCAGCGCGCTGGCGCAGTACGGGTTACTAGGCGACGTGGCGCTGGTGGCGCAGCAGCTTGCAGCCGAATTGCACCGCACCAGTGCCGCACCGGCCGATTTGGTGCCGTCATTGCGCGCCAAGATGCGCGCTAACGAGGCACGCGCCCTCGCCACCGAGAACCGACCCACCGGTAGTGGGCCGCTTGCATACCAGCGCGTCTACAAGGTGATTCGTGACGTGCTTGCCGAGCTGCAGGGCGACCGGCCCACCACGTTCGTGTCCGAGGGCGCCAACACGATGGACATACTGCGCACTTCGTTTGCGTTGACCGCGCCGCGGCGGCGCTTAGACGCCGGTACCAACGCCACCATGGGCGTCGGCATCGCCTACGCCATCGCGGCGCAGTTGGCGCGGCCGCACGAGTTGGTGGTGGCGCTCGAGGGCGACTCGGCGTTTGGGTTCTCGGGGATGGAGCTCGAGACGATTGCACGCAATCGTCTCGGCGTCATCATTGTAGTGATGAACAACAGCGGGATCTACCACGGGCTGGACCCGGCGCTCTACGCGCCGGCGCTCCCGCTGCTCCCCCTGACGGCGCTTCTGCAAAACACGCGCTACGACGTGGTGGCGCAGGGCTTGGGCATCCACGGCGCCGTGGTGCGCGACGAGGCGCAATTGGCGCGCGCCTTCGCCACCGCCATTGCGGCGGCGCGCCACCACGAGGCCACCTTGATCAACGTCGAGATCGACTTGGGACTCAAGACCACCTTGTCGTTTGGGTGGCAGAATAAGGGCAAGGGCAAGTTGTGAAATTAGTACACACCGACACCATGTAGCTAGTTGCCGCCGAGGCTACTCCATATGCCGCCGATTTCGTCCGCCAACAGCCCCAAGAGCTCCCCCACGTCGGTGCCGAGCCGATCGACGTCCTCGGCGAAGCCGCTCCACCACGTGGTCGGCGCCAGAGCCGCGGGGGCCGTCAGCGGCGCCAGCGGCGCCGGCTCCACCAAGTCTGTAGGCTGCGGCAAATGCTCCAGCACCCCCAACGTCGCCGCGCGCAGCATCGACGCGCGCGGGTCCGTATTGGTGCTGACGCGCACCGTGGTGGCGGCCACGCGCTGCGGGCGCTTCCACAAGAGGTCGTATGTGGCGTTGGCCACCACGTGGTCAACCTCAAACGGCACATTTGGGAACTCCAACTCGTCGGTCCAGCCGTGCGGAAGGAGGTTTTGCGGACCAAAGAGCGCGTGCGGCGCAAACAGCGCGTTGCTGGGCGCCGCCTCGATGCCGAGGGTGTCGCATACGAGGCGGTACACCTCGGTGTTGCTAAAGGGCTTGATCTTGAGCGCGGAGGCGCCCGCTGCCGCAGCGCGCTCGTCAAAGTACGGGCCCTGTGCCACAAACAACGCCCGCATGAGCAATTCGGTGTTGTTGTACCCGTGGACGCCACGGGGGCGGTACTGCCCGTCGTTGGCGTCCATCTGCTTGTGGGTGGTGATGGAGTAGCCCACGTCGGGGATGACCCACACCGGCGCGAGGCGGTAGTCGAAGCGGTGGGCCACGCGGCCGCCAAAGTGCCACTCGGGCGGGAGGTCCTCGGCGAGGTAGATGTGGTAGTGAGCCTTGGCCTCGGGGGGGACGTTGCGGCGGAATTGGGCCACAAGCGCCGCGGCGCGGCGGCGACTACTCTCGCCGCGACTGTCTATAACGCTGCTGCGACTGTCTTTAGCGCTACCGCTGTCACTGCTGCTGTCTTTAACGTCACCACTGCTGCCGCCACTGCTGCGTTCGGCGTCATCGTCTGTGTCAGCGTCGGCAACCGGCCTCAATCCAAACAAAGGCCACCCGTCCACGTGCTCCAACCCCCCCATATCCACCACATCATCCAAAAACAACAACCGGTCGTTGCTCGTCGGCGCCATGCCGTGGTCGCTCACCACCACCAAGTTGACCACGTCCTGCAACTGCCGCTGCTGCAACTGCGCCAACAACAACCCCACAAAGTCGTCAACGTGCGCCAACGCCGCGTCGAGCTCGGGCCCGCTAATGCCGTACCGGTGGCCAAAGGTGTCGACTGTCGGCACATACGTCAAGATGAGCTGCGGGCGCTGCTTCAACTCGGCGTCTAGCCACCCCATCACGCGGTCCACCTTGGCCGCAAGCGCCTCCAGTGCGTTGAACGCGTCCACCACCAGCGGGCCGTTGCCGCGGCCGACCCCGGGCACCTCGCTGCCGGGCCACATGTGCACCGCCAGCGAGACGCCCTGCCGCGCCGCGGTGCGCCACAAGGGCTCGCCACCCTGCCAGAAGCGCGGGTCCAACGCCCCGCGCAGCGCGTCGGTGTTGACAAACTGGCGCTGCAAGCGCGGGTCCCAGAAGGTGTTACCAACGATGCCGTGCTCCAGCGGATAGAGTCCCGTCACGAGCGTCCAGTGGTTGGGGAACGTCAGCAGCGGGAACAGCGGCACCATGTAGGGCGCGGCGTGCCCGCGGAGCATCATCTGGTGGAGAGCCGGCGTGCGGCGCGCGCTAACGTAGTGCGGGTGGAACCCGTCGAGCGACACCACGAGGGTGGTCGGGAAGAACTCGTGCGTCAGGTTGGACTTGAGCGGCTGCGGCGGCGGCCGGAGGGAGAAGGGGCTGGCGGTGAGCACAATCAGTAAGAGCGCCGCGGCGGCGAGTGCGGCGAGGAGCGTCGCTGCGCCGCACCGCGCCCACGACGCCCGCACGGCAGCACGCCGCGCGGCGTGCCGCTGTGGCTCGTCGAGGCCCCTGGGGCCGCTGAGATCATCAAGCTCGAAGGAGTCGGCAGAGGCGGAGCCGCCGGAGCCGCCAGAGCCGCTAGAAGCGGTCTTCGCGTAGTTGAAGAGGCCGCCACCGCCGCTGCTGCCGCCGCCAAGTGCAGCCCAGAGCCGCGCGGCCGCACTGCCGCCGCTACTGCCGCCGGCACCGGCCTCGCCGTCAGGGCCGGGCCAGTCGACCTCATAATCAAACTCCAACGGGTCAAACGGCTCGCGCGCGCCGTCAAAGCGGTCGTCCTCTGCCTCGTCTAAGTCCGTCACGGGCACGTCAACCGCGTGGAGCTTCAGATAATTGACTGACATGGCGTCAACCGGGAGAAGACGGTGCAGCGGGAATAAAGATATAGGGGTTGTGTGCAGGGTGTAAGGCGCCGCGGAAGGCGGACCGGCGATGTGAGCGGCAGGCGCCCGCGAGCGGGCCCGCCATTGGGCGGCCAGGTGGCTCCTGCTGCAGTGACAAACGCGGCAGGAGCGCGGCCGGGCCCCTGGCGCTGCACTGGCGCGCCCAGTGGCGATGGGCAAAAAGGGGCTGCGTGCTGCAAAAGTGCTGCAAAAGTGCTGCAAAAGTGCTGCAAAAGTGTGCAACGCCAGAAGGCCGCGGAGGCCGCGGTCGGACTGCGATACCGGAGCGGCGGGCCCCGCGGCCGCTTCCCCAAGTGGCTGGAGCTGTTTCGGAGACGGCTCGCTGCAACACACCTAGCTACGGCTCAGCTACGCACTATCGTGTATCTATGTCTCCTCTTGCTCGCGCTCGCGCCGGTGCGTCGCCATGTATACCCGCACGCGCAACTTCATCAACTCGTCCGGCTGCAAGTCCAGCTTGTGAATTTGGGCGCTGCACCCGGCGATAGGACACTCGATCGACGGCGCCACCCCAAACATACTGCCGATGGTCTGTCGCTCTAACACGTGCAAGCACTTGCGTGACTGCACCGGCTCCTGGAAGTACTGAAGCAGGACCGGGTCCTTGAGCAGAATCTTGCCGCCGGCGACCTCGACGTCGTCGTCGGCGCGCTCATCGGGGAGCGGGTCCTGCGGGTGCATAAGCACAAACGCAACGTTTTTGACGTATTGGTGTGCGGGCGCAGCAGCGACAAATGTTTGCAACAGGTTTTGCGACGCGTGGAGCGCGAGGTTGGCGGCGTGATCGCGCTCGATGGTGCGATCGAAGTTGGGGCGCGCGCTGCTCTCGGGGGAAGTCGCAACGTCGGCGCTGCCCTCGGGCGGTGCTGCAACGTCCGCGCCGCCCGCGCCTTCGCTTTCGCCCTCGCCGGTGATCAGCGCCAACGTGAGTGGCTCCTCGTGGCGCGTCTCCTGCCGTATACGAGCGCGCGACTCCTTCACTGAGTCGTACAACACTTCTATCTGGTACTTGCTTTGCAAAAGCGCCTCTAGCGCCTTGAGGTTGTTAGCCAAAAGCGTCTCGTCGACGTAGATGGCCCCATCGTCAGCGCCGGCGCTGCCATTGGTGGCTAGTACAAACTCTACGTAATCCCGGGTGGACTCTACGATCTGAGCGATGGCGGTATCAACGAGGTCGCACTCTGGTGGGCGCGCGGCGAACGTCTTCTCAAACTTCCGGAGAAGTGCCGGGTGGATCGGAACATAGTCGGGAAGCGCTGTCATGGTAGGGGCATCTTGAAGACGCCACGGCTGAAGTTAGCAAGAGTTTGAGGGCCGCACGACTCGATCTGGCGGGAAGAATTTTCAGGCCACGGGCCTTGAGCGGGCAGCAGACACCGACACCGCACGGCGCATGAGTGACGAGAACCAGCAACCGAAGGGCCTGTCATCGGCGGAGGCGCGGGGCGCACCCGGCAGCACGGTGCCTGGCACGGCCGCCGGCGCGGGCTCCACCAACGCCGCCGAGGCCCCCAAAGTGAAGAAACAGTGGAACAACCCGGCGCTTCGAATGATGGGAATTCCGCGGTTCTCGCTCCCCTCGCGCAACTGGCTCATCTTCTGGGGTGCGCTTGCGGCCGTCGGCGGCGGCATTGCCTACGACAAGTATGAGCAGCGCCAAATTCGCGCGCGGTGGATGCTGGCAGTGGAGCACTATGCCAGGCAGACGTACCCCGCTGATCGCGTGCCGCGCAAGCTCACCATATTTATTGCGCCACCACCGAACGACTTTTTGGAGGAGTCGCTTCGGTACTTCCGGCGCTACGTTAAGCCGGTGTTGAACGCCGCGGCGGTCGATTTTGAGGTGTTCACCGAGAACCGCCAGGGGGATATTCGTAGCGGGGTGGCGGAGAAGATTCGCGAGTTGCGCCGAGCGCGCGCGCGCGAGGCGGGTGCGCCCGCGGGCGTGCCTGAGAAGGCGCCTCAGACTGCCAAGATGAACTTCCCGAGTTTCTTGGGCCCGCCGCGGCGCCTCGAGGAGGAGGAGAAGACGGTGGCACGGCGCGAGTTGTACACCCCTGTAGACGTTTTGGGGTTATATCGCGTGGTGAAACCGATTGAAGTGCACCGCGACGACGCGGATGCGCCCGAGGCCGGGGGTGTTATCTGCATTGGACGGGGGGCGTACAAGGAGTACTTGACGGGGGTGCATGAGGGGTTGTTGGGACCGTTGGAACCGCCGGCACCTGAGGCGCCGAAGGCGTCCATTGATGAGTCGGTGGCGACGCTGGAGGCGCCCCTTGAGTCGGAGGCGACGCTGGAGTTGCCGCTTGATGGGTCGGTGGCTACCGGGCCGCAAGCTGTAGACGAGGCCGCCGTGCCTGCCGCGCCAGAGACTGACGACTCCGACTCCGAGGGCACTCCCGTGCCGAAACCCTACATCCAGCCAGCGGACTACGGGCGTGCCGAGTTCGCCCCGGAACTCCCCACCGGCACCATTCTCAACGACAAGGGTGTTCCGGTCTTGTTTGAGCAGCCCGTTTATGTTTTCCCCGTGCCCAACGTGCTTGGGTTTGTCAACATCCCGCGCAAGATCTACCGCTTCTACACCAAGCGATACTTGGCGGACGACTATGGCGCCCGGGCGCTGATGGTGGTGGCCAACAAGCTGCGGCCGTTCGAGTTCAAGGATACACTCATGGCGAAGGAAGAGGAGCTCGACTGGCCCCGCAAGTGGGTCGAATCGGGCAAGGAGAAGGGTTCGGAGTGGGTGCAAGAGTTGGAGGTGGATGACCGAGTCACCTCGCGCATGCGCGTGTTTGACGAGTGATGTATATAGGAATTGCATGGAGAGAGCGTACAGAGACTGGCGTAGGGACTGAGAAATCAGCGCTGGCGTACCACAAAGGGGCGACAACTGCAACCGTTTGTGCTGCAGCCGCCAAACGAACGCCGCCCACGCGCCCGCGCGAGCCCCGCCAGTGCCGCAGGCCGTGATATTCTGAAAGGCTGCGGCCAGCGGGTGGGCCAAAGTGTCGCGACAGGCTATGCTTAGCTCTCATAAGCTAGCTTCTTGTCGTGATTCGAGGCACTGCCCTTGGCGACGGCGCCGCTGGACCATGGCTGCAAATTTATAGTCACGTGAGCACAATGCCCCGGCGTTTTCACCGCCAAGCTTAAATGGTTGTTGGTGACGGGTCAGTCCTGTCGAGTCACGTGCACGCGGCGAGCGCACCAATGGGCCCGCATGACTCACCCGGGTCCGAGTCGCATTTGCGCGCGCGACCGCGCGCGGGCCGCCTGCATGCAGCCCGGTCGCGGCCGCTCGAACGTGGTTGGTCAGAGATTACGCTAAGCGGGACCGGCGAGATCCCCACCACAGATGGAAATTATTCCGTGCAACGTCGAATGGAGGTGCCGACGTCGACAGCTCCGCGTATAGAAATAGCGGCCACGGAGGCGCGCTGTGGCCAGCCCTAATGGCCGTACTTATGTCCCCTCAGCGATAGCAAGCCGATCCTGCACCTGCGCGTTGCGGCACCCGATCGATCAACGCCGCTACAAAATCTGCATGGGTGCGTTTCTTTTTTGCTCTTTTGTCATTTTTTGTTTGTTTCCTTTTTTTTTGAATTTTCTTTTGCGTTGTGCACACTATCGCTAAGCGATTCTCCTATAACGGGGGCGCCCTTATTGGCCAAAGATTAGCATCGCGCGCTGCCGATGGCCAATTGCCCCAAACGAATGCAGCCTTGAAAAATGCAACTATATAAGCCAATGTAGATCCAGCACCTCCTCTGTGAAAGCTAATCAGAACTATCCAGAAGCCATGGTCCTCCCTTCCGAACCCGAATTCCAGCAAGCATACCACGAGTTGGTGTCCGCGCTTGAGGACTCCACCTTGTTTGTGCAAAACCCCGAGTACAAAAAGGTGATACCCGTGGTGGCGATCCCAGAGCGCATCATTCAGTTTCGCGTCACGTGGGAGAATGACGAGGGCGGCATCGAGGTCAACAATGGCTTCCGTGTGCAATTCAACTCTGCGCTCGGTCCTTTCAAGGGTGGTTTGCGCTTCCACCCAACCGTCAACCTTTCGATTTTGAAGTTTTTGGGTTTTGAACAGATCTTCAAGAATGCGCTCACCGGGCTCTCGATGGGCGGTGGCAAGGGTGGCTCCGACTTCAACCCCAAGGGCCGCAGCGACAGCGAGATTCGCCGGTTCTGCGTTGCCTTCATGCGCCAGTTGGCCCGCTACATTGGCGCCGACGTTGATGTACCCGCCGGCGACATTGGTGTCGGTGGCCGTGAGGTTGGTTTCATGTTTGGTGCCTACAAGCAGATGCAGAACAACTGGTCTGGTATGATCACCGGCAAGGGCCTTTCCTGGGGTGGCTCATTGATCCGCCCCGAGGCTACCGGCTACGGCTTGGTGTACTATGTTGAGAAAATGATTGAAAAGGCCACTGGCGGCCGCGAATCTTTCAAGGGCAAGCGCGTGGCGCTTTCCGGATCGGGCAATGTCGCGCAATTTGCCGCGCTCAAGGTGATTGAGTTGGGCGGCACCGTTGTGTCGTTGCTGGACCTGCGCGGGTCCATCATTGCTGCCGCTGACGGCCCAGGGATCACCAAGGAGCAGATTGCAGAGATTGCCGGTGCTAAGCTCAAGCACAAGTCCCTCGAGGAGATTGTCAGCACCTCGGCGTTTTCGGGTGCCCAGGTTGAATATATTGCCGGTGTGCGCCCATGGGTGCACGTCGGGCAGGTTGACATTGCGCTCCCCTCGGCCACTCAAAACGAGGTATCCGGTGACGAGGCCAAGGCTCTCGTGCAAAACGGCTGCAAGTTTGTCGCTGAGGGTTCCAACATGGGCTCGACCGAGGAGGCCATTGACGTTTTCGAAGCGGCCAGGGCCAAAGAGGGCGTCTGGTACGCTCCTGGGAAGGCTGCCAACTGCGGTGGTGTGGCTGTTTCGGGTCTCGAGATGTCGCAGAACTCCCAAAGAGTGCTGTGGACGCTGGAGAAGGTTGACGCGCGCTTGAAGAGCATCATGTACGAGTGCTTTGACAACTGCTACAGCACAGCGTTGAAGTACTCTGCCGACAAGAACGGCGCCGGCTTGCCGTCATTGTTGAAGGGCGCCAACATTGCCGGGTTCATAAAGATTGCGGACGCCATGTTCCACCACGGAGATGTATTTTAGTAGCATAGGGAAAGAAAAAGGTAACGGATAAGAATTGTAAATTGGCTGCAAATGTCAGACTTCAGCACAAATCATATAATTATATTTCAGGACTGAGACCAGGTAGAGATCACTAGCCGCGCCTTGTTGAGTGAGTCGGTGCCATCCTCCTCGGCCTGGGACTGAACAAGGGTTGCGCAACGGCCACGGCACAGTTGGTCATATTCGGCGCGTACTTCTGCGGCAAATACCATGCAAAGATGCATGTCGCGGGGGTGAAAGAACATTGTGTTCCAACTCTCCACCACTTGCTTAAGCTTAATTTGCTCGTCGGCAGCGGCTCTCTGAAGGTACCTCTGTTGGGATCTGTCCTCGCGCTGAGTGACACGCTGTATCCCTGCGGCGACAATCTGTCTGAGAGGCCCACTTTTGCGGTCTCTAGAACATCGTTGTCTTCTGCAGCCACCAAATCGATCATGGTGGGCCCCCAAGATGTACCCACCCGTGTTTGGGCTCTGCGGGCTGAAGTAGCCAATCGATTCGTTGAGGCTCGTATTGACCACCAGGCGGCTGATTTGCCCGACAGCTGCCGCTTGCAACGCGGTAAGCAAATTCTGCCACTCGTTCATACTGACATCGTGCGATCGCATTTGTTGCGAAAAGTACACGTTGGGGAAGCCGTCTTTGAGGTTGGCCGTCTTGGAAGCGAGTACTAAAGGTACAAAGGGGTGACCATTCGACAGCACAGCAGTATGCTGCCGGTTTTGAGTTGACGATGGCGACGCCAATGAGGATTTGTAGTCAGAATCGGGGAGCACGACCGAGTTGATACGGTTAGCGCGTTCAAGGTTTGGGCCAAAGACGCCAAAATCCTCATTATCACTGTAAATCGACGAAGCCGAGGAAGCTCCAAGTCTACTATACATGGTGGTATACGCTGGGGGCTGGTAAGCTTCGTTTTGCATGTTGATTGATGGCCCACAAATACGGAGCACGCGTGGCTATATACCGTGGAGGGTAGTTGCAGCTTCCGCTTACATAAGCTCATATCGCAGCCAGCTGCAGCCCTGCTATATTCGTGGCGCTTACATAATCGCATCAGAGCTGAGCCGTATGTTTAGCTATAACGAAATGCGGCGAAGGTTTGGGCGTATCGATGATAAGCGAGGCATTTTGGGAGGCGGCGTGTGACGGCGGGTCTCGGCACGCATTTGATATTTTCCAAAGAAACCTGAGCACTATCTGACAAGGCGTTTAGAAAGTCTCTTTGGTTTTTCGGGGTGACGCTGGTGCGGCTGCAGTCGATGCGGTGTCGGTTGAGCCGCTAAGCCTCAAGGAATGTCTGCAACTCCTGCAGCATCGCCTCGTGGTTGAGCCCCTTGCCAATAAGGACAATCTTGTTGCAAGTGATGCCGTCCACGAGCGTGGCGCCCTCGATGATATCGTAGGTGTCGCGCACGCCCTGCACTACGCGCACGTCGTCCCCGCACACCAACACGCCCTTAACGCGATGGACCTCGACCGCAGCCCCGCGCAGCGTTTGCAGCTCCCACAAAATTTGCCGCAAAAACTGCTCGACGCGCTCGAACCCGCGAACGCTTTTGAAAAAGGCGAACTCCAACGTTATGGTGGCAATGCGCGAGTCGTGGAAGGAGGCGTCATGCACCACGCTGGGGGCCAACGCAAATTTGTCTGCGCGCGGTTCGAACGCGTGCAAGTCGAGGATCTTGTCGAGTGCAATGTCGCCGAAGCTGGTGGTGTAGAGCGGTGCCGTGGCGTTGACGGCGCGCACGCGGTCGGTGGCGGCGCGCAACGCGTCGTCATTTACGGTGTCCACCTTGTTGATCAAGATCGTGTCGGCGAGGGCAAGCTGTAGATGCGCCGTCGACAATCCCTCGGCCAAGCGGGCGCCCTCGGCGGCGAGCTCCTCGTCGGTCAAGTCGGCCGCGTTAGCCGACTGCTCGGAAAGGAGATGGCGGTGCGCGCGGTGCCAGTGGCCGCCCACGTCGTCGAGGCACTGCACAATGCTCAGCGCATCCGCCACCGTCACCACGCCGTCGATGTACACCAGCAGCCCGAGCCCCTCGTCAAGCCAAAACATCTTGGCGATGGGCGCCGGGTCCGCCACCCCGGTGGTCTCTAGCAAGATGTAGTCGATCTTGCCCCTCGAAGACTCTACAAGCTGCTCAATCGCGGCCACGCCGTTGTCCTTGACAGTGCAGCAGAGGCACCCGTTGCCCAAGTCGAGCCACTCCTGCACCGCGGTGTCGCTGTCGCGTATGGTGACGGCCTTCTCGATCGCCAGCAGGTCGCCAAACTCGTTGAGGATGATGGCGAGGCGCTTGGACGAGGTGCGGCCGATGTGCTCGAGGAGGGTGGACTTGCCGGAGCCGAGGTAGCCGGTGATGATGGTGACGGGGATGCGTGCGGAGGCAGATGCCGCGGCGGCCACGGGGGCGGGAGCCACGGCGGGCACGGGGGCGGGAGCCGCGGCAGCCGCCGCTGCAGGCACCGCAGGCGCCAGCTCGCCAGTGCTCTCCAACAGCTCTACAAGTTGAGGAACATCCATTGACCTGTCCTCCATGGCCGCCGCGCGCTCATCACCCGCCACCGAGCGGCACCATAGACACCCGTGCACCCAGTAATACCCGCTGCACGCCCTTCGGCGTGCCCACCGCCCACGGCGCGCGCCGTGCGATATAAAGCTGAGCCACTTGCCACGTTGTGCGCAGGCCAAAGCGATGCAAAAGTTGGACCGTCTTCTCGACGTGCTCCTCTTCGGAGTCATAGCGTTCCACCTTGTGGTGTCGCCATACTCGAAAGTGGAGGAGTCTTTCACCATGCAGGCCGTCCACGACGTGGTCAACTACGGCGTGGCGCTGTTGGAGACGGTGCAGCAGCACTACGATCACATGGAGTTCCCCGGGGTGGTGCCGCGCACGTTTATTGGCAGCGCGGTGCTTGGCGCGGCAGTCAAAGCGGTGGCCGCCGTTGGCGCCGTGGCGGCCGCCGCGGCGCCCCTGGGCTTGGCGCGGGGCGCGCCGGGCGAACTTTTCGGCGACTTTTGGGGCAGCGCGGCGCCGTTTGGCGGCACCCAGCGCCACCTCCAGTTTGTGGTGCGCGCGCTCATTGGCGTGGCCAATTTTGGCGCGCTCGTGCACCTCCGCAACACGTTCAACGCCATCACCGCGCGCGATCGCCGCAGCCGCACCCGCGGTGTTGGGGGCGCGTGGTTTTCGGTGCTCCTCTTGCTGCAGTTCCATCTTCTTTACTACGCCACGCGCACATTGCCCAATTTTGTGTGCCTCCCCCTCGTTAACTTTGCGGTTGCAAAAATCCTTCGTGGGGACGCCACCGGGTTGACGTGGTTGGCGTTTGTTGGGGTGGTATTCCGGTTAGAGGTGGGCGTGCTCGCGGCGATTATCGCCGTGGTGTCGTCATTGGTGTTTGGGCAGTCCAGCATCGTGTCTAATGTAGTGATGCTCGCGGCGGGCAGCGTGGTGGGCGCGGTCGCCAGCGGCGCGGTCGACCTGTACTTTTGGGGGTACTGGGTGGTGCCAGAGGTGTCGCTGTTTGTGTTCAATGTAGTTGAGGGCCGGCTGAAGGAGTGGGGGGTGGAGCCTTGGGGGGCGTACTTTAACAAGTACTTGTGGGCGATGTTTCGGCCGCCGGTGGTTTTGTTGATGGGGGTGCCGGGGTTGTTGCTGGATCCGGCGGAGGCCGCCACCGACGAGGCGGCTGCGAGAGCAGCCGCCGAGGAGATTTTGGAGACGAAGGCGAAAGCGGCTGCAGGGGTCACGGAGGATACTGCCAAGGGGGTCACCGAGGTGTCCACGGCGAAACGTGGCGGCACCGCGGCCAACTCCCTCCGCATCCTCTACCTCCTGGCGCTCCTCTACATCCTCGCGATGTCGACCCAGCCCCACAAGGAATGGCGCTTCATCATCTACGTGGCGCCGATCTTCACTCTCCAGGCCGCCAACGCGCTCGCCAACATCTCCACTAAGTGGAGCTTGTCGCTCTTGAGCCGCCTTCTCGTGGTGTTCGTCCTCGCCAACGTGGCGCTTGGCGCGGCGTTGTCGCTTTTCATGGGGTATGCCTCCAGCTTCAACTACCCCGGCGGCGACGCCCTCGCCGGCGTTAACGCCAACATCGTCGCCACCGCCACCGGTTCGCCCTTGGTGCACCTCGATGTGCCTACCTGCATGACCGGGGCGCTGCGGTTTGGCGAGCTCCGCGGGGTGCGCTACGACAAGACCGAGAACGCCACCGCGCTCGCGCAGTTGTGGCCGCAGTTTGACTACGTCGTGGGCGACGCACAGCTTGCGCAGCAGCCCCAGTTTGACCCGCAGCAGTGGCAGCTAGTGCACGTGGCGCAGACGTTCCAGGGGGTCACCCCCAAGCCTGTGCTCGAGCTCTTGGGGCGCCAGAAGCAACAGGGCGGCGCCATGGTGGCGTGGGCCTCCCAGGTGGTGCGCGAGTTGCTCCACACGGGGCAATCGCCCTCGTTTGCGCGCTTGGCCAACGCCATGGTGTTGCGCGATGACTACTTGTATGCGTGGAAGCGCGTCTCTAGCTAAGGATTACGATTATGGGTGTGTAGGCGACAGGCGCGGCGTCAGCGCCACCAACGGGGGGCGCCGCAGGCGTAGCTTGCTCACTGGCGAGAAGCGCGGCGTCTGCTCGTGCTCGGAGGGCACGTAGATCGGGGTGATCTTGCGGAGTTGCTTGGCGGTCTCGATGCGCGAGCGCTCCTCGTCCGCCGTGGGGCTCACCTGGAAGATGCTAGGCTCGTCGTCGTCGGCGGCAAAATTTGGCGCGCGCGGCGGCGCCATCGTGTAGGCCTTGGAGGGAGAAAGCCGGATGAAGGTGGAGGAGAGCGAGGCGGGGACAGCGCTGCCGACGGGAGTGGCAGCGGGGGCCTTGGCGCGCTGATAGTGACGGATCAAGCGGCCCATGCGCTCCGACTTGATGCGCTCGGTGGTCTCCTGGAGCTTGGTCGGGCTCGTTGTCGGCAGGTTTGGGGTGTGCGGCGCCGCGGAGCGCCGCTTGAGCGGGGTGTGCCAGTACCCCTGGGAGCGGCTCGACAACGGCGACCCCACGCTGGCGACGCTGGTGTCGGCCGGGCGGCCCTTGTTGCGCGCCTTGTAGCGCCACACCTCGAGGATGGCGCGCTGCTTGGCCCGCAGCCACCGCGCCACGAACTCGTCGCAGCTGTCGCGGTGGCGCTTAACGTGCTTATGGTAGCGCATATACCACGCGTTGAGCAACTGGCGCGCGCGATGGATCTGGCGCTGCCCCGCGATGCGCTCGGCTTCGTCCTCCAATTCGTGGGTGGCCTCGAGGCGTTCGAACCACTGCACGAGGTGCTTTTTGAGCAAAAATTGCAGTTGCAACGCCAGCGCCTGCTGCGCCGCGCCACGCGTTGCCGCTAAGCGCTGGCGCCAGCGCCCCAACGCGCGCGGCGCTAGCAGCGCGCGGGCAAAGGCGTCGCTGCGAGACTCCAACTCGTGGTAGGCGTGCTGGCGGTGGTTGTAGCTTTGGGCCCACGTTTCGAGGGCGCGGCGGAGCAAGGCGCGATCAGCACCCTGCCGGAAGTGCGCCACGCGGTGGCGGAGGGCCTGCTCGCGCGCGGCCTCAAACCGCAGGCGCCACCGCAGCCACGCAGCACGCAAGGCGCTCGTGAGCGGCGGCGCCTCCTCGCCGAGGCGCGCCACCGCGGCGTGGCGCCAGCGCCACTGGCGCCAAATTTTGCGTTGCACGTGGCGGTCGGCCGCAGCGGCATCGTCGGCGCGCCGGACGGTGTGCTCTATCCATAACACAAACACGCGATAGAGGCGGTGCTCTGGGACGCGTTCCGCGAGCGCTCGCACCGCGGCGAGGCGCGCGCGCCACGCCGCCATCGCCTGGCGCTCAACGTCAGTGTGGCGGCGCCGCTGGCTCGTCTTGTAAATGAGGGCCAAGCGCCAGCGCTTGAAGGCAGCGGCGGGGGTGGGCGCGGCGGCACGTTCTGCCGCTTTCAACCGCCACGCCTTGAGTGTCGCCGCCTCGAGGTGGCGGTTGCGCTGCGCGTTCGCGCGCGCGTGCAACTCCATCAACTGCCGCCAGTTGGCGAAGGCGTTGCGCACGATGACGGCGTTGGTGCGCGCGACGGCGGCACGGCCGAGCGCGTGAAGTTGTAGCTGGGCGCGCCACTTTGCGGCGAAGAACCGCACCAAGGTGCCCTCGGTGCGTGCGCGCGCCGTGGTCAAATTCTGCGAGAGCTCAAGCTGGCGGCGCCACGCCCGGAAGTGCTTGGCGAGGGTAAAGGCGCGCTCGAGGTGGCGGAGGTGGACGAGCTTTCGGAGGAGGGTGGGGATTGGCGCCGGCGCCGGCGCCGGCGCCGGGGAGGCCGCTACCGCCGCTGCCAACGGCGCCACCGCCGCTGGTGGCTGCTCCAACCGGCCGCGCCACACTCGCCACGCGCTGCGCGTCGCCGCCAACGCCAGGCGAGCGCGCTGCGTCGCGCGCAACTCGTCGGCCGCCTCTGCCAACGCGCTGCGCGCGCGCGCCGCGTGGCGCCAGCGCGCCCACGCATGGCGCACGAGCGCCTGCGCACGGTGGTCGTCTGCGCGCGCCAGCTGAGAGCACGCACGCAGCCGCTCTCGGCGCCACACGGCCCACCACCGCTCGAGGTCAAGCTGACGCGCGGTGGCGGCGGCCGCCTGAACCACCGCTTGGCGGTGTCGCCACCGCTGCCACGCCTGCGCCACTGCGCGGCGGTTGTCGCTGTCGGCGGCGGCGGCGAGCGAATTGGCGTGGCGCTGGTAGCGCGCGTACCACACCCGCAAGACGCGGCGGCGCACCTCTAGGGGCCACTGATGGGCGTAGACGTAGTCGAGCTGGCTGACGGCGAGGGTCTTGCGGCTCCACCGGCCCAAGAGGCGCGCAAGCACCGCCGCGTCGCGGCGGTGCTCGCACGCCGCCAAGCGCATCAAGACGGTCGAGTCGGTGGAGTCGGCGGAGCCCGTCAACGCCAAATGCAAGAGGTAGAGCTCGCGCACCGTCTCGTGGACGTCCACCAGCGCGTCCGCGTCGTCGTTTTCGAAATCGATCACGGTATTGAGGAGGTGGAGGAGGCGGTCGACGTAGGCGTCGTCGCGGGGCTCCTTGAGGGGGTCATCGAGGAGGCGAAGGTAGACCCGCACGGTGGGGGGGAACGCGGGGGAGAACGCGTAGAGGTTGTCGAGCTGGGGGAGGATGTGTTTGAGGGTGGAGACGAGGTCAGCAGAGAAGGTGGGGGACGCCACGGGAGCCGGCGGCGGCGGCGGCGGCGGCTCCAAGCGGCTAGCCGCTCCAGGGGGCAGCTCCAAGCGGCTAGCCGCTCCAGGCGGCGGCAGGTCGCCCTCGCGCTTGGGGGGTGGCGGCCTGCCGCCGCCGTCGCGCTCGGAGGCGCGGCGCATCTCTGGAAACACATCCACCTCCGCCGCGACGCGCTCAGTGACGGCGCGGTACTCCTCCGGGAAGAGCCCGCCCCCCAAGAACTGCTCATAAAAGTAGTGCACCTTCAAGTCCTTGGTGGCAAAGTCGTCGAGCTCGAGGAACTCGGCCCCTACGTGGCGTTTGAACATCCCTACCATCACTCGGGCGTACCCGGGGCTACCCCGCGAGGAGAGGTGGAGGAAGAGGTGGTAGATTTGGTTGAAGGTGGGGTCGTTGGATGGGGGGCCGCGCCAGTCGGCGGGGGGCCCGGTGGGGGTCGCGGTGGGGGTCGCGGCGGGGGGCTCAGCGGGGGGCGCAGCGGGGGCTGCGGCGGGTGTCCCCACCACCGCCTCCAACGACGCCACCGCGCGCGCGGTGTCGTCCGCACTCAACTCGGAGTCTAGCTGGGTCTTTAGCGACGCGTAGAAGACCGCCTCGCGGGCGAGGCGCGCCTCCACCGCCTCGACGAGCGCGCTCTCCGCCAGGCGGTGGAGCTGCCGGAAGAAGCGTACGAGCAGCGTGAGCGCAGAGAGAGCATCAGAAGCCGCCGCCTCACCCTTGGGCACGGCATCAGGGGTCGCGTCCTTCGAGGTGTCCTCCGGATACTGGTTGAGGTAGCACAAGAGCGCCTGCGGCCCCACGGCCTCCGGCGCCGGCCATGGGGCCCCGGCAAAGTACACCCACGCGCGCTCGCCCACCACCAAGCGGCGCCACGCCGGCTGGCGGTACCCTAGCAACGCCGCGACCGCGTCGATTGTCTCGCGGAGACGCGTCTCGTACGCCTCGGGCGCGCCGCTGTACCCGTGGAGCTCCTGGAGACTGCTCACCACGCCATCGAGCTCGACCATGGGGGGTTGTTTGCGCGCTAAATTTAGCGCCCAAAAAATCGCGGGCGCGGCGCTACGCCGCTACGGCCATGTCGAAGCGCAACCTGGCCAGCTACGACAGTATGCGGATCCGGGCGCCCGCGCACTTGATCCCGTCGCCCGCGCCGCCGGGACGCGACGCTGGTGCCCCGCGGGTAGCCTCTGATGGCCCACGCGCGCCCAAACCAGAGCGTCGCGGCGCTCGCACCGTGTCGGACCCCAACACGCACTCGCGCGCGCAGTGGCAGCGTGTACAGCCAATGCCGCCGCAGGCACCGCAGGCACCACAGGCGCGGCAGGCGCCGCAGGCGTTGTCGCCGCAAGCGCAGACGCCATACCCCCACGGCGACTTCTTTGATTTTAGCGCCGCCATGCCGCTGCCGCCACTCGAGCCATTTCCCTGGGCAGTGCGATCGCTGCCGCCGCCGCCGCCACCCGCCGCGCGGCAACTGCCGCATCTGGTGGCAGCCCACTTGGGGGACCGTTTGGGGGACCGTTTGGGGGACCACTTGGGGGACCGTTTGGGGGACCGCTCCGGCTTCAGCTTCTCCGAGCACAACGACTCGCTCCAGGAGTTCCAGGTGTCGCCCACGCGTGACGAGGCGCCGTGGCTGCTGCTGCCGGCTGGCAGCGTGCCGCGGGGGCAACCCGCGGGGCACGACTTGTTTGTGGAGGTGCCCGATGCGTCACCCTCGTCGCACTCGCCGTCGCCGGTCAAGTCGGTATCTACGGCGCTTTCGCAGCCGAACACTTTGGGGCTGATCATTGGGGGGTACAACTATAGCGGCAGCTCGGTGGGGACCTCTGCGGCGGCGGGAGCCGTCGGCGCCGACGCTGCGGGCGGCGCGGGCGTGGCGAGTGCGTCGAGTACCTCGGAGTCGCCGCCTATGGCGAGCGCCGGCGGCTCTGAGGCGCTGTCGGACGTGTTGGCGCCGCTTCCGGCGCCGCTTCCGGCGCCGCTTCCGGCGCCGCCTGCGGTGGAGCCCGCTAGCGCTCCCGCCGCCACCGCGGCGGGCGGCGGCCACGCCCGCAACGACTCCGCCTCGCTGACCCTCTCCAACGGCTCTGCCACCACCGTGACCCCCAGCGCCCGCGACGAGCGCTTCGTGCGCTACGTCATGAGCACGCAGCCGAGCCACCTCCCCTCGCGGCGGTGGCACATCGGCAACGTGCTCGCGTGGCTCGACACCCACGGCTTCAACCAGCTGTGGAAGGAGACCTTCAGGCGCAACGAGATCTCGGGCAACCGCTTCCTCGAGCTCTGCAACTACGACGCCGACCTGATGGTGTGGCGGCAGTTTGGGCGCTACTTGGACACCAGCGGCGACAGCACGGTGGCGCGCTTCATCGAGTGCTTGGGGGCGGAGGCGGCGGCAGCGGCCGCGGCTGCGGCCGCGGCGCCGCGCTGGCAGAGCTCGCACTCGCGGCAGGGCTCTGCCGACTCGCAGTCGTCGGCGGACGTGGCCGCCAAGGCGGAGCACCGCAAGTCGGCGCCCGTTTTCCACAAGAACCGCTCCACCTCGAGCATCGCGGTTAACGCCTCGTCGGGGTCGCTTGGGGACGCCGCCGCTGCGGCGGCCGCGGCGGCGGCGGCCAGCGCCCCCCTCAACGCCCACGGCATCCCCATAAAGCAGCGGCCCTTTTCGTACGCGCCGCCGTCCAAAAAGGAGCCGCAGCCCCCGTACAAGTTCTTCCGCAAACACATGCGCAACCTGCTGGAGGCCAGCGAGCGTGAGGTGAGCAGCACCCCCAGCCTGGCGCTTCTGACTGCGCCGCACGAGCTCCCCAAGAAGGGGCGCGCGCTGCTTTCGCTCAATGAGGAGTATGTGGGCAGCAAGAAGGACCGCATCTTGAGCACCATCCGCAAGTACGGCGGCGACAAGGCTGCCGGGATGGTGAAGCACGTGCAGCCGTCGCAGCGCAACAGCACTGTGTTGCGGCCCATAGTGGACCTGCTTCTGCCGATAAGCAGCCCTCATGGCGCCACGTTTGCGCGGCGCGCGTCGGCGTACTCGGGGGCGTCGGTCGAGCTGGCGCTGCCGGTGGCCACGGCGGCGTCGACGCCGAGTATCGAGGTGACGGCGGCGGCGGCGCCGGAGCTGCCGGCGGCGGCGGCGCCGGAGCTGCCGGCGGCGGCGGCGGGCACGCAGCTGGCGGCGGCGCGGCTGCCGACGGCGGTCGAGACGCCGCCGCTAGAGGCCAAATTCTTGCCCACGCCGCGGCCGGGGCCGCCACAGCGCACCGTCCTCGCCACCAAGGACAACCGCGCCTTCTTCGCAGTGGCGGTGGCGCCCGCCGCCACCGCGGCCGAGGTCAAGGCGGCGGTGCTCTCGGCGCTCGCGCTCCTCGACATCGGCCTCATCAGCTTCCACTTGACCGACTTTGGTGCCCACGAGGGCGCCGCGCTTCTGGAGGCAGGCTTGGCGTGGGCGATGCTGGCGTTTGCCCTCCCCAAGTTTGTGGTGCACCACGATCTGTCGCTGCCGAACAACACGTACTCAACCACGTCGCTGGACCTGAAGTCGTTTGAGCTCAAGGGCGAGAACAACGACGAGCGCTTCTATCCGGCGACCCCGCAGTACTTGTTGCAGAGCAGTGCCGCGGACGCCAAGACGGACTATTGGAATTTCAAGGAGTTGGCCAAGATTCTGGAGCTGCCAAAGCGGGGGTTGGGGGGGACGGGGACGTCGATGCAGGCGATTGCGCGGAGCCCGGCGGGGGCGCCGGCGGCTGCGGCGCCCGCGGCGCCCGCTGGACTGCCGGCCGCGGCGGGGGGGCCGGCCGCGGCGGGTCAGCCGGCCCCGGCGGCGACGGCAGCACCTCCGACTGCACCGTCGGCCGCAGCGCACACCCCCATGAAGCTCACCTTGGACAACAAAAAGCTCCACCGCAAGCAGCCCAAGCCGCCGCTTGTGATAGACACGAACGCACCCGAGGACGCCCCCACCAACACTTTCCGGGTGTTGCGCAAGGCGGGGCGCGAGATTGACTTTGACAAGCGGCGCAAGAGCCCGTTTGACACCAAGGTGCCCAAGTTGATCCCGAACATCTACTCGAGCTCGGTGGGGGACCAGTTTTGCTCGCCGGTGTCGGCGACGACGGTGCACACATGGGATGAGGGGGAGGTGGAGCCGGCGGCGAAAGTGACTACGGAACCGGCGTCGCAGCCGCCGGTGAAGGCGAATGCAGAGCCGGCGGCGAAGCCGGCGGCCACGGTAGCGGCAGAGCCTGCGGTGGAGGCGGCCACTGTGGCGGCGGAAGCGTCCGCTGCCGCTGACGTGGCGGCGGGCGGTGCGCTCGGGCGCACCGCCAGCGCCACCTCCAGCATCGTAGCGAAGCGCGCGGCGCCGCCGCCGCCCTCCGGCAGCCTCAAACGCACCGGTTCGCTCGCGCGGCGCGGCTCGCGCGGCGAGCTGCCCGGCGAGGAGCGCGTGCAGAGCCGCTCCAATAGCAACGGCAGCGAGCGCTCGTTCAGCCTCCGGCGCGGCCACGCCCGCACGCGCGGCAGCAGCTTGAGCCGCAAGCCGCTCAGCGTGCGCGGCGACCCCTTCAAGCCCAACGAGATCTCCTTCGACGACATCGCGGACGAGGTGGTGCACGTGCGGTCGGAGTCGTCCGACGACGACGATTTCTTCATGAAGCGGCCGCAGCAGCGGCCTCGCGACGACGACGCGGACTTTTTCATGAAGCCCATCGAGGCCAAGGCCATGAGCGTGCGGCCGCCCGTCGACGAGGTGTACAGCAACCTCGAGAAGTACTTCCCCAATACCAACTTGGACAAGCCGATAATCGACGACTCGCCGGTGTCGCCGGGGGCAGCGAAGCCGTCGATACTGCGGACGTTCTCCAACGCCAACCTCTCGCCGGTGCATGTGGATGACGAGGCGTTTTTTGGCGAGAACAGCAAGCACAGGTTGGGGCGGCGGATGAAGACGATCAGGGTGGTGGCGAATGAGGCGAGGAGAAGGCTAGTAGGCGGCGGTGACGCCGCAGCGAGCGCGGCCAGCGCGGCCAGCGCGGGTGAGGCGGGTGAGGCCGCAGGTGAAGCGGGTAAGGCCGCGGGTGAGGCAGCGGGCCTGGGCGTCGCGGGCATAGACAAGGCAGGCGAGGCAGGCGAGGCGGGCGAGGCGGGCAAGGCGGGCGAGGCGGGCGAGGCGGGCGAGGGCCTGGGCGGTGCGCGCGTGGGTGCCGCAGGCCTGGGCGCCGCGGGCAGCGCCCGCGCTGGCGGGCTCCTCCGGCGCAACACCAAAATGTGGGGCCAGAAGGTCACCGAGGTCACCTCGACCCAGATCGACCGCGGCGTGAGCTACATCCGCAACAACCGCAACGGCGAGTACGAAGAGTTTGCGTGGATCAAGGGCGAGCTCATTGGGCGCGGGTCCTTTGGCGCGGTGTACCTCGCGCTCAACGTCACCACCGGGGAGATGCTCGCGGTGAAGCAGGTGGAGCTCCCCCGCGGCGCCAGCAGCGCGCGCGCTGCCGAGGGCATCGACGCGCTTCACAAAGAGGTGGAGACGATGAAGGACTTGGACCACATCAACATTGTGCAGTACCTCGGATTTGAGCAAAAGGGCCGCGTCTACAGCTTATTCCTCGAGTACGTCGCCGGCGGGCTGGTGGCGTTGTGCATGAAGCTGTACGGCCCGTTTGAGGAGGCGTTGGTGCGATTCTTGACGCGGCAGATCTTGCGCGGGCTCGAGTACCTCCACGCCAACGGCATCTTGCACCGCGACCTCAAGGCCGACAACCTTTTGTTGGAGGTCGATGGGCGGTGCAAAATCAGCGATTTCGGCATTCTGAAGCGGCTGAGCGACATCTACGCCAACAACGCCGAGATGCTGATGCAGGGCACGATCTTCTGGATGGCGCCCGAGGTGATTGATCTGATTGTTGAGGACAAGAAGCAGGGGTACAGCGCCAAGATCGACATCTGGCTGCTTGGGTGCGTCGTGTTGGAGATGTTTTGCGGCAAGCGGCCGTGGAGCAACGAGGCGGTGGTGAGCGCGATTTACAAGATTGGCAAGACCAAGTTGGCGCCGCCGATCCCCGCCGACGTTGACGCGCGCCTACTGCGCGCGGCGCGCGGCTTCATCGCGCAGTGTTTTGAGACCGACCCGCAGCGGCGGCCCACCGCGCGCCAGTTGCTCGCGCACGAGTTCATGCGCGAGGACGAGCACTTTGATTTTGAGGCGACCAAGTTGGCGCAGTTGATCAAGTTCAAGGCGGGGAAGGGGCGCTAGCCCCAGGCGATTCTTGGGGTTTTTAGCATTTGCAGCCAATTCATATCACGTGATGCGGATGAATGAGAAGGCGTGGTAGGCTAGGCGGCTTGGCCCACGGTGGCAGGAGCGAGCAGCGGCGCCGCCGCCGCCGTTGACCTTGGTCGCTAGCTCAGCGAGATACCAGGTCGTGCGAACGTATCTCCAGCCGGCTGAGCAGGCCCCACCAGGCAAAGATGGATAGATGCAGTCGGTCGAGGTCATGCGGACAAGCAGCATGATGAGGCAACAAAGCTGACAATCAAGCTCAGGTGAAAAGGGCCACGTCGAGGCGAGATTAGGCCCGCTGTATGGTCTGAAGCATTTGCAGCCAATTCATATTGATCATGTGATTAGCGCCCGTGCACCAGGATGGGGCCGAGGTTGAGCCTTGATGCGCGCTATTTGTGCTGCTCCATACGCGCGGTCGCCGAGATTGCGTCAGCAAGCGAGCTCACTCGCAGGCCAACCAGGCTAGCCACACCTTGGCCAGCGTCAGCCAGTAGATGCGGTAGTCGGGTTTGGCTGCGGCCGCTGGCCATCACTCACCGGCGCTACACCGCCAAAGAACGAAATCTGAGGCGCATCACGTGACCGCGTGAAAGTGCTCATTGATTCTATATACATCAGGTCAACCTCAACTCGTTGATCATTAGGTGGGTCTGGAAGGGCTCCACAGGTATGGTTTTGCTGCGGCGGCAGCGCTGCTTTTTGCGCACCACCTCGTAGTAGGGCTCGCGCGTGATCTCGACGACGCGCGCCTGTATGTCGTACAACTCCGGGGCAATGCCCTCGGCGGCGTGGAGAGTGTACTGCGGGGAGCCCAAGGTCAACACGCGGTTGAACACGAGACGGTCGCCCACCTCGGCGCCGCGGAGCCTGAAGGGGAGCACGATCTTGTCGCCTTTGGTGACGAGGTACTTTTTGTTGTAGATCGACACGACCGAGTAGAGCGACTGCAGCCCGATGGAGTCGAGCTTGAGCGGGGCGGTGGCGGCGGCGGTGGCGGTGGTGGTAGCCGCCGCGGGAGCGGCGGCCGCAGGCGCACCTGCGGCTCCGAGGCACCGGCTCGAGGACACAAGGCCCCTCTTGGCGATGTAGCTGAACATGGTGTGGTGGTGGTGGAGGGCGGCTAAGCGGAGCAGAAAAAATGTTCTGCCAGAGGAAGTTACACAAAACGGGGCGGGCAAGGGGCGCGGGGATGGGGGCGGCGAAGTGGCGGCGAAGCGGTGGCAGGGCGAGGGAGGCGGTGTGGGGCGAGACGAGGGTAGAGGCGAGGGAAGCGATGGGGCGCACGGTGCGCCGCTGGGCGGCGGCAGCGTGGCACTGCCCTCCGCGGTGGCTGCAAAAACCGCGCGGCGGGCGCGAGGGCTCAGTAACGCACGCCGGCGGCGATCGGCGCGCGAACTGCCCACATCGGCGCCGCCCTGTCACGGCCCACTGCTCACCTCTGCGCGTTGCAGCCCGCCCGCCTCCCTCGGCGGACTGCCAACGAAGCTTCGCTGCCTGTGCCCTCTCGTCACGGATGTGGCAGTCCTCTTCCCGTTGGCTCCTGCCGCTCCACCGCTCCACCGCTGGTTTCTTCCTGCACACTGATTTTTTTTTCTGCGTGTTTTCGTAGCGATTTTTGTCGAAATCTTCTTTTCCCAGCCGTCTTTTCGACATTGCCCCCTTGAGCTCTGGCATACTTCGCGCTTTCTGCCCCTCGGAAGACGCCTGGACGACGCAGCCACCGCTAGCCGCATTATAGAGGTACCACCGCCGTCAGCGACACCCTTGGGCACCACTCTTTGAGCCGCGACCCGCCGTGCCATTCACACGGGCCATCCACGCGGCACCCTTACGCCAGCCGACGCCACCGGCTGCACGCTTGCACGCCACACCCCTCACACGCACGCTTGTGTGCCCTCACTAGCTGGACCTACCCCCGCCAAGTCCTTCACGACCCCAAAGCAGCCCCAAAAGAGGACTCCTTTTTGCGTACTGTATATAAACAAGCATTGCAATGTCAGGCTCATTCTGGAAGTTCAGCAACGGCTTCACGCTGCTTTCGAATGTGTCGACGTTGTTGGAGCAGTACAACGCTACGAAGGACGATGCACAATTGAGCGCCACCGAGACCGTGGACGCGGTGCTTCTCAAGTTGTTGGACGAGAGCGACTTGTTGCAGGAGTTGCTCAGCAACAACTCGATGTTGTTGGAGTTTTTGCGGGACGAGACGGTGTTGCAGTCGTTGGTGGGATTGGTTGTACGGGAGGGTCGTCTGGAGCTTGACGTGCTACCGAGCGCAAGCGAAGCGAGCGAAGCGACAGCGAGCGAGAACAAAGCGAGCGATGCGAGCAAAGCAAGCGATGCGAGCAAAGCAAGCGACGAGACGAACGCGAGCGATGAGACTAAAGCAAGCGACGAGACGAACGCGAGCGATGAGACCAAAGCGAGCGATTCGATCGAAGCACGCGATGGCTCTGGCGATGACGATTTCGACGCCAGTGACGCCTCAGACGACGCCACCGCCTCTGGCTCGCCTGAATCTGGCGCCGCCGCCTCGAGCGCGGGCGACGCCACCGACTCCGAGCCCGAGGACGACACCCGAGAAACCGACGAGGAGCGCCGAATCCGCCACGCCACGCTCGCCGCCGAGATCTTGGCCGCAGACGTGTGGTCGTTGACTGACACGGTTATGGACTCGACGGCGCTGCTCAACACGCTCTGGGGCATTCTCGACACGCCGACGCCGCTCTCGATCAACCTCTCGACGTACTTTATGAAGATCATGGAGCACTTGCTCGACATGAAGTGCGACGAGATGATAGCGTACCTCATCGACAACCAGCCCGACTTGGTGCACAAGTTCATGAACCACTTGTGCAACCCGCCGCTCATGGACTTCTTGCTCAAGTTGATTTCCACCGACAAGCCCGACAATCTGACCGGGATCATTGACTTTTTGCAGCAGCAGCGCGTAATCAGTCGATTAATTGAGGCGTTGGACACCGCAGAGACTACGCAGGCTCACCAGGGCGACCCCGCGGTGTCGGTTGAGCTGACTGCATCTGCCAGCGGCGACGTGCTCCTCCGGCAGTCGTCGGCGGCCGACTTTCTCAAGGCGCTCATCACGATCTCGGCCAACCTGACCACCGACAACTCGAGCATCGGGCCCAACGAGTTGACGCGCGAGTTGGTGTCCTACGAGCAGATGCATAACCTCTGCCTGATCATGCTAAAGGGCGACTATGCGTTGGCCAACGGCGTGGGCATCATTATAGAGATCATTCGGAAGAACAACCTGGACTACGACTTGCTCCCGGTTTTGTACATAACATTGGAGAGCCATCCGCCCACGGGGCGCGACCCGATCTACTTGGGCCACTTGTTGAAAGTATTCAGTGACCACGTGGACGACTTCAACCGGTTGTTATTGAGATCGGCCGGCAGCAGCGCCGGCACCACGGGCAGTTTACACCAGCCTAAGGATGGCAAGCTCCGCACGCCGTTTGGCGAGATAGAGCCCTTGGGGTTTGAGCGGTTCAAGATTTGCGAGTTGGTGGCGGAGTTGTTGCACTGCTCCAACATGGCGCTTTTGAACGATAACAAGGGGTACGACATGGTGAAAGAGCGCGACGAGATGCGACTTAAGATGAAGGAGTTTGACCCGATCAGTTTCAAGTACAATGAGGTGATTGTGTTGCCCGACAACTATGCGAAGAAGGGCGAAGGTAGCGACGAAGGCGACGGCGCCGACATCAGCGACAAGGTGAAGCAACTTCTGGTGAACGAGCCCGACGCCAACGACACGGTGGACTCGTTCAACAAGGACGACAAGGTTAGCGGCGACGAGGAAGAGGAGACGCACGCCAACGCCAATCTCACCGAGGAACAGATCCGCGCCAAACCCGTGGTGGGCGATCTTCTCAAGATTCTGCTCTACGACACCCAGATCATCTCCAACATCTTAGAGATGTTTTTCCGGTTCCCCTGGAACAATTTCTTACACAATGTGGTGTTTGACATTGTGCAGCAGGTGCTCAATGGGTCGATGGATATTGGGTTCAACAAGTTCTTGGCGATGGACTTGTTTGATCGCGGTGACATCACCAACAAGATTATTGGGGGCCAACGCGACTGCACCGAGTACGAGAAGGCGCACAACGGATTGCGATTGGGCTACATGGGTCACTTGACGTTGATTGCGGAGGAGGTGGTCAAGTTCATCCAGTTGTACCCGGCTAACAGCCTCAGCGAATTGATTGACGTCAAGGTTGAGAACGAGGTGTGGGAGGAGTATGTCAGCCATGTGTTGTACGACACGCGCGAAAAGTACAATGCCATTTTGGGGGGCGGTGAAGACGACGAGGAGGATGAGGACGAGGAGGCCTCCAACACCTTTGACGAGGGGGTTGGGGAGATTTTGGAGGATGACCACTCCACGCTGAGCCGCATGATCTTTGACCCCGCAGTAGACAATGATTTGCGCGGCAGCGGCTACGAGGACGGGTTTAATGACCAGCAGCACGAGGAGGATGTGGGCGAGCGCGCGGTGGGTAGTCCCGGAAAGCCCGTGTCGAGCTCGTCGGACGAGTCTGAGTCTGAAGAGGATGACGACCATTTCTCGAACTACATGTCGCTGCAATTGAGCAACCCCGAGCCCAAATTGCCGCTGCCCACGACCAAGATATCCGACGACGAAGATGAGGAGTCGAGTGAGGAGGAGAGCGAGTTCATAAGGGGCAAGGGTTCGAGTCCCGGTGCGGACACTTTTGCAGCGGACGATGACTACATCGACCCCAACGACGACGGGCTCCTGTACAAAAAGAAGGCGCACCCGCTTTACGATGCTAATGGCCATTTGATAAACGTTGGTGAGGACGAGGACAACCTCAGTCAGGACTCCTCGAGCTCGAGCAGCCTGGACGAGGAAGACGAAGACCTAGATGGGAAGGATACGGGCACCGAACTCACGCGGGCGTCCAGTAAAAGCTAGATAATGAGGAGGACGACGAACTTATAATGACACGACACCAAGAGTAGCCGTAGCGGATGATTGGTTTCTTCCTTTCGCAGCCAATTTAGCCAATTTGCAGCCAAATGCGCGTTTCGCGTTTACACCAGCACCTTGCGCCCCTCACGCTGGAGTGGCGGCAAGACGTCCAAGGACGAGTCGACGCTCGTCTCCGCCACCGCCGGGTCCTCACACGGCGCGATGGGGGAGTTATCTGCGTTTTCAATGGAGTCGTTCTTGGGACCCTTGGGAACCCCGCCCATCAAGCCCTTGCTCATGGCGAAGCCCAGCGAGCGCTCGGCGACGCCGCCGTCGTAGAACTCGTCCTCTATGGGGTGCATCAACACGGTGTTGTTACTGCTAATAGTAACGACGGTATTAGTGGGGACGCATATCCAGTCACCGCGTTCAAAAGTGAGCGGCTCGCTGGCGACAAAGATGACATCCTGCAGACGGTTGAGACGCTCCATCTTGAAGAGCCCCGGCTCGTACTCGAAGAAGCGCAGCCCCGTGCTGAAGTGAAGCAGCGCCGCCTCGTCGTGTCTCAGGGTTATGTATCGCAGCACCACCACCAGCTCGCCGTCCGTCACCGCAAAGTTGAGTAACAGTGGCTCCAGCGTGACCTCCACTTGCCAGCTGCGGATTAGGTCAATTGTAGTTAAGAGCGCTTGCCGCATCGCACTGTGGCCCAAATGTAAGTTCTTGTCTGCAGGATCGTGGCCCATTTTGAAGAGAGTATCCAAGAGAAGGGCAAAGCAGCACTCCGAGTCGGTCAGCCCTTGTAGAAACAAAAAGTACTCGTCATTGATGTGATTTACGAGCCGCTTCTTGATGCGCAGAAATGCCAGCACCCCGCCATTATGCATAAACATGAGCTTCCCGTACAGAAACGGATGGCAATTTGTCTCCAGAAGGACGCCCTGGGTGGAGGCGCGCACGTGACCGAACACGAGCTTGGCCTCGGTGCACCGCAGGAGGTTGTTGAGGTTGACGTTGTTCCAGGCGGGTGTGATAGCCTTAAAGATGCATGGCTCGTTGTTGGCCGCGTAGTAGCCGACTCCGAAGCCGTCGCCGTTTATGGGGTTGCGCATGTCGAGGCGGAGGCGAGAGTCGAACGATTGGTTGATGATGCTATGCGCCGGCTTGGTGAGGAGGTCGGAAAGCACCATCGGGTCGTGGCCCTTGTAGATCATGAATCGACACATCTGGTAGCACGGCAGAGCCACTAGCAAGGTGGGAAGGCTGCTTGGACGGCGGAATCAGCCTGCTTGACGAGCGGCTTGTAAAGTTTGCTAGTGGTGAAAGGTGTGGCGCGAGCCAAAAATGATCAATGATTTTGGGCACGTGATACGGGCTCGTGATTGAATCCGAGGCAGAGAATTTTCTCCGTCGTACACTCCACTGCCAAATATGCAAGTAAGCTACTCTCTTTCAATGCATGTCAGCCGCGAGCCTCGCTGTGGGTTTTACACACTGCTGATATTGTTTGCAATGCATGGGTCTTGCATTAGTGCTGCCACGTATAATTAGTTGCGTTGACTCTACACTAGTGTGATGCGTGCCAGTCGTACTACTAGACACTAACCATTTCCGGGGTCTGTCTCTGAGAAAATTAGATGAAAGGGTCAAGTCATACGCCAAATGTTTCTGCATAGCGATTTCACTAGAATTGAGCGGTGAAAAGACAAGTTGGTCCCAGTTCATTTATATCTCTACAGTGGAACCAGCCAACTTCTGACGAGACTATTGACGTATCATTTTTTGACTTCGACCTGTACGGACAATATTTTTTAGGCGGGTATTATTTTATTATAGTGGCTTATTCCAGATTGGGAAATTTTGCAGCACGCAAATGGTTGCAAAACTGTAAGGTGCGGCAAGGCATTGCTGGCTCGGCGTTCGCGGTGGAGATGATTCATGACGAGGACATTCTACTCATAATGCAGGAGCGCCACATCGCTATGGCCACCGCTGTCGAGAACTCTTTCTGATTCCAGCTATATTGTCGCCCTAAAGTCTTGTCTAATATTAATAGCGTACTTCGATCCTACAAAGATATGGTAGGCTCGTGCGCGCACGAAGTTCACTATAAAACATACACAGCATACCCTACTTGATTCTCGGGCCGGAAGACTAGGTGAGTGTCTACATGGTATCTTCGAAATTTGCATAATGATAAAGGTTCGTGTCCGCATTGCAGTCTGCTCGTCTGTGCGAGCTGGCGCAATGGGCACTAATGTTTTTGATGAAGAATGGTAGAAAAGTAAATAAGAGTGGAATAGTAGTTGGTTCGGTGTAAATCCGTAAGTCCTGACGACTTCAGACAAAGTATAGCATGATGCCAAAAGCCAAAGCCCAGACCAGCGATACGCTTTGCGTGGCAGCACCTTCCTGTGACGAAAAGACAGTTATTGAGGGCAACGCCGTCGACGCCAGGCTGCTAAAGGAAAGCGTTGAGCCTGGAAAATATGCGTCCGGGGATACAGTTGGTTGCGCGCCTTTGCTGAACGAGCCGCCAGTTGAAAAGCTGCCGTCACGAGTGCCGCTGGTATTGGAGGAGCTCCTGGTTCTAGACTGGGTCCTACCTGGACTCAGTAACTCTGGCAAGCCATCGTCAATGCAAGGGGTGCAAGTCGGCTCCTCGTGGTTGCTGGAGGCGACGCTGGTGATGGAAATTTCACGGCCCGGTGTTCCACTAGGCGCAATTTGTGACGACTTCGAGGCAATGGAGGCCTCGGATGTGAAGATAGGCTGCTCACACTCCTCACAAAGCACCGTGGAGGTGATAGAAGGGCCTGATACAGGCGTGGTAAAGACCAAGTCAGTGGATGTAATCACACCAGTCGAGATGGACTCGTTGGGGCTCGCAGTTGACGATGTATTCCGGTAGACGCCCAGCGAAAAGGTCATGTGCAGCGATGTTGGCTTGACGACAATCACAGTGTTGGTGCCGCCAGAGCTAGCCGCAGTCTCAGTGATGGTGTACTCAGAAGTGCCAGTACCAGTGGAGTATAATGTCGTTTCCGAGAAGGTAGTAGGCTTGACGACAACCACGGTGTTGATGCCGCCAGAGCTAGCAGCAGTCTCAGTGATGGTGTACTCAGAAGTGCCGGTGCCTGTCAGAGTCGAAGTGGTCTCCGAGAAGGTGGTAGGCTTCACGACAATCACGGTGTTGGTTCCGCCAGAGCTAGCCGCGGTCTCAGTAATGGTGTACTCGGAAGTGCCAGTATCTGTTGAGAAGAGAGTGGTCTCCGAGAAAGTGGTTGGCTTCACGACAATCACGGTGTTCGTACCGCCTGAGCTAGCCGCGGTCTCAGTAGTAGTGTACTCAGAAGTGCCAGTCCAGGTCGAGGTCAAAGTGGTCTCGGAGAAGGTAGTAGGCCTCACGACAATCACAGTGTTGGTTCCGCCAGAGCTAGTCGCGGTCTCAGTGGTAGTGTACTCAGAGGTGCCAGTCCAGGTTGAGGTCAAAGTGGTCTCGGAGAAAGTGGTTGGCTTCACGACAATCACAGTGTTGGCTCCGCCAGACGAAGCCGCGGTCTCAGTGGTGGTGTACTCAGAAGTGCCAGTCCAGGTCAGTGTGAGGGTAGTCTCCGAGAATTTTGTAGGCTTCACGACAATGACAGTGTTGGTTCCGCCAGAGCTAGCCGCGGTCTCAGTAATGGTGTACTCGGAAGTGCCAGTACCTGTTGAGAAGAGAGTGGTCTCCGAGAAAGTGGTTGGCTTCACGACAATCACGGTGTTCGTACCGCCTGAGCTAGCCGCGGTTTCCGTAATGGTGTACTCAGAGGTGCCGGTACCAGTGGAGTATAATGTCGTTTCCGAGAAGGTAGTGGGCTTGACGACAATCACGGTGTTAGTTCCGCCCTCTGACGCAGTTTGAGTCACTGTAGTAGTCTCTGTGCCAGTCCAGGTGGATGTCAACGTAGTAGCTGGAGTCGGAACCTCAACAATTACCGTATCAATTCCGCCCTCTGACGCAGTGCGCGTCACGGTGGTGGTCTCAGTGCCTGTCCAAGTGGAAGAGATTGTAGTTGCCGACGCTGGGACATCAATTTCCACAGTGATGGTTCTGTCAGCGTTAGTATTGGGTGCCGGCAAAGTCTTAGTTTGAGTGGTAGTTCCCGTGTACGTCTTTGTGATCGATGTGAAGACATCTCCATAAGAATTTGGGTAATTCTGGCCTAATTTCTTTTGGGTCAAATGTACGGGAACTGTTATCTCTTTCGTGGTACCTGCACAGGTGTACTTGACTGTATAGTCCAAGGAAATAGAATCCACTCCTGGCTTGTTGTTCATCTTGAGATCCATGGCAACACGACTTCTTGGAATGTCTTTCAACGTCGCGGTGTATGTTTTGTCATTACATGACGAGCTAACTGGCAGATTGAGTTTTGACCTCGGTTTGTCCCAATCGTTCAAATCAGTTGTAGCATGAGCATGGGAATTTGGACAGTCCAAGGTGATCGCCCCTTTTACAACTGATGCAACTAAAGAAATTGATTTGTAGCCTTTTGGGCAAAAATCATACGTCGTCCATGCGATAGTCACAATGTCTCTGATATCAGTTCTGTACGTAATTCCAACGTCATGTTCCCAGTATACGGGTTTATTCTCCAAATTCATCGTTGCCTTTAGATCGTTTTTGCCATCAGAGAAAGTGACCGTGTTCGTGCCTGAATTGTAAAGCCTCGCACATTTCATGCCAATCTCGGTTGTTGGTCCGCCCACGTTGTACATCATCGGGAAAGTTATGGTGCCTCTCACAGAGACATTGTTCGCAACTGGAGCTAAAAGACGACAACTAAAAGTCGATTGCGTTGTTGACCAAGGTGTTTTGGTCGCATCGTTACACACGCCATACTTGACGCCACCAGCGACAAGATAAATGGTTTCCGCATTTGAACGGATATATACACAAGGAAGCATTAATTTGAACGTATCTCCTGGAGAGAATTCGCCCGCGGGAAGGCTCCATTTGAGACGCCCGGTTACCCCCGTCAATGGATGAGTGGAAGGCATGATGACATCTGTGAAGACGCCATACACTTCTGCAGCTGTCACGAAGAAAGGTAGAAGACACCCTATCACGACCGCATGCCAAAAGATCATATTAGCCGGTTTGCAATTGTTACGTGTTGACCGACTGGAATTATGGTACCTATTTATGCTTTTCTGATTTGAAATGGAACATTACACTAGTATAGCATTAACGTGGCGCTCACGACTGCACGAGGGAACTAGTTTCGATCCATCTGCTTCCGTTTAGGATTTCCTTTTACCGAACAGGACGAACTAGCTCTGGCACCGGCAACTTATTGAATAGAAGTGCGTCTTTGCTTGTGCGTCTAAAGTACATGTGCAGGCAATGCAAGTGACATTATATATGGCATACACAAAGCGATTCATCATCAATTCTAAGCGAGGGATAATGGCGAGTAATCTTATTGTACATTTACCTCAAGCTAAAGCTATGCCTTGGCAAGCATCGCCCCTTGTGCGATAACTTGTACGCGATGGTTCTATTGTAGGCTCATCTGGGTCTTTGTTCGAAGTAATACACAAATTAAGCATCGAGGCAGATCTGAGAAACAGTGCTGCATGCATATATTAGTGTATTGACCAAGACACCAGCCGTAAAAATATTGCAGCATGAAAAGATGTATCTGGAGTTATTTTGAGCAAGCCAAACACTTGGCTTGCATGATACAAGATCAGCAACGCATCTTCACCCATCATGAACCTCCTCGTATGATTTTGATTTGATCTGCATGTGGCTACTGATCACTCGACATCATTGTTCGTGCATCACAACCTGCTTCATAAGTCGACTATTGTTTATTTCGAAGTCTGTAGGACAATCTAAGCTCACTCGTATCTCCATCATCGATGGATGATTATCTATTATTCCGAAGACGAAGAAACACTTCTCATTATTTTGTGACAATAGATGCATGCAAACTTGATCGGACGTTCAGCTGACTAAAAAACGTATTCACATCTTGTAATGCGCAGCTGCTTATATGAAAGAACAATGATCCCATCCACAAGTGACACACTATTTTACTTCAGTTTGATCAAAACATTACGAGCTCTTTCATACTCTCGTCTGAGAAGTTGCAAATCGAATTTGTTGCTGTGCAGCATTATAACATTCAATATGAGGGCGTTCACTTACATCTGCATCGATTTGGACATCCCACATTCACAAAGATAGAAGCTCTTGATGTAAAATGGCTGGCAAATGCATGTTGAAGATGTTGTTCAATATCATAATATTTAAAAACAATGCAAAGAATCTCACGCCTTCATCATCATGGACGCCTTGCATATTGGTGTTCTCGCTGCGCGCATGGCTTTCATGCATTGCATGATGCATCTCTAAATTCAAAATTCAATTGCGACTAAGCTTTTGCACTCTGGACGCACTACGTGTTTTCCATTGGACCAAGAAGCGAGGTTTCTTTCGGTGGTATACTTTCGACGCAGGTCAGGAACGATACCCTCGGCATTTGATGAGAATATCCCATGTATCTCTGCATCGCTCGCAAGGCAAAAAAGAAGAGACCCTAACGCAAGCGCATATGAATATACATATCAAATTGGTCACAATCAGCTTTTGTTTCGTGGCAGCTACTAAAGGAGCCGTGAATTGCAACGATTACGCGAGCAGCTTTCTGTTGTCAAGCACCAGTCATCGTGCAAGCGGGCTCATAGCCATCTGAATCCATTCGGGAAGTCTGCTTTCCAATTAAAATATTGTGCATGGTGCATGTGCAACTCGGGTTGCATCAGAATGCGTCTCTATTCATGCGTTGTGATGATCATGAGCAAGTAATGCGAGCGCTAAAGAATAAGGCATATGCAAAGCGAACAATGATTCTCTGGAGTGTGAAATGTGGCCTGTTTGCGGTGTGTTTCACCTTACCGCTCGCATCACACTTTGTATTACACTAAAAACCAACATTCTAAAATCAACGAGTAAGGTATTTGCCGATCTTCCTTTTATGAACGAGGCCGATTTCACGATGCATATGCAATAATTTACAATTTTTTCGCAGTGTTTGAAACCCGAGCAGCGGCAGTGATGCTTCATAATTAGTATAGGACACAACAAAGGCACAATGAGGCAGAAGTACGAGCAGTCTTGAGTTTTCACGTGTAATGAAGGTTCACGAGGAGTTCACAGACGAGAAGAATTGAACCATTCTCTCAAATGTAGTCAATTTTGAATGTTGACAACTGCCAGCTAATACATTTGACTATCGAAAACAACAACAGCTAATTGAGGAGGTTGCTTCTTTGTGCTTTTAGTGCTTCATGGGTCAACTGAACCCAGAAATAGAGTGCTCGCATAAAAAACTAAGTTCTGATACCGGGTTGATGCTGTGAATGGTAGCACGCCATAAACTGTGGTTTACTATGGCAGGCAGGTCGGAGGAACTTATTCCGCCAAGACAATTTTTCATATATGTATGCTTGTTCTGTACAGTCAGTCACTTAATCAACACACGATAATATTCTTTATGCATCTTACTATCTCTTTACTTTTTAACGACCACGGCCTGTCAACTTTGAACTATATGAGTTCGATTTGGTTGTCCTATCAACAATTTGGTCGCCATGGCGTTTGATACACTGGAATGCCAACTTGTGAGATTGCAGCAGTTGAATCTTGATAAATCGCTAATAAGTAGACAAACGACCTGACCTTCTCAATCCAGAATTTGCCGCGGCGCAAAAATAATGTCATTCAAAAAAAAGAAGTACTTGCACCTAAGAATTACAAGGTGCTACGCAATCGAGCCATCCCGTTTACGAGTCGCAACGATTGAAAATTGTGAAAGATTTTTACATGGTTGATTTGAGTTCATATATTTCTAATGTCGAGATGTTGTACTTTCTCATTTGCACTTGACAAACATCATCTCTTATAATTTATTTTCTTCTGAAAAGACAATAATCTTAAATCGAAGTTTGACTCGTAAATTGAGTGACGCGAAGATCTTAATCGCCGGGTTAATAAATGCGCGTTAAAACTTGCCGTGTTGTACGTACGCGATGAATAATAAATTTATTCCGGATGCAAAAAAATTATGCGAGGAATGCATGCAATGCATAATAAAGATTAAACCAAATTTTGGTCGAGTAACATGAATGCGCGCCTCGCCATGCGTTTTGCAATTTATTACGCAATTTAGCACGATCTTCATGGAAGACACTAATGCATAAAATTGAGTTGATAATTGTATAAAAGCAAGAGCTGCTAGAGAGATAGGGTAGGCTGTGAGATTTTCTGAGTCATGTCTTGTCCTTCGTCTAAAATGTGAATGTGAGCTTGATATATAGACTAAGCGACACAATTCAAGCTTACACATCATTTGTAATTTGATCTACCTGAATCCCATATTCGAATCAGATAGAACTGTACACCTTCCATATGACTCAGTGTAGAGTTGGACTTACGTCTGACAACTTATTTTCAGAACTTCTCGCAGGTAGTCACATCTACTTTGTATCAGTATATCATCAGTTTTGAAATCAGAATCCAAGAAATGGGAAACTTTAAACCGCTTGAGACACCAAGCAAATGGTGCTTTTCTATCGTCACAAATTACACCATTATTGAAATGAATATTTTTCGATATACATGTTATATAATAAAAAGAACTGCGCCATGTTTACTGTTGTTTACCGGCTGTCAATAGCGGTTCGTTTGTCTTCGGCTTCGCTATCATCCTTCCAATATCGGCTTGTGGGCACTCACTGACTATCCCTCTCCCGACCACCTCTAAAGCATACATAAATGTGGCTCCATCACTTTAGGAATGCAATTATGTTCACCGGTCGAAGCATATGAACGGAAACCAATTCATTCAGCCACGTGTAAGACCATATTGCACTTGGGGAACTGCCTGGTCACGTCTTAATACTACGGCCATTGGCAACTAACCTTACCTGTGGCCATCGGACCAAGCTTGCAACGAAGTGCGCAAACGACCCACACCACGAACGCTTGTTTTATATGGTGAAAAAGATAATGTTGATACGCACTCATACCACTTGAGAGTTAGCACGTTGAACCTTTGCAACGCACCATAATCACGCCGCGAGCTTCATTTAAATACCGCACTAGCTGCTGCAGGGGTCAATCTGCTCACATTGACATTAGCTGTGATCAACACAGACAACCCAGAATGAGATTTCTTTAAAGGACATGCTATCTAATAAATTTCGACAGCACTTGTATCATCGATTTTTTGGCGACCACCAACCACTAGTTTCACGTTCTGTGCTCTGCGTCCAAACATTTATTGAGAGATGACATCCTGCTCACAAGCCTTCCACGATATACAGTGAGGGGTGTATAAGCTTTTCTCTATTCACATCTGTAGTGAAGTTTGGCGAGGTCCGTTACACGCAGGCTGTACAGGTGTCGTGGCTGAACCAGGTTTTCGTGTAAGAAGTTGGTGTCCTGTAGCGAAAATACCGTGCCAATTAAGGGTCTTAGTAGATCGGTTGAACAGCACACGATAGACAACTATACACAACTGTAGGTTATTAGTCTACAGTTGAGGATTCGTGGGTGGCTAAAGATAGGAGCGAAACTATTCACTTCCAATTTTTATCAAACTAGAGATTACCACAAAGTCATAGCTAGTGACTGATGGCTTCTAAAACCTCTTCGATGAAGGCGAGGGTATAGGGCTTTAAGTAGTTTAGCAAGGAGGGGTTTCTTACCTTAAGTAAATACCACATTAAGGGTTGAAGGGGGCAACAGCCGGGATGTGGTACATTGTGGCAAAGGGTGTATTGTCCTTTGCAGTACTTTTGCAACCATTCATATCGGAGTGCATGTTGCCGCTGTCGGGTAAGAGGCACATTTACAGTGTATCACGTGCCTGCCCGACATGGATTTAGTGTGCATATAAATTCAACTTGATGACAATTTTAGCTTTCAATTTTTTAGGCGTACGACGTTTGCATTCCAAGTGCATAATTTAAATCAATCATTCATCATACATGAACAACAAAGTCACGACACACCAACAACCGAGAGTAGCATGTAGATCAATAGTACATATGCGTCTACACTTGTGCAAAGTTGCATGAGGCTCATGCTAATCGAAATACGAGTCTATGACCGCAATCTTAAATGCAATCCTACTGGGCATTTCGCGTCGCCAGGATTAATCCAATCGAGAGTGGAATTTCATCGCGCATGCGACGCACACTGCAACCCTTTTCAATCTTAGTGAGTGCTTCTACTTGTTTCGCATGATGGTTTACGATAAGTATATTTGCATACACAGTTTATATTCAAAGGGTGAATATGAAGGTTTCCATTGATTGGACTGCGATAAGTCGCCATTCGAAAGATGCTCTCAAATAGCATCGGAACGCGTGTATATTCGTGCGTCGCGATGGTAACGCGCAGGTTTGCAAGCGATAAATTGTGAGGCATACGCAAAGCAGATAAATATACATTATACAGGAGACATCGCAGCAAACGAGTTGGTGGTACAACAATTTCGAGCCAAGTGCATTAAGTGGCGAACACTAACCCATTGCACCTTTAGACAACTTGAATGAAAGTTCAATCATATGCACATTTGCACAACGCGAGTCAAATCAAAGGTTGTGGAAGCATACAGTTCTCAAGGCCCGGATGAGGCATCCATGCTTGTTCTCACATTATTCGACCAAAAGAACACAATGATCGAGCATCGAAGCATATGTACAGCACTGTGTGTTCAGCAATGACAGCTGCAAAAAAAACGCATACACACTCCCTGCCTCAAGACGCTGCTTCGCAAGACATGAGCTCTCGACTGCTCGTACATCAGATGAGAAGATTACGCGTTTCGATGGTCAATACGTTAAAAGTGCATTTTTCTCCCATAAGGTATTTGTGGCGGGACTCGCCTACCCGAGCTACCAGGATCTCAATCCGTTGAGAAGCCCCTTCACGGGGAGCATAATACTTTAGGCAAATAGCCACTACACGCGACTTACAAAGTAAATAAATCATACATCTCACAATCCCTACTCGAGCGACGACATAAGTTCTATTTCGAAGAAACTTTCAGGAAAGGTTGCTTGAGTTAACGCCAAGACTCATATGTACTCGAATGTCGACTTGTATTGGTCTTCAGCTAGCGATCGATGTTGTAAGGATTTTGCAAAGGCGAGAGAAATGGTTATTTTAAAGCAAATTCGTAAACTATCTCAATGGAGGTTTGCATTAGTAGGTGGATTATGTGTTTACTTTGAACTTGAGCAAGTTGGTCCGAGGATCTCAGCTTCGACTCGTCTTTTCAATTTTATGGGAGAGGAATACGCTTTACTGAGCGGAAAAATGTATGCCCAGAGATTTTCAGTTTTCTTCGGACAACATCAGTACTAATTCGCAAGTGAGTCGTGTCGATGTGATCGAAACTTTCAACCGAAGAAGGCACAGATAAAATAGTAAAAGCGCCGACATAATAATTGTGCATAAGATCATTTGCAGCATATTTGGTTATGCAGAATGTACGTCATCTTTCTGCATGCATGAGTCTGAAACAAAGAGCCTTACAAAGCATGGATCGAGCTACATAAAAAATTGCCCTCCGCCGAGCTTTGCTGTTTGTGGTGGCATGGGCGATCAATTCCAGAAGTATGTTTTACACTGCGTAACACTGAAGGTATCATCATGTGTTTTTGTACTTGAGCAGGAAGGTGAAAGGCTCGCGGATTTGGCAAACTGAAATTTGTGCATGTCGCAATGTTGAGAGGCTCGGTAAAGCCGAATTTCGGCGTTTTCCTTTCGAGTGTCACGGAACTCGCGCAGCCAACTGTGTTTCTCGCAGTATTGGGCCTCTTGGTGCGATATTTGAGGACAAGCAGAATTTCTGCAAGTTCTTTGCTAGCATCTTCCTTATTATCAGAGATTGTCCTGTGAAAATTCATGCCCTTGGCTATTTCACAATCTCTTGGCCGCAATGGCGCTTGATTCTCACTTCCGATGAGTCGAGAGTCTGCACAGTCGCTTTCATAGTCCACAGATCTCGATTCTTCAGCCACCCATTTGTCACCCAAAGTGTCGCTCAAGGCTCGTGGTTCTGCCACCTACACGCTTTGCTTTGCACGTGACTCTTCGCGCTATTAAACGCCACGTTATCCAACTCATCACCACGATTCACTCATAGTGGCAAATTTCAACACTACGAGAATAAACCAAGTGCGTACAGACGTGAGTTTTCCTGCTCTCTGAGGTATATCCCTCTCTCTGTAGCCCCATCACAAATAACCCGCGATATTGGTGAACTTATTGGTCACGTGCTCATGTCATGCGGTCTCTTTAGGCAATGTCTCCTGCAGCAACACTCTACGCACCTAGCCATGTCCGCAGAGTATCCCGTTAAACCGAGATTAGGATAGAGCCAACCATAAGCATGTGACACGCAACGGCGGACTGGCGCTCATCCCAGGGAAAGACAACCTCAAACGTTCATACAAGCTGATAAGGTTGCATACACTCTCAATGGCGAAATTGCCCCATTTAGATTCGAAAATATTGAGCGAAAACCTCCTTGAGGCTATCCATTGCTCATCCAATTGTCGCATCATGTCGCTCTTCAAGACCCTCCAGAACTCGCCTGCCACCATCACGCTCTTCCACAACAAGAAGGTCCCCCAGCTGGTACTGTTGTACTCGATTCTCGAGAAGCTGTCGCGAAAATTGAACGCTGACCGCACCAAATTCCAAATTGACTTGATGGAGAACAAGATGCCCACTTTTGACCAGTTCAAGTTTTTGATCAACTCCTGCATCTCGGACGACGCCAGCACAGAGACAGTCAAGAGGTGCTACCCCTTGGTAACCCCCCGCAAGACATCCTCCGAGAAGGAGAAGAAGAGCGTCACGATTGCGCCGCCGCTCGCACTTCAAAACCGTAATTTCAAAACCTTCCGTGAGGGTGAGTACGCAATGATCTACGATGCGTTTAATCAGCTAGTGGAGGATGCGCACGCGCACCCAGAGCACGACCCCAGCGAGATATTTCGCGCGCCCTTGGTGGTAGACTGGGACCAATGTCTTGTTGCGGGCGACGAGGCTACGTTGGAGCAAATCTTGGCAAAGTACGAATGAGCGGAAGGCAGTAGCTTGTAAATAGCGAAATAAAAATTGTGGAATAGCTCGTGGGCGGGATGTCCTCGACAACCACCACGCAATTAGTGAGAACTTGTTTCGCAACACTCACCAAATACAAGCAAGACGAACTTTTTGAACGACGCGTCTTTGACAAGACATGTGAAGTAAATCATCTTTGATCGATGGGACAAGCTTGCGGCCCGGCACCACAGGAATGTGGGGTTATGGGCGTATTCGAATCACGGACCAACGATCGCTTACCTGCTGATTGTATGCGAACGAACAAACATCCGGCGTAGATAAAAGTGTCGAAAGTGGCGATGGTTTGGTGAAAGTACACATCGCCGCCACGAGTCCAGATCTTGACGTCGTGCTGTCGCGACAGAGGCGTTACAAGACAGGAGCCTACATCATTTGATTCGAAAGTTGTATGATCGATGAAGGATGTTACTACACCGGGATAAAATCACATTGTGAGGTGTACTCACCTATGCGACAGACAGCCGCAACAAAACTTTATGGAGCTTGAGTGTATCGAAAAAAGTGTCTAAAATGGTTGAACGTTATGCAACTTGAGTGAAAGGCGAAAAGTGTGTGAAAAGGTTGCAGTAATTGATACGAGCCGATGGCCGAGTGCATTGGGGTCATCACACAAAGTAAAGCATTATGCCAAGAGCCAAGGCCCAGACCAGCTGTCTGTATTGCGATGCTGCACCCTCCTGTGATGTGAAAATGGTGGCAGAAGGCGAGGCCGCAAACGCTGAGCTGCTGTGCGCAAGCGTTGAGCTTGAGGGATAAGGGCCAAGTGATGAGGCAGTTGAATACTCAGCGTGACCGGAAGAGCCACTACTAGGAGTGCCGCTGCCATATTTAGAGCGTGGCGCACTTGCAAATGAGCCATGCTCGCAATCGGTGCAAGTGGGCGCTCCGCCCTCACCGGAAGTGATGGAGCCAACAATAGACTCACGGCCAGATGTAGCGCTAGGTCTGACTTGCGACGACTGCAAGCTGGCAGAGCCTCCCGAAGTGGTCGTGGGCTGGAACAGTCGAAGTCTCAGTATTAGGGACTGTAGTAGGTCTGACTTTCGACGATTGCGAGTTGACGGAACCTCCCGAAGTGGGAGTGGGCTGTGCGCATTCCTCACAAGGAGCTGTGGAAGTCTCGACCGCAGTACCAGGGACTGTAAGGGTGGTGAGTACTGTATTCGAGGTCTCACTATTTGACGTGGCAACATTCGGGCCAGCAGCCAAGGAAGTATTCCAGTAAATTCCCAGCGAAAAGGTAAAGTGCAGCGATGTTGGGTTCACAGTGATCAGAGAGTGAGTCCCACCAGAGCTGGTAGTAGTCTTAGTGATGGTGGACTCCACGATTCCAGTACCAGTCAGTCTGAGAGTGGTCTCCGAGAAGGTAGTAGGCTTGCCGACAATGACAGTGTTAGTGCCGCCAGAGTTAGCCGCGGTCTCAGTAATGGTGTACTCGGAAGTGCCAGTACCTGTTGAAAAGAGAGTGGTCTCCGAGACGGTGGTTGGCTTGACGACAATAACAGTGTTAAAACCGCCAGAGCTAGCTGCGGTCTCAGTAATGGTGTACTCAGAAGTGCCAGTACCAGTGGAGTATAATGTTGTTTCCGAGAAAGTGGTTGGCTTGACGACAATTACGGTGTTGGTACCGCCAGAACTAGCCGCGGTCTCAGTAATGGTGTACTCAGAAGCGCCAGTCCAGGTCGAGGTCAAAGTGGTCTCGGAGAAAGTGGTAGGCTTCACGACAATCACGGTGTTAGTGCCGCCAGAGCTAGCCGCGGTCTCTGTGGTAGTGTACTCAGAGGTGCCAGTCCAGGTCGAGGTGAGAGTGATCTCGGAGAAAGTCGTAGGCTTCACGACAATGACAGTATTGGTTCCGCCAGACGAAGCCGCAGTCTCAGTGATGGTGTACTCAGAGGTGCCAGTCCAGGTCGAGGTCAAAGTGGTCTCAGAGAAGGTGGTTGGCTTCACGACAATCACGGTGTTGGTTCCGCCAGAGTTAGCTGCAGTCTCGGTGATAGTGTACTCGGAAGTGCCAGTACCTGTTGAGAAGAGAGTGGTCTCCGAGAAGGAGGTAGGCTTCACGACAATCACGGTGTTGGTTCCGCCAGACGAAGCCGCGGTCTCAGTGGTGGTGTACTCAGAGGTGCCAGTCCAGGTCGAGGTCAAAGTGGTCTCGGAAAAGGTGGTAGGCTTCACGACGATCACGGTGTTAGTTCCGCCCTCAGACGCGGTGAGCGTCTCAGTGGTGGTCTCAGAGCCAGTCCAGGTGGATGTCAAAGTGGTCACCGGAGTCGGAACCTCAACAATCACGGTATTAGTTCCGCCTTCTGACGCAGTTTGAGTCACAGTGGTGGTCTCTGTGCCAGTCCAGGTGGAAGTCAAAGTGGTTACTGGAGTCGGAACCTCAACAATCACGGTATTAGTTCCGCCCTCAGACGCGGTGAGCGTCACAGTGGTGGTCTCAGAGCCAGTCCAGGTGGAAGTCAAAGTGGTTACTGGAGTCGGAACCTCAACAATCACGGTGTTAGTTCCGCCCTCAGACGCGGTGAGCGTCACAGTGGTGGTCTCAGAGCCAGTCCAGGTGGATGTCAAAGTGGTCACCGGAGTCGGAACCTCAACAATCACGGTGTTAGTTTCGCCTTCAGTTGCCGTCTGAGTGATGGTTCTGGTTTCAGTGCTGTTCCCCGTCGAAGTGATTGTAGTTACTGGAGTTGGAACGTCGACTTCGATGGTTATTGTCTTGTCTCTCAGTTCGTTGGTGGTGGATATTGTCGTGGTTCGAGTGATGCTGCCAGTATATGTCCGGGTTGTATGAACCTCAAGTGTTCCCGATGACTGAGGCAGAGGAGATTGTTTTGGAGAAAACCACCACGGAATGGCAACATGTTTGACTTCTTTTGATGCTCCCACACATAAATAGGTAACTTCGCGGGACACGTTGAGATATTTTTCCTGGATGGTGTTTACCTTGAAGTCCATCGAAGCACGAGCGCCTGTGGGAACATTCTTCATGGTAACGCTAAACTTTTTGTTTCCACAATTGCGAGTGACGGCGGTATCAAGGAAGGACTTGGGTCTGTACCACGCGTTCCAGTTGGTACTGGCACCACCGTGACTGTCAGAACATACCAAGTTATTTTCAGACGTGACTTCCAGACTGTAGGTAATCGATTGATAGCCCTTCGGACAAAAATCTTTAACTAACCAAAATGTCCTCGAGGTTCCTTGTGAAAAGGTTGTTATTATATCACCAACATCCCAAAGGAACTCTTCTGCAGTGAATGTAATGGTTGTGGTGAGGTCGTTCTTTCCATCGGACCAGGATATGAGGTTCTTTCCGGATGTGTACTTTTTGGCGCAGGTCATACTTGTTTCAGTTCTTGCTCCTCCAAGAACAAATCTAATAGGAATGGTAACTTTCCCCGACACGACGATATTCCCTACAAGGGGAGGCAAAACTTGACAGCTGTACTCAGACTGAGGTTCCAACCAACCGTCACCTGATGTTACTTCGCAGGTGGCATAATTTATACCTCCAACACTGAGTTGAATTGTTTGGGCTAAATCCTCGGTGGCAGTACAGGGAAGAGTAAGCTTGAAGGTATCTCCTGGTCCGTATTTGTCCGCCGGAAGACTCCAGCTCAACGCGGCATTTATAGGTCTGTTGGCGGGATTGACGCTCTCGGGCGCCACTTTGAAGCTGAGGTCTGAGAATACGCCATATATCTCTGCACCGCTTACAAGGCAGGATAGGAGAGACCCTAAGGCAAGAGCGTATGAAAATCTCATTTGAACTTGAACAGAATGAATCATTCTTCACAACAGGGTCGTGGCAGCTATTTAAGGTGCCCTAATGCACTCGCACAGCTTACTCGACCAATAACCATGCGATCGAACAACAACTGTGTTTGCTTTTTCCATTCGGGAAGCGCATATTCATCCTACTATGCATTATGCATAAGCAAGAATAATGCATTAAAAAGTCTAGCAGCTGCTGCATTGATCATGCGCAAATTATGCAAACTGTGGGCTGCAAGTCAAATGGAACGACCATACATACGACGGTCAAGTATGCAGCACGTGCCGCTTCACCTTTAGCTTAGCAGCATGGTATGGCGAGCACCACCATTCGGGCTGCAAACGATATTGACTTTATGCATGGCGTCGACATGTTTAGTTTCAGCTAGCGTTACATTCGCAGGCAATGAGTATTCCATTTGCTTGCGGCTATCTTGGAATTCGAGCAGCGGCCGCTATGTTCAGTCCAACCAACATAATAGTTGGGCTTTTGAAAAGTAGCAGAAGTATACTGCGTGCTCATGCAGGAAAAATACTCCGTGCTTGCCTAATGAAACAACAAATGTAAATTTGTAGAACTTTCATATTTGAGCCCTTCTTCATCTTGAGTCAATTTGTGATGATCTCTCGAATGCTGGCACAACAAATGCACAACGATAGGATCTCATGCCAATACTCGATTGATTTTTCAAGGGTCTAAATAGCATTACAGGGTCTTCTTTCAAGGCTCCCGCTAAATGTAGATGCTCTTAAATTCAGCTCGATCAATGAAGAAGCGAACCTGCAAGGGCTTGAAAATGGACAGCGAAGGTCTGTAGCAAAACCTAAACTTGCGAAAAAAATTCAATCAGAGAAATAGAGACTTTCTGGTCAACACCAAGACTCGTTTGAATATCAATACGTCTGTTTCTGTGCTGTGATTTGGTTGACTATAGACACCCTGTTTTGTCGTCGGGTCAAAGGCCTATGATTTTTAATATGCTTTCGCCGAAAGTATTTGAGTATTGAGATATATCATTGCGATACCCTGCTGCCTTTGAGCAGAAGCCTTTTATGAACTTTTAACTCAGATAGCCGCGGACTAGTTTAAGAGGCGACATCCAATTGATGAAAAACAGACTAAAAAAGAAGCTTTTACAACGAAAACAAGTCTGATGCTCGTTATGATCGCTTAAAAATATGTATGCGCAACAGCTCGCGCCTCGGTGTGCTATGTATATTAGATTTGATTTCAATTTGCGAACAATCTCTATTGTGCGAAATAAGCTTTCGCGTCTCGCCAGTAATTTACTCTGGCATTAGCGTAAAAATATCGGAGATATATTTTGATGGATCCGATAATTTTATCGATAACGATTCAATCAGGCATTTGCGTAAAATATTGCAGATAACTCCTTATAATATCATAGCTTCGCTGATTGTATTTTTTTCGATGCCAGATCTTGAAACGCTTAAAAAATAAAGAGAGTGGCATCAATATGTTAGTTCAATCTTCCTCTCACAACGAGCATGTGTTTGTTCAAATGTGGGCATGATACTATGTGGAAGACTCAAACTAAAGCACGTATTTCAAAACCGACTAAAATACTGCGTACGAATCAGGAGTAGTCGTATGGCCGAATCGAATTGAATCTATATACGGAAATTTCCAAAAGTTTCTCAGCTAATTGGCCACCTAAATCAACTCATCCCCATCTCTGAAACAAGTATAGTGGAGATGTGTTAATTTACCGCCTCAAATCTCATGAACGCATCCGCTAAAAGTCTCTCCTTGTCTTTATGTGGCTTCTTAGCTCCGCCATCAGTCACCTATCTTTGAGTTGTGGATAACAAGTCCACACTGCATCCGGTTGTAGGCTCACATTGCATCCCTTTCTACCCTGTTCGCTTTGTCCTCAGGCCCTCTACATTTGATAAGTCGGGTGGTTCCAGCCGAAACTTCAATCATTTGCAAAGGCCCTTTGCAACTATTTGCTTGTGTATTGGACCCCTTTTCATAGCTAGATCAGAACAATGATGCTCAACACATGCACACGTGATTTATGCTGCATTTGTCTCCTGCTTCAACCATGTGGCCCGACTAAGCCCACAACGAACTCCTTTTTATCATGACGACTTTTGGAAAGTCGTCAAAACTACGTTGCAACCGCTGTGGTCGCCACACATGGCAAGATAGACCCCATTCAAAATATTCACAAGACTGCATTGTGGGAAGTGGATTTGGTTTGCATATTAGTTCTACCTCATGAACCTCTCCTAACTTTCACACGGATGCATTCCGAGTGCATAATTTCTTTCATCATTCATCACGCATGAACAAAGACACAAAACACCAACAACTGAGAGCAGCACCTAATTAAAAAAATATATATGCGTCTGCACTCATGCACAAAGTTGCACGAGGCTCATGCTAATGGGAATATGCATCTACAGCCGCAAGCTTTATAATAGCCATTTCGACTGCGCATTCGCGCCGCCAAGATTGATCAATCAAATGAAATTTCATCGCGCGTGTGACGCACACTGCAACCCTCTGTAAACTTAGTGTGAGCCTCGCCTGATGGCTCGAAATAAGTATGTTTGCATATACAGTTGACTATAAGGGCGAACATGATGCTCTACGTGGGACCTTCTGACGCATGCATGCACCCTGATCGAAACATCAGCAGTAACCCAAAGGCCAGGCGGCACGAAAGTTGAGTTTGGTTGGGATATAGATTTTTTACACAGTGCAACACTGAAGTCACCATCATGTGTTCGTGTGCCTGAGTAGGAAGTCAGCTGGATGATCTGGATCCAGGCCCATGGTGTGGCAAACTAAAACTTGTGGATGACGCAGTGTTTAAAGTGGTGCCAAGTTTGAGGACAACCAAAACTTTTGCAGGATGCATGTTAGCATCTTGCCTATGGTCATGTGAAAATTCATGCCCCAAGCTTATCCACGATCTCTTGGCCGAAATGGCGATGAATTTTCAGTTCCGGTTTGTTGAGGAAATATTCACAGTCACTTTCATAGTCCGCTGTCCGTCGAATACAAATTGAGAATCCATATCCAGGCCATTGTTTCTAAAGCGTCGCTCAATGCCCGTTTGTCCCTTGCACCACCTATATGCTTTACACGTGACCAGAGTTAAACAAGTTGGAAACGCCACGTAAACAACCCATGACCACGAATCACTCGTAGTGGCAAACTTGCAACAAGACTATCTTGAACCAAGTGCGTATAGACGTGAGTATTCCTGCTTCTTGGGGCATAATTGCCCAGCAATTTCTTTCTTTATAGCCCCATCACAAGTACCCCGCGATACCGGAGAGAACATAGTGATCACGTGTTCATGGTCATGCGGTCACTTCAGGCAATGCTCCTGCAGCGATACTCTATGGCGTGCGCAACTAGCCAAGTCGACAAAGTTCCCCGTTGAACCATTGGTCAGAATAGCGCCAACCATGAGCAGGTCGCGCGCAACCGCGGGCTGGTTCTTATCCCAGCGAAAGACATCGTCAAAAGCTGCATACACTCTCAATGGCGAAATGACCCCATTTAGATTCGTAAATCTAGAGCGAAAACCTTTTCGAGGCTCTCCATTGCCAATTGTCGCATCATATCGCTCTTCAAGATCCTTCATATAGTGAAACCGCCAATGGATCATTAGATCAGTTATCAATTATTTGATAGCACCTGTACAACCTGGATATCCATGGTAATTCTAGAGCTACTATCACGCTCTCCCACAACAATAAGGTCCCCCGGCTGGAGATGTTGTACTCTCTTCTCGAAAAATCGCAAATTGAACGCTGAGCGCACTAAATTCCAAATTGATCTGATGAAGAATAAGATGTCAAGTTCAAGTTTTTGATCACTCCTGCATCTGGGACGACGCCAGCTTCGAGACAATCAAGGGGTGCTACCCATTGGTGACCCCTCGCAAGTCATCCTCAGAGAAGGAAAAGAAGAGTGTCACAATTGCGCCGCCGCTCGCACTTCAAAGCCGCAAACTCAAAACCTCTCGTGATGGTGAGTACGCAAAGACCTTCATGCTTTCAATAAGCTGGTGGAAGATGCGCACGCGCACCAGAGCACGACCCCAGCGAGATATTTCGCGCGCCCTTGGTGGTAGACTGGGACCAATGTCTTGTTGCGGGCGACGAGGCTACGTTGGAGCAAATCTTGGCAAAGTACAAGTAGCGGTAGACATGCTGTAGTAGCAAAATAAATATTATGCTGAAGATTGTGGGCGGGACGAGCTCGTTTCGACACATGTGGTTCTAGTGAGCACGTCTCGTCCTCCGAGGTGCCTTTGATGGCACTCGAGTGCGCCCGGACACCAAGCTGCCACCGAAATGCGCCAAAAATCATGCGCATTCAATTCGCCGACTCTTCCGCATGTCTCGCGTGCTCTACCTCAAGCTCTACAATGGCGTCTCTGCAACCTTGTGGTCGCTCGTGTTTTACTACACCCTCGAGGAGCTAGAAGGATATGCCAACGAGGACCCGGCGAGTCTCTACATTTCCAAACGACTCCCCGAGGGCATGCTGTACCCACACAAGTTTATGGTTCGGCTTCAGCTCGCCAACGCTGCCATTGAAGTTGCACACTCCTTGGCTGGAATAGTCCACTCGCCCCTCAGTACCCTCATCCTTCAGTTTGCCGCCAGATTGGTCATCACGAGCGGCGTGTCGTACGCGCTCCCCCACTCTCCCGGGAACTACACTCCTGCATACGCAATGTTGCTGGTGGCGTGGGCTGTGTCAGAGATAATCCGCTATGGATACTACCTACTAAAGCAGATACTGGATGCCAAAGGCAGGGCAATCCCTCTGGTAGTGGTGTGGCTCCGTTACTCGGCGTTCCTAGTGTTGTACCCGGCTGGACTCTTAAGCGAGCCATATGTGGTGTATCTCTCGTTGAAAAGTGCACGTGCCTTGGGTGTGGCGTACTACGGATTTTTGGTGTTTGCCTTGGCCAGCTACATCCCAGGGTTCTGGATTTTGTACTCGTATATGTTGAGGCAACGCAGCAGATACGTGAGCGGTCGCCAAATGAGAGGTAGACAGCTTAAGACGCGAGGAAATAAGGTCACGTGATCTTCACTAAACGACGCAATACACATCATGAAGCGAAGAAGTTGGATTGACACTGCACTGATGTGTTTAGTATGTGCGACCCTTGGTGATACTGACTCATCTCATCTCTTTCGAATGGCAAATCTGTAGGTACCCAGGATATCAAGTACATATGTTTCCCTCTGTTTTGGCCACGTTGACCAAAATAGCAGTGAGTCTCTATAGCTCGACTCAGGGGAGCAACGCAAACAGAGACAACCGGAGATGGCGTTAAAAGTGCAAACTACCGCAAGTTGTCAAATTATATGATCTCGTGGCACTGGTGAAGCCGAGCTGAACTGCCATATCAACGAGTGGGTGTCTGGATGTCACCCGAACTCCCATAGTTTGTCAACCGAGGCACTTCAAGGCAACCACAATGGGTTGAGAGCTGAAAGTGATGCGTATGCTTAGTTCAGGTTCACTCGGACGGACTACTTCATGTAGCGCTTCCCGTAACGCACTGGTGCGGAAAGCCTTACACCGAGCCCTTGTGCAGTACCTAACATTTGACAAAAATTCATTTCGCCCCAACCCGAAGGGCTCTTACCTACCCCTTCTTCGCAACATGGCTGACCCTAAACCCGCACCAAGATGGTTGATCTCGTACAATCTGATCTCTGCATCCTTGTGGTCTGTGGTCCTTTTTAACACGCTTTTTCTCAGCGTCTTTCTTGGCCAGCCGTTGTTGTTCGACAAGACCAACTTCATTCTTACGATGGTGCAGTGTTTGGCGGTGATTGAGGTATTCAACGCAGCCACGGGCGTGGTCAAGTCGCCTCTTTTCACCACGGTGACGCAGGTTTTTTCACGGTTGTTGATTGTGCTTGGTGTTTGCCAGCTTTTGCCGCAGTCACCGGCCAACACCCACTGGTGCTACATCACCTTGACTTTGAGTTGGTCAATCACTGAGATTATTCGCTACCTGTACTACGCCGCCAACTTGGCTTCGCCGCAAACGGTGCCGCATTTTCTCACTTGGTTGCGGTACACGACCTTTTATGTATTGTACCCGACCGGAGTAGCTTCTGAGGTTGGCATGATCTACTTGAGTTTGGGCGAGGCGCGTCGCGTGGTGGGCGACGGCTACTACTACCTTCTCGTGGCGATTCTCTTCACCTACCCGCCGGGGCTTTACATGTTGTACACTTACATGATCAAGCAGCGGAAAAAGGTATTGGGCTCCAAGCAAAAGACCCAGTAGACAATACAAGGCAATGCAATGTGAATGTAGAACGAGGACTGTCGAGTGGGCTGCCACCGAAACGCAGTCCGCTTTCGCGCTATGCGCATGCGCGCGCGGCGGCATGCGTGCGGCGGCTGCGGAAAAGTTAAAATTGCTGCAAATTTGCAGCCAACTGGACTTCCATAGAGAAACTTTTTATTTGGCCAAGCTCTCCACCCACTCAATCAACACCTCCATGTAATCGACGATAGTGTCACTCTCGACAAACTCCTCCTGGATCACAGGGGACTTCTTTCCGCTGCCCCAGAGGCCAAACAACTTGCCCAGCTTGGGCTTGGCCGTTTGCTGCTTATTCAGCTCAAACACGATTCGCATCTTGCCGCGAAGGTAAACCGGGTCGTACTTGACGATAAGCTTGGTAATCACGCGCGTCACCAAGCTGTCGGGCAAGTACTGGTACCAGCGGCAGTGCCAGCTCACGAGCTTCATCAACTGAAGGAGCACAAAGTCCAACGTGAGCAACTGCAGCTCGAGGTCAGCGACAAAGGTGGCGTGGCGGTCGCGGCTAGCGTGGTCCAATAAAAGCTTGTTCAGGAAGAGGTGGGCGTCGTACGAGTCGTGGTACAAGTCGACGTGGGAGTCGGCCACGTTGCTCAACACAAGCTCGTCGTAGACGCGCAAGAGCTGCACGGTACCAAAGTAGTCGAAGTCGCCCGCGGCGGCCTTGCCGCGCACCGCGGTGATGAGCGCGCACACGGACTCGCGGAGGTTGTACTTGACCAGCCAGCCCATCAAGCCAAGTACGCTCCACTCGAGCGCGCTGTGGTGGTGTTCCTTGGCGGTGATGGCCATCACGGTGCGGAGGTCGTCGTAAACCACGAGGAGGAGCTGGTCGAGCCACGGCTCGCACGCTGGGAGAGACGCCACAACCGCGTCGCCGGCGCGGAATACGCGCAGCTTGAGGCGCACCACCTCGTCCCACCCCACGATGCCGACAAAGAGGCACACCAAGTCGTAGCACCGCCCCCACGTCAGCCGGTGGGCAAAGTCTAGCATCGACGAAGTTGGGCGGCCGCTCAGCTGCGCCGCCAACACCGCGCGGAGCAGCGTGGGCCCGCACAACCGCACCAAGCTGGGGTCGACCAGCGAGATCTCACGGGCAGTCAGGTTCATCAAGGGCGACTGGTAGAAGTGGTTGCCGCCGATCGGGTGGCGTGCGGCCGGGTTGAAGAGGAGAAGGCGGTGCCAGAGCTTGTCGATCGAGGCGAGCGCGACTGCAGGCGGCTTGGCGGCGCGGCGGTAGCGCTGCAACGCCACAGGCGGCCGGAAGTACTCCTCAAAGGTGCGCTCCGAGATTACCTCGGCGGCAGTGCCGAGGCGCTCGACAAAGGTGTTGGCGTAGAAGTCGGGCACGCCGGCGACGGCGTCGATGTCGCCGCGGTGCTTGTGGGACAGCACGAGGGGGAGGGAGTTCACCACGGTCAACGCGCGGGCGTAGTGGCCGTCGAGGAGGTAGCAGAGCGCGAGCAAGTGCCAGCAGTCGAAGTCGAGCGGCATGCTGGAGACGCAGCGCTCGGCAAGCGCGAGTGCGGTAGCATAGTGTCGCTTGGCGAGGAGGAACTTGATCTGTTCGGCGAGAATGAGGGTGGATTGGGTCGAAAGGGGGTGGTCTGAAAGGTGGCGGTGGGCGAGCGCGATGAAGGCCTGCTCGTTGTTGGTAGAGGGTTGGGTCTTGAGGAGAAGGAGACGGATGTAGTCGAAGGCGCCGGCTGACGTCGCGGCAGCGTCAGCCTTACCTGCACTGTTGGCCCTCCTGGCTGCAGCGGCTGCAGCCTCAGCAGCTGCGGCCTTAGCAGCCTCATCTACTTTGCCAGCTTTGCCGGCTTTGTCAGTGTCGGCGGACTCGTCGGCCTTGTCGGCTTTGTCGGTCTCAGCAGCCTCAGTGGCCTCAGCGGCCTCGTCGGCTTTGTCGGCCTTGTCGGCCCTCAAGGCCGCGGCTTCGTTTCGATGCGCTGAGGCGCTTGGCGCTGCAAGCGCAGCGCCTTGTGTGGCGTCGTCCTCGACGCGCGTCTCAAAGTGCCGCTCGCTGCGCTCGCTGCGCTCGCTTCGCTCAACCGCCTCCACCGCTTCCATCGCCACCCTCGTCGCCCCCCCGCTCACATCCATCATGCACACCCTCACCAACGCATCCACCAACCCGTTCTTGTACAACCCTGTCGTCACGTACGCAGGGTCGCGCTTGTCGCCCCACCCGCTAGCGAAGCCACCCGCCAGCGCCGCCGCCAGCACCGTGACGGCGCCGCGCGGCAAGAATCGCGCTAGCGTGCGCACCGCGGCGGCGATCGCAGCGCGGTCCGCTACGAGCTCGGGCCACACCACCAACCCGGCGGGCTGGCGCGCCGGGTCGTCGAGTCCGCTGAAGGCGCGCACGAGCTGCGAGCACCGCAACTCGTGCCAGTACTGCGCCGGCACCAGCGAGAGCGTGTCGGCCGAGTACAGGTAGGATTTTTTGTTGGTGCACACAATTTGGTACGACGACTCGATGCGCGGCGGCAGGCGTGACACCACGAAGCGCGCGCGAAAGTCCAGCTTGTGGAAGAGGTTGTAGGAGCAGTAGGTGATGAGCCCGGAAGGGGCAGCGGCGGCCAGCGGCGGCGTGGCGGCGTCGTCGTCGTCGTCGTCCTCTTCGATGCCCACCATGCGTCGCACGTAGCGCTGGGCACCTGTCATGCCCGCATCGACGCCGAGGGCGTAGTGGTAGTACCCCACGTAGCCGTCGTCGCGGCGGCCGTCGGCGGCGCCGCGTGCGCCGCTGCGCGACGCCACAAAATCATGGGTCAAGTACTGCAGCAGGCGCAGCCCGTGGTAGCGGCCCCAGTGCACCAAGTCGGGCCCGCCGGCGGCGCCGGTGGTGTCGGCCCACAGGGCGTGCTGCGCCGCCAGGCGCGCGCCGAGGGTCTCGCCGTAGTGGGTCTCGCGGATCATGGGCGTCTCGCGCGCGGTGAGCCCCGCCGCGGCATCCGAGGCTGGCGCATGCGGCTCCTTGGACGGCAGCGTTGGCGGCGGCAGCTGTCGCGTCGACGCCGCGGGGGTCAAGAAGGAGGACACGTGCGGGAGGGAGTAGAGCGACGAGTGCCGCGTGTGGGTGTCTGGGTTAGCCATGGCGGCGACGTGATTGGCGGGTGGTGCTAAGACGTGGGGTGGCACCGCCAGCGCAGCGCGCCACGCGCAGTGCGGCGCGCCTGTGCGTGGGGCGCTGCGCGGTCGCGCGCACTCGGTGCACGAGCGTGCAGTGCGTCGCTGCGCCGGTCGCACGTGCATGGCCTCGCACTACGCTCGCCACGCAACATCAACCGCACTCCACGCTCCGCCGCTACAGTCACTACGATAAACGTTCGCGTTCGTCCTTTAGATTTCGTTTGGCTCTGCACGCTTCGCTGCTCTTGGGCTTGCGCGTTGAGCGTGCGCTAGCTCGCTAGCTAGCTCGCTCTCACTCGCTAGCTCGCCGGCTCGCTGGCTGGCTCGCTGGCTCGCTCGCCGCCTGCCACCGCCGCTTTCAACTCGTCCACCACCTCCCATATACTCTGCGGCACCGGCAGCATCACCCCCTCCCCCCCCCTCAACCTATTCAACTCCTGGCGTAATTGGAACGTCGCCACGTTACTTTCCACCCGCGACACAATATGATTGAGCATCGCGATGATGTCATTCTCCTGGAAGTTGATCAGCTCGGAGATCTTGCTCAGCGAGGTGTTCTTGAACGAGTCGTGCGGCGCCGCACCGTCGCTCAAGAAGATGCTGATGTTCTCAAGGCGAAGCAGAATCAGGCGGAGCCCGTAGATGCAGTCCACCGGGAGCTGCGCCACGACACGCAGCTCGAGAAACCCGCCGAGCCCGCCGAGCTTGCTGCCGGGGGTGGCGGCGGCGGCGGTGCCTGCCTCCTCTGCCTCCATCTTGTCGCAAAACACCTGGTAGCGCTCCTTCAAGCGCCGCGGGTACGCTAACGTGATCAACTCGGGGGTCTCCAACCCCTTGAGCTTGCGCTCGCCCACCTCGTAGAACACGCAGCCAATCTCGTCGAGCTGCAGCAACTCGCGCTCGATGATCTCGCCAACGGCTACGTTGCCCTCGTACGCCTCCTCGAGTGTCGTCTTGTGGGCGGCAATGCTGCGGTGGATCTCGGTCAACGCGCCAATCTCCTTCAAAAAGTCCAGCGACACCGCAATCTGCCCGCCGTCGGCCACCGCGTTGATGCGCAGCGTGCGGTTGACCATGGGCCCAAAGTAGTCCATGCGCCGCGTCACCACGTCGAGCTCGTACACGGGGGACCCCCAGTGGATGCCCATGCGCACCAGGAGCCCGCGGAAGATGACGCCGTCGGCGCCGGCCACCTCGCGGCACGTGTCGGTGGTGAGGATCTCCGTCGGCCAGTCGGCGGTGATCAACTGCTGCTGCACGTTGAAGCACCAGAGCAACGCCAGCAGTGGCAGCGGGAACGAAACCATGAAGGCGTCGCCCTCGGTCTTCACCTCGTAGCCCCCCACGATGCGCAACTGGCGCCGCATGATGGCGTTGTGGATCTTGATCGCCAGCCGCATCGCCACCGGGTACGCGTCCCAGAGCAACGTCGAGTTCTTGATATCGGTGAAGACGAGCGCCAACTCACCAACGGGCGGGTCGATCTCCTCCTCGAGACGGCGCAACGTCGAGTCGCCGGCGCCCTGCAACGGGTTGTTGCGGTCGCGGCGCTTTTTACCGGCGCTGCCCTTGGCGAGCGCGGTGCCGTACTTCAGGCGCGCCGCCAACGGGCTCGCGAGCGCGTCGTGGTGGTGCTGGTCCCCCAAGGTCAAAATCATCACGTTGATCTTGTCGGTGGCGCCGTAGCCCAACGCGTAGTCGCGCAACTTCTGCGCCGCGCGCATGGGGTCGTTCTTCTCCTGGCGCAAGATGTCGACTGCCAACTCGTAGGTGATGTAGTCCCAGAGCACCCGAGTTGCGATGACAATCATCTCGACGCCGCCGCTGCGGCCGGCGCTGAGCTCTACCTGGGTGATGTCGGGCCCCAGGTGGGTGTGCGGCAAGTAGTTGAAGAAGCCGACGCCGCGCAGCACCAGCAAGTCGCCGTCCAAGGTGCCGTCGCCCAGGACGTACCCGCCCAGCGCGCGGATGCGCTCAAACTCGCTGCGCGTCGTTGGGTCGTGCTTGGTGGTGAGCAACACGTGGTTCGCGTTGTGGCGGCAGAGGAGCGCCTCGACGTCGCCAGTATTGGCAGTGTATACCGTCTTGTCGCGGATGTAGACGATGGTGGCCAGGCACCCCGCCAGCGCGTCGTCGCGAAGGGTAAGCGCCTGCACCGTGGAGGCGGTGCCCGCAGCGGGTTTGGCGGCAGCCTCGTCGTCGGCGCTGAGGAGCGCCGCAAAGTGGCCGTTGATCTCGCGGTTCATCGACAAGAAGGCGCGGCGAAGCGCGCGCTGCACCGGCTCACCCGGCTCCAATTTGTTGAGCTCGGCGGTGAAGTTGGGCACAAAGATGGCCTTGGCCGCCGCCAGCACGCGGTGGCCGTGTGTCGGGGTGCCCATCTTGCCGTCGAAGGAGCAGATGAGCACCTCGCCCTCGTTGCCGCGAAACTTTTGGATGAAGATGTCGCGCAGCAGCACACAGTCGCGCAGCCCCATCAGGTCCAGCACGCCGTAGCCGACATTGTCCAACTCCAGCGCGGTGGTGCGGATGCGCATCTCGGTGCTCTGGTCGGGCAACAGCAGCGTCGTCAACGTCACGTCGATCAACCCCAATACCTTGAGGTTTTTGAGCACAAGAAGCAGGTCAAAGTCCTCGCCAGTCTCGGGGTTTTTGATGTGGCTCTGCTTGATCTCGAAGCGTTTGTTGCCCAGGAAGTTGAGGTACTTGAGCGCCATGTTCCAGTGCCAGTTCCAGTCGTACGGCCAGTTGCTGATGTTGTACTTAAGCTGATTCAGCCCCACGTCGAGCGTCTGGAGGCTGGTGAGCTTGCTCAACTCGGCGGGGAGCAGCACGAGCTTGTTGTTGTTGAGGTGGAGCGTTTTGAGCGACTTGAGGTTCTCAAGGTCGTCGGTGGGGAGGGAGGTGAGCTCGTTGCCGGAAAGGAAGAGCTCAGCGAGCTTGGTCATGCGGCGCACGGCGCCCTCGGGAATCTCGAGGAGGAAGTTGTAGCTGAGGTTGAGGGACTTGAGCTCGGCGAGGAACAGGAGGGACTCAAAGACCTCATCGTTGAGGCGGTTGTCGGCGAGGGTGAGCACGAGGAGGGAGTCGGCGAGGCTGGCGGCTTCGGCGGGCGCCGCGGCCAGAGCCTCCAGCGCCGTGGGTGCCGGCGCCGTGACTGGAGGCAGCGGCGCCTCCGCCGCCAGCGGCGCGACGCTCTCCCGCCTCTCCGGCGACCCCGCCCCCCCCGTCGCCTCCAGCATCAACAGCCGAAAGTTGATACTCAGCGAGATCCTCTTGGCCACCGCCAAGGGCGGCTTGGGCACATTGGTCAACATATTGCTACTAACGTTCAACACCGCCAACAGACGCAAGTCCCAGATGGCGTCCGGCAACACTTGCAAGTTGTTGGCGTGCAAGTCGAGGTACTGCAACGCCGCCAAGCGCCCAATCGTATGGGGCAACACCTGCAAGTTGTTGTTGTGGATCAGGAGATAGGCCAACTTGGGGAGGTCACCCACCGCGTCGGGCAAGTTGACGAGGTGGTTCTTGTCGAGAACCAACTTCTCGATGTTGGGGATCTTGGCGACAAAGTCAGGGGGCACGCTGGTGAGCTTAGCCTTGGACAAGTCCAACACCGTCAAGATCGGCAACAAGTTTTCAAACTGCAAGTCGGTGATGGGGTTGCGGTCAAAGTGGAGCAAGCGCAAATTCTCCATGCGGTCGCTGAAGCCGCTGATGTTGTTTTTGGAGGCGTACGCCACCTCGAGCAGCGGCAACAGCCCGAGCACGTCGATGTTGCTGATGGCGTTGTAGCGGATGTCCAAGCGCTTGAGCAGGCGCAACTGGGTGAAGTGCAGCGGCAACAGGCGCGCCAACTTGTTGGTGCTGAGGTTGAGCTTGGCCAACGCGGTCAAGCGCCCCATCAGCGGCGGTAACTCCAGCAAGTCGTTGTACAGCAAGTCGAGGTCGACCAAGCCGCCGAGGTCGCTGACGGCCTCGGGGTAGTGGCGGAAGTAGTTGGACAGGAGGTTGAGGCTGCGGAGGTGCTGGAGGCGCCCAAACAGCCGCGGGAGCAGCAGCAACTGGTTGGAGTTGAGCCGGAGGACGGTGAGGTGGCGCAAGTGGTGCCCGAAGCGCGCCGGCAACTCGTCGAGGAAGTTTTTCTGCATGTCGAGCAGCGTCAAGTGGCGCGCCTCCAAGAAGTTGAGCGGGAAGCGCAGGCAGCCGTTGCGGGAGAAGACGATGCCGGTGAGGTTGTTGCACAGCTGGAGGAAGTCGAGGGGGATGTAGATCAGCGGGTTGTCGGCGACGTTGAGGCGCTCGATCTCGTAGGTGTGCTGATGGAAGATGATGGGGATGTTCTTGAGGTTGAGCCCGCTGATGTCAACGTCGACGTAGTCGCGGCTCAACACCACCTCTTCCTCGTGGGTGAGGTTGCGGAGATGCATGTCCTCGAGGACGAACTTGCACACCAGCAGGAGGTCCTCACGGCCGATCTTGTACAATGCGTCGTCGCGGGTGTACCCGCTGAGGAGGAGGAGCCCCATTTGGATCTTGAGCGGGCGCTCAAACGCCTCGAGCACCTTCACCAGGCTGCCGATGTGGACGCTGATCTGGTAGTTGGCCACCAGGTCGAGAAAGAACTTGCGCTGCACGATGGTGAGGAGCTCGGCGGCGGTGGTCTCGAGGGGGCACAAGATGGTGGCGAAGGTGTTGTCCTGGCGGAAGATGCGGATGATGTGGTTGGGGCCGCGGGTGGCGGCGGGCTGGCGCATGCCGTAGAGGACAGGGAGGTGGTCGCGGAAGGGGTCGAGCCCGGTGGAGCCGACGGCGGAGGCGGCGGCGGCGGGCGCGGCTGCGGGGGCACCCGCGGACTCGCCGCTGTCAGCGGGGGCCGGCTCAGTGTCGCTCGTGTCGCTCAGCGCGGATGACTCGTCAACCTCGTCAACCTCGTCGCGCTCCGCGTCCAAGTTGACGTCCCAGCTGTCCGGGGCCTTCCAGCTGGCCTTGGCGTCAAGGTTGGCGGTGGAGAAGGACTTGCGGAGGGCAGGCGCAGAGCCAGGCGCTGCCGCGGCCGGCGCTGCCGGCGCGGGAGGCTCTGCGCGCGCGCTGGCGACGCTGCCCTGGCTGCCGCTCGGCACGAGGGACGGGCGCGGCGACGACGACGCCAGCGTCGCCTCGGGCTTCACGATTCCTCGCATCTCGTTGAGGTCCATGTCGAGGTTGAACTGCGTGCCGGCGCGCCCGAGGGACGGCTTGTGGGCGCCGGGCGCCTCGGCTTCAGACGCCTCGGGCACCGTCGGCGGCACCTCCACCTCCGGCACCAGCAGCCGCTGCAGCAGCAGCAGCGACGCGTCGTGGTGGTCGAGGGAGATCGACGGGAGGCGGAACTTGTGCTTGTGGGGCGCGCCGAGGGAGTAGGAGCGCTGCGGCGCCTCGTCGGCGTCGGCGTCGGACTCGCGGCGGCTGTAGATGAGCTTGCCGAGCAACGAGCCGCTCTTTTTTTTGAAGCGCGGCTTGATGGGTTGGGTTAGCGGGGGGACCGTGAGGCCCTTGTTGCGGCTGCCACCGTGGAAGCCCTTGTAGTTGTCTTTGAGCTGCAGGCGGATGCCGTGGGGGGCGTCGACGGGGGCGTCGGCGTCGGAGGGGCAGTCGGTAGCAGCTGCGGATCTTCCGGAGGCGCCGGCGTTGGCCAGCACGATCGACAGCCGCGGGCTATAAACGCCATCGGTGGGCGGCAGGGTGGCGCGGCGCGTGGGCCCAAACGGCTTGCGGAGGTACATGCTGAGCTGCTCCGGGTCCACCGCGCGCGATGTCGGCGCCGGCGCCACGCGGCCGTCGTCGTGCACGTGGCGCGGCGGGCCGGGGGGGGCCGCGCTCGTGGGCAGGAGCGGCTTGTCCGCGTCGCCTTGGAGCGCGAAGTACCCGTCGGGGGCGGTCTCGGCCGGCCGCGCCTTGTCTCGCTTGAGGAAGCTCATGGCGTGGAAGGAGGCTGCGGTGGTGGGCAAAAGGCGGCCGCGTGGCGCGCGTTTTTTTATCCGCCGACGGATTGGCGGGGCACGGCCGCGCTACAAAAGGGCTACGGGAGGTGAAGAAAAGCGCGGAAAGAGCGGGGGCGGTGTGGAAGGTGGAGGGTTAGGCGGCCCACATCTAGAGGGAGCCTTAGCGAGTATTGGAGAGCATTGCGGAGCATTGCGGAGCATTGGAGAGCATTGGGGGGCGGCTTAGTGGGGGGAGTCACGTGCACGTGGGTCGCGCGGCTCACAATCGGCGGCGGCACCGGCGGTGCGGGCTGTGTGCTGTCGCTTGTGGGGAAAGCTGCGGAGGCGGCACATTACACGGCGCGCTTGGCTCCGCTCGCGGCTAAACCACACATGCAAGCGAACCACGCAATGCTGGGGTTATTTTGCATCAAAGCCGATGAGTGCTGGTGCAGCAATCATGTAAGAGCGGGGCCCGAGAGCGGAGGGCTGGAAATAAGCGCCTCCGAAAGGCGGTCTAGAGAATTTGTCGTGCCAAACGTGCACCGCATCAATTTTTATAAGGCAATTTGGAGCCTCAGAATTGAACGGACGGGTCGCTGGCGTATGAACTGGGTTCTCGTTGAGGGCATGGGGTTATGCAGACATTTTGCATCTAGAGCCAGAAGTGGTGTCAGCACTTTTCTGTGCGCGTCTGGCTTAATGCACGTACTTGCCGAGGGCTTCTACGACTAAATAATTTTTTTTTTGAAAGCGTTGGCTAGGTTGAGATCGCTTTGAAGTGTAGCATTTGCATGAGGCCATTCTTCTGTTGGAATGATTTTGAGGCTATCGAAGTGCCACAAAAGCAAGTTGGAAAACCTACAAGCAGCTCCATGGGTACAGTCAATGCGGCAGTGGTTTTAAGAAAATTACGCGCTTACATGCAGCCGCTTTATTTGATCGATGCCCCCTTATATCCGACGAACAAGCATTAATAACATCTTATATCCGATAAACAAAACTATCACACTATTCGATGACTGAATTAGGACTTTGGCGAGTGCATTAATGCAGGCCATCGATGACTGCAACTCGAATGCTCACGCTTGATCATGCAGTGCATTGCCTTGCATGATATCGAGAGATGATTATTATTTAGGTTGTCTGCACAATGTGCACCTCTCGCATGGAGGTGTGCATTCAAGACACGCATAACTTCCAACCATGGACAGGTGCATGGAAAGTTTACACGCAATTGCCGCCAGAATGCTACTTCACGCACGAATACCATGAAAGTAGCTGAGTTACGCACTACAGGCTCCGTCCGACTCCGCCTGCTTCTAGAATGAGCGTAAATTTTCTTCCAAGGGCAAGGGGATCTCGATGCATATACGATACGAATCGTCACGATTGGCTGTCGAAGCTCTTCGATCTCTTATCATTGCTACTTTGTGCCGTTCAGGTAGTTGGGCTGGCACACTGACGCAAGACATCCTAGTTCTTCGCCCATACCATAGGCTAATCCGACGTCTTGAGGTAACGAAATTTGGTGTCGAAGAAAGATGGCGGTTGATGGATGCTGCTTTTCTATGATCAAGGAGATGTTTATAAGCATTGACGGTACGTGCTGAGATGAATGCGCAGGAAATAGATCGTTGTGTATTGAAGAGCGAAGCCTAGGTATGTATCGTGAGGTAATTATTCGGATTATACTATGTAGGGCCACTATTCTATACTGCAGTGGCCAACTCCTCGCATCATTATTTTGAATGCAAGTCTTGTTTGGTGCGGTTTGCATGCAGCATCCTCAGTTGGGTTAACGACTTTGCTGACATGCAGGTCTTTTGCAGCCACTTGGCTTCACTTGACGCATCCCGAAAAAGAATCTGCTTACGTAATTTCGCGACAACTTTGCTCTATGCAGCTGATGAATAAATTGCGACTTCTTACATGGGGACGTGTATACGGCTGGATATCTTAAGTACTATCACAGCGTAGACTTACAGAGCTGATGCTACACAAAGGCCTATCCCTGAATCGAGCCCCGAAAAGTATTGGATACAACGCTTGAGGTATTAAACTCTGTCGATCTTTTTGTGCGTCAACATTACTTTTAGGTTGAACCGATATTTCGGTTATCGCTGTTGTCTTTTGAAGAAAACAAGACTTGATCTCCAAATATACCGTAACCCAATGGGGATGCCTAGACATTGCTAGTTTATTTCGCGATAATTTCGTCGATCTCATCTTTGCAGAAAATAGGTACATCATGCATGGTGTTATAATTTGCAAATGCGCACGAGAAGCATATGCATCACGAATCATTGACAAGGCGTATAAGATTACCTAGTAGTCAGTTCAGTGACAACATTTGGCGCTGGCTCCATAGAAAGGGCCATTGCTTAGCATTTTCTTTTGCATCGCTGTTGAAGTGATGTCGCAGCTACCATCGGTATTCGAATTGATGGTTACCACCAACCACGGTGTCCACAAAAAGCAAGACAGCCATAATGGTTTGAAGAGAGCCCATCATCATCCCCAAATTCTACAGCCAATGCAACAACAAATAAATCACTCGACCACGCCACAGCCACATCCATTACACTTTTGCCCATCGTACCCACGCCTTACACCCCACTACATAGATCCCTCGCGTCCATACTCCAGAGCCCCTCTGTGCCCTGCACCTTCAATGATGTGCCACAATACGCAATACGTAGCTCAGTCGTGGCACAGTGACCCTAGGATCACATTCGAGAGAAGCCTAAGGACGGATGGAGGACCTCTTTCGTCACCAAGCAGCTCTTATACAGAGCCGCAAGCATCCTTACCTCACGATGCCACTACCAATAATCACCAATACCACTATGTCTCGAGTTACCCTCAGGCCATGCGCCATTCGTCGATTGCTCCATCGCTCGTAAGTCACATCGAGGACCAGTCACAACAGTTTTGGTGTCCCCCGGTGTATCACGTCCAAATGCTCGTCCACCCTCAGCAGTTGCAACACATCCCCGCTGGTGAGAATCCGACGCTTATAAACAAACGCCTCAACCGAAAGCAGCGCTCCCGGACGGGCTCCATCACCTGCAGAAAGCGCCACCTCAAATGCGATGAAACCAAGCCGCGATGCTACAATTGCGCCCGTTCACACAAGGTGTGCCTTGGATACGAGACCTCACCCAGGAAACCAGCCAGACCGAAACTGGACCGTGTCGATGTTAGAGTGTTCGATGACGGACTTAAAATAAATCATACGGACACTGCACTGACGCCCTCGCAAACGACACTGGCGAACGGTTCACTGCCCCATGCCCATCAAATTCAAACAAAGGGGGTCGGCTTTCAATCCGTCCATCGCGGTCAGGATCAAGTGAGTTCCCATAGGCTTTCAGAGTCTCACTGGTGTTCGAGTGCGTAACTGAAATGATTCGAAAATTCACGCTCACAAGATGTGTTGACTTTGACAATATTCACCTGCTCTTTGTGCTCACACATCCTTGGTAACGAGTCATCTCTATTCAGAGACCTAGTGGATCAAAGCATGCCGTACAGCGAGGCCGAATGCACGATTTTTGCCACGACGTACACAAGTGCAGTCAAACGAAGAACCTACGTGGTGTACGCAACATTCTACAACGATAATGAGGGCCAGCACTGTAACCAAGAGTCCTATTCATATCTCACACCATTGAAACTCCCTGAACAAACTCAACTTCGCAAGTCCTGCGCAGGTATTTTTAGTATTGTCAGGAGTGAGACTTCGACTTCGTGAGTTAGTTGATCGGTCCCATAGAAAGCATAAAAAGGAAGACGCTTGAAGTAATAATGAGACGGCTGAAAAGCTTACACGATATCCTCTCTCATAGTACATTAAGGGGATATGCGGCCCAGGCGAGCATAGTGGAGTATTAGCGGAGTATTGGAAAGCATGGGAGTTGAGAGGCAGCTTAGTATAAAAGTCACGTGCGTGACATGTCGCAAGTTGCCGCAGTGTCGGGGCAGGTACGTGATACTTCGTCAATGTGCCTCTTACCCGACAGGGGCAACATGCACACCGATATGAATGGTTGCAAAAGTACTGCAAAGGACAATACCCCCTTTGCCACTATGTACCACATCCCGGCAGTTGCCCCTCCAACCTTTAATGTGGTACTTACCCGAGGTAAGATACCCCACCTTGCTAAACTACTTAAAGCCCTATACCCTCGACTTCGTCGAAGAGGTTTTAGAGGCCATCAGTCACTAGCTATTACTTTGTGGTGATCTCTAGTTTAATAAATATTGGAATTGAATAGTTTCGCTCCTGTCTTTCGCCACTCACGAATCAGCAACTGCAGACTAATACCCTTCAGTTGTTTATAGTTGTCTATCGTGTGTTGTATACCCTAACTACTAAGGCCCTCAATTGGCAAGGTATATTCGCTACAGGACACCTACTTCTTACGGGAGAACCTGGTTCAGCCACGACACGCAGCGGCGCGGCATACCATCGGCGGCCGCAGGCGGTACGGGGCTGTGCGGGTGCTGCCAGTCCTTGAATGAGGGTGTAGAGGCGGCGAGTTGCAAGGGCCACGCTTGGCGGCCGCTGGTGTTGAGGCATTGCTTGCATTCGTGCGGCTACGCATGCAAGACTCACGATGGTGGGATTTTTTGCCTAGGAGTGTTCTTAAACGGGAAGATTTATGTGTGAGCAGGGGAGAGCGGGCCTGGAGGTGGCACCCATCAAAGTACTAAAGAGTGCCTTCGGCAGCCACGCAGCATCTGAGATATAGAATGAGGCGGGACGTTGGCGAATTCGGTGGCCTTTATTCCGTGCACGCGATGCTCGCTTGACGCACGACGACTATTTGCCGAAGGCTTCTAGTGATTGTGTGACTGCTGACTTTATTCCTGAAGCTGCTGAAACACGCCTCATGCGTGCCATGTTCACTTGCATGATCAATTGGAACGTGTGCGAGTTAAAGCCCGAAGGCTGGGTAACGCGTGAATGTCAGCATGCCCCCCCGACACAACACTAATGTGTTTGAGTATTTGCTCGAGACTTCTGCCCTCAGATCCAGGCTCGTGTTTCGGGACAGACTCAAAAATGTCGTGCTAAATGTGTATTGTGTAAAGCATGGAGTTTGAGAAGTCCAATTTGAGAGAACTCAGTATTTTCGCATCTAACACTCAAATTGATTGACCTCCTGCATCGAAAATCACGGCCAAAAGATTATAAAGAAGACTCGCATATATTCAATTACATGATGACGCATTTTTACTTGGTGCCACCGTCACCTACAGTTGCGAAGGGTTTGACTACGAAACTGCCTACCTGATTTTCCATGTCGGGCCCAGACTGCTCATCACCCTCCCCATCACCCTAACCTTTCATCAAGGTTTACCTCTGGTGAGCCTAGTGCCTGCTGAACTGTACCTCCTTGCATTCGTATATCATATCGTAACCTGTCATTTCATTAAGATATGAGCCCGAAACGCTAGAGATTAAAAAAGGCTCACAACGCGAACACATAGCACACACACACAAGGCGATCGATCACATACAAGCTTATCGATATTTTGCCCTCGCGCAGTGTGTCCTTGCAGTAGTATGTTTAGCAAGTCCACCACACCTGTCAGTCATATCTACATGCCTTTCCAAGGTTTACCCATCCAATGCCAGTTGGTACTAGCTCGTTTTACTTTGCAACGCCCCTTTAGCTCGGCCAGAGGAAACATATACTTCCAAGTATCACATTTATTGCAGAGAGGATATACGAAGGACAGTTTGATTACTTTGATTCACTATGTTCTTGAAAAATATGGAATATAATGATGGTTTCCTGATTCGTACAACCGCTATCTTAAATGCTATTTTAACCCCTATAGTTTTTGATGTACAATACGTGAACAACAACTAGTACAGTTTACGTGATCGAATAAATTGTCCATACAGATTACAACGAGCGTCTAAAATACCTAGCTGACCACCTCGCGAATCAAAATTTTGTTTGAGGACTATAATCTCTTGCAGCATCTCACTTTTGGAATTGATAGCCTCGTGGGCCCTGAAAAGGAATGTTCACGATACTCATGTTATGAGTAAATTGGATGACGAATTTACCATAACAACTGCTCTGGGATGTGGGATGAGATTTGTTATGAGCTAATATTTTCTCTTGTTTCTTGTGTAAGCTATCATCATCACGTATCTCGTCATTAGCTTGCCGTTGCTATTACATGTTTATTTCATCAACATTGTGCGAAGATCAATCCCTCCGAGAGGTATGCTTAGTTTACTGAATTTGTACTTGAAAATAATATGAACGTTGGGATTGACGGAATCATGATGATCTGGTTGCAACATGTACCTTTGTCGCACTTACGATTGCTGTCGGGCGATTCACAGTTATTGAAGCACAAAAGAGAAGAACCATCATTTGAGTTGAAGAAGTACATCAGTGCAAGTGTGAAGCAACATTTCATATTCCATATCAATTTGTAAGGTCATGGATATCCGGTGGTACGGAAATCACTTGTCTCTTATGAATATGGCTATCGTCCTTCGCCCGACGTATCATGACGAAATTGATGCTGAAATAGCGATGTGGGTAATAAAGATGACAAACTTACTTGATGAGGAATCGGTGAAACATTAACCACACTCAGTTGCGTCTTGCAATGGCGGCGCTACGAATCAACCAGATGTGATCGATTTCTTTTTTTGGATGCGTTATCGATATTTCGAACAAGATTACGCCCGCCATTCGCTTTGGTAGCATTTTTTGAGGGCTCCTTGTTGTATCCAAGACACACCTTTTTAGAACGGATGCAATTTATGCATTGCGGCTTAGCTTCGTCGCATTTGAGATGTCGTTTCTTGCATGTAATACAGCCGGTCCTGGTACGCAGCCTTATGATGTGACGTTTGTTGTTAAGAGTCATATTCGCATCAGCCATGATGTATGGTAACTGCTGAGGATTAACAAGCACTTGCACTTGATACAACGGGGGACACCGATTTTGTTGTGCCTGGACTTCGCGTTGTGTTGAAGGTGCGAGCGGTGAAATCATCGAAATATGACGCACGTCATGAGAGTGGTTCAAAGCATGTTGGTATTGTAGATAATTGTTGACATCAGGGGAGGGATTTGAATTATTAGTGTCTAAGAAGTTCGGCGGCGTAAAACGCACTTCGTCTGATCGTAGGCTTCTCTCTGAAAATGCTTTGGACTCAGCTGCATTCCATGTCGGAGCTCCAAAGTAATTATTTTGCATATTGTGGCTAAAAGATGGAGGCATCGGTTGGGCTGTTGAGTGCAGATGCGGTAAAGGACATACGTAATGGGGGACGTGTTCGGCGAAACAAGTGGAATAATACATGGGTTGTGCTTGTGGCGAGGTAAAGTAGTACGCTTGCTGTTGAGTTGGTTGCACATATTCAGTTCGGAGAGGTTGATCGGACCTTGAACATCTATTGTTTTCGTTTCTGTTGGTTTGGTTGGTTGCAACTAATAATTCGGAGACCGATGGTAGTCGCGTCATTTGAAAGGAGACAGACACTTAGGGTAGAGCGGCCTACCAAGTGTCCACTTCTCAAAGGACTCAACTTCAGGTTCGTCCCGCTCAACTGAGAGCGAGGTGTCTTATCTCTAAATACAGGTATGTAGCCGCATGGTCTCAAAATGGGTTCCTGAAAAATATGCCACATTTTCGAAAAAGAAGTGTTGTGTGCATATGCATATTCCGCTACATGATAAGTTCAAGCTCCAAGCGAGATCGAGCTTTATGAAAGTGTCAATGTCGAGGACGCCTCATTTCGAAAGAGGATTTCAAATTGAGCGAGTTCAATTCGACTTTTTGAGAATACCATCGAGATCTAAATAGCTGGAATGATATTCTAATCTGGGCCAGCAATCCTTTGCTATGACTTCAGGTAGAATGCGTTGAGTATCATTACCCTGCCTCACTGGACCACAGTATACGTAGTAGACATCGTTTGTTGCTCTATACAGGGCTGGGTGACAAATTTATGCACATTCTATACATCGACTATAAATCGTCATATAAGGCATTGGGGCGATCGAATACATGCATCGCAATGGTAGAACAACATTATTTTTTCGAGGGCCACAGCAGCTTACTCACATCTACAACATTCGAGTCATCACCAATGGGATGTCGAAATTCCGGCCGATAATATGGAGTTTCGCCTACGCCTCATGCAGCCCAACCATCTGTATGTCTAAAGTGAATGGATACGAGGCTCATAAACCATGGGAATATATGTAATCTCGGCGTCTGCACACTAACTCAGCATCTGAAAAGACTCACTTAAAATGGCCCAAAAGAATGTGATAAATGAAAAAAAGCTGCATTTGGAGATGACTAGTACTTTACCTTTCAACAATGACCTTAGCACTTGATCTCAAGAGCTCTACCTCTTTTTGTCTAGTGTGTGAACTTAAATCATTTTAAACAAAGTATTTGATATTTCCATGCACTGTGTGAACCGCTAGTTAAAGCTTATCTTCAGTGCATATCGTTTAGACGCGTGAAAAATGTACAGATAATTCTTGTGACGAGTTCACCATTACATAACTCCAGAAATCAACAAATTGCATGCTTGATCAATCAAATACCTTGGGAGGCAGCGTTCCGAAATAGCTAACTTCATGCGCTTATTTCCGAAACAGCCGATGTAGCATGTCACCTCGATTTGCAGACATACAGGCCACCAAATATTATTTATATCTGCACATACACCGGAGATCATTTATGGTGGTCCGAAATAGCAAAGTCAATATTTTTTTGCAATTTATGGTAATGGTAACTACGCCTCCAGATATCTGTATGGGAGAAAGTGCTTCATCCCAAAAAAAACCAGCAAGTTGCCTTCTCGCAGTTGGGGAAGTCTTTGTTGAATGTGTAAACATTGGCGAATCTCAGGGCTAATGTACCACTTGTTTCGCTGGACATTACTATCGAGCCATTAGCGTCCAATGTGTTAAGTACTTCGTCAAAAATTCAACTTGGTAGTCCTTGAACACGTACGTATCTTTATTGAGCTTGTGGTTGGCATCACAACAGATGGTAGACCCATCCAACTGCATTTCTCGAGGTCGCTCACAAACCCGTACACAAATAGATTTATTGTGTAAACACAAGTTGATTTGGAATTTTTTTGAGGCAAAATGGTCTACATCGTCAGTTGACATCAACACTGAGCAGTATAGTATACCTGCACTGGATGCCTCGGAGAAGGAAAGTTTTCGACTTTAAGGAAAAAGCGACACCAAAGTTGAACAATATCAATATGCGATTGTCCGGCTCTGACGCACAAATCCGAATTTCGACTTGTAAGTGCCACATCGCTTCAATAGCGATGTTGTAGGCAGAAGAAAATGTCTCACCAGATGTCCACTAATTTAGGAGGCGCCGATTCTTTTCCAATTGGAATTTAGGTCGTATACGCCTTTTCAAAAATTTGTGATGCGTATGCCCGCCTTCCACAGGGAAAATCTACTGTGAGCATATGCAAATTAAAGTACTAGCATGATGGATTATATTGGTTCTAAGATGGGAACAACGAAACTATCGCGCATTTTTACCAATACTAAGCATCCCCATTAGGATAAGGTAGATTTGATCCTCGAATTTCGTATTACCTTCGTGAATTCGGCGTCTGCAAATTCGGTTCAAAGGCTAAAAATAAAACTGCTGTTGCTGCTGCCCAAAAACAGTCGAACAAGCGGGAATTGCACAAGCGATGTGTCAATACTTCTGTGACTTCGCTGTCATTATCAAATCGTTATGTAGAAAATCTGCAAACTCTATCAGCGAGCTAGGATGGTGCACGATTTTCTGTGGGATGTGCAAACAATCTTTTAGTTTCGAGTTGCGTCAATTGAGGCCATGTAGCTGCAAAACACATGCGTAAAGCCGTTAATTGATTTCGGTATGACCATCACTAAGGATGCTGCATGCATTACGCATCAATCATAATCCGCACTCGTCATCGCCAATGAGGATGTGTGGTAACCTTTCGTGAGTACCTCATGGTAAACACCCAGGCTCTCATCGAAAACACCGTACTCAATACGCAGCTGTCAACTTTCTCCACAGCCTTCTCAGCACATATCGTCAACATTGACTTTCACCTGTATGACCGGCGAGGAAAACAGGTGTATGTTTTCTAGACTTTTCCACAAGACTACGGAAAGTAATGCACATTAGCCGAAAATGTTGATGATTCATCAGCTGCAATCTATCTCCAGTACCACACTTCGTCACCTGGGCACGTCTGATTAGGCTATAAACGAGCGAACCACTCAGATGCCTTTGCGTCAGTGCGCTAGCCCAGCATCCAAAACGGCAGAAAATAACAGTGATAAGGGAATAATGAGCAGCGGAATGGTGATTGTGAAAAGAGCCTTGCGCTGCAGGAATCCCAGGATTCTTCTTCAAACGTGCGGAGTTGCAGCTCACATGTTTTCATTGGCATTCGTGTTTCCATATAAGCATCTCAGAAGCATCAGCGTGAGCTAGCGCTTCATGCACTTGTTCCTGAAGAAGAGACCTCGGAAGTCTTGAGCGTATTTTGGATAAATCACCTCCAGACGCAGGAATTGTGCACTTTTCTTGCGGGACGATTAAATGTTATGTTATCTCTAGATCATACAAAGAAACCACGTCAATGCATCGCATGATCGATTGTGTTTCGAGTTGCATCAGGATGGCCCACATTCATGCGCCAAAGTCTACATCAGTCATCAACAGAATAAGATATCATTCGCATAGTAATCGGACATATGAGCCATTCTCATGCGCAAAATATAGGACCTGGGGCTCAGAAAGTTGCAGGCAATCGAATCGAGAAACACACGATGTGGCTGCATGAAAAATGTCTTAACGACTACAGTCCAGCGTGGGTATCATCTCGCAGCTACACATGTGTGCTGCATGTGTCGGCACTTGGGGCCTCTACACCAACTTGCGCCTTGAATGTACCTGGACAACACTTCAGCGCCCCCCGGGGCTAAGTCTTCTGCCAATTCCATTTCCTTGGTCTTGAAACAAAATTCAGATTTTGTAGCGGTACCTCACAAGTTGGCCACCAGACACTATCGAAGCCATTTGAACATGAATCAACGCTTTTGAGAAATTTGTATGTGAATCGCAGTGCGTTTTAGAGCGCAAAAGCTTTATCACACAATCAATTCATAGAATTAGTAGACGTATCATGCATTGCATGAATTTCAGGCGTGCGGCAAAATCAGTGATATGCATCGCATGAAAGCGAGGCGTAAGCATATGACTATGCAACTGACCACCTAAATGTATATGTGAGTGAACGCCCTCGGGTCTAAGATCCCTCCCGGTGTATGATGCAACACATAACACTTGATCGTAGCACAATCATTCCTTACCCCAACCAGCCAAAAATCGAGACAGGGAAATTCTGACCATCGCTGATGCTAAGCCTATGTGGTGATGGTGTGTCATAGCGGAATAATTCTAAACGAATCCTTAAAGTGCTCCTAAGATGTAAATAAGGTTTAAGATTAGGTGTCGCACTTGTTGCATATGCGTCTAGTGCAATATATGCACGTCCTATTTGGGGTGCAGCTTGTTCGGCGCAGCTGCGTTTGTACCGCGGTCGCTTAGCAAAATGGCACAATCCGATGGCGTAAACATGCCACGAAGGGCGACTTTGCGTTGAAAGCATCTGCCATCAAGGCAATGCACTTTGTATAAAATCTGCGGCGTTTGCACAAATCTGCAACAGCCACGCAAGCAATGAAAGTGTTTGATATTCTTGTTCTCTCGGTGGTTGTGCAGTCGCTAACCCTTCCCATTGGGGTGCACGGTCTCGCCAGCGCCTTGGGGTACGACGCTCCACAGCTTGTCCGAAGGGATACCGAGCCGTACCCCGGGTCGTCGGGGGAAGTCGCCAACGGATGTTCCCCCCAGGGCACGGGCACCCCCGGGTTCCGGGCGGTCTTCTACCCGTACACTCACTACGACCAAACTACCAACCGTAACGTGACGTACATGGAGGTTGGGTACTTGTCCGATACGCCGACGGCTACTGTCGACGGAGTCACCAACCCTGAATTTAGCGGCATTGTCGGGCCGGCCTCAGTGTCGTACGCTGACATTTATGGGCATAACACCACTGTCAGTAACTTTGGCCTTCAGCTCACGGGGTACTTTTTGGCCACTGAGAGCGGGCTCTGGACGTTGGGGGGGTACGCCGACGACACGGCCATGGTACGCTTGGGCGGCGGCATCGCCTTCCAGTGCTGCAGCGTCACCACCATCACCACCGGCGCGTACGCAGTGTGGTACAATTTTGACCCCCCGGCGTACACCTGGCAGCTCACCAAGGGCTACTACTACCCCATCCTGATCTTCTACACGCAGCAAGTGACCAACTACAAGTTCATATTGTCGATGACGTCGCCCAGTGGCGTCGTCATCACCGACTTCACCAACAATGTGTTTACGTTTCCCGACACCACAATTTGCCCGGCAGCGGTCACTACGACGGTGCCGTGGACAGGCACCTTCACTTCCACTGCCACCAACAGCCCTTCGTCCTCCGGCACGGTGCTGGTGACGGTGTATGAGCCAGATCCGAGGGTCACAACCACTGTGTATGGCCCTGGCACCGCCGAATCAACCACCACCATCAACCCCGACGACGGTGTCAGCGGCACCGTCTCGGTGATTGTTAGTGAGCCATACAAAACAACCACCACTACATCGTACTGGACCGACAGCACCTTTTCCACAACGACGATTTTTCCTGCTTCAGGCGACATCACTGAGACTGTTGAGATTTTCGCCCCAGGACAAACGACTATCACGACGCCCTGGACTGGCGCAGACTACAGCACCACAACGTTGCCGCTCGAGTCTGGAGGCGTCACCACTGTTGAGGTCTTCAGCCCTGACCCAAGGGTCACGACGACCAGGTACGGCTCTGTCTCTGGGACTTACACTGAAACACTCTATCCCTCTGGCCCAAGTGGTACCATCTCGGTGATTGTCAGTGAACCATACATTACAACCACATTAACGTCCTACTGGACTGGCTCTTATGAGTACACCACCACTGAGCCTGTGGCTAGCTCTGACATAACCGTCACTGTGATTGATGTGGTGCCAACCATGACACCAGAGACCCACTCCCACTCGCAGACCACTACGACTTCGATCTGGACTGGTACCTCCACGTACACCACGACGGAGACTGCGGCCAGCTCTGACGGCACAGACACTGTGATCATTGTGGTGCCAACTACTACACCAAAGACCCACTCCCACTCGCAGACCACTACGACTTCGATCTGGACTGGTACCTCCACGTACACCACGACGGAGACCGCGGCCAGCTCTGACGGTATAGACACTGTGATCATTGTGGTGCCAACTACTACACCAAAGACCCACTCCCACTCGCAGACCACTACGACTTCGATCTGGACTGGTACCTCCACGTACACCACGACGGAGACTGCGGCCAGCTCTGACGGCACAGACACTGTGATCATTGTGGTGCCAACTACTACACCAAAGACCCACTCCCACTCGCAGACCACTACGACTTCGATCTGGACTGGTACCTCCACGTACACCACGACGGAGACCGCGGCCAGCCCTGACGGCACAGACACTGTGATCATTGTGGTGCCAACTACTACACCAAAGACCCACTCCCACTCGCAGACCACTACGACTTCGATCTGGACTGGTACCTCCACGTACACCACGACGGAGACCGCGGCCAGCTCTGACGGTATAGACACTGTGATCATTGTGGTGCCAACTACGAGTTGCTCTTTCTCTACCGTCAGTCTGAGCAGTGTGAAGCCAGCATCGCTGCCTACCTTTTCTCTGGGATTCTATTGGAACTCTTCTACCACTACTAATATCCCCGATGTTACCACATCGAGTGGTGAGACGAAGAGCACTGTGCTCACCACCACCACGATCCCTGTTACTACAGTCGAGACTTCGACGGTTCCTTGTGAAGAGTCTACTTCTACCAATACGATCCCTGGTACTGCAGTCGTGACTTCGACGGTTCCTTGTGACGAGTGTGCGCAGTCTACTCCTACTTCTGGGGGCTCTGCCAATTCGCAGTCGTCGCAAGTCAGACCAAGTGCTACATCGGGCCGTGAGTCAATTATTAGTTCCATTACCTCTGGTGAACACGGAGAGTCCGCTTGCACCGATTGCAAGTCAACGTTGGTCTCAAGTAAGACTCAAGCTAGTAGCGGCTCTCCCGGCCACGCAACTGCGTCATCAAAGGGTGCATTTCCGCTCACCTCATCGCCTGCGCTCAGCAGCTCGGCGACTGTCGTTCCTTCTGTCTCTGTGTTGACACCATCCGAGGGTGCAGCATCGCAACAAAGGCTGGCGTGGGCTTTGGCTTTTGGAGTCTTGCTTTACTTCGTGTGATGTCCTCGGTGTACAAATGTGGCTTCTGGCCTTCGGTTTGTCAATACCGATTTCGTTTCAATCTTTTCTATCTGTTTATGCTTTCTTTCTTCGAACTCTTCGATGATTTTCGTTGCAGTTCACTGCTCACAGAGGTGAGCAGTCGGCTAGCATGTTTCTCCCCGCTAGTGATGGTTCTTGCAACCTTTATTGATATTACAACTTTCAAACTAAACGAACTGTAGGATGCTGAAAATCTTGCTTGTGTGAAAACTCGACTAATGGCTGCAAAAAAATTGTTTTTATCGAGCGAATTGAAGGCAGTTTCGAGAGAAACCGGGCACACACAACAACTAGTGTAATCGCACCTTATGGCTGTACCTTCAGCTATGTACGGGTTCACTATGTCTATAATAATCGCACTAAAGCTGCTGTACCTAAGTGCGTTGGGTGTCATCAATGCTGTATTGGGTCACTGTGTTCGCATCAACCCGACGAGGACTGGATCGCTGGCAAAAGTTGTTTTATCGTCAGCCAGGACACCGGTAATACTGTATCAATCCTTAAACCAACTATTAGTTGTGAGTCGCTCACACTATGAAAATTAATATGTTAATAGTACTATTCAGTACCTCATATCGCGGCTGGCTAGCAGCAAGACAATACCTCATACTTGTGTATTGCCCTTTGATCTTTTCCTAGTTCAATGAGTTATCGAGTCATTCTATGTCGCCTACAACCATTTGCAATAGTGTTGTCGACGTAGTCACCTCATATACAAGTAAAACCTAACAATGCAGTTGAGCTTGACTTAGTCCGCTTGTCGGGCCGTTACCGTCAAAAGCAAAGTCATAGTCATCCCCCTTCCAGGCAAAACTTATTTAGGCACGTGCAGTGTGATCGTAAGGATTAAATGAATGTAGACACTGCGAGACTTTAGTTCTCATGACGTGATTTGTGTATAACGACTATTGCTGTAGATCTCTGTCAAGACGTTTACTCGCATGACCATATTTGTGTTTATATTCCATTGTCAGATGCGGTCGACAGGAATAATTTAGTACTCCGAGCGGATAAGCATTGAGACGGCTGCAATAGCGTTCTAGAAAAAAGGATTTTCAACCTTCTTCACTTAGTTGTTTGTGACCATGATTGCGGGTATGAAGATCAGAACCGACTGCATCTGTTGAAACTGCATCGTCTGGGGTTCGATCCGCGATGACGATAGCCTGTGTGCATTCCGATGAACCACCGCATTATGCTGGTCTAAAAGTAAAAAACGAAATCAGCGCAGAGAAGCCTCGTAATTCATAGTGGCAGTGCTTTATTCAAGTCACGGGGCTCGAGGCGGCGTTGTGCATCGACCAGAAACAGGAAGCGAAGCCAAAACGGGCACCATGCAGTCAGCCTAAGAATCCATCATCGCAACCATACGCGGGTAGGAGAGTTTGCCTGGTTATGGCGCAATCGCCCACCGGGACGAGTTCGCTCTCTTAGCTAGCATCAAGTCCTTGCTAGCGCATCTTACAGCCTCACATGAGATGACAAGTTTTATGGGCAACCTACCATGCCTCATTCCGCCTCAAAATCCACTTAGCGCGCTTACGTATGTGTAAAAAATAATTTCTGAGACTAAAGTGACATCAAAAGCATTAAGTTCGAGTGATCTACGAGACCCTTACCGTCGCACAGATTTGATTTAAATAGAACAAAACGTCGCATCCTCGAACGTTTTTAATGAGAAACGGAAACAGCGACTTTCTTCACATTCTTGATTATTTTGCGTGAGCTCGTCAAATCAGTGCATCGTCGTCAATCGGTATACGTACTGCACAGATCAATCCAGCACATCCGTCTAGGCTCTCTTTTTCTTGAAGCATCGACACGAAGTACTTCCGGCTCTCTCTACGGCTACAGCCCTTCCGGTAATCATTGCGACTATGGCCGACTCGTCGAGGACGATCAACCACAAGCTCAACGACTTGTTGAGTAAAAGTAAGTGTGAAGCGATATAATAGACAGGCATGCGACTCACGCCGTGCGACCGGCCGTATCCGCCGTGAGAAGTGGGACTACTGGTGGACTACGCACAATAGGGGCTGGCAAGTGGAAGAGGCGTGTCTTCACATTTCTCCGCGCAGCAGCAGTCTTTCAGCGAGGTTGAGACCTGGGTTGGCATCATAGTGGCAGATATAGGGACACGTCGCCCCAGGCGATGTGACCACTGCGCCGTGCCAACTTTGCCGCTCAGTTCGAGCTGGCTCTGTGAAAGCTGCGACTACCGCAGACCTAGAATCGTGGTGCTTGCATCGGATGTCCACCGCCACTGTTGCCCTTGCTGCCTCGTACGGGTCGTACATCACTGTCCCACCTAATATCGAGCAATCCTTTGTGCCTGGTTTTTTTTTTTTCCCATGCAATAGTCCGCATTCGGTTAAATTAATTTAAGTTCTCGTACTAACCACTAGATAATATATCCAAAAACAAGCTTGATTCGGCAACAGCCTTGAATTATGCCTCGGTGTTGAAGGCCAACATTTTGGGCAAGGACAAGCAGGAAAAGGTCAACCTGATCGTGGTATTGGCCAAGTTGCTCGACTGCATAGTCGGCGGCGAGGCCGTGCTGAACGACTTTGCCAATGTGTTGGACCACACTATGTTCAGCACGTTGTTTCTGATTGTACTGCCCAACATGCTGACCGAGACTTACAAGGCGATTTTGAAGATTGCCGTCATTTTGATCTCGGGCGCCATTTTCAAGTCACGTGACGATGAACTGCAGCCGACACAGCCGCAACAACTTGCCATGTACTTGCCGCTCTACGAGTGTCTCATTGAATACTTGGATGTGTTGAACATCATGACGGCAAAGTTGTACTTGCAGGATAACAAGATAACGTTCAATTCTATCAAATTGGTGTGCGATTTGATCAACAAGGCCCTCAGACACCAGTACAATGGGGTCATAACGTTGGCGGGGCGCCTCAAGCACGTGGCGTTCTTCCTGACGGTGGGGAACTTGATTGAGACCGACGACCGCGGCATCTTGGATGGGATCGCTAACTTGAAATTGGCCTACTACAACTTGAACGAGTACTTGCTGGTAACGAGGTTCGACTTGTCGATCAAGCTGCACCAAGTGATGTTAAACAACTTGTTTATGTTTTTAGAGATTTCGCTCAATGAGTACGGCACGGTGGCCACCACGGAGGAGTACATTAAGGCCGGCTTCACCGCGGATCCGCGCCAGTTTGTCGTCGACCTGTTCACGGTGTTGTTGGCGATGGACCTCAAGATCTTTTTAAAGGACCCCAATATCACCTTCAAGAAGCGATTTCACGAGGAATTGATGATGAGCAACCACAACCGCACTTTCCCTATGTACCTCTTCATCGGGAAGGTGACTGACTTGTGGCTCCGCATATTCCACCAGCGTGAGCGGTTCCCGGCCATCTACACCAATATTTTAAGTTGGGAGTTGATGATCTATTTCACCATGAATAATGCGCTCATTCTCTGGCAGGCTACTCGGGCGCAGTTGGAGGACTTGGAGAACGATGTCGACAAGATTATGAAGTTGCTCGAGGTGGAGGTGGACAACATCGAGACACGAATCGCTGCGGGCCAGTCGGCCAATGCCGAGGAGGATTTTAGCATCGAGCGGTGCTTGGACTTCACTAAACACCACGATCTCCCTCAGCTAAGACACAACCAGATCTTGCAGTTGAAGCAGGAGCACCAGCAGAGGTGGCGCCACCAGTTCAACGAGTTCCAGCGTAACTTGGCGGCCGAAGTGATGTCGTTTGTATGTGAGCAGCGCGTGATCCAGTTGCTCAAGGGCTACTGGGTGCTCACTGAGGCACACGGCGAGCAGTTGCTGAGAGCCAATTCGATGACCTTCAAGTCTCCTAGCACCAAAAAGTACTACTTCATCACGTTATCGCCCAACCGCAAGTTTTTGTATTACAAGGAGTACAACGAAAAAAGTGCCATAAACCCCACGTACGAGGAGTTGGAAAATCTGGCGATCCGTCTATTGGACATTGTGGACTTCCAGTCTTCAAAATTAGGAGAGCTGCTGCCTCGCAACGGTGTGGCCTCGCTGAACAGTTCGGTACACGGGTCCATAAATGGCTCGGCTAACAATGGTCACATGGCTGTCAGCGGAGTGATGGAACACAAGATTGTGACGGTGACGGGGACAATTTCTTACGAAAAGATCACTCTCCTTGGCGAAGGCGGGCGCAAGCTCTTGTCGTTCTACACCGACACCGAGGTGAGTAAATATGTGTGGCTCGACGGCTTAAAGATGTTGCGCGGCATGATCAAGCGCGGACAGCTTTCATCGGAGACAGAGCGCCAAATTGACTCGTTGATTGACATACGCCGCAACGCGCAGTTGTTGAGTCTCGAGGACCAAAAGATTGGCGGTGAGTTGGCCGTTGACACGACGTTGTTGGAGGAATCAGACGACGACGACGACGAATTTTTTCAGTTGGACGAGCTTGTGAACATTACTACCGAGGGGTTCCACTACAGGTAGGTTATAGCTAGTGATACTACGTGGATGGGACGGATTTGAGCCTACCAAAGCTTTGTAACGCACGGGGTGTACGGACAGGGGTCAACGTGCTACAGTCCCATTCAGTAGCGTGGTATGTTGCACACTCATTGATAATAATGTGAGTCCGCTTCAGTATGACACTATAATATCTGACAAGTGTAATGGCTTAATCACAGCATGAACAATAACTGATTTTCCTACTTTTAGGATGGTCACAAGGTACGAGCTTCTCTGGCACTTTCCCGTGAACGGAAAAGGCAAATTGTTCTCGGACTTATACCAATCGTTCAATTTGTTGGTGAGACCCACGTGAGCATTGTTGCAATCGATCTGGGCGGTGTTGGGCACGTCAATTCCAAATGTGACGCTTTTGTGGGACACTTATTGGAGGTCAAAAAGCCAGTCTCGTACAACCCCAAATCAGGGAGTAATCTGACGTTGGGAATCCCCCTCTCCAAAGAACCAGCCTTGGCCAGGGAGGGGCCAGTCTTGAACACGATACACTGCCGGTGATGTCATTTTGGCCGTCGCTCCAGTTTGTAGCTCGATAAATTGACATGTCTTGCAGCCAATTTGCAGCCATTAGCGGGTGTCACGTGTTGCAGTGGCCCACAATAAAAATGGATAGAATTTGATTTCACGAAAAAATATTTGCAACCGAAATAGTTTGCAACAGATGCAGAACGGCAAAATGTACAAGGGAGCCTAGGTATGTATCTGCGAGTTTGAAGCCTTACTGGGGTACGAAAGGTGCAGAGTAGGCGAAGTGAGTGGTCTAAATGGTCCGTACGGTGCTCATGCGAGGTATAACAAAAATGCAAGAGCAAGGGTACCAACGTGTTGGCGGATTTGCGATCCCGAGCCCTCTTGGGGGATGACCACAGAGACGGTTGAGAGCGCAGACACCCTGGTAGATACAAGCGAGGTGGCTCGCGGCATAGAGGTGAGTGAGGGGTCGCTTTGATCGTCGGTGTGGTTGCGTGTGGGTTCATCGACCAGGGTCGACAGACCCGGCTCGCAGTCGGTGGTGCATACACCTGTAGAAAAGGAATACGATGCTGGCATCAGTGCACTGTCGTCGGTACGAGACGCGGTGGGAACTGGCAGAAGCGCACTTTCGTCAGTACGAGACTCGGATGGTGATTTCAGCAGTGCGCTGTTGTCAGTAGGAGTCTCGGTTGAATCTGGCAGCAGCGAATTTTCGTAAGCACGAGACTCGGTTGGTGCTGACAGCTGCGTGCAATCAGTGCAGTGGTCAGTATGAGACTCAGTGGATGCTGTCAGCAGTGCCTTAACGTCAGTACGAGACTCTGACGGTGTCTGCAGTGCGCTAATGTTAGTACGAGCCTCAGTTGGTCCTGGCAGCGGCGTGACATGGTTTGTACGAGACTCAGTGGATGCGGGCAGCAGCGCGCTAGCGACAGTACGAGACTCGGTTGGTGCGGGCAGCTGCGTACAATCAGTGCAGTGGTCAGTAAGAGACTCAGTGGATGCTGTCAGCAGTGCGTTAACGTCTGAACAAGACTTGGTTTGTGTTGGCAGATGTGTGCAGTCAATGCAATCAGTGCTAGTCTGTTGATCTATTGTTGACCAGGACCCAATCGACGAGACATAACTTGTGCGTGCAGACTGATATGTCAAAGTCTCCGAACTTATCCCACTTGCCTGCAGGGATTGTGTCGAAAAGGTCAGCCCCGTCGATCCAGGCCCCATTGTGCTCGTGGAGGTCACACTGTTCCTCAAATCTGAACCAGTACTACTGGCACTGGGGATGGCAGCTGTTGAAGAATTCCAGTAAATACTTGTGGAGAACGTGTGAGAAGACCTGGTTTCTGGGACTGCCACAACGACGGTGTCCGTCCCACTTAGGGGACCTGGATAAGTAAATGTGGTGATTACAGATCCGGTCCAGGTAGAAGTGAGGGTAGACTGCGGCTTCGTTGGGATGGGCACCAGTACAATCACCGTATCCGTACCGCCAGAAAGAGCTGACTGAGTCGAAGTAGTAGTCGCAGTGCTAGTCCAGGTTGAGAAGATTGTCGTGACATGGGTAGGCACCTGAACCACGACAGTGTTAGTGCCGCCAGACGATGCAGACTGGGTCAATGTGGTTGTCTCACTACCAGTCCATGTCTCGGTGAGGGTTGTTACAGGGGTAGGAACAAATGAAGCAGACTGAGACATTGTGGTCGACTCAGTACCAGTCCATGTCTCGGTGAGGGTTGTCATCGGGGTAGGTACCTGCACCACGACAGTGTTAGTGCCGCCAGATGAAGCCATTTGAGTCAATGTGGTTATCTCAGTACCAGTCCATGTCTCGGTGAGGGTTGTCAACGGGGTGGGTATCTGAACCACAACAGTGTTAGTGCCACCAGACGATGCAGATTGAGTAATAGTGGTCGCCTCAGTGCCAGTCCATGTCGCGGTGAGGGTTGTCACCGGGGTAGGCACCTGGACCACAACAGTGTTAGTGCCACCAGATGAAGCAGACTGAGTCAATGTGGTTGTCTCACTACCAGTCCATGTCTCGGTAAGTGTGATAACTGGGGTAGGCACCTGCACCACGACAGTATTTGTGCTGCCAGATGAAGCAGATTGAGTCAATATGGTTGTCTCAGTACCAGTCCATGTCTCGGTAAGTGTGGTAACCGGGGTAGGTACCTGAACAATCACAGTGTTAGTGCCACCAGACGATGCAGACTGAGTCAATGTGGTTGTCTCACTACTAGTCCAAGTCTCGGTGAGGGTGGTCACCGGGGTAGGCACCTGCACCACAACAGTGTTAGTGCCACCAGATGAAGCAGACTGAGTGACAGTTGTTGATTCAGTGCCAGTCCATGTCTCGGTGAGGGTGGTCATAGGGGTAGACACCTGAACCACAACAGTATTAGTGCCACCAGACGATGCAGATTGAGTAATAGTGGTCGCCTTAGTGCCAGTCCATGTCTCGGTGAGGGTGGTTACCGGGGTAGGTACCTGAACCACGACAGTATTAGTGCCGCCAGATGAGGCAGACTGAGTCAGTGTGGTTGTCTCACTACCAGTCCAAGTCTCGGTGAGGGTGGTAACTGGGGTAGGCACTTGAACAACAACAGTGTTAGTACCGCCAGATGAGGCAGACTGAGTCAATGTAATTGTCTCACTACCAGTCCATGTCTCGGTAAGTGTGGTAACCGGGGTAGGCACCTGAACCACAACAGTGTTAGTGCCGCCAGACGATGCAGACTGGGTCAATGTGATTGTCTCAGTACCAGTCCATGTCTCGGTGAGGGTTGTTACTGGGGTAGGAACAAATGAAGCAGACTGAGACAATGTGGTCGACTCAGTACCAGTCCATGTCTCGGTAAGTGTGGTAACCGGGGTAGGTACCTGAACAATCACAGTGTTAGTGCCACCAGACGATGCAGACTGAGTCAATGTGGTTGTCTCACTACTAGTCCAAGTCTCGGTGAGGGTGGTCACCGGGGTAGGCACCTGCACCACAACAGTGTTAGTGCCACCAGATGAAGCAGACTGAGTGACAGTTGTTGATTCAGTGCCAGTCCATGTCTCGGTGAGGGTGGTCATAGGGGTAGGCACCTGCACCACAACAGTGTTAGTGCCACCAGATGAAGCAGACTGAGTGACAGTTGTTGATTCAGTGCCAGTCCATGTCTCGGTGAGGGTGGTCATAGGGGTAGGCACCTGAACCACAACAGTATTAGTGCCGCCAGATGAGGCAGACTGAGTCAGTGTGGTTGTCTCACTACCAGTCCAAGTCTCGGTGAGGGTGGTAACTGGGGTAGGCACTTGAACAACAACAGTGTTAGTACCGCCAGATGAGGCAGACTGAGTCAATGTAATTGTCTCACTACCAGTCCATGTCTCGGTAAGTGTGGTAACCGGGGTAGGCACCTGAACCACAACAGTATTTGTGCTGCCAGACGATGCAGACTGAGTCAATGTAATTGTCTCACTACCAGTCCATGTCTCGGTAAGTGTGGTAACTGGGGTAGGCACCTGGACCACAACAGTATTAGTACCGCCAGATGAAGCCATTTGAGTCAATGTGGTTATCTCAGTACCAGTCCATGTCTCGGTGAGGGTTGTCACCGGGGTAGGCACCTGCACCACAACAGTGTTAGTGCCACCAGATGAAGCAGACTGGGTCAATGTGGTTGTCTCACTACCAGTCCATGTCTCGGTAAGTGTGATAACTGGGGTAGGCACCTGAACAACAACAGTGTTGGTGCCGCCAGATGAAGCAGATTGAGTCAATATGGTTGTCTCAGTACCAGTCCATGTCTCGGTAAGCGTGATAACTGGGGTAGGCACCTGAACAACAACAGTATTAGTGCCGCCAGATGAAGCAGATTGAGTCAATATGGTTGTCTCAGTACCAGTCCATGTCTCGGTAAGTGTGGTAACAGGGGTGGGTACCTGAACAATCACAGTGTTAGTGCCACCAGACGATGCAGATTGAGTCAATGTGGTTGTCTCACTACCAGTCCATGTCTCGGTAAGCGTGGTAACAGGGGTGGGTACCTGAACAATCACAGTGTTAGTGCCACCAGACGATGCAGACTGGGTCAATGTGGTTGTCTCACTACCAGTCCATGTATCGGTAAGTGTGGTAACTGGAGTAGGCACCTGGACCACAACAGTGTTAGTGCCGCCAGACGATGCAGACTGGGTCAATGTGGTCGCCTCAGTGCCGGTCCATGTCTCGGTGAGGGTTGTCACAGGGGTGGGTACCTGAACAATCACAGTGTTAGTGCCACCAGACGATGCAGATTGTGTGACAGTTGTTGTCTCACTACCAGTCCATGTCTCGGTGAGGGTGGTCGCAGGCGTGGGTACCTGAACAATCACAGTGTTAGTGCCACCAGATAATGCAGATTGAGTAATAGTGGTTGTCTCAGTACCGGTCCATGTCTCGGTGAGGATTGTCACTGGTGTCGGCACTTGAACAATGATAGTGCCCGTACCACCGGTAGTTGCCGTAAGGGTTGTGGTTGTGGTTACAGTGCCTGTATGAGTTTGAGTTACAGTGGTTGTTGGCGTTGGCACTTGGATGACAATGGTGATGGTTTTATCTGCTGTTCCAGTAGCTGTCAGCAAGGTTGTGGCACGGGTTGTGCTTCCTGAGTAAGTCTGTGTGGTGTAAATGATAACGTCACCACTTGAGCCTGAAGAAGAACCGGGTTGATCGGTCCACTTTGTCGATTTGCTATCCTTCAATTCCTTGGTGGTACCGGCGCAGACGTACGTGGCGTCATAGTTGATCAAATATTGCCCCGATTCTTCACGACCCATTCTCACATATAGAAACGGGCGATATCCAGCAGCGACATCTTTCATGGTCACACTGATTTTGTCCTTGTTGCAACTTACCACAGCCAGGCCCTTTGAGTAAGACTTTGGTTTGTACCAGGGGTTCCAGTCGTTAGTTACACCAGCTCCTGAATCTGCACAGATCATTGCGTGTCCGTCTGGTTTGGGCAGCGAGTATGTAATTGACTTGAAACCATTTGGGCAGTAATCGGGTAAAAACCACACCAGCTCCTGCTTTCTGGCTGCCAAGTTTTGCAATGTACGCAAGCCATCGGGTGCAGTCTTTCCATCAAACCACCCGTTAAACTGAACATCAGTGGATAAGTTATTCTTCCCGTCTGACCAGGTTATGGTATTTTTCCCTACCTTGAACTTCTTTGCGCATGTCAAGGCACCATTGCTCAATTGTCCACCGAGAATGTATGTGAAGTGGAAATACACCTTACCGCTGACAGAAATGTTGTCAATAACAGGTGTGAGAACTTGACAATTGAATGTCGTTGCAGAAGGGTTTTCATCGTCCTTGTCAGTGGCGGTACAAGTGGCGTAATCAATTCCACCTGCGCTCAATTTCATCGGCAGGTTGGGATTTCTAATACAAGGGAGATCAAGTTTAAAGTTATCACCTGGACGATATTTACCCGCAGGGAGACTCCAATCCATGTACGCTGTCCATACTTTTCCTGACGGATCCATGTCACCCAGTTTTCCAGTCTTTTCGAACTCAATCCTGTCCAACGCAGTGAATACACCATAGACTTCTGCTGCTCCTGACAAACACGGCAAGAGAACCCACAATACTAGCAGGGTGTGGAGCCGCATTGTAAAGATGACTGCTGAGGAGACTTTGGTAAGCAAATGGGCAACTTCTGATATTTATTCGTTTGGCCAAGGTCAACTCGCCACTATTGCGCACGCTGCAGCAGAGAACGACATCGTAAAAGCCTTGGCTTTTCACGATGAGCAATATGCATGGTGGGATGCGGGCAATCGAAATTGAACATTGAGCACAATACCCTTGGGTATATGCAACTGCGAAAGGCTATATCTGGTACATGAATTAAATCTGCGTTGAGCATTCTGAACGACCATGCGCGCATATGATGCAACATATTGGGCAGCTCTCGTGGCTGTGTACTTGAGAACGTTTTGTGCACAGATGTTACAGAGAGTGAATCAGCATCGACGTCTCTAGACATAAGTGCATCTCGATCGTACAATCAGGTGCTTCAATGCACGCCTCTACGAAATCGTCGATGCAATGCACGATGTTGCAGCTATCTGCGGCTCGATGGTAATTTTTCACCTGAGTATTTTTCCGGACATAAGAATATCCATCCCTCGGTTTAAAGGCGCACTTCGCATGCGTATTTTCCATCTCACGCATGCTCGCTGCGACGATGAAAGCCAAAACCGGGAAGGGCTCGCGTTTCAAAATGCGAGGTGCGCTGGACGGTGAGAGAGCAAAAATATTCTCGAAGGGGAACATCAGGACTTCGATAGCTTCGGCAATTGAGATTTCTTTTTTACGTTCCAGACGCACCAGTATTTGGCCACTGTGTCCAGCAAAAAGATGGATTCACTCACCCAATTACGCGCCGCCAGTGTTACGCACTGTTTTTCACATTTGCAAGGACCTCAGGTGAAATTTTCAGTGAGGGTGCTGTATGAGGGCTCACGAAAAGACAAAGATTCGATAAAGGTTTTGTACAAATATCTCCCTGTTGTAATACCTGACGTTTTAGTTCGGTTTGTGTTGACTATCTCGCACGCCTCACAAGTACAAATTAATCTGCGATACGTTTATTGATCGCACTAAATTGCATTTAACCATCATGGCGTTTGGTTGCGCAAGGCTGCAGCTCAAAAGCATCACATTAACGGACAAACATTTCTGTTGAGATGCGCTAAATAAATTTTTAACTCCACCGCAATAAGGCTTCATTTTGGTTTACGTGCTACACTCTATGCCTGGATGTATGATCCATCCTTACACCAAAATGCAACATTTTGCACGTGACTGCATTCAGTTTTTCAGCGATGCTCATCTCATCGCGTCAACTCCCCTGCCTACGACAACAGACATGGCGAAAAGGGCAACCAAGGCGCCGAAGGATGACTTTGTCCTCACTATAGATAGCGACTCTGAGGGAGAAAGCCGCGTGCCCGACTTGGACGAAGAAAGTGAGGAGGAAGAGGAGGCAGCGCCCGTGGCGCCTACGAAGGGCAAGAAGAAGGGCAAGAAGGCCAAGGCAGCTCCCACCAAATTGCAAGAGGCAGAGGAGGCCGCAGAGAGCGCAGATCTCAACCCCGAGTTCCAGTTCCAGCTTGACGACATGGAGAGCGCTGCGTTTGACGGGTGGGACTTCCAAGTGGCGCGCGAGAAGGAGAGTGAGGGAGTGCAGCAGGCGCGCAAGGACGTCGACTTGGACGGGATATTGAGGAGGAAGGGAGGGTTGATGGGGCAGCATATCCTGGAGGCGGAGGCGGCGGCAGAGGCGGCGGAGACGGCGGACGCGTCCGGTGACGAGGGGTCCGGCGACGAGGGGTCCGATGCGGGCGACGACGACGACTTGGCCCTCGACGGGTTCGGAATGGGGGCAGAGGAAGATGAGGAAGAGGATGAAGAGGAAGAGGAGGAGGAGGAGCAAAGGGAGGAAGCCGAGGCTATGGAGGCGCCCTCCGGGGAGGAGGACGCCGATGCCGACGCCGACACTGCCGAGCAGATGGCGGCGTTCTACGCCGACGACAAGGAAAACGCCAGCGCCAGCGCTTCCGTACCCTCCGCCAGCTTCGCCGGGTTGCAGCTTTCGCGCCCCGTGCTTAAAGGCCTCGCGCACCTCGGCTACACCAAGCCGTCGCCGATCCAGGCGGCGGCAATTCCGATCGCGCTCCTCGGCAAGGACATTGTCGCCGGAGCGCAGACCGGGTCCGGTAAGACTGCCGCTTACATGGTACCCATCATCGAGCGGCTCTTGTACAAGCCCGCGGCGGTGAGCGCGACGCGCGTAGTGGTGTTGACGCCGACGCGCGAGTTGTCGATCCAGGTGTGCGAGGTGGGCAAGCGGCTCGGGCGTTTTGTGCACAACATGAGCTTTGGGTTGGCTGTGGGTGGGTTGAATTTGCGGCAGCAGGAGCAGCAGTTGAAGACGCGGCCGGATGTGGTGATAGCGACGCCTGGGCGGTTGATTGACCACATCCGCAACCTGGCGAGCTTCACCTTGGATGCGCTTGAAGTGCTTGTGATTGACGAGGCCGACCGCATGCTCGATGAGGGGTTCCAGGCGGAATTGACGGAGATCTTGCTGCTTGTGCCGAAGCATCAGCGCCAGACGATGTTGTTCTCAGCTACGATGAACACCAAGATCCAGGACTTGATCCAGTTGCTGCTTCAGCGGCCCGTGCGGGTCATGATCGACCCGCCTAAGAGCGCCGCCAACAAGTTGGTGCAGGAGTTTGTGCGGATCCGCAAGCGCGAGCACTTGAAGCCGGCGTTGTTGTTGCAGCTCTTGCGCGCGGTGGACCCGCGGCAGCAGAGCCGGGTGGTGGTGTTTGTGGCGCGCAAGGAGACGGCGCACCGGTTGCGGGTGGTGCTCGGATTGATGGGGTTGAAAGTGCTGGAGTTGCACGGTGCGTTGCTGCAGGAGCAGCGGTTGCAGAACGTGACCGACTTTCGCAACTTGGTGGTGCCGGTGTTGCTCTGTACCGACTTGGCGGCGCGTGGGCTCGACATCCCCAAGATCGAGGTGGTGATCAACTACGACATGCCCAAGAGCCACGAGGTGTATTTGCATAGGGTCGGGCGCACGGCGCGTGCCGGGCGCGACGGGCGCTCGATCACGTTTGTTGGGGAGCTGACGCAGGACCGCGCCATTGTCAAGGCGGCGATCCGCAGTTTGGCCGAGAGCGAGGACGCCAACGTGGGGCGGGCGGTGCTGAGGCGCGTAGACTGGGCCGAGGTGGAGGAGTTGAATGTGGCGGTCGAGGCGAAGCAGGCGGTGGTGGAGGAGGTGTTGGAGGAGGAGGCGCTGGCGAAGGAGATGCTACAGGCGGAGATGGAGTTGGCCAAGGCGTCCAACATCATGGCGCACGGGAAGGAGATCGCGGCGCGGCCGCGGCGCACCTGGTTCGAGCTGGAGCGCGACAAGCGCGCGCACAAGACGCCGGTGATGCACCAGTTGACGAAGCAAGGCAAGCAGGTGAACCTGCGCAAGCGCAAGGCGCACGAGGATAAGAAGGAGCGGGGGGCGCGCCTGTACAAGAAGACGCGCGAGGACCGCATGAGTAAGCCGAAGCCGAAGGGAAAGGGGAAGAAATAGCATATACAGCTACTAGCGAAAAGCGGCGGCTCCGCGTGGAGCGCCGTTTGTACAAAAAGGACCGCCACGCAGGCGTGGCCTCGGTTTTGTGTTTGAATGAAAGGCGCCGCCGGCTAGGCTCGCCGCCGTCTGATCGCGCACAAAGCGCGGGGCGTAGCGGCTGTCAGCGAATGGCCGCCACGCCGCCCCGCGCGCGAACAAATCGGCCCCAACGCCCGCGCCGCGCCGCTGATCTGCGCTTTCCGCTATGCCCACTGGATACACTCTCCTCGGCGGCGTCATGTCCTCGGACATCACCAACCCCTCGAAGCTCCTCTTCCAGATCGTCTTGCTACAGTGCTTTTACTACCTCACGGCGTTGGTAATATTTTACTTGGTGTCAGTGCTCAACGGGTACGACTTTGAGTTGGCCTGGATCTTTCTGTGGGAACTCATCTCGTCTGACAATGCCATGGGACTCACTTTGTTCGCCTTGTGGCTCTTTGACTCCTTCTGCTGCGTCGCGTTCGTCACCATCATCGTGGGGCGCTCCAAGTTGGCGTGGGACTTCGCCGTCACTGTGCACATTTTGAACTTGGCGGTGGTGAGCTTGTATACCGGAAAGTTCCCCACGGCGGTGCTCTGGTGGTGTCTTCAGGTGTTGAGCGCGGTGCTTTTGGTGACGCTCCTGACGTACGTGACGCGGTGGAAGGAGTTGCGAACAACCTTCTTTGACAACATGTTGGACCAGCAGGAGCGCGGCGAGGTGCCGCCGCCCATAGAGATGCAGCCGCTTCCGAAATAACCCCTACAGGGCGAACTAATGAATTACGCTGTTTAGCTACGCCGAGGCATCTGGAAGAGCCCGAATTGCTAATAATTGTAGTGCAACTTGTGGTTGTGGCCCGTCACCAACGCGCAGTTGCCCATGTCCAAGTCGCCCTTGGCAATCGCTGACGACGGCGAGATGTCAAAGTCGAAAATGTCCATCGGCACGCCAATGGTGGTGCACGCGTTGGGCACGTCGACGATGCCCGCCACGTGGCCCTCGATAGGGGCCGTCAGCAAGAGTAAGTATATCTGGTAGTCGTTGTAGCCGAACCGCCGGAGGTACTCGATAGCGCGGATGCACGCCTGGCGATAGGCGGTGGTGGCACAGAGGAACTTTTGCTTCCCCGTCTCGTCCACCAGGAAGCCCTCAAAGGTCAAGTAGCGCGAGGGGCCGTATTGGTTCTGCACGTCTCCGGCGATGTACATGGGGGACTTGAGCGCGAGTTTTTCCATGCCGCCTTTGATGAGCGAGGTCTTGATGGTGATGACACCAGACATCTCGATGGCGCCGCAGAAGGAGATCTCGCCGTCTCCCTGCGAAAAGTGCAAGTCCCCCACTGAGAGCTTGGCGCCCGCGACGTGCACCGGGAGGTAGCACTTGGAGCCGCGCAGGAGGTTTTTGATATCGCAGTTGCCGCCGTGCTCGGGTCTACCGGGGATGGTGCGGGCGCCCTCACGGGCGATCTTGGCTGCCAACTCGCCCGTGGCCAGCCCGGCAAGGCAGTTTCGCGGCTCGGGCAACTGCGCCACAATAGTGTCGTTGAGGTGCTGCTCGGTGCGCACGAGCTCCAGCTCGCGGCGGTTCCACTCGTCCAAGATCTGCTGCGAGGGTGCCGTGCCCAAGATCCCCGGGTGGATCAACCCGGTGAACTTGACATGGGGCAAGTGGCGCAGCGTGCAGTGGATGCCCTCGAAATCGAAGATGGCCTTGGCGCACTCGGGATAGAACTTGTCGAGGAAGCCCCCGCCGTTCTCCTTGTGGAAGATGCCGCAGTATCCCCAGGGCTGGCGCTCGAGGGGCTGCACATCCTTGATCTCGACGACGAGGCAATCGCCTGGTTCGGCGCCTTCGATGTTGAAGGGCCCCGAGAGGTAGTGGATCTTGGTGAGGTCAACGTTGCGCAAGTCGTCGGCGTTGTCGGAGTTGACAATCTGATTTCCGGTCCACTCGAGACACTCAATCTTGACGGCCTCGCCCGGGGTGATGGTCTCGGTGCAGGGCACGTCGGGGTGCCAGCGGTTGTGAAGCTGCGGCTGCTCGCCGCCGGGACGGGTCAAGTCCACCTTGGTGATATATCTCAATGGCTCACCTGGCATTGGGTAAGCGGTTCGCGAAAAATAACCGTTGCAATTGAAATCAAAACGTCAAAAGGGTCGCTTTTAAGTGCAGCTATTTGATTTGACTCGCGCCAATAGACTGATAAGATCAAATGCTGCATGAAACGCTCGAGCTTTAATTGGAGTGCGATCGCGCGCCAGATAAGACGCACGTCGCTTTGCTCACGTGGCCAACCCCACTTTTGTCGTTCACATGAGTGCTCCAAAATTGCCAACTCTTTCACGACAAAATTCTTACAATGAAGTACAGCATCTTGTTGCACAATAAGTCAAGAACATTCAGCACACTTTCGAGCTTGCAGGCAGAGGACGTCTTGGACAGTCGTTTCAACCGGGTCATTTTCTTGTTGCACGGGTTTCCCGACGACAATACCTCCTTTGATGGGATCTGGCCCTTGATACACCACGCGTTCCCCAATGCCTTGATTCTTGCGCCTCTAATGCGCAGCTACGAGCCTTCTAGTCAAGGTGATGCTCGCCAGACTCGTGTGGTCGACCTTGCGGATGACATCCGAGCGTGGATAGATGAGGTCACCGCCGACGCAGCGAAGAAAGTCCCGGTGCATGTGGTGGGACACGATTGGGGCGCCATTGCCGCCTACAGAGCCGCAGCTGACCATGCCAACTTGATCGACTCCATCTGTGTGTTGTCAATCCCGTACTTGCCGCACATTAGTTTACACACTTTGCTCCTAAACGCACCAGAACAAGTGTACAACTCGAGTTACATGTTCACCATGCAGTTTGCGTTTTTGTACCGCAGGAGACTCTCCGATACCTCTCCTGAGAGCTACCTCAATAGGTTGTGGCACGCCTGGTCGCCAGGCTGGAAGTTTGAAGACCACGATATTGCCAGCCTCAAGGCTACATTCCAGCGCAAAGGCGTCATTGACGCCGTCACGTCGTACTACAGGAATATGATGAACCCGTTCAATCTCTGGCAAACCAAATGGGATATTGACTTTGAGCGGGTCCCCACTTTGATACTCGGTGGGTATGACGACGGGTGTATGAGTAGAAAATTGTTTGAGATGGATGCGACGGCTTTTAAGCATGAGAAGAATGTGGAGGTACACGTCTTGCCTCGAGTAGGACATTTCATGCACCGCGAGGACCCCGAAACAGTTGCGGGCTTCATCAATGACTGGATCAATGGACTTAAAGAGTAATTAAAATATGGAATGTGGGGAATTGTAGCATTGACGAAGGTGTATACGACGTTGTCACAATGTCTGATGACGCACGGGCCAAAAAATACGTTTCGCGTGAGGAGAAAACGTCGCTAGACACTTTGGTGTCAAATCCATGCAGGTAGCGAATTATGATGCGCTCTCATCTCCTAATCGGGAAAATTGCAGCACCTTCGCATCATAATGCGTCAATGCGTCCTTTCTTTGACAGTGAACACGAATTCCTACTACAAAATATGGAAAGTGTTTGGCTGCCAGCAAGATGACTTGAGCTTCGAGAACCCATTATGGGCTGCTGCGACCTTGTCAAGGGCACTCGAAGTGATCGGTTACAAGGCTCAAAGAGGCAAACCCGCCCTGAGAGCCTCAAGCATGCGAACCACACGCCGCAAACACATCACATATGCAAATCTTGACAATAGAGCTCGAAGTTTAATCGAGTTTCCAAAGGTAAAAGCATGCTTCACCCTGAGATGCATAAATGTGGGACCTTAGCGCTAAAAGTAGACGCTTGCTGCCTCTCAACTATCGCGTCTAAATTTTCCAGGATGCGGTTACTATACTTAGTTCTTGCATGGGGTTTCTGTACTTTGATAAGGGCAGCACCTCCAGTGAACATTCACGCGAGGGATCTGCCTATTCCTCCCAGTGAAGATCCCTTCTATAATCCTCCGGCTGGGTTCGAAGATGCCGAGCTCGGAGCTATATTGAGAATGAGGAAGAAGCAAAATCCCTACGGTGTTGTAACATTCGAGGCTGATGTGAAAGCCGTTTATCAAGTTTTGGTCCGCTCGGAGGATACATTCAAGCAACCAATTGCAGTGATGTCGACGATATTCGTGCCCCACAACGCGAACTCCTCGCGCTTGTTGTCATACCAGGTCGCGGAAGATTCAGCGCAGATCGATTGCTCGCCGTCATATGCGATGCAGCTTTATTCGAACCCCAGAACTTACATCACAGGCCAGATTGAGCTCTTGTTGGTTGTTGCTGCCTTAGAAAAGGGCTGGTATGTAGTGGTTCCTGATCACGAAGGCCCCAAGTCGACCTACATCGCTGGGTGGCTGGCAGGCTACGCGGTATTGAATCTGATCAAAGCCGCCTTGCATACGGGCAATTCCACTGGTATTGACCCAGACGCCGAAGTGGCCCTCTGGGGTTATTCCGGGGGCTCTTTGGGCTCAGGCTGGGGTGCACAATTACAGCCCACGTATTATCCAGAATTGAACCTCGTCGGTGCGGCATACGGAGGCATCATTGTCGATATTCAACACATCGCTGAATACACCATGGGCACAATTTTTGCAGGTTTGGTGATTTCCGCGATCAGCGCTATCTCGAACGAGTATCCTTCACTCAAGCAACTTATCAAGGAGAAGGTTCGACCTGACATGTACGAAGATTTTACGAGAGCACAGAATTTCTGCCTCGCGGAAGAGGTAGCCTACTATGCCTTCGCTGAATGGAGTGATTATATCGATGAAGGAGCCCAGATATTGCAGGATCCAATCGTTTTGAACATAACAGACCAAAACAACATGCTTATGAACGGAATGGTACCAGAATGTCCGCTTTTCTTCTATGCCAGTGAGGAGGACGAGATCCTTCCAGTGAATGACACCCACGCTCTCTACAACCACTTTTGTGAGCAAGGTGCCTCCGTCACTATGAAAACAGATTATATATCGGAGCACATTATTGCAGCGGTTTCTGGGGCAGGACTCGCCTTCAATTTCCTTCAGGATAGGTTTAATGGGGTTCCAGCGCCGCAAGAGTGCAGTCTCGAGCGAAGCGTTAGCAGTGTGTTTGATACCGGCTCAATAGCAGGACTTGGTGAGGTAGGGACTGCCATTCTCGACATTCTCGGGAACGGTACCACAAGTAGTGAGTTTTTTTCAACTGTGTATCTGGACGTCTCGCTGTTCCTAGGAGCTTTCAATGGGGCAACATGATGTCTCTGTGCCGAACTAGATACCAGAAAATGACATTAAATATCAATGCTAATGCTTCTTATGATACTCAGGGTATACGTGTGCAATTTGTGATAAAAAACGAATAAATGTAGAAAATGGACTAATCGAAGTAGACTTCGTTTTACGTATTTACTTATTTCCAATCAATTTATGTAGTACAGTAATGCTCAAACCTTCAGGGATAGTACTGTGTGCTACGTATGTGGCACTCAAATGCTCCTATAGGAGGCTCAAAGTTGCATTGTCGCAATCGAGCTCGATTCAACAACGCCGAATATGGAAGCTTGAAGCGGTACTCACAAATCCGCAATAGGTGTCTAGTTCTTGTCCTCAAATAAAAATCACATGATCTAGAACAAAGTGATATCACTCGCCACCCTCAACACAGTTTAGCTGTCCCTCTTTGGCGAAAAATTCCAGCGACGCTACTAAATTCGATCGTATAATCTTATCGTTATCAGCAGTGAATCTGCAGAAGCAACGCTCAAGTAGGCGCAAACCCGTTATCTTATCTCTAGACTCAGAACAACTCTTTAAAGACAGTGCAACCTCAATGCAGGGTCCGCTGATTTCAGGGCGACCGTAGCGGGCTGGTACATATAATCTCGATCAAGTTGCCGTACTTTTCTACGTTTGCGTTCTTTTCTTTGACCTTATCGAAAATGACTGAGCTGAGCAGGAGTCCCGCCCAAATGCTTTCAAATGATGAAGATGACATAGTTCCTGGCACGGTGCATCTCGTAGATGTGGAAGGCATTCTAACTCTCGAAAAAGGTCCTAAAGCGGAGCATAATATAATCTTGCAACCACAGCCATCATCCAACCCCAACGATCCCTTGCGATGGCTGAAAAAGAAGAAGCGGGTTCAGTTCGGATTACTCTTCTTTTGGGCTTTCATGCAGGCGGTATGTCAAAGAAACACGCCTCCCTCTGCGGCCGTATTAACAAAAACAGCTAGCTCTCAGTTGGAGTGGTCCCATGTGGACACAATGGACCCAGGATTTTGACTGCACATTTATGCAGCTCAACATTGGCCTGGCTCTTGGGTTTCTTTTTCTCGGCTTCGGCTGTGTCGTCTTGCAACCCACCGCAATGAAGCTTGGCAAGAGATTTGTGTACTTGATGTGCACTGTCATTGTGATCGTAGCCAACATTGTCGGATCGCAGGGAACCCGCCTTGGGTCATTTTACGGAGTCAAGGTGCTCTGTGGACTTGCTGCTGCACCTGTCGACTCGCTTGTGGAGATATCTACCACCGATGTCTTTTTCCAACACGAAAGGGCATCATACTTAGGCTGGTTCGTGTTGGCTTTGTATGCGGGCTCGGACCTTGGTCCGGTGGCTTGTGGTTACATTGTTGAGACTTTGAGTTGGAGGTGGTGCTACTACATCCTCATCATCATATTTGCGGTGTTGCTCATGATTCAGTTGTTTCTTATGGAGGATACAAGTTTCAAGCGCCACCAATCTAGCGACACGACTGAAGAAGCTATCATTGAACAGATAAAAAGTCACCAAACAATCATCTCAGCAGTGCAGAACGATTTTACGGAGGAGAAACAGGGCTACTCACTTCCTGTTGTTGTGAGCCGGAGCTCAGGCGAGGATGATGAGACTGACTCTTCCATACCCAAGCGCACTTTTTGGCAGAAGAGGCGGTTTGTGGAAGTCGAGTATAGTGACTCTCGTCTGTGGTTGATAATAATGTGCCGTCCGTTTTTTCTCGTCACCATCCCGGCAGTGGTATGGGGGGGATTAGTGTATGGGTCGCAGATGATGTGGCTATCTCTCATGGCAACCACCCAGTCGCAGGTATACTCTGCCCCCCCTTTCAACTTTTCCGCACTGACGGTGGGGCTTACCAATGTCAGTCCTCTTGTGGGTTCGATATTCGGGATGCTTTATGGTGGCTATTTTGTTGATTACCTCACCATAAAGCTCTCAATTCGCAACAATGGAGTGATGGAACCTGAGTTCAGATTATGGGCAATGGTCATCCCTACTACCTTTAATGCTGCAGGCTTGCTTGCTTATGGTATCGGAGCCACCAGCAAAACCAACTGGTTTGTCTCAGTCGGGATTGGCCAATTTTTGTTGGGATTCGCTATGGGGGCATCGGGCGGAATCTGCTTGACTTATGTGGTTGACAGTTACCCAAAGCTAGCCAGTGAAGCTCTCGTGTTGATGTTGCTCATACGCAATTTGATAGGATGTGGCTTCACATTTGCCATCCAACCCTGGCTTACACGTAACGGCCTCACTGTGACCTCTTGGTTGATGTTTATGCTAAGCATCGTAATCAACGGCAGCTTTGTTGTATTTCTTCAATGGGGTAAAAAGCTCAGAAGATGGACCAAAAAAAGGTATCTCAGGTATTCTGATCCCAGCTTTGGCGAGCTTTGATGTAGCCACTTGTATAATGCTGATGAAATCTATTCGTAATGTGTATATGTAGCTATACTTTGTTTCGATAAAAGCTTTTTGCGACGAGAGCATTAGCGGTCGTATCATGATGGTATTCGATAGTTCGAAGTACAGTCTGATTGAACGAGAGACGTAGGTAAGCTTCCCTTCAGGTGCAAGAATAATCTAAAAGGTAGGTATCTTCGAGAAATTGGGTCTACTGCTTTTCGCGCTCATTGTAACCCTGGCGAAAGACCTGGCATCCTAAAGCTATTATCAGTTGTATACGAAATAGACTTTATCAACAAACTGAGACTACCACGAATCAACCTATTTTAATTGCTTGCATCGGCTGACCTATTAGAAAGCTCTCAGTGGCAGATCGTTAGAGGGGTTTGAAGTATTGAACAACATGGAGGATGGCAGGCTCATCCAAATTTTGTACAAAGCATTTTTTGAAACATATAAAAGTAAAATTTTGCAAATAGGTGCAAATGTGGTGTCTTATGATGATGCCGCCCGTGAGTATTCGGGCGAAGCTAATTTTACTATTACAGTCCCGATTACAAATTAGTGAATGAGTTTGTGCATATGTACTAGTGTGACGTCAAGTACAATGCTGGATCGTATGAGATATAAACTCTTTTAGGTTTTTCGCTTTCATTTCAGATCTATGCAAACGGCTGCATAAAAAATCTGGCATGTGGTGAAACATCGCCTTTCAAGGCTTATGCAAGATGAGCCGTATATCGAAAGCAGCGTGACGCATCCCCAAATTTGCCAAGAAGATATTCGCTCGGACAGCGAGACGCCGGAGTTCCATGATTTTCGCTACTTCTGGTTACGCATCGTCTGCTTCTGGATGTTCGAAAATATAACAAACTTCACAGGAAAACCGATCCCATCATGAAAGTGCGTTAATCGCAACTTTTTTTAATCGTAAACCTTTTCGTTCGATAGAGGACATCTCAGGCTGCACCTTTTAATGCTTAGCGTTTAAATCACTTTGATTATGTTTGAAAGGCGCTTTTTAGTACAAGGTGATGTGATGTGGTTAACCTTTATTCGATCACATACTCGAGTGAATAGCTCTCACTATTGATAGTGGAATATGTATCTGGCAAATGCGCGGCTCGGATGATTAGATTGCAATCTAATCACTGTCGCTATAAATCAATGTGAGTGGCTTCCATAAACTCATGACAACTTATTTTGCTGATTCCCTCAATATCTTTGAAACTGCGTTGTTGCACGCAAAAGAATAATGAACTGTGTAGTAACACTTGCAAGCAGAAATTCAGTAATCGCACAAGGTTGAAGCAAAATCTACAAAATTATGTGAAATTATAAGCTCAATACGGGAGAGCTTCATCATCGCTTCGATTCAAACTGACTTGTTAGTTCGCATACATCTGAGATCATGTGGAAGCTTGGATTTAGCTCGCCAGCGAAATTTGCGAAGCGTGAGTAACATAGCTTGGGTATCGAAACCCAGCCAAGAGATTGTACATCAATGAAAGCGGGGCCAATGGTGACAGCAATACAAATACCACTCACCTCGAATTACAATGCGAGTAAGTTGATATACCATATATTCACTTGCCTTGAAGATATGATGTTGATTTATGTTTTACGCGTCGCTAAAATGAACTATCGAGTATGATAGTGAGATGAATGTGAGTCTGAAGATAAGCAAAACTAAAACCCCTACAGCCGCGCTCGAATGAGGCCCGTGAAGAGATGAGAAGTCATGTTCCGACTTTATATCTTCCAACGACTATCCTGTGGTTCACTTTTTCTCTTTTCATGCTTAGCTTGTGCTATGCCATCTTGCGTGAGCCTTGAGGCACAAGCGGACTCAAATTGAACGATAATTTGTTCACGGATCACGAACAAACAAGAGATTACGCGTCAACTTTTGAAGCAATAAGATCAGCTCGTCGAACACAGGATATCTTGGGAGCTTCCTTATGTCACAACGATCGGTCTCTCGCGAGACTTCACGAGACTCAACCGCCATTGTTGATGCACTAATTTTAGCTTGAATAGAAGGTCCTTCGTCCATTAGCACCATCGCTTTGACCCTGCTGACATTAATGTGTCGGTCATATAATCGTCACTTACACAGTTGTAAAATGGCGACATCCTGGCCAACTTTGAATAGACAGAAGTTTGACAGGTAAAATATGGTAATCTCACGATAAAATAGATTGCCTTGGACCAATGAACAGATATGCTTGCTTGAGCTGTTTCGAGCAGTATAGTCATTTGCTACTTTATTCTCATTGTGAGTAGGCGTCACGAATGAGTACAGCGAATGGCCTTTCAACAGTAACGTGTCCATACGCTGGACTAGCACGTACTTCTCATCCTGAGTCCCATCAGTCAGGCATTGTTGTGTGGTTGGGAATTTGGCGAGAAGCATATCATCGGAGACGAACGGATACCTGAGATGCGTTGCATCAAACGCTGGACTATACAATATTTAATAATTGTCCTGCAGTTAATAATCTGAATTTTAATTCAAGATTTTTCAAATCTAACCAACACTTAAACATATTACATAAATTTATTATTTCTAATTCATATTTAATTACTTTGAAGCTTCCGAATATTATTGTATCATACAAAAAAGAAAATTTTTAATTATAATTTAGCGAATTTCTGGCACTTGCGTCTTTGCTCATCTTGGATCAAGTGAATTGTTTTGCAGGTAAGATCGGCTTGTTTCTCGAGCTCTTTCGCGATGTCGTCAATGGGAAGATCGTCAACTTGGGTCTGAAAGTAAGAATCCCAAACACCTTTCAGGAGCAGTTCGATGAGATCATCGAGAAGGACTCTCGAACTGTTGAACGCAAGCCAGCCTGTAAATACTTAAAGTCAAGATCTTTGTTATCGGCACTTATTCCTGAATCCAGTCAAAGAGTTCCGCTCTAAGGATTTCGGGGTCTCCGTGACGATTGTAAACGCTTGACAGAAATTTCCTTGGATATAACCCTGTTTCCATGTATCTTTCGAACTTGGAGTTACGAAGAATATATTTCCAGAATTTCTTTCTATTTGCTAAGGCGACTCGTTTCAAGCGACTACCAGTTGGAGCGACACTTGACTCGAAGCGTTCGTAGTTTACCTTGAAGTGTTTCATCGCCTGAGGTAGAGTCTAGAGCTGTACTCATGTCAACAAATAGATTTCTACGTTGGCTAATATGTGTATGTGCGGGGCAGTAATCTTATGGGTGTATGGGTGTATGGGTGTATGGGTGTATGGGTGTATGGGTGTATGGGTGTATGGGTGTATGGGTGTATGGGTGTATGGGTGTATGGGTGTATGGGTGTATGGGTGTATGGGTGTATGGGTGTATGGGTGTATGGGTGTATGGGTGTATGGGTGTATGGGTGTATGGGTGTATGGGTGTATGGGTGTATGGGTGTATGGGTGTATGGGTGTATG